>CM060420.1:63470927-65870927 GCA_030545235.1 Helianthus tuberosus
GTAAGTTTTCACTGTAAATACTTTTAACCAACTCTTTTGAAAGTCGGTTGATATATATATATATATATATATATATATATATATATATATAGGGTAGGGTTCCAACGTGAACAACCTCCCAAGAGTGAACTGCGTGAACAGATATGGACCCTTGATTTCCTTTTTAGTTGTTAAGGGTAGGATTGTAATTATATAAAAAATTAGATTTAAATCATTATTTTAATAATTGAATTAAGTTACATCTTTCCTAATTTAAATTCATTATCCACATTATGTTTATTTATTAATAAGATAATTATCAAACAAACAACAAATCACCATATTTCAAATTTTAATTTTTATTTCAAAATTCATCACCAGAATTCAAATTTTGATTTTAAGATCCACGTAACCTTCATATTTCAACGGTATACACATGTGTACTTGGATATAAATAGAACAATACACATGTGTACTCAGCATCGTACATATGTGTACAGTAATTCACAGGTGTACATCAACATTCAATACAAAAAAAAAAATTATGAGATATCACAAAAACAGACGATATACACATGTGTACATCGCATTAAAAAGAGGGAAAAATCAGAATACACATGTGTACATCGCATTTAAACAAATAATTATTTTAATAATTGAATTAAGTTACATCTTTCCTAATCCTTGATTTGATTTGTAAGAGATTTATGCAATCAATTTAAGATTGAAATTACACATATACCCTTTTTTGTATTTAATTAAATGGAAAAAATTAACCAAATAATTACCATCATGCCACTCACTTTAATCTCAAGATCATAAAAATCAAGGCCCCAGATTAGTTCACGCAGTTCACTCTTGGGATTTTGTTCACGTTTGAACCTAATCCTATATATATATATATATATATATATATATATAGGGAGGGGCTCATGCGAGAACCACCCTTATTGTGAGAACCTTGAGAACCAATATGAACACAACCTAAAATAGCTAAAAAAAAACCTAAAAAAAACCTAACCCCCACCCCCCCACCCCCCCCCCCAAAAAAACCTAACCCCCCCCCCCCCCAAACCTAAACCCCCCTCCCCCCACCCCCCCAAAAACCTAAACCCCCCCCCACCCCCCCCCCCCCCCCCACCCAAGCTAAAATGCTAAAAACTAAACCCCCAAAAAAACCTAAAAAAATCTTAAAAATTTTTTTTGAATTTTTTTATATTTTTTATGTTAAAATCGCTACTTTTAGAAGCAAAAAAAAAAAATTTAAAAAAAAAAATTTTTTTTTGGCTTCGAAAAGTAGCGATTTTTTTATAAAAAAAAATTCAAAAAAAAAAATTTGTGTGATTTTTAGCTATTTTTAGGCATTTTTGGTGTGTTCACATTGGTTCTCGCGGTTCTCACAATAAGAGGTGGTTCTCGCATGATCTTCTCCCTATATATATATATATATATAAACCATTTGGTAATCATTTTATTTTTTATATTGGGATAGAGTTCTTGTTACCACTTTTACATGCTTGGCAATACAGTCAGGACTGGAAATCAAATGCCGACACATGATCAATATACACACCATCTTTAATATTTTGTGTCTGTCAGGTGTGCCTACACCATGCTTATTTTATATGGCTATTACAATTAATGAGTCGGGACGCCCAGACACGGTACTATTAACCCTCAATTGTTTAATGTTATCATGCAAAACGGATTAAACCGGGTTATTACATTTCTATGATATCATTCGCCCTTTTCCAATACCCACTCCAAATGGCTAGTGCCATATCCCCAAGTTTTATAAGTAAAATAATCTAAAAGTATTTACCTGTGCTAGCTGTATTTCTCATAGTGTTTTAGTTCTCGTAGCACACCCGTATTCATAGTCTATTAACTTAGGTGCGATTATATGGAGGGCTCTATAGTCCAGAATGAACATAATATTATCCATTAGAATGCTTACGGGTCACTGGTAAGTGTTTTAACTTTGACCAGTTAACTTAGAATTACGCTCGGTTTCGCTAGATTAAGTGTTGACCAGATAGATTGTGGTTTATATCCGTATGAGTGAGGAGTCTTGTGAGATATGTGTTATTTAACCAAACATTCTGATTTGAAAAAGTTTTGAGAAGGTTTGACCCGATACGACTAGTTATACTGTTTATGCCATTTTAACTAGTCGCACGCGTAGATACGGGTTTGCGTGGTCAAATGGGTTTGTGACGAGCCCGAAAAGTAACAATATATTTTATGATGTTATATATAATGTTTTGAAGTCAGAGTATAGGTTTCATAACTTTAGAATTTCATTCTTTGATTATTAACCAAAAGGGCATTTTTGACCTTTATTAAATATATGTTTGACTCGTCACTTGACCCACTTGAATGTGATGATCATAGAATATAATTGCAGGGACTTATATCCTACATTATGACGATCACATGGTTGAGTTTAATTAAAATTTGACTTGACCAAAGTGGCAAGAATCGAAAGTTAAAGCAAAAGTCAAACTGCTTGACTTTCAGATAAAATCTAGCTACAAAACTAAAATTGACTAAACAGGAAAGCTTACCTCTACTTGAAGAACACTTAGAACTCAGAAAGTAGGCTCCTATTAGCAGAAGCAAGCTCCAAAAGAAGTTTTTAGAATGAAAATGAGAGGTGTGATAACCAGATTAAGGGTGGCAAGGAATGTGTTATGTGTCAAAAAATGCAGCATAATGCTGCTGCCAGCGATTATCAGCTGTCAGGGACCCATTGTAGACCGCAAGGGTGTACCCCATACAGTCCGCAAGAATCGTCTGATGTGCAAAGAATTTTAATACCTCTTGCGGACCGCAAGTGCTTATGGTTACGATCTGTAAAGACCTCAAGAAAACCAGAATTTTGGTTTTTGGTAGATTTAGCCCCTCAACTTTATATCTTTGCCTTATTTATCATTATAACCTCTCTCCTTAAACATATATGAATTATATGGAGAGTTTCTAGACACGTATCACTATAGGATTCGATCTATAAATATTGGCGTGTTACATTCTCACCCCCTTAAAAGAATTTATCCTAGAGATTTTATTCAAATAACCGAGGGTACTTTTGTCTCATTTGAGATTCTAATTCCCAAGTGTACTCATGGCCATGTTGGGAATCCCATTTGACTTTCACTTATGGGGATCATTTTCTAACAGAGCTTTTTATTCAAAACTGATTACGTTCGCGTAACAGTTTACGTATAAATTCCAGAAAAGTTTCTCGAGAGTTCGCAATTGTACAAGGATTGAAATGTGTAATTGTCATATGTAATTATACAAATCCCGGGAATGAAACACAAGATTTCATTAGATTCGTAATTGTATGATGGTCGTAAAGGCACAAATGTCACATTATTCTTCTCCTTAATTCTTCATTTCATGTTAGTAATTCTTAAAGTTCCTTCTTGTGTTTTCATTAAATGTTTGAATGCAAGATGTGTTCTTGATATGATGGTTCTTCATTGTGTGTTCCTAGTTGATTCATGGAATGTTTGTGATACATTGCTTTTGAATCTATGAAATATGTGATATAACAAAGATCTTGATGGTTTCTTGTGACTTAACATGATTTTCGAAACAATTAGTTATGATAGATGAACTAGGGTTTTTGCATAGTTAAAGATGTTATGAATGCATGTATGATATCAACATTTCGGGTAGTAATGCATGTTTACTGATTTGTTTAAATATATTGGTCATAAATTGTGACAATAGGATTGTTACCTAGGTTCATGTTAGTAAATGTGTTGGTGAAATGATTCAAATGACCCACTGTTTTAAATGAATGAATGATTGTATAATATGCTGTTAATTCTAAGTTAATGTTAAAAATATTTGGGGGTTTTAGATGTCTTTTGAAATCATATAAGGTGTTATAAAGATGATGAATTGATCAGAAGATTAGGTAATATATACGTGAATCTGCTTATGTTTAATGATAAGGATGTTAGATTTCATGATTGAAAGATGAATGATGAAAAGGTTGTGGTTCTGTTTGTTGAAATGTAATTGTTGCTTGATTTGAATCTGCTCATGTGAACGTACAACTTAGACTACTTAATGCACAAACATGCACTGCACACCGCACACTTCTAGGGGCCGCACACTCCTAAGTGTGCAACCCTTGATGCACAATGTACAAGAAGACTACTGCAGGGTCGCACACCAGAACCGCACACATTCGAAATGTGCAACTCCTGCTACATAAGGTACAAACTGGTTGTGCAAGGTCGCACACCTTATGATCCGCACATTCTCCTCGTACAAGCCACAAAAGCACATCGTATAACTCAATCTTGCATGACCGCACACTTGTCAGTAGGTCGCACATTCCTGTGTGGGCCGCACACTGACAAGTGGGCCACACATTGTTGTGTTTGGGCTAAATCCTAGTGGGTCGCACACTCCTGTTGGGCCGCACACTATGAGAAGCCCATATCCTTATAAAACCGCACACCACCACTGTTTTGAGTATATGATACTTACATATTTGGTATAATATACATTAACTGTTATTTATATGACACTTGATTGAAATACGTGTATAACATATGTTACTTACTTGTATATGGTCCTAATATTGGTAACCATAATAGGACGTGGTTGACCAAACTTAGGATAAATACTCTATCTACCATGCAATCAAAGGTGAGTTCACACTACCACTTAAAGCATGTATTCCCGGTGGATTTGGGAACCTAATATTCTAGGGAAACGGAATAGTAATTAAATAATACTCATAATTCATGTTTCTAGTGTACTAAACGAAACTCTACCATGAAGTCCCTAACACTTATACCGATTAGTCGCTAGATAAGGCGAACGGGATATTAGTTGATAGCGCTATTAGGTTTGACAAACCTCACATCGTGCCTTGAAGGAAAGGAGTGAACTAGTATGGCTTTATAACCAATTGATGATCATATACATTGATCAAGGGCAAATGCATTATAGTCTCAGTTTCGGTTCCACATAGTTTACTAGCTTACATGGGGTAGCTCCTCGTGGCATGTTTTATAACCGGTAACTTAAATAATTAATGTTTATGGGATAAACAAGAAAACCCTTTTTAAACCGTGAACTCGCCAACTTTATGTTGATATGCTACTGCATGCTTGCAGGTCCTTAGGTGCTGCGTTGGAGTCTGCTTGGAGGAGTGTAGCGTCATCTAGAATCCGTTGTTGGACTCCTATTTTGAAAACTTATGTTTTTAAACTATTAATAGACTTGTAATTAATGCTTCCACTAAATACTTTAACTTTATTTTAATACTTTAAATGTGATGTCACTAATCGCATTCGTAATGTTGGTTTTGCTTTATTTATCTTGAATGTTCAATGTGATTGGTGGCATGATTCGGTCAGTCGCATGCCTCACGGTGATACTCCGCATAGTGGAAAAAATGAGGGTGTGACACACGGAATTCTCTCGTTGTGAGATTTTCTTCCTTTTAAGGTTTTTGGCCCTTTTTGTCTCTTTTAAGATATCCTGACTGTGCCTAGGTCTGCGTATAATTTGGATGCAACAGAAGGATAACCCTGATATCCCAGATGACTCACCAGTATAAAGACCCGAAACCTCAGATGTTGGCTATCTATCAACGCAAGATGTAAGACCATGAAATCATACGCCGATATCCAGGCTAGAAGCAACGCGTTTGCCCATCGCCTGTTTGCCGACCAGCAGTAGGGGCCCCGGCCCCTAAAGGCACAATATCGTATGCTAAGCTCACGTGACAGACGAGCCGTGCTGGCCGCCTTGAAGTACAATTCCCATCAAGCGAGCGGTGGAATCCTTTACAGACGACTTAAATACGTGAGTGAGCGACGGTGGAATGTCGACGGTCGATGGAGGTTAACAGTGATGAAGATGATGAATGTCGTAGTCGGTGATGAAAGGTGAGGATGGTGATGACCGATGATAATGAAGATGATGATGAACAAGATAAATAACAGGGTGTCAGGATGATGAACAGTGATGAAGATGATGAGTGTTTCGGAAAAAAAAGGTGTCTCTGATAAAGTATACAGAGAAAGATGATTTGTGTTTCAGATGTTCTCGAAATGGAACTCGGAATGGAATGAGTGATGATGATGCTAATCTTCAAGTGTCTCAGATGAAGAAAGATGATGATGATTAAACGTGAATGAAGCTTGTGACATCTGTGCTTGTAATCATTGTACAAACTCTAATCAGTTATGTTATTAATAAAACAATGTTATTTGTGTCACACCCTGACTTTTGCGAAAGCGTGATTATGGTGTGACTTTCTTAATACCATAGCATTCAATCATAACAATACTATATGATAAAACCATAAGATGTTCATCCATAAATTTAAGTTTAAAAATGCCACAACATACTTGTCTGAAACGTAGACTCCAAATTTAAGTTACAAACCACAACATGTTTAAATGAGTTCATGAAGACTCGACAAAAGACCTTAAATAAAACCGAGTTTAGAACCATGTATCTCGTCCAGGATTAAGATACATCTCCTAAACCCTACGACTTCGGATGACATCTTTTATTCATGACGCAGCTTGAAACATGCAAACACCCGCCAGATCCACTTAATTCCCTGAAATACATGTAGTTTAAAAACATCAACAAAAGTTAAGTAAGTTCATGTGTTTGTGTATATGTATGAAACCTTTTTAAACAGTGTATGTATGTATGTATGTATGTATGTATGTATGTAAATCCTGGTATGAAAGCAAACAAGGAAAAGATCACCAATGGTTTGCAAGGCCACTGATATGTGTGACGGCGTAGGAAGGCTCAAACCTAGCAAATTTGTACCGGGCTTACGGCTGGAAGACATAGTCACCCTATGGGCCACCCTGGTCCTCATGGGTGTGGGCTCGCTACACCCAAATAGATCTATCACTCATGTCCCTCGGTCCTTATACGAGGATTAATGGTCTCAAGTATGCGCCTACCCATTCACATGATCTATGGTACTTTCCTAGGCTAACCATACCAATTGTATTTATATGTAATCCTTTTGTAACATGTATTTCAACCCCGAAGTTAATAAACAAAACAGTTTAAAGAAAAGGGGGACATGAACTCACTGTCTTGCGTGTTCAGTACTCGTAACTCAAATCCCTTCAGCAAACACGACTACCTACAATGTACTAACGTCTATTAGACGAACGGGTCGTGCCTTGTCTTAGTATTAATGTTTTTTAGTTACGTTTCTGATATCATTCCAATATAATTATTGTCAAAATAATTAATATTTCGACTTAAATTATATTTATAAATTTTTGGAATAACTGTTAAACAATATTTCAACTTCTCAAGTGTTTATACTTATATTTCCTTCCCAAGGATGGGGGTATCTCATACATGTATATTCATATTCTTGTATTTGTTAAGTATTCTTATACTTAACTTCTGATTAATTATTCCGGAATAAATATCCAATACATATTTCCAAAATATATGTTTTATTACTTAGAAAAATTATTCATAATTTTTCTTTTGACAAAACTTATTTATAGTTCCAAATTAATATATTTTCAAGTCCCACTTCAGAAAATATATATAAACTTATTTTGTCCAAAAATAATGTATTTCAAGAAAATATATATTTTTCCAAAAAATCATATATCTTCTAAAAATTCTAGGAATATATATATTTACTTCCCAAAAATAATATATTTTCTCCTTGTCAAAAATATGATATAACTTGGTAATATTTGGAAAAATCATATTTTTACTTCTTTGTATCCAAAATATCATTTATCAAAAATATATTTATAAGCATATTTTACGGAATATTTGGTAAGTTACCTTTCTAGTTCGGTTTCACAATATTTTGTGTGTAACTTATATTATTCCATATGATTTTTGGTAATATTTTGGATTGTAATTTCTTGGTATTTGTTAAGTTATATTATTTCAAACCCTAAATCAATATAACTAATACACAAAGTATACAAGTAATCACACACATCATGTCTTTAATGTATATATATTCTAAATATATATTTACCCAATTTTATTTATAAAAACCAACCTCCAATATTTGTATTTTTGTTACAAAAATTATGGCAAAGTTTATATTGAAAACTCATGATCAAAATACACTTGTAAATATTTGTTTGAAAATATTTTTCTAAGTGTTTATATTTTAAGAAAATTTTGTCATAGTTTCCCCTAAAAATGGAGGTGTCCATGCTATCAAAGCATATCATTTTCTTTTTTAAATCATCACAATCAATCAATAATTCATTCAACAATTACCAAGTGCCAAAATCAAGTAATTTACCTAACAACATGAACTTGAACTTTCATAAAAACTTATAGTAACTTGGTAGTGTGTTTAGTAGGTTTAGTTACCCTTTAAAATGGGTTTACTTCTTTAAAAGTTTCATTCTTGAAATATTTAGGTTTTACAACTTGTAAACATGTTTTACAAAAACATTTCTTTATGAAATCTTCTTGCTTCAGAAGTGTTTCTACACTTGTTTTATCACTAAAAATAGTGTATGTTTAAGTAAGAACCAAGATCTACTAAAAATCATATTTTGAACATGGTTCTTTTTGGAAAACCATTCATAAATCTTAGATCAATATGATTATTAACTCACTTGGATTATTATTTTTCAAGAAATCAAGTATTCTTTTCAAGTTCATGATTTAGGGGTGGATGGTCTTTCATCCTACAACTTTTTACATTTCTCATCTTGCTAAACTATGTTTCTAATCATGATTTATCAAGATGCTATGTTGATTAACATCATCTTTACAAACAAATAAATGATCAACATAAACAACTTAGTTTCATCAAGATTTCATCATATATCAAGCTTATGTTCATGTTTCTTGATTATGTTCTTTAGTGTTCTTCATGATTATCATCACATATCATCTTTTAACCCACAAATGAGAAGTAAATTCAACTGACAAGAAGCTTACTACTAGCACAATGGCTAGGGAAGAACACAAGAAGATGATGAAGGTGTCAAATGTGGTGGATAATAGCAAATGGAAGAGGTCCTTCAATCTCCAAGACCACCATGCTTTCTTGTATGGCTCCTTACACCTTGTGTACACCTTAGAATGGATGGAAGTTAGATGAAGATGGTGGTGATGTGGGTGGTGGCTCATAGCCATGGGTAAGCAAGAGAGGGAGGAGAGAGTTGTGTATGTAAGTGTGTGAGAGATGCATGAGCTTATGGTCTTCTATGTTACACTTATAACCTATTTTAGAGGTTTAACCATTGTATAAAGTGTACCCCAAAGTACTAAACATATCTATTAGCAAATCAAAATGAATCAAAGGAAATCAAGGGTGGGTCCACCCTTGTGACCTTCCACCATGGGGGGGGGGGGGTATAGGGTTGGGTTGTGATGGATAGTTAGAGATATTAGTTATATTCTAAGTGTGGTGTTTAGTGTTTAAGTTAATATGGTGTTATATAGTGTGTTAGGGTGTTCAGGGATCATAACTAGCTCATAAATATTAAAACAATGCTTCTAGTATAATTTTGATGTTTCGGGTAGTGTCTGGTTGTTCGGTTAGATACCGGTTCATTAAAGTGCTAAACTATACCGTTTAGTGTTCTTTATGTACCCTTTGGTGACACTTTAATTCCCGATACTTAGGAAAGCATTCAGGACAATTTAGTCATATTTTTGCATGATACTAGCTTGTAAAAATGCTGATTTTTGCTGATTTATGCTGAATTCAGCACTTTGGGTGAGTTTTAGACACTTCCTGGCACTTAAACTATCACTTAGGAATGCAGTTTTGTGGTCCTTACTTCCCTACACACCATACTAGTGTAGTACTTAGTCTCTGGCCCATACTGGGTCTCAAAACACAGTCTGTCTATGTACTTAACTTCGTCAACATTTTTCTGAGTTATCTGCTAACTGTGCTAACTGTGCTTTGTGCATCATTTATGTCAATATGGTTTGCATGAAATAATGATGTGACATTATGTAATATGTGAAGCACATGTAAGTATAAGGCAGTAATTCAGAAAGCAGTTAAGACAACCCTCAAATTCCATGTATTCCGTACAAATTATTAATAACAATTAAAGTGCTTGACGACTGTGTGGAATTATTTAACTGCTCTCTGATTTATGTGTTATGCTTACATGTACTTGTTAACACACTAATAAAGTACAGAAAAGTCATTAAATAGTCCGTTATGATTTCCTAAGTGTTAGAAATTAAAAACGTTACAAAAATATATAAATAGGATGCCTTACGAATTAATTAAGCACTTTAACGGAACAGAATCAAACCGAACAACCGGACTCTACCCGGAACACAAAAATATTGTCAAACACATTATTCTTATTTTCTGAGCCAGTTAGGATCCCCGAACATCATAACACCCCCCTAAAAATATCCACTAACTAAAGTATGAAACTAACACTAGAATTATAACTAGATTGTAACCAATTGGTTAGCACCTAATCTACTACCCCCCCCCCCCCCATGCTCACGGATCCAACAAGGACCCACCTTGTTGATTTGTTGCAATATTTAATTTGATTATGTTGGGGCATGATGGACATGTTACACAAGAGTTAGACATGTTACACAAGAGTTAAGGATGTAGGATGGTTATAAGAATGCACCAAAGGTCCCAAGCATCATCATCTCTCATTCACAAACCCACCAACACCCTAACTCTCTCCCTCATTCCATGGTTCTCGGCTGAACCACATCCACCCCACCACCATCATCTTTCAACCTTGTTCAACCATTTCACATACTCTCCAAGGTGTAAGAAGGTCTCTAACGAAGCCCGGTGCTTGCGGATTGCCAAGGACCTCACTACGACGCTTTTAACCACTCGTTTTTTACTAGTTTCTTCCCTAGCCTTGTGCTAGTTGTAAGTGACTCTAAACACCTTCTTGATCTATTCTAAAGTGGTTAATAAGAGTTTCGTCGGTTGAAAATCACTAACATATAAGATCACCAACTAAAAGTCTACTAAAGTGATGAACAAGGTGGTTAATGGATGAATATTAGTGTAAAGCATGTAGATCTTGTGTGATTATGATTATTGGTTGATTATCTGATGTGTTGCTGGATTATATGGATGTTTGATGTTGTTACGATCACTAAACATAATTAACGGGATCAACCGAACACAAACTAGTAAGCTAGAGACTAAAAACTGCAATCTGTCCATACTTTACAGCCAACTTCAGTTGGCTGTAAACAGGTCGTAAATTCAACGAAAACCCGATATTTTGAATCTAAAATATGTTATTATAAAATACGGTTCTAATGGCATCGGAATCGTAATTTTTGGACTCCGTTTACTATTTTTAAAGTGTTAATTTGTAACAGCAACTTAAGCTGAATTTTGACAGCAATAAATGGGTGTCATCCTTTCAGTCATAACCTGAGTTTTGTGATGAATCTGACCATGAAATTTGTACAGTAGATGATAACCAATGCATTTGTAATTACCCCACTGGAATTTCGTAAATCAGACACTCGATGAATTTTTAATAAATTGTTCCGTGGACTGTGGTCAGAAATACATAAATCTGAGTTCAGTCCGGAATATGAATTTTTATAAAATATTGGTAATGAACCGGACCCTGATATTTTTACACAATAAAATATGGAACGTTTAAGACATCCTGTAAAAATTTGGGAATTTTTGGAATAATTTAACTATTTTATTAAAATGTCCGAAAACAGCCGGTTTTGAATATTAATGCTGAATTGACATAAGTTGTGACTTGCGTGTCTAAATGTCGAGTATGCTATCGGTGAATGATCTAACATGTTATATGTGTTACGTGCAATATCGTATGTTTGTTTATGAGTGGGGAATGGATGGGAAGTTTATATGGGCATAAATCGTTAAAGTGTGTACCTGTTATGTGGCCGAAGTAATGTGCAAATAAACCATACGTAGGATACGTGTTATGCATGAGAAACTGGTTGTTATCCGTACCTTATTAGGACGTGATTGACCGACCTTGACTGTTAACTATATTTGAGAATCTAACCGAGCAAACCGAGGTGAGTTCACACTTTTCTACAAAGCATGGTAAATTCCCGGTGGGAATGGGTACAGGAATAGGGATTCCTCGTCCTTTGAGACGTGTTCAGGAATGTAAATTCCTCGTCCTGTTGGGACGTGTTAGACTTACTGGACTAGAACTCTATCAACGAAGTCCCTCCCTTTTTGTATCGACTTAATCGCCGAGGCTATGGCGAGCGGGTCATTAGTTAATAGCGCTATTAGGTTTAACAAACCTCACACCGTGCCAGTCGGACGGGCGTGTACTAATGAACTATGGCACGTCGGTGGTGATAGAACACCGACGCTAGGGCACAATTGATTTCTTTTGTTAGTAGTCGATATGATAAACGAGTCTGGTAGTTTACAATACTGGGGCAGCTCCCCACGGCCAAAGTGCCGGGCTGGATAGCTAGGGAAGGTGGACATGGGATGGTTAACTAATAAACGTTTTCGAACTATGGGGTAACCCCCACGGCTGGACGGCCGAATGAGATTAAACTATGTTTTTGGAAACAACACTAAAATGGACAACCAACCGTGAACTCACTCAACTTTGTTGTTGACTCGTTATTACATGCTTTGCAGGTCGTTAGATGCTTTGGAGCTTGCATATGGAGGTGGTCGTTGTGGGATGCGAACTGATATGTCCCGTACTTAATGAATAAACTTCAAGAACTTATTAAACCTACGTTTTGGACTTTAAACTTATGAACTTTGGACTTACATTTTGAACTTATATTTTATGCTTCCGCTGTTAACCTAAAATCGGTTTACTTCCTTTTGGTCACCAATCGTATTGTGTTTGGTTTTATTTACTTAATTATGTTGTTCAATATGATTGGTGGCTCGATCCTGGTCATGTCACGCCTCCAAGCGGTGGTACTCCGCATGGTGGATTTTGGGGGTGTGACAACTTAACTTCGTCAACATTTTTCTGAGTTATCTGCTAACTGTGCTAACTGTGCTTTGTGCCTCATTTATGTCAATATGGTTTGCATGAAATAATGATGTGACATTATGTAATATGTGAAGTACATGTAAGTATAAGGCAGTAATTCAGAAAGCAGTTAATTTTAATTCAGCACAGTCATTACGCACTAATCAAGATTAATTAATTGTACAGATACCTGGATTTTTGACAGTTGTCACAATTTCTCCCCAATGTTTGTTTATTTATGTTTGACATTTTGCATGTTTTGATTTTTGTTCGCTTTCAAACTCTATATCGCTTTCTGGAAAGTTATACGCAAACTGGTGCGTAAACGTAATCAGTTTAACGCGACAAACACTCTGGAACATCAACATATGCTTAACATATCTTAAATAACCTTTACATAACTTAGAAATAAGTTTTGAAGGGTTTGGTATGGCAAAATCAAGTTTATTTGATCGTAGGGATTATTTTCGTCAAACTGTGACACTATACCAATTCATATAGTAACGAACATTCCAGAACTTGATCATAAGTTAAACATACCATAATATCCTTTACATAGCTTAGAAATAGGCTTTGAGGGGTTCGGTGTGCAAAAATAAACTTTTTGGTCAAACAGGGACTAAAAGCATCAAAAAGTGCATAAGTTTGCATTTTCACGCATATCTTACGTTCTGAATATATCCGGACATCCAAAAATTTTGTAATCATTAAAATATTTTATTTTAGTGATTGGCATGCTAAAATTCCATTCGTCGCGTAATTTGGATCGTTTTTCGCGTCCGTTCGTGTTTCGTCGTAATTAACCGAACAACGCAATCGTACGGCCAAACGAACTGACATCCGAGAATGTTTTCAAGCATATTTTAAGCTCCCTATACTTTAACTTCATTATAGAGCCTTGAAATTGGGTTAACGGGGCTTAAACGTGTCAAAAATGCATCGAAAAGCAAGTTTTGGGCATTCAGGGATTAGTTTTGACATTCTGCCAAACTTAACCCTCACAGGGCGCGTAAGATGAGCCCCCATCTTACGTGGGGCGTGACAGAGGCCCAGATCAGCAAACTTGTTTTTTCTGTTTCAGCTGCTGGTTTCTGGTTTTGGACATGGTTTTCTTCATACAATGAGCTTGTTTTAGGCACCCATAGTATGATAAATCAGTGGGCACAAATGGAGGGCCAAGATCGAAGCTCGTAATCCAAGAAACGATCTTAACGGTTTTGGAAATCCTATATAAACCCAACTTGGTTCATTTCAATCCTCTAAGTTGGAGTTTCCACACTTCATACCTGAGCAACTTGAATCAAATCTCCATTGCTTGGACCTCTTGTAAGTTTCTTTCATGTTTTTTTGCGTTTTTAAGCACGAAAGTCAAACAGTGTTTGACTTTCTGCATTGACCAGTCAATGGTCAACACGAAGTTCGTTTGAACTTCCCAACGTGAGCGTAATCACGATGGTCATAGTCCCTTGTGACTATACCTATTGATTACCACGTTATTTAGGCAAAGTGACGAGTCATAGTTTCGGTCAAAATACGCGTTTATGAGTATTTTTCAACCAAACTATTCTTGGGTATTAAAACCCTTTGTTTTGATATCAAACTTGTTTTCTAACTTCGTTAAACATGTTTTAACATGTTTAACTCGTCACTTTTAGTTTAGTGCTTATATAGGGTCGTAAGATAAGCGGTCTAAACAACCGCTTAGACTTTCGAACCCGACCCGTTTGGTCGATCATTATGATCCGACCAAACATATTTTGTGACCATAGTTGTATAGGGAATAACCTTCCGAGGTTATACCTTATGGTCACTACGTTTAGTTTGTCGTATGATAGGTAGTTTATATGCCTTAGGAAAATGACCAAAATGCCCTTTTTGCCCATAAATTCATTCTAAGCATATGTAACTTAAATTTTGACATCTAAACTGATTAGGAAACATTATTAGACTTGTTAAGGCATATGATACTTGTCATAGGACTAGTTAGGCGGTCCGAACGCGTTTTACGCGAACGACGCATTAACGTAGCGTAGACTACCTTAACGAGTCGTAAGCACTTAGGATAGGTTTTGATTTAGTATGTAGGCTTTGTTAAACCATATCATATGAGTTCCAATACTCATTTGGTTTATGAAACCTCATCCTATCCGATCTTCCAATTTAGGTCCGGTTTATTAACGTAGTTACCTATATTAGGTGCCGATTGATTCCGTGATCCTTCTAGCTTTGCTTGGTTGTTATTCAAAGACTTCTAAGCTATCTCAAGTGAGTACATAGTCCCCTCTTTTACTGTTTTCAATATTTTGGGTTGAAACACATGTGCCTACTTGTTACTTTCGTGCTTTTCGTGCTTTCATAACATATACTTGTTATGTTCATTAGTACACATATAGTACATGATTTCCATTATGTTTTGCTATGTATGTTCACTTAGCATGCTAGCACATTGATTTTCATAAACATTTTTGTTGCATATGTTCACTCAGCATATGGACACATTGTTTTACATTTCTACTTTGTATGTTCATTTAGCATACTAGGTACATTATTTTCACATAACATGCTTACATTTGGTATGACATTTGGTTTTTTTAATGAAACTGAAATACGTTCATTAACATTGATCACGTCGCTCGGTAATAAGTAGTGGTATCATAGGACTTGACAACTCCCATTCCTGAAATCCTAGGTTTGTTTGGACGTAAGGAGTGACTGAATCCGAAAACATTTTTGATGACCTTTGATTTTTTCTAGGGTTTATCCTTCAGTCTCAAGGCTTGAATGTATACGTTTAACATTACCGCATAAGTGTTTATATCAGTAAAGCATGGATTTTTGCAAAATATATCTTTGACTTAAACTATGATTTATATCAAATACATTGTTTTGTGCATTTTACTTATGATTTAAGTTGATATTTTCACTTGTCATACATAACATTTGATTATACATGAACATTTTAACAATGGTTTAAACATTACATTTTGGTGGTTTGTTTGGGTAAGTGATTTAAATAACGAGGAGCGTGTAATATGATAAAAGCATGGTGGATACGCCACTGGTACTTCCTATATATAAGTGCTTTTATGATATTACATATCGTAGCGTTATTTAAACCATTTCAAATTAGACACATTACATTTTACACAAATAACATATCTTCTCAAAAACATTGTTTTACAAACAACTTATTTTATACAAACTAAATTCTGCTTGGTTACTTATTTAACTATACATCTTTCTTTTATATATCATCTGATTTTCTTATCACTTTTTATATGGTTTACAAAAGAAAACATTTTTTTCCTAAGATTCATGACTAACTTTTATAAAACAATTCTTTCAATTACAAGTCATGAATCCTAAATCAATAAACCTATGTATCTCACAGGCATCTTTATGCTGACGTACCTATTTTCACGTGTGTTTTCAAGGGCTGATGCATAGGAATGATCAAGATACACTTAGGCGGACTTGTGCCTTAGTGACATAAAATGAAGCTAGAATAGTTTAACTATGTTACGTACTCTTTGTTTCTTCTGTTCTAAGACAATGCAATCCTTTTGTTTATAAATAAAACAAAACTTTAAATGCCATAGTTATGAAACAATAATTCTGTTGCTCGACTCCCCGACGATTCCGCCGCGGTTTGTTGTTTTACGCGGTCGGGGTGTGACAGAAGAGTTGGTATCAGAGCCAATGGTTATAGGGAATTAGGTTATTAGTAATGCTTTGACCTAGACTATAACTTTTCTAGGACCCCAACACAAGTTATCTTGTGTTTAGATCTTAAAACATACACGTCACCTATCTTTAGGTGATAACCAAAACAAGAACACAATTTTCCAAAAGGATTTTTTAAAATCAATCATTTAGTCTTAGATGATTTGTTATAAGGTTTTGAACCCTCCAATTTTCTAAATCGATTTTGAAAAAAATTCAATCATCCGTTCTTGAATAATTCTTTTGGCTTAATGCCTTCTAAGTTTTCAAAATCTCGTCAAAGTTTTGGGTCTAAATAATGTGAACATGTGCAATCTGGAAGGGTGGATGCCTGTATCTCGGGTTTTCTGTCTAGGCTAGAGTGTTCATACAAATCCACATAATCGGACCAATCACTCTTACATGGGAACTCTTGGGGTGAGTGTCCACTTATAGGCTAAAGCATGTCTTCGCGATACATTGTTTTTGACCCATTTGTTTGCTTTGTGGTACGAATGAATGACCACCATCCATGCTTTTTGTCAATTTTTGTATCATTTCATTTTCCATCTAATCATCTCACTCATTTTCTCTCATGTTTTCTCTTTTAGAATGCCTCCTCGACGCGACAATCAGATACCTAATGCCGAACTGGCAGCAATCATTTCGCAGCAAATGGCTGTTGCACTCCTAAACATTATTGCTCAAGTAAACCAAGCCAACAACAACCATAATGCTCCATGCAACTTTAAAAGTTTCAACTCGGCTAAACCGCTAAAGTTCAGTGGTTCTGAGGGAGCAACTGGGCTCCTATAGTGGTTTGAGAGCATTGAGAGCACTTTTTGTCATGTTCAGTGTCCTGATAATTGCAAAGTTGAGTTCGCTTCTAGTGTGTTTCAAAAGAGGGCTCTTACTTGGTGGAATGGAGTCATGAGGGATCGTGGTGCTAATGTCGCTTTGGGTCAAACATGGGAAGAGCTTAGGGCTCTTATGATGAGGGAATTTTGTCCTCGTCACGAACAGAGGGCGTTAGAGAGGGAGTTTGATGATCTGAAACAGGATAGTGGTGAACACCGGGCTTATACCGACAGGTATGAGGAGTTGAGCTTGCTTTGCCCCACAATGGTTACCCCACTTGATAAGGCTATCGAGAGGTATATCGATGGTCTACCTGACCCCGTACAAGACATCGTCACTGGTAGCAACCCTACCACAGTTCGTCAGGAAATCGAGTTGGCTGCGACTTTGACTGAGTCGCAAATCAGAAAGGGTAAGCTTCATAGAAAGGGTGATAAGAAACAATCGTTTGACAAGAGTGGAAACAAGAAGGGTAAGAAAGCTGGATCCTCAAAGAGGTCTAGGAAGCGCAAGGCTTCCCAAAATTTCGTTGTTACTGCACAAGCCAACCAGGCAGCTCCTAATCAGCCAGCGCAACCACCTGCCAAGAAACAATACATTGGCAATGTACCTTTGTGCAACAGGTGTAACAGTCATCATCAGCCGCATATTCAGTGTCGTTATTGTACCAATTGTGGAAGATCTGGTCACCTTGTCGCCACGTGTCATCTTCCTGCTAATCATAATCAAGCAGCTCAAAACCCTGCTCAGCAAGCTGCTCAACCACCTGCTCAACAACAAGCACAGGATGCACGACCTCACTATCCTCCTGGTTCGTGCTACAATTATGGGGATTTGACCCACTATCGAAACCAATGTCCAAGATTGGCCAATGCAAATCAGGCTCAGGCTCGTGGTCGAGTCTTTAACATGAATGCTAATGAGGCGCAAGCAGACAACGAGGTGGTGAATGGTACGTTCTTTGTTAATAATCAGCCTGCATCTGTTCTTTTTTATTCGGGTGCCGATAAGAGTTTTGTGTCTTTATCATTTGAGCCTTTACTTCGCATGTCTAGAACGAAATTAGGAAAGCCTTTGAAAGTAGAAGTTGCTAGTGGTGAACCCATTGTTCTCGATTCTGTTCTTCGAAATTGCCAGTTGAACCTTAATAACCATCTTTTTCCTATAGACCTCACACCGATGCAACTTGGAAGTTTTGACATCATAGTGGGAATGGATTGGTTAGCCAAGTATCACACAGAGGTAGTTTGTTTTGAGAAGATTGTTCGTGTGCCGCTTTCGTCTGGTAAGATCTTAGAGGTTCGTGGTGAAAAACCTGCTAGTAGTCTCAAGCTCATGTCTTGTACTCAAGCTCGAAAGTATCTGCGAAAGAACTATGTTGCTTTCCTGGCACATGTTGTAGAGGAGAAAGGCAAAGGTAGATCTATTCAAGATATCCTTGTTGTTTGGGATTATCCTGAAGTGTTTCCAAAAGAATTATCTTGTTTACCCCCAGCACGCCAAGTCGAGTTTCGTATTGATCTTATTCCTGGTGCTAATCCTATTGCTAGATCTCCTATCGTCTTGCACCATCTGAGATGCAAGAGTTATCTAAGAAGCTTCAAGAGCTTTCTGACAAAGGTTTTATCCGTCCGAGCTTTTCACTTTGGGGTGCTCCCGTTCTTTTTGTCAAAAAGAAAGATGGCTCTTTCAGAATGTGCAACGATTATCGTGAGCTTAACAAGCTTACCATCAAGAATCGATATCCCCTACCTCGCATTGATGATCTCTTTGATTAGTTACAGGGTGCTACTTGTTTTTCAAAGATTGATCTACGTTCTGGGTATCATCAACTTCGAGTGCTTGAAGAAGATATTCCCAAGACTGCATTCCGCACGAGATATGGGCATTATGAGTTCACTGTTAAGCCATTCGGTTTGACTAATGCTCCTACTGTTTTCATCGACTTGATGAATAGGGTTTGTAAGCCTTATTTGGACAAGTTCATCATTGTTTTCATTGACAACATCTTGATTTATTCTAAGACTCGAGCCGATCATGAGCAGCATCTCCGTCTTACTCTGGAACTCCTGAAGAAAGAGCAACTTTTTTGACAAATTCTACAAGTGTGAATTTTGGCTTAAGGAAGTTCAATTTTTGGGACATATAGTTAATGAGCAAGGTATTCATGTAGATCCCTCCAAGATCAGTGCGATTAAGGATTGGGATACGCCTACTACACCCACTGAAGTTCGTTCATTTCTTGGTCTCGCGGGTTATTACCGCCGCTTCATCGAAAACTTCTCCAAGATTGCAGTTCCTCTCACTGCTCTAACTCAGAAGAATAAACCCTTTGATTGGGGAATCAAACAGGAAGAAGCTTTTCACACCTTGAAATAGAAACTCTGCAATGCACCTATTCTATCTTTACCTGAGGGCTATGATGATTTTGTCGTATACTGTGATGCATCCAAATTAGGTCTTGGCTGTGTTCTCATGCAAAGGAACAAAGTCATAGCTTATGCATCAAGACAGTTGAAGGTTCATGAGAAGAACTACATGACTCATGATCTTGAGTTAGGTGCAGTTGTTTTCGCTCTCAAAATCTGGAGACACTATCTGTATGGTACTAAATGTGTGGTTTTCACTGACCACAAAAGTCTTTAGCATATATTCAATCAGAAAGAACTCAACATGAGGCAACGACGTTGGGTTGAACTTCTAAACGACTATGACTGTGAAATTCGTTACCACCCTGGTAAGGCGAATGTCGTGGCTGATGCATTGAGTCGTAAAGAGCATGTCAAGCTTCATTGTGTTCGAGTTCAATCTGATATTCAAACCCGCATTTCTCAGGCTCAACATACTTGTGTTTTACAAGATTTGATGGATAAGGAATTACCATTTCATATCAAGCGTGATCTCGAGCTGAAAGACAATGGATTGTATTATTTCATGGATCGTTAGTGGGTCCCAAGTCAAGACAATCTTCGCACCTTGCTTATGGATGAAGCTCATAAGTCTCGTTATTCAATTCATCCTGGTGCAGATAAAATGTATAAGGATCTTCGTACTCAGTATTGGTGGCCTAGTATGAAGAAGGACATTGCCTTGTACGTATCTAAATGCCTTACTTGTCTTAAGGTTAAGGCTGAACATCAACATCCCTCTGGATTATTAGAGCTACCAGAGATTCCAGTTTGGAAAGGGGAAAACATTGCTATGGATCTTATTACCAAACTTCCGTGCACTAAGAAAGGTCATGATGCTATTTGGGTAGTTGTTGATCGTCTAACCAAATCAGCGCATTTCTTGCCAATCCGTGAGGATCTATCGGCCGAAAAGCTTGCTAAAATCGACATGGATGAGATTGTATCTCGTCATGGCGTTCCTTTGAACATTATTTCTGACAGAGATGCTCGATTCTCATCTCGCTTTTGGAGAACCATGCAATATGCTATGGGGACCCAACTTAATTTAAGCACAACTTATCATCTGCAATTAGATGGTCAATCTGAAAGAAGAATCCAGACTCTGGAGGATATGCTTAGAGCTTGTGTGATCGATTTTGGTGGTAGTTGGGATTCGTATCTTCCCTTGATTGAATTCTCCTATAACAATAGTTATCACTCTAGCATCAACATGGCTCCTTTCGAGGCACTTTACGGTCGAAAATGTTGTTCACAAGTTTGCTGGAATGAGATCGGTGAGGCTCAGCTTACTGGACCTGACCTCATTCTAGAGACAACAGATAAGGTTAAGAAAGTTCGCGATAACCTTCAGATAGCTAGAAGCCATCAAAAGAGTTACGCGGATCGACGATGCAAGCCCTTGGAATTTCAAGTCGGTGATCGCATTCTACTCAAGGTTTCACCTTGGAAAGGTGTGATCAGATTGGAAAGACAGGAAAACTTGCACCTAGATATGTTGGGCCATTCAAGATCGTCGAAAGAATCGGAAAGGTAGCCTACAGACTTGAGTTACCTCCTGAACTTGGAAATGTTCATCCAACCTTCCACGTGTCCAATCTTAAAAAGTGTTTAGCTGATGAGAACCTCCACATACCACTTGATGAAATTCGTGTCGATGACACAATGCATTTCATTGAGAAGCCTGTGGAAATCATGGAACGTGAAGTCAAATAGCTCAAACGCAAGCGCATTCCACTTGTCAAAGTTCGCTGGGAATCTAAACGTTATACATGTTTGGTCGGATCCTAATGATCGACCAAGCGGGTCAGGTTCGAAAGTCTAAGCGGTTGTTTAGACCGCTTATCTTACGACCCTATATAAGCACTAAACCTAAAGTGACGAGTTAAACATGTTAAAACATGTTTAACGAAGTTAGAAAACAAGTTTGATATCAAAACAAAGGGTCTTGATACCTAAAAATAGTTTGGTTGAAAAATACGTAAGAATACGCATTTTGACCGAAACTACGACTCGCCACTACGCCTAAATAACGTGGTAATCAGTAGGTATAGTCACAAAGGACAATGACCATCGTGATTATGCTCACGTTGCGAAGTTCAAACGAACTTCGTGTTGACCATTGACTGGTCAAAGCAGAAAGTCAAACAATGTTTGACTTTTACGCTTAAAAACGCATAAAAGAACGAAAGAATCTTACAAGAGGTCCAAGCGATGAAGATTTGATCTTAAAATTCTCGGGTATGAAGTGTATAAACTCCAACTTAGAGAATTTGATTAGATCAAGGTGATTTGCAAATGAAAAACTTGGGGTATTTATAGATTTTGGGTAACCGTTAAGATCGTTCATCGAAAACCGAGCTTCGATCTTGGCCTTACATGTGTGCCCATGGTTTTAGAATACCATGGGTGCCCCAAAATAGCCCATAGATTGTTTAAAAAACATGTGCAAACCCAAAAACCCAGCTACTAATTGAAATCAGCTTGTTTTGCTGATCTGGGTAGCTTACCCTGGCTGCGTAGACTTAAGCCAAGTCTTACGCCCCACTCCTAAGCCAACTTTGACAGAAATGTCAAGTTTAGTCCCAGCAGGTGTAAAACTTGGTTTTTTGACGCATTTTTTGACACGTTTAAGCCCCGTTAACCTCATTTCAAGGCTCTATAATGAAGTTAAAGTATAGGGAACATGAAACATGCTCAAAAATATCTCGAATGTCGGTTCTTTTGGCCGTACGATTGCTTTGTTCGGTTAATTACGACGAAACTCGAACGGACGCGAAAAACGATCCAAATTACGCGACGAATGGGATTTTAACATGCCAATCACTAAAATAAAATATTTTAATGAGTACATAAATTTTTGGATGTCTGGATGTATTCAGAACGAAAGATATGCGCGAAAATGCAAACTTATGCACTTTTTGACGCTTTTAGTCCCTGAATGATCTAAAAGTTTATTTTAGCACACCGAACCCCTCAAAGCCTATTTCTAAGATATGTAAAGGATATTTAGGGTGTGTTTAACTTATGATCATGTTCCGGATTGTTCGTTGCAGTACGAATCGGCATACTTTCGCAGTTTGTCGAAATTAGTCCCTGTAAGCGAATAAACTTGATTTCAACACACCAAACCCTCTAAAACTTATTTATAAGTTATGTAAAGGTTATTTAAGGTATTTTAAGCCCATGTCACTGTTCCGGAGTGTTTGTTGCGTTAAACTGATTACGTTTACGCATCCGTTTGCGTATAACTTCCTAGAAAGCGATTTAGAGCTCGAAATCGAACGAGAATTGATATGTGCAATTGATAAACATATTTATACAAATCCCAAGTATGAAATACAATATTTCATTCATTTGGTACTTGTTTGATGGTCGTGGAGGCACAGGTGTCACAGTCTCCCCTACTTTAGGAAATTTCGTCCCGAAATTTTATTTAGAGGAAACTTGTGAGAGCTTGAAACATGAAGTCAAAAAGATAAAACAGTGGGTTAGGGTTCTGAACTTCTAGTAACTTTAATAACATCATGCTTGTAATTTGTAAGAGGGACACTTATATACAAGTATATGAAGCGCCATTGTTTACATTTCGTTATTTTTGCCACTATAGGTTCTTACACATGATAAATCTTACTGTGGTTTCCGTGCACTGAATTTCATAATTATGTATGCATCCATAATTACGTAATTCCTTGCATAGTCCACACAGTGCATTTTATAGTGTGTAGGGGAAGAAAACAATGAACGGACCTGTGATGATTATGACTAGACCACCATAGGGTCCTTTTAATTAAATCAATAAACGATCTCTTTAAATAGACTACCAAGGAGTCTATTCAGCTATATCATCACATGTCATTCTTAACCAGATTCTGAATTAATCTTTTTTACTAGACCACTCAAGGGGACTTTTTGAATTATGGAATGGTACTATATAATCCAAGGGTCTTAACTATTACGTAAAAGCCCTTTAAGGATTTAAGGTAGTACCTTTGGATATCATACTGTAAATCATTCATATGAAGACATGGAGGATTTTATGAGGATTTGGATAACGAAATTAAAAACACAAAAGAAAACACATAACACATAATCATATAACCACAAAATTGTTTAACTTGATCTTCAATTTGTTATCATTTTGTTAATTTGTTTGTTAATTGTGCACATGAATTCAAAGCACACTAGGAATCCAATCCGTGGATTTCATTTGGCACTTTAAACATTTTCAAGAATCTAACTATTAAGATAGGATGATCTTAAAAAAAAAAGAAAATTCGATTTTGATCACGAGGAATCGTAATATTCGAATTAAGGTATACAAGGAATCCAATTAAGGACTCCGATTTGAAAAATAAACATCCACAAGGATCTAATTGTGAAGATAAGAAGATCCCATATGGATTTTGGGATTTGAAAAGCGGGAGGCGTTTCAAAACCTTGCACTAGACGTGCTTAAGTCGATATGCGAGGTAGAATGCTCAAGAAGTTGAGGCGCTAGATATGCCAAGGCGACATATGAAGCAGAATTTTGAAGGTCTAGTCAATGTATGAGAAAATGCTTTTGAAAACCATGCATGGGGTTATTTTTGAAATGTGTTTAATGTTTTTGAAATCCTACATAATATATTTTTGAAATCATAAAGTAGGTGTATTAAATAAGTATTTTTATAAAATGTTTTAAAATCATGCGAGATGAATTTTGAAATTATGTATAAGGTTTTTGAAAACATGAATGATGCTTTTGAAATCATGCACTTGATATGTTAAGTAAATATACTATGTTAAAAATGTTTTCAAACTATATGGAATATTTTGAAATTATGAAGGTTGTTTTGAAAACTTATACTAATCATGTTGTTATGAAAACCAGAATGTAATGGGTATGAGATCAAAAATTACCCTTAGTTATCTAACCAAGGATTTAAAGATACAGATGTGCAAAAAGCACGATTACTCATAATGTCACTTTATTTCCTGTACTTCGTTTCTTAGAATGAAACGAGTATTTAGAATTTTTGAGAAAATCATGAGCAAACATAAGAAAGGGAGAATCACAAGAGTAGTTTGTAAAGAACATAGTTCCTTGATGTACGTATTATAGGGAAATGCCATACACACATGTAACTACACTTGTACATCAGAATTACGAACAATGATTTATTTATAAACTAAACACATTGTTCCAGAGTTCAAGAAAAGCAAAAGAAACAAAAAGCAACAGATACAAACTATTCAAAGTAGCAACATCTTCTAATCAGCCAACTGCTCATCCATGGGTCAGATTTGCAACAACTTTGTTTTGGATAGCAAAGCGGCATATGTTAAACAAATGTCCCCATCGTCCACAGTAGGTACATTTGAAACAGGGTATGTGATTCGGATGATGACGGTTGCATCGCTTACACCATGGAGCAGCTCCCTTGTACAGCCTCTTGGCTGGTGGTGCTGCCACCTTGCTAGTTACTGCCTGTTTTGGTGCAACCGCTGCGGGATTCTTTGAAGCTTTACGTTTCTTCGGTTTTGGTGAAGGCTTGGCTTCTGTTTCCTTCGGTGTCTCTTGAGTAGCTTCATCCGTGAGACGAGCCATGCCAGCAGCTAATCCAACAGTCTTTAGGACTACTTCGCCTATTCACTGGGCAAATTTGGTAGTCTGCTCGGATATCTGAGCGTCGTTGCAATGAAGAGACATTCTAGAAGAAATGAAAGGCATAGGAAGAAACAAGTGAAATGTTATCGGATAATCAAAACAGAATGATAAAAAATTGCGATCATTTGTTTGTTACCTAGGGCAAACAAATGAGACGGTGACTAATCAAAGTAATCGGGTCATATTAGTGTACCGCGAAGACATGCTTTAGCCTATAAGTGGACACTCACCCCAAGAGTTCCCAGGTAAGAGTGACTGGTCCGATTATGTGGATTTGTATGAACACTCTAGCCTTAGACAGAAAACTCAGAGTACAGACATCCACCCATCCAGATTGCACGTGTTCACATTATAAGACCCAACTTTGACGATATTTTGAAAACTTTGAAGGTTCAAAAATGTTATAATAAATCATCCTAGAACAGATGATTGGTTTTCAAAATGGATTTGGAATTTGTGTTCTGGTTGTGGTTGTCACCTAAGGATAAGTGACGGTATTGTTTTAAGATCTAAACACAAGGATCTTGTGTTAGGGTCCTAGGAAGGTTATAGACTAGGTCAAATCATTACTAATAACCTAATTCCCTATAACCATGAGCTCTGATACCAACTTTTCTATCACACCCCGACCACGTAAAACAACAAATCATGGCGGAAACGTCGGGGAGTGTTGTAACAGAATCATTGTTTCATAACACATGGAAAATTTAAGTTTTGTTTTATTGATTAAAAGAAGTTACAATGTCTTAAATGCAAAGAAACATAACATAATTAACTAGTCTTGCATCTTTTAATGTCACTAAGGCCGAAGTCCGCCTAGGTGTATCTTGATCAATCCTATGCATCATCTCCTGAAAACACATGTGAAAATAGGTACGTCAGCATAAAAATGCCTGTGAGATACATAGGTTTTATTGAAAATAGGATTCATGACTTGTAAGTTTAAATAAAATGTTTAACAAAAGTTAGTCATGAACCTTGTAAAATGTTTTTTTTTATAAATCATACAAATAGTGATAAGAAATCA
Organism: Helianthus tuberosus; assembly: GCA_030545235.1. Classification (NCBI taxonomy): domain Eukaryota; kingdom Viridiplantae; phylum Streptophyta; class Magnoliopsida; order Asterales; family Asteraceae; genus Helianthus; species Helianthus tuberosus. Next base: position 63,497,532 of record CM060420.1, read on the forward strand.
GATGATATAAAAGAAAGATGCACAGATAAATAAATGACCAAGTAAAATGAGTTTGTATAAAATATGTTGTTTGTAAAACAATGTTTCATGAAGATATGATGTAAAATGTATTATATCTAACTTGAAATGGTTTAAATAACGCTATGATATGTAATACCATAAAAGCACTTATATATAGGAAGTATCAGCGGCGTATCCACCATGCTTTTATCATATTACACACTCCTCGTTACTTAAATCACTTACCAAAACAAACCACCAGAAATGTCTTGTTAAAAAACCATGTCTATTGTCAAATGTAAATCATGTAATGTGTAAACAAATGTCATGTACGACAAGTAAAAAGTGACTACTTAAACCATATGTAAAATGCACAAAACAAGGTATTGAAATAAATCAAAAGATATGTTTTGTAAAATCCATGCATGCTTTGCTGATACAAACATCTATGCGGTATTGTTTTAATGCATACATTCAAGCCTAGAGACTGTGGCGACAAACCCTTAAACAAATTAAAGGTTTATCAGAATTATGTGTATCGAATTCGGTCATTCCTTCCATCCAAACAAACCTAGGATTTCAGGAACGGGAGTTGTCAATTCCTATGGTACCACTACCTACTAACGAACAGCGTGATCAATGTTTATGAATGTATTTTTGTCCCATTTAAACAAACCAAATGTCATACCAAAATGTAAGCATGTGATGTAAAACAAATGTACTAAGTATGCAACAAATGGACATACATAGCATGTGATGTAAAACAAATGTACTAAGTATGCAACAAATGGACATACATAGCATGTGATGTAAAATAAATGTACTAAGTATGCAACAAATGAACATACATAGCATGAAATGTAATGTAAACAATGTACTAAGTATGCACTAAATGGACATACATAGCATAAAATGTAATGTAAAACAATGTACTAAGTATGCACTAAATGGACATACATAGCAAAAACATAATGAAATCATGTACTATACGTGTATTAATGAACATAGCAAGTATGATATAAAAACATGGAAAGCACGAAAGTAACAAGTAGGCACATGTGTTTCACCCCCAAAATGTTTGAAAAACAGTAAAAGAGGGGTCTATGTACTCACTTGAGGGTGCTTAGAAGTCTTGAATAACAACCAAGCAAAGCTAAAGGGATCACGGAATCAAACGACACCTAATATAGTTAACTACGTTAATAAACGGACCTAAATCAGAAGATCAGATAGAATGAGGTTTCGTAAACCAAATGAGTATAGGAACTCATGTAATATGGTTTAACAAAGCCTACATTCTAAATCGAAGCCTATCCTAAGTGCTTACGACCCATTACGACCCATTTAGGTAGCTTATGCTACTTTAACGTTCGCGTAAAGCGCGTTCAGACCGCCTAACTAGCCCTATGACAAGTATTATATGCCTTAACATGTCTAATAATGTTGCCTAATCAGTTTAGATGTAAAAATTTAGGTTACATATGCTTAAAATGAATTTATGCGTAAAAATGGCATTTTGGTCATTTTCCGAATGCATATAAATTACCTATCATATAACTACTTAAACGAAGTGACCATAAGGTATAACCTTGGAAGGTTATTCCCTATACAGCTATGGTCACAATACATGTTTGGTCGGATCCTAATGATCGATCAAACGGGTCGGGTTCGAAAGTCTAAGCGGTTGTTTAGACCGCTTATCTTACGACCCTATATAAGCACTAAACCTAAAGTGACGAGTTAAACATGTTAAAAAATGTTTAACGAAGTTAGAAAACAAGTTTGATATCAAAACAAAGGGTCTTCATACCTAAAAATAGTTTGGTTTCAAAATACGCAAGAATACGCATTTTGACTGAAACTACGACTCGTCACTACGCCTAAATAACGTGGTAATCAGTAGGTATAGTCACAAAGGACTATGACCATCGTGATTACGCTCACGTTGCGAAGTTTAAACGAACTTCGTGTTGACCATTGACTTGTCAAAGCAGAAAGTCAAACACTTTTTGACTTTTACGCTTAAAAACGCATAAAAGAACGAAAGAAACTTACAAGAGGTCCAAGTGATGAAGATTTGATCTTAAAATTCTCAGGTATGAAGTGTATAAACTCCAACTTAGAGAATTTGATCAGATCAAGGTGATTTACAAATGAAAAACTTGGGGTATTTATAGATTTTGGGTAACCGTTAAGATCGTTCATCGAAAACCGAGCTTCGATCTTGGCCTTACATGTGTGCCCATGGTTTTAGAATACCATGGGTGCCCCAAAATAGCCCATAGATTGTTTAAAAACCATGTGCAAACCCAAAAACCCAGCTGCTGCTTGAAATCAGCTTGTTTTGCTGATCCGGGGAGTTTACGCGGGCCACGTAGACTTAAGCCAAGTCATACGCCCCACTCCTAAGCCAACTTTGACAGAAATGTCAAGTTTAGTCCCTGCAGGTGTAAAACTTGGTTTTTTGATGCATTTTTGACACGTTTAAGCCCCGTTAACCTCATTTCAAGGCTCTATAATGAAGTTAAAGTATAGAGAACATGAAACATGTTCAAAAATATCTCGGATGTCGGTTCGTTTGGCCGTACGATTGCGTTGTTCTGTTAATTACGGCGAAACTCGAACGGACGCGAAAAACGATCCAAATTACGCGAAGAATGGGATTTTAACATGCCAATCACTAAAATAAAATATTTTAATGATTACATAAAATTTTGGATGTCCGGATGTATTCAGAACGAAAGATATGCGCGAAAATGCAAACTTATGCACTTTTTGACGCTTTTAGTCCCTGAATGATCTAAAGGTTTATTTTAGCACACCGAACCCCTCAAAGCATATTTGTAAGCTATGTAAAGGATATTTAGGGTGTGTTTAACTTATGATCTTGTTCTAGATTGTTCGTTACAGTACGAATCGGCATACTTTCGCAGTTTGTCGAAATTAGTCCCTGTAAGCGAATAAACTTGATTTCGACACACCAAACCCTCTAAAACTTATTTCTAAGTTATGTAAAGGTTATTTATGGTATGTTAAGCCCATGTCACTGTTATGGAGTGTTTGTTGCATTAAACTGATTACGTTTACGCATCCGTTCGCGTATAACTTCCTAGAAAGCGATTGCTCGAAATCGAACGAGAATTGATATGTGCAATTGATACACATATTTATACAAATCCCAAGTATGAAATACAATATTTCATTGATTTGGTACTTGTTTGATGGTCGTGGAGGCACAAGTGTCACACTTAAGACGTCTCTCAAGATCTATTATCCTCCTTATCACATGCATGTGATAATCACCAAGTTATCTTTGCATATTTTTGAGTTCATTTCTCATGTGGCTTAGATCATCACCATACACTTGCACTTTAGGATTAGGAGGGTACGGTTCATCAAGGTTCTTCCTAGGCCTTCTCCTACCATGTTTATGTGGCACCTCATAGAGTTCCTGAGCTTTCTACTATAACCAAGAAACAAAACAGAATATTCTGATAAAAACTGCTTATGGGCCTTAAACCAGACTAGGGTTTACGGTTCGTATGCAATAGTCAATTTCCATGTTAAACTACTTCTTGAAGAAAATACGTCAACTACCAATCAACTGACTGGTTTACGAGTTGTAAACCAGAACAACGCCATGGACCGTATATGCTCAGTTTTAGATATAACGATTTAGGGCTTTCAGTTTCTGCTAAAACAATGTTGTTATGAAGTAAAACTTTTTTTTTCTGAAAATCTACAGATCACAGTTGACAGAAAGAAAATAATAAAGCACGAATAGAAGATAAAGTATACCTTCAAGTCTTCAATACTCACCATCTTTTGTGAATGTCTGAATACTCGAATACAAGTGTGTAGAATGATAGAATTAGGGTTTCAAACTTTCAATATATAAACTACAGTATGAATGAGGCGGTTTCATGACTTACAGGCTGTGAACTAAGGTTAGCACACGTGCCATAATCTGACTCAGTTTTCAAAGCGGGATCAATTTCCCAAGTTAGGATCCGTAAGGGATTTCTTATGGGTCATAAGCACGAAAATAAAGTAGGCCTTCAGATGTGATGACCAGATTACGAATTCTTAGAGTGCAATGATTATCGAACCCTCGGGTTGCCTCCCAGAAGCACTAAGTTTACGCGTCTTTAGCTTAACGTAAACCTGCGATTTCAATAGTCGAGTATAGGAAGGAGCTCAAACTTCTCATCCTCGTTTAATAGGGCTTCAATAGAGCGCTTTAACATATGCCCATTGACTTTAAATGTTTCTCCTTCTTCATTTATCAGATAGACGACTCCGTAACTTCAGTAATCTCTAATTTTGGCTCGGAAATCCTCCATTTCACTCAGGAACTTGTAAAACACCAGAAACAAACATTTAATCCATTCCAAGCAATGATTACAACAAACAACTATCAAATTGCGGGTTTTAACACTATAATAACATGTAGTCTTTCAGACACATCAGTTAACAATGAATGCATGATAGAATGGAGACTTTTCAATGAGGTCAATGATATTATGGATCCTTCTCCTTTGTAAGATAAGGAAGAAGGTTGTGAGTGGGTTGGAAAGCAAGGTCTGTTATGATCAGTATCATTGAAGAATAAAAGATCAATGAGTGAAATTGAAAGTTAGGGTTTACAACTGATCACATGATAATGTTGAAGAGTGTGAAAGAACCCCAAACTTCTAGAAGGAATCCTTATAGGGTTTATGTAATGGTTATAGGAAACTGTTGGATTTTAGCGAACAGCTAATCCAACAGGTGTGAGTTAATTGTCAAAAAGAGTAGCAGTTTCCAGTTTTTTTTTATTTTCTCATATTTGTAAGGACCAACAAATGTCATAAACATTAATTTTAATAAAGAAATTATTGAAAAATTACATATGTATATATATATATATATATATATATGTATATCTTTTCAGTGATATTACTTTGGAACCCAGGCTTGTGAACTTGCAGGCCTGCATCCATCTAGACTTGAACAATCACTTTGACCATTGTTTTGACTCATTGATAAATTTTGTACCATGCTCATTGGTTCTTTTTGCTTCTTTATCAATGCTTTTATTTCAACACTTTGATCAGACCTCCTTGGTTTGTACTGATGAGGGGTAGAGTTGTAATCTTTCTGTTTGGCCATTTGTTGGTAGGAGGTGCATCCTCACTTGGACAAACCTAGTGAATTTCCAATGATTCAAGGCTCTAGTGATTTTTGTTTCACCTGTGTTGAATACCTCAAAGGATCCTATTGATTCAGAATCCCTGCAAATTCCCTTATGACATGGATAAGACCTAATATTAACGAATTCATGGTAAAAGACGCGCTATATAAGGATTATTTAACATGTATAAAGCACATAAAAAAACAATCCCACCATTAAAAAAATTAACAAAGAAGTGTTTCATAATACGTGTCCATATGACGAATTTGCCCATAACCAACTTGGGTCATTTGTTTGTAGATCCGTTATGTTATCCGATTAATCCATCTCTATGGATTTGATTTGCAAAAACTTTGTAAATTTTCAAGATCAATTGATTTGAAAACCAACTCTGTGACAACTCGTAAATTTCATTAAGCTACTGTACCTTGAATATTGTTATGTTTTACTTGAATGGTCAGGAGTTAATTGGGTGAGCTGTAAATAAAACGTTGAATGTTTAAGCTTATATGTGTTACGTCAAGTGGATCGCACAAACACCCCGGGTCGCACATCTATCCACCCTCGCACGCCCCTTTATTCCCTGGTTCTTTGGGCTCGGCCCAAAGCCTCTCATAATAATGCATGACTCAAACGAGGCCCAAAGGCTAGGCCCGATTTACTCCTTATACGCATACACATATGGGGTGTGTAGTTTTCTTAATCATAAAACACAAACATAATACAGAACTCTAGAACTCTATCCCCTCTCCATTCGACGGCAGCCGGTGTGTTCGAAGCCTCATCCTCTTGAAGTTGTCCTTTGTATCTAACAGCAAATCATCTCTCGGTTAGTATGAATCATCCCTTAATCGATTTATATTTCTTGTCAATCTTGGTTTTGTGCTTGCATGTTTAGTAATATGTGTTCATATAAAGCCGATTATGATTAGGGTTGTAGTATGATTGATATTAGACACGATGGGGTTGGGGGTGGATAAACAAGGATTGTTTAGTGATTAATTATGATATAAAGATGAGATTGCGAATCTGCAATCATTAGGATGATGAATGATTAATCCATGTTTAAGGATGATGTTGATTTGGTGACAAGTAATTTTAGAGTATCTGTGTGCATTGTAATATTAGCAAATGTTTGATCTGATCAAGGATGATTGGGAATTGATAATGATGATAGTTGCTAAAATGATGATTGGGGCCCATACGAATTCGAGTAATGGAAACCGTTTGATCCATTTAAAACGTTAATTGATTTTGACTAATTGTTATGGATGTGTTTGGAAGGATTCCCAAAATAACTGACCTAAGATTAGTGTAACCGACCCCATGATTTCAACAAGTTAAGTCAATCGTACAAGTTAAGTCAACCGCACAAGCTAGATCAATCGCACAAGACGAGACTTGGTCGCATAAGCTCGTATCAGTCGCACAAATAGGCCCAATCGCACATGCTGGTGGGCTTGAGTCTTAGCTAGGCCACGGACCCAGTTGCAGTCGCACAAAGTGAGCCCAATCGCACAAGGCCAGAATCACACACACCGGCCCAATTCCACAATCGCACAACTTGGTGTTGGGCTTTTAAATTGACTGGACCGCACAATATTGAATACGTGAGTTACCTGTTTGTGTGTGTGTTGTATGTAACTGATGAGTTGTTGATGGCCCGATAGTGCATTGAATATGTTATGTGGTAATCCCCTCGTGTGACTACGTGAACAACGTGAATGAAAACTGATTATGTGTACTTGAACATGATAGGCTTTGATTGATTAAGTGTGAACAAGTAACTAGTCTAACCGAGCAAACCAAGGTGAGTTCACTGCTCTTTTTCAAGCATGCGTCCCGGGGAGGGACATCTGATAGGTATTCCGGGGAGGAATACTGGGTTAATGGGTTTGACTGGAATGTTAAACTCGGGATGTTGGTTAATACACTCATATCTATCATTAAGTCCCATCATATACCGAATTGGTTGCCGGGGAGGCAACGGGGTTATTAGTTGATAGCGCTATTAGGTTTGGCACCCTCACACTGTACCGGCAAGGACGGGCGTGAACTAATTACCTTAACCACTTGACCAATGTTTGATAGAGCATTGGGGAAGGGCAAATAATCTGGAGCCATCCGCGGTAATCGAGTTATTAACAACATCGAATCTCTGAAATGTTTTTAAACGCATATCTGGTAACTAAACGTGTTAACAAACTTTGAACTCACCAACGTTGTCTGACACACTTGTCTGCATGCTTGCATGTCGTTAGATTCATGGTTATGGGACTTGCTATCTGGGAGTGCTGGAGTGATCATGGGTCGAGTCTCTTGGATACATGTTCTTTGGTTTCGTACACTTGTTTTGAAACAGTTGAATAACAATTTACATTATGCTTCCGCTGACGTTTTGATTTAAGTTATGATTTGAAACTATGTTATGAAATAAATGGAATATTTTATTTAATATATTGTTATAGTTCAATGTGATTAGTGGCTGGATCCTGGTACGTCACACATCTCGCGGTGTTACCGCATGTGGTATTTTGGGGGTGTGACAGTTTGGTATCAGAGCCAGGTTCGGACCGGTGGTGCCAGGTCCTGCGAGGACGCTGGACCCCTTAAGGGGGGGGGGGTGGATTGTGACATCCCACATCGGTTGTGAAGGGGAACAAAGGCTTCTTTATAAGGGGCTGGATACCTTCACCACCATGACGCATTTTGAAAACCGTTAGGGGCGGACGCCGAGGGCGTGCTGGCCGCCAAAGCGGACAATATCATGGTGCGGTTACGCTGGGCTGTTACAAACTCTGACCCCACGTTTGAGAATCAGTTTCTCATAAACACATGTCTAATTGGTAATATGTATGATAAGTGGTGAAAGAACAAAAACAATTAAATTAGGGTTTATGGATTCTTTTTAATGCAAGAACGTTGAAAAACAAAAACACAAAAATTACTTTGAAACTTCAATTGATAATTGTTATATCACATTGATTGACAAACCTAGAAGAACATATTCTCAAATATGTTCTAGGAATTGATTACAGCATATCGCTCAAGAATTTGACAATTTAATCTTTGGTCTCTATCTTTCGTACTTGTAATCTGTCAATCCGTTTTTTTTATCTCTATAAACAGAAAACTTCCTTTGTATGTTTACTGGTGTTAGATACAAATTACCCTAGAAGTGACTTGCAACACACTTGAAACCTTTTCGCCGGTAGGAACTTTGTAGTTAGTAGCTACTCTCAGTGGTAACTTTGATATTTAGTAGCAAGTTGCTCTCAGAAATAACTTGTCTTGAGCACTGACAGTAAGTAATACTTGTAATATGAGCATTATGTCTTGTCGATGGGAATATTTCTACCTATACACCTTGGTAGCAACTCTTTTTAATGGTCCGTAACTTACACAAACACATAACACATCAGCAACAACTTGAGAGCAGTAGCAAGTAAGATCCGTAACAAACATTTAAGAGTTTACTTAGATACACATCCAAATCCCAAACCATCTCACTCATGATTTCACATTTTCACCTTAGGTCATAGGGTGTACTCTAAAAGATAGAGTTAGAGAAGTTAATGAGATTAAATCATTTACTTGGAGTGAGGCAAAGTGAAATGGGAGAAAAAGGTTAATGTTGCACTTAGGTGGAATTAAGATAGGTTAAAGTATACCCAAAGGCCTTAGAACCGGCACAGAGAAATCATCTCTGCTTTCTAACTTTGTTCAAGATCAACCTGAATGGGTGATTATATTTTTAGTATTATATCATTTCATCTCATCATATTATTAATGAATTATTTAAACAAATATCAGATAACTTTTCTATTTTTTAAATAAGCTAAATTATTTATTTACATGTCACGATCCCTTTCTTGTATTAAAAGTTCATACTTTTCTCTTGATGAGGAAACGTACTTTGAAATCCTTGTCCAAATTGAACTTTTTAACAGAAAAAACTAATCAAGTACATACTTATAATCTTTTAATTAAATAATAATATTCCATGAAAACAGTTTTCTCTCTCTACGTTATTTTATTAGTAAAAGTGGGACTAAAATACTCAACGTAATAGACTATTAGCATATTTTAAAAGAAATATATATATATATATATATATATATATATATATATAAACAACTCTCAATATTATCACTTTGCATAACTTGTTTTAAACCTTTCTGTAACTACAACTGATATGTATGATCTCGACCAAAACAAAAGTTATATTACATGCTTAAAAACATATTTCACGAGTATTTTCGGGATCTGTTCTTGATGCCTTGTGTCAAGTCATTCGGTTGCTCAGCTTTGTCCTTGGAGAACGCGCGTTGAACGTCTTCTTTAAGCTCCACGAAGCGTGTCCGTTTGATTACTTGCTCTTCTGGAGTCCCCTTCTCCAGATAAAACACATCGGGCAAATCATCCAACATGAACTTGTCGAGTACTTCTGAACAATTTGGGAAGAAACGTCGACCCATCTCGACTGTGCATCCAAAAAGTTATAAATGTTTGGTTAGTTTTACCATAGTTCGTTTTAACCATAGTTAGTATAATGAAGTAAGCGTACCCGTTTTCGAGAGCGATTCTATACGCGAAACTAGCCTTTTATGCTGCACCGATGGTGTCTCGTTCAAATCCATTTTCAAATTCCCGTTCAAACCGTTGGTTGCTGACATTATCTGAGCATGGGCGCTCTCGATCGCTAGTTTTGCTTCAGTAGGAAACAGCAATCGCGCAAATGCAACTACGAAAAACCCAAATCAGTACAAATCAATAAAGGGCAAAAACGAAATTCACATGAACACATCGACAAAAGATCGTTACCTCGGTTTTCTAAATGAAGTAACTTCATGTGCAAGTCATCGGCCATAGCTGTAGACGACATCGGTACATCTCCCCCCATTGAGTTCCTAATAATCTCTCGTTCCAACACATCAATGCATAGTCGATCCTTGTTTGCTTCTTCCCCGTGTTCGGTTTTTGCATTATAATCCTTTGGCCTCGTTAACTGCTTGCATATCCCAACCGCACTTCGCCCATCTTGAGTTACCTCCAAAACCGATACCTGTTTGCTCAAAAGAGAAACAAGAATCGATGGTTCTTTACGCATTGCAGCAACATGAAGCACGGTATACCCTCTAGCATTTCTACGATTTACATCCGCCATATTTAAACCCAGCACTTCCTTCACAACTTTCGGGTCACAATATGCAACCGTATAGTGTAACGCATTGGCCTCATCTAACGTTATGTTTGACTCACTTAACAGAAGTTTGACCAGCTCTACATCATCCGAGTCCAACGCTTTATGTATTTGCCTAATTCGTTTTTCCCGTAATGCAGCCTCCTCCGATTTACCCACGGGATCTTTACCGTCCAAAGACTTGCTACGTAGCAACTTTACGTCTTTCGAAACTTCTGGAGGGAGCTCTTTCTCGAGAGAGACATCATCCAGGTCTGACCGGGCAATTCGGTGAACACACTGAGTCAAGATCTGAGTTAACTCACAATGAAATGCCACCAAAAGTATTGGAATCACATCTTCAACAAGAGCCTTTTCGATAAAGTTGAGAAGGCGTCGCTGCGTTTTTATCATACAAAATTAATTTGGAACTTTTTGACAGTTGTGAGTAAACTAAAAAATACATTAAACTACACACAACAAACAGAAAATTCTTGGGTTAAAACCTAAAACCTGCCAATTAACGATTCAACTATAATCAGTCATGGATTACTAACCGTCTTACTCTGTTCTCCCCAGTTAACTGGGACAGACAGAGTCAACAGACTATAATCAGACTTCTAACCATGACCTGAATCGCCAACAAAGTAAAAAAAATTTTTTTTTTTGACAATACAGATCGAAAGTAGTTGCACCCTTTTGACCCAAACAACATATTCAATCGGTCACAAGTCGGCAAACATACAAACACCCTCCCAATATAGCGCATATGTGACATGGCGTTGATGTTGCTAGTGCAAGATATATGAAACATATTCCTATTTCTTGTAGTTTTTCATAAAAAGTAAAATTCCCTCCAAAACATTGTAAAATCAGTACAAAACATCCAAAGTAAGCATGGATCATATAAAATGTCACTTGCTTAAAATCAGGATGAAACGCCTATACCTGAAACAGGGGAACCAGCTCAGGAACCTGAAAAACAACCGCGGCGTACATCAGTTCAACAGCAAATGCAATAGCTGGCCGGCAGGCATCATGCGGGCATCCGCCATGAACACAAGTCGAAACCTCTGGTGGTGATGACTTCAGTTTCCCAGCATACAAAAAACTCAAGAACACCGTAAAAGCATCATACCCAACATGCCCAAATGGCAAAATATCACTCATAATGTACTTGACTTTACCATTTTCTTCAACACAGTCTTTACTTTCCTTAAACAGATTGCAGAAAAAGGTACTTCTGGCAGCTAAAATACACCTATGAACACACACATCATTGCCTTCAACTACTACTATTGCATCACTATAACTGGAATCAGTTTCAGTCAAGAGCTTTCCGAGGCTGCTACTGAGCTTGTTTAAGCTAATAATTTCAAGATTTGAGCGCGTATCAGCGATCGAAGAGCATTGGAAACTGCTGTATCCATTAGAGCCATTGGAGATATGAGAAGGTGAAGTAAAGCTTATGGATGATGATGGCTCAGAGTAATTTGCCATTAATCAAACAAAATTTGACAAACAAAAGGAAGGATCACAAATTGGGGATTTTCTCTGGTGCGATGCACATTTTGTGCTGTAGTAACTTGTACCTTAAGCTTTAAAACTAGTACTGTACCAAACAACTATTAAAAATCAAGAAACCCTAAATCAAATCAACTGAGAAGCGACACCCAATTAAAACAACTGAATCAGATTCCGATTACAACTTCAAATAACGAACATCAACAACCAGAAACCGATGAAAAACACGAAACAAACGCGAAAACAGGAGAATAACTGATGAATCGAAGTAGGGGGTAGTTGGGGGGTAGGGTGCGGAAAGCAGGAAATTTCGCGGAGGTTTCTCGTAAACGGTTGTCGGATTGTAGAGAGAGAAAGAAAGATGGATGATGAAGTAGTTGAGGTGACGCAGATGGTGATGTCATTGTGGCTTGCTGGGTTATGCATAAGCAGTCAACGTCGTCACGCTTGCCGTGTAAGGATCCATCAGGTCAAGTTTTATTATTATTATTATTATTATTATTTTATTTATTTTCCATGTTATATCACCTTCATTGCAAATCAACCACACTTTCTTTTGGTCCTTCAATGTTAGACCAACTACGAATTCTATATTATATTGTTCCCGTTGTTAGTAACCGACATTTGGGCTAATTACAGCCGTTCAAAGTCATCAACTTTTAATCTCAGCCATTTAAAGTCTCTAAATTCCTTCTAGAAGCAGCAGTTCACGGCAGTTCACGGTAGTTCAGCACTCTCTCACCCATGATCTTGTGGTTTCCTGCAGTTTATCAAGATGCACCAATCAAAAATGCAGGTTGTAATGCGGTTTAAAATGTGTTCCTTATTTTCAGGGAGTTAGTGGGGTAGTGGACACTTAACTGCATATTTTGCTGGCTATATAATACCAGTTCAGGTAGTGTAATCTTCTGTCTTTTTTTCTCGCTTTTCCTGTATTCATACAGCAAGACATCTGCAGCAATGGATATCTCGGATGACTTCGTGGACATTTATGAAGCCGACGAGCAATGAAAGTAAGTAGGAATGTAAATTGTTAGTAACCAAAGCATACAGGAAGATTGAAATGTTAAGAATTCTAAGCTTTTTTTGCAGTTGAGTTCCAATGCAACAGCCAAAAAGATTGATATTGAAATGTTTAGCCCAGAGAAAGATTCTTCTATGGTACATTTTTTATAGTGCATATTTATTTTAGCTATCTAAGGTGGTGTTTGTTTTTTGGCCAGAAGCACTTCTGGCCACTTATGTCTGCGCGGCGCAGACGCGCGCAGAGGTTTGGAGTCCGCAGCTTGTTTGTTTTCTCGCAGACCTTTCATTAAAAAAGGTCTGCGAGACCTCTTCACCACACAGACATGATTCCATGTCTTCTTTGAACCTCTTCTTGGCAGACCTCTTCTTCCACCACATCCCTGCCACCACCTCCACCACCACATCCTCCGCCACCACCTCCACCTCCGACACCCCTGCTCCGACACCATCATCGTCATGTTATCATCATCATCATCGATGGCAAACAAAACCCCCAAATCGATCAGAAACAAAACCCCCCAAATCGATCACATATGTTATCATCATCATCATCGATGGCAAACAAAACCCCCAAATCGATCCGAACCAAAACCCCCCAAATCGTCATCGATCTGTTACATCATCATCATCATCATCATCGATCTGTTACATCATCATCATCATCATCATCGATCTGTTACATCATCATCATCGATCTGTGGTGTAGTGGTGACGGTGGTGGCGGTGGTCGATCTGCATCATCATCATCATCGATCTGTGGTGTAGTGGTGACGGTGGTGGCTGTGGTGCTGTGGTGACGGTGGTGGCTGTGGTGCTGTGGTGACGGTGGTGGCTGTGGTGTAGTGGTGACGGTGGTGGCGTTGGTGAAGTGGTGGCGGTGGTGACGGTGGTGAAGTGGTGGCGGTGGTGAAGTGGTGGCGGTGGTGGCGGTGGTGAAAGCAGAGAGAATAGTCTGGTGTGTGTGTTGTGTGTGTAATGTGTGTGTGAAGAGGTTTATGTATAAAAAAAAAACAAACCCTCTTCTTCTTGCAGACTGCAGACCTTTGGTCCACCTCTTCTCCGGCAGATGTCTGCAGATGTGGTCCGCAGACTGCAGACCTTTTCCTACAGAAAAAACAAACAGCACCTAAATGTGGATGGTTTCTAATCGTTTGTGAATTGCACCAAATATTTAGTATTCTAATATATGGTAGCAATTGTAATTTTTTCAGCTGGGTTTTAATGCAATGACACCGAAGAAGAATCATATATGCAGCCCAATGAAAGATTCTCCGAAGGTATCGTTTTAAGTCATAGCTAATGTATAAAAATGGTTTTGATATTTAGTCTGATTTGTTAAATTCTATGAATTTATTGTTTCAGACGGACAATGGAAGTGTAGAGATCATTTCATATGGACAGTATTTTAGTCCATTCAAATCTGAAATGCATAGGGAGGTTATTGAACAGGTGGTGTTTTTTTAAAATAAAGTTATAATTGCAGAAGTGTATCATGATTGTTTCACACCTATATGTTTTTTTAAAATGTATTATACTAATGTTTTTAGTTCTTGTAGTTTCAGATCATTTCATATGGACAATATTTTAGTCCATTCAAATCTGAAATGCATAGGGAGGTTATTGAACAGGTGGTGTTTTTTTAAAATAAAGTTATAATTGCAGAAGCGTATCATGATTGTTTCACACCTATATGTTTTTTAAAATGTATTATACTAATGTTTTTAGTTCTTGTAGTTTCAGATAGAAAAAAAGCTAAAAGAAAGCATGCGCTCCTAACTTGGAAATGGGATGAGGTCATTGATATTACCCAAATTGAAGATTCGAATGGTCAGAAAGATGATTTTAAGGCAAAACAAGAAGATGATTTGGAGTCTGAGCTAAGTGATACAGCAGACTCTTTGGATGGTCCATTGAAAAGATCGAAGATTCCACGTATAACTAAAAATTGCAACGATCATGTTGGATGGGTTGAAGTTTAAGTTTACTCAGTTTAAGTCCTGTTTTGTCATGGTCATCTTTTATGTTTTGCCTTTGAAGTCAGTGTTTGTTAAGGTTTGTTTGTTCAACTATTTTTAGTTTAAATGTAGTTTCCTCTTGTCAATTGATTTTTCTATGTTTTATATGTTAACTATATTACATATCAGTATATTACATAATGTGTTAACAACAAAATCAACCAATCAGTTAGATTAAGTTTTCCTAACACATAATTGGTATACAATTTTAGTAACACACAAAACAATTTAACACGTAACAACTTATTGTTTTATTGAGTATTATAATAAATTATAGCATATATGTTGATGATTAATTGTTTATTTAATAATAAACATTACTGTTATGAAAAAAAAGGAAGGTGTAAGTAGCGGTTTTCACCAATTCGTATGTGTGTTTATAAAGGTTAAATGTTCTTTTATTTTCAAAATAATTGAAAAGAAGTCCAGATATGCATATAACTAAAACACTTATATAAGTAGTTACCTATAATACATAAAGAAGTCCAGATATGCATATAACTAAAACACTTATATAAGTAGTTACCTATAATACATAGAAAAACAAACTAGAAAATTAAGTAGCCAATAATATCCTGTTTCATGTTAACAAATTCCGTGTGACATTTTGTTTTAGTAGTGTGTGTTCTCAAACAAGAGGCCTATTTAGGTATTTAAAAAATATTTAGTCCTTTATAGGTTTTTTTTAAAATAATAAGTTTTCTATTATTTAGACCGAAAATACAAAATAGCATTCAGTTATATAAATAACAACGGGAAAAGAATAAGATATTTTGAAAAAAAAAACTATAAAAAAGACGGTTATACTGAATTAATGTCGAAGTCAGCCTTCTTACTCACGTTACCATGATCATCGGGCCACTAAGCCATGATCAAGTAACTACCTTAGGTTTTTAGAAATTAATATAATCGTTCGGTTATGTTAAGTTTATTTCTAAGTCAGTCCACTTACCCACTTGTCATGATCCTTGCTCACTAACCCATGATTGAATAACTACCTAAGTTTTACTCAATAAATGAACTGTTTTCATTAAAATTCGGACATGTAGCTCTATATAAGATATCACTAATATCACTAAAATTCATGTATTACTGTATTTCTAGATTCTAATATCCGTAACTAACGAGTTATGAAAAAGTTGAAGGGGTGCCTCTACTCAACCTCTGAGTCGAACACTGAATTGCCTGACCTTGGTCCTGATTTAATAATGTCAGAGATACTGCCAAGACTTCCTGCAAAATGTGTAGGTCGTGCAAAGAAGGTATGTAAAGAATGGTTGTCATGTATATCGTCGAAGGAGTTTGTCATGATGCACTGTAGACATATGTGTAAGGGGTCTAGACAAAAAATTGTTAGTATTGGACAGGAATCATGCTTTATTCGCAGCACGGGTGTTGATTTAGTCGATGAGAAAACCATGATTACCCTACTGTTTCATGTTCGTCCTTCTAATGTGTGGATTCTATCAAGCTTGAATGGGCTCTTATGTGTTTGTTTACGCAATACGTTTGAAATGTTTATTTGGAATCCGTTGATCCGTAGCTGCATCAACATATCTGATTCTAAGTCTTATGGTTTTTTTAAAATCTATTCCGATGTGGTTGGCCTATACATCGATTCCTCTAATGATTACAGAGTTTTACATATAAAACGTGGTCGTTTTACAGTTGATGTTATGGCTTATTCAAGGAGGAGCAGTCATTGGAGGAGAATACAGTTTTTACAAAAAAGGCATTACCATACTAATGGTTATGTGTGGTCGGGGGATACTTTTTGTGAGGATGGTTTATATTTTACTGTATTCCAGTTTTGGCTTGCTGGTGATATTGTCATAATTCGATTTGATGTGAATACAGAGACGTTTTCAGAAATAGGATTTCCATATGTTGGTAATGGTGAAACATGCCAGGGGAACTTGGTTAATATGAATAACAAACTTCACGTGTTTGTTAGTCATGGGTTTATAGATATGGCTGTGGATCTATGGCGTTATGAAGGTGAGTATTGTACGAAGGTCATGTCGTTTCCAAAGATTAGTTATATTCCAACGCCAGTTTGGTGCTCAATTACACATGTTAGTTCAGAAGAAAAGTGTTTTGTGATGACAGATTGGGGTGAGGTTTATGAAATAGATTTGAACAAGAAGACATGTGACCTTTTCATACCAAGCGATTGGAATCATGCTATACGCACAACAATGTATGTGGAAACTATTGTGCCGGCAAGTCTTCAGTAATACCTGTTGTTTGCTAATCCTTTTTTTTCTTTTTGCTTTGAAATGTTTGTTGCATTTTGAAAAAATTCCTTCATCGGATGTCATGTACTTTTTAGTTAATGTTTGCTTTTTATTCTACTATTTATATATTATTTGTTTATAAAGAATTGCTTATATATTATGTTTAGATAAATATAAAATTATATTTTTAATTGTTATTGTATTCCAATGTCAGTTCACATAAAAGTTTTTAATAAATATGTCTTCATTAGTGGAAAAACTAGCTTATATCAAATAGTTTAATATTTTTGTTGATACATTTAAAGAAGTTCAGCTTTGTTTATAAAACATTCAAATGAAAACTTAGCTAGTATACAAAACTTATAGGTTTAGTAACTGATTATGCAGTTATTTTAAAAATATTATCAGTTTAGCCCACTATCCCACTATCCCATGATTTATTAACTGTCAGAATTAATATTAACTTCCATGAGAAAAATTCGGATACTAGCTCTATAAAATGTAGTTCTATGACCTTACAGTGTCGCTTTCTTTCTTCCAATTTTCTTTACCATAAAAATCATCATATTGAGTGGCTTTGGAGAGCCAGTTGGAGAATTAAGGTATGTTTTCCTAATCTCTTTAGTTTATGTTTTTACTACAAATCGGTTTGTATGTGTGTTTGCTTTTTTAGTTTAAACAATGCAATCAAAACCATTAGGTGTTTGATATGTGTTCTAATACGTGTAGACCGATTTCTTATCAAATGTGAACAATCTACCAGTGTCAGATCAAAACTAAGTACACTTAAGTGTTATATCTAAAACACAGTCTATAACATATATGAAAAACAAGAATTGTGCAAATTATACCCTTAAATTCAAACAATTTTTTATTAAACCAAACACATAGGCATAATAAGAAGTATGAATCAGTGGTTAGAAAGACTTACAGTGCCATAATGTTTTATTAAGGCCATGAGTTGCAAGATGCAGAATATGTCCGTAAGCTGATTCAAACTCTCAAGGATAAGCCTAGCTTCTGTCTTTCATATGATCCCTCCTGTTAGCACATTAAAACAGACAAAACCTTACTAATTGATTCAATGATGAAGTCATAAACATAAAAAATAAAACTTACAAAGTGTCTGGCAAGTTTTAGATCCAGCTCAGCCCCCATTTGTTAATGTTCTAGAGCTTATCTAGGCCATGTCTTTAACTCGGTGGTAACATATTTAGGACAACGAAAAATCCTAAACCCATCAATCTACCGAAACACAGATCTGACATGTTTGCATAACTGAAGCCCTAAATTCCGAATAACTCTAATCGAATATGAATAAGCATAATAACATCATTCCACAACCGTTAACCCTAAAATTGCCGCAATACAGATCTGACATGTTTGAATAACTGAAACCCTAAAATCCGAAGGGTATTTATCGAATATGAAGATCCACATCCATTAACCCTAATCGATCATCAAAGAAGGTGTTAATCGAATATGAAGAACCCTAATCGAACAAAATAGTATGATGTATAATACGGTAGGGTTTAGAGAGGTAAATACCTTGAAATTTTGAATCGATTGAACTGATGATACGTATGACGGAGAAGAATGGAGTGTACACAAGTATAACCATGGTGAATGGCCATGGAAACTGTTGATGTCGATGAATACGGGATGCAGAGAGGAGCGACTTGGACAAGAAAGAGGGCTGGATTCATCGAATATGTGGCTAGGGTTGAGTTAACTGCCGTTATGTAGTATCCATTTCTTAATTTGGATTATCCGTGTGCTGTATCCAAACCGGCCCGTTTCATGTTTACGTGGTCCGGTTTGATAACCTGGCCCAAAATGCAAATGTGATATATATCTGGCCCATATTGATACAAATTCATAGTTTAGTTTGTAATAATTGTTTTATTGTTATTAGTTAACATATTTTTGTTGATTTGTTTTTTATTTTTAATATTTTTATTAGTCTATCTTTCATTGTGATAATACATGTTTTATTTTTTAGTTATAATATTATATAAATATTCAAGACTTATTGTTAGTATTTATCTTATGTTTGAAGCTTACGATGGTTTAATTTATTTTTCTGTAAATTGTGTTTTTAGATAAAAGCGGTATGTCGTGCCTTCCATTTTTATTAGTTATGTTGGACATAATTGCAAGACTTCCACCAAAAAATGTCGCTCAATGTAAGCTTGTCTGCAAGGAGTGGTTAGCTTTCATTTTAGAACGTAAGTTTGTAAGGGCTCATTGTCATTACATGCGTGTATCGGCTGATCAAAAATTGTTGATGGTTGGTTGGAAGACTATTGAAGTACATTCCTTGAATTATAAGTCCCCGAGATTTATTTTACCAAGAGATGTTACCCGCCCGTTCTATCTTCATCCGTCTAGAATGTTTTTTTTTTTGCAAGTTTGGATGGTATGTTGTGTGTTTGTCTCCAAAACACTTATGAGTTGGTTGTTTGGAATCCATTGACGACTAAGTTCAAGAAGTTGGCAAATTCTAATTCGCAAGGTTTCTACAAGGTTGATAGTGATGCTCTAGGTTTTTTTGTTGACTCTTCTAATGATTACAACATTTTACATATTAAACGTAGACGAGGTACATTGACCGTTTACAATTATTCGATGCGGCTAAATTCATGGAGTACTGTACGCTTCCTAAAACACCGCCCGTACCACCATTATACCTACATTTGGTCGCCAGCAACTTTGTGTGGTGGTGGTTTATATTTTGTTGTTACCCAATGCCATGGTCGTTCAGATGGATTGACGGTTATTCGTTTTGATGTGAATTCAAAGTCGTTTTCTGAATTATGTTTCCCCAATGTATATGACGATGAAGTTAGTGGAAGTTTAGTTAACATAAACGAGGAGCTTCATATGTATGTTTGTATCGGAAACTACGACTATAGACGAGAAATTGTATTGTGGAGGCTTAAAAATAAAACTTGGATGAAGGTTTTTGCATATCCTTATAAGTTGTGGATGCCATTATCAACTATGTGTTCTTTCACATACTACAATTTGCCAGGGACATGTCTTGTGATAACGAAGTTTGGAAAAGTGATTGAAATTGATTTGCAGCGGGATCATCTAGGTTATTTCTGCTGTATGTTTTTCTATAGGCAAATGCATGGTGCGGTTTACACAGAGACCATAGCTTCCCCGGATTATTAGTTTAAGAAAGTTTCATCTTGTAATTTTCGTAACTTTGAGTTTAAGTGGTACCTTGTAGTTGTCACAATGTTTCTTATGTTCTTGCTTCTATTTTGGTAATTTCATGTTGCAGTTTTTAAAGTTTTAGTTGTGCTTGAGATATTGTATATGTTACTAGCATTTTATGTTTTGTGTGACATTATCATTGACTCTTGTCATGCTTTTCTAAAGATATATGTATTAGAAGGTGTTGATATGAGTGCACCTATATCAACTGATTCCGGTTCAATCTCTTCGGCCCCTTCGCATGAAACATCAGCATCTACACATGTTGAATGTCGTAGGGGCAGTGGTCGTATGGGCCATCCTCGATTGCGGGAGCGACTTCCTGTTGTGACGCCTGATGTTGCATCCTCACAGCGGTGTTCTTACGGTGTGGTTATCTATGTTCTTGTATTTCTTATGATTTTTTTCATATGCTAACACCCCTTATTGTTTGTTTGTTATGGGGTTTGCATGTTTATATTTACCATGTAAACCCTTTAAACCTGTTAGTGCTACTGTTGCTGTGTATGCAGTTGGTAGTTCTAGCAGAAATGTGGTACGATATATGCGTATGCCAAATGAAAATGTGCAACCTTCTCTGATCACTTCAATTTCGGATTCATTTGCGGGTATACGTAACACTCAGGAAAATATATCTTCTAATGCAACGACTGAAGTTGGGCGTAGACGGACGGGCCAAATGGGCCGTCCTCAATTATGTGATCGCCCTTCTGATCTAACGTGTGAGGCTACAAGTACTCAAAGACGTTGCAATGGTACGCTTGATTGAGTTCTCGTGTTTGTTATGTGTTTTCACACAATAGCACCCATGATTTTATATTATGTGGGTTATCAACAGAGGCGTTGTGCATTATACCAGTAGAACAAATGGAGCTGTACAATCTTCATTAGCTTCAACGGTTTCACAAACATCTGGATGTCTACATTCGAATCAGGTGGAAGTACCTTCCCGTGCAAACGTCTTTCAAGACGAAAACAGACATCGTAAACATCATATTTTTTTCTTGTGATACTTCGTATATATGAACACCTTATATGACATTGATAGTGTTTGTTTACACTTTACTTACCTTTTTTAGGGCGATGTCCATCGTATTGGGATTGCGGTGATCCAAACCATGTATGTGTTCATTGTGGAGCTATGCTTTGGTATGAGGAACGAACTCTTAAAAGTTTAACTCCTCGTGTTCCAAGTTTTTCGTTATGTTGTAGTGAAGGAAAGATTTGCTTGCCATTTCTTCGACGTCCTCCTCAAACATTGGGTCGTCTCCTTGATTACAATGGGGAATCACGATCTCGAGTGTTTAGAGAAAACATAAAGCTTTTAAATGCGATGTTTGCATTTACATCAACCGGTGGGAGAATATCTACGGATTTAAATGATGGTCGTGGGCCTTATACATTCCGTTTGAATGGCCACAACCATCATAATATTGGATCATTGTTGCCTATGCATCCTGATGGACGCCCTAGATTTGCTCAATTGTATGTTTATGACACGAAAAATGAGATTGATAATCGCTTTTATGGTTTGCGAAATGGTGTGTCACCAACGTCTGATCAAGTCATCCTACGCACATTGGTGAATGACTTGCTGTTGATGCTTGATGCGAACAATGCATTGGTGCAGGCTTTTAGGATGGCACGTGAAAGGTTTAATGACAACTCAATGCAACGTCTTACGCTTCGCTTGCTTGGTACACGAAATAGAAGAGAAGGACAATATTCTTTGCCTACTATTCCTGAAGTGGCTGCATTGATTCCAGGTGATGGAAATCCTACAGACTCATGTGATATTATTATTGAAGAACGTGGTAGTCGTAGTGCAAAGCGTATATCTGAATTGCACCCAAGTTTTATGGCGTTGCAGTATCCTTTGTTGTTTTCGTATGGAGAAGATGGATTCCATCTTAATATTCCTCTATGTAATATATCTGTATCAAGTAGGCGGCAAACGGTTTCATTAAGAGAATATTATTCTTATCGTTTACAACTTAGGAGGAATGAAGGTAAGACACTACACAAATCTGGCCGTTTATTTCAGACGTATGTTGTGGACTGTTATTCAGCTATCCTTGAACATGAGATGAATTGGTTCAAACAAAACCAAAACACTATTCGTTCGGATTCGTATAATGGTTTATATGACCGTATCGCTGATGGTGAAACAAGTTGTCAAGCAGTTGGTCGACGTGTTATCCTGCCAGCAACATTTTCCGGTTGGCCAAGATATATGATTCAACAGTATCAGGATGCAATGGCTGTTTGTCGTTGGGCCGGGGCTCCGGACCTTTTTATTACTATGACATGCAATTCAAAATGGCCGGAAATTACCCGACACATTCAAGCAACAACCCCTGGTATGAGTGCATCCGACCGCCCGGACATTGTTGCCCGTGTTTTCAAAATTAAACTTGATGAACTTATCAAAGACATAAGGAAAAGAAATATTTTTGGACACACGAAAGCAGGTTTGTTACTAGCATTTCCATTGTTTAAATATTATACGATTTTTTTTATTCTTTAGCCAGGTGTCATATTTTATTTTGCTCTTTTTTGTTTAGTTATCTATACAATCGAGTTTCAGAAACGAGGACTTCCACACTCTCATATTCTGCTTTTTTTACAACCTGAAGATAAGATTAATACGGTTGACAATATCGATAAATATATATCTGCTGAGCTTCCTTCGGAGGTGGAAGACCCTATACCTTTCGGTATTGTTCGTACGCAAATGATGCATGGTCCATGTGGTTTGCTCAACCCTTCAAGTCCTTGTATGCATAACGGTGTATGTAGTAAAGGGTACCCAAAGAATTATTGTGAGGAGACATTTATCCGAAATGATGGTTGGCCGTGTTATAAGAGGCCCAATAATTCAAGAGTTGTTAAAGTTGGTTCTCAAGATATTAAGCTTGATAATCGGTATGTTGTTCCTTATAACTGTGAATTGTTGGTGAAATATGGTTGTCACATTAATGTTGAGTGGTGCAACCAAGGGATGTTAGTCAAGTATCTTTTTACTTATATAAACAAAGGCCCAGATCGTGCAACTGTGGTTTTGGAAGGTGCTCAAAATAGGACAACGTTTGCGTCCTTATTACATAATGAAAATGAAATTGAGGAATATTAAATTGTGGGTATATATCTTTTATTGAGGCATGTTGGAAGATTTTTGAATTTGAAATGAAGTACCGTGATGTTGCTGTTGAGCGATTACCTTTTCACGAGGAAGGGTGTAATAGAGTGTATTTTCATGATAATGATGAGGTTGAGGAAGTTGCCCAACGTGCTATGGCTAGCATGTCAAAATTTACTGAATGGATGCGTGCAAATGAAAGGTTTCCGCATGGTTGTTCTTTGACATATGTAGAGTTTCCATCAAAGTTCACTTGGCATGAAAAGGAGAATGAGTGGTTGCCATGACATAGGACGGTGTGTATTGGCCGCATTTATTATGTGAGCCCATCGATGGGTGAAAAGTATTACCTCCGTATGTTATTAAATGTTCAACGTGGGCCATTAAGCTTTAAAGACATTCGTACGGTTGATGGTGTTGAGCATCCAACTTATATGTATGCTTGCAACGCGTTGGGTTTGTTAGGAGATGATGTTGAGTGGGTAGATTCAATACGTGAAGCTTCTCAATGGCAGTTGGGGAATCAACTTCGTGATTTATTTGTCTGCATTCTATTGTTTTGTACGGTTAGTGATCAACGGAGGTTATTTTTTGATTGTCTACCTTACTTATCAGATGATATTTCTTACAATCGACGCACAATACTACAGAATGATGATGTGGTATTCACAGATGAAGAGATTCTCAATTATACATTGATTGAGATTGAAAGAGTTTTAATTGGTCATGGTAAAAGTTTGTTAGATTTTCCTAATTTGCCTCAAATTGATCGTCAATTGATTGATACTATGGAAAATCGGTTGATTATGGTTGAGCGCACCTTCAATATTGAAGAAGAAATTACGCTTTTTCATGATCTATTTCATGGATTGAATGCTGAACAAAGGGAGGTGTTTGATTTTGTATGTGATTGTGTTGATAGACGGTGTTGGGATTGAACCCTAGCAGAGGAACAGATAATTAAAGCCAAAACTGGATCAGAGCAGTGGATCCAGAATAAGCAGATGTTACATACAAGTCTCTCCCCTTGAAAGTGATTTCAACATCTGCTGACCTCCTATCTACTGATCGTGCAAACTGCTGACCTACAACTGCTGATCAATTAAAGGCCTGATGAAAGACTAAAGCTCTGCTGTCCAATCTTCTGCCTTGAGTCAAGCACTGCTGATCCGGACAAGTACTGCTGGGTTCACAACAGTGGAAGGATGCAGTAGTTATTTAGATGTCTTTTACGTAATGAAATGTAATAGCAGTAGTTAGCATAGCAGTGTTTGTATTGATCAGAGGTTAGAGTTTGTTAGTGTGACAACTGTGCCTCCATGACCATCAAACAAATACCAAACCAATGAAATATTGTATTTCATACTTGGGATTTGTACAAATATGTGTATCATTTGCACATATCAATTCTTGTTCGATTTCGGGCTCTAAATCGCTTTCTGGAAGGTTATACGCGCACTGATGCGTAAATATAACCAGTTTAATGCAACAAACACTCCGGAATAGTGAAATAGGCTTAACATACCTTAAATAACCTTTACATAACTTAGAAATAAGTTTTGGATGGTTTGGTATGCCGAAATCAAGTTTAATCGCTTACAGGGACTAAATTCGACAAACTGCGAAAGTATGCCGATTTGAACTGTAACAGACATTCCGGAACATGACCATAAGTTAAACATACCCTAAATATCCTTTATATAGCTTAGAAATAGGCTTTGAGGGGTTCGGCGTGCTAAAATAAACTTTTGGGTCATTCAGGGACTAAAAGCGTCAAAAAGTGCACAAGTTTGCACTTTCGCGCATATCTTACGTTCTGAATACATCCGGACATCCAAAAATTTATGTGAGCACTAAAATATTTTATTTTAGTGTTTGGCTTGTCAAAAATCCATTCGTCGCATCATTTGGATCGTTTTTCGCACTTATGCGCATTCCGTCGTAATTAAGCGAACATCGCGATCGTACGACCAAACGAACCAACATCCAGCATATTTTTGAGCATGTTTCATGTCCAAAATGTTTAGGCATCATTTTAGGGCCTTAACGTTGGCTTAACGGGCCTTAAACGTGTCGGAAATGGCTTTAAAACACAATAGGGACCAAAACTGACATTTGTTGAAAGTTGTTTCTGACCAGAAAGGCCAGGCGGCCCGCGTGAGTTCTTGGTGTCCCCTTACGCGACCCGTGTCAGCTTCCCAGATCAGATTAATCTGTTTTAACAGCTGTTAACCACTCAAAACTCACCCACACTTGCCCTTTCCTGCTCATGAGGGGCCAAATTTGGTTACCATAAGGTTGCAACAAGTGTGAGGATGAGATTGAAGCATGTTATTTGATAAACGATCCTAACGGTTGTCCATTTACTATAAATACCCAACCCATCACAACTCAAAACCCACAAAATCTGATCTAAAAGCTCTAAGTTGAAGCCATTACTTCACACCTGAGCTACTTGGATCAAGACAAGCTTTCGGGGACCCGTTGTAAGTGTTCCTTCGTTCTTTTATGCGTTTTAGCGTTAAAAGTCAAACTTTGTTTGACTTTCTGCGTTGACCAGTTTATGGTCAACACAAAGTTCGGTTGAACTTCATAACGTGAGCGTGATCACGATGGTTATAGTCTCTTGTGACTATACCTACTGATTACCACGTTATCTAGGCTCAGTGACGAGTCGTAGTTTCGGCCAAAATGCGCATTTACGCGTATTTTGTAACCAAACTACTCTTGGGTATCAAAACCGTTTGTTTTGATACCAAACCTGTTTTCTAAACTTAGTTAAGCATGTTTTAACATGCTTAGCTCGTCACTTTTAGTTTAGTGCTTATATAGGGTGGTAAGGTAAGCGATCTAAACAATCGCTTATACTTTCGAACTCGACCCGTTTGGTCGATCATTAGGATCCGACCAAACACATTAGGTGACCATAGTATGTAGGGAATAACCTTCCGAGGTTATACCTTATGGTCACGATGTTTAGTTAGTTGTATGATAGGTAGTATATATGCCTTAGGTAAATTACCAAAATACCCTTTTTACGCCAAAATTCATTTTAAGCATATGTAACATAACTTTTGGTATCTAAACTGATTTGGCAACAATATTAGACATATTAAGACATATATTACTTGTCATAGGACTAGTTAAGCGGTCCGAACGTGTTTCACGCGAACGACGCGTTAAAGTAGCATAAGCTACCTAAACGGGTCGTAATGGGTCGTAAGCACTTAGGTTAGGTTTCATTTTAGTATGTAGGCTTTGTTAAACCATATTACACGAGTCTCCATACTCTTTTGGTTTACGAACCCTCATTCTATCCAATCCTCCGATTTAGGTCCGGTATATTAACATAGTTACCTATATTAGATGCCGTTTGATATCCGTGATCTCTAGCATTGTTTGGTTGTTACTCAAGGACTACTAAGCAATCTCAACTGAGTACATAGACCCCTCTTTTACCGTTTTCAAACTGTTTTGGGGTGAAACACATGTGCCTACTTGTTACTTTCATGCTTTCCATGTTTTCACATCATATACTTTCTATGTTCATTAGTACATTTATAGTACATGATTTACATTACATTTCATGCTATGTATGTCCATTGTGTGCATACTTAGTACATTGTTTTACATTACATTTCATGCTATGTATGTCCATTGTGTGCATACTTAGTACATTGTTTTACATTACATTTCATGCTATGTATGCCCATTGTGTGCATACTTAGTACATTGTTTTACATTACATTTCATGTTATGTATGTCCATTGTGTGCATACTTAGTACATTGTTTTACATTACATTTTGTTGCATATGCTCATCCAGCATATGAACACATTATATTACATTATGTGAACCATTTGTATCTATTGAACCATGTGAACCATTTGACAATAGACATTTGACTATACCTAAACATTTCTACAATTGTTAAACATTACATCTTGATGGTTTGGTTTGAGTAAGTGATTTAAGTAACGAGGCGTGTGTAATATGATACAAGCACGGTGGATACGCCGCTGGTACTTCCTATATATAAGTGTTTGTATGGTATTACATATCCTAGCGTTATTTGAATCATTTCAATTTAAGACATATAACATTTTATACAAATAACATACTTTTCACAAGACATTATTTTACAAACAAACTCATCTTACATGGTTATTCATTTAACCTTACATTTATTTATACATATCATCTGATCTTATTGTTTTTCAAACGATTTATAAAACAAAATCAATTTACAAGGTTCATGACTAAACTTTATTAAACATTTTCTTAAACTTACAAGTCATGAATCCTATTTTCACAAAACCTATGTATCTCATAGGCATTTTTATGCTGACGTACCTATTTTCACATGTGTTTTCAGGAATTGATGCATAGGACTTATCAAGACATACTTAGGCGGACCTGTGCCTTAGTGACTTAAAACGAGACAAGAACTAGTTAATTTTTGTTATGTACTCTTTATTTCTTGTTTAAAACAATGTAACTCTCTTGTTTGAATAATAAAACGAAACTTTAATTGCCATGGATTTGAAACAATTAATTCTGTTACAACACTCCCCGACGTTTCCGCCACGTTTCGTTGTCTCACGTGGTCGGGGTGTGACAGAAAAGTTGGTATCAGAGCTCATGGTTATAGGGAATTAGGTTATTAGTAATGCTTTGACCTAGTCTATAACTTCCTAGGACCCTAACGCGAGTTTACATGCGTTTAGTCATAAAACGACACCTTCACCTATCCTTAGGTGATAACCACAATGAGAACACAAAGTTCGAATCCGCTTTGAAAATTAATCATCTGTTTTTGGATGATTGATTACTAGGTTTTGAACCCTCTATTGTAAGGTTTTGAATCCTCTATTGTAAGGTTTTGAACCCTCTGTTATAAGGTTTTGAACCCCTTTGAGTTTTCAAAATCTCGTCAAAGTTTTGGGTCCTAAATAGTGTGAACACGTGCAAACTAGAAGAGTGAATGCCTGTACCCTGAGTTTTCTGTCTAAGACTAGAGTGTTCGTACAAATCCACATAATCGGACCAGTCACTCTTACCTGGGAACTCTTGGGGTGAGTGTCCACTTATAGGCGAGCATGTCTTCGCGATACATTATAAGGATCTATTTGCTTTGATTCAGCCTTTGTGTGTCGTTTGTTTGCTTCGTGGTTTAAACAAATGACCATCACCCATGATTTGGTCGGTAATTGTAACATCCTATTCTTACCCAATGCCATTTCATTTGTTTTCTCTCTTGTTTCCCCTTTTAGAATGCCTCCACGACGCGAAAATCAGGTATCTATTGAAGAGCTGGCATCTGTCATTACACAGCAAATGACTGCTGAAATCCCGAACATCGTTGCTCAATGTAACCAAGCCCTCAACAACTATAATGCCCCCTGCAACTTCAAGATGTTCAACTCGGCTAAGCCATCAAAGTTTTCTGGGTCTCAAGGAGCGACTGCACTTCTGCAATGGTTCGAGAGTTTAGAGAGCACCTTCAGACATGTTCAATGTCCAAAAGAGTGAAAGGTAGATTTCGCATCTAGTGTCTTTGAGAAACGAGCTTTGACGTGGTGGAATGGTGTGATGAGAGATAGGGGTGTCGATGTGGCACTGGCCCAAACGTGGGAAGAGCTTCGAGCTCTGATGATGAAGGAATTCTGCCCTCGTCACGAGTTCAGGGCCTTAGAAAGGGAATTTGACGATCTTAAGCAAGACAGCGGTGAACATCGAGCATACACTGATCGATATGAGGAGCTGAGCCTGTTGTGTCCTACCATGGTTACGCCTTTGGATAAGGCGATCGGAAAATACATTGATGGTCTCCCTGACTCAATACAAGACATTGTGACTGGTAGCAACCCTACTACAGTTAGACAGGCCATTGAGCTAGCTGCAACCTTGACTGAATCTCAGATCAGGAAAGGTAAACTTTTTCGAAAAAGTGACAAGAAACCAATCGAGGAATCAAAGACCATGGATGAACAGACTGGATCCCCTAAGAGGTCAAAGAAGCGAAAGGCTTCTCAGAACTTCGCCGTGGTCGCTCACAATGGTCAAGCCGTCCCCAACAAACTAGCTCAACCCCCTGCTAGGAAGCCATACAATGGAACTTCACCCTTGTGCAACCAATGTAACCATCATCATCATGCTAGTGTGAAGTGCCGCGAATGCCAAATTTGTGGACTTAAAGGTCATACAGCAAAAGTTTGTCGAGCAGCAGTTGCACCAAATCAAGCTGACAACAATCCTGCTCAAGCTCGCTTTCCACCAGGTTCTTGCTACAGTTGTGGCGAGATGGGTCATTTCCGAAGAAATTGCCCAAAGCTTGCTAATGCAAATCCAGCACAGGGATGAGCATCTGACCGACTAGAAGACAACACCCTTTAGAAATAATCACGTCTTATGTATTATTTTCTTTTGTTGTCAAGGTCCATGAAACAGTTGTTATCATTGTTTATAAATAAATCTTTTATTTACATTGCAATGTATTTATATGGTTATATGTATAAACAACATATCCCCTACAATACCGACAATCAAGGAATCGTATTCCTTGAAAAGCAAACTACCCCCAAATTTTTTTCCCTTTTATGACATCTTGTGTTTCCACGAAATTCCTAAGTACCCGTTTCTTCTAAGGAAAAACGAAGTACAAGGCGCAAGTTACAACAATGGACGAATACCCAAAGTACCACTATAAATCCTTAATAGGGTACCTAAGGGTATTTCCGTTAATCCTAAAATTGTTGTGTTCCTTAGATTCGAATATTACGTTTCTTCGAAAACAAAATCAAAATATTGGGAGATCATCCTATCTTTTAAGATAGATCCTAGAGGACATTGAAGCCCAACTACTGGTTTCCTGGTGTACCTTGAATATCCATTTTCAATCGATAACAAGTTAATAACAAATTAATAACCAAGTTAAACAACTATGTGATTATGTGCTTATGTGTTTCCTATTATGTTTTTGTGTAATACAAGTTTTGTTATCCAAATCCTCGTAGAATCTTCCATATCTTCGTATAAGGGATTCATAGTAGGATATCCAAAGGTACTATATTAAATCCTCAATGAGCTTTTACGTAATAGTAAAGACCCTTGGATTATATTGTACTATTCCATAAGTAGACCCCATGAGTGGTCTAGTTAAACAGATTGATCCAAAAATCTGGTTAGGAATATCATGTGATGAAATAGCTGAAAAGACTCCTAGGTGGTCTAATTAAAAGAGATCATTTGTTGATCTAATTAAAAGGACCCTATGATAGTCTAGTCACACTCATCACAGGTTTAATTTTTCTTCCCCTTCACATTACAAAACAAATTGTGCGGACTGTGCAAGGAATTGCGTAATTATGGATGCATACATAATTATGGAATTTAGTGCACAGAAACCACAGTAAGTTTGGTCGTGCGTCTAGAGTTGACTCAGTGCATTTTCGTTTCTAAAGAAATTGTGGAAAATGACTCATTCCGTTCATTTTCGTTTCAGAAGAAATTGTGGAAAATGACTCATTCCGTTCATTTTCGTTTCAGAAGAAATTGTGGAAAATGACTCATTCCATTCATTTTCGTTTCTGAAGAAATTGTGGAAAATGACTCATTCCGTGCATTTTCGTTTCTAAAGAAATTGTGGAAAATGACTCATTCCGTTCTTTTTCGTTTCTGAAGAAATTGTGGAAAATGACTCATTCCGTTCATTTTCGTTTCTGAAGAAATTGTGGAAAATGACTCATTCCGTTCATTTTCGTTTCTGAAGAAATTGTGGAAAGTGACTCATTCCGTGCATTTTCGTTTCTAAAGAAATTGTGGAAAATGACTCATTCCGTTCATTTTCGTTTCTGAAGAAATTGTGGAAAATGACTCATTCCGTTCATTTTCGTTTCTAAAGAAATTGTGGAAAATTACTCATTCCGTTCATTTTCGTTTTTGAAGAAATTGTGGAAAATGACTCATTCCGTTCATTTTTGTTTCTGAAGAAATTGTGGAAAATGACTCATTCCGTTCATTTTCGTTTCTGAAGAAATTGTGGAAAATGACTCATTCCGTTCATTTTCGTTTCTAAAGAAATTGTGGAAAATGACTCATTCCGTGCATTTTCGTTTCTAAAGAATACCCATTAAGGAAAATGACTCATTCCGTGCATTTTCGTTTCTAAGGAAATTGTGGAAAATGACTCATTCCGTGCATTTTCGTTTCTGAAGAAATTGTGGAAAATGACTCATTCCGTTCATTTTCGTTTCTGAAAGATTCCCAGTAAGGAAAAAGACTCATTCCGTGCATTTTTTTTTCCATTTCTGAAAAATGTCCGGTAAAGAGGAATATCAGGATTATGCCTTATCCTTGATGGTTGTTTAACAAAAAGTCACAGACAGGCTCCTACAAATAAATTTCGGGACGAAATTTCCTAAAGTAGGGGAGACTGTGACAACTGTGCCTCCGTGACCATCAAACAAATACCAAACCAATGAAATATTGTATTTCATACTTGGGATTTGTACAAATATGTGTATCATTTGCACATATCAATTCTTGTTCGATTTTGGGCTCTAAATCGCTTTCTAGAAGGTTATACGCGCACTGATACGTAAATATAACCAGTTTAATGCAACGAACACTCCAGAATAGTGAAATAGGCTTAACATACCTTAAATAACCTTTACATAACTTAGAAATAAGTTTTGGATGGTTTGGTATGCCGAAATCAAGTTTAATCGCTTACAGGGACTAAATTCGACAAACTGCGAAAGTATGCCGATTTGAACTGTAACAGACATTCCGGAACATGACCATAAGTTAAACATACCCTAAATATATAACATCTGTGCTTGTAATCATTGTGTACAGTTCGGTTATCAATAAAACAATGTTATTTGATCCCAATGTTTGTTTGGTTGTGTTTTACATTTTTCATGTTTTGACTTTTATGTAATTTCAAACTCTATATCACATTCTGGAGAGTTATACGCAAACTGGTGCGTAAACGTACTTAGTTTAACGCGACAAATACTCTGGAACATCAACATATACTTAACATACCTTAAATAACCTTTACATAACTTAGAAATAAGTTTTGAAGGCTTTGGTATGGCAAAAACAAGTTAATTCGACTACAGGGACTAAACTTGACAAACTGCGAAAGTATGCCAATTTGAACTGTAACGAACATTCCGGAACATGACCATAAGTTAAACATACCATAAATATCCTTTACATAGCTTAGAAATAGGCTTTGAGGGGTTCGGTGTGCTAAAATAAACTTTTGGGTCATTCAGGGACTAAAAGTGTCAAAAAGTGCACAAGTTTGCATTTTTACGCATAACTTACGTTCTGAATACATCCGGACATCCAAAAATTTATGTAAGCACTAAAATATTTTATTTTAGTGTTTGGCATGAGAAAAATCCATTCGTCGCTCAATTTGGATCGTTTTTCGCGCTTATGCGCATTCCGTCGTAATTAAGCGAACATCGCGTTCGTACGACCAAACGAACCAACATCCGACATATTTTTGAGCATGTTTCATGTCCACAATGTTTAGGCATCATTTTAGGGCCTTAAAGTTGGCTTTACGGGCCTTAGAAGTGTCGGAAATGGCCTTAAACATGTGCAGGGACCAAAACTGTAACTTCTGAAAACTTGTTCTGATCAGACAAGGCCAGGCGGCCCGCCTGAGTTTTCTCTGATCCTGAAGCGGGCCGCATCAGCCCCCTGACAGCAGAAAACATGCAGAAACATTGGATCTGGTCCTTTCCTCTTGTGCACATGGTTTTGGGCAATACTAGGGGCTCAAATGGTTTTCAAAAACCACCATCTTGAGGTGTATGGCCATGATCAAAGCACGGTTTCCTAGAAACGATCCTAACGGCTAACCGAACACTATAAATACCCCATGCCTTCCATTTGATAACCCACAATAATTTTGATCTTAGAAGCTCTAAGTTGAAACCATTGTTTCATACCTGAGTTACTTGGATCGAGATTAGCATTCGGGGACCCTTCGTAAGTATTCTTTCGTTCTTTTATTGCTTTTCGAGTCCGAAAGTCAAACTTTGTTTGACTTTCTACGTTGACCAGTTTATGGTCAATGCGAAGTTCGTTTGAACTTCGCAACGTGAGTGTAATCACGTTGGTTATAGTCCCTTGGGACTATGCCTACTGATTACCACGTTGTCTAGGGTCGTAGGGTAAGCGATCTAATAAATCGCTTATACCTTCGAACCCGACCCTTTTGGTCGATCATTAGGATCTGACCAAACACATTAGGTGACCATAGAATATAGGGAATAACCTTCCGAGGTTATACCTTATGGTCGCTTCGTTTGAATAGTTGTATGATAGGTAGTTTATATGCCTTAGGTAAATTACCAGAATACCCTTTTCATGTATAATTGGTAATAAAGCATATATAACCTAAACTTTTGTCACATAACTGATTATGTAACATGTTTAGGCATATAACACTTGTCATAGGACTAGTTAGGCGGTCCGAACGCGTTTCACCCGAACGACGCGTTAAAGTAGCATAAGCTACCTAAACGGGTCGTAATGGGTCTTAAGCACTTATGTTAGGTTTCATTTAGTATGTAGGCTTTGTTAAACCATATTACATGAGTCTCCATAGTCGTTTGGTTTACGAACCCTCATTCTATCCGATCCTCCGATTTAGGTCCGGTTTATTAACATAGTTACCTATTTTAGGTGCCGTTTGATATCTGTGATCTCTAGCATTGTTTGGTTGTTACTCAAGGACTACTAAGCAATCTCAAGTGAGTACATAGACCCCTCTTTTACTGTTTTCCAAACATTTTGGGGTGGAACACATGTGCCTACTTGTTACTTTCATGCTTTCCTGTTCTCACATCATATATCTGCTATGTTCGTTAGTACATTATAGTACATGATTTCATTACATTTCATGCTATGTATGTCCATTGTGTGCATACTTAGTACATTGTTTTACTTTACATTTCTGCTATGTATGTTAACTGATAGCATGCTAGCACATTGATTTACATGACTTTTCTGCTTTGTATGTTAACTTAGCATACTTAGTACATTGTTTTCATATGACTTGTATATAATTGCTATAACATTTGGTTTGCACAAACGAGACTATTATACGTTCATTAACATTAGCTACGCCGCTCGGTAGTAAGTACTAGTACCATAGGACTTGACAAATCCCATTCCTGACATCCCGGGTTTGTTTGGATGTAAGGAATGACTGAATCCGAAAACATTTCTTTTGATAACCTTGACTGAAAGGGTTATCTGACTGTCTCAAGGCTTGAATGTATGCGTTAACTTACCACATAAATGTTTGTATCAATGTACCATGCATTACTTTGCAAAACATAACTTTTTGATACATTCAAAATACTTTGTTTTGTACATTTCTACATTATGATTATGGGACAATACTTTACTTACAATACATAACATTTGATACACATTACTTGACTACTTTTGGACTTATAAACATTTGACATGGCTTATACAAGGACTTTTGACTATTGGTTTAAACATAGACTTTATACATTGGTGGTTTGTTTAAGTGATTTAAGTAACGAGGCGTGTGTAATATGATACAAGCATGGTGGATACGCCACTAGTACTTCCTATATATAAGTGTTTGTATTATATTACATATCATAGCGTTATTTAAATCATTCATTTTGGACTTATACATTTTACACATGTAACATGTTTTCACAAGACTTTGGTTTACAATACAGTTTATTTTATACAACTCATTGTACTTGGTTATTCATTTAACCATACATTATTCTTTTGTTTATACATATCATCTGATCTTATCGCTTTTTAAATGATTTACAAAACAAAACAACTTACAAGGTTCATGACTAAACTTTATTAAACATTTTCTTAAACTTAAGTCATGAATCCAATTTTCACAAACCTATGTAACTCACAGGCATTTTTATGCTGACGTACCTACTTTCACATGTGTTTTCAGGTGCTTTTGCATAGGATGACGATCATGACACTAGGGCGGACCTGTGCCTTAGAGACTTAAAAATGAAGATAGACTTAGCTAATTTATGTTATAAACTCTTTTGATTCCTGTTTAAAACAATGTAACTCTTATGTTGATAAATAAAATACAACTTTGTATGCCATGGTTATGAAACAATTAATTCTGTTACAACACTCCCCGATGTTTCCGCCACGTTTTGTATGTTATACGTGGTCGGGGTGTGACAAAATATCCTTTACATAGCTTAGAAATAGGCTTTGAGGGGTTCGGCGTGCTAAAATAAACTTTTGAGTCATTCAGGGACTAAAAGCGTCAAAAAGTGCACAAGTTTGCACTTTCGCGCATATCTTATGTTCTGAATACATCCGGACATCCAAAAATTTATGTGAGCACTAAAATATTTTATTTTAGTGTTTGGCTTGTCAAAAATCCATTCGTCGCATCATTTGGATCGTTTTTCGTACTTATGCGCATTCCGTCGTAATTAAGCGAACATCGCGATCGTACGACCAAACGAACCAACATCCGGCATATTTTTGAGCATGTTTCATGTCCACAATGTTTAGGCATCATTTTAGGGCCTTAACATTGGCTTAAAAGGCCTTAAACGTGTCGGAAATGGCTTTAAAACACAACAGGGACCAAAACTGACATTTGTTGAAAGTTGTTTCTGACCAGAAAGGCCAGGCGGGCCGTGTGAGTTCTTGGTGTCCCCTTACGAGGCCCGTATCAGCTTCCCAGATCAGATTAATCTGTTTTAACAGTTGTTTACAGCTGTTAACCACTCAAAACTCACCCACACTTGCCCTTTCATGCTCATGAGGGGCCAAATTTGGTTACCATAAGGTTGCAACAAG
The DNA here is from genome assembly GCA_030545235.1 of Helianthus tuberosus. Classification (NCBI taxonomy): domain Eukaryota; kingdom Viridiplantae; phylum Streptophyta; class Magnoliopsida; order Asterales; family Asteraceae; genus Helianthus; species Helianthus tuberosus. The sequence goes on from CM060420.1 coordinate 63,533,923, forward strand.
TGTAAGGATGAGATTGAAGCACGTTATTCGATAAACGATCCTAACGGTTGTCCATTTACTATAAATACCCAACCCATCACAACTCAAAACCCACAAAATCTGATCTAAAAGCTCTAAGTTGAAGCCATTACTTCATACCTAAGCTACTTGGATCAAGATAAGCTTTCGGGGACCCGTTGTAAGTGTTCCTTCGTTTTTTATGCGTTTTAGCGTTAAAAGTCAAACTTTGTTTGACTTTCTGCATTGACCAGTTTATGGTCAACACGAAGTTCGGTTGAACTTCATAACGTGAGCGTGATCACGATGGTTATAGTCTCTTGTGACTATACCTACTGATTACCACGTTATCTAGGCTCAGTGACGAGTCGTAGTTTCGGCCAAAATGCGCATTTACGCGTATTTTGTAACCAAACTACTCTTGGGTATCAAAACCGTTTGTTTTGATACCAAACCTGTTTTCTAAACTTAGGTAAGCATGTTTTAACATGCTTAGCTCGTCAGTTTTAGTTTAGTGCTTATATAGGGTCGTAAGGTAAGCGATCTAAACAATCGCTTATACTTTCAAACCCGACCCGTTTGGTCGATCATTAGGATCCGACCAAACACATTAGGTGACCATAGTATGTAGGGAATAACCTTCCAAGGTTATACCTTATGGTCACGATGTTTAGTTAGTTGTATGATAGGTAGTATATATGACTTAGGTAAATTACCAAAATACCCTTTTTACGCCAAAATTCATTTTAAGCATATGTAACATAACTTTTGGTATCTAAACTGATTTGGCAACAATATTAGACATATTAAGACATATATTACTTGTCATAGGACTAGTTAAGCGGTCCGAACGCGTTTCACACGAACGACCCTTTAAAGTAGCATAAGCTAGCTAAACGGGTCGTAAGCACTTAGGTTAGGTTTCATTTTAGTATGTAGGCTTTATTAAACCATATTACACGAGTCTCCATACTCGTTTGGTTTACGAACCCTCATTCTATCCAATCCTCCGATTTAGGTCCGGTATATTAACATAGTTACCTATATTAGGTGCCGTTTGATATCCGTGATCTCTATCATTGTTTGGTTGTTACTCAAGGACTACTAAGCAATCTCAAGTGAGTACATAGACCCCTCTTTTACCGTTTTCAAACTGTTTTGGGGTGAAACAGATGTGCCTACTTGTTACTTTCATGCTTTCCATGTTTTCACATCATATACTTGCTATGTTCATTAGTACATTTATAGTACATGATTTACATTACATTTCATGCTATGTATGTCCATTGTGTGCATACTTAGTACATTGTTTTACATTACATTTCATGCTATGTATGTCCATTGTGTGCATACTTAGTACATTGTTTTACATTACATTTTGTTACATATGCTCATCCAACATATGAACACATTATATTACATTATGTGAACCATTTGTCTCTATTGAACCGTGTGAACCATTTGACAATAGACATTTGACTATACCTAAACATTTCTACAATTGTTAAACATTACATCTTGATGGTTTGGTTTGAGTAAGTGATTTAAGTAACGAGGCGTGTGTAATATGATACAAGCACGGTGGATACGCCGCTGGTACTTCCTATATATAAGTGTTTGTATAGTATTACATATCGTAGCGTTATTTGAATCATTTCAATTTAAGACATATAACATTTTATACAAATAACATACTTTTCACAAGACATTGTTTTACAAACAAACTCATCTTACATGGTTATTCATTTAACCTTACATTTATTTATACATATCATCTGATCTTATTGTTTTTCAAACGATTTATAAAACAAAATCAATTTACAAGGTTCATGACTAAACTTTATTAAACATTTTCTTAAACTTACAAGTCATGAATCCTATTTTCACAAAACCTATGTATCTCACAGGCATTTTTATGTTGACGTACCTATTTTCACATGTGTTTTCAGGAATTGATGCATAGGACTTATCAAGACATACTTAGCCGGACCTGTGCCTTAGTGACTTAAAACGAGACAAGAACTAGTTAATTTTTGTTATGTACTCTTTGTTTCTTGTTTAAAACAATGTAACTCTCTTGTTTGAATAATAAAACGAAACTTTAATTGCCATGGATTTGAAACAATTAATTCTGTTACAACACTCCCCGACGTTTCCGCCACGTTTCGTTGTCTCACGTGGTCGGGGTGTGACAGTTAGGAGGTTAGATGTCACTTTCATGGTGACGTCAGCTTAGATGCTCAGTGGTTTGCTAGTGCCTATAAATAGAACAGTGCTCTGTACTGTTCTATTAGCTCTTTGCAAAACCGTCTTCTCTGCACGAACAAACACTGAGCTCTGGCTGAGGGGGAGTTTGTATTAAGCATTGCATTGTAATCGTTGTTGAAATTAAATTCAATCTTTCGATTCTTTGTGAAAAGTGTTTGATCAAAGCAATACTCTCGTTTGATTGTATGCAAAGTTTGTTTTCATCTTATTTCCACTGCACAACTCATTCATCTTCATTCTAATTCAAACGAAAAATACAATCAAAATCAAACTCAGATCCAACAATTGGTATCAGAGCTTGGACAGTCAAATTTGATTTAACAATCATTTTGACATAAATAGTTCAGCTCAAAATCGTTGATATCGATAGTTTGTTCGTTCTTGTTGAAAAACAGAGCAAGGTTTAAATCACCATTAAAGTTGATTAATCAGTGCCTGTATAACAACCAGGATGACGTCACAATCACAAGATGATAAGAATAACATTGGCTCATTTTTTAAACCACCCATGCTTAAACGTAATGAATACAATATCTGGGAGAGAAGGATGGGTCATATCCTTGCTCAACAGAACACTGGATGTTGGAGGTCTGTTGTTTTTGGTCCCCATGTTCCTATGGTGCCAAGTGCTGAGGATCCAAAGAAGTTCGTACCAAAACCATATGAAAACTATTCTGAAACTGATTTTCAAAAGTTCAAACTCGATGCCAAAGCATTTAGCATTATAGAATCTGCATTACCAAATGAGATCTATGCTGGACTGTTACATTGTAACAGTGCTAAAGAGCTATGGGATGCGTTGAAGGAACAGTTTGGGGGGACTGAAGAAGTCATTGAAAACAATAGGGAAATTCTGAATCAGCAGTATGAAACATTTTGTCACATCAAGGGTGAATCATCGACTCAACATTTTGAGCGATTCAGTTGTCTCATAAGTGAACTAAGGCTTGTTAAAGTAACTTTTCCAAATTCAACTCAAAATAGCAGGTTCCTTAGGTCACTACCAGAAAAATGGGACACCATAGCTTTTGTCACTAGAAACTCTGCTGAGTTCAAAGATCTGACCCTGACCCAACTTCATGGTAGACTCCTGACCTATGAGAGGGAGTTGAACCAGAAAAAGAAGTTGCAAGAGTCTGGAAAAGTTACTGATGATTATTCATTCGGTAGCACAACTCTTTTTGGTCAGGAAGAATCTGGTAGTAGTGGTAAGGATCAGGGTTATGATCACTTTATTGATATAACTGCTGGTGGAAATTTTAGCAACCCTGATCCTCACTCTGCAAATTATGCTTTTACTGCAAATTGTGAGAACCAGATGTCAGATAATTTGTGCTTTGAACTCAATGATTTGCAACATTTTGATCCCACTGATTTAGAAGGGATGGACATTTTGCATCAGTTGGCTTTGCTTAGTGTAAGAACAAGCAAATTCTACAAAAGAACAGGGAGAAAATTCCCAGGGTTACATGGGAATTTAAGGGTAGGGTTGTGTTAGTACATTACGTCTGTAGCTTCCGTCAGCATGTAGTCATATTTTGTATTCTGTGTTTATGTATATTGTCTGTATGTATGTTTGTAGTTAGCAGGACAACTCAGAAATAGGTTTTGTATGTAAAAGTGTTGTTTGGGAACAAGATCAACTCGTGCGGATAGCAATACGCACGTATGGCAATACGCACGGGTAGCTCATACGTACGGGTAGCCCATACGCACGGGTAGTCCACCCGCGCGTACAACACTTATTAGCTTTCTGAGTCTGTCTATAAATAGAAGGTCCGGTGCTATTTTTGTCAGAACTTTGAAGACGCACGGATAGCTTGTATGTTCAACGGAACTTTGTGACTTTCAGAACGATTAATAGAACGAACAAAGACAAGCAGTTAAAAGTTGAATTCTCTGTTGTACAAATCTGTGATTCGTCTTAATGGATTCCGCACACTAAGACGAAATCGATTCATCTTGTTCCTACGATCAGATCCTGTATCAACGGGACCAACAAGTGGTATCAGAGCATCCAGGGAGCTGAATCGAGATCAACGACACTGAATTCACCGGAATTCAAGTTCTTTTCACCGATCAAAGTCGAATTTCACCGGAGATTTGACTTCTGTTGCCGATTTGATTCAAACAGATTTCATATACATCTACTCAGATTTTACATTTGTTCTTCATTTGTCACCATAAAATCAGAAAAACTTAAAATTGAGCAAGAATTTACGGTTAAAATTTGTTAAAATCGATATCAATCAACTCGCAATCATTCAAAGTATAATCCTACTTAGTTTCATAATCAGATTCAACCGAAAACCAGATCAAATTCATCAAAAATCATGTTTAGTTGTTCGTATTTGATGACGTCACTCACCCGTGCGGACAACTATCTGAACGGTTTGGCTTAGTTAGTTACTGCAAAATTGTTTGCTGACATCATCATTGTTACACGCACGGATTACTAACCGTGCGGATAACCAGAAAAGTCAAAAGGTCAAAGCTACCCGTACGCACAACCATCCGAGCGGATCACCGTCCGTGCGGATAGACTTTGTTATTATTCGTATTCCTGTTCGAACGGATAACTATTCGGTTCAACTGTTTGAAATTTTAAAATTTGTAAGAATTGTCTAAGTGTTTGAAAATTGTTTCAGGTACTTAAAAATGGAAGAATTCATGAATCCCTTCAGTGAGATGTATGCTTTCGCGGGAAATTCTGAAGCTGACACTTCAAATCGTTCAAATGATAATCCAACCCCGAAGAAAACTTTATCCGATGCCCTAAGTGTTGAAAGTGCATATGGTACCTACAACAAACCACCAAAGCTAATGGCAATCGAAGATTATAATCGGTGGGAAAAAAGATTCGAAGAATGGCTGAAAGCTTTCGTATATCCGAGCTGGAAGAACTTAAAGAACGGTTTTGCTTCAGAAAGACAAGATCATGAGAATTTATCAGCGGGTGACGAAATAGAAAACTTTATAGCTGAACAAAAATGCATTGCTTTGATTCACCAGTCCGTAAGAGACGACATTATTTCACTCATTGAATACAAAAAACGCAAAAGATCTATGGGACAAGTTAAATAAAAAATGTGTAGGAAGTGAAGAAATAATCAAAAACAAAAAGAAATTGCTGCGAAAGGAGTTTGATTTGTTCGGATGCTTAAAAGGTGAATCTGTTTGTAAAATGATTGAAAGATTTGGACACTTAAAGTTGGAATTGGCAAGGCATGGAATTCAATATCCTCCAGAAGAGCTAATTGACAAACTGTTCGATTCACTACCAGACGAGATGGATTGGCAATACTATGCACTGATGTTAAAAAATACTATCAAAACTAAAAATCTAACTGTCGACTTGCTGATTGAAAGACTAGAAAGTCATGAATTAGAGATAAAGAAAACTCAAAAAGTAAATCATTCATCTTACCAACAAAACATGGAGTTGTACTATCCGAAGAGTATGATTCCCAAGAATGTTTCTCCAAGAACTGCTTTCTCAGCTGGAAACACAAACACTTCAAGTAAAGAAAGTCCAAGTTCAAACAGTGGTTTTCATGGAGGTTTTTCATCAAACACTCCAAGTCAAGGATCTTCTTCAAATTCTTCAAGTCAACAACAATCTGTTCCAAAGAATGTATTTTCATGCAACATTGCGGTAGATTTGAAGAATACTCAGAATTTTGATGAAGAGTCGGCAAAACAGCAGATGATCTTTCTAGCATCTGTGTTGTAATCGTACGAAGGGTTAGTAGCAGGGAAGATAGGAAATACCAATCTGACGAAAGAAGATTATGACCAGATTGATCCCGAGGAAATGGAGCTGATCGATATTCGTTGGGCAATGGCCAGTGTTGTTCGTAGAGCACAACGTTTCATGGAAATTACCGGCAGAAAGACAATCGGTGGTGCTTCTACTAAGCTGGGGTTTGATAAATCGAAGGTGACGTGTTTCAAATGTAAGCAGAAAGGTCACTTCAAACGAGAATGCAGAAATGCATATGCTGATGAGTCAGAAAACCCTTTCAGAGATGATTATTACAAGAGAGCAATCTATCACCAGAATAAATCTGAGCCACCTAGATTGAAGCAAGTTGAAGAAAACAAAGAGAAGTCTAGAGCTCTTGCCGTGATCCATGATGACGAAGGCTATGATTGGAGCGAAATATTGCCTGAGGAAGATGCAGTGGGTTATGCATTCGTGAGGAAGATTATACCTTTTAAAGACATTAGAACTGATGAAGAAAAACTCGTCAACCGAAGAATGAAAGCACAAACCAGATTGAACAGAATTTATAACACTTATAAAGAAGCTAAAAGTGAAAAAAGGTGGGATGCCGACAGAGAATGTTACCTTGATCCTCAAGGAAACATTGCAGTTGACCCAAATTCCATCAGTGTTGATACTCTTACACAACAAGTTACCGAGGAAGAAGAAGCTAGACAAAGAGAATGGTGGGGAGGTGGTGAAGAGAAACAAGTAGAGAAAGATGAAAAAGTCAAAGATTCAGAACAGAAACCAAAGTCAAAGAATGCTGATGATGGGATCATTGACACATCACAAGAGCTAACGGCTGGGAACTTGAGGAAGATGGCTGAAAAAGTTCTTGCAGCAAAAGAACTTGAGGTAGTGTCTAGTTCTGGAACTGAGTCAACAAACAAGGTCAGTTCAAATGATAAAGTTGAATCAGGTAAGAAAGATAAATCTGAAAATGACTGCAAAAATTGCATGAAAGAGTGCAAAGTTTGTAGTACAATCACTTACCTCAGTGGTAAGAAGATTGAAGAGTTGACTAGTAAAGTCAAAAGTGTTGAAAATCAAATCTTAGACCGTGACAAAATGCTGAAAGCTTCGAATGATAGATCAAAAGAATTAGCTGATAAAATTGAAAACGATAAAAATAACGTTGAAAAAATAAGAAAAGAAAACGAAAAGTTGATTCTTGAAAGTCGTAAAATTTCTGAAAATTATGAGAAGCTAAAGCGAACGGTTAAAGATTCTGATGAGAGAAACAGTAAAACAACGAAGGAAAATCTTCAATTATTAGGGGTTCTGAGGGTAAAAGAAGAGTTAATCAATGAACAACTTGATGAAATTGCAAAATTGAAGCTTCAGTTTGAAGAAGCTAAAATTGAGAATGAGCGTATTAATCTGAAACTGAGCAGTTACAACTCTGCAAGCTTTGTTTTGCAATACATTGTTCCAAAACCCATTGGAAAAACCAAAGCTGGCGAAGATGTATACTGTGATGGAACTGGGGTGGGGTTTCATCAAGTTCCTCCACCGGTTCTAAACAATTTTTCAAAGAAGCAGTCAGGGTTGGTTAATGATGATATAAACCTGCCAGAAACGATTGATGTGACATTTTCTTCATCATCATCCGATGACAGTGTTCAAACTGAAATCATTAAAGGCATGGCTGAAAGTGTCTTGGATAGTGATTTGAATGAAGATGAAGAATGCTTTCTGAACAATTACATTCCGAAACCAAAATCTAAAAACAACTTAAATGAAGAACCGGGTCTTGTGATGTACAAGATGTCTGGATCTGATAAGTTGTATTCAGACTCTGAATTTCCTCTGGAGAATGTTAATGTGAACAAATTGAAAAATGTTTTCAAATTGGTTGAAATTGATTTGTCTGAAGTGGACGGTTTGAAACAGACAAAAAGACAGATGAATTTTGAGAAAGATAAATCTTACTATAAGAAACCTGTTATTCCACCACGTTTTTCTAACAACTATCAAAATAAATGGTCGGGAGGATATCAGGGTGGTAAGAAGTATCAGAAAAGGAATGTTCAGAACAAGAAGTTTGCTGTGAAAAAGGTGTTTGTGAACAGTTCAAGTTCACTTTCTGAAGAGGAATCTGAAATCTTTTTAAAATCAAACAAAGAGTTCTTTGAAAAGAAGGCATCACAGCCTCAGTCTGAAGGCTCAAGACGGGTAGTTGACACCCGAACATGCTTCAAATGTAATCAAGTTGGACATATTGCACGAAAGTGTACCAACTTGAAGCCTAAGACTGAAACTGTGAAGAATTCTATCAAGAGAGATGTTGTGAAAGGAAAGGCTCCAATGATTGTTGAGAAAAATGTTTTGAAAAATGAGAGAACCAAGATCAAAACTGAACCTGTTAAGAATTTGGTATCTAAAAATGATAAATTTTACCAACGGGTTGCATCACCTCAACAAACATGGAAGCCAAAAGTTGTTGAAAAGAAAGTTGATTTACCAAAGGTGTCTGAAACTGAAAAACCATCATCTTCTAACAAGAAGAAGTATGTACCCTTGAAGTTTTATGAGAAACAAAAATCGACTTCTGAAAAGAAGTATGTGGTAAAGAAAAATCAACCAACTGCTCAACCTCAAAAGGACGAATTTTTATTATTCAAAGAGGTTGAAGTTGGAACTGCTGAAAGCCTTAAAATGAATGATAAAAACTTTCCGCCACTTTACACCAAAACAACTCACCTTAATTTCAAGTTACATGAGTCAAAAGAGGCTTGGGTAGCATCAAAATCTCATTAAATGTTTTTGATATGTGCAGGAGCTTCCAAGATCCATTTCACGTTGGATTATGGATAGTGGAGCTTCTCGGCACATGACAGGAAAGACAGCACTGCTGTATGATGTCAGAAATATCAATGGTGGTTATGTGGGATTTGCTGGTCATGAAGGTGGTAGAATTATTGGTGAAGGAACGTTATCCAACGGGATCGTTACGTTTGAAAGAGTTAACTACATTACTGAGTTGGAGAACAATCTGCTAAGTATCTCGCAGATTTGTGACAATAAGTATACTACTCACTTCACAGACAAAGAATGTTTGATTTTGAAGCCTGGTTTTGTAATCCCTGAAGAATGGATTATAATGCGCGCACCAAGAGAAAATGACTTATGTGTGTTGGATATGTCTGTAGCAGCTACAACAACAGGTCAAGCACACTGTTTTGTTTCGAGAGCAACGGAGAAAGAATCAAAGTTGTGGCATCGTAAGATGGGGCACATTCATCTTAGAAAAATGAATCATTTGGTGCACAATGATCTAGTTCTTGGAGTTAATATCAAAGGTTTTCATCTGGAAGGGGAGTGCATTAGTTGCATGAAAGGCAAACAAAAGAAAAAGTCACACCCCACAAAGCAATACAATTCAGTCTCAAGACCTTTGGAAAGACTTCATATGGATTTATTTGGTCCTGTGAATGTCAAAAGTATCACCGGAGAACTTTATTGTCTTGTGGTTACTGATGATTATTCCAGATTTTCATGGGTGTTATTCTTAAAGTCAAAAGAAGAAACGTTTGACAGATTGAGGGGGTTGTTCAGAAAGATTGAAAATTTGTACCAAAGACGTATCAGAAGAATCAGAAGTGATAATGGTACTGAGTTCAAGAACAACAATATGGAAGAATATTGTGAGGAAAAAGGTATCTTGCATGAGTTCAGTGCTTCGTACACTCCGCAACAGAACGGAGTTGCAGAACGTAAAAACAGGACACTGATTGAAACAGCCAGAACAATGCTTGCTGATTCAAAGCTACCGATAAATTTCTGGGCAGAAGCTGTTTCTGCCGCATGCTACACACTCAACAGAGTTCTCACTGTCAAGAAATTCAACAAAACATGCTTTGAGTTGATCAATAACCGAAAACCAAATCTGAAGTATCTTGAACCTTTCGGGTCGCCCTGCACTGTTCTTGAACCTTTTGGAAAGTTTGGAGAGAAGAGTATTGAAGGAATATTTGTAGGCTATGCCAGTCCTTTACGACGAGTCTTCGTTCCAAGTCTAAAAAGGATTATTGAAGCTCAAAATGTTGAATGCCAAGGTCACACAATGCCTCCACAAAATCCTGGCGACTCATGGCGTTTCAATTATGATGTTTTGTGGGAGTGCTTCAACATGGAGGAAGAACCAGAGTTCTTTGATGAGTTGGATATTCTAAGAGAATATGAAGATGAAAGGTTTCCAGCTGACTCTTATCGAAAACAACAAGCTTCAAATGATGACGAGGCGGGTCCTAGCAATGCTGGAGAACATGACGATGATGAAAATGATGTTGCTCAAGAAAATCAGACGGTAGAGAATGATAATCAAGAATCTGAAAACAGACCAATCTTCGATCATGATGATTCAGACTCTGAGGGGGAGATAATCCAGTTTTCAAATCAAACTATTCCAGTTAGTGAACAAGTTGCTGATCAAAACGTCACAAATTTGGAGAGTGAAGTAGATGTTTCAGGCGAGATGATGCCAAGAACGCTTTCTTATCATCCTGAGGAACTGATAATCGGAGAACTGCAATCAGGCGTCCGCACTCGAAGACAGCTTGATCAAGGGCTTACATGTTTTTACACAACAGTTGCTCCTTTACAAACTGAATTCTCATTAAGTTGTTTTATCTCGCAGATAGAACCAAGGACGTACAAAGAGGCGCTTACTGAAGATTCATGGGTAAATGCAATGCAGGAGGAGTTATGCCAATTTGAAAAGCTTGGCGTATGGAAGTTAGTAGATTTGCCCGATGGTCACCGGAAGATTAATACCAAATGGGTGTTTAAGTACAAGAGGGATGATCGAGGAGTTATCATTCGAAACAAAGCTCGACTCGTTGTTCAAGGCTTCAGTCAGCAGGAGGGGATAGATTTCACCGAAGTATATGCCCCCGTCGTAAGACTTGAAGCTATCAGAATCTTCCTTGCATTCGCATCATGGAAAGGATTTAAAGTTTTTTAGTTAGATGTGAAGTCGGCATTTCTCTATGGCAAGGTGAAAGAGGAGGTTTATGTCGGACAGCCACCGGGCTTCACCGACCCAATTCATAAAGATAAAGTTTATCTCCTTGACAAAGCGTTGTACGGCTTACATCAGGCCCCGAGAGCCTGGTATGAGACCTTGTCTCAACATCTGTTAGCCAACCACTTCACTCGAGGAAAGATAGACGCCACTCTTTTCACAAAAGAAGTCGACGGACATCTTCTAATTGTCCAAATTTACGTGGACGACATAATTTTCGGGTCTACAAATGAACAACTCTGCAAAGATTTTGAACAAGTTATGAAGCAGAAGTTTGAAATGTCTTCAATGGGTGAGATGAAGTTCTTCTTGGGACTTCAAGTTGATCAACTTCCCGAGGGAACTTTCATACATCAAACAAAATACGTTCATGATGTTCTGGAGAAATTCGGGATGTTAGGAATGTCACCAATGTCCACCCCATTAGCGACGAACCATGGGATACACCCTGATCTCACCGGAGAGAAGGTAGACGAAACACTGTATCGTTCCATGATCGGCTCGTTAATGTACTTGACGACATCAAGACCGGATATTATGTACCCAACCTGCCTCGCGGCTCGATTTCAGTCAAATCCTAGAGCTTCGCACATGGTAATTGTGAAAAGGATTCTACGCTACCTGAAAGGAACTCCATCTCTGGGGTTGTGGTATCCAAAAGTTTGCGACTTCATGCTCGAAGGATATTCTGATTCTGATTTCGGATGCTGCAAAGTGAATGCTAAATCAACAACAGCGGGGTGCCAGTTTTTCGGACCTCAATTGGTCACCTGGCAATGCAAGAAGCAGACCTCTGTCGCTTTATCCACTTGTGAAGCTGAATATGTATCTGCTAGCAGCTGCTGTTCTCAGATCTTGTGGATCCAGCAACAGATGCGAGACTACGGTTTGCAATTTCTTAACTCCCCTATCTTTGTTGATAATGAGGCAGCTATAAACATAACAAAAAATCCTGTTCATCACGCTAAAACAAAACACATTGAAATTCGTCATCACTTCATCCGAGACTGTTTCGAGAAGAAGTTGATACGAATAGAAAAAATCCACACCGATGAACAAAAAGCTGACTTACATACCAAAGCATTTGATAAAACTCGCTTTAAATATCTTTTGAAACTTAATGGTATGAAGTTGCTATCGGATGCAGAGGAAATTGTTGGCGTTGATGAAGGTGCCACTGTAGATGATGTTGAGAAACAATCTGCAATGGTTTGTCGAATTTTTACTTGTTTTGGTTTTTAGGGGGAGATAGTAGTTTTATTTTCAGAAAATACAAAAACAATAAAAAATTCGAAAAAGCCAAAAACATTAGAAAATTTCAAAAACCCAAAAACATGATAAAATTTCAAAAAGAGTTTGTGTAAAAAGGGAAAATGATAGTACATCAGCTAGACAGTTTCAGTACGCTAAAGAAATGGAAAGTTTAAAATGCATTAAATAGTCTCACTAATGATGTGTTGATAGGTTTTTACACATTTAGTAGATTTGTTCGGGATATAAACATAAAATCTTACTTGCTTATTTCGTGGGGAACACTACTTGGATATATAGGTAACCCCTGAAATCTCGTTTGAAAGGTCTCTTAATCTGATATACTAGGTCTTTATTCTCAATGATGTCTGGGGTATTATTCCGGGACTTCTGCTAAACGGTAGTTCTGACCTAGTCCCTGGATAATACTTTCTGCAAATGCTTGAAACATAGCATTAAACCCTCAGCATGCTGAAACAATAAAATTGATAAACACTGCTGTTGTAGCAAAAAGATCCTCTAAAGGGGACACACCTTAAAGTCGAAGCCGATATCTCTCTGCGTATACGGAAGTATCGACCTGAGATCCCTCGGCCCTCGCATACCTAATTTATGTACAGATATCATTGTAGTAATACTCACCTGTAAGACTGATTATTGAGATTCTGGATACGGGAGTATATTCAAGAGGTGGGACACACGTATAAGTTTAAGTCTCTAAAACACTTAAATCGTATCCTGAACAGATTGAATTGTGTGTAAGAATTTAAGATGGATCAGTATATCAACAATCGAGGTGAATTGTTTAATGTTTGGCATGAAATCAAGCTTAATGGTACTTGTAACTTGTCGGAAGATGATATGATTCCCTAACACGCACACCAAAAATATGTTTGTAAATAGTTTACAGTTACTGCTTTTATTTTTCTGTCTTTTATTTTCTAGACTTCTTGCTTCATTGATAATTCCAAAAAGATTTTATTTTCTGCTTTATTTTCCGACAAACCAAAGTGGAAAGTTGATCTTCAGATTCGAAAGTGATAGAAGATGCAGGAAGTTTTCTGGAATGGAAGATGAGTTTGGAGCTAATCACAACTAACTTGTAAATTTTCAGAAAAGTTGTTTAAACAGAATTTTTCAAAAGTCAGTATGTTTTGTCTCAGATCAACCAAGGTCATTAAGTTGGACTTGGTCGACAAATTAAGTAACTTGGGTCATTAGTTTGAACTAACTTAAGTGGATTTCTAAAAACTGGCAAATGATGAGAAAAATCAAAGTTTTCATTGAAAAAGTTAAAGTGAGCCTCATTCGGATGTTCATCCGGACGGGTAGCCATACGCACGGATGGCAATGCGCCCGGGTGACCATACGCATATGATGTTAGTATAAATAGAGGGTCAAAGAGTCAGTCAAAGCTATACGCACGCACGATACTCTTTCTCTCTCACACTTTGACTCTCTGATTTCAAAATTCTTTGCACGGATTCTTGTTCTCGTTGGTTTGCACAACTTAAACAATGGCAAAGGTATGTTTTTCTGATTCAAATCTGCAAAAATTCATTGTTCAATGACTGTTCATCACGTATCTGTTCTTTCGGAGCTTTATATCTTAGATTTAGCCTGTGTTAGTTCGATTTGTCTTGATTAAATGATTAGGTTTTGATCGGAATGCTTAGATCTAAAGATTTACCGGATTAATTTGTGTTATAACATGTTAAAATCTGTTAGATCTGATGTTTGAACGGTACATAGTTTCGGCTAGGTTTTTGTTAAATTGACCTGTGATTAGGATGTTTTAGACATTGTTGAACATAGGGTTTTGATCGCCTTAACATTCTCTGTATAGATCTATGTTCAATTTTAGTTTTTGCCATTAAAATTTTTTATGTTCATAAGCTGTTCCTGTGACTTGTATCCGCACGCACAACTTGTACGTGCGTATGGCAATCCGTGGCAAGTAATGTTGTACGCACGTATGGTAGTCCGTAGATATGTCATGTTGTACGCGCGCATAGCAATCCGTGGCAAGTAATGCTGTACGCACGTATGATAATCCGTAGCAAGGACAGGCTGTACGCGCGCATGGAAATCCGTGGCAAGGACAGGCTGTACGCACGCATGGCAATCCGTGGCAATGACATGTTGTACGCACGGATGGCAACCCGGAGATATGATTTGTTGTACGCACGGGTGGCTATACGCGGTGTAGACAAGTTGTCCGCACGGACAAGTCATGCGTACGGATAACTTTTCAAGTGTCATACCATACATCAAGTCTTTTCTAGACAGAATATTTTGAGATCCCAAAATTTTTAAAAATGAATAAAATTTCTGCAGGATTGGGATAAAGCTCATAATGTATGTTGTTTATTGGATGAAGTGTATACTGAAAACACAGTAGTTCAAGATGTTGCAAAATTTTTGAGGGAAAGTAGAATTTCTAAGGCCTTAACTGATAAGACAGTAGCTTATGTATCGCATGTGAAACGATTTTGGAATGCTGCAAGATACGAAGAAAGTGATAAGACCATTTATTCTGCTGTATCTAAGAAAGATGAGAATGGAAGAGATGTAGATTTGGAGATGAAAGTGACAGTTGGTGTTATTAGAAGAGTGTTGAATTTAGGAGACAATGATTGTGACCCAACCATAGTTTCTGAACGTTTAGTAAAAGGATTGTGGTGTAGGATGGGTTTTGCTGGTAGTGTGAATGGAAGAATGCAGAAGACAAGTTTTAGCCATGCTTATAAATTCTTGGCTCATTGTGTGCTTCATGCTTTGTCACACAGAAAAGGTGGATATGATGAAACTCAAGACTACATTATGAATATCATTGCTTGTCTCGTACTGAATAGACCTTACAATATTTCTCAAGTAATCTTTGATCACATGTCTGAGAATGTAAAGGATGGAAGCAAGAGGTTTCTTATGTATCCTAGGTTTGTCCAGATGTTGATAGATGATCAGTTTCAAAGTTTAGAAAAGAGAAGTAGTGACATTTTGGGCCTAAGGCACATGACACCTGACACAATCAGCAGGTTGATCAAAGGTCCAAATCCTGGAGCAAAGAGAATGATCTGTAAAATTTCAAATCCAAGCTATGCAGCTCCAGAAAATGATGCGTGGAGACATGAAGACAACAATTCTGATAATGAAGATGACCAAATGAGTTTGTTCTACAAGAAAGATACAAGATGGTGGTGTATCAAAGATGGAAAGAGGAAGAGAACTCCAAAGTCGTCCCCTGCAGTTTCTATTCCAAAGAATGTGAAAAGGGTATTGTGAAAGGGGGAGTCATAAGGAATTTAGAATTTTATATTATGAAAATTTCTAATAAATTTGTCAAAACATCTGTTTTGCAGGGTCTTCTGGAAAACAGAAGCACAAGTTGACAGATGAACCAGTTTTGGAACCATCAACAGTTATTCAAGAAGGTGCTGATTTGTTATCACAATCTCTTCAAAGTTTCTTGAAGAAGAATGAGGATGCTGCTCATAGTGTTAAAGATCAAGGTGTTGAAGATCAAGAAGGAGTCATTCAAGATCTTTCAAGTGATGATGATTCTGAAACCACAATATCAGAATTTGAACTTGATCCACTTACTCTTGGCAAAGGAAAAGTTCAGTTGAAGAAAAGATCTCCAAAGAAAAAGAAAGGATCAGACGAAGAAGACTCAACTTATGATCCTGAAAATCCAAAGAAACAGATCAAGAAAAGAAAAGCTGTTGTAGCAGGTCTCATTCCAAGAAGTGTTCGAGCAAGAAAAGAAGTAAGTCAAGTTCAAAAGGAACATGATGGAAAAGATACTCAACATGTTGAATCTCCACAACCAGAAGAAACAGAAGCAGAAAAGCTGACTAGTCACGATGACTACATTGAAGTTACTGATGCTGGAGTCTTTTACTCACAGTTCCCAAATGTACCAGAAAACATAGAGATTCCAGAATTGTCCTCACGTCCAAGAAATTCAGAAGATTTCTTTAGCAATATGCCACCTGCTTCAGGTGATCCTTTAGAAGATCTGAATTTTGATGATGACTTATTCAACAATGATGCAGTAAGAATTCTTGCAAAGAAGGTCAAAGATCTTGAGAAAGAAAAAGAAAAAGCTGAAAGTGAACGTGATCTTTTAAAAGAGCAAGTGAAAAAGATAATGAAAGCTCATGATCAAATCAGAACGGTGATAATCCAGGATGAACGCGATGTGAAGAAGATAAAGGAAGATGGTGAAAGTAACACTAAAGTGATTGAAGCTCTTCTGGCAGAAATTTCTTCACTAAACAAGAATCTCGAAGATATTAATAAAACACTTAATCAGGTGGTTAGTGATATAAGTGAATCCACTTCAAATGAAATGAAAATAATGAAGTTGGAGATGGAAGCCATGAAAGCTGACAAAGTGATGAAAGATGAACAACTGAAGATGTTATATTCTGTTGTTGAAAATCTTTTGAAGAAGGATGTTCATGCTGCTTACAATGAAATTGAAGTAAAGAAAGTTGAAGAGAGAAGACTTGAAAGAGAACGAAGACTGGCTGAGGATGCTATCCAAAAGAACAAAAGTGTAATCAAAGATGTTCAAGAAGCTGGTGGTTCTTCTCTTCAAGGAGATGCTGAAATGATTGATGCTCAAGATCAACATGCTCAAGAACAAGTTGCTCAAGAACAACATGTTCAAGAACAAGTTATACGTGATCAAGATTTCATGTTGGTTGGAGAGCCTTCTCAAGTCATTGATCCTGAAGAGATCATTCGTAGAGTTACGGCTGAACAAAAGAAGAAAAAGTCCAAAGAAGTGATGCTACTTGAATGGAAGACAAATCAGTTTGTTCTTGTTGGCAATGCTTATATTGTGCCACTCAACGTAAAAGATGGTCTTTACAGAATGAAAGTTATGAAAAGAAGAAAAGAAGCAAAGAGAGCTCGGGGTGAAGAGGTTAGTGATTCTGATGAAGAACTTCTTGTAGATGATGATGCAGATGAAGATGAAGAAAAAGTTGATGATGATGAGAAAGACGATGAGAATAAGAAAGATGATGATAAGAAGAATGATGACGATGATCAAGGATCGTCAGGATTAATTGTGAAGAATCCTATTGATGAACAAAGGATAGAGGAGTTTCTGAATGATCAGATCAACGAAATAGAAGATGATGATCATCAAGAAACTTCTACTTCTGGAAAGCAACACATGGAACAGGTATTTCTCACAAATCCCACTGTCATTTTCTTACAAGATAAAAGTCAAGAGGTGATTGAGGTTAGTAGAACAAGGGCAGAAATGTTAGAGGAATTGGGTTTACAAGAGGGTAAATTTAAATTCGATATTGAAGATGAGATACCTGAAAATTCTGAAGATGTACTGGAGTCAAGATATGCCGTTGAAGCTGATAATTACAATGATGTAATCGTTGAAGATGCTTCAGATTCATCTGATGATGAAGTTCGTTTTCATTATTCTGGGATTGATGCAACATTTCCTTCATTGTCGGAAATGTTCAAAGATCGAAATGAAGATGAAATTAGAAGGAAGATAGTGGAGAAGGTGTCTGCAGAAGGAATTCCAAATACTATTCCAAGAGAAAATTTGGCAGAAGAGAGAAAGAAATGGTACAAAGTCATGCCAAAAGAGATAAAGAAACTTCGAGCCCTACAATTCTTTACACACGACAAAGAACTCTCTTGGGGTGATATTCTATCATGGGGATATTTGGAAGATTTGAAAGTTTATGCAATCAGAAGAGAACAGGGAGTACAGTACTTTGAGTTCTTGTCTGATATAAAAACTTTGCCTTGGTGGGATGTAGACGAGTTGGTAAAAACAAAGAATATCAAAGAATTCTACCATGGGTTGGATGTTAAACAACATGATCAGAAGTTATGGAATTATGTGAAGCTGCAAGCTGAGAAAAGATATCCTGATTGGCAACCACACTTTCCACGTCGAATTGAAAGAATTTTAGAAAGTGGTGAAAAGGATATTACACTGGATATCAAGCCTCCAAGTTGTTTGAAGAATATGCCTTTAAGGGCAATGGAGCAAGATTTCTATGATGAGTTTGAAATTTGGTTGTATAATCAATCTACAGCAGAAGCAATAATTTCTTTAAATAACAAGTCCACAGGAGAAGCTAGAAGGATCTGTGTGTTAGATCCTATGTGGCTTGTTAACTGCTCAAAGAAGGATATTGATTGTTTGTTCTACAACAAGATAGTTTACGAAAGACCTGATAGAGAGCAAGCTTTGCAATATCAAAAGGTTGTGGATGTTTGTTACGCAAAAGACATCAACTCTGGAAGATACTGGAAGACTAAATGGAGAGATCTAGAGATTGATGAGTTCTTGAAAGTATACAAGCGTGAACAACGTTCAAAGAAGATTGCTGAAAGAGCTGCTGAACGGGGAAGACGTAATTTGGGAATTGTTCCTCCAACAGATCAGACACCAATAGAATCTGAAGAAAACAAAATTCCAAGGTGGGATCGGAAGCGTGATGGAGATCCTGTCTACAGACATTGGTGGTTGACTGAGGGAAGACAAAAGAGAAAAAGGATGTTGGAGGAAAAAGCACAGAAGAGAAGAGAAAAAGCGCGTGAGCGAAGACGCAACAGAAGGAATTAAAGACTATGCTGGAAGGAACTGCAGCTACATCCGAGGGGGAGTCTGTTAGTACATTACGTCTGTAGCTTCCGTCAGCATGTAGTCATATTTTGTATTCTCTGTTTATGTATATTGTCTGTATGTATGTTTGTAGTTAGCAGGACAACTCAGAAATAGGTTTTGTATGTAAAAGTGTTGTTTGGGAACAAGATCAACTCGTGCGGATAGCAATACGCACGTATGGCAATACGCACGGATGACTTATCCTCACGGATAAGTCATACGCGCGGATGACCATACGCACGGGTAGCTCATACGTACGGGTAGCCCATACGCACGGGTAGTCCACCCGCGCGTACAACACTTATTAGCTTTCTGAGTCTGTCTATAAATAGAAGGTCCGGTGCTATTTTTTTCAGAACTTTGAAGACGCACGGATAGCTTGTATGTTCAACGGAACTTTGTGACTTTCAGAACGATTAATAGAACGAACAAAGACAAGCAGTTAAAAGTTGAATTCTCTGTTGTACAAATCTGTGATTCGTCTTAATGGATTCCGCACACTAAGACGAAATCGATTCATCTTGTTCCTACGATCAGATCCTGTATCAACGGGACCAACAGGTTGGATAAATAAAAAAATCAAGTGTTACAAGTGCAATAGGCTAGGTCATTTTGCTAGGGAATGCAGGAGTCAAACTACTGGTCCTATAATCACTCATCCCAGCTCAAACCCTAGACCACAAAATCAAAGCACTGTGCACTATACCCAATATACCCCTACAGCTCATGTTAACACTGCTCACTATGCTGCTGCCCCTGTGCCTGTGCATTATGTCCAAACCACTGTTCCACAAATTCAGTATGTTCAAACCCCTGTCCCCCAGGCACAAGTGCAACCTGTTGCACCTCAAACAGCTGCTCCAGCAGTGGTACAACCAGATCAGCAAAGCTTTTTCACTCAAGGCTTTGTTGACTGGAGCAGCATGCCTGATGAGCTTGGTGATGAAAATTTTGCACTCTATGCTTTTGATGAACCTTCTAATGATGAATTTTGTTTGATGGCATTAGAGTCAATACCAGAGGGGATTGAAACTGAAGGTGAACAGCTAAGTACTGAAACAGTGGATGAGGTTACTGAAGCAGTGGCTACTGCTGTGGCTGGTGAACTACTGCTGGGAGAAAGTTCAGGAACCCTGATTGAACCACTGACAGATCCATGGTCCGAAGAGGATAAAGAAGAAGAGGAAGAGAAGAAAGCAGGTGAGAAAGAAGTTAGAGATGATGATGAAGAAAATCATCAATGTGATTGTGCAATGATGGCTGCTGCCAAGGTATCTCCTCAAGTTCTTGAAAAACTGTGTTCTGACAATTGCATTATTGCTTTTGCTAACATCAAAGAGGTAAATGAAAACCTTCGGGATAAAATCTTAACTGATGAAGTCAGATTTGAAAGATCTTTAAAAGAACTTAAAAACAAATTGACTGAAAAGGAAAAAGAGATCAGCAGTCTGAAAGAAGAGCAGAGCATAACCAGAACTCAACTCCAAACTATGGTAGAAAAATACCAAGTTTGCAAAAAGGAGTTAGAGTCCCCCCAAATCACATGTGAGAAATGGGTGGAATCCTGCAAAGGATATGAGTTATTGCTTGAAAAACAGATTAAAAGCAATGTGAAATTTGGTATTGGTTATAGAAAACATGATGATGAAAACACTGCTGTTGAAAAATCTGTTTAAACCACTGATGTAACCACTGAGTTCATCCCCACAAACAAGAATAGCCAAGAAGTGAAAATCACTGATAAACTTGGTAACAAAATCACACTTGACAGACCAATGGGATCCTCTACTTTTGAGGAGCTTGAAAAATATCAGTTTAAACCAACATGGTCTGATGAGTGTGATATTCTTGAGAATTTCAAGCCCATGGACTTTACATCCACTGATGGTGTTAAAGCTCCAAAAGCTAAAGTCATTCCTCTAAAGGACATCCCAACAGAGGTTAAAACCTCTGTTGCAAAGGAGTCCGAAAAGAGAAAGAAGAAAGAAAAGATCAATAACCTGTTTTGTGAATTCTGTGAGAAAATGAATCATCTAACAAAAGACTGTTTCCATTTAAAAGCTTATGATTTGAACAAAACAAGTGTCATTGTTCCTGCTGAAAGTTGCATTGTCTGTGGTAAAACAAACCACAAAACTCAAGCATGTGTGTATCTCAAAAACTTTGATGTGAAAAAGAATGAGTACATTGCTAAAACATCCTTGAGTCCATCAACATCATTTGTCAAATTCACTAAAAACCAACCACTGTTTGTGCCAGTTCAAACAGCTGTCACAAAACAGCTGAACCAAACATCTATTAAAATAGATGTTCAGGTTACTGATGCACCCCTACCAATCAATACAGAAGAGGTAAGGGACAACCACCATACCCTAGGGTTCCACACGTTTATGAGACCTACAAAAGGCCCTCTAAACCTAAAGTGAACAGACATCCTTTTGGGTACCAACAGGTGATTGGTCAAGACCCCCAACAGTGGTTAGCAAGAAACAGTCCTAAAACTGTCCAAACCCCTGACTTAACCACTGTCCATCAATGTGCATCCATCCTAGACACTGTTAAGACCCCATCCAAAGCCTTATTGGCTTTGGAAACCCTAATGAACTAATCCTTTTACCTCATGTGCAGGGAGCTTCTGCCTGCTTAGATAGCCTCTGGTATGTTGATAGTGGAGGCTCCAGGCACATGACTGGATGTAAAGCCCTACTCAAAGATTTCAAAATTCATGGAGGGGGTGATATATCCTTTGGGAATAATAGTAAAGGAAAAGTTCTGGGGTCTGGTACAGTACAGTCTGGCAATGTAAAATTTGAAAATGTCAATCTGATAGACAGTCTGAAATTCAACCTCCTGAGTGTTTCACAAATGAGTGACAAGGGGTATGGGTCATTCTTCACAAAGTAGTGTTGTAGGATTGTTGGACCAGAAATGGTCAAAAAGATTGAAGCAATAATAAAAACTGGTAAAACAAAACTTGTTGCTCAAAGAAGTGGCAATGTTTATGTTGTTGATATGTCAAAAGAGTGTCCCAGAGCTGATGCATGTCTGTTCTCAGCTGCCTCTAACAAAGAGACAGAACTTTGGCACAGAAGACTGGGGCACACAAATCTTAAGACAATCACTGAAATTTCAAAAAAATGGTTTGGTAAGAGGCCTACCACAAAAATTGTTTTCATGCCCTGAGCATTGTGTTTCCTGTTTAAAAGGAAAACAACATAAAAGCTCTTTTAAGTCCATTGAAGAGTCCAAAACAACCCAGTGTTTGCAAATGCTGCACATGGATTTGTTTGGCCCAGTTCAAGTCACGAGTCTCAAGAAGAAAAGATATTGTTTGGTTATTGTTGATGACTTCTCTAGGTTTACATGGACTTTCTTCTTACACTCAAAAGATGAGACCGCAGGCATTTTGCAAGACTTTGTGACACAGGTTGAAAAGCAATTTGACCTTCCAGTAAAAGTCTTCAGGAGTGACAATGGCACAGAATTCAAAAATAAGGAGTTGGATGCCTTCCGTGTGAAGAAAGGGATTGTAAGGCAGTACAGCATCCCTAGAACACCAGAGCAAAATGGGGTAGTTGAAAGAAAGAACAGAACTTTGATTGAAGCTGCCAGAACTATGCTTGCTGATTCAGGTTTGCCACTAACTTTTTGGGCAGAGGCAGTAAACACTGCTTGTTATATCCAAAACAGAGTTTTAATAAACCCCAGGCACAAAAAGACTGCTTATGAAATTCTGTATAAAATCAAACCACTGATCTCATACTTCAAGGTATTTGGTTGCCCATGCTTTATTTTGAACTTAAAAGATTCCATTTCAAAATTTGCAGCCAAAATTGATTGTGGATATCATCTGGGATACTCAACCACTGCCAAGGCCTACAAAGTATTTAATACACGGACCAAGGCAGTGGAGGAGACCTTGAATGTAAAGTTCAATGAACTTTCATCAATGAAAATCCCAGCAAATCCTGCAGATCTGTTTGATCTTGATAAATTCACTTTTGAAAATACTGCTGTCAAGACTAACAGTGCAGGTCCATCAGAGGATTCAACACCAGACTATGGGTATGAAATTATCATCCCTCAAAGGTCTGCCAAAATGGGAAGAGCATCAGATGTTCAAAACAGCTGTCAAAGCTCAACCACTGCTACCTCAACAGTTGTTGACCAAAGTAGCCCATCAACCACTGCTTCCACATCCTCAAACACTGCTGAAAAAAGTCCCCAAACAGTGGATAAAAGTCAGCATGTGTCCACTTCATTACCTCCCATTCCACCACCTTTTGAAGCCACTGCTGGGTCATCAAAGTCACCAGCAGTGGTTAGCTCAGATGATACACATTTGCAGCCTTCACCAACAAATGCCATCATTCCATACCAAGGAGATTTAATCTACTTGAGATCTCATCCACCTGATCAAATCATTGGCAACATCAATGAAGGGGTGCTCACAAGAAGCCAACCCCAAAACATTTGTCTTTTTGCTGGTTTTCTATCACTCCATCAGCCAGTCAAGTACCAAGAGGCACTGAAAGAAAACAGCTGGGTAGAAGCCATGCAAGAGGAGCTCCAACAGTTTAAAAGACAACAAGTATGGGAGCTTGTACCACTGCCAGAAGAGGTTAGCCCCATTGGCACAAAGTGGGTCTTCAAAAATAAAACTGATGAAAGGGGTATTGTTGTCAAGAATAAAGCCATGCTTGTGGTTCAAGGTTACAGACAGGAAGAGGGGATTGACTATGATGAAACTTTTGCCCCTGTAGCAAGATTGGAAGCTATAAGACTGTTCCTGGCCTTTGCTGTCAACCACAACATGAAGGTGTTCCAAATGGATATTAAAAGTGCTTTCCTTTATGGTACAATTCAAGAAGAGGTGTATGTGTGTCAACCTCCAGGTTTTGAGGATCCATTTTATCCAGATCATGTCCACAGGCTGAACAAAGCCCTGTATGGCCTGAAACAAGCACCAAGGGCCTGGTATGAAACTCTTTTCACCTTTCTACTCTCAAATGGTTTCAAAAGAGGTACCATTGATAAAACACTATTTCTAAAATGGAGAGGAAAGGATTTAATGATTGTCCAAATTTATGTGGATGACATTATTTTTGGAAGCACATGTAACAAAATGTGTGAAGAGTTTAGAGAACTCATGACAGCTGAGTTTGAAATGAGTGCAATGGGTGAGCTGCAATGCTTTCTTGGTCTCCAGGTTCAGCAAATGCAAAATGGAACTTTCATTCATCAAAGCAAATATGCTAAAGAACTTTTAAATAAATTTGATATGAATGATTGCAAACCATAGCACACCCATGGCAACTAATAAGCTTGTCATGTCTGATGAAAAGGATGAGCTGATTGACGAAACTCTATATAGAAGCATGATTGGGTCTTTGTTGTACCTAACTGCATCTAGGACAGACATCATGTTTGCAACATGTGTTTGTGCAAGAAGTCAATCAGCCCCTAGAAAATCCAATCTTATTGCTGTAAAAAGGATATTCAGATACATAAAAAGTGCTCCCACACTTGGTATCTAGTATCCAGCTAATGGGAATATCAAGCTCTCAAGATTTTCAGACAGTGACTTTGCTGGATGTAACACCACAAGGAAGTCCACATCAGGAGGGTGCCAGTTTCTAGGTGATTGCTTAGTTTCATGGCAAAGCAAAAAGCAAGCAGCTGTTTCAACATCCACTGCTGAAGCTGAATACATTGCTGCTGCAAGCTGTACAGCCCAACTTCTGTGGCTTCAAAATCAGTTGCTGGATTTTGGTATCACTGTCTTAAAGACACCACTCATGTTAGATAGCCAGGCAGCAGAAAGTATCATCAAAAATCCAGTTTCCCATTCAACCACCAAGCACATCGACATCAGACATCACTTTGTGAGGGATTGCTATGAAAAAGGTTTGATTTCTCTGCATCATGTTCCAACTAAAGACCAGCTGGCAGGTGTGCTCACAAAAGCATTAGATACTGCCACCTTTGAAAGCTTGGTCTCTAGGATTGGCATGCTAAACATGGAATAACAAGCTACATCTTGTTTTTCTATGAATAAAAGCATTAATATGTTTTTCAGAAAATAAAAAATCCATCCTTAAAAATAGCTAAAAATGAAATTTTCATTAAAAATCCTTAAAAGTCTGCCATAACCACTGATTGTTCAAAAGTCTGCTCTACCTCTAAGTCTGTCCACTGCTGAAAGCCATCCTCTGTCCTCTCATTTCCTTGATAAACTCTGTTGTTAAAAGCAGTGTCTTAGCCACTGATATGCTATCCACTGATAGTAAAAATCATCCACTGCTTCCATTTTACCGTTGTAAACACTGCCTTCATCAGTAACTTTCATAAAAGTACTGTCCTTCATTTCCTCAGAGGTTGGCATGTGGGCAGTACATAGTGGTCAGACTTTTGTAACCGCTGCCACGTCAGCCATCACTTTTTCATCTATAAAACCCCCACTTCACACCGAAACAGGGTTTTACTGTCGAATTGAATTCTCAAAAATTCTCTTCTCAAAGCAGTTTCTTCATCAAATTTCTTCAACATCTCCTTCGATCATCATCTTCAAAATGGCAAAATCGAAGCCTCCTACAAAACCCACTTCCAAATCATCATCAAAAAGGGTCTCTCAAAAGGCCAAATCCACCGAAATTCCACACAAACCATCTCACAATCTTCTGGGCTTACTCAAAAAACCTGGCACCACAGAAATTTTTGATTCCATCCTTGCTACCATCTCCGCATCAAAGTACAAAACTTTGTTAACAGCGGATGCACCAATTTACTTGACAACCCAAAGAGAATTTTGGAAGAATGTAACCCTTGAAAAACAAGGAGACACTGTAATAGCCATCAACTCTTCTCTAAAGGGTAAAGCCGTCAAGATTACACCACAATCACTTTCAGAGGTCTTCCAACTCGATGATCAGGAAGGTAAACTTTCTTTTCCCAAAAACGAGTTAAAAATGATTTTCTGGAAAGAGGGTATAATGCAGAAGTGAAAAAGGACACCTTACAAAAAGGTTACTTCCCTTCTGCAACAAGGTTTTTATTTCATACCCTTCTAATGTGTGTTTCAAAACCAATTTACTTGCAGAAGTGAAAAAGGACACCTTACAAAACCACTGCTTTTAATGAAATACCATTAAAAATTCAAAATCTGGGATATGCTATTCTTCAAGAAGAAAATTTTAATTATTCCCGAGAAATTTTTAATGATCTGGTTAAAAATGTTGAAACAAAATCATTCTTACTGTTTCCTAGGTTTTTAAGCTATTACTTTGAAAAGAAATTCAGTAAGGATGATATTGCTGTAATAAATCAAGGAGACTTTTTACAAATGCACAGCTTAACTGCTGAAACTTTTACAAGAATGTCAACACCTTGCAAAACACAAGCAGAGGTGCCTGAGCAGAATTTAGCAGCTACCACTGCTCCTCATGTATCTGCTGCTGAGCCCACTGCTCAAGGTGATCAAAGTAGCAACACAACTGCTTTGAAACCCACACCTAAAATCACTAAAAAGCCACAGAAAAAGAAAAATCAAAAACCCCCCAAACCTATCAAAAAGGCAAATCTGGAGGATGAGATACCAGAGCAACTGCCTGTGACAACACAAAAGTCACAAGAAACCACTGCTTCTACTTCCTCACAGCAGATGGTACAAATATCTCAACCCGTAACCGAAACTCCTCCTGTTTCTTCTAAAAAAGAACAGAACCTGAGGAGGTTACACCCCTTGAGTTACAAGTAACTATTGGTGGTAATCCAAGTGAAGCAGCCACTACAAATGTTGAACCCACTGGTTTACATTTGGATAGTGGTTACATTAATAAGACTTCCTTGGAGGCAATTCCTTCCATAGCACCTCTGACATCTACCAGTGGATCCTTTTTTACCACTGGAAACATCAAAAGATTGTCAAGTGTTGAAGGAAGAAGACCCCAGTACCAAGAAAAGGGGCATCAGTGGTTAATGTTTGGAGTACACTCCCTACTTCAACCACTGATAAAACCACTGCTAGTGGGAAATCAGATGATCCCATTAAATTGGGTGATGGTTTAAAATATTTGGAATTGACGGAACGTGTTGATAAACTGGATACTTCAGTTGCAGATATCAAAGAAATGCTGCAACAGTTGTTGATAGTACAAAAGATGCAATCCACTGCTATTCCATCTCAAGCACCTGCTCCACAACAAGCACCTGCTACAAATGAGCTTTGGAACCTCTTCCAACCTTTTCTCCAACAACAAAAAGAAATGGCTGATCAGCAACATGAAATACATGTCCAAAAGCTGAGAAACATAATGGAGTCTAGGTTCAAGAACACTCAAGCAGACCTTAAGGCAATCAAGGCCCATTTATTGGAAACCACTGGCACTGCTCCTCCTACTGTTCTCTTTATTGATCAACTTCCCCCAGATAATGCCAAAAAGGGGGAGAAAATTCAGGAGTGGATAAGGAAAGGGATAGATGATGGTCTTTACATTGAACCAGAAAGGAATGCTATGACCAGAAAAATTCCTTTGCCAGATGGTAGCAAAAAGGTTGATGCTACCCAAGAAGCACTTGATGAAGGAGTAGCAAGTGTTAAAAGGGATAGAGCGGCGAAGGATATTTCAAGGTGGAATGAGGAGAAAAGAGCTTATATGGAGCTGAATGCGCAGGGCTGTTCTGAGTCAAAGGATGCTAAAAATCTTAAGCCAAAAAGGAAACCTAAGTCCACACCATCCAGTATTCCAAAGCATATTCCAAAACCACCATCCAAAAGCCACCAGTATCAAACCTCCACCCAAAAAGCTGTTGTAACTCCTGCTGTATCAACTACTGTTGGTACTTCAAAGGTTTCAACATCTGTTATCACTACAACATACACCACTTCAACACACACCACAACCACTGCTTTACCACCACCATCACCACTAAAAGAAACACCACTACCATCACCTCCTGCCAAAAAGCAGAAGACAACAGATGTTACAACATCTGATGTAATGACAACAGTGGTTGAAACACCAACTATTTCAATAGTTGTTAGTCATTCACAAACCACTGCCACTCAAACTACTTCCACTGTTCCATCCAAAGCATCATCAGTCACTCCTCAAACAAAAAGGAGAAGGCTAATCCTAAAAGATGATGACACATCTCCACCACCAACATCTTCAAAATCTCTGTCACTTATCACAATTCCAAAACCCATACCTTTCTCTTCAGCTCAATTTCTAAAGTCATTACCTCCTGCTGGTGTCTCATTTCCTCTGGAACTCATAGCAGTCAGGGAAGAAATCAAATCCTTCTACTATGAGGATGACCCGGCCAAAAGGAGTTTGCCATCAATTGAAGGATATCCCAGACCAAGAAATATTGAAGAATATTTGAAACTCAAGGCCAAGCAAGCAGAGGATATCTCAATCAAAAATAAACAAGGGAAATCTGATAGAGAATTTCAGTAAAACTATCAGTTTCTACTCACACAGGTCAGATCTATGGAGCAATTTGCCAAAAATGTATGTCAGCAAATCTCAGAAAGGGCAGATGAGTCCTTGAGAAAAGACTACATTGATAACATCATGACCTACAAGAAATACAAGGGGGAGAAACACATGTACAAAAACTGGACCATTCCTGAGCTTGAAAAAGAGGCAGCCAGGATTCAAGAAATGATCAAAAATAAGGTCAAGCAGACTCCTAAAAAATTCAAACAATTTGAAGCTGATAAAGCCTTAGAGTTGAAGAGAATGAAAGAAGAGAATTGATAGTAGCTGATTATGGGTCAAAGAATTCTGTGAAAAAGTGGGGAGAAGATAGAGTCAGGGCTACCTACAAAAAGTTGGAGGAACTTAGAAAGAAAGATCCAACAGTTCTAAAAAGGCCTGACTACTCCAAAGCAGAGGTCTCAAAAAGACCACCAAAGCTGCAAGTCAAAAGAACCACTGCTCCAGCTGGTGCTGCCATCTACAAAAGAAGGAGTCAAAACCAGTCAGGTGCTGAAACAGTTCAAGATCTAAATGCTGGAAATGCTATTGTAAAAGAGGGCGTTAGATTAATGATGAAAGAAGATCCTGAATTGGAACAATCTGCAAGTACTGCTCAGCCAGTCATGAATAGGCCAGCATCTCTAAACACCTCTTCAAATAAAAATCTCCCAAGAAACCCACCAGGCTCAAAAGTACTAAAGTGGGAAACTGAAAAACAGACCCATGTACTGACTATGTTCAGGTCTGATGGAGAAGTGAAGAAAATATCAAGGGAACAAGCACTTGGCCTAAGTCTTGAAGATTTGCAGGATCTCCTTGATCTTCCACTTAGCAGGGATGATGATGACACAGATACCTTAACCTTTGAACTACAACTTAAAGGGCAAATAAGGGAACTGTTGATGAGGCAATAAAAAATTCCACAATAATGAAGAGTTTTGGCATTATCTGTTCCAGGGGGAGATTGTTGGGATTGAACCCTACCAGAGGAACAGATAATTAAAGCCAAAACTGGATCAGAGCAGTGGATCCAGAATAAGCAGATGTTACATACAAGTCTCTCCCCTTGAAAGTGATTTCAACATCTACTGACCTCCTATCTACTAATCGTGCAAACTGCTGACCTACAACTGCTGACCAATTAAAGGCCTGATGAAAGACTAAAGCTCTACTGTCCAATCTTCTGCTTTGAGTCAAGCACTGCTGATCCGGGCAAGTACTGCTGGGTTCACAGCAGTGGAAGGATGCAGCAGTTATTTAGATGTCTTTTATGTAATGAAATGTAATAGCAGTAGTTAGCATAGCAGTGTTTGTATTGATTAGAGGTTAGAGTTTGTTAGGAGGTTAGATGTCACTTTCATGGTGACGTCAGCTTAGATGCTCAGTGGTTTGCTAGTGCCTATAAATAGAACAATGCTCTGTACTGTTCTATTAGCTCTTTGCAAAACCGTCTTCTCTGCACGAACAAACTCTGAGCTATGGCTGAGGGGGAGTTTGTATTAAGCATTGCATTGTAATCATTGTTGAAATTAAATTCAATCTTTCGGTTCTTTGTGAAAAGTGTTTGATCAAAGCAATACTCTCGTTTGATTGTATGCAAAGTTTGCTTTCATCTTATTTCCGTTGCATAACTCATTAATCTTCATTCTAATTCAAACGAAAAATACAATCAAAACCAAACTCAGATCCAACAGACGGACGGGTGGTGTTGTTTTTGTTTTTGGTAGTGGAGGGACGGGAAAAACGTATTTATGGAAGACTCTCATTTCCTGTTTTCGTTCACGTGGCCAAATCTTCTTGTCTGTTGCTTCTTCTGGGATTGCCTCTCTTCTACTACCTGGTGGTCGTACAGCGCATTCGCGTTTTAAGATTCCCTTTGAACTTGATAAGGATTCTTGCTGCTCGATTGATGTTGGGACGGATCTTGCTGGGCTAATTAATGATGCTGCGCTTATAATATGGGATGGGGCACCGCTACAACATCGTTATGCATTTGAAGCGGTTGACCGTACTTTTAGAGATATTTGTCGAAATAATATACCTGGTGCAGACCGTCGAGTATTTGGAGGGAAATGTGTCGCTCTTGGAGGATATTTTCGACAAATTCTTCCTGTAATTCCGCTTGCTCCGCGTAGTGAGATTGTTGCTTCGGTTGTGAATAAGTCATCGACTATATGGGGTGCATGTAAGGTTTTTTCTTTAACGATTAATATGCGGTTGAATAGTTCAAGTGTTAATGACGATGTTGTAATACAGCATCGAGATTTCAATAAGTGGATTTTAGATATGGGGTCTGGTCGTCTTCCTGCAATTTCGCTAGACGGGGAAGATGAGAGAACTTGGATTAATATACCTCGCGATCTATTGATTCCTGTTTCAGATAATCCTATTGAATCAGTTGTTTCAGATACATTTCCTAATATAGAAGAACGATTCACTGATGTTTCTTACCTACAGGAGTGCTGTATTTTATCATCGACTAACAATGAGGTTGATACGATTAATCTACATGTTCTTGATAAGTTGCCAGGTGAAAATCATGAATTATTTAGTGTCGATTCCATTTGTGCAAGTACAAATAATATTGAAGAAATGCAGGCTATGTATCCTACAGAGTTTCTTAATACTTTACAGTTTTCTGGCATACCGAATCACATATTAAAGTTAAAGGTTGGGGCACCAATCATATTGCTACGTAACTTGAATCTCAAGAAAGGATTGTGTAATGGGACCCGTTTAGTGGTTACTCAAATAAGTCGGCGTGTTATTGAGGGCGTTATTATTACGGGTACGCATGTTGGAGAAAGAGCTTTTATTTCAAGAATCGATATGACTCCAACTTCTACATGTTGGCCTTTCCACTTTAAGAGAAGACAGTTTCCCGTGAAACTATGTTTTGCTATGACAATTAATAAAAGTCAGGGCCAAACATTTAAACATGTTTGTGGTTACTTGATAAAGCCTGTTTTTTCACATGGTCAACTTTATGTGATTGCCTCCCGTGTTACATCTCGAGCTGGTCTACGATTTTATGTTGATAATGATGGCAAGTGTTCTAACCAATTAACAAGGAATGTTGTTTATAAGGAAGTTTTTTATAACTTACCTTTGATGTCAAGTGATGCATTGGTCTGAGTGTTTTGTATGTTGTTATTGAGAAGTGGAATTGCTACCATATACGCTTCTATAAAGGTAGCATATTATGTCTCTCTTATTTGAACACTTGTATTTAATGTTTACTTAGTTTATATACTGGTTTGGTTGACTAAATATGCCATTTGTAATTACGTTGTTTTGCATTTGGTGTTTATGTGGGTGGTTGTTATATATAGATATATATTTCCTTTACATATATTTTGTTATTAATATAAGTTTTCCATAACATTTTTTGTTTCCATGTTTTAGGTTCACATAATATAGAATGGGACATCGGTATATTTCAGACTTGATGCCTGGTATTACTGACCAATGGCAAGTCACTGTAATGGTCACACGTTCTTGGACAACATACATTCCTAGCTCAAATCGTATACTGTCATTTGATGTCATCCTTTCAGATGAACGCGTAAGGCATTTTTTTAATTAATTAAAAAAACTGTAATTTATATGTTTTGTAATGTTGCATGTTTTCCTTGCAGGATTGTTCAATTCATGCAAAAATTCCTTTTCATTTGATGTATCTTTTTACTAATCGTTTGGAGGATGGTTGCGTATATAGGCTATATGGTTTTGAGGTTCTTGTATACGACTCATGGTATCGTCCGTTGAAACGTGATTGCTATATTAAGTTTATGCGATGTACGTCAATTACTCCATCAAGAGTTCAAGCGAGCTTATTTAGACGTCATGTTTTTGAGCCGATGCCTTTTAACATGCTTGGATCACGCTTGAAGAATGACATATATCTAATAGGTTTAGTTGTTGTTTTTCTCTTTGCGTCTTCATGTCTATATATAACTATATTTTTTATGTAGATGTTGTGGGTGTTCTTCGTGTGTGGGGTTATCTTGATACTGATTTGCGGTCTTCACAATCAAATAATTGGGAAGTACGACGAATTGTTTTATCCGATGAAGTGTAAGTTTTTTAGATTGTTTTTGTGGCGCGTTCTATCTTTTTTTTGTTTTGCTTATTTTGGAATGGTTGTGTTTTTATTAAATATAGTGGTAATGATCTCAACGCTTCTATATGGGGCCAACTTGCACTTAAGTATACTGATGAGGACATGAGGCGGCATGCCACTAATACAGTTGTTGTTGTATTAACATCTTGCAAGGTTCGATTGTTTCAAGGTATGTGTAATGTAATAGATGAAATATTTGTATGTATATTTTTAATATATATACTTGATCCATTGGTGTTTTTTTTTTGTTAGGTGCTCCTTGTGTGATGTCAACAGTTGCATCTCAATTATATATTAACTTGTCATCACCAGTTTGTGATGTCTTCAAGACAATGTATATTATTCCTTGTATTATATCTTATTTATGTTTCAAAGCATAGTATGTTTTAATGCAAGTTATTTTACGACCTTTGAAGGTTACCGGTACCTGTTTTATTTAAAGCTAACACACCACAAAATGAAGACTTGCATGTTGTTAGTATTGCTGATGTTTATCGATCTATTCAGGCAGGAGTTTGTAAGGTATTGGCTTTTAATCTATCTTATATCCTTTGTTTTTGGTGTAGATCAATTATTTTTAATAACGTTTAACTTGCTTTTGCAATGTTTTTAATTGATACCATATATTTTTTGCTTTACAGGGCACATTTTATAACATCTTTGGTACTATAATTGATGTTGATTTGTTTAGTGATTGGAAGTATGTTAAATGTTCTAAATGTCGAAAGAAGGTGCAGTTCATGGATGGTACCTATTATTATGTATCATGTCAACAAAATGTTCTCAATCCACAGATAGCGTAAGTCTTTACACATTGTTGTATTTCTATATTGTTTACTTAATTATATTATTTCGACAGTTTCAAGTTGGTTGTCCAAATATTTGATTATGTTGTGATTACACTTATTGGCATAATGATGTTGAGATGACATGCGTTCTTTTTGATGATGTTGTGATTACACTTATTGGCATTACTGCTGAGGAGTTGCTTTCTAAAAGTTTGTCTGAGGTTTAAACCAAATATTTCGTTAATATCTTATTTTATATGGATGAATGATTTGATTTCTTTGCTAATGTTTGTCTATGTCAATAATAATGTTATTCTGTTTCTGCAGGGTGTTAATGATCCTTTATGGGCTCACACATATTTGGTTGATTCTTTATGTGCTAGGAGTGTTACATTTCGGATCAAGATTGATGAATATAACTTGGCACCTCACTATTCTTATCGCTTTACTGTGTCAAAGTTCATTAAGGATTATATCGAATCGCATGCGAATAACATTAGTTTATCTACGATTAGTACTTGCACGGATGATATAGATCATGTTTTTGAAGACAATGAAGATGAATGTGCAGAGTTTTTTTTCAAGAGTCTCAACTGAAGAAATGGATATGGCTGATGAATTGTTATGGGGACCAATCATTTCATCAGTCTCGTCTAATGAAACACCATTGGTATGTTATTCTTTTTTAATCTTCACTTATTGCATTGATTCTAATTTGGTTGATTGCATTGAATTTTTTTCTTTGCAGGTACAGTCGTTTGATTATGAAGCGGATAATGGTTCTATCATTAATACAAGAAAGTCGAAAACTGGGGATGTTACAACTGCTACGACATCTGTTGTTGAGTGTTCCAATGAGCGTGATCAACAAGTGAGGCCTAAACGAGCAAGACGAAAGCCAAAGAAATATATTGATTAGATAATATGTGTTTTTATGAATCATTATATATGTTTTTTTTGTTGCTTTTTTGTGATAAGACTTTTGTTACTTTCTATGTTACTTATTTGAACCAGTTGCAAACTAATAAACTTGATTTGGTGCCCTATTGATTTGGTGGCCAAAGCCCAAGTGGACTTGGGCTGGCCCTGTTTGTAACATAGCCCAAGACAATTGACATAGATATTTCAGTTATATATTTTAGACATCCCGAACCAAAATTACGATAACATCGTAATGGGATGTGACTGTTAAAGTTCTACATGCAGTTACAAAAGGAAAGCTGTCCATCAAACATAACAAAAACATAAACCACTGAATCCAAAAAAGTTGTCCGAATTGATTTCAACAAACTTCGAAGTAGACCTTATCACCTGCCACGCTTTTTTCTCCCACCAGCTCAAACCTCATCACTTTGTCCTTAGTCATCCCCGCTTCGTCCAGGATATGCTGCCAGTCCGCATACATTATGACATGGTTCTCATCATCCACTTTTCTTGGATCTGTCCTTACACGTAGCGGTACCAGAAACTTAACATGGCCAAATGAAAGCATAGCATTACAGTAGCTATTGATTTGGTGATCCCGAACAAAGTTCCTTGGTATCGTCTGTAAAAATAAATTATTGGTTTTGTTATTCAATCTCCAACATTATAATGAAAATAAAGTATACTAATAGTTAGTTTTTAATTACCAGCATGTGTGTTTCTATGGCATGGTGTTCAAATTGTTTCTAGTAGTTGGGGCGGCTGTTGTGGTGGCGGTGCTTGGTGCGGTTGCATTGATGTGTAGTGGCTGCGTGAAGTCCAATGCCATCTTTGTTAAATATTAGGACATTGAAGTTAAAGTGCTCTTGTGGAGTGCTTCCCATCCATTGAAAGAGCAGTTGGTAGTCCTCTTTAATGCCATTTTCAACACAAAAGGTGGTCCAACCTGACCCCATGAAACCGACAGCTATTCCTTTTTCATTTCCGGGAGGGAAAGCATAACACACATCGACATTGCAACTTTGCTTAGGGCCGTGTACTTTAGCAAACAAGTTGTCGATTTTTAAGCGCCTCTCGGACAGCAGCCACAACAAACCATGCAGTAAATCCTATAATTCATACATTTCAGAAATGTGAGATTAGATTTTATTCAAAACAGAGAATATAATATAGCAGTTTATCTTTCAGAAATTAGAGACAATAATATATAAAACAAGGTAGCAAAGTTCTACATGTTGATGGTATGTTTCTGCTTTAGCTTGTACCAAACAGCCATGAATGTAATCTCTTCCTGAGGAATGCTTTCTAATTTCTAAACCGTCAGTGTTCAAAAGAAGTATCTCAAAGTTAAGTTCTTTCAATCTTTTGAAACATAGTTTGTCTATATTCTTATGTTTTATAGATTGAAAAAACCTCATCCATTCGGGCCCGTGTAGTGTTTTTCTTCTTCGACCCAAGCTTTCGACTGCAACCTTGTATTTCATTCCCGTATAATCAACAAGTTTGAGTATTTCACAGTTTTTGGGAAGCTGGTTGCTCAATATTTTTGGGAGTTCCTATATATACAATATTTTTTTTATTTCAAACACAGATGTTAGGATAAAAATCAAATACTTAAAAGAGATGAAATCAGATTCGGGTCACTATGTATCTTACCAGTCGGTCTTGCAGGTCGTTGCAATCAGCTACTTTGATTAGTATTGTAAACTCCATCTGAATGTTTACAAAAAATAAAAATCACATACTTAAAAGAGTCGAAATCAGGATTGGGGCAGGTTGGTAAGGATGAGTTCGGGTAAAGATGATATTAGAAAAAAATTTAAAAACTGAGCATCACACATCAGCCCGAATGAACAAGGTACTTGAACAAAATTCAAATCATGAACTAATGAAAGTGAACCACAACTAATATTCGAATCATATACATACAAGCCCTCAAAACTGTTTGAAAAGTTTCTTGTTTTTCAGTTTTTTTAATCAATATTTCAAATTTAAAAGTAAACTAAAAATAGTAAAACAATAACATCTCTGGTTGCAAGTTTAGAATGAGTCAGGTGTGTTTTTGGTCAAAGTGATCGGTTATTTCATTTTCTAGTTTTTATTTTATCCATCTAGACTTATGTGTTTGGGCCAACATTGCCGGGATAAGCCCTAAATATATTTTTGGGAAAACCGAAAACTTTTAAACTTTTAAAAAAATCGAAATTCAGTTGAACATATAGGTGATAACTGCCAATCGGTTTTGGTAACTGTCAAGCGGTTATGGGAAGTATGTATTTCTGATTTAAAACAAAAACAATAGAAACCAAACAGTTTTGAGGTAGTACTTGAAATTAAATGAAATCAAGAAAGCAAAGTGAACATAGTAAAACTTAACTGTTAAATATAGAATAAAAAAAATACCTGATTAAGCTTGAACTCTGATCGGCAAGAAGAGTGTAGAAGAAGGTGAATAGTATCACCGTAAATGAGATGGAGAGTAGATATGTATTTCTTTGATATTTATTAGGGTTTTAATTAATTTCTTTTATGGGGGTATGTGAAACTGATTTGATGTTTAATAAAATACTAATATAATAGATTTTGTTATTTAAGAGTAAATTTATATTGTTTGTTTATAATTATTAAAGTAATATATAAAGTTTTGTTAAACAAATAATTTTTAATAGATTTATAGGTAAAGTAATTAATAAAGTAATAGTAAATTTATATGGTTTGTTTATAGTTAATAATGTAATTTATAAAGCAATAGATAAAATTTTGTTAAACAAATAGTTTTTAATAGTTTTATAGGTAACATATGTTTACAATATTTATTGTATTATATTTTAAATAATAAAGGTAGAATAAGTAAGTAAAAAAAACTAAACTTTCTAAATATGTTTATAATTTTGATTATATTCTATTTTAAATAATAAATGTATATTAACTAATAGAAAAAAACTAATCTTTCTAAATATTAAACAAATAATAGGTCCAATAAAATTTTGTTAAACAAATAGTTTTTAATAGTTTTATAGGTAACATATGTTTACAATATTTATTGTATTATATTTTAAATAATAAAGGTAGAATAAGTAACTAAAAAAACTAATCTTTCTAAATATTAAACAAATAGTAGGTCTGATTATTATAATTAATCCGTAAAGGTAGAATAACTAACAAAAACTTACCAATGATTCGATTAAATAAAGCCCAAATTGACCGTCCGCTTCGGAAACAAATATTCCTTGGGTTTTAAATGAATCCTTTAACTTATTGTTAAGAAAAATTTGTCCTTTATACTCAATAGATCTTATCTCATGGGAGTTAAATCTGTTAGATCATCTTGAATGGTCATTGAAAATATGGGAGCATCCCTGGCTTCCTTCTTATCTGTAATGTCAATAAGATTGAAGTCAAAATAAGATGTGTAAGTTATAAGCAAATATGTATTTTTAACTATTATTAGTATTGGGTGATGAAATATGTAAAAGAGTTTTTGTAATTACCTTACAGATACGAATGCATTCTTCATATGATTCAGCTTATAATTCCAGTTAGTTCCCATCTCCATGCAAATATTAGTGTGATGAATCCATGATTCAACAGTTAGCAACGCATAAAGAAAAACAAATATTAAAATATTATGTCCTAAATCTAATGATCAAAACTGCAAAAAAGAATAAAAAACTGTATATGCGGCAAGTTGTAAAAGTTTGTAAATTGAACCCATTTTATGAAATATTATGTTTTATATAAAGTATAGCAACATTGTTTACTTTATGTTTGCAAAAAAAATGTTTTTATACTGAAATAGAACACCTGAATTATATATGTTGTTTCCCTCTAAGTAATTTGAAAGCCAAAAACTTCCTAAACCGGAGTATTTTTAGTTAAATGAATTAGTGGGCATTGATGTAGTGGCCACGTGTCAGGTTTTTGTGGTGTGTACATGTGTTTTGACAGTATAAGAAGATACTTCCTCCTAAAATCTTATATGTCTAAATCTGCAAGGAACAGAATGGTCAAAATCGTTCTGAAAAAAATACATAATTCCAAGGTATTTTATGTAGTGAACACATGTTTTAGTGTATTGTGTGATGGTAACAATTACTTTTTAACTGTTGACTTGTGTTAATTGGAAGATGGAGCCGATGTACAAGGCTGAGTTGTATGAGCCCAAACTAATTTCGCCGATGCAGTTTATGACTGAGAAGAAAATCCAGGTATGAATCTAGCTTTTTTGTATGTATATTTTCTCTTTTAAGTTAACATGCCGCATTGTATTTGAGTATTCATCCAAACATGTATATTGATAAATTACTTGTCTTTAATGCATGTAAGGTGAAACCAACTTATAAGGCTAAAGAAGATGATAAAAAGGTCTATTTATCAGACAATGTGATGGAGCAGTTAATCACCAAAGAATTAAAGGATCCAAATCTAGACCTAGAGCTAGAGCAGGAATTTAGTGATGAGGTATTTTGTTGGTGTGTTCATACGAGTGGTCATATAATATATTAAACGTCTTTATTGTAGATGCACCGTTGGGTAAAAGAAAGAACAAATAAAAGGTCGTTATCCCTTGGAGAAGAGAACAAGACAGAAGTAATAGATGTGGATAGTGTCACACCCCCAAAATCCACCCGCGGAATACCACCGCTTGGAGGCGTGACTGACCAGGATCTAGCCACCAATCATATTGAAACAGCATATAAGTAGTGATAAAATCCAACCAATACAATTGGTGTCCAAACAAAACATAGTTTAAGTTGCAAGCGGAAGCATAACGTTTAAAACCAAGACATAAGTTAAATTGTTTCAAAGTTTAACATGGCACACAACCATCCATGTCCCACAACGACTCTCTTCCATGCAAGCTCCAGCTAAGTACCTAAAGACCTGCAAAGCATGTAGTAACGAGTCAACAACAAGTTGAGTGAGTTCACGGTTGGGTGTTCGTTTTAAGTTGTTTCGAAAACCGTTTCCTTTATCTGGCATCCTGCCGTGGGGGTTACCCCATAGTTAAAAACGTGACTTGTTTATTCCCGGTTACTCTGGCACTCCGGCTGTGGGGGCTACCCCATGTTAGTTATCTGGCATTTCGGCCGTGGGGGCTACCCCATGTATACACTAGACTCGTTACCATATCGACTGCTGACTGTAGTCATGTTTATGTGCCGTGAAACTGTCAATGTCTATCATCATTGACGTGCCCCAGATCCATTAGTTCACGCCCGTCCTCTGCGGCACGGTGTGAGGTTTGTCAGACCTAAATAACGCTATCTAACTAATGACCTGCTCGCCATTGGCCCGGCGATTAAGTCGATATAAAAAGGAGGGACTTCGTGATAGAGTTTTGGTCTAGTACGAGTTATCTGTCCATGAGGACGAGGAATTACATTCCTGAACCAACGCTGTCCTACCCAAGGAGGACGAGGAACCCACGTTCCTTAACCCCATTCCCAAACCCCTGGGAATCCCATGCTTTGTAGAGGGTGTGAACTCACCTTGGTTTGCTCGGCAGATACACAGAAAAGTCAATCAAGTTGTAAGTGGTCAACTACGTCCTAACATAGATACCATTCAAGTCAGGTTCATACCAAGAAATGCACGTATGTTTTCTACACGTATACGAACAAGTTGCATACAGGTATTATTCATGGCTTACACATATAACATAGCGGTTTACAATAATACCTACGAGTTGAACAGTGGCATGTATATAAGTAAACAAAGCCCAAAAGTCCGGCCCAAACCTAAGCCCGTAACAATGCAAGTCCAAGCAGTGCACGTGTACATGGTCTCGAGTTGAGACTGTGCGGTCTCGAGTCGTACATGTGAGTTCTCAAGTCGCAACCGTGGATGTCTCGGGTCATGTCTCGAGTCGCAACAAGACTCGCAACCCTGATCTCGAGTCATGTTGTTTTGTGTTGGCATCGTGTGGTCTCGAGTCGAGACTAGAGAGTTCTCGAATCGTAACCTGTGTCGCAATCCCCGGTCTCGAGTTGTCATGTTGATGGTCTCGAGTCGAGACCAAGGGTCTCGACTGGCACACCTGTTAATAGCCGGCAATTGTACTATCCAATGGCATTTCGATTTCATGATACAATGTACTATCCAACCACAATCCTTAAACATGTTTCTTTGTCTAACACTAACCGAAAATGGATCAAACACCTCAATTTCAAATACCCAAGACACATTCATCCCATGTTCATGTTGTTCTTCATATATTCAAGTAGTTCATCAAATATTCATACACAAACAACGCTTATTCATATATTTCATCATTTGCAAGCATGTTCATACAAGTCAACCTAAATCTCTAAACAAATGCAAATCCGATTTTATGAATAACCACTTCCTCATTCAACCTAAGCATGACTAAACCTTTCGGAGCCAACCATATAGAACCGATTACCAACATTCATGATCAATCACGTATTATCTCTATCAAACCGACCTTACATCATCATATGACAACAATCTTAGTACCGTATATTCAAGAAGGATGTATTTATCATGCATAAAGCTCAACAAGCAACATATTATCAAATAATCTTCATCATACATCATTATCAACCGAAATATAAACACACAATATGGAACACTTATGAATCGATTACTTGAACACTAACTCATCAAAACATCATTTGACAAAACACCAAATCATGAATCACTAACCGGTCAAGTGTGGGTTCAAAGGTGTGTATGAAGCTTCCAAAATGGGTGTGTGTGTGAGCCGATCCGAGAGCTCCTTGTGGTCGTCGGTTGAATCCGAGAAGAAGGAGAGGAGAGGTGGTGTTTGATCTTTAGGGTTTTAGTGAGATAGAAGGTAGGAGTGTGTGTGTAGTCCAAAGAATGGCAAAGTTGGCTCACTACAAAGGTTATATACTAGCTTTAAGTTGATGCACCCTAATGGGTTTCGGCTGGATTAAGTGGCCCAACCGGCCCAAATAGTTACACTGTTCACTCGAGACCGCATGGTCTCGAGTCGGGTCCTTGTGTCTCGGGTCATATAAATACATACATACATACAAGCATAGCACATAACCACATAATAACATTCATTAAACCAACAAGTCACTTAGTCACACGTTTAAGCATGTTACATCGAGATACAAATGAAAGGTTCTAAATTTCGAGTTGTCACATCATCCCCAAGTTGAAAGAAATTTCGTCCCGAAATTTGGTAAGCACTCACTGAGGAAGCTAGT
This sequence comes from Helianthus tuberosus, assembly GCA_030545235.1. NCBI lineage: Eukaryota > Viridiplantae > Streptophyta > Magnoliopsida > Asterales > Asteraceae > Helianthus > Helianthus tuberosus. The sequence continues at coordinate 63,575,420 of CM060420.1, forward strand.
TAAGTTGTATGGTTTTCCCGATTTTCCTAGGGTGTCACATCCTCCCCCCGTTGATCTGGAATTTCGTCCCGAAATTCCGTAGCTTCAGCCTCAGTAGTGGTTGTACTGTTTGCGAACAGTTGGGGATACTTTTGTTTCATCCGATCTTCGCGTTCCAAGGTGAACTCTGGGCCGCGACGTGAGTTCCAACGAACTCGAACGAGAGGTATTCTAGTGCTCTTGAGGACCTTAACATCCCGGTCCGTGATTTCAACTGGTTCCTCGACGAATCGTAACTGCTCGTCGATAGTGAGTTCCTTCAGAGGAACTATGTGGGTCTCATCTGACAGACACTTCTTCAGATTCGACACGTGGAAAACGTTGTGAACTGCACCGAGTTCTGCTGGTAAGTTCAGTCTGTAGGCCACCCTGCCTATTTTCTCGATGATTTCGTAAGGTCCGACGTATCGTGGGTTAAGTTTTCCTCGTTTACCAAAACGAACCACACCCTTCCAGGGTGAAACTTTGAGTAGTACCCGCTCCCCAACTTGGAGCTCAAGTGGTTTCCTGCCCTTATCGGCGTAGACTTTCTGACGGTCACGAGTTGCCGCCATACGTTGTCGAATTTGAGCAATTCGTTCGGTTGTGTCTACCACATGTTCTGGACCAGTGATCTGACTATCCCCCACCTCTGCCCAACAAAGGGGTGACCGGCATTTACGCCCGTACAATGCCTCAAACGGAGCAGCTTTAATACTGGTGTGGTAGCTGTTATTGTACGAGAATTCCACAAGTGGCAGATGCTTTTCCCAGCTGTTGCCAAAGTCGATTACACATGCACGGAGCATGTCTTCTAAGGTTTGAATAGTGCGCTCGGACTGCCCGTCCGTCTGAGGGTGATATGCTGTGCTCATATCTAAACGTGAGCCAAAGGATTTGTGCATTGCTTGCCACAGTTCTAAGGTAAAACGTGCATCTCGATCCGAGATGATAGAGGTGGGCACCCCGTGCCTCGAAACAACTTCCTTGAGGTATACGTCTTCTAGAGTGGAGAACTTATCCGTTTCCTTGATAGCTAAGAAGTGAGCAGACTTTGTGAGTCGATCCACAATTACCCAAATAGTATCGTTACCTCGTTGAGATCTAGGTAGACCGGTAACAAAATCCATGGAAATTTGCTCCCATTTCCATTGCGGTATCTCTGGTTGTTGGAGGAGGCCTGAGGGTTTCTGGTATTCAGACTTGACTCTCGCACAAGTTAAACACTTGCTGACATAAGTTGCTATGTGGGCCTTCATGCTAGGCCACCAATACGTAGTTTTGATATCGTGGTACATCTTATCCGAACCAGGATGTACTGAGTAACGAGACTTGTGTGCTTCATCCATCACAAGCTCTCGTAAGTTGCCATAGAGTGGGACCCAAATGCGTCCCGTTACGTAGTAAGCACTGTCTTCCTTCTGTTCCATGCGTTGCCTTGAGCCGCGTAGGGCTTCAGCCCTGACGTTTTCTGGTTTCAATGCTTCTATCTGAGCAGCTCGTACTTGGGAGGGAAGACTGGAATGTATGGTGAGTTGCAAAGCTCGCACGCGCTTAGGCGCGGTGTCCTTTCGACTGAGGGCGTCAGCCACAACATTGACCTTGCCCGGGTGATACCTGATCGAGCACTCGTAATCATTCAGTAGTTCGACCCATCGTCGTTGTCCCATATTCAGTTCTTTCTGTTTGAAGATGTGCTCGAGGCTCCTGTGGTCGGTGTAGATGGCACACTTGGTACCGTACAGGTAATGTCGCCATATCTTAAGTGCAAAAACAACAGCTCCCAGCTCTAAATCGTGTGTAGTGTAGTTCTTCTCGTGAACTTTGAGTTGGCGTGAGGCGTAGGCTATAACTTTATCTCGTTGCATCAATACACAACCAAGACCTTGAATTGATGCGTCACAGTAAACCACAAAATCATCTGTGCCCTCTGGTAATGAAAGGATAGGTGCGCTGCAAAGTCTATCCTTTAAATGCTGAAATGCTAATTCTTGTGAATTTCCCCAGCGATAAACAACGCCTTTTTGTGTCAGTGAAGTGAGAGGCTGTGCAATCTTGGAAAAATCCTTAATGAACCTTCTGTAGTAACCGGCCAATCCCAAGAATTGGCGAATTTCCTTTGGTGTACGAGGTGCAGGCCAGTTCTTAATCGAGTCCACCTTGGATGGATCAACGTGAATCCCATCCTTGTTTACCACATGGCCTAGGAAATGGACCTCACGAAGCCAGAAGTCGCATTTCGAGAACTTTGCGTAAAGTTGTTCCGTTCGAAGGAGTTCCAAAATAAGTCGTAGATGCTGCTCATGCTCCTCCTGACTCTTAGAATAGATCAGGATGTCGTCGATGAAGACTATAACGAACTTGTCCAGGTAAGGCTTGTACACTCGATTCATCAAGTCCATGAAGACCGCTGGTGCGTTCGTCAGCCCAAAAGGCATGACCAAAAACTCATAGTGGCCATATCGAGTTCTAAAAGCTGTCTTGGAGACGTCCTCCTCTCGGACTCTCAGCTGGTGATAGCCCGATCTCAAATCAATCTTTGAATAGTAGCTCGACCCTTGCAGTTGGTCGAACAAGTCGTCAATACGCGGTAGAGGATAACGATTCTTCACCGTCACCTTGTTGAGTTCTCGGTAGTCGATGCACATTCTGAAGGTACCGTCTTTCTTCTTCACAAATAGAACTGGAGCTCCCCAGGGCGATGAGCTAGGACGAATAAAACCCTTATCCAAGAGTTCTTGCAGTTGCGTAGAGAGTTCTTCCAACTCTAATGGGGCTAAACGATAAGGTGCACGCGCTATAGGCGCAGCTCCAGGAGCTAGTTCAATCTGAAACTCGACTTGGCGATGAGGCGGAAGGCCAGGTAATTCCTCAGGAAATACCTCAGGATAGTCGCGTACAACTGGAAAATATTCTATCTTCTTCTCTTTCTCCGAGGTGTCAGTAACGAGAGCCAAAATGGCAGTGTGGCCCTTTCTCAAATATTTCTGGGCCTTAAGGAGAGAGATGACGTTCTCAACAGTACTCCTCCTTTCGCCACGAATCATGAGAGGTTCACCACTGGAACCAGGAATACGAACAATCTTCTCGTTGCAAAGAATCTCTGCTCGGTGTTGGGATAACCAATCCATCCCAATGCAACGTCGAAACTACCCAAGACGATAGGGATGAGGTCGATAGAGAAGGTCTGGTTTGCAAGAATAAGTCTACAACCCTTGACTACGTGTGTGGCCTCTAAGCTCTTACCGTTTGCTAGCTCTACAGTGTGCTTGTTGTTCAAAGGTGTTGGAATACGCTTAAGCATTCGACTAACTTCTAGTGACATGTAGCTAGTATCGGCACCTGAATCAAATAAAACTGTAACATAAAAGTCGTCGAGAAGGAACTTACCCGCTACAACATTGGGGTCATTCCTTGCTTCACCTTGGCCAATCACGAACGCCCGCCCGCCCCCTGGCTCCATTGTTGTTGTTGTTCCCATTGTTACCATTCCCCTGATTGTTGTTGTTGTTGTTGTTCTGGTTCCTGTTCAGTTGAGGACAATCTCTTTTGAAGTGGCCTTCAGCTCCACACTGAAAGCACCCTTTGTTGTCACCTTGCTGCTGCTGCTGGCGCTGGTTCTGTTGAGCTTGTTGACGATTCTGATTGGCGGGGTATAAGCTCCTGCAATCCTTTGCAGCGTGACCTGGCTTGTTGCACCGATGACAGTTACCCCTGGTGCATGGCCCGCTGTGGTGCAGGCTGCAGCGATTGCATTTGGGGTGATTCCCTTTGTACCCACCATGACCTTGACCACCAGATGGTTGCTGATTAGGGCTCTTGTAGTCATCAGTCTTTCTCTGCTGAGACTGGGACTGAACTGAAGTCGAACCCTTACTTGAAGCTCCATCCCATTTTCGTTTGTTGTCACTAGGGACACCAGAAGTAGTTGCAGCACTTATGCGCTTTGGTAACCTGTTCTGCTCCACCGCCTGGTCAGTGAGACGGTGAGCCAACTGAACAACCTGCTGGATAGTAGCGAGGTTTGCTGAGGTCACATGGCTTTGGATCTCTGGCACCAAGCCCTTGAGAAAGAGTTCAATTCGCTTAATTGGAGGGTCCACCATAGTAGGACACAGTAAGGCAAGCTCATTCGATCTCTTAGTGTACGCCTCAATTTCTGACCCCGTTATCTTGAGGTTGAAGAACTCGACTTCCAGCTTATGAATGTCATCACGACTGCAGTATTCCTCCTTGATCATCTCCTTAAAAGTTTCCCATGGGGTGGCGTTGGCAGCAACCAACCCCAGCATTTGGACCTGAGCGTTCCACCACGTGAGCGCTAAACCCTCCAGAGTACCGGTAGCATACTTCACCCTGCGCGCCTCAGGGCATTCACACATTTTGAAAACTGACTCGAGCTTCTCAAACCAGTGGAGGAGGCCTACGGCTCCTTCAGTGCCGCTAAAAGTAGTTGGTCGGCAGTCCATAAAAGTTTTGAAGGTGCACACAGGTGGCTGAACATGTTGACCTGTCGTGGGTGTAAGAAAGGACAGAGTTTAACACAAGGGTTGGTTCACGAGAGTAGGATTCTAAAGATCCTAGAATGAGTTTGGACTGCAGGATATACCTCCTGCGTGTGCAGCTGTAAGTGCCGCAGCAACTCGTTCGTTAATCAGAGCCGTCAACTGGGCTTGTGTCATGTTAATGCGTCCAGACATGATCTTCAGATCAAGAGGAACGTGAGTGAGAGGGGTTCACGAAAACGCGATGACAGAAGTGAGTAAGTACACACATGTTCAAGCAACAGTAGTTATACTAACCAAGCATACCATGAGCAATGTACTATGTAACTAACAAGTAGGCAATATACACATAGATCATATCACCTAGAATGTCGAGCCTTGCATGTGGAGTGAAGCGTCGTTGTGGATCGTAGAGCACTGTACAGGTTATAGTCTGATTTTAATAAAACTTTTCCCTTATTAAAACCAAGTTCACTATAACCAATGGCTCTGATACCAATCTGTCACACCCCAAAATTCACCCGCGGAATACCACCGCTTGGAGGAGTGACTGACCAGGATCCAGCCACCAATCATATTGAACCAGCATATAAGTAGTGATAAAATCCAACCAATACAATTGGTGTCCAAACAAAACATAGTTTAAGTTGCAAGCGGAAGCATAACGTTTAAAACCAAGACATAAGTTTAATTGTTTCAAAGTTTAACATGGCACACAACCGTCCATGTCCCACAACGACTCTCTTCCATGCAAGCTCCAGCTAAGTACCTAAAGACCTGCAAAGCATGTAGTAACGAGTCAACAATAAGTTGAGTGAGTTCAAGGTTGGGTGTTCGTTTTAAGTTGTTTCAAAAACAGTTTCCTTTATCTGGCATCCTGCCGTGGGGGTTACCCCATAGTTAAAAACGTGACTTGTTTATTCCCGGTTACTCTGGCACTCCGGCCGTGGGGGCTACCCCATGTTAGTTATCTGGCATTTCGGCCGTGGGGGCTACCCCATGTATACACTAGACTCGTTACCATATCGACTACTGACTGTAGTCATGTTTATGTGCCCTGAAACTGTCAATGTCTATCATCATTGACGTGCCCCAGATCCATTAGTTCACGCCCGTCCTCTGCGGCACGGTGTGAGGTTTGTCAGACCTAAATAGCGCTATCTAACTAATGACCCGCTCGCCATTGGCCCGGCGATTAAGTCGATATAAAAAGGAGGGACTTCGTGATAGAGTTTTGGTCTAGTACGAGTTATCTGTCCATGAGGACGAGGAATTACATTCCTGAACCAACGCTGTCCTACCCAAGGAGGACGAGGAACCCATGTTCCTTAACCCCATTCCCAAACCCCTGGGAATCCCATGCTTTGTAGAGGGTGTGAACTCACCTTGGTTTGCTCGGCAGATACACAGAAAAGTCAATCAAGTTGTAAGTGGTCAACTACGTCCTAACATAGATACCATTCAAGTCAGGTTCATACCAAGAAATGCACGTATGTTTTCTACACGTATACGAACAAGTTGCATACAGGTATTATTCATGGCTTACACATATAACATAGCAGTTTACAATAATACCTACGAGTTGAACAGTGGCATGTATATAAGTAAACAAAGCCCAAAAGTCCGGCCCAAACTTAAGCCCGTAACAATGCAAGTCCAAGCAGTGCACGTGTACATGGTCTCGAGTCGAGACTGTGCGGTCTCGAGTCGTACATGTGAGTTCTCGAGTCGCAACCATGGATGTCTCGGGTCATGTCTCGAGTCACAACCAGACTCGCAACCCTGATCTCGAGTCATGTTGTTTTGTGCTGGCATCGTGTGGTCTCGAGTCGAGACTAGAGAGTTCTCGACTCGTAACCTGTGTCGCAATCCCCGGTCTCGAGTTGTCATGTTCATGGTCTCGAGTCGAGACCAAGGGTCTCGACTGGCACACCTATTAATAGCCGGCAATTGTACTATCCAATGGCATTTTGATTTCATGATACAATGTACTATCCAACCACAATCCTTAAACATGTTTCTTTGTCTAACACTAACCGAAAATGGATCAAACACCTCAATTTCAAATACCCAAGACACATTCATCCCATGTTCATGTTGTTCTTCATATATTCAAGTAGTTCATCAAATATTCATAACACAAACAACCGTTATTCATATATTTCATCATTTGCAAGCATGTTCATACAAGTCAACCTAAATCTCTAAACAAATGCAAATCCGATTTTATGAATAACCACTTCCTCATTCAACCTGAGCATGACTAAACCTTTCGGATCCAACCATATAGAACCGATTACCAACATTCATGATCAATCACGTATTATCTCTACCAAACCGACCTTACATCATCATATGACAACAATCTTAGTACCGTATATTCAAGAAGGATGTATTTATCATGCATAAAGCTCAACAAGCAACATATTATCAAATAATCTTCATCATACATCGTTATCAACCGAAATATAAACACACAATATGGAACACTTATGAATCGATTACTTGAACACTAACTCATCAAAACATCATTTGACAAAACACCAAATCATGAATCACTAACCGGTCAAGTGTGGGTTCAAAGGTGTGTATGAAGCTTCCAAAATGGGTGTGTGTGTGAGCCGATCTGAGAGCTCCTTGTGGTCGTCGGTTGAATCCGAGAAGAAGGAGAGGAGAGGTGGTGTTTGATCTTTAGGGTTTTAGTGAGAGAGAAGGTAGGAGTGTGTGTGTAGGAGAGTGTGTGTAGTCCAAAGAATGGAAAAGTTGGCTCACTACAAAGGTTATATACTAGCTTTAAGTTGATGCACCCTAATGGGTTTCGGCTGGATTAAGTGGCCCAACCGGCCCAAATAGTTACACTGTTCACTCGAGACCGCATGGTCTCGAGTCGGGTCCTTGTGTCTCGGGTCATATAACTACATACATACATACAAGCATAGCACATAACCACATAATAACATTCATTAAACCAACAAGTCACTTAGTCGCAGGTTTAAGCATGTTACATCGAGATACAAATGAAAGGTTCTATATTTCGAGTTGTCACAGATAGTTCTGAAGAAGATAATGGGGAAGAGCATGAGCTTAGTGACACAGCGGATTCCATTGCCTCTTTTAAGAGAAAAAATAAGATTCGTAGGGTATCAATTCAAAGCCGAAACCGAGTAGTTCGTGTATATCCTAGCATGTCTTAAGAATGTTTGTGCTAATTATGTTAGTGTGATCACTGAGTTGTTTATGTTTTGAAGTTTGTTATCCTAAAGTACTTATCTAATTTTTGTTTCTTTTTTGTAAAGTGGCTGAATTTAGGGTTGTTACATAATGTATTGTATTTTTTTCTTTTCTCATGTTTTGTACTTAATTTGATGTGAACTATAACTCTAAAACAATTGTTTAGGTATTATATGCTTCATTAAGAAAACATGTTCTCTTTTTTAAATACATTTATATTATTATAGAAGAAATATATTTTTACACTTTAAAAGGAATTGCAACATAATAACCTTTCAAATATTTAAAAGTAACAAATGTATGACTACTAAAAGTCAAGTACAAACGTTTTTTCAAATAATCAAGTAAAAGGTATGAATTTAAAAGTAAAGAAGTATATATAAATCAAACCAACATTTGATAAATTGAATACATGTGAATATTATTTTAGTTGTGCCAATATAATTACTAACATGTATACTGGTTGGTACATTTAATATTTAGATTTATATAAAAAGTTGGTAGTCTAATATAGTTAAAAACACAAACTTATAAAATTAACATCTATCCTTAACTTTTATAACTTACGGTAATTTTAAAATTATTAGTTATAAAACTTTAATCTCCACTCACCCACTCTACCATAAATTTCTCACAAATAACTTCCCATAATCCCACATTCCTATTTTTGAGTTAGTAACTTCCGTTTAGAATAGCATAAATAATTTAATCAGTATTCTTTTTGTTATTCAGAATGGATAAAAAAATTAAAATCGTGCTACAAAACGGGGCAAAACCCAACAGTGTTTTAAGTTGTCCCCTTTGCAAGAAGGTCTGTCATAGTGTACAACAGTACTATGCGCATATTGCTTCCAAAGGGCATATTAAAAAGGTAAAAACTTTCGGGTTTTGTTGTTTTTGCTAAGTAAATATATTTTGGTAGGTTTTTAAATATAATTTTACATTTATCAGAATGCTGGAGTTGTTATCACTCATGGATTCAAATGTGAGCTTTGTGATGTAACTTGCACGAGTGCTGAAAATCTGAGTACTCATGTTAAAGGTAAGAAGCATTTGAGAATTGTGCGTGCTGCGGAGGACATGGCAAAAAAAGATGGGGGGTGGAGATGGAGAAAGAGGAGGCGGTCGAAAAAAATGATGGAGTTATAGGGGAAGAAGAAAATGATGATAGTGAAGAGAACTGTGTGGTTTATAGTGAAGGAGGTGTTGTGAATGGTAAAACATGTTTAGTATGTGCAGCTTATTGTAGGCCTAAGGTTGTATCATGTTGCAAGTCATGTTACAATAACTTCTTGACTTCATTTAGAGTTTAGGTTTACCTTAAGTAATTTGTGTTTCAAGTATGTTTATCATTTGATTTTAAGTTATTTATGCTTTTGAATTATTTTTGTTTCGTTGTTATCTTTGAAGTTAATGTTGTTTTTGAACAGTTGGTTATATGCTATAAGTTAAAATCATACTCACAAATAATACCACCAAAAGAAACAAAACAAACACTCCACAAGCTATCACGAGACAGAGGGTCAGATCAGTGGTTCATCACTCAAGGTGCCACCGCAAACCATGCCAAGGAAGCCACCTACATCTGACAATGCAAATAACTAGACAATAAGAACAAACCAAACAACAAACCCGGATAATGCATTACATATATTTAAACAAATGTCACAGTTAATGCAACAGGGGATGGCCCACCCTGAGTCCCAGCAACCACCGGCCCGACTAGTCCGGCAACAAGTATGCCTAATGCAAGGAAAGGAAAAAAAAGTCAAGAAAGAAATAATAGCACCTGATAGCATGTAAGTCCAAGCAAGTCAGTTCTGTAGCGTTCACTTAGGGCTGCAGGATACTAACAGAAGATTAGTAAAAGAGTATACAATGTTAAGCATAATAATAATATGGTTTACTAAAAGTAAGGATATACAAATACATTTCTTATATGTGTATATAAACAAGAAGTTTAATTATTATTATTATTGTTATTATTATCATTCAAATATTTTTCTTATGTTAAGTTAACATATAAGTTTTTTTAACAATTAGTTCTTAATTTATGGTTGATAAGATTTTTTAAGAGTTTTTAAAAAATATGGCTTCATTAGTGTAAAATATAACTTCTATCAAATAGTATAAGCTTTTGTCACAAAGTTAAAAAAAGATCAGTTTCGGTTATAAAAAAATTTAAATAAAAAATAGCTGGAATATAAAACTTATAGGTTTAGTAACCGATTATGCAGTTAATATAAAGAGATTACTAAGTCAGCCCACTTTCCCACTATCCCATGATTTATTAACTGTCTAAATATAGATTAACTTCCCTGAGAAAAATTCGGATATTAGCTCTATATAATGTAGTTCTATGATTTTAATATGTCGCCTTCTTTCTTTCAGTTTTGTTTATCTTAAAAAGCATCATATTGAGTACCTTTGCAGAACCAGTTGGAGAAATAAAGTATGGTTTCCTAGTCTCTTTAGATTAGCTTTTATTACAAATAGGTTTGTTTGTGTTTTTGTTTTTATATCTTAAATAATGCAATCAAAAGCATTTAGGTATGTGATATGTGTGTTAATACATGTAGACCATTTTTTCATCAAATGTGTAGAATCTAACAGTCTCAGATCATAACTAACTACAGTAAAATGTTATATAGAAAACACATACTATAACAGTTGTGAACAACAAGAATTATGTAAATTATACCCTTAAATTCAAACAATTTTGTATTAAAACAAACAAATAGGCATAGTAAGGAGTTTGAATCAGTGGTTAGAGACACTTACAGTGCCATAATATATGATTAAGACCATGGGTTGCAAAATGCAAAATAGGTCTGTAAGATGATTCAGTCTCTTAAGGATAAGTCTAGCTTCTGTCCCTCATTTGAACGCTCCTGTTAGCCCATTAAGACAGACAAAATCTTTAATAATTGATACAATAATTTCGTGTTAAACATAAAAACAAAACTTACAAAGAGTCTGCCAAGTATTGGATCCAGCACAGCCACCATTTGTCTATGTTCTAGAGCTTATCTAGACCACGTCTTTAACTCCGTGGTAACATATTCACTTCAACGAAAAATCCTAAGCCCATCAAACCACCGAAACACAAATCTTTCATATTTCAACAATTGAAAACCTAAAATCCGAAAAGTTTTACTCGAACATGAAGATCCCTAATACCATCGTTCCACAACCGTTAATCCTAAGAAATGCAGAAATACAGGTCGAACATGTGTCAATAGCTGAAACCCTAAAATCCGAAAGGTATTAATCGAATCCGAAGAACCCTAACACGATAGATTCATAACCATTAACCGTAAAAATGCCGAAATACAGATCTGCAGTCGTTATCCTGCCCAAGCATCCATCAATGAAAGTGTTAATCGAATATGAAGAACCCAAATCGAACAAAATAGTATGATGTATAAGACGCTAGGGTTTAGAGGGGTAAAAACCTTGAAAGTTTGAAACGATTGAAGTGATGATACGTATGACGGAGCTGAATAGAGTGTACACAAGTGTAACCATCGTGAATCGCCATGGAAACTGATGATGGGGATGAACTCGGGATGCAGAGAGAAGCGATTTTGGACAAGAAAGAGGGCTGGATTCATCACATTTGTGGCTAGGGTTGAGTTAACTAGCATTATGTAGTATCCATTTCTTAATTCGGATTATTCGTCTAATATCCGTATTTCTATATCCAACCCGGCCCTTTTCCAATTTGTGTTTAGATTAAACCTGGCCTGTTAAGCGAATATGGCCCAAAACCTCAATTCATTATATAATAACCTAGCCCATTTGTATATATATATATATATATATAGTTTAGAAATTGCATTTTTTTTAACTTTTAATTTTTATTGATATTTATTAATTGTTTTGTTCTTTGATTTTTTATTCTTTTAATTTGTTATTAGAGATTTTTTTAAATCTTTTATGGTATTTGTATTTGTTTTTATAGAAGATGGATGAAGATTACACTGTAGATGATTTTTCTTCACTAACTCACTATGGAGTATGGTATAATCTTAGTGTTGTACGTGTTGAATTTACTTGGTTTGATGTCAGCAAAAACAAATTACTACTTATTTTACTTGATAAAGATGTAAGTACATTTATTTATTTATTTCGTTTTTTAAGTTTACATACATTATATTTAAGTAAAATACTTTATATTATAGAGAAGAAGAGTTGCAGCAATTGTCCCCGCTAATTTGGTTCACTTATTTGATGGCATGGAACTCGTGGGTCATGTTTTTTCGGTTTCTCATTTTCAAATTGAGAATTTCAAGTATAACGACTATCCAACATACAAAAGCTACGTATTAATCTATGGTCGTATCAAAATAGTTATAAATGAAGGTACAAAATTTACTCCGTGTATACGTGAGGTTTCAAAGGGTTTTCCGTTGTATCCACTGGTGCCGTGCTTTAATGTTCTGAAAGACTACAAGGGTTTTCACAAACATATTGTTGATATACATAAATTCTTTCTGTTTTTTTGGGGTTTGTTATATATATATATATATATTTATGTGTGTGTGTGTGAAAAGTCTAACATGTTGTTGCCTTTATTGTAGATGTTGTAAGAAAAATCATCAATGGGAAAAGAATAAAGCATATGTTTACTTTTAAGATTAATTTGCAAGATGCTACGTAAGCCACGTTTTTATTATTAATGACCTTAATGTTTTAAGTAACCCGCATATATATACATATATTTTTAATATAATGTGTTTGATTATTTTACAGTGGTCACGTTATAAAGTTGCGTCTAGACACATCGAGGCATATAAATATTGTACGAACATATCGTGCAATATCCAGTAAATCTATCATATACGTCTCTCAACTCAAGTTGGTCTATACGTCGTCAAGTATGTTATAGGATTAATACATATTTCTTATATATTTTAATTTTTAAATGACCTATGAACATAGTTTGTAACACATGTCTGCTTTTTTCAGTTAATATGTTGAAGGATACGGAGTTTACTAAAATGGTTATTGAACCAGATGTGCATGAGGCACACTTGCTTAGAACTATGCAACGTTAAAATTATTGTTCATGTTATTTAATGTTTTGGATTACTTAGAATTTGGTACTTTATGTTTTGTTTTTTCATTTGTTTACCTTTTTTGTTGAAATTTTTAAAATGTTTTCCAGTTTAAGTTAATAATCTTATCTATTACTGTCGTGATGTAGATTTAACTTTATGAACGAATGACATTATATAGGTAATTTTATTCAAAATTATGTGCTTACAATATTTATACTAATATTACTTCCAGTGAGAAATGAGTACGAACAATCTACAATCATGCAAAAGAAAAATGTTTTTACATGGCCATGGACGACAAAGTACTTCTATTGATGATCTTGGTCTTGACATACTTGTGTATGAGATATTAATAAGGCTTCCTGCAAAGGGTGTGGGTCGGTCAAAGTGTGTATGCAAGGAATGGCTATCTCTTCTATCGACAAGTCATTTTGCTATGATGCATTGTCGTCACATATCTACATCCTATAACCAAAAATTTATAGTAATTGGTTCGCGCTTATGTTCTGTATTCCCCCTTTCGTGTGAAGATTCAGGTCCATTATTAAACACCAGAATGTTACTTCCATTTGAAGCGCCTTGGAATAAAGTAAATATTCTAACAAGTTTTGAAGGATTGTTATGTTTTTGTTTTCGTAATTCTGGCAAATTGGTTATTTGGAATCCATTAACTCATGCATTTAAAGAGGTGTCCAGCTCAAATAGTCGTGGTTTATATAAACCTAAGTCAGATGCAATTGGGTTGTATGTGGATAAGACGGATGATTACAAGCTTTTACACATAAAGCGTAGGCGTGGTAGAATGTGGGTTCATGTATATTCAAGTATGTTTGACTCGTGGCACAAAATCACTTTTGCAAATAAACTTCGTTGCTGGCGTGGAGAGCCTATTTGGTCTAATGGAACTTTTTGCAACGGTGTTTTATATTTTTTGGTTAACTGTTTTATTGAGAATAAGGGTGTTATGCTGTTTGGCTTTGATGTGGAATCAGAGAGATTTAAGTTGAAAACCTTTCCAAGAATTCCACATGCTGACTATGATGGAAATTTAGTTGTTGTTCATAAAGAGCTTCATATGTTTGTTACTCATGGGCTTCCTAATTGGACGGTTGATTTGTGGAGGATGGAAGGTGAAAGTTGGGTGAAATTATGGGTTTTCCCTCGCATACAACCTATTATTTTATCATGCTCTATTACACATATTACAAGTACTGGCAGGTTTCTTGTGGTATCAAATGATGGAGTTGCTAATGAAATTGACACGACAAAGAAAGGGGATGATTGTTACTTACCTTTAGTTTGGTTTCATGGGTTACAAGGAGCAATATATACCGAGACTCTTACTTCACCAGATTTTTATTTCCATTAAGTATGCTCTTTTGTTTTGTTGCTTTTAATGTTTCGTTGTTTGTTTAGTGACATTATAAATATGTTTTATCGTTTTGTTTATTATGTTCTATGAGTATTTATGTTATTATGCCGTTAGGGTACCCGGCCTACGGACGGGTCCTCAACTAGTTCGTCTTATGGTTCTTCAAATACAAGCCCTAGGTTGTGTTTATTCGGTAACGAATAGGGATGAGCAAATGGTATCAGTTACTGGTATTGAATTTATCGAACCAAAATATTTTCGGTACCAACTTTTGGCGTTTTCAGTACTAGTTTGGTATATACCCATTTGTACCTTCAAATACCGGTATCGAAACATGTCGGTGTTTTCGTATCGGTATCGGTTGGTGCCGAGGTCATCCTTTTAAAGAATGAACATGTTCATGAACAGTTTACGAACGCTTACCGAACGATATTTCTTGTTCGTGTCCATTCATTAAGGAAATGAACATGTTTATGAATACTTACTGAAGGTTTGACTAATGCAAGCGAACCCAAAAAAATGTTCATGAACATAGGCAAATGAAAACAAACGAAGATTATATATTCATTTAAAAATACAATCTGCATTTTTCATCATAATCTAAGATTATGAAGAATCCACTAAAATATATAGATACTTAACATGAGTTTTTTTCTAAAATAGTGTTGGTGGAAAAAGTATTTAACAAAATTGTGTTGTTTTAAAAATAGTTACCAAAACAGTATGCATACATGCTAATTTTTAATCATTTAAGTATTGCACACATGGAATTGTTGATAGATCTATCGAGTTGACAACCCCGTCGTGACCGGTAGCTCCGGTCCACATAGCGCCAAATTGTATTCTATAATTGTCTAGTACTGATTAGAACCTCAATCGTAATATATAACTCGTAACGTCTTGCAAACTTACGAAACTGAAAGAATGACTGAATTTAATAACAAAAACCGTGGGTACAAGTTTTCATCGGAAACTTGTTTATTAAACTACTCCGGATGAATCAACCATGGACTTTACAAAGGAAATAATATTAACTTTCTTAAACATATGTGGATGTTTTAAATCACTAAAAATTTATAATAAAAAAGTTTTTCCTTATACAAATTGTTACGAATTTGGATATGTGAACTCACCCTCCATTGTGTTGACACTTGATTTTTACATGTTCATCAGGTACATGAGTTCTGCTTCGGGAATTTTGGCTTGTGTTGTCTTGTGGTTGTGTGATGCTATTGTAATTAAATAATGTTTGGACATTTTTAAACTACTTTTGGGACCGTGTGTAATAAGACCCCTAAGGGTCAAACAACAATGACGTAGTTATGATGAACGTGGAAACTTAAAACTATGTTTTAGAATAGACCAAATGTCCAACATAAATATTGCATCGATCACTAAGACGTTTATGAGTACCAAACTCCATCACCGCCATGTTTGTATTTCCGCTGCGACGTTTTTAGGGTGTGACAGAAGTTGGTATCAGAGCCAATGGTTGTCAGTGAACTAGGTGTTTTCTTAAAAAACTCTAGACTTCAACCAAATAGTTTTGAGATTTAAGATCCCAAAATTCACGAAGCCAAAGATTCAAAATGAAAATGAATCTTAACCATGTATAAGAACTATAAAGAACTTATGTGTATACGTGTTAACTTGTTTGTCTATGCCTTATGTGTTATATATATCTATATATATATATATATATTCATCCTAAACACGCACTTACTTAGTACAGTTACATTGTGTCACAGATGTCGCACGTGCACGAGACTATCGAGATTCACGACTCCGAGAGTGAGCCGGAATTCGAGACCTCTCCGACCTCAGTATTGCTAGAGCTACCACACTTAGTCTCTCAGTCTGCTGATATGACCAGTTTTACCTCGTCATATTACACTGATTCCACAGCCTTTGCAAGTCAGATAGACACATGTTACGCTCACACTAGTAACGGGTGGATTGGTGACGATGATTCCGTTGTTCCTTCCTTAGTCTCTGAGATGGGACAATCATCTAGCATGGCAACGGTAGTCGATGAGTTGGGCATGGGTACATCGATGATTGGAGGATCATATGGAGTGGCGCCAGTAGTGGACGCCACTGTTATCACGACTCGACCATTAGAGCCACTAGCAGTTCCACACACTGATACTGTTGAGATTATGACTGAGATCCCTCCACCACTCATACCAGAGCCATTTATTCCTCAGTCTGGATCTTTAGCTTCCATTGTACCTTTACCAGTTCTTGCAAGCCAAGGGAAGAGACTCCGTATTTCAGAAGACATAGCATCTACCTCTAGGACTATTACAGAGTCTGCATCGAAGAAGCTGAAAGGAGTTTGGGTAGATCGATGCTCTCATTGCGATTGTCAGATTGCTACTAGTACTCTATGAGGGGATTTGGAGACGACTAAGGGAAAGATGAAGGATCTTGGGGTCAAATGGATGCATACGAGGATATCTGGGAGTTGGACGAGATTGTGAGAGACCAGATGTATCGGTGGATGGCAGAGCTTGAGGAGATTGTTGGAAAGTTGTTGGAGTATTTAGAATTTAAGTGATTGTGTTGATGTTTTGAACATTCTATTTCTTTTGGTAACCCTTTTTTAGGCTTGCATGCCACATAGGTATTTTAGGAGGAAATTCGGTTAAACTTGTCTATGGTGTCGATTTCATTCCCACCAAATTTTGCTAGTTCCTAAAACTACAAACAAGTAATGTAATTTCCACTATGAAATATCAACAATGGGTTTTTGGGATAAATTCTTCAAATTGTTGTGTGATTATGATTACATGTGTCACACCCGCTCAGAGGCAGAAGCGCGAGGTGTGATCGTGATTGATTCCCATTGCACACGAATAAGTAAACATACTACATGAATAAAACAAACTCCAAATGCCATTCATTGTTTCAAGTTCCAAACATAGTTTAAGTAAAGTGTTTACATCACTTCAAAAGAAAATAGTTTAAAAGTTTACAACATAGTTCCAAGTTTAAAAGATCAAGGTTTTGTTTCCTATATAGCCGCAAGGAGGCGGGATATAATGAACAAATCCTTCAAAAGGTGGCATGGAGTGTAGACACATGACTTCTTGAAACGTAACCCGCAAAGCTTCCACTAATTTCCTGAAGAGTGAATTTCAAGGATTGTCCTTTATCTTTATACCTATTTTCAGGCACTATCCTTTATGTTCAAAATTGACGAGTTTTGTCCTTTATGTTTTCATATCATACACGTTTTGTCCTATAGGCCTAACCCAGATAGTTTTTTTAGTTAAATTTGGTCATATGCTTTGTACATGAGAGCATTTTTGTCAATTCAAATGTAAGTTCAACGGCAGATTTACAGCTCAAAGCTTCTGCAACCTTTGAATTGACAAAAATGCCCTCAATTGCAAAGCACATGACCAAATTTAACTAAAAAAACTAACCGGGTTATGCCTAAAGGACAAAACATGTATAATATGAAAACATAAAGGACAAAACTCGTCAATTTTGAACATAAAGGACAGCGCCTGAAAATAGGTATAAAGATAAAGGACAATCCTTGAAATTCACTCTTTCCTGAAATACATGTAAGTTTGAAAATCGTGAACAAAGCTGGTGTGAATTCATGTAGTTATTTTGTATAAAATGTATGAGTTGTATTTGTATGAAATATGGTATGTAATTGTAAAAGAAAATGTATTAAGATGTGATACGTAAGTGTAAATGTAAATGTAAGGAAATCGAGATCGCTAATGTTTCGCGAGGACATTAACATGTGTGACGACACAGGAAGTATCCAAACTTAGGCGATTTATACATCGATTAACCTTCGACTGTGACTCAAAAGCACTCTTCCGTATGGGCAAACGTGGACCAAGAGTGAGGCTGCCAATACCTGCTAGATCTAACATTTTTTATTTGGTCTAAACTTAGATTAATGGTGCTTACGTATACCCTATTCGTAACAAGATCTATTGTTTCATTCCTTAGTTTGTAACATACCATTGTACATGCATTTTCCCTAAAGTTTTGAAAACAAGAAAATGTTTAAAAGTAGGGACACGAACTCACAGTTTTGCGTCTTCAAGCATCTTAAACTTCACCGGTATCTTCTTCGTTTACGACGTAACCTATAAGTGTTCTACGTATGTTAATCACCTAACTTGTGATTTATTATGTACAAGTTTATCCATCTTGTCTTATGTATATGTTTTGTTTTAAATGTCTATGTTTATGAATTGTTAATAAATATTTTACAAATATATATAGTTTTGTATTTGTTATTTGTAATTTGTAATTATATATATATATATATATTTTTTTTTATTCCCAAAATATATATATATATAGAATTTAAAAACGATTTGTGTTAAAAATAATTTATTTTTAACTTGTACTCATGTATGTATACTTTTATTATTTCCCAAAATATATATATAAATAAATTGTTAAATAATATTTTCAATGTGGAAGATGGTCGTGTTCTCTCTCCTTTAGGCGATTTTGTGCTTCTTGTTCTTCGATTTCCCTTGTTTTTTCTTGTGATCTTATGTATAACAGTCTGTGATTAGACCTTGATCTTTCAAGTGTCTATAACGAACTCGTTAGCATTAGGGATCGATTAAGAACTAGGGTTTTTCTTTTTTTTTTCCTTGAAAATCGCCGCCTTAGTAATAAATTCTGAAACCCTAATTTATTAATCTAGTAGCCATTGATTGCGGTTAACTGAGATTAACTTAGCTAGATTGATGACACTAGTTTAATCGATCAAGGGTTGAAGTTTTGTTCTAGGGTTTAAAGGATTACGGTTTCGTTTGTTTTCGGATTTCGGCTCTTGTTTTTTAAGAGATTGTTCTGTCGGCTGATTAGGGTTCTGCTTGTTACTTGTCGGCGGATTAGGGTTTTACGTGTGCATGTGAAAAGTTGGTGCATAAATGAATTCTAAACCACCAGATATTAATGAGATATATTCGTCACTGAATACTGATCACAGGGATTTGTTTGGGAAGCCGCCTTCAGTTCTAACGGGTTTGGGAAGCAAAATTCTGAACATTGATGGTAAAACTATGGCTCCGAGAAGAGGTGTGGTAACGAGCAACAGTCAAGAACCTCGGATCTTCAATGTTATTGATGAACTCCAGAAAATTACGGTGCCCATTCAACCTGATTCGGAGAAGCATGCTGAGCCGGGGCCAGCTGATGTTTTTGGTTCGGCTGATCGTGATGTAGATAAGGGGACGGTATCTTATGCTGAAAAGTTAAAATCTAATGTGGTGTCCAAAAGTGAAGTTAACTTTAGGATGATGGAATCTGTGGAATCGTACCAAGAAGGCGATGTGGTTATTCCTAGGGAGGTTGTTAGGAAGGTTCAAGATAGATTTGAGAATGTGTTATTTGGTTATTTCTTGGGAGATAGATTGCCATTCCCGGTAGTCGAGTATTACGTAAAAAATGTATGGGCGAAATTTGGCTTTGCTAAAATCATGATGAATTCGGAGGGATTTTTCTTTTTCAAGTTTGACAATAAAGAAGGCATGAATAAAGTGCTTGAAGGTGGTCCGTGGCTAATCCGAAAAGTTCCGTTGTTTCTTAACAAATGGTCTCCGTCCACTAGTCTAAAGAAGGAGGGCATTAAATCAGTTCCCGTGTGGGTTAAGCTTCACAATGTTCCTATTGCAATTTACACTGATGATGGCCTAAGTCTGCTGGCGTCGAAAATTGGGGTTCCTAAAAGCTTGGATAGTTACACGGCGGACATGTGTGCTAAGAGTTGGGGTAGAAGTAGTTTTGCTAGAGCGTTAATTGAAATTAATGCGGAAAAAGAGCTGAAAGACCATATAGTTGTTGCAATTCCAAAGCTGGATGATGAGGGTTTTATTATGGAAAAAATTTCAATTGAGTATGAATGGAAACCAAAGCGATGTTCTACGTGTTGCATATTTGGTCATAACGATCAAACCTGTCCGAAAAAAGCTAAACCAATTACAAAGCAAGTTACAATTGATGATGAAGGGTTTATCACGGATAGAAGGAAGGTAGCAAAATTTGGTGCGATGCATAAAAAACAAAAAAACAAAGTTTGTATACAGGCCAAAGACGAACAAGAATGGAGCGAGTTCCTCGGGTACAAAAAATGATGATGGTTCGGTTGTAAAGAATAATAATCAGGTTAAAGTTTCCAATGCCTTTGAGGTGCTAGACTCGGATGGTAGAGAGGAGAGTGATATTTTAGCTGGTAAAAAAAATGGGGATGGAGGAAACGAATTAGATGAGGTGATGGAAGGAATTCCTATGGAGATGGCTCACTTTATGTCTAATGATAAACATGTGGATGCGTCTGAGGGGGCAAGCACTCCCGGTAATCACGGTTTAAATGGGTAGCTTAATGTCTTGGAACATAAGGGGATTGAACCGTCCTCTGAAACAAAGTGAGGTTCATAATCTTGTTTCTGAAAATAATTTAGAGTTGTGTGCCATTCTTGAATCGCATGTGGATGTTAGTAAACTGGCTAAAGTGTGCAAATTTCTTTTTCGCAATTGGAATTGGACTTCTAATGGTGGTTTGTGTAGTCGTGGAACGAGAATTATTCTGGGATGGAATGCGGAGAATCTGGATGTTATGGTTATTGCCCAAACCGATCAGGTCATTCACACTCAGGTGATATTTAAAGGTAGTAACAAAGTTCTGTTCTGTTCGTTTGTTTATGCTGAAAATAAATATAAAGAACGTAGAGTGCTTTGGGATGATTTATGTAAACACAAGGTGTTGTGTCATGATAAGCCATGGGTTGTAATGGGAGATTTTAATGCTGCGTTAAATATTGAAGACGCCTTATATGGTACTTCGAATCAATCTATTGCCATGCGGGAGTTCAATGAATGTGTCCAACAAGCCGAATTGATGGATATTAATGCTCATGGATTGCAATATACTTGGAACCAAAAACCTAAGAGTGGAGTGGGTCTTTTGAAAAAGATTGATCGAATAATGGGAAACGTGTTTTTTTTGGATCACTTCCCTTCTGCATATGCGATGTTTCACCCGTTTAGAGTTTCGGATCACACACCTTGTATACTTAAGGGGCTGGGCACCAATGGTTTTCGGCCTAAACCTTTCAAATTTCCGAATTTTATAGCCTCTAAACCGGAATTTAAGGAAACAGTTAAGCTTGAATGGATGAAAAGAATTGAGGGAGTCACTATGTTTTCGGTTGTAAAGAAATTGAGAAACTTAAAGCCCAAGATGAGGAAAATCCTTTTCAATCAAGGAAACTTGCACGTGAAGGTAAATGAGTTGCGTAAAAAATTAGATGAATTGCAGGTTCAGGTGGATAGTAATCCGTTGGATAGTCAGTTGCGCCAGTTAGAAGCCCAATGTTTGAAAGATTTTCAAGAAGCCGCGTATGACGAAGAATGCTTTTTAAAGCAGAAGTCTAAGGTTGAATGGATGTGTGCTGGTGATTCGAACACAAAATTTTTTCATAACACTGTTAAGTCCAAGAATGCTAGAGCCAAAATTTATAGTGTTGTGGATTCTATGGGGACGAGACATGAAGGTGAGGCGGTTGCGGATGCCATGGTATTGCATTATTCGAACTTTTTGGGTTTGGAGGCTCAGGTGGAAACGACTAATCTGGATAACTTATTCTTAAATGTTCTATGTACTGATGTTGCTGAGCATATGGTACGCCCGATTACTCGTGAGGAGGTTAAAAGCGCCATGTTTAGCATTAGAGATGACAAAGCTCCAAGGCCTGATGGGTATACTTCGGTTTTTTTCAAGAAAGCATGGGATATAGTGGGAAATGAAGTTACGGATGCGGTTCTTCAGTTTTTTGAAAATGGTAAACTTCTCAACCAGATTAATCACACTATCATTGCTTTACTTCCGAAAAAAGAAACGCCGGACTCGGTTTTGGATTATAGGCCGATTTCATGTTGCAATGTTTTGTACAAATGTATAAGCAAGGTTATTACTGATCGTTTGAAAGGCAGTTTGTGGTATTTAGTCAGCATTAACCAATCAGCGTTTGTGCCGGGGCGGAGGATTTCGGATAACATTCTTCTTACACAGGAGCTGATGCACAATTATCATCTTAATAGGGGGCCGGCTAGATGTGCGTTCAAGATCGATATTCAAAAAGCTTATGATACAGTCAGTTGGAAGTTTTTAGAGGATAGTCTGGTGCGGTTTGGTTTTCATAGCCGAATGGTGAAGTGGATCATGACTTGCGTATCCACGGTTTCGTACTCTTTGTGTATTAATGGCAATTTGCATGGGTTTTTCAAGGGTCAACGTGGATTAAGGCAAGGGGATCCTATGTCCCCATACTTATTTACTTTGGTTATGGAGGTTTTATCATTGCTTCTTCGTCGAGCAGCCACTATACCATTTAAGTATCATGCTCATTGTGCTAAGGAGAAAATAATTAATGTTTCATTTGCGGGTGATCTGTTTATTTTTGTTCATGGTGATATGGTCTCTGTTAACAAGATTAAAGAGGCGCTGGAGATGTTTACCAAGATTTCTGGTCTCGTTCCAAGTCCGGCTAAGAGTACGGTATTCTTTTGCAACGTTCCTCATTTGATAAAGCAGGAAATTCTTGATATTATGCCTTTTCAGGAGGGTGTCCTTCCGGTTCGGTATTTGGGGGTTCCGCTTATCTCTTCGAGACTTCTATATAATGATTGCAGGATCCTTATTGAGCGAATGGAGAAAAAGATTGTTAATTGGGCTACTAAGTCTTTGTCGTTTGGTGGTCGCTTACAGCTTATTAATTCGGTTCTTTCATCCATGCACATCTATTGGGCTTCGGTTTTCATTATTCCTGCTCGTGTTATTAGTGACCTTGAAAAGAAGATTCGACGGTTTCTATGGAATGCAGGTTCGGATGGTAGGATTTGTGCTAAAGTAGCATGGAAACATGTTTGCTTGCCAAAAAAGGAAGGGGGTTTGGGTATTAGAAGTATTTCTGAAGTTAACAAATCGCTTATGGCTAATCATATTTAGAGTATTATTACCAAACGAGATTCTATTTGGGTGCGTTGGATTCACGATTACAAGCTTAGAGGTCGAAATTTCTGGGAAGTTCCGTGCCGTGGGAATATGAGTTGGGGGTGGCGTAAGATTTTGTCCATCCGTCACATCATTCGTCCTCACATATGGTCTTCTATCAAAAGCGGTGCTCAAACTAATATATGGAGTGACATGTGGTGCTCGCTTAGTCCGCTTAGCTCGTTTATCACTCCAAGAACTGTTGCTAATGCTGGGTTTTCTCTACGGTCAACGGTGGCGGATATGGTTGATCAGAACGGTAATTGGCGATGGCCTCAAGCATGGCTAGATCTTTTTCCAGTGCTAATCACTATAGCTGTTCCTCTTATTGTTCCTAATGGCGTGGATAGGCTGGTGTGGAAAGACTTGGAGGGAAAAACATGTGATTTTAAATCAGCTCTTGTGTGGAATACTATTCGGAATCGGGAACAGCAGGTGTTATGGGCTGATATGGTTTGGTATTCTCAATGCATTCCGAGGCATTCGTTTCATCTATGGTTGGCATTTAGAAACAAACTTAAAACGCAGGATAGATTGGCTGTGTGGGAAGCAGGTAGTCAAACCAACTGGAACCTGATGTGTTGTCCGCTGTGTAATTTTGACCGGGACAGTCGGGATCATTTATTTTTCCGATGTGCTTTTGCGACTCAAGTTTGGAATGAAGTCAAGAAGTTGGTTAGTTTGGGTAATGTTGATGATTCATGGTCTTCGGTTTTATCTTGGGTGGAGCAGCATGCTAAATCCAAGAATGCGGATCATATTGTGTGCAAGTTATTGATTGCTGCTTCGTCTTATTATATATGGCAAGAAAGGAACAACAGGCTTTTCAAGAATCATAAGAGAACAGTTAATCAAGTGGCTGAGGTGATTAAATGCTCGGTGCGATTGCGGCTCATGGGGTTCAGATTTCGGAATGATTCGACTAAGTTAAGGATTTTCAAGTACTGGAAGATTGAAGATACTGGAGCGGATCCGGGCTCGAGGCTAAAGTCCGATTTTTTTTTTGGTGTCTTGGTTGTTTGAGTTTTTGTGTCGTTTAGACTGGTTGTGTTTGTTTTGGCTGTTGTGCGTGTTTCCTAGGCTTGGTAGGTCAAGTCTAGTTGGTGAGTCACACTGACACACCCTTGTATTATTTGTTTCATTTATAAAATTCATCGGGGTAACCCTTTACCGAAAAAAAAAATAATATTTTCAATATTATTTTTAGCGTAAGTATACTTAGGCAAGTATACTTGTATTTTGATGTCTGTCGTTAGTGACATGCAAAAACCGAAATAAACTAGTAGCTAGAGTAAGTCGGATATCGAACCAAGGGAGGATTGTGGAAAGTGCCATAATGAAAAGTATTAATTAACTACTACTGAATTAGAAAATCGGTTTGATTGATTATGAGAAATGGCTAAATTAACGAACAAAAATTAAGATTTAAATCAATAGGAGAGAAAATGGTTCCTCTATATTTCAGGTTTTACAGTTAACTTCAACTATGTGTTTAATCGTGACCTATAGACATAGGTGTTAAACTTGATTAACTAATTGTGATAACCAACGACTAAGTACTCTGGTCAATACATAACAGGAGGTTATCGAATGATTATCAATTACAATTACAAACCCTAACCCCATGTCAAATATATCCCAATTACTAGAACTCTCATGAACTGAATGCTTAGAAATTAAGGTTTAAATAAATGCAATTGTTTACAACCAATAAATCAAATCAAGGTGAAAAGCAACGAATGCTTAGATCACCAAGTTAAAACGATTGTAGCAAACACATAGTATCAATTAACTTACAAAAACCCTCCATCTGGAGGAAACCGAAGAAGTTTAGCCGCTCATCTCACTCACAAAATCGACAAAAGCTTGGACTGATGAAGAAATCATGGTTAATTCAATGATTCGGTGGAAGATCTTGATGTTTTGGAGGTGAAAAAAACCTGAGTCTTCGAGCTCCTTGATGCCTAGGATCGTCCGTGAGAAAGAGATAATGATTCCATCATCACAAACCCTAATATATACCTTAAAAGGCCCTTCTGCGTGTTTTTTTTTCCATCACCAGACTGTAAGCTACGGTTGTGGACTGTAACTTACGGTCTAAGATCTCTGTCCATGTATTCATACCTAACCGTAGGCTACGGTTGTGAACCGTAGATTACGGTTCACATTCTCTGATTAAATTTTCGCCAAACATCCTCAACCGTAGCTTACGGTTTGGAGACCGTAGGCTACGGTCGCACATGTGTCCCTTGTTTCTTCTTCACAACTAACTTTCAGCAATTGACACAATGACCCCTCTAGTTTGTTTCTTCCAATTCCTTTTATATTTGAGCACATAATAACTTTCAACTTAATACCGAATGGCCCCTCAACTTATGATCTTCTTATTTCATGCATATATGAGCTTCACACAACTTCCACAAAATACCAAATTAGTCCCCGAACTGTGCTCTTTCACACTCCTTTCAATCGTGAGCCTTTATATCACCCAAACAAGCTTCAACATTCATTCTCAGGCTGCAATATCCAATCCTATGCTTACAACTTCATCTTTAACCATTGTAAATGCACCGAATTACGTGTTTTACCTGCAAATCACCAAATTCTCATAGTTATCTCATTCTCAGCAACTAAACACATCAAATACACATAAAACATAGTATTTAAACACTCTAAAGCTCGGGTTTCACCCTCTCTATCACATTCCCACACTTACCTTTGCTTGTCCTCAAGCAAACCAACTAGAACTAATCACCATAGCAACAATACCTCTAAACTCCTTAACCGATTCAACCTGTTAAGTCCCAAGTCATACCCATCCCATAGACTGACACAATCGAGATTGACAGTCTGACAAGTAAATGATGCAACTTTAAAAACTTAAGACTTGTCTATCTAAAACTAACATGTTTACAATTAATCACATGCTACACACCTCTCACAATGTACTCTCCTCTCGGATTAATATCTGGACTAGCGAATGAATTCATTATATAATGTATCCTATCCATCTACAGGCTCAAGATCTTACCAAGAAAAGGTAAAAAGGTTTACGACATGTAGCATATGCAATTAAAAAATATTACCCCTAGATAGACATCTCTTTTCAACTCATTTTCAATAAAAACACTTGTCAAACCTACTCTCATGAAACTTAAAGGGACGACCATGACAAGGGACTAATCTAGCATACTACCGGTAAGAAGCCTATTAGTGATTGAACCTTTAGGTTTTCGTATCCAATTAGCATACTTAAGGCGATGAAAAATTATTAAAAGTTTCACAATTTTCAATTTTTTTTCAATTTTCATCGATTTCAACCACTTTTCAATCTCTTCAAGCTTTATCCACAAATCCCTTCCCGGGCTCCCACATCCCCACACTTAGGATACATTGTCCCCAATGTATGGTGCTTTTAAAATACAAACCCGGGAAAACAACCAACTACCCTCAATGAGTGGCTAACTCATAACAAAATAAACAATTAAAAACACATCCCATAGCACACCAAACAGAGTTGTAACACCACCAAACACAAAACAAAAAAAACACAAAATAATAAGCAGTAAATTGTTTATAAAGGAGAGAGCACATGGACCTGAACGAGTCAGAGAGTGCATCACTGGTATGACGGACTCGATGGTCCACCATAATATCCACCTAAATGCTCGTAAAACGAGCTCATGTCGAATATGTCCGCCAAACCTCCTCCTTACAGACCTTGCTGCTGCAGCGATTGGGATGAAGATAACTGAGCTACATGCTGCTGACTCTGCCGAGTAGGGTATTCATATGGTGGCGGTTGATATGGGTAAGATCTTTGAAAATGCGGCTCCGAATACTCTCTCGGCAACCACATCGACCCGTGAACCTGAGGCATTGGGTGGCGGGGCATACCTGGCTCGTACGGTGGCAACTGACTTTAATCCACATGAGGTGGGTTCTCACAATATGGAACTCCATTGTAGTAGTCGTGATAGTGTCGCATCTGATTTTCATCATACGCCATCAAGTTGAGTTCCATCTCACCACTAATATGGCGCACCTGATTAGTACGCCGCAAAAACCCCATCATTTCCTCATGCTGCCTCTCCCTGCTGATCTCTAATCTCGAATTCTGATCATACAAATATTGTTGCCATGTCTCCCAGCCAGCATATTCTGGCGGCTGACTACTATGCACCCTCGCCTGCATGTCATCGTCGAACACTCCCCAGAAGTAGTCTGACTGCCTTGGTCCCTCGTACTGCCTACTTCCACCTTCACCCACTTGAAAACCCGCTTCTCACCTCAATCGCAATACCTCCTCATCACTAGAATCCAAGTCATCCATTTTCTCCTTGAGTTGGTGGTTTCTTACCCTATTGCAACAGTTTCAACTTAGCTCAATCTCCAAACTTTATCTTGTGCCACAGTTTGGTCTTCATATGAGTTATTCGATCACCAGTGCACATTTCAGAGATAGACCAAGTAGCATGCGACTTTTCAAAGGGTTTTTCAGAAAATTGGTACAACCCCCTGTTTACGAAGAAAAGCACTAATCAACCGGGCGTGAGGAATCAACTTTTTCTGTCTCTTGTTTCGGCTCTGCCAAATATGCAACATTACCAGCTGCCAAAAAGACAAATGAACTTACCCCGTAATAAGAGCAAATAGAACCAATAGTTCCCATTTCCGAACGCCCATCATATCTCCCATCCATGGAGCCACATTCGAAACCACCAAACTCAATAACACCCTTACTAGCGGCTTCAGGTTATCCTACTTCATTCCAACCCCTTTATCCAGCAAAAATAACTCCGAATACATCACATTTTACCCCACTATCTTCTTCTGGTCATTATAATAATCATCCTCTTTGATAAAAGTATAGAAATTATACGCTTTGGAATCGAACTTGGCAACCCGACTTAATGAAGCCAAAGGCATGGTTGCCGGCTTTCCATTAACCTTCCCCGTAAGTGTGACCGTTCTCGGTGGGTCACTTCTGTCATTTTTAGTCAACGTACTTAACCATTCCATAACACTTCTAAGGTAAACTTCTCCACTCTCATTACCCCGGAAATCCAAAACTGCTTCCCAACCAAGTTCAATAAATTTTTCATAAAGTCCCAACGCCCTAAGATCGGGTTTATGAATGCGCTTCTCAAAGCAAGCGTTTGATCTGATAGAATGCGTATCTCCCATCTTTTCATAAAAGAGTTCAGCCTGATATGCTGCTTCTTGCTTGTAAAGGGACCATCTCTCCAGGTAGGGCGATAAGGAACATCACCATGTCCCCGTGGAGCCTGAACAATGTCATCCAGTGGTGTTTCCCGGATTCCCACTCTGGTACCCTTTCTTGCTCTCTTTGAACCAACCGCTACATCCTCCGGTGGTGCGGTTTCTTTTTCTTATCCTCAGCGTGATTTGACCATCTACAATCACACACAAACAAACAAACACCTCAAGTTAGTCCAAATCAGCTAATAATACGCTAGAACAAGTGTGTAGTTCGTGAAACCTCCCCACACTTGTTTTATGCCATGGCTATACTCGTTTACTAGTTAAATCCTTACCCGAGATATTCCCAAATTCACAATTTCAATAAAAAAAAATCAGAATATGGTTCATTAACTAGCATCAAAACAGATTCAATGATACCCCTTTAGCCATAACAATAATCTAAACCCTCATGCAACTCTTTTGCCCCTTTCTAATTCATCAATCAAGGCAACATCACAAATTCATGCCTCATTACATGTTTATTCAACCATTAGACAACTAACTAAACATGAACAAAACATAAATCCAACAATACTACCTTGACTTCATCAAATTAGAGCAAAATTGTAGGAAAAATCATACCTTTTTCGTTTAGGAGGGCTAGAGAACACTTAGATAGCTTGTTTATGAAGTTTAAGTAAAAACCCCCAAATTTGAATTTCTAGGGTTCTTCGTGCTCGAACAGATTCGTTCGATTCTGGGTGTTTTCGGTGAAAACCGAGGGTAGGGTTGTGTTCCTCTCGAAAAAATAGTCAAGATAGACTCTTGAGCTGCTTGATTTGGTTGAGAAACGAAGCTTTTAGAGATGGAGGTGGCTATGGAGGTTTGAAGGTGTTCTTGAGGAAGATGATAATGATAGATGATAGGTTTGGGGAATTTGTGGTGAATAAAGAAAGAGAATCCATAATATGGTGGAGAGAGTTATTAGCCATTTAAATTTTATGTTTTTTTAAAGCAATTCCGGGTCAATCCATTGTCAACCCGGTTCACATGAGGCCTCATATACTCGACCGTAGGCTACGGTTTGTAAGATCGTAGCTTACGGTACCTTTGAACCAACAACCACATGATCAAACTTTTGTAACTGTAGGCTACGATTGTTGGACCGTAGCTTATGGTCCAATGTTGGTGGCGATGATATGATCAAAGAATTCCAACCGTAGGCTACGGCTTGTGGACCGTAGCTTACGGTTCACCCCCTTTCAAATGTTTTTTTTTTTTAAATGGATTTCAAGGATTGTGTTTGTTAAAGGACCCATATAACAATTTTATGATGAAATTTTTTCATAAAACCGAATCATTCGGTTTCTCGTTCACATGCCCGCTCCACCCTCGTAAGAAAATCGTGTCGTCCTCGACACACAACTGAGATTGGCTACATACCTGGGTATCCTCAACTTCCCCACACTTGTCCGAAACTGTGGGTAACTCACAAAACCTTTTCAAACCATCAAAATAATGGAAAAACACGTAAATAAAAACAAAGGAAATATGTACCGAACATCCGGGTTGCCTTCCGGTAGCGCTAATTTTTACTCTTCAGCCGGACTTCTCAAGAACCTTAGTCGGTCGTATATTCCGGTGAACTTTCTAGAAAGCCCACCTCCTCTGGTAATGGGTTCAAATCATCACCGTCTAATTACGGTTTCAACCGATGACCATTCACCACTTGTCTTCGTTGGTCCTTCGGGTCCTCAATCTCCACATCTCCGTATTGTCCGACTCGTGTTATAACAAACGGATCGGTCCATTTGCTCCTTAGCTTACCTGGAAACAATTTAAGACGAGAGTTAAATAACCAAACTCTTTGACCTACCGCAAACACCAAACACCTCAGCTTCGCGTCGTGCACCGCCTTCATCTTATCTTTGTATGCGACTGCGGTATCATACGCCTCGTTGCGTAATTCCTCCAATTCACTTAGTTTCAACAACCTGTATCAGAATAGTCAGTATTCACTTGTTTAACAGCCCACAAAGCACGATGTGCGATTTCTAGGGGTAAATGGCAACCCTTCACATACACCAAACGATAGGGTGTAATGCCGATAGGAGTTTTATAAGTGGTGCGATATGCCTATAAGGCATCAGTCATCTAAATTGGATGTCTGTCGTTAGTGACACGCAAAAACCGAAATAAACTAGTAGCTAGAGTAAGTCGGATATCGAACCAAGGGAGGATTGTGGAAAGTGTCGTAATGAAAAGTATTAATTAACTACTACTGAATTAGAAAATCGGTTTGATTGATTATGAGAAATAGCTAAATTAACGATTTAAGATTTAAATCAATAGGAGAGAAAATGGTTCCTCCAGATTTCAGGTTTTACCGATAACTTCAACTATGTGTTTAATCGTGACCTACATAGACATAGGTGTTAAACTTGATTAACTAATTGTGATAACCAACTACTAAGTACTCCGGTCAATACATAACGGGAGGTTATCGAATGATTATTAATTACAATTACAAACCCTAACCCCATGTCAAATATATCCCAATTACTAGAACTCTCGGGAACTGAATGCTTAGAAATTAAGGTTTAAATAAATGCAATTGTGTACAACCAATAAATCAAATCAAGGTGAAAAGCATTGAATGCTTAGATCACCAAGTTAAAACGATTATAGCAAACACATAGTATCAATTAACTTACAAAAACCCTGCATCCGGAGGAAACTAAAGAAGTTTAGCCGCTCATCTCACTCACAAAATCGACAAAAGCTTGGATTGATGAAGAAATAGTAAATTACAAATTTCGTCCTTTATGTATGTCATTTATTACAAAGTATGTCCTTTATCTTTAATAAGCTCAGAAAACATACTTAATGTTTGAAAAACCATTCAGGTTATGTCCTTTACCCTAAACCTTGTTTGTTTTCCTAGTTAAGTCAGGTCACGTGAGAAGCACATGAGGGCATTAATGTCATTCTACCTAACAGGGCACAATAATTTAACACCTAAAACATTATATAATATTATATACACCCACACATACATACAGAACACACACACTCTCTCTCTCATCTTTCTCTCTGCTCTCTCTCTCTCTCTTCTAAGGAGTAAATGGACCGATCCGGTGGTGGGGGACTGTTTTGCGGTGGGGGTGGTGGTAGTAGAGAGAGAGAGAGAGCAGAGAGAAAGATGAGAGAGAGAGTGTGTGTGTTCTGTATGTATGTGTGGGTGTATATAATATTATATAATGTTTTAGGTCATGTGCTTCTCACGTGACCTGACTTAACTGGGAAAACAAACAAGGTTTAGGGTAAAGGACATAACCTGAATGGTTTTTCAAACATTACGTATGTTTTCTGAGCTTATTAAAGATAAAGGACATACTTTGTAATAAATGAAATACATAAAGGACGAACTTTGTAATTTACTCATGAAGAAATCATGGTTGATTTGATGATTCGGTGGAAGATCTTGATATTTTGGAGGTGAAAAAAACCTGAGTCTTTGAGCTCCTTGATGCCTAGGATCGTCCGTGAGAAAGAGATAATGATTCCATCATCACAAACCCTAATATATACCTTAAAAGGCCCTTCTGCGCGTTTTTTCCATCACCGGACCGTAAGCTACTGTTGTGGACCGTAACTTACAGTCTAAGATCTCTGTCCATGTATTCATACCTAACCGTAGGCTACAATTGTGAACCGTAGCTTACGGTTCACATTCTCTGATTAAATTTTCACCAAACATCCTCAACCGTAGCTTACGATTTGGAGACCATAGGCTATCGTCGCACATGTGTCCCTTGTTTCTTCTTCACAACTAACTTTCAGCAATTGACACAATGACCCCTCTAGTTTGTTTCTTCCAATTCCTTTTATATTTGAGCACATAAAGATTGTGGATAAAGCTTGAAGAGATTGAAAAGTGGTTGAAATCGATGAAAATTGAAAAAAAATTGAAAATTGTGAAACTTCTAAAATTTTTTCATTGCCTTAAGTATGCTAATTGGATACGAAAACCTAAAGGTTCAATCACTAATAGGCTTCTTACCGGTAGTAGGCTAGATTAGTCCCTTGTCATGGTTGTCCCTTTAAGTTTCATGAGAGTAGGTTTGTCAAGTGTTTTTATATAAAATGAGTTGAAAAGAGATGTCTATGTAGGGATAACATGTTTTAATTGCATATGCTACATGTCGTCAACCTTTTTACCTTTTCTTGGTGACATCTTGAGCCTGTGGATGGATAGGATACATTATATAATGAATTCATTTGCTGAGTGCAGGCTACGTGTTATTCTGTGTTAGAACGTGTATCATTCGATGCATGCTGA
Source organism: Helianthus tuberosus (assembly GCA_030545235.1). Taxonomy (NCBI): domain Eukaryota; kingdom Viridiplantae; phylum Streptophyta; class Magnoliopsida; order Asterales; family Asteraceae; genus Helianthus; species Helianthus tuberosus. The sequence goes on from CM060420.1 coordinate 63,608,199, forward strand.
GACTGTGGGTTTGACATGTGCACATATATGATTAAGGCATTAGGATTTCCCGTTACACCCTTGTGTTATGTTTGTCGTGTCACCAATTTCCCATAGTAGCCCTGTTGAGCCTAACTACCGTTCGTTTGTCCGCCCATTGTTTATTGTGAAAGGCCAACCGTGAATGATATTGTTATGAGAAAAAGAAAAAAAATAAAATAGAGAAAAAAAAAGAGAGAAAAATAAAAAAAATGTATGGAAAAATGAGAAAGAAAAAAAAAAAGAAAAGTGTTGAATGTTGGTTTAGTTGTTGGGTAAAATTCAACCCAAAGTTGTGTTTGAATAAAGTTATCACAGTTTGGTTATTGTTTGTGAGCCAATTAGAAAAGAAAAAGAACCCAAAAAATTTCTCTACCTTAGCCTAAGCCCAAAACCCGAAAGTCCTTTTGATATGTGCCATGTTAGATGATACAGTGGAGGTGTGATTGTCATACAAGCCTATGATTGCATGATTTCATGTTTGCTTATTGAGTATTTATATACTAGCACATTACACGCTAGTCCAGATATTAACCCAAGAGGAGAGTACATTGTTAGAGGTGTGTAGCATGTGATTAATTGTAAACATGTTAGTTTTAGATAGACAAGTCTTAAGTTTTTAAAGTTGCATCATTTACTTGTCAGACTGTCAATCTCGATTGTGTCAGTCTATGGGATGGGTATGACTTGGGACTTAACAGGTTGAATCGGTTAAGGAGTTTAGAGGTATTGTTGCTATGGTGATTAGTTCTAGTTGGTTTGCTTGAGGACAAGCAAAGGTAAGTGTGGGAATGTGATAGAGAGGGTGAAACCCGAGCTTTAGAGTGTTTAAATACTATGTTTTATGTGTATTTGATGTGTTTACTTAGTAGTTGGTTATCACAATTAGTTAATCAAGTTTAACACCTATGCTATGTAGGTCACGATTAAACACATAGTTGAAGTTAACTGTAAAACCTGAAATCTGGAGGAACCATTTTCTCTCCTATTGATTTAAATCTTAATTTTTGTTCGTTAATTTAGCTATTTCTCATAAGCAATCAAACCGATTTTCTAATTCAGTAGTAGTTAATTAATACTTTTCATTACGACACTTTCCACAATCCTCCCTTGGTTCGATATCCGACTTAATCTAGCTACTAGTTTATTTCGGTTTTTGCATGTCACTAATGACATACATCAAAATTTTGTTTAAAGGTCTTCACCCAGACCGTACCTGATATGCACTACGGGGGTCTTAGTGCACAATTACCCCTTGTATTTCCCATAAATGCACGGTACCTGACATCACTGATCCAGCGGGGTCTAGTTTTTATCACGATGTCCACTGAAGCACTGCAGTACGGCCTCAATCCACACTTTCCTATCGAGTTCCCAACATACACTCGATAGTTAACTCTCCACATGCGTTTCTTTTTACTCAATATCAGCCGATCAGTTGGTGTGACATTTGTGCTTGTAATCATTGTACAAAATCTGAATAGTTCAATTATCAATAAAACAATGTGATTTGATCCCAATATTTGTTTATTTATCTTTGTCATTTTGCACGTTTTGATTTTCGTTCAATTTCAAACTCTATATCGCTTTCTAGAAAATTATAAGCAAATTGATGCGTAAACGTAATCAGTTTAACGCGACAAACACTCCAGAACATCAACATATGCTTAACATACCTTAAATAACCTTTACATAACTTAGAAATAAGTTTTAAAGGGTTTGGTATGGCAAAATCAAGTTTATTTGCTTACAGGGACTATTTGCGACAAACTGCGAAAGTATGCCGATTCGTATAGAAACGTACATTCCGGAATTTGATCATAAGCTATGCATACCCTAAATATCCTTCACATAGCTTAGAAATAGGCTCCATTCTTGAAGTTTTCTGCTTATTGGACCTATCCCTTCTGGTTGAAGGCTCCATTCTTGAAGTTTTCTTGTTCTATCTTCAAGCATTGGACCTTTTGTAAGCTTTTTTGATGCTTTTTATGCATTTCAAGCATGAAGGTCAAACAGCTTTTGACTTTCTCCTTTGACCAGTCTTTGGTCAACACAAAGTTCGTTTGAACTTTGCAACGTGAGCGTAATCACGATGGTTATAGTCACTTGTGACTATACCTACTGATTACCACGTTGATTAGGTGTAGTGACGAGTCAAAGTTTCGGTCAAAATACGTATTTATGCGTATTTTGCAACGAAGCTATTTTTGGGTATCAAAACACTTTGTTTTGATATCAAACTTGTTTTCTAACTTAGTTAAACATGTTTTAACATGTTTAGCTCGTCACTTTTAGTTTAGTGCTTATATAGGGTCGTAAGTTAAGCGGTCTAAAACAACCGCTTAGACTTTCAAACCCGACCCATTTGGTCGATCGTTAGGATCCGACCAAACATATTTTGTGACCATAGTTGCATAGGGAATAACCTTCCGAGGTTATACCTTATGGTCACTTAGTTTACTTAGTTGTATGATAGGTAGTTTATATGCCTTAGGAAAATGACCAAAATGCCCTTTTTGCGCATAATTTCATTTTAAGCATATGTAACTTAAATTTTGCCACATAAGCTGATTATTAAACATGTTAGGGCATATAATACTTGTCATAGGACTAGTTAGGCTACTCGTTTGCGCTTTTGCGCAAATGGCGCGTTAAAGTAGCATAAGCTACCTAAACGGGTCATAACGGGTCATAAGCACTTAGGATAGGTTCCGATTTAGAATGTAGGCTTTGTTAAACCATATTAAATGACTTCCAATACTCATTTGGTTTACGAGACCTCATTCTATCCGATCTTCCGATTTAGGTCCGGTTTATTAACGTAGTTACCTATATTAGGTGCCGATTGATTCCGTGATCCTTCTAGCGTTACTTGGTTGTTATTTCAAGTCTTTTGAGCAATATCAAGTGAGTACATAGTCTCCTCATTTACTGTTTTCAAGTATTTTGGGGTGATACACATGTGTCTACTTGTTACTTTCATGCTTTTCATACTTTCATGACATATACTTGCTATGTTCATTAGTACGCATATAGTACATGATTTAAATTGCCATTTGCTATGTATGTTGACTGAGCATGCTAACACATTGTTTTCATAAACACGTTTGTTGCATATGTTTACTCAGCATATGGACACATTGATTTACATTACATTTCTGCTATGTATGTTTACTGAACATGCTTACATTTGGTATGACATTTGGTTTGTATAACGAAACTAAAATACGTTCATTAACACTGATCATGCCGCTCGGTAGTATGTAGTGGTACCATAGGAATTGACAACTCCCATTCCTGGAATCCTAGGTTTGTTTGGACGTAAGGAATGACAGAATCTGAAAACATTTTAATAAACCTTTGATTTGTTTGAAGGTTTATCCTACAGTCTCAAGGCTTAAATGTATGCGTTTAACATTACCACATAAATGTTTGTATCAGTAAAGCATTGATTTTGCAAAACATAACTTTTGACTTAAACTATGATTTAGTTCAATTACATTGTTTTGTACATTTTGTCTATGGGGTTGAGTAAATACTTTTTATTCCCCATACATAACATTTGATTTTTCATTGATATTATACATATGGTTTAAGTTGATACTTTTCGCTTGCCATACATACTATTTGGTTATACCATACATGATTTACATTTCATACTAGACTTTGTTTACACATAAACATTTTGACATTGGTTTAAACAAGACATTTTGGTGTTTATTTGGTAAGTGATTTACGTAACGAGACGTGTGTAATATGATAAAAGCATGGTGGATATGCCGCTGGTACTTCCTATATATAACTGCTTTTATGGTATTACATATCATAGCGTTATCTAAATCATTTCAACAAGAACATGTTACATTTTTTACAAACGACACATTTACACAAAGAAATTGATTTACAAACGGCATATTTTATGCAAACTCATTTTACTTGGTTATTCATTTAACCTTACTCCTTTCTTTTATAACAATTTGATTTCTTTATCAAATTTCGTATAATTTTAATAAGATTCATGACTAACTTTTTGTTAAACATTTCTTTCAACTACAAGTCATGAATCCTGCTTCAACAAAACCTATGTATCTCACAAGATTTTTATGCTGATGTACCTATTTTCACATGTGTTTACAGGAGCTGATGCATAGGATTGATCAAGATACACTTAGGCGGACTTGGGCCTTAGTGACAATAAAAGATGCAAGGCTAGTTTAATTATGTTATGTTTCTTTTGTTCTAAGACAATGTAATCGCTTTTATTTAAATAAAATGAAACTTTAAATACCATGGTTGTGTAACAATAATTCTGTCGCTCCACTCCCCGACGTTTCCACCGCGGTTTGTTGTTTTATGCGGCCGGGGTGTGACAGAAGAGTTGGTATCAGAGCCAACAGTTATAGGGAATTAGGTTATTAGTAATGCTTTGACCTAGACTATAACTTTTCTAGGACCCCAACACAAGTTATCTTGTGTTTAGATCTTAAAACATTACGGTCACCTATCTTTAGGTGATTACCAAAACAAGAACATAATTTTCCAAAACGATTTTAAAAATCAATCATCTATTTTTAGATGATTTGTTATAAGGTTTTGAACCCTCTAACTTTTCAAAATCTCGTCAAAGTTTGGGTCTAAATAATGTGAACACGTGCAATCTGGCCTGTATCTCGAGTTTTCTATCTAGGCTAGCGTGTTGTACAAATCCACATAATCGGACCAGTCACTCTTACTTGGGAACTCTTGGGGTGAGTGTCCACTTATAGGCTAAAGCATGTCTTCGCGATACATTATTACGACCCACTTACTTTGATTTGTCACTATGTGTCATTTGTTTGCTTTGTGATTACGAACGAATGACCACCATCCTTACTTTTTGTCGATGTTTGTAACATATCATTTTCCATCATGCCATCTTACCAGTTTTCTCTCATGTTTCCTCTTTTAGAATGCCTCCTCGACGTGATGCTCAGCCACCTAACGCCGATCTGGTGGCTATCATTGCGCAGCAAATGGCTGCTTCACTCCCAAATCTCATTGCTCAAATTAACCAAGCCAATGTTAATGCACCTGCTCTGTGCAACTTCAAAAGCTTCAATTCGGCTAAAGCGCTCAAGTTTAGTGGTTCTGAAGGGGCAACTGGGCTCCTACAGTGGTTTGAGAGCATTGAGAGCACCTTTCGCCATGTGCAGTGTCCCGATAATCGTAAGGTTGAGTTTGCTTCCAGTGTATTTCAAAAGAGGGCTCTTACTTGGTGGAATGGGGTAATGAGAGACTGTGGTGCTAATGTTGCTATAGCAAAAACCTGGGAAGAGCTTAGGGTTCTTATGATGAGGGAATTCTGTCTTCGTCATGAACAAAGGGCGTTAGACAGAGAGTTTGATGATCTGAAATAGGACAGTGGTGAACATCGGGCTTATACCGACATATATGAGGAACTGAGCTTACTTTGTCCCACAATGGTTACCCCACCTGATAAAGCTATCGAGAGGTATGTCGATGGTTTACCTGACCCTGTGCAAGATATCGTCACTGGTAGCAACCCTACCACAGTTCGACAGGCCATCGAGTTGGCTGCGACTTTGACCTAGTCGCAAATCAGGAAAGGTAAACTCCATAGGAAGGGTGACAAGAATAAAAAACAGTCATCTGACAAGAGTGAGAGTAAGAAGGGTAAGAAAGCTGGGTCTTCAAGGTGGTCTAAATCAAGTTGCTCCAAATCAGCCAGCGCAAGGCTTCCTAGAATTAACATGTTATAGCGCAGGCAAACCAAGCTGCTCCAAATCAGCCAGCGCAACCACCTGCCAAGAAACTATACATTAGCAACGCACCTTTGTGCAACAGGTGTAACAGCCTCCATTAACCCCACGTTCAGTGTCGTTATTGTACCAACTGTGGGAGATCTGGTCATCTTGCTAATACATGTCGTCTTCCTCCTAACCAGAACTAAGCAGCCCAAAACCCAGCTCAGGAACCTGCTCAACTGCCTGCTCAACAACCAGCACAAGCTGCACGACCTCACTATCCGCCTGGATCTTGCTACAATTGTGGGGATCTGACCCACTATAGAAATCAGTGTCCGAGGTTGGCAAATGCAAATCAGGCGTAGGCTCGTGGTCGAGTCTTTAATATGAATGCAAACAAGGCACGTGCAGACAACGAGGTGGTGAATGGTACGTTCTTTGTTAACATTCAGCCTGCTTCTGTTCTATTTGATTCGGGTGCGGATAAGAGTTTTGTGTCATTATCTTTTGAGCCTTTACTTTGCATGTCTAGAACAAAACTAGGAAAGCCCTTGAAAGTAGAGGTCACTAGTGGTGAACCCGTTGTTCTTGATTCTATTCTTCGAAATTGCCAGTTGAACCTTAACAACCATCTTTTTCCTATCGACCTCACACCGATGCAACTTGGAAGTTTCGACATAATAGTGGGAATGGATTGGTTAGCCAAGTATCACGCAGAGGTAGTTTGTTTTGAGAAGATAGTTCGTGTATCGCTTTCGTCTGGTGAGATCTTAGAGGTTCATGGTGAGAAACCTGCTAGTAGTCTCAAACTCATGACGTGTATTCAAGCTCAAAAGTACCTACGAAAGAACTATGTGGCCTTTTTGGCACATGTCGTAGAGGAGAAAGGGAAAGGTAAGTCAATTCAAGACATCCCTATTGTTCGGGATTATCCTGAAGTGTTTCCTGAAGAATTATCTGGTTTACCCCCAGCGCGCCAAGTCGAGTTTCGTATTTATCTTATACCTGGTGCATGCGAATCCTATTGCTAAATCTCTGTGTCGTCATGCACCGTCTGAGATGCAGGAACTATCTAAACAACTTCAAGAGCTTTCTGACAAAGGTTTTATCCGTCCTAGCTTTTCACCTTGGGGTGCTTCCGTTCTTTTTGTTAAGAAGAAAGATGGCTCTTTCAGGATGTGTATCGATTATCGTGAGTTTAACAAGCTTACCATCAAGAATCGATATCCCCTACCTCGCATTGATGATCTCTTTGATCAGTTACAGGGTGCAACTTGTTTTTCAAAGATTGGTCTATGTTCTGGGTATCATCGACTTCGAGTGCTCGAGGAAGATATTCCCAAGACTGCTTTCCGTACTAGATATGGGCACTATCAGTTCACTGTTATGCCATTCGGTTTAACTAATGCTCCGACTGTTTTCATGGACTTGATGAATAGGGTTTGTAAGACTTATTTGGACAAGTTCATCATTGTTTTCATCGATGACATCTTGATTTATTCTAAGACGCGAGCAGATCATGAACAACATCTCCGTCTTACTATGGAGCTCCTGAAGAAAGAACAACTTTTTGCCAAATTCTCCAAGTGCGAATTTTGGCTTAAGGAAGTTCAATTTTTGGGACATATTGTTAAAGAACAAGGTATTCATGAAGATCACGCTAAAATCAGTGCTATCAAGGATTGGGATACGCCTACTACTCCTACCGAAGTCCGTTCATTTCTTGGACTCGCGGGTTATTACCGCCACTTTATCGAAAACTTCTCCAAGATTGCAGTTCCTCTCACTGCACTAACTCAGAAGAATAAACCCTTTGAATAGGGATCCAAACAGGAAGAAGCTTTTCAGACCTTGAAACAAAAACTTTGTGATGCACCTATTCTGTCTTTACCTAAGGGCAACGATGATTTTGTCGTGTATTGTGATGCATCTAATTTAGGCCTTGGCTGCGTTCTCATGCAAAGAAACAAATTCATAGCTTATGCATCGAGACAGTTGAAGGTTCACAAGAAGAACTACACCACTCATGATCTTGAGTTAGGTGCAGTCCTTTTTTTGCTATCAAAATCTGGAGACACTACCTGTATGGTACAAAATGTGTGGTTTTCACTGACCACAAGAGTCTTCAGCATATTTTCAATCAGAAGGAACTTAATAAGAGGCAACGACGTTGGGTTGAACTTCTAAACGACTACGATTGCGAAATTCGCTACCATCCTAGTAAGGCGAATGTCGTGGCTGTTGCATTAAGTCGTAAAGAGCATGTCAAGCTTCACTGTGTTCAGGTTCAATCTGATATTCAAACCCGCATTTCTCAGGCTCAACATACTTGTGTCTCACAAGATTTGATGGATAAGGAATTACCATGTCATATTAAGCCTGATCTTGAACTAAAAGACAATGGATTGTATTATTTCATGGACCGTTTATGGGTCCCAAGTCAAGACAATCTTCGCACCTTGCTAATGGATGAAGCTCACAAGTCTCATTATTCTATTCATCCTGGTGCAAATAAAATGTAAAAGGATCTTCGAACCCAGTACTGGTGGCCGGGTATGAAGAAAGACATTGCCTTATATGTACCCAAATGCCTTACTTATCTTAAGGTTAAGGCTGACAATCAACATCCCTCTGGATTATTGGAACAACCAGAGATACCAGTTTGGAAATGGGAAAACATTGCTATGGATCTTATTACCAAACTTCCACGCACTAAGAAAGGTCATGATGCCATTTCGGTAGTTGTTAATCGTCTTACAAAGTCAGCACATTTCTTGCCAATCTGTGAGGATCTATCTGCCGACAAGCTTGCTAAAATCTATGTAGATGAGATTATATCCCGTCATGGCGTTCCTTTAAACATTATTTCTGACATAGATGCTCGATTCTCGTATCGTTTTTGGAGAACCATGCAATCTACTATGGGAACCCAACTTAATTTGAGCACAGCATATCATCCTCAAACGGATGGTCAATCTGAAAGAACAATCCAGACATTGGAGGATATGCTTAGAGCTTGTGTGATCGATTTTGGTGGTAGTTGGGATTCGTATCTTCCGTTGATTGAATTCTCCTACAACAATAGCTAACACTCCAACATCAACATGGCTCCTTTCAAGGATTTATAGGGTTGAAAATGTCGTTCACCAGTCTGGTGGAATGAGATCGGTGAAGCTCAGCTTACTGGACCTGAGCTCATTCTAGAGACTACAGATAAAGTCAAGAAAATTCGCGACAAGCTTCAGACAGCTAGAAGCCGTCAAAAGAGTTACATGGATAGACGATGCAAGCCTTTGGAATTTCAAGTCGGTGATCGTGTCTTACTTAAGATTTCACCTTGGAAAGGTGTGATCAGATTTGGAAAGACAGGAAAACTTACACCTAGATATATTGGACCATTCAAGATCGCCGAAAGAATCGGAAAAGTGGCCTACTGACTTGAGTTACCTCCTGAACTCGGAAATGTTCATCCAACCTTTCACGTGTCCAATCTTAAAAAGTGTTTAGCTGATGAGAACCTCCACATACCACTTGATGAAATTCGTGTTGATGACACGATGCACTTTGTTGAAAAGCCTGTGGAAATAATGGACCGTGAAGTCACAGTGGCTTAAACGCAAGCGCTTTCCACTTGTTAAAGTTCGCTGGGAATCTAAACGTGGTCCAGAATTTACTTGGGAATGTGAAGATCAAATGAAGGCGAAATATCCACATCTATTCTCACAAGTTTCCTCTAAATAAATTTCGGGATGAAATTTCCTAAAGTAGGGGAGACTGTGACATCTGTGCTTGTAATCATTGTACAAACTCTGAATAGTTCAATTATCAATAAAACAATGTGATTTGATCCCAATATTTGTTTATTTAAGTTTGTCATTTTGCACGTTTTGATTTTCGTTCAATTTCAAATTCTATATCGCTTTCTAGAAAGTTATACGCAAACTGATGTGTAAACGTAATCAGTTTAACTCGAAAAACACTCCGAAACATCAACATATGCTTAACATACCTTAAATAACCTTTACATAACTTTGAAATAAGTTTTAAAGGGTTTGGTATGGCAAAATCAAGTTTATTCGCTTACAAGGACTATTTGCGACAAACTGTGAAAGTATGCCGATTCGTATAGAAACGTACATTCCGGAATTTGATCATAAGCTAAACATACCCTAAATATCCTTTACATAGCTTAGAAATAGGTGTTGAGGGGTTCGTTATGCAAAATATGCTTATTTGATCAAACAGGGACTAAAAGCGTCAAAAAGTGCATAAGTTTACATTTACGCGCATATCTTACGTTCTGAACATATCCGGACATCCAAAAATTTTTTTAATCATTAAAATATTTTAATTTAGTGATTGGAATGCTAAAACTTCTTTTGTCGCGTAATTTGGATCGTTTTTCGCGTCCGTTCGTGTTTCGTCGTAATTAACCAAATAACGTGGCCGTACGACCAAACGAACCGACATCTGAGATGTTTTCAAGCATATTTCATGTTCCCTATACTGTGGAATCATTGTAGAGCCTTGAAAATGGGTTAACGGGGCTTAAACGCGTCAAAAATGGCCTTAAAAGCTTGCAGGGACTGAAGTTGTAATTTCTGAAACTGTTGCCTGAAGTGTGGTCGCTCGCGGGGCGCGTAGACTCACCCGGAGTCTTACGCAGGGCGCAACAGACCCCCAGATGTGCAGAAACTTTTTTTTCTCAAACAACAGCTGATTCTCTGAGTTTTGGACATGGTTTTCTCATACTTTAGGCTGCTTTTTGGACTCCCATGGTATTTAAAACCATGTGCCACACTTGTATGGCTAGGATCAAAGCTCAAAACTCGAGGAACGATCTTAACGGTTCTTGAAAATTTATATAAACCCAACAATTTCATTTCTTAACTTGCTCAACTTCTGAATTCTCTTCTTCTTCTTCTTCTTCTGCTTATTGGAGCGATCCCTTCTGGTTGAAGGCTCCATTATTCAAGTTTTCTTGTTCTATCTTCAAGCATTGGACCTTTTGTAAGCTTCTTTCATGGTTTTTATGCATTTCAAGCATGAAGGTTAAACAGTGTTTGACTTTCTGCTTTGACCAGTCTTTGGTCAACACAAAGTTCGTTTGAACTTTGCAACGTGAGCATAATCACTGTAACAACCCGCACGTTCATGCGTTGTTACTGCTCATTACACTAGTTACGCCTAGCACCAGAGATTCGGATCATAATGTAACCATATCTCCTCTATGGCCATGAAGCATCGCAGAGTAACGCATATTCAAAACGAAACCCGGTTATTGTATCGCAACTTTGAAATATGGATATTTATACGACCCTATGTGACTAATTATACTAAATATATGAATATGGGTATGAGAAGGTGTGACTAAACTATCGCAACGCTTAACAATCAAAATAAAGCAGTGAAACGTAATTCGCCGGAGACCACTGATCGAGTGACTGGTCGATCGGATGGCCACCCGATCGGATTGCCACCCGATCGGACAGCCACCCGATCGGACAGCCATCCGATCCATGGCACTCCATCACCTTTTCTCCTCTTCACCTATAAATAGCCCTTGTCACATCACTATTCAAGTGATATGACAGCTCTCACTCGACCAGCACGCTTTGGGGCCATTTTCTCTCAATTTCTCGCGATTCTTGTAAGTTTCAACCTCAAATCTTGTACTTCTATGATCTACACGCACTTCTTCATCATTTTCTCTTTTGAATCTTAACTTTTAACCGAGAAATCGATGGATTTGAGGTATTCTAGGATGATGTCATCGTGGAGTTCTTATGAACTTCAAGTGTTGGCCTCATTCCACCAAGAACCACTCAAATCTGAAGGATTTCCACAAGAATAAACAACATTTTCGCATAGATCTACACATAATCATGGATAAAAGGATTGAAAGATGGTTTTCCAAATTTTCTTTCAACTCTTTTACACTCAATGCACTCAAAACCGATAGAATCGAAGCTCGTCTGATCCTCTACTCTTTCTTAGTGATGTGACAGCTCAAGATCCGAATTTTATCTACGAGACAACCGATCTCGGGTTAAACACGAACCGTCGTCTTAAACAACTAACCGACCGGACTAGGGTGATTCCTGCCCGATCGGGTCACCTGGGCATTGATAGGATTCTATTGTTTGGCACGTTGTCATACCGTCTCGAGAAAACCGCAAAACTATCAAAATAACCAAGTGTAAAGACGATCAGGTCGACTGGGATGGATTGCCGTCCGATTGGATTGCCATCCGATCGGATTGCCACCAGATCGGACAGCCACCCGATCGACTTGCACCTTGGTCCCACACTTAAGCTATTAAATCACCTTTTCAAAGTTTGGAAAGTTGAACGAATTGCCGTCCGATCGGATTACCACCCGATCGAGCGACCATCCAACCCTGTGATGTTTTGAACTTCATCACTTAAACAATTTTCAACATATTCAATACATAGCCAGTTCCAAATGGATTGCCACCCGATCGGACTGCAATCCGATCGAGTGACAAACTGCTATGAACTTGTTCTCACTAAGTATCCCACTAATCGGATCGTCACCCGATCGAGCCGCCGTTCGATCGACCGACCTGAAGGGTAAAGATACCTCTATGTTTTCAAAATGTTACAACGAAAACTTCAAAAGGCAAGCCATCAAACACAAACACATCCATACTAAACGAGGTGACAATCCAATCGAATGGCCATCCGATCGGATGACCATCCGAACGGATTACCACCCGATCGACTGGCCATCCGATCGGGTTGCCATTCGACACTCAGTCGCATCTCACCGTTTAACGCACTGTTCGACGCTTACGCCACCAATCTGTAATCAGGCTAATATCAGGCGCGCTCCCTTCAATCCAACCAAGTTGTGTTTGCTTGCCGAACACCGACTGTGAGTATACTCGAACCCCTTTTACCGCATTTTGGGTGTAACATACGTTTCTATCAAATCAAATTTATCAAAACGAACTATTCAATCAAACTGTTTATCACATGCGAATAACTGTTATGCATATTTACACGTGATACTAGTTACATATGTGTTAGGACTTTTACTCGCGAGGTCCTGCCTTAACTAGTATAGTACTATAGCACCCGACGGGGTCTAGTTAGGATGAATAGCAATCGCAATCGCAGCTCGAGTGACTTAGCTGGTAGTATCTGTCTTATATGCATGTATGTTGAGGTATCCTGTTTATGTATATGGTAATTCACAGCACTTTTATCTACTATGTTTCGCTATCAAAACTTGTATACTCGCCAACACTTTTGTATTAACGTTGTTTTAACGTATGTTGCAGGTCTAGTCGCAGTCTACATCAAATCAAGCTTGGACGTCTAGAAACACACCTAAAAATCTAGGTTGTCGGATTTGTATTGTTTGGGAGAACATGAAATTCATGACAGCTTATGTGATTGTAAATGTTTATTAGTATGGGATAATGAACTCATTAAATATTGTCACAATGTAGTTGTTATGGATTCTCTTGAGCAATCTGATTCGCCTAGTGCCGCGCCCCGATGATTCCGCCATCGGTTGGGGTGTGATAGATTGGTATCAGAGCCATAACTATAGGGAATTAGGAAAGACACGACCTAGTCCAGGTTTGTTGTCTTACAAATGACCTAGTCTATAGTCTAAGTACCAACGGGCCGACTCATACGAACCCTGTAGGAATCGTACGGGCCTACTTGATACTCTCGTTCGAATCTGTTAAAAACTACGACTTTGTGTGAACACCGCATACTACAACTTCACATGAAGAGCCTTTCCTAAGGCTAGAATGTTACTTAGCCTTTCCTAAGGCCAACACAATGCACATGTTTTCGAAAATACTCGTTTAACACAATCGAGTGGTCCAGTCGAGATCAGGCATGAAAACCCAGAACTGTCGATAAGATCGCTCACTCAGCGCATTTTTCTAGCACGAGAACTTTTCGTCGAGCTAAGAGTGACATCCATATCTCAACGAAAGTCACCATTTCAAAATCTAGTGGGACTCCCGAACTTATTCGAAGAGCACAACCACAGCTAGGAGCGAAGTTATTAAGTCAGGGGTGAAACCCATACCTTAATGAACCGTTCCACTCTATATAAAAAGATTTTCAAAAACTCTCACCAAGGACTCAATTATAACGATAACTCGAGCCACGCGATGCCCAGGAAGACGAATGCCATGAGCTGCATCTCAGTTGAAGCATAAAGCCTTCTAGGGCAACGAGCACGCATGAAGTTGTTGGGTATAGTTGGATTACCTTGGGTAGTCGACGTCTAAACACCCGAGGCACTCTATCTACGTTTCTTGCCGATTTTATGCTTTACGGAACTTATTCACGCTTATGTGGCTACGATATAAAACTTTACGCTTTATCGATTCCTCGATTTCTCTATTTTCACTCCCTACTTTATAAACACACAACACGCACCGCCATCGCAATCTAAAACAAAAACCGAATGTTCACAACAAAACAAATGTTTAATTAATCGCTCTCGCTCTCTCCCACTTCATCGCGTCCTCGCGCATTCTACACCGATATGTATGTATGTGTGTAAGTATAAACTACAACTATTTATATGTACAACACGGATCAATTATGTGAGAACTTAGGAATCTCGTGTCTCCTATGTGAAATCTATTATATTACTCGCAACAAGTTTTGATCGCGCTCAAATCGCATCACAAAACTCAAAAATCATTATGATCGAATCTCACTCCAAATCTCTCTCTGTCTAGATGTCTTCCAACAACTCTACCTCGAGACAAACAGTTAGGAGAAGAGCCAAATGAAGCGCCGAAAAGAGGATTGCCTCACTTGTGGCCAAGGAAGTGGCCAAGGTCATACCTCAAATTGTCACTCAAGTGCACTCTCTCAGCAACTCTCGAACCTCAGAAGACTCTAAGACGGAAGCGCCACAATCTACTTTCCTCTACAAATACTTCAAGGCCTGTGATCCGATGGAGTTCACGGGTGAAGGAGGTGTGTCCCAGCTACTCCAGTGGTTCGATTCTATCGAAGTTACCCTTCGTCAGAGTGGGTGTCCCGATAGTTTCTGTACTACTTGCGCAACCGGAGTATTTCAATCGCGAGCACTCGACTGGTGGACTGCCGAACGTAACAAACGTGGGATCTCCGCAGCTTATGCTCTTTCTTGGGATGAGCTGAAGGAACTCATAAAGAAAGAGTATTGCCCTCCCCACGAAGTTACGAAACTAGAAGACGAATTTTGGGAAATCAAGAAAGTCGAAGGTGACAATACTAGCTACACGCAAGGTTTAAACAGCTTAGCATAATCTGCCCAAGTCAAATCAACACTTCAGAAAAAGCCATCACGAAGTACATTCGCGGCTTGCCTGAATGTGTGGGCGATTTTGTCGAAGCTGCAAGACCTGCTACCATCGAAAAAAGTTACCGCTTAGCCACAGAAATCAACGAAAAACGAGTCTTGGATGGATTTTTCTCCAAGAATCCTATCAAACAAGCTCATCAAGCAATCGTCATCGATTCTTCCAACGATTCCTCTGACGATTCTACAAACGATTCTTCAAGTGAGTCCTCAGACGAATCCTCAGATGACAACGCACCGCCTCAGGAAGCTCAGTCCCGCCGCAAACGAAAGACCATGAGCTCAATCTCTTCAACGACTGAGCTATCACAACCAAAACCTCTCCAAGCAATTCCAGTTCACTTAAAGCACGGCTACAATGGAACTCATCCCCTGTGTCTCATGTGTACGTATCATCACCCGCCGGAAGCTAACTGTCACTATTGCGCAAATTGCAACTGGTATGGTCATCTTACCCAGCACTGCCGCACGGGGCCACAGACTTGAGGAATTTCAGCAACGCAGTCTCCACAAAAGTCCTTCACAACAACATTAGTTATGTTTCCAATGTTGTTGTAATGATACGATTTTCGCCGTTAATTTCTTAAGTATGTTGAACTTGTTCTATTTCTCGACGCAATATGGACTCTATTTATCTCTCAATTCTCTCGCAGTCACGCACGGACTATATACTAACACTATATATGATATTATGTGTCTTGACCCCACAATGCATTCTTGAAATGAGGTATGATAAACGTGCAAGGGACGACTTAATCACGGGTGCACACGGGATTATTTTGTCCAGTGCACGAGGATCATACTAAGTTCCAATGATGCCATATAGTTCAAAGGCATGGTTAAGCGTGGTGGATATGCCGCTGGTACTTCCTATATATAAGCGTCTTGACCATGTCGACACAGTGTGACGTCCATTCACGGGGCAGAGGCGTGTGGTTGAAGCATGGTGGATGCGCCGATGGTACTTCCTATATATAAGTGCTTCGCCATGCCAACCAATGTCTTGTGAAGAAAGCACCGTACAAGTTGAACGGTATTAGACCAATTACACTATCGAATCTATTTTCAACACACTACACTACATCGCAAGGCGTAACAATCTCAAATCGCAACTCAAAGCATGTAATCGCTAACACTTTTCGTAAGTCAAACTCGCCCACAATCGCATTATCGCTAGAATCTACTTCGCAATCTCAATCGCTTATTGTGTGCTTCGTTCAATCGTTGGTTATGTGTATTGCTTATCGTGTGTATCGCTATATCGCTGGTGTATTGCTCTATCGTTCATCGCTTAATGTTTGTCGCTATCGCTATCACTTATCGTTATCTATGCCATCTGTGTTATGTTAGCACACATGACCTCGCTTCACAAAACGAAACTGATAGGGGTAAAACATGGTGGATACGCAGCTGGTACTTTCTATATATAAGTATTATCAGAAGACTTT
This sequence comes from Helianthus tuberosus, assembly GCA_030545235.1. Taxonomy (NCBI): domain Eukaryota; kingdom Viridiplantae; phylum Streptophyta; class Magnoliopsida; order Asterales; family Asteraceae; genus Helianthus; species Helianthus tuberosus. Next base: position 63,624,761 of record CM060420.1, read on the forward strand.
CGTGGAAAAAGGCCATGTGGGGCTTAATGTCAGTTAAAATTTGTGGTGTGTTGAATCTAATCAAATATCATGTTCCCATCGCTAGCAACGCATCGATCGCCGCCTATCGCTCAACGGTTTTCGCTATCATTCGTCGCTTATCGCTTATCACTTTTCGCTTATCGCCGCCGTCTTCGCTCATTATGTTTATATTGTGCTATCGGATTTTCGCGTACCGCTTATCGCTTATCACACTCGCTCGTGTCGCTAAACTGAGTTCGTAAACGACTTCATCGCTCAGTTTGCTCAATCCTTCTCTTACACTTGGTCCGACCATTTTTCACTTGGACCGAGGGAATCAAAATCTATCAGTACTATGTCGACACACACGACACCGCCTCACGGGACGGAAGCCATATGGCTAAAACATGGTGGATACGCCGCTGGTACTTCCTATATATAAGTGTTTTAGCCATCTTGTCGAACTATCGTGAGAAAGTGCCATGCAGGGCCGACTTTAAAATTAAAATCTTTGATGTTATTTAAAACCTTTGTGTAAACAAAGCTTTTCTCAAAAAAAAATTCAAAAAAAAAAATTGATCAAAACCTTTTGTAACGTTGGTCTGACAATCGACTCAAGTTACTGCCGAGTGACAAGAAAATTTCTTAAAACCAGTTTTTTTAAAACACGCTAAAATCTTTTAGTAACTAAATGATAAAACCCCTCTCATAGCATTGGTGTGAACATCGAGACAGTTTAACACTGCACTATGGGAAGGTTTTCGTAAATAAGTTTTCTCCAACCTTTCGAATTAACCAACTTTTCGAGAATTCAAAACACTTTTGGAATGCTTTTCGTGTGTCGCCATCTTTGTTATACGAATCGCCTTACTCGCTGCCATCGCGCGTCATCACAATGCTCTCGCTCGTCGAATTTCAACCGATCGCTCGCTTATTTTTGACGCTTTTAATCGCTACTCCCACTCACATCGACCCTCGCAACCCTTCTTATGGATAAATTTCGGGACAAAATTTCCTCAAGCAGGGGAGACTGTAACAACCCGCAGGTTTGTGCGTTGCTACTGCTCGTTACACTCGTTACGCCTACCACCAGAGATTCAGATCATAATGTAACTATATCGAATACATCGCTGCTTCGCAGTATTTTCGCATACTACGCATACTTTATCGCTATAACACATCGCATCACACACACCAACGCTCACGGTGACGTTGAGTGAGGACCTATTCTACCCTCCTCGATGGCTGTGAAGCGTCGCAGAGTAACGCATATTCGAAACGAAACCCGGTTATTGCATCGCAACTTTGAAATATGGATATTTATACGACCCTATGTGACTAATTATACTAAATATATGAATATGGGTATGAGAAGGTGTGACCAAACTATCGCAACGCTGAACAATCAAAATGAAGCAGCGAAACGCAATTCGCCGGAGACCACCGATTGAGTAACTGGTCGATCGGATTGCCACCCGATCGGACAGCCACCTGATCGGACAGCCATCTGATCCATGGCACTCCATCACCTTTTCTCCTCTTCACCTATAAATAGCCCTTGTCACATCACTGTTCAAGTGATGTGACAGCTCTCACTCGACCAACACGCTTTGGGGCCATTTTCTCTCGATTTCTCGCGATTCTTGTAAGTTTCAACCTCAAATCTTGTACTTCTATGATCTACACGCACTTCTTCATCATTTTCTCTTTTGAATCTTAACTTTTAACCGAGAAATCAATGGATTTGAGGTGTTCTAGGATGATGTCATCGTGGAGTTCTTATGAACTTCAAGTGTTGGCCTCATTCCACCAAGAAGCACTCAGATCTGAAGGATTTACACAAGAATAAAAAACATTTTCGCATAGATCTACACATAATCAGGGATATAAGGATTAAAAGATGGTTTTCCAAATTTTCTTTCAACTCTTTTACACTCAATGCACTCAAAACCGATAGAATCGGAGCTCGACTAATCCTCTACTCTTTCTTAGTGATGTGTCAGCTCAGGATCCGAATTCTATCTACGAGACAACCGATCTAGGGTTAAACACGGACCGTCGTCTCAAACAGCTGACTGACCGGACTAGGGTGATTCCTGCCCGATCGGGTCACCTGGGCGTTGATAGGGTTCTGTTGTTTGGCACGTTGTCATTCCGTCTCGAGAAAACCGCAAAACTATCAAAACAACCAAGTGTAAAGACGATCAGGTCGACTGGGATGGATTGCCGTCCGATCGGATTGCCATCCGATCGGATTGCCACCCGATCGGACAGCCACCCGATCGGCTTGCACCTTGGTCCCCCACTTAAGCTATTAACTCACCTTTTCAAAGTTTGGAACGCCGAACGAATTGTCATCCGATCAGATTGCCACCCGATCGAGCGACCATCCAACCCTGTGATGTTTGAACTTCATCACTTAAACAATTTTCAACATATTCAATACATAGCCAGTTCCAAACGGATTGCCACCCGATCGGACTGCAATCCGATCGAGTGACAAACTGCTGTGAACTTGTTCTCACTAAGTATCCCACTAATCGGATCGTCACCCGATCGAGCCACCATTCGATCGACCGACCTGAAGGGAGATACCTCTATGTTTTCAAAATGCTACAACGAAAACTTCAACAGGATAACCATCAAACAAAAACACAAACACATCCATACCAAACGAGGTGACAATCCAATCGAATGGCCATCCGATCGGATGACCATCCGAACGGATTGCCACCCGATCGACTGGCCATCCGATCGGATTGCCATCCGACACTCATTCGCATCTCACCGTTTAACTCACTGTTCGACGCTTACGCCACCAATCTATAATCAGGCTAATCTCAGGCGTGCTCCCTTCAATCCAACCAAGTTGTGTTTGCTTGCTGAACACCGGCTGTGAGTATACTCGAACCCCTTTTACCGCATTTTGGGTGTAACATACGTTTCTATCAAATCAAATTTATCAAAAAGAACTATTCAATCAAACTGTTTATCACATGTGAATATCTGTTATGCATATTTACACGTGATGCTAGTTACATATGTGTTAGTACTTTTACTCGCGAGGTCCCGCCTTAACTAGTATAGTACTGTAGCACCCGACGGGGTCTAGTTAGGATGAATAGCAATCGCAGCTCAAGTGACTTAGCTGGTAGTATATGTCTTATATGCATGTATGTTGAGGTATCTCGTTTATGTATATGGTAATTCGCAGCACTTTATCTACTATGTTTCGCTATCAAAACTTGTATACTCGCCAATACTTTTGTATTGACGTTGTTTTAACGTATGTTGCAGGTCTAGTAGCAGTCTTCATCAAATCAAGTTAGGAAGTCTAGAAACACACCTAAAAATCTAGGTTGTCGGATTTGTATTGTTTGGGAGAACATGAAATTCGTGACAGCTTATGTGATTGTAATTGTTTATTAGTATGGGATAATGAACGCATTAAATACTGTCGCAATGTAGTTGTTACGGATTCTCTTGAGCAATCTGATTCGCCTAGTTCCGCACCCCGATGATTCCGCCATCGGTTGGGGTGTGACAGATTGGTATCAGAGCCATAACTGTCACACCCCGACCGCGTAAAACAACAAATCACGGCGGAAACATCGGGGAGTGTAGCAACAGAATTATTGTTTCACAACCATGGTATTTAAAGTTATGTTTTATTTATTAACAAAGTGGGGAATACATTGTCTTTAAACAAAAGAAACCAAAGAAACAAGAGTACATAACATTATTTGAACTGTGTTTCACCCCAAAACAGTTTGAAAATAGTAAAAGAGGGGACTATGTACTCACTTGAGATTACTCAATAGTCTTTGGATAACAACCAAGCAATGCTAAAAAGATCACGGAATCAATCGGCACCTAATATAGCTAACTATGTTAATAAACTGGACCTAAATCGGAGGATCGGATAAAATGAGGTTTCGTAAACCAAATGAGTATAGGAACTCATGTAATATGGTTTAACAAAGCCTACATTCTAAAACGGAACCTATCCTAAGTGCTTACGACCCATTACGACTCGTTTAGGTAGCTTACGCTACTTTAACGCGTCGTTCACGTAAAACCCGTTCGGACCGCCTAACTAGTCCAATGATAAGTAATATATGCCTTAACATGTCTAGTAATGTTGCCTAATCAGTTTAGATGTCAAAATTTAGGTTACATATGCTTAAAATGAATTTATATGCAAAAAGGGCATTTTAGTCATTTTCCTAAGGCATATAAATTACCTATCATACAACTAAATAAACGATGTGACCATAAGGTATAACCTCAGAAGGTTATTCCCTATACAACTATGGTCACCTAAATGTGTTTGGTCGGATCCTAATGATCGACCAAACTGGTCGGGTTCGAAAGTCTAAGCGGTTGTTTAGACCGCTTATCTTACGACCCTATATAAGCACTAAACCTAAAGTGACGAGTTAAACATGTTAAAACATGTTTAACGAAGTTTGATCTCAAAACAAAGGGATTTGATACCCAAGAATAGTTTGGTTGCAAAATACGCATAAACACGCATTTTGACCGAAACTATGACTCGTCACTATTCCTAAATAACGTGGTAATCAGTAGGTATAGTCACCAAGGACTATGACCATCGTGATTACGCTCACGTTGTGAAGTTCAAACGAGCTTCGTGTTGACCATAAATTGGTCAAAGCAGAAAGTCAAACACTGTTTGACTTTCGTGCTTGAAAACGCATAAAAGAACGAAAGAAACTTACAAGAGGTCCATGCTAGGAAGGTTTGAACTAAAAAATTCTCAGGTATAAAGCTTCACTAAGAGAGCTTCAACTTAGAGAATGATTTTGAGATTAATGTGAGGAAGAAGAATGAATGGAGGTGGGTTTATATAGATTTTGGACAACCGTTAGGATTGTTCCTCGATAATTGAGCTTTGATCTTGGCCTTACAAGTGTGCCCATTGTTTTACAATACCATGGGTGTTTAGGATCATTGTACGACCTAAACGAGTCGATCAGAAGAGTTTGAATCCGAATCAAAGGCGGAATTCGATGATACAGACTTGATTACAGCTTGATTCACGTTTAAATCCACTTGTTTATTGATTTCAAAGCAATACAGATCACTTGACAATTTGGCAGCACCTCGGCTCTGAAATCCGGATCGTTACAAATGAAATGGCAAGCTCAGAATTTATAGGAGTGGCATTCCGTACGAAATGGGCAATGCCATTTCGTGCGAAATGGACAAAGTCCATTTCATGCGGAATGGTATCTTCCATTTCGTGCGGAATGGTCCAATCACATTAAAACCCAATTGTCTAACCTACTGAGCTCCATTCTATCCAATCCAGACACAAGACTCGATACAAGACGAAGTTAACAGACATTTATGCACCAACAGACTCCCCCTTCGATTTTGACGAAGTCTTCGGCATCGAGTCTTTAGTCTTGATCAGTCTTTTCACTCTTTCCAAACTGTTTGACACTGTAAGCATCCTTCAATCTCTTTATCTTCTAATTCTCTTGATCAAATCTCTTAATTCTTTTAACTTTAACAGCATCAACAGCTAGCACTCGCACCTGGCTTTGACAATCTTCAAACTCCCCCTTTAATTTTGATCCAGAATCTGCATCTAACTCTTACGTCTTTTAGACTCCCCCTTTCAATAAGCTGGGATCTTGCTTTGCTGCTTTCACAAGTTCAAAACTATTACCTGGCTATCACCTGCACATACTCTACCTAAACATAAGATTTTTATTTATAACAATTTCAATCTATTCTTACCACTTAAAAATCAATACCAAAACAATAATTGTTAGAATATGACATTTTTCATTTTTCATCTCAAACACACTTTCCCAATCCTGTTGTTTTTATCAGTTTTATAATCCACTTAAGTATCTAGATCCAAGTTAATGACCCTAGGCACTTTATTTGTCTACCAAGTGCAACTTAATGACCTTGGTTGACCCGAAATGAAGCAAAACTGACTTTTGTTCAACATTTTTACAAAATATTTTTCTGAAAATTACAAGTTTCAACTTAATGAACTTGTTTTGACTTTTCAATTTCACAGGTTTAATATAATAAGCTCCCAACTCTTCTGTCCAGCTCAGAAACTTCCTGCATCTGTTAGAAACTTGTGAATCTGAAGATCAGCTTTCCACTTTGGTTTGTCAGAAAAAATAAAGCAGAAATGTAAAATCTTTTTGGAATTTGAATAAAGTTTCTAGACTAGAATGCTAAACAGAAATGAAATGCAGTAAAGGTAAACTATTTAAAAACATATTTTTTTGGTGAGCGTGTTAGAGAATCATATCAGCTACCGATAAGTCACAAGTACCGTTAAGCTTTGATTTCATATTCAGAATTAAACAATTCGCTTAGATTGCCGATATACTGATCCTCTTAAGTTCTCACACACATTTCATTCTGATCAGGATACGAATTTAGTGTTTTAGAGACTTAGCTTATACGCGTGTACCACCTCAGAATATACTCCCGTATCCAGACTACTATATTCAGTCTTACAGGTGAGTGCACACTAATGATATCTGTAAGGGGTTAAGTGTTGAGGCCATGAGAGCTCAGGCTATTGCTTTCACAAAATCAGAGAGATGATGGCTCAACTTTAGGTGGGTACCCCTTGGGGATCGTCTTTTCAACAACACATAATTAGCATTTTTCAATGTTTCATCATTTTTTATGCTGAGGGCGGGCTTTATGATTAAAGTTGTGCAAAGTATTATACGAGGACTAGGCTATTGCTCCCGCAAAATCAGAAGTCCTGGTATAATACCCCAGATATCACCACGTACAAAGACCTAGTATGTCAGAAATAGAGCCTTTCAAACAGGATTCCAGGGGTTACCTATATATCCGAGAGATGTTCCCCACGAAATAAGCAAGTAATGATTTAGGTTTATATCCCGAACAAACTTACTAAATGTGTAAAAACCTACCGGCATATCATCAGCGAGACTGTTTAACACTTTTAAACTTTCCATATCTTTAGCATACTGCAACTATCAAGCTGATGTACTATCATTTTCCATTTATACATAAGCTCTTTTTCGGTTTTCTATTGTTTTTGAATTATGAAAATATCTCATGTTTTTGGGTTTTTGAAATTTTTTTTACTGTTTTTGTATTTTCAGAAAATATAGCATACCTCCCCCAAAATACCAAAACAAGTAAAAAATCGACAAACCATTGCAGATTGGTTTTCAACATCATCTACAGTGGTACCTTCATCTACGCCAAGAATCTCCTCCGACACCGATAAAAGCTTCATACCGTTCAATTTTAAAAGATATTGGAAACGAGTTTTATCAAACGCTTTGGTATGTAAATCAGCTTTTTGTTCATCAGTGTGGATTTTCTCAATTCGTATCAACTTCTTCTCGAAACAATCTCGGATGAAGTGAAGACGAATTTCAATGTGTTTTGTTTTAGCGTGATGAACAAGATTTTTCGTTATGTTTATAGTTGCCTCATTATCAACAAAGATAGGGGAGTTAAGAAATTGCAAACCGTAGTATCGCATCTGTTGCTAGATCCACAAGATCTGGGAGCAGCTGCTGCTAGCAGATACATATTCGGTTTCACATGTGGATAAAGCGACAGAGGTCTGGTTCTTACATTGCCAGGTGACTAATCGTGGTCCGAAAAACTGGCACCCCGCTGTTGTTGACTTAGCGTTCACTTTGCAGCATCCGAAATCGGAATCAGAATACCCTTCGAGCGTGAAATCGCCTTCTCTTGGATACCACAACCCCAGTGATGGAGTTCCTTTCAGGTAGCGCAATATCCGTTTCACAATCACCATATGCGAAGCTCTGGGGCTTGACTGAAACCGTGCTACGAGGCATGTTGGATACATGATATCGGGTCTAGAAGTTGTCAAATACATCAGCGATCCGATCATGGAACGATACATCATTTCATCCACCTTCTCTCCGGTGAGATCAGGATTTATCCCATGGTTCGTCGCTAATGGGGTGGAAGCTGGAGTAGTCCCGGGCATCCCAAATTTCTCTAAGATATCATGAACATACTTCGTCTGATGTATGAAAATTCCCTCGGGTAGTTGATCAACCTGAAGTCCCAAGAAGAATTTCATCTCACCCATCGATGGCATTTCAATTTTTTGCTTCATAACTCTTTCAAAATCTTTGCACAGATCTTCATTTGTTAACCCAAATATGATGTCATCCACGTATATTTGAACTATCAGAAGATGTCCGTCGACTTCTTTGGTGAAAAGAGTGGCATCCACTTTTCCACGGATGAAGCTGTTGGTAAGCAAATGTTGAGACAATGTCTCATACCAAGCTCTTGGGGCCTGGTGTAAACCATACAGCGCTTTATCCAGTAAATAGACCTTGTCTTTGTGGATTGGATCGGTGAAGCCCGGTGGCTGTCTGACATATACCTCCTCTTTTACCTTCCCGTAGAGAAAAGCCGATTTAACATCTAGCTGAAAAACTTTAAAACCTTTCCAAGATGCAAATGCTAGGAAGATTCTGATCGCTTCAAGTCTAGCAACCGGAGCATATACTTCGGTGAAATCTATACCTTCCTGCTGACTAAAGCCCTAGACTACGAGTCGAGCTTTGTTGCGAATAATAACCCCTCGGTCATCCCTTTTGTACTTGAACACCCACTTGGTGTTTATCTTCCTGTGACCATCAGGCAAGTCTACCAATTTCCACACTCCCAACTTCTCAAACTGACTCAGCTCCTCTTGCATCGTGTTGACCCAAGAATCTTCAGTTAGTGCTTCCTTATATGTCCGCGGCTCAATCTGTGAAATAAAACAACTAAGTGAAAACTCTGTTTCTAAAGAAGCAACTGTAGAATAAAAACAAGTAAGGCCTTGGTCAATTTGTCGTCTAGTGCGGACGCCTGATTGCAACTCTCCAATAATCAGCTCCTCTAGATGGTACGAAAGAGTTCTCGGCATCACCTCGCCTAGAACATCTACCTCGCCTTCCAAATTTGTGACATTCTGATTTGCACCTTGTTCACTGACTGAAATTGTTTGACTTGAAATCTAGATTTGCTCCCCCTCAGAATCTGAATCACCATGATCGAATATTGGTCTATCATCAGATTCTAGATTATCGTTAACTGCCGTCTGGTTGTCAAGAGTTTTCTGAATATCATCATGTTCTCCGGCATTACTAGGACCAGCTTCATCGTCATTGGAAGCTTGATATTAACGTCTAGATGACTCAGTTGGGAATCTTTCTTGTGATGCTTCATATTCTCTCAGAATATCCAACTCGTCAAAGAAATCTGGTTCTTCTTCAATGTCGAATGAATCCCACAGAGTATCATAATTAAAACGCCATGAGTCGCCGGGATTCTGAGGTGGCATCGTATAACTTTGACACTCAACATTATGTGCTTCGATGATCCGCTTCAAGCTTGGAACAAAGACTCTTTTCAATGGACTTGCATAACCCACGAAAATTCCTTTGATACTCTTTGGACCAAATTTACCATAAGGTACTAGAACTGTGCAGGGAGACCCAAACGGTTCCAGATACTTCAGGTTAGGTTTACGGTTGTTGATCAGCTCGAAACATGTCTTGTTGAATTTCTTCACTGTAAGAACCCGGTTGAGTGTATAGCAAGCGGCTGACACTGCTTCTGCCCAAAAGTTAACTGGTAATTTCGAATCAGCAAGTATCGTCCTGGCCATTTCAATTAGTGTCCTGTTCTTTCTTTCTGCTACTCCATTTTGTTGCGGAGTGTAAGGAGCACTAAATTCTTGCAATGTACCTCTCTCATCACAATATTCTTCCATTTTGTTATTCTTAAACTCTGTACCGTTGTCACTCCTGATTCTTCTAATTCGGGTTTGGTACAGGTTTTCAATTTTTCTGAACAACGTCATCAAACTTTCGAATGTCTCATCCTTTGTCTTCAGAAATGATACCCACGAAAATATCGAGTAATCGTCTGTTACTACTAGACAGTAGAGATCACCAGTTATGCTTTTGACGTTCACCGGACCAAAAAGATCCATATGAAGTCTCTCTAACGGTCTCGAGATCGAGTTTTCCTTCTTCCCATGGTGAGATTTCTTTCACTATTTGCCTTTGACACAACTAATGCATTCCCCCTCAAGATGGAAACCTTTCAAATGAACACCAATTACTAAGTCGTTATGCACCAGGTGATTCATTTTTCACAGGTGAATGTGGCCCATCTTTCGATGCCACAATTGCAATTCTTTTTCCGTTGCACTTGACATGAAGTAGTGAGCCTGACCCGTGGTAGTAGTGGCTACGCTCATGTCCAACACGTACAGATCATTGACTCTAGGTGCTCTCATGATAACCCATTCTGTGGGAACAACAAACCCTGTCTTCAATATCAAACATTCCTTATCCGTAAAGTGCATTGTCTACATACGATCATAGATCTGAGAAATGCTCAGAAGATTGTTTTCAAGCTCGGCGATGTAGTTTACTCTTTCAAACGTGACAATACCATTAGATAGAGTTCCTTCACCAACTATTCGACCACCTTGCCTGCAAATCCCACATATCCTCCATTAAACCCTCGAACATCGTACAGTAGGGTCTTCTTCCCCGTCATGTGCCGAGAAGCTCCACTATCCATAATCCAACGTGAAACGGATCTTGGAAGCTCCTGCACATATCACAAACACTTAGTTAGATTTTGATGCCACCCAGGCCTCTTTTGACTCAGGTAGCTTGACTTTGAGGTGAGTTTTTGCAGTGTATAGTGGCGGAAAATTTTTTTCATTCATTTTTAAGCTCTCTTCAGACCCAATCTCAACCTCTTTGTATAAAAAGAAATCATTTTTAGGAGGTTGACCAGATGATTGGTCTTTCTTTGGTACATTCTTCTTTTCAGAAGTAGTAGACTTTTGTTTTTCAAGTTTCTCATAATAATCCAAAGGTACATACATCTTCTCAGTTGAAGATGATGATTTTGCAGTCTTAGACACCTTTGGTTTTGGAGAACTTGCTTTCTTTACTTCAGATTTTGGCTTCCAAGTTTGTTGAGACAAAGCAACCCGTTTGTAAAATTTATCAGTTTTAGTTACCACATTCTTCACGGGTTCAGTTTTGATTTTGATGTTATCATTTTTCAAAACTTTCTTCTCAACAACCATTGGAGCTTTTCCTTTTACATCAACTTTCCTTTTCTGACTCTCAACAACTTCAGACTTAGGCTTTAAGTTGGTTCACTTTCATGCAATATGTCCAACTTTGTTGCACTTAAAGCATGTACGGGTATCAACGTCCCAACTTGTACCTTCGGTCTGAGACTGTGAGGCCTTCTTTTCAAAGAACTCTTCATTTGATTTTGAAAAAAATTCTGATTCTTGCTCGGAAAGTGAGCTTGAACTTGAAATCTTCACAAATACCTTTTTCTCAACAAACTTTTTGTTTTGAAAGTTCCTTCTTTGATAATTCTTACCACCCTGATATCCACCCGACCATTTGTTTTGATTGTTGTTAGAAAATCGTGGTAAAACAGCAGGTTTTTTGTAGTAAGCTTTATCTTTTTCAAAGTTTAATTGCCTTTTGGAACGTTTCAAACCTTCGATCTCAGACACATCAATCTCAACCAACTTAAACACATTTTTCAACTTGTCAACATTCACATTTTCCAAAGGAAATTCAAGATCCGAATACAACTTATCTGATCCCGACATCTTGTACATCACAAGATTAGGTTCTTCATTTAAGTTGTTTTTGGATGTTGATTTCGGAATATATTTGTCCAAAAAAAATTCTTCATCCTCAGTTGAGTCACTTTCAGATTTCAAAACATTTTCAACCATACTTTTAACAACTTCGGACTGAACACTGTCTTCATCGGATGATGAAGTGAATGTGACGTCGATTGATTCTGGAAGTTTAACCTCTTTTGTTTCATTATCATTTACCAACCCGGACTTTTTCTTTGAAAAATATGAAATGGGTGGAGTAGCTATCCCCATGCCAAAAATCTTTACAATGTTCAGTAGTTTTTCCACGGCTTGCCTTGCATTACCGGGTATGAGAGGTTTTGTTGCAGAAGTGCTAGTATTTTTAGGAATAATTACCAGCCAAAAATATATTTTAATGCCCAAAATTGCCATCACTTTTGTAATGGCAATTGGAATGATATTAACTCCTATTTATTTATTATCTATGTCACGCCAGATATTCTATGGATACAAGTTATTTAATACTCCAAACTCTTATGTTTTTTATTCTGGACCGCGCGAGTTATTTGTTTCCATCTCCATTTTTATACCCTGTAATAGGTATTGGTATGTACCCCGATTTTGTTCTTTCACTATCAGTTGACAAGGTTGAAGGTATTCTATCTAATTATTTTTATAGATAGTTTTCTAAAAAAAACTCCTATTATTTTTAGAGTTGGTTGGCTAATGAAAAAAAAAAAGCTGTCAGTTGGAGATTTTCTTTGATTGTTTTATCATTTCTTTCATCAGAATCTTTTGTCGTTCTTTTTAGCTTCTCATAATTTTCTGAAAGTTGACGGTTTTCATGAATTAACTTTTCATTTTCTTTCCTGATTCGTTCTACGTCAATTTTATCATTTTCAAGTTTATCAGTTAATTCTTTTATTCGATCATTTGAAGCTTTTACCAATTTTTCACGACTTAAGATCTGATTTTCAACTTCACTGACTCTTTCTGTCAGTTCTTCAGTCTTTTTACCACTGAGGTAAGCATGTGTGCTACAAACCTTGCATTCTTTCATGCAATTTTTGCAGTCACTTTCACTTTTGGCTTTATCAGTCTTACCTGACTCATTTGTTGATTCATTATAACTGAGCTTGCTCTTTAACTCAGTTCTGGACTTAGTATCTACCTCTAACTCTTTTGCTGCAAGAACTTTCTCAGCCATTTTCTTCAGATTTTCTGCTGTAAATTCTTTCGTCGTGTCGATTATCCCATCATCGATCTTTTTCGACTGTAGCTCCTTTTCTTTATCTTCTTCATCACTTCCCCACCACATTCTCTGTCTTTCTTCTTCTTCTTCTGCTATTTGCTCGATCAGAGTCTCAACAAGAAGTGTTGATGGTTCCACAAGTATATTTCCCTTAGGATCCAAATAGCATTCTCTGTCAGCATCCCATCTCTTCGCGCTTTTTGCTTCTTTCCATGCACGATAATGTGTGTCTTTCATGGTTAGGGCTAAACTCTTCATGCTGACATATTTTTCTTCCTCTGTTCGTTTATCCTTGAAAGGAATGATCTTTGCCATAAAGGCATAACCCACTGCGTCTTCTTCCGGTAACACAGCACTCTAATCAAATCCCTCATCATCATGGATAACGGCTAATGCTCTTGATTTTTCTTTGGGATTTTCTTCTATCTGTTTCATTCTGGGAGGTTCGGATTTGTTTTAATGATAGATGGCTCTTTTATAATAGTCTTCACGGAAAGGGTTGGCAGTTTCATCAGCAGCTGCATTTCGACATTCTCGTTTAAAATGCCCCTTTTGTTTGCATTTAAAGCATGTAACCTTCGATTTATCAAAACCTAGCTTTATTGAAGGTCCGCTAATGGAGTGTCTGCCTGTTATCTCCATGAATCTTTGAGCCCTTCTGACTGCACTTGCCATACACCATCTAATATCAATCAACTCCATCTCTTCAGGGTCGATTTGATCATAATCTTCCTTGGTGAGGTTGGTGTTTTCGATCTTTCCAGCAACAAGGCTCTCATAGGATTCCAAGACGGATGCCAAAAACACCATTTGTTGCTTAGCTGCTTCTTCGCTGGAACATGTTTTTTTGGAATTGATTGTTGTTGTTGTCTTGGAGCAGTTGACGATGATCCTCCATGATAACCACTGCTTGGACTTTCATGTTTTGACATGTTTGAATTTTCTGCTGAGAAGGCAGTCTTCGGGGACACAGTTTTAGGAATCATACTTCCTCGATAATATAAGTCAACATTTTGCTGATACGAGGAATTGTTGACTTTGTTCGTTTTCCTGATCTCCAATTCATGACTCTCCATCCTTTCGATTAGTAAATCAACTATAAGATCAGTCGGCTTCACTGTGTTCTTTAGCATTAAAGCAAAATACTGCCAGTCTTTTTCATCAGGCAGTGAGTCAAACAGCTTATCAACCAATTCTTCCTGAGAATACACTATTTCATATCTTGCGAGTTCCAACTTTAAGTGACAAAATATTTCTATCATCTTTGACACAGACTCATTTTTCAAACACCCAAACAGATCGAATTCTTTTTTCAACAATTTTTTCTTATTTTTAACAATTTCAGCACCACCCACACATTTCATCTTTAATTTCTCCCATAGATCTCTGGAATCTTTGTATTCAATCAATGATATAATATCATCTCTCACTGATTGATGAAGTAAAGCGATGCATTTCTTTTCTGCAATAAAATTCTCTTGTGGAGTATCAGTTAAATTTTCATAATCAGTTCTTCTGATGTTAAAACTACTTTTCATACTCTTCAAACTTTGATATGGAAATGCCTGTAGCCATTCCTCAAATCTGCTAGCCCATCTGTTGTAATCCTCTATGGCCATTAGCTTAGGCGGTTTGTTGTAGGTGCCATAGGCATTATCAACACTCAAAGAATCAGCAGTGGTTTTCTTTGGACTCGGGTTTGGTGCATTTTCATTTGTGTGGCTTGTTGTGCCATCTCCTGAACTGCTGGTATAGGAAAAAACATCACTGAACGGATTCAGAAAATCATCACCCATCTTTAAGTACCTGAAACAATCAACAAACACTTAGACAAATTTTTGAAATTTTAATCAAACGAATTGAACCCTTTGGTGCGAAATGGATTTCACGCGAAATGAACTCCAAGCGAAATGGATTTCACGCGAAATAAACTCCAAGCGAAATGGATTTCACATGAAATGGTCTTCAAACGAGATGAAAGTAACTTTCACACGAAATGCAGGTTTCAAGCGAAATGATCCAACCAAGTCCAATTCGTGCGAAATGGATGAATCCCTCAAACGAAATAACCACTTTGAAGCGAAATGGGCAGCTTTGGTGTGAAATGGGGGCAATTCGTACGAAATGAAATTCTCAGTGTCTATTCCGTACGAAATGAAGATCCAGAAGGTTGATTCCGTGCGAAATGAAGTTCCAGACAGTCTATTTCGTGCGAAATGATGATGACATCATCCAATCGGCCACATTTTTGTCAAATTTATCTGGTTTTAGGTCGATTTTAGGTCCAATTCTTTCAAGGATTTGTTAATACTGAATTTCGCGTGTAATATGTGAATTTCAAGCCATTTTAACAGTTAAATCCTGATTAATTTTGAAAATTATGAAGAAGAATGAGTAGAAGTCAGAAATTCCGGTGAAAACTAGCTGAATCGGTATGAACTCTTCCTCCTGAGCTCTGATACCACTTGTAGGATCGTTGTACGACCTAAACGAGTCGATCAGAAGAGTTTGAATCCGAATCAAAGGCGGAATTCGATGATACGGATTTGATTACAGCTTGATTCACGTTTAAATCCACTTGTTTATTGATTTCAAAGCAATACAGATCACTTGACAATTTGGCAGCACCTCAGCTCTGAAATCCAGATCGTTACAAATGAAATGGCAAGCTCAGAATTTATAGGAGTGGCATTCCGTACGAAATGGGCAATGCCATTTCGTGCGAAATGGACAAAGTCCATTTCGTGCGAAATGGAATCTTCCATTTCGTGCGGAATGGTCCAATCACATTAAAACCCAATTGTCTAACCTACTGAGCTCCATTCTATCCAATCTATACACAAGAATCGATACAAGATGAAGTTAACAGACATTTATGCACCAACAGGGTGTTCAAAAACTAGCTCATGGTATTGCAATTGTTACACAAAAGTCCCTAAACTTTAAGTTAGATGCTAAAAATGGACCTGCAGTTGCTAAAAATGAGTTTTCTGCCCAGATAGGGTGGTGGCGCCACCACATAGACATAAGGCTGTGGCGCGACGCCACCATGTACCAGGTCTAGAAACTTTGCCAAAACGGCAGAAATGGTCCCTGCAACACTTTTAAGCCATTTTCGATGCGTTTAAACCCCGTTAACCCATTTTCAAGGCTCAATAATGAAGTTTAAGTATAGGAAACATGAAACATGCTCGAAAACATCTCGGTTGTCGGTTCATTTGGCCGTACGGTTGCATTGTTCGGTTAATTACGACGAAACACGTATGAACGCGAAAAACGATCCAAATTGCGCGACGAATGGAATTTTATCATGCCAATCACTAAAATAAAATATTTTAATGATTACATTAAATTTTTGGATGTCCGGATGTATTCAGAACGTAAGATATGCGCGAAGATGCAAACTTATGCACTTTTTGACGCTTTTAGTCCCTGATTGACCAAAAAGTTTATTTTAGCATACCGAACCCCTCAAAGCCTATTTCTAAGCCATGTAAAGGATATTTGGGGTATGTTTAACTTATGATCAAGTTCCTGAATGTCCGTTACAGTACGAATCGGCATACTTTCACAGTTTGTCAAAATTAGTCCATGTAAGCGAATAAACTTGATTTTGCCATACCAAAGCCTTCAAAACTTATTTCTAAGTTATGTAAAGGTTATTGAAGGTATGTTAAGCATATATTGATGTTCCGGAGTGTTTGTCGTGTTAAACTGAATACGTTTACGCATCGGTTTGCGTATAACTCTCCAGAAAGCGCTATAGAGTTTGAAATTGATCAAAAATCAAAACATGCAAAATGTCAAACATAAATAAACAAATATTGGGATCAAATAACATTGTTTTATTGATAACTGAACTAGTTAAGGTTTACACAAGGATTACAAGCACAGATGTCATAGTCTCCCCTACTTGAGGAAATTTCGTCCTGAAATTTATTTAGAGGAAACTTGTGAGAATAGATGTGGATATTTCGCCTTCATTTGATCTTCACGTTCCCAAGGAAATTCTGGTCCCTGTTTAGATTCCCAGCAAACTTTTACAAGTGGAATGCGCTTGCGTTTGAGCCATTTAACTTCACTTTCCATGATTTCCACAGGTTTCTCAACAAAATGCATCGTGTCATCAACACGAATCTCATCAAGTGGTATGTGGAGGTTCTCATCAGCTAAAAACTTCTTGATATTGGACACATGAAAGGTTGGATGAACATTTCCAAGTTCAGGAGGTAACTCAAGTCTTTAGGCTACCTTTCCGATTCTTTCGACGATCTTGAATGGTCCAACATATCTAGGTGCAAGTTTTCCTGTCTTTCCAAATCTGATCACACCTTTCCAAGGTGAGACCTTAAGTAATACGTGATCACCGACTTGAAATTCCAATGGCTTGCGTCGTCGGTCCGCGTAACTCTTTTGACGGCTTCGGGCTGTCTGAAGGTTATCGCGAACTTTCTTAACCTTATATGTTGTCTCTAGAATGAGGTCAGGTCCAGTAAGCTGAGCCTCACCGATCTCATTCCAGCAGACTGGTGAATGACATTTTCGACCATAGAGAGCCTCGAAAGGAGCCATGTTGATGCTGGAGTGATAACTGTTGTTGTAGGAGAATTCTATCAACGGAAGATACGAATCCCAACTACCACCAAAATCGATCACACAAGCTCTAAGCAAATCCTCCAAAGTCTGGATTGTTCTTTTAGATTGGCCATCTGATTGCGGATGATAAGCTGTGCTCAAATTAAGTTGGGTCCCCATCTCTGTCGGAAATAATGTTCAAAGGAACACCATGTCGAGATACAATTTCATCCACATAGATTTTAGCAAGCTTTTCAGCAGATTGATCCTCACGGATCGGTAAGAAATGTGCTGATTTTGTAAGACGATCAACAACTACCCAGATGGCATCATGACCTCCCTTAGTGTGTGGAAGTTTGGTAATAAGATCCATAGCAGTGTTTTCCCATTTCCAAACTGGAATCTCTGGTTGCTCCAATAAACCAGAAGGATGGTGATGTTCAGCCTTAACCTTAAGATAAGTAAGGCATTTTGTTACATACAAGGCAATGTCTTTCTTCATACCAGGCCACCAATACTAAGTACGAAGATCCTTATACATTTTGTCTGCACCAGAATGAATAGAATAACGAGACTTATGAGCTTCATCCATAAGAAAGGTGCAAAGATTGTCTTGACTTGGGACCCACAAACAATCCATGAAACAATACAATCCATTGTCCTTCAGTTCCAGATCAGGCTTAATGTGATATGGTAATTCCTTACCCATCAAGTCTTTTGAAACACAAGTATGTTGAGCCTGAGAAATGCGGGTTTGAATATCAAATCGAACTTTGACACAGTGAAGCTTGACATGTTCCTTACGACTTAGTGCGTCAGCCACGACATTCGCCTTACTAGGATGGTAGCGAATTTCGCAATCATAGTCGTTTAGAAGTTCAACCCAACGTCGTTGCCTCATGTTGAGTTCTTTCTGATTGAAGATATGCTAAAGACTTTTATGGTCAGTAAAAACCACACATTTTGTACCATACAAATAGTGTCTCCAGATTTTGAGAGCGAAAACAACTGCACCTAACTCAAGATCATGAGTGGTGTAGTTTTTCTCGTGTATCTTCAACTGCCTTGATGCATATGCTATGACCTTGTTCCTTTGCATGAGAACACAGCCAAGACCCAAATTGGATGCATCACAATACACGACGAAATCATCGTTGCCCTCAGGCAAAGATAGAATAGGCGCATCACAAAGCTTTTGCTTCAAGGTCTGAAACGCTTCTTCTTATTTAGAACCCCATTCAAAGGGTTTATTCTTCTGAGTTAGAGCAGTTAGAGGAACTGCAATCTTGGAGAATTTTTCGATGAAGCTGCGGTAATAACCCGCGAGACCAAGAAAAGAACGAACCTCAGTTGGAGTAGTAGGTGTATCCCAATCCTTAATCGCACTGATCTTAGAGGGATCTACATGAATACCTTGTTCGTTGACGATATACCCCAAAAATTGAACTTCCTTAAGCCAAAATTCGCACTTGGAGAATTTGGCGAAAAGTTGTTCTTTCTTCAGGAGTTCCATGGTAAGACGAAGATGTTGCTAATGATCAGCTTGCGTCTTGGAATAAATCAAGATGTCTTCAATGAAAAGGATGATGAACTTGTCCAAATAAGGCTTACAAACCCTATTCATCAAGTCCATGAAAACAGCAGGAGCATTAGTCAAACCGAATGGCATAACAGTGAACTCATAATGCCCATATCTTGTGCGGAATGCTATCTTGGGAATATCTTCTTCATGCACACGAAGTTGATGATACCCAGAACGTAGATCAATCTTCAAAAAATAAGAAGCACCCTGTAACTGATCAAAGAGATCATCAATGCGAGGTAGGGGATATCGATTTTTGATGGTAAGCTTGTTAAGCTCACGGTAATCGATGCACATCCTGAAAGAGCCATCTTTCTTCTTCACAAAAAGAACGGGATCACCCCAAGGTGAAAATCTAGGACGAATAAAACCTTTTTCAGAAAGCTCTTGAAGCTGCTTAGATAATTCTTGCATCTCAGACGGTGCAAGACGATATGGAGATCTGGCAATAGGATTTGCACCAGGTACAAGATCAATACGAAACTCGACTTGGCGTGCTGGGGGTAAACCAGGTAATTCTTCAGGAAAAACCTCAGGATAATCCCGAACAACAGGGATATCTTGAATCGACTTACCTTTGCCTTTATCTGCCACAACATGTGCCAAAAAGGCCACATAGTTCTTTCGCAGATACTTCCGAGCCTGAGTACAAGACATGAGCTTGAGACTACTAGCAGGTTTCTCACCATGAACCTGTAGGATCTCACCTGTCGAGAGCGGAACACGAACAATGTTCTCAAAACAAACTACCTCTACTTGATGCTTGGCTAACCAATCCATACCCACTATAATGTCGAAACTCCCAAGTTGCATCGGTGTGAGGTGATCAATAGGAAAAAGATGGTTATTAAGGTTCAACTGGCAGTTACGAAGAACAGAAATGAGAACAACTGGTTCACCACTAGCAACTTCTACTGTCAAAGGCTTTCCTAGTTTCGTTCTAGACATGCGAAGCAAAGGCTCGAAAGATAATGACACAAAACTCTTATCGGCACCCGAATAAAAAAGAATAGATGCAGGCTAATTATTAACAAAGAACGTAGCGTTGACCACTTCATTGTCTGCCTGCGCCTCATTAGCATTCATATTAAAGACTCGACCACGAGCCTAAGCCTGATTTGCATTGGCCAATCTTGGACACTGGTTTCGGTAGTGGGTCAGATCCCCACAGTTGTAGCATGAACCAGGAGGAAAGTGAGGTCGTGCAGCTTGAGCCTGTTGTTGAGCAGGTGGTTGAGCAGCCTGCTGAGCTGGGTTACGTGCGACCTGATTGGGAGCAAAGCGACAAACATCGACAAGATGACCCGACTTCCCACAGTTAGTACAAAAACGACACTGAACTTGCGGTTGATGGTGGCTATTGCATCTGTTGCACAACGGTGCATTCCCCGCATATCGATTCTTTGCTGGCGGTTGTGCCGGTTAGTTGGGAGCTGCCTGATTGACTTGGGCAGTGACAGTGAAATTCTGGGAAGCCTTGCACTTCCTAGACCCTTTCGAAGAACCAGATTTCTTTCCCTTTTTCTTTTCACCCTTACCAGACGATTGTTTCTTATCCTTGTCACCCTTCCTATGAAGCTTCCCCTTTCTGATTTGCGACTCAGTCAAAGTCACAACTAACTCGATTGCCTGACGAACTGTGGTAGGGTTACTACCAATGACGATGTCTTGCACGGAGTCAGGTACGCCATCAACATACCTCTCGATAACTTTCTCGAGTGGGGTAACCATTGTAGGGTGTAACAAACTCAGCTCTTAATATCTGTCAGTGTAAGCCTGGTGCTCACCACTATCCTGCTTCAAGTCATCAAACTCCCTTTCTAAAGCCCTCAGTTCATGACGAGGACAAAATTCCCTCATCATAAGAGCCCTAAGCTCGGCCCAAGTCTGTGCTAAAGCAACCTCAGCACCACGGTCTCTCATAACCCCGTTCCACCATGTAAGAGCCCTCTTCTGAAACACGCTGGAAGCAAACTCGACTTTGAGATTTTCAGGACACTGAAGATGACGAAACGTATTCTCAACGCTCTCGAACCACTGGAGGAGCCCAGTTGTTCCTTCATAACAACTAAACTTGAGTGGTTTAGCCTAATTGAAACTCTTGAAATTGCATGGAGCATTTTGGTTATTGTTAGCTTGGTTAACTTGAGCAATAATGTCTGGGAGTACAACAGCCATATGCTGCGCCATGATAGCTGCCATTTCGGCATTAGGTAGCGGATTTTCGCGTTGAGGAGACATTCTAAAAGAGGAAACGTGAAAGAAAATGAGTGAGATGATAAGATGAAAAGAATGAGATGATACAAAAATTAACAAAAGCAAAGATGGTGGCCATTTGTTCGTATCACAAAGCAAACAAACGACACACAGTGACTAATCAAAGTAAATGGGTCAAAAATAATGTATCGCAAAGACATGCTCGCCTATAAGTGAACACTTACCCCAAGAGTTCCCAGGTAAGAGTGACTGGTCCGATTATGTGGATTTGTACGAACACTCTAGCCTAGACAGAAAACTCGAGGCACAGGCATTCACCCTTCCAGTTTGCACGTGTTCACACTATTTAGACGCAAACTTTGACGAGATTTTGAAAACTTGGAAGGCACAAGGCCAAAAGAATCATTCAAAAACTGATGATTAAATTTTCAAAATCATTCTGAAAAATTGAAGGGTTCAAAACCTTATAACAAATTATTTAAAAACAGATGATTGATTTTCAAAAATCGTTTTGGAAAATTGTGTTCTTGTTTTGGGTAATCACCTAAAGATAGGTGAAATGCATGTTTTAAGATCTAAACACAAGATAACTTGTGTTAGGGTCCTAGAAAAGTTATATACTAGGTCAAAGCATTACTAATAACCTAATTCCCTATAACCATTGGCTCTGATACCAACTCTTCTGTCACACCCCGAACGCGTAAAACAACAAACCACGGCGGAAACGTCGGGGAGTGTAGCAACAAAATTATTGTTTCACAACCATGGTATTTAAAGTTATGTTTTATTTATTAACAAAGAGGGGAATACATTGTCTTTAAACAAAAGAAAAAAGAGTACATAACATTATTTGAACTAATCTTGCTTCTTTTATGTCACTAAGGCCCGAGTCCACCCTAGTGTATCCTGATCAAACCTATGCATTAGCTCCTGAAAACACATGTGAAAATAGGTACGGCAGCATAAAAATGCCTGTGAGATACATAGGTTTTGTTAAAATAGGATTCATGACTTAAGTTTAAAGAAATGTTTGATAAAAGTTAGTCATGAATCTTGTTAAGTGTTTTCTTTTATAAATCATACGAAAATTTGATAAGAAATCAGATTATATAAGAGAAAGGTGTATGGTTAATTAAATAACCAAGTAAAATGGGTTGTAAAAAATAAATTGTTTGTAAAACAATGTCTTTGTGAAGATATGTTATTTGTGTAAAATGTAATATGTCTAAACTGAAATGGTTTAAATAATGCCACGATATGTAATATTATAAAAGCACTTATATATAGGAAGTACCAGCGGCATATCCACCATGCTTTTATCATATTACACACGCCTCGTTATTTAAATCACTTACCCAAACAAACCACCAAAATGTACTGTTTAAACCAATGTCAAAAGTGTTTATGTGTAAACAATGTCTATTGTCAAATGTAAATCATGTAATGTGTAACCAAATGTCAAGATGTTTATGTGTAAACAATGTCTATTGTCAAATGCAAATCATGTAATGTGTAATCAAATGTCATGTATGGCAAGTGAAATATATCCACTAAACCATAGGTAAAATGCACAAAACAAGGTATTGAAATAAAGCATAGTTTAAATCAAAGTTATGTTCTGTAAAATAACTGCATGCTATACTGATACAAACATCTATGCGGAATTGTTAAAATGCATACATTCAAGCCTTGCGATTGTGGCGACAAACCCTTAAACAAATTATGTATATTGGATTTAGTCATTCCTTCCACCCAAACAAACCTAGGATTTCAGGAACGGGAGTTGTCAATTCCTATGGTACCATTACTTAATACCAAGCGGCGTGATCAAAGTTAATGAATGTATTTTTGTCCCATTTAAACAAGCCAAATGTCGTACCAAAATGTAATGTAAAACAATGTACTAAGTATGCACTAAATGTACATACATAACATGTGATGTAAAACAATGTACTAAGTATGCAATACATGAACATACATAGCATGTGATGTAAAACAATGTACTAAGTATGCACTAAATGAACATACATAGCATGTGATGTAAAACAATGTACTAAGTATGCAATAAATGAACATACATAGCAAAAATATGGATAAAATCATGTACTATACGTGTACTAATGAACATAGCAAGTATATGATCTAAAAGCATGAAAAGCACGAAAGTAACAAGTAGGCACATGTGTTTCACCCCAAAACAGTTTGAAAACAGTAAAAGAGGGGACTATGTACTCACTTGAGATTGCTCAATAGTCTTTGGATAACAACCAAGCAATGCTAAAAGGATCACGGAATCAATCGGCACCTAATATAGGTAACTATGTTAATAAACCGGACCTAAATCGAAGGATCAGATAAAATGAGGTTTCCTAAACCAAATGAGTATAGGAACTCATGTAATATGGTTTAACAAAGCCTACATTCTAAAACGGAACCTATCCTAAGTGCTTACGACCCATTACGACTCGTTTAGGTAGCTTACGCTACTTTAACGCGTCGTTCGCGTAAAACGCATTTGGACCACCTAACTAGTCCTATGACAAATAATATATGCCTTATCATGTCTAATAATGTTGCCTAATCAGTTTAGATGTCAAAATTTAGGTTACATATGCTTAAAATGAATTTATGCGCAAAAAGGGCATTTTGGTCATTTTCCTAAGGCATATAAATTACCTATCATACAACTAACTAAACGATGTGACCATAAGGTATAACCTCGAAAGGTTATTCCCTATACAACTATGGTCACCTAAATGTGTTTGGTCGGATCCTAATGATCGACCAAACGGGTCGGGTTTGAAAGTCTAAGCGGTTGTTTAGACCGCTTATCTTACGACCCTATATAATCACTAAACCTAAAGTGACGAGTTAAACATGTTAAAACATGTTTAAAGAAGTTTGAAAACAAGTTTGATATCAAAACAAAGGGTGTTGGACCGGTTTGCGACCCTGAAAAGTCAGTCAAGGTAGTTCATCTTCACGTGTAAAGGCGGAATCAATGCACGCAAAGTAACAACAGCTGTTTCATTCAATTTCTTCTCTTTATTAGCTTTATGAATCAATTTTGACAGAGTTTCGTTACCAAGCTAATGATCTGATTCCACTCCAATGTCACATGTCCGGGTATATATAGGAGACTGATTCCACTTATATGGCATGTCCATATAAGCGGAATCACTATGTGACACATAAGTGGAATCACCTAATGTACATAAAAGCGGAATCACTTCTAACCTATGTTCACATAAGCGAAATTAACATTATAAACCCTAATCTTGACTTTCTTGACTTAAGACTTGATGTGGACGTAGTCAACAGACATTCCGTGCACCAACAGACTCCCCCTTGGATGTTGACGAAGTCTTTAGCTCCTGAGTCTTCAGTCTTAGTCTTTTCTCCAACTTTCTACTTTTCATCATAATCACTCTATCTTCACAAGCTTCAGAAACACAACCTGTCTCTAACTTCCATCTTCCCTTTGACTGTTGATCCAGACTCCCCCTTTCACAAACTCCCCCTCTCGATATGCTAGAATCTGAGGTATCTGGTTCAAGCTTTGACATTTAGCTTTCTTTGGGAATAATGAAGTCCAAACCTGTTAACCTGCACATCCTCTACCTCACCATAAGTTTCACAAATTTATAACATTTGAAATTTAAGAAATTTACTGGTAGACATCATTAATTCAACAAACATACTGGTTACATCAAGTTCAAATGAATGACCTTGATAAACTAACTACACTGTTTTTCAAAACATTTTTATATGACATTCAAAGTTTTCAACATATTCTCCCAACCCTCTAGTTCATCAAGTTTAGCACTTGGAATTTTGAATATCAGCTCTTCAACATCAGTTGTCAAAAATCTTTATGTATTTTCAAAATTTTATGCTAAAACACTCCGAAAATCTTTTTAGATTTTTGTTTTTGAAAGAAATGCAGTAAACAAATATATACAAACAATATTTTTGTGAGTTTGTGTAAGAGGATCATATCAGTTTATGAGACAAATCACTAGCAACATTAAGCTTTAATCATTTTAAGTTCTAAACGATTCACTTAGATTGTCAGTATACTGGTCCACTTAAATTTTCACACAAAATTCAACTGCTTCGAGATACGAGTTTAATGTCTTAGATACTTAAAATTAATCGCGTATCCCACCTCAGAATATACTCCCGTATCCAGATCCCAATATTCAGTCTTACAGGTAATTATAACACAAATGATATCTGTAAGGGGTTAATAATTTATGAAGAATCATGAGAGCTCAGGTCAGAACTACCGTTCAGCAGAGAGATCATGATTCAACTTTCGGTGTGTCCCCTTTAGAGGATCTTTTTTACAACAGCATTGCTAAGCAATTTTATTGTCTTATCATTTATGCTGAGGGTGATGCTATGTTTCAAGCATTTGCAGAAAGTATTATTCGAGGACTAGGTCAGAACCACCGTTCAGCAGAAGTCCCGGAATAATACCCCAGACATCATTGAGTATAAAAACCTAGTATATCAGAATACGAGACCTTTCAAACAAGATTTCGGGGGTTACCCATATATCCGAGAGATGTTACCCACGATATAAGCAAGTTTGAAATTTAGGTTTATATCTCGTCACAATCTACTAAATGTGCAAAAACCTACTGACACATCATCAGAGAGACCGTTTATCACATTTGACATTCCAATTCTTTAGCATGCTGTGAAAGTCCACTGATGTACTATCATTTCCTCTTCTTTAACACAAAACTCATTTTCATTTTATCATGTTTTTGTAATTTTCAAATTTTTTTAAATTTTTTCTCCCCCTAAAATCAAAATATGTTTCAATTTTGATTTTCTGAAAAAATTTGAAAACAAACTATACAAGAAACGTGACAAACTGATATCAAATCGCTTCAATTCGCCATTCACTTGGCTTAACAATCAGAACTCCCCCTGACAACAAACTATTTTCCCATTTAGATTTCAAAACACTTAAGTTTGTTTTAATCAAATGGTTTTTCCGGAAAATTAGTTTTATGTGTCATTTCACAAATTTGGGGTTTCATCACATTATTCTTCTTTAACCATTTTGAAGGATTTAACAAATAAGACCCTTGTCAACAACAAACACTAGTAGCAAATCAAGTACAACTTAATGTCCCTAATTTACCACTTGTAAATCAAAATATCACAGTTACCATCCTGTGAATTTCTCAAGAATGATGCCGATACCTGCTTCACGCTTACCAACCTGGAAGCTCCGGCAAGTCAGGTTTTTCTATTTGAAAAGATTCACCCAAGCCTGACCAGCCTTGGGTTTGACAGTTTTTACCTCAACAGATGGCTCTTCTGGTTTTGACAATCCAGAATCATTGCCTGAACATGGCTTGTCTGACTTTGACCTGTCAGATTCATTGCCTGATGGTGGCTCCTTTGTTTTTGAAGAAACAAATTCATCGCCAACCTTCATTGGTACCCAATTCTTACTAGATCTAGGTTTTCCATTTTTATCAGGCTGTGAAATGAATAAACTTTCACAATCTCTTTTATATTCGAAAACCTTGATCAAGATTTTGTCAGAAAAATTAACTTTCTTTGATTGGTTATCATTTTGATTAGTTAATTTTTCTTTCTTCAACTCCCTTTTTGCTTTCCCATTTGTCCTCAGATTTGTATCTGATGAATTTGTTTTGCTTGCCTTTGCAGTTGAGGAAAATAATTCATCAGAACTTTTTCTCGGATTACCAGTCGTATCCGAGGACAAAATTTTCTCCAAGTATTCTCTTGCTTTCTTTCTCTTCTTCCTCAGTCTGTCTTTCTGCCCTTGTGAAAGCTTTACTTTCTTTTCTTGATCTTTCTGTTCTTGAACTTTTGGTTCTTGAACTTTCTGTTCTTTGAACTTGACACTGACTGATTTCTTTCCCATTTTCTGAGATTCAGCCCTCGATCTTCCTTTTGATCTCATTGGGCAATCTCTTGCAATATGTCCTTTGATTTGGCAGTTATAGCATCTCCTCGTCTCAAACCACTGATTCTGGCAATTAACAGCAATGTGTCCTTGAACACCACAAGTGTAGCACACTCTGTTATCGTACCATTCACCACTTTCATACCAAACACCGTCTTCATACCACACACTTAGATCAAAGCATTGATTTGCCTTGTGGTAATCATGTCTCCTCTTGTATCCTTGATTTGGCATTTGAGCACTGTGGTCAAACCTGCACCACTTATTACCAACATTTTGTGAGTTTTCATTTTTAGATTTTTGTGATTTTTGATAATGATTGGATGACTTATCTGATGAACTTTTATTTTCATTTTTAGGATTTTTCAAATTTTTATCTTTTTGTTTCTGTTCTACACTCTTCTTAACAGATTTTTGCTTTGAGCATTCACCTATTTCAGTAGATTGCAAAACAGTATTTTAAAATTTTTCTTGTAAATCTAAAAATATTTTTCTTTTCTTTTCTTTTTCATCATCAGATATTTCATCACAATCTTCAATTTTGACTTTGTCAAAATTTGTGACATTGTCACTTATTGGAACAGAATTGATCGGTTTTGGACACTCATATGGTGCCGAAGTCACAAAACCTTTCAATTTATTCTCAAGCTCTTTGATTTTAATCCGAGCTTTTTCAGCTTCTTTTTCAAGCCGAATGATTTTAGCAAGATGAGAATTGATTTCAATTTGTTTTTCCAGATTATCTTTACCAAAAATATCTCTCTCATCTTCTAAAATCTTGATTTGATTTTGAAAATCTTTTTCTTTTTCTTTTAACGCTTCATTTTCCAATTTTATCCAAAAAACGTTTTCATTTTCAATTTTGATTTTTCCAAAATCTTTTTCTTTTTCTTTCAAATTGTTAATTTCCAATGTCAAACTGTCCAAACTACTCAACAGTTTGTCATTTTCTGACATCAATTTCTCACAATTTTCTCTCATTTCAAGAATCTGTTTATTATCAGATTCTTTTTCATCCTTCAAGCTTTTGATTTCCACTGTCAAATTCTCCACATCTTTCAAGAGATTGAAATTTTCTGCTTCGGATTTTTCGCATTTTGAGCACACAACTTCACCTTTTGAAGTTTCATCCTTCTTTGATTCTTCATTCTTTGTCATTCCTTCTTTAATCTTTTTGATTAATTCAAGAAATTCATCCAAACTCATATTTTCTGAATTTCTTTCTATTTCATCTATTAACTATTTCTCTTTCTTTTTCTCTTCTTCATCTCCCCACCATTTCTTTTGCCAATAATCATCTTCCTTTTTTTACTCTTGGATTATGGCTTCGATATCAAGAGTTTTGTGATCGATCGCAATATTTCCATATGGGTCAAGATAACACTCCCTGTTCGAGTCCCATCTATTTGCTCTCTTTGCTTCTAAAAAAATACCAGATATTCTGGTTATTTTGTTTTCAGCAATCATTTTTCTGTATCTATATTTTTGCTCTTCAGTTCTATCGTCTTTCCACGGAATAGGTTCATTCTTTTTCCCCATGATTTTATGTCCTTGAATTACCTCGAAATCACCTGCAAACAAATCAAACAAACTATCAGTTCAAACAAAACTGAGTACGTAACAGTATACGTCTGATGAAATCAATCTAAGACTCGTTGTCGAAGATTCGCGGATTCGATTCAAAGTTAATTGAGTACAATCACTAGAAATGAGCTTGAAAATGGACTATAGATTCAAGCAATATGATCACATGGGCCAGCAAACAACTTATCTATCAATTTTAATCTGGGCCGAGATTTTGTATTGGGTTAACACTTCACGTTTTGTTTTAACTGTTGATTGGACCAACAAATCCACTAACCCGATATGAATTAAATGCTGTCAAAAATTAAGTGAAATCAAATTTAATTTGACCGACCAATTAAATCAGCTTTTATCCAAACCTTGTATCACCTCACTTAACCGACAACTTTTAGTACAAACTTGATTCTATTGGACCTTGAACTCCACTAAACCATGTGACTGACAAATTACAAATTCCAAACAAATTGTTTTTAAAGTCCGACAACCACTTAAATGATTTTACAATTTCGATGTGTGTGACCAACAATCAACACAATCTTATTGCACCGAAGAATCGAAATCACAGTAATGACAGATAAGCGGACCTAATGAGCGGATCTCTAAATGTTACTAAAAACTAGCCACAAAAGTGAACCTGTTTAATGACACATGAGCGGAATAACAAATTGTCCCTATGAGCGAAATCACTTATGTCCGTAAAAGCGAAATCACGTTTTTTACCCATTTTTGAGCCAAATTTCAATCTGAAACTTTCAAGGATTGATCTACACTCAATTCCGATCACAGTGATATGAAATATGTTCAATTTCGACCACAAATTTGTTCCAGATCTGAGAATGAAATTTCTGTTCGTGAACCGATTTAGATTTTCTTAAAATTGATTGAGTTTTACTTTGTTTTAAGGTCTGATACTATTACGGATTGATTAAAAGATAATTTCGCTCAATATACTTGAAGTTCAAATCATTTTGTCCGTAGGAACTTGTATAATCCGAAAAAATAAAAGAGAAATAGAGTAGAAATGAGAGAATAATGTCGAATCAGCTGAAGTAGTATGAACTCCTCGTCCTGAAGCTCTAATACCACTTGTTGGATCGGTTTGCGACCCTGAAAAGTCAGTCAAGGTAGTTCATCTTCACGTGTAAAGGCGGAATCAATGCACGCAAAGTAACAACAGCTGTTTCATTCAATTTCTTCTCTTTATTAGCTTTATGAATCAATTTTGACAGAGTTTCGTTACCAAGCTAATGATCTAATTCCACTCCAATGTCACATGTCCGGGTATATATAGGAGACTGATTCCACTTATATGGCATGTCCATATAAGCGGAATCACTATGTGACTGATTCCACTTATATGGCATGTCCATATAAGCGGAATCACTATGTGACACATAAGTGGAATCACCTAATGTACATAAAAGCGGAATCACTTCTAACCTATGTTCACATAAGCGAAATTAACATTATAAACCCTAATCTTGACTTTCTTGACTTAAGAGTTGATGTGGACGTAGTCAACAGACATTCCGTGCACCAACAAAGGGTTTTGATACCCAAGAATAGTTTGGTTGCAAAATACGCATAAACGCGCATTTTGACCGAAACTATGACTCGTCACTATTCCTAAATAACGTGGTAATCAGTAGGTATAGTCACCAAGGACTATGACCATCGTGATTACGCTCACGTTGCGAAGTTCAAACGAACTTCGTGTTGACCATAAACTGGTCAAAGCAGAAAGTCAAACACTGTTTGACTTTCGTGCTTGAAAACGCATAAAAGAACGAAAGAAACTTACAAGAGGTCCAAGATAGGAAGGTTTGAACTCAAAAATTCTCAGGTATGAAGCTTCACTAAGAGAGATTCAACTTAGAGAATGATTTTGAGATCAATGTGAGGAAGAAGAATGAATGGAGGTGGGTTTATATAGATTTTGGACAACCGTTAGGATCGTTCCTCGATAATTGAGCTTTGATCTTGGCCTTACAAGTGTGCCCATTGTTTTACAATACCATGGGTGTCCAAAAACTAGCTCATGGTATTGCAATTGTTACACAAAAGTCCCTAAACTTCAAGTTAGATGCTAAAAATGGACCTGCAGTTGCTAAAAATTAGTTTTCTGCCCAGATAGGGTGGTGGCGTGCTGCCACCACATAGCCATAAGGCTGTGGCGTGACGCCACCATGTACCAAGTCTAGAAACTTTGCCAAAATGGCAGAAATGGTCCCTGCAACACTTTTAAGCCATTTTCGATGCGTTTAAACCCCGTTAACCCATTTTCAAGGCTCAATAATGAAGTTTAAGTATAGGGAACATGAAACATGCTCAAAAAAATCTCGGATGTTGGTTCGTTTGGCCGTACGGTTGCGTTGTTCGGTTAATTACGACGGAACACGAATGAACGCGAAAAACGATCCAAATTACGCGACGAATGGAATTTTATCATGCCAATAACTAAAATAAAATATTTTAATGATTACAAAATTTTTTGGATGTCCGAATGTATTCAGAACGTAAGATATGCGTGAATATGCAAACTTATGCACTTTTTGACGCTTTTAGTCCCTGATTGACAAAAAAGTTTATTTTAGCATACCGAACCCCTCAAAGCCTATTTCTAAGCCATGTAAAGGATATTTGGGGTATGTTTAACTTATGATCAAGTTCCTGAATGTCCATTACAGTTCGAATCGGCATACTTTCGCAGTTTGTCAAAATTAGTCCCTGTAAGCGAATAAACTTGATTTTGCCATACCAAAGCCTTCAAAAGTTATTTCTAAGTTATGTAAAGGTTATTTAAGGTATGTTAAGCATATATTGATGTTCCGGAGTGTTTGTCACGTTAAACTGAATACGTTTACGCATTGGTTTGCTTATAACTATCCAGAAAGCGATATAGAGTTTGAAATTGAACAAAAATCAAAACATGCAAAATGTCAAACATAAATAAAAAAATATTGGGATCAAATAAAATTGTTTTATTGATAACTGAACTGATTAAGGTTTATACAAGGATTACAAGCATAGATGTCATAATAACTATAGGGAATTAGGAAAGACATGACCTAGTCCGGGTTTGTTGTCTTACAAATGACCTAGTCTATAGTCTAAGTACCAACGGGCCGACTCGTACGAACCCAGTAGGATTCGTATGGGCCTACTTGATACTCTCATTCGAATCTGTTAAAAACTACGACTTTGTGTGAACACCGCATACTACAACTTCCCACGAAGAGCCTTTCCTAAGGCTGGAATATTACTTAGCCTTTCCTAAGGCCAACACAATACACATGTTTTCGAAAATACTCGCGTAACACAATCGAGTGGTCCAGTCGAGATCAGGCATGAAAACCCAGAACTCTCGATAAGATCACTCACTCAGCGCATTTTTCTAGCACGAGAACTTTTCGTCGAGCTAGGAGTGACATCCATATCTCAATGAAAGTCTCCATTTCAAAATCTAGTGGGACTCCTGAACTTATTCGAAGAGCACAACCACAGCTAGAAGCCGTCAAAAGAGCTACGCGGATAGACGACGCAAGCCTTTGGAATTTCAAGTCGGTGATCGCGTCTTACTTAAGGTTTCACCTTGGAAAGGTGTGATTAGATTTGGAATGACAGGAAAACTTACACCTAGATATGTTGGACCATTCAAGATCGTCGAAAAAATCAGAAAAGTGGCCTACAGACTTGAGTTACCTCCTGAACTCGGAAATGTTCATCCAGCCTTTCACGTATCCAATCTTAGAAAGTGTTTAGCTGATGAGAACCTCCACATACCACTTGATGAAATTCGTGCTGATGACACGATGTACTTTGTTGAAAAGCCTGTGGAAATAATGGACCGTGAAGTCAAATGGCTCAAACGCAAGAGCATTCCACTTGTTAAAGTTCGCTGGGAATCTAAAAGTGGTCCAGAATTTACTTGGGAATGTGAAGATCAAATGAAGGCGAAATATCCACAACTATTCTCACAAGTTTCCTCTAAATAAATTTCGGGACGAAATTTCCTAAAGTAGGGGAGACTGTGACATCTGTACTTGTAATCATTGTACAAACTCTGAATAGTTCAAGTATCAATAAAACAATGTGATTTGATCCCAATATTTGTTTATTTATGTTTGTCATTTTGCACGTTTTGATTTGCGTTCAATTTCAAACTCTATATCGCTTTCTAGAAAGTAATACGCAAACTGACGTGTAAACGTAATCAGTTTAATGCGAAAAACACTCCGAAACATCAACATGTGCTTAACATACCTTAAATAACCTTTACATAACTTTGAAATAAGTTTTAAAGGGTTTGGTATGGCAAAATCAAGTTTATTCGCTTACAGGGACTATTTACGACAAACTGCGAAAGTATGCCAATTCGTATAGAAACGTACATTCTGGAATTTGATCATAAGCTAAACATACCCTAAATATCCTTCACATAGCTTTGAAATAGGCGTTGAGGGGTTCGTTATGCAAAATATGCATATTTGATCAAACATGGACTAAAAGCGTCAAAAAGTGCATAAGTTTGCATTTACGCGCATATCTTACGTTCTGAACATATCCTGACATCCAAAAATTTTTGTAATCATTAAAATATTTTATTCTAGTGATTGGAATGCTAAAACTTCTTTCGTCGCGTAATTTGGATCGTTTTTCACGTATGTTCGTGTTTTGTCATAATTAACCAAATAACGTGGCCGTACGACCAAACGAACCGACATCTGAGATGTTTTCAAGCATATTTCATGTTCCCTATACTTTGGCATCATTGTAGAGCCCTGAAAATGGGTTAACGGGGCTTAAACATGTCAAAAATGGCCTTAAAAGCTTGTAGGGACTGAAGTTGTAATTTCTGAAACTGTTGCCTAAACTGTGGTCGCTCGCGGGGGGCGTAGACTCACCCTGAGTCTTACACGGGGCGCGACAGACCCCCAGATGTGCAGAAACTTGTTTTTTTTCTCAAACAGCAGCTGATTCTCTGAGTTTTGGACATTGTTTTCTCATACTTTAGGTTGGTTTTTGGACTCCCATGGTATTTAAAACCATGTGCTACACTTGTATGGCTAGGATCAAAGCTCAAAACTCGAGGAACGATCTTAACGGTTCTTGAAAATCTATATAAACCCAACAATTTCATTTCTCAACTTGCTCAACTTCTGAATTCTCTTCTTCTTCTTCTTCTTCTTCTTCATCTTCTTCTGCTTATTGGAGCTATCCCTTCTGGTTGAAGGCTCCATTCTTCAAGTTTTCTTGTTCTATCTTCATGCATTGGACCTTTTGTAAGCTTCTTTCATGCTTTTTATGCATTTCAAGCATGAAGGTCAAACAGTGTTTGACTATCTGCTTTGACCAGTCTTTGGTCAACACAAAGTTCATTTGAACTTTGCAACGTGAGCGTAATCACGATGGTTATAGTCCCTTGTGACTATACCTACTGATTACCACGTTGATTAGGTGTAGTGACGAGTCAAAGTTTCGGTCAAAATACGTATTTATGCGTATTTTGCAACGAAGCTATTTTTGGGTATCAAAACACTTTGTTTTGATATCAAACTTGTTTTCTAACTTAGTTAAACATGTTTTAACATGTTTAACTCGTCACTTTTAGTTTAGTGCTTATATAGGGTCATAAGTTAGGCGGTCTAAAACAACCGCTTAGACTTTCGAACCCGACCCATTTGGTCGATCGTTAGGACCCGACCAAACATATTTTGTGACCATAGTTGCATAGGGAATAACCTTCCGAGGTTATACCTTATGGTCACTTAGTTTACTTAGTTGTATGATAGGTAGTTTATATGCCTTAGGAAAATGACCAAAATGCCCTTTGTGCGCATAATTTCATTTTAAGAATATGTAACTTAAATTTTGCCACATAAACTGATTATTAAACATGTTAGGGCATATAATACTTGTCATAGGACTAGTTAGGCTACTCGTTTGCGCTTTTGCGCAAATGACGCGTTAAAGTAGCATAAGCTACCTAAACGGGTCATAACGGGTCATAAGCACTTAGGATAGGTTCCTATTTAGAATGTATGCTTTGTTATACCATGTTAAATGAGTTCCAATACTCCTTTGGTTTACGAGACCTCATTCTATCCGATCTTCCGATTTAGGTCCGGTTTATTAACGAAGTTACCTATATTTGGTGCCGATTGATTCCGTGATCCTTCTAGTGTTACTTGGTTGTTATTTCAAGTCTATTGAGCAATATCAAGTGAGTACATAGTCCCCTCTTTTACTGTTTTCAAATATTTTGGGGTGATAGACATGTGCCTACTTGTTACTTTCATGCTTTTCGTGCTTTCATGACATATACTTGCTATGTTCATTAGTACGCATATAGTACATGATTTAAATTGCCATTTGCTATGTATGTTGACTGACATTTGCTATGTATGTTGACTGAGCATGCTAGCACATTGTTTTCATAAACACGTTTATTGCATATGGTTACTCAGCATATGGACACATTGATTTACATTACATTTCTGCTATGTATGTTTACTGAACATGCTTACATTTGGTATGACATTTGGTTTGTATAACGAAACTAAAATACGTTCATTAATACTGATCATGCCGCTTGGTAGTATGTAGTGGTACCATAGGAATTGACAACTCCCATTCCTGGAATCCTAGGTTTGTTTGGACGTAAGGAATGACGGAATCCGAAAACATTTTTAATAAATCTTTGATTTGTTTGAAGGTTTATCCTACAGTCTCAAGGCTTGAATGTATGCGTTTAACATTACCACATAAATGTTTTTATCAGTAAAGCATTGATTTTGCAAAACATAACTTTTGACTTAAACTATGATTTAGTTCAATTACATTGTTTTGTACATTTTGCCTATGGGTTGAGTAAATACTTTTTATTCACCTTACATAACATTTGATTTTTCATTGATATTATACATATGGTTTAAGTTGACACTTTTCGCTTGCCATACATACTATTTGACTATACCATACATGATTTACATTTGATACTAGACTTTGTTTACACATAAACATTTTGACATTGGTTTAAACAAGACATTTTGGTGTTTATTTGGTAAATGATTTACGTAATGAGACGTGTGTAATATGATAAAAGCATGGTGGATATGCCACTGGTACTTCCTATATATAAGTGCTTTTATGGTATTACATATCGTAGCGTTATCTAAATCATTTCAACAAGAACATGTTACATTTTTTACAAACGACATATTTACACAAAGACATTGATTTACAAACGGCATATTTTATGCAAACTCATTTTACTTGGTTATTCATTTAACCTTACTCCTTTCTTTGATAACAATTTGATTTCTTTATCAAATTTCGTATAATTTTAATAAGATTCATGACTAACTTTTTGTTAAACATTTCTTTCAACTACAAGTCATGAATCGTGCTTCAACAAAACCTATGTATCTCACAGGCATTTTATGCTGACGTACCACTTTTCACATGTGTTTTCAGGAGCTGATGCATAGGATTGATCAAGATACACTTAGGCAGACTTGGGCCTTAGTGACAATAAAAGATGCAAGACTAGTTTAATTATGTTATGTTTATTTTGTTCTAAGACAATGTAATCACTTTTATTTAAATAAAATGAAACTTTAAATACCATGGTTGTGTAACAATAATTATGTCGCTCCACTACCTGACGTTTCCGCCGCGGTTTGTTGTTTTACGCGGTCGGGGTGTGATAGTTGGATTATTGCACAACCACTTTATGATGATCATGTCTGATGTCCTTCACCGTCACCTTCCTCATCTCTATACGTGCATCCCCACACTTATTTTTTGGAATGTCTTCTTTCACCTCATCACCTTCAACAATTTCCTCCACATCTGACTGTTCAGCAATTGGGAGAATCACCGGTGTGGTATTAACCTCCACAACCTCGTCCCCAACTTGAGAAAGAGACATCTATAGAGACACGCATCTATCCCTGGCTTGGCGTTTTTCCATTGGAGTCATTCTTGGCCCATCATCCTTCACTTCAGCCATCAAAAGATCATACTTCTGAATCCACATCTCCAACCAGTCCTCTATTGACAGGTCTGGTTTCGCCAATTCCTTTTCAAGGTATGTCAGGTCTCTTTGTCTCATATATTCGATAAGACTTCCAAATTGAGGTGATTGATAGTAACTATGTTACTGGGGTGCACATTCAGACTCACCCTGATCAACTGTATACTGGGTATGATAGGCATCCTGATAGTGTACCAGATGGTCTTCATAAGAAAGTCGAGAGTATTCATCATAACAATGGTCATACTCCTCTTGGTAACTCACGCTTTGTACCATCCCCGGATCATAGCTACTCTCATACCATGTCTGCTCATCATATCAATAATTTGTATCTGGTTGGAAATCATATGCAACTCGCAGCGAATCAGAACAAGAATAGTATGGGTGGACATGATCATCAGAATAAAAATCCAACTCATCTGCTCTCCTCTGTTCTTCTTCATGCCTGTATCGAGCCTCCCAACAGGTAATTCCCGGATGCAGCGGATTCTTGCAAAGTATACATGTAGAGTACTCGGGAAATCTTCTTCTCAAATAACTTGCTGATGTAAGCAAAATGCAACATATAAATTACATCAAATGTGGCATAAAACTAACCCTTTTTTAGTACTAATGTTGGGAAAAGTGTGTTTTTGTCTTCCTTTTGTATTTTCAGGATTAAATGAGATTAAATGATCAAAAGAAGCAAAAAGGCAATCAAATCTAACATAAATACAAGAAAAGGAATAAACGTGGCATGCCCGACCCCTCGACAGCTTCCTCCCAAGCAAAAACAAGAGAACAGAAGGCTGAACAAGCCCCGTGCTCACTGACCACGGGGGCGTGCCCAAGTGTCTGCAGAAAAGACAAAGTTGTAGAAGCTTCTGTCACCCACCACGAGGGCGTGCCCAGCGGACACGGGGCCGTGGTTAACGCAAAGATTCGCAGAATCTAGGCAAATCTTGATAGTACAGATACGCTTCCGCACACGGGGTCGTGCCCAGCGGACATGGGGGCGTGGTTAACTAATGCAGACAAACTGCATTTAATGAAGAAAGAGAAGATGAGTGGACATGGGGCTATTGATCGTAAGAGTTCTTGACAATCAAATGCCATGTTTGCCTAAGTCTCTTACATCACTTGGTGAAGACAAGTGTTTAGTGTAATACTTTTTATTTTTAATCTTTTCGCACTTTTTATTTGGTTATGTATTAATGACTTTAATAACTAGTTTCTTATGTTGAAGGTGAGTCTTCCTTATCATTTTTCAATGGTGTCTTGGCGTTATTTTACTGTCTATATAAAATAAAAGATTTTCACCATTCATATCTCCACGGTCTATATAGAGATATGTTGGCTACCTGGTCGGGGGTTAAGGGAATGGTTTGGTAAGAGTCTTGCCGTGTTCAGTGTATAGATCCTGCAAGGACCTGGGTCAACTTTAGTATGACCTCCTTCAATACCCACTGGTATTGGATGGCGGGGGTCCGAACTCCTTGATCCCCTCATATGTAAACAACTATTAAAACTTTAACCCAGCTACTTAGGATTGTATCCCTGCTGACTCAAACTACTTAGCCGAGGGTAACGTCACCTTCAAAAGAGGGGCCTACCACATTACGCATTAATAACTTAATTAATTATCTTTCAATAATCCAACCCTTTAGGATTGTATCCTTGCTGACTCAAACTACTGGGTTGAGGGTAACGTCACCTTCAAAAGAGGGGCCTACTACTATAACTAAGATAATCTCTTAAAAAGTGCAAAAGTGCGAAAATTATCAAAGGTTACACTAAAGGCAAGTCGGATCCAAGTGATTCATCTTGTCTATCTGTTTTTATTTTTATTTTCTTTTTCAGCATTTTTAGTTTTTATTTTCTTGTTTAAAAAACCTTTTTCTAAATTTCTGATTTGATTAGACGTTGAGGATAAACCGGTATTTAAAGCTCTTGTGTCCTTGGACGACCTCGGTATCTTACCAACACTATACTACGCTCACGATGGGTGCACTTGCCCATATGTGTGTTTGGTGTTAGTAAATATCGTGTTTTATAAATTTAAAACCTGACTAATGTGTTAAAAAGGGATAAAAATATACTTAAAATATATAACCACCACACACGCACATCAAGTTTTTGGCGCCGTTGCCGGGAACACAAGGATTTTAAGAAAGTTAGGAATCAACGACCTAATCGTTTTTTCTTATTTTTCTTTGTTTTAGGATTTTTTATAAATTTTCAGCTTCTGCAGAACTCAGCACGGGCCGTGCCTGCTGAACAAGCCCCGTGCCCAATCTTTGGTACTAGCAATCCTGTTTTAAGTCAGACAGTAGCTGAACACGGGGCCGTGCCAACTCAACACGCCCCGTGCCCAAGTTTCAGATATTGAAAACAGAACCGTAAGATCCCGACGGTTGGTAATTTCTGACACAAACATGAGTGATACTGATTTTTTTTACTACCGGCCCTCTTATGGTACGTGGTGTCAAATATGTGGTGGTAATCATAAAGATTTAGAATTTTATTTTCTAAATTATAAGCCCCACTATATAGACCCATTGTATTCCTGTAGCCTTAAGAGGGGCGAAAGTAAAAATAATCCCTATCTCTCCCTCGAATGCTCTCAATCGGACCTTCTAGGAGAAATGCTTCTTGATGAACTATTTCAAAGGAAAGATCTAATTCTTAATTGGGTAAAAGAACTCGAGATGGATTTCATTAATTCATCTCAAGACGATACCCAAGAAGAATTATTGAGATCGCATTCGGATAAAAACAACTTCGTTACTCCCGAAATCACCTCTAACTCTAGCGAAGACTTGAGCGATAGTCGTCCCTGTGTCGATTGTGCCGTGAAGGACTCCCCATCGAATTTGTTCGATGCATACATAGACCTGAGTGATTCGGCATACACCTTCTTTAACGAGAGCCCGGGAAAGGGTTGGACTTGTCCACCTACATTTAGCATATGAATCACCCTTACCGACAACCTCTTGCGTTCTCGTCTAAATCTAGAACAATTAAGGTATCTCACGCACTTCGGGGTTATTCCATCCAGTAAGAAACCACCCGATCCGGATAAATTCCTTAAAAATAGAAGAAACTTCATAAACAGCCTCTAGACACGAGGCCGTATCCAGGTCAGCATGCTCTTGTGTCCACGAAAAGATTCCAATCTGACTTTTTGTCAGAATACGGACAAAATGTGTCAGGATCCTGCCTGCACACGGGGCTGTGTCCAGCTGACACGGGGCCGTGTGCAGCATGCTGTCGTTTTCTATAAATGCAGCCAAGATTCCTGCATATTTGGACCACTCCAAAAGACAGAGATTTTATGGATCTTCACACATACCATCCTAGGTATATTCTAAAGAAGGTTCCCAACAACCATCTTGTCTTTTCTACTTTTGTCTATTTCCTTCTTCTTCATTTTCACCACAAAACACCTCCATTAAAGCTTGAAATCAACATGGTTCCAAGCTTTATTGTGATGTTTGTTAGGTTTTCATTCAAGGAATCTTGTTAAAAAAATAAGTTCTACAACATTGTTTTAAGTTATTTCTGCTAAAAAATGCTTTAACAAACACAAAAATAATTTAAAACTCCAAGATTCCTTTTTTCGAAAATCTGCAGACAGGTGAACACGGGGCCGTGCTCTTTGAGCACGGGGCCGTGTCCGAGGTTACTGTTTCATTAAAATGAACTTTCTTCACTTTATTTTCGTATAATGTCGAGCCAAAACAGTGGAACTTCGTCAGCACATTCCAGAAACAGTCAAAGAGAACGGAGGTCCTCAATCGAAGCAACTCTCGTACACTACGTGATGGCATTACGTGAAGCTCTTAATGAGATAACATCGGTAGAGGATGTCCTAATAGACCGTATAAATTATCTTACGGTGGGGTTGGAAAACAGTTTTCAAGAAATCAACCTCTTACACCAGAGGTTGAACATTCTTGTGACACCTCCCATGGAACCAATCCTCCCCCAAGAGGATTGGAACCTAGCACTTTGTAACATCCGTGCTTGTAATCATTGTGAACAGTTCTATTATCAATAAAACAATGTTATTTGATCCCAATGTTTGTTTGGTTTTGTTTTACATTTTTCATGTTTTGACTTTTATGTAATTTCAAATTCTATATCACTTTCTGGATAGTTATACGCAAACTGGTGCGTAAACGTAATCAGTTTAATGCGACAAATACTCCGGAACATCAACATATACTCAACATACCTTAAATAACCTTTACATAACTTAGAAATAAGTTTTAAAGGCTTTGGTATGGCAAAAACAAGTTAATTCGTTTACAGGGACTAAACTTGACAAACTGCGAAAGTATGCCAATTTGAACTGTAACGAACATTCCGGAACATGACCATAAGTTAAACACACCTTAAATATCCTTTACATAGCTTAGAAATAGGCTTTGTGAGGTTCGGTGTGCTAAAATAAACTTTTGGGTCATTCAGGGACTAAAAGTGTCAAAAAGTGCACAAGTTTGCATTTTCGCGCATAACTTACGTTCTGAATACATCCGGACATCCAAAAATTTATGTAAGCATTACTATATTATGCTTTAGTGTTTGGCTTGCCAAAAATCCATTCGTCGCGTCATTTAGATCGTTTTTCGCGCTTGTGCGCATTCCGCCGTAATTAAGCGAACATCACGATCGTACGACCAAACGAACCATCATCCGGCATATTTTTGAGCATGTTTTGAGTTCCCTATACTTTAACTTCATTTTAGAGCCTTGAAATGAGGTTAACGGGGTTCAAACGCATCGAAAAAGGCCTTAAACACGTGCAGGGACCTTTTCTGCCACTTTTGAAACATTTATGAAACAGGGGGGTGCTAGCGTAGCGCGACTGCCTAATGCCTTTGCAGTAGCGCTACGCGACTGCCTAACCAGACCAGATTAAGTGTATTTAACATCAGATTGCAGCTGTTTAATCCTCCACCACACACTCACACTTGTCTAGTCAGCTGATAAGAACCCATTTTTAGTCACCACAACTTGCCAACAAGTGTACGCACGAGATTCGATCACGTTATTCAAGAAACGGTCCTAACGATTTGGGTATTCCTATAAATACCCATCCACCCCATTGCAAAACTTACAAGAATTTTGATTTGAGAAACTCTAAGTTGAAACTATTGTTTCATACCTGAGATTTTTGAATCGAAATTAGCATTCGGGGACCCTTCGTAAGTATTCTTTCGTTCTTTTATTGCTTTTCGAGTCTTTTAGAGTCTGAAAGTCAAACTTTGTTTGACTTTCTGCATTGACCAGTTTATGGTCAATGCGAAGTTCGTTTGAACTTCGCAACGTGAGTGTAATCACGTTGGTTATAGTCCCTTGGGACTATGCCTACTGATTACCACGTTGTCTAGGGTCGTAGGGTAAGCGATCTAATAAATCGCTTATACCTCGAACCCGACCTATTTGGTCGATCATTAGGATCCGACCAAATACTTTAGGTGACCATAGTATATAGGGAATAACCTTCCGAGGTTATACCCTATGGTCGCTTCGTTTGAATAGTTGTATGATAGGTAGTTTATATGCCTTAGGTAAATTACCAGAATACCCTTTTCATGTATAATTGGTAATTAAGCATATGTAACCTAAAATTTTGTCACATAACTGATTATGTAACATGTTTAGGCATATAACACTTGTCATAGGGCTAGTTAGGCGGTCCGAACGCGTTTTAAGCGAACGACGCGTTAAAGTAGCATAAGCTACCTAAACGGGTCGTAATGGGTCGAAAGCACTTATGTTAGGTTTCATTTAGTATGTAGGCTTTGTTAAACCATATTACACGAGTCTCCATACTCGTTTGGTTTACGAACCCTCATTCTATCCGATCTTCCGATTTAGGTCCGGTTTATTAACATAGTTACCTATATTTGGTGCCGTTTGATTCCGAAATCTCTAGCATTACTTGGTGATTTTCTTAATACATCTGAGCAATATCAAGTGAGTACATAGAACCCCTCTTTTACTATTTTCCAAACTGTTTTGGGGTGAAACACATGTGCATACTTGTTACTTTCATGCTTTCCTGTTTTCACATCATATACCGGCTATGTTTGTTAGTACATTATAGTACATGATTTCATTACATTTCATGCTATGTATGTCCATTGTGTGCATACTTAGTACATTGTTTTACAT
Source organism: Helianthus tuberosus (assembly GCA_030545235.1). Classification (NCBI taxonomy): domain Eukaryota; kingdom Viridiplantae; phylum Streptophyta; class Magnoliopsida; order Asterales; family Asteraceae; genus Helianthus; species Helianthus tuberosus. Next base: position 63,667,810 of record CM060420.1, read on the forward strand.
TACATTTCTGCTATGTATGTTGACTGATAGCATGCTAGCACATTGATTTACAAGACTTTTCTGCTTTGTATGTTAACTTACATACTTAGTACATTGTTTTCATATGACATGTATACAACTGCTATGACATTTGGTTTGCACAAACGGGTCTTTATAACGTTCATTAACATTTGCTACGCCGCTCGGTAGTAAGTAGTGGTACCATAGGACTTGACAAATCCCATTCCTGACATCCCGGGTTTGTTTGGATGTAAGGAATGACTGAATCCAAAAACATTTCTTTTGATAACCTTGACTGAAAGGGTTATCCGACTGTCTCAAGGCTTGAATGTATGCGTTAACTTACCACATAAATGTTTGTATCAATGTAACATGCATTACTTTGCAAAACATAACTTTTTGATATATTCAAAATACTTTGTTTTGTACATTTCTACATTTGGACTATGTGACGATACTTTACTTACGATACATAACATTTGATACACATTACTTGACTACTTTTGGACTTATAAACATTTGATATGGTTTATACAAGGACTTTTGACTATTGGTTTAAACATAGACTTTATACATTGGTGGTTTGTTTAAGTGACTTAAATGACGATATGTGAGTAATATGATACAAGCATGGTGGATACGCCGCTGGTACTTCCTATATATAAGTGTTTGTATTATATTACATATTATAGCATTATTTAAATCATTCATTTTGGATTTATACATTTTATATAAGTAACATGTTTTCAAAAGACTTGGTTTACAATACAGTTTATTTTATACAACTTAGTGTACTTGGTTATTCATTTAACCATACATTATTCTTTTGTTTATACATATCATCTGATCTTATCGTTTTTTAAATGATTTACAAAACAAAACAACTTACAAGGTTCATGACTAAACTTTGTTAAACATTTTCTTAAACTTAAGTCATGAATCCTATTTTTACAAAACCTATGTATCTCACAGGCATTTTTATGCTGACGTACCTATTTTCACATGTGTTTTCAGGAGCTTTTCCATAGGATGTTGATCAGGACACTAGGGCGGACCTGTGCCTTAGAGACTAAAACGATGATAGACTTTGTTTAATTATGTTATAAACTCTGTATTTCCTGTGTTAAGACAATGTAACTCTTGTTCTATAAATAAAATACAACTTTGTTTGCCATGGATTTGAAACAATTAATTCTGTTACAACACTCCCCGACGTTTTCCGCCACGTCTTGTATGCTATACGTGGTCGGGGTGTGACAGAAGAGTTGGTATCAGAGCCAATGGTTATAGGGAATTAGGTTATTAGTAATGCTTTGACCTAGACTATAACTTTTCTAGGACCCTAACACAAGTTATCTTGTGTTTAGATCTTAAAACATGTACATCACCTATCCTTAGGTGATTAGCAAAACAAGAACCAAATTTTTTCGAAACGATTTTTGAAAAACAATTATCTGTTTTTGGATAATTTATTACAAGGTTTTGAACCCTCTATTGTAAGGTTTTGAACCCTTCCAGTTTAACTAAAATTTTTGGCCTTGTGCCTTCAAATTTTCAAAATCTCGTCAACGTTTTGGGTTATAAATAATGTGAACACGTGCAAACTGGAAGAGTGAATGCCTGTATTCTGAGTTTTCTGTCTAGGCAAGCACTTCGTATACATCTCATCAGACGCGAGACCAGTTGTGCTTACCTGGGAATTCTTGGGATGAGTGTTCACTTATAGGCGAGCATGTCTTCGTAATACATTATTTTTGATCCATTTACTTTGATTAGTCACTGTGTGTCGTTTGTTTGCTTGGTAATGCGGACGAATGACCACCATCTCTGCTTTTGTTGATTTTGTTTTATCTCATTCTCTTCATCCAATCATCTCACTCGTTCTTTTCATGTTTTCCTCTTTTAGAATGCCTCCTCGACGCGGGAACCAAATAGCGACTGCCGAACTGGCAGAAATCATTGCGCAGCAGATGGCTGCTCAATTCCCAAATCTCTTTGCTCAATGGCAACAAGCCAACAACAACAACAATGGTCCGTGCAAATACAAGGATTTTAACTCGGCTAAACCACTCAAGTTTAGTGGTTCTGAGGGAGCGACTGGGCTTCTTCAGTGGTTTAAGAGCATTGAGAATACTTTCCGCCACGTGCAGTGTCTTGAAAATCGCAAAGTCGAGTTTGCTTCGAGCGTATTTCAGAAGAGGGCTTTGACATGGTGGAACGGGGTTATGAGGGACCAAGGTGCAGAAGTTGCTCTCGCGCAGACATGGGCTGAACTTAGAGCCCTTATGATGAGGGAATTCTGTCCTCGTCATGAACAGCGAGCGTTGGAGAAAGAGTTTGATAACTTGAAACAAGATAGTGGTGAGCACAGGGCATATACTGACAGGTTTGAGGAGTTGAGTCTGCTTTGCCCGACTATGGTTACCCCACTCGACAAGGCCATCGAAAGGTACATCGACGGCCTACCTGACTCAGTGCAAGACATCCTTACTGGTAGTAACCCTGCCACACTCCGTCAGGCGATCGAGTTATCAGCGACACTGACTGAGTCGCAGGTGCGTAAGGGAAAGCTGCATAAGAAAGGTGACAAGGGTAAGAAGCAGGCATCTGACAAAGGGGATGGTAAGAAAGGTGAAAACAAGAATGGGAAGAATTCTGGTTCCTCAAAGAATTCTAGGAAGCGAAAGGCTTCCCAAAACTATGCCGTTACTGCACAGGCTCAAGCTGCACCAAATCAGCCTGCGCAGCCAATAGCCAAGAAGCCTTATTTTGGCAATGCACCTTTGTGCAACAGGTGTAACGGCCATCATCAACCACACCTCCAGTGTCGTCAGTGCACTAACTGCGGAAGATCTGGTCATCTTGCTGCCACCTGCCGCATTCCTGTTAACCAGAACCAGGCAGTTCCGAACCAATCTCAACAAGTTGCTCAGCCTCTTGCTCAGCAACAAGGTCAAGCTGCACGACCTCATTTTCCTCCTGGTTCGTGCTACAATTATGGGGATCTGACCCACTACAGGAACCGGTGCCCAAGGCTAGCCAACCAGAACCAGAACCCAAATCAGAATCAAGCTCCGGCTCGAGGCCGAGCCTTTAACATGAATGCACAAGAGGCGCAGGCGGACGATAATGTGGTGAATGGTACGTTCTTTATTAATAATCAGCCTGCATCTGTTCTTTTCGATTCGGGTGCCGATAAGAGTTTTGTGTCATTGTCTTTTGAGCCATTACTTCGAGTGTCTAGAACAAAACTAGGTAAACCTTTGACAGTAGAAGTTGCTAGTGGTGAACCCATTATTCTTGATTATGTTCTACGCAACTGCCAGCTGAACCTTAACGATCATCTTTTTCCTATTGACCTCACGCCAATGCAACTTGGAAGCTTTGACGTCATAGTGGGTATGGATTGGTTATCCAAGCATCGCGCAGAGATAGTTTGTTCTGAAAAGATTGTTCGTGTGCCGCTTTCGACAGGCGAGATTCTACAGGTTCAAGGTGAGAAACCGTCTGGTGGCCTCAAGCTCATGTCTTGTTTTAAAGCTCGGAAGTATCTGCGGAAGAACTATGTGGCTTTCTTAGCACATGTTACAGAAGATAAAGGCAAGGGTAAGTCTATTTCAGATATTCCTGTCGTTCGGGATTATTCTGAAGTTTTCCCTGAAGATTTACCTGGTCTACCCCCAGCACGCCAAGTAGAGTTTCGCATCGATCTCGTACCTGGTGCAAATCCCATTGCCAGAGCTCCATATCGTCTTGCGCCATCTGAGATGCAAGAGTTGTCTAAGCAGCTTCAGGAACTCTCTGACAAAGGTTTTATCCGTCCTAGCTTTTCACCCTGGGGTGCTCCCGTTCTTTTTGTCAAGAAGAAGGATGGATCTTTTAGGATGTGTATCGATTATCGTGAGCTTAACAAGCTTACCATCAAGAATCGATATCCCCTACCTCGCATTGATGATCTCTTTGATCAGCTACAGGGCGCTTCTTATTTTTCTAAGATTGATCTACGTTCTGGGTATCATCAACTTCGGGTGCATGAAGAAGATATTCCCAAGACAGCGTTCCGTACTCGTTATGGGCATTATGAGTTCACAGTCATGCCATTCGGTGTGACTAATGCTCCTGCTGTTTTCATGGATTTAATGAATAGGGTCTGCAAACCCTATTTGGATCAGTTCGTCATTGTTTTTATTGACGAGATCCTGATATACTCTAAGACGCGAGCTGATCACGAGCAACATCTTCGTCTTACTCTGGAACTCCTAAAGAAAGAGCAACTTTTTGCCAAATTCTCCAAGTGTGAATTCTGGCTTAAAGAAGTTCAATTCTTAGGACATATCATCAACAAACAAGGTATTCATGTAGATCCCTCCAAGATCAGTGCGATTAAGGATTGGGATACGCCTACTACTCCTACTGAAGTTCGTTCTTTTCTTGGTCTAGCGGGTTATTACCGCCGCTTCATTGAGAACTTTTCAAAGATTGCAGTTCCTCTAACTGCTCTAACTCAGAAGAACAAACCCTTTGACTGGGGATTCAAACAAGAGGAAGCTTTTCAACACTTGAAGCAAAAACTTTGCGATGCGCCTGTTCTGACTTTGCCTGAGGGCAATGATGATTTCGTCGTTTATTGTGATGCATCTAAATTGGGTCTTGGCTGTGTTCTGATGCAAAGGAACAAAGTCATAGCATACGCATCAAGACAGTTGAAGATACATGAGAAGAACTACACCACTCATGATCTTGAGTTGGGTGCAGTTGTTTTCGCTCTAAAGATATGGAGACACTATTTGTACGGTACAAAATGTGTGGTTTTTACTGACCACATAAGTCTTCAACATATCTTCAGCCAGAAAGAACTCAACATGAGGCAACGACGTTGGGTCGAGCTACTAAACGACTATGACTGCGAAATTCGCTACCATCCTGGTAAGGCGAATGTCGTAGCCGATGCATTGAGTCGTAAGGAACGTACTAAGCTTCATTGTGTACGTGTTCAATCTGTTATTCAAGCTCGATCCGATATCCAAGCACGCATTTCTCAGGCGCAACAATCTTGTGTTTCACAAGGTTTGATGGATAAGGAATTTCCCTATCACATAACACCTGCGCTGGAACTGAAGGACAATGGATCGTATTACTTCATGGACCGTTTGTAGGTCCCAAGCCAGGATGATCTTCGTACCTTGCTTATGGATGAAGCCCATAAGTCTCGTTATTCTATTCATCCGGGCTCAGATAAGATGTATAAGGATCTTCGTATTCACTATTGGTGGCCTGGTATGAAGAAAGACATTGCCTTATACGTATCAAAATGCCTTACTTGTCTTAAGGTTAAGGCTGAACATCAGCGTCCATCTGGTTTATTGGTGCAACCAGAGATCCCAGTTTGGAAATGGGAAAACATTACTATGGATCTTGTTACCAAACTTCCACGCACTAAGAAAGGTCATGATGCCATCTGGGTAGTTGTTGATCGTCTTACTAAGTCAGCACATTTCTTGCCAATCCGTGAGGATTTTCCTGCTGACAGACTTGCACAAATCTATGTGGATGAAATTGTAGCTCGACATGGTGTTCCTTTGAACATCATTTCTGACAGAGATGCTCGTTTCACTTCTCATTTTTGGAGAACCATGCAATCTGCTATGGGGACCCAACTTAACCTAAGCACAGCTTATCATCCGCAAACGGATGGTCAATCTGAAAGAACAATCCAGACTCTGGAGGATATGCTTAGAGCTTGTGTGATCGATTTTGGTGGTAGTTGGGATTCACATCTTAAGTTGATTGAATTCTCCTACAACAACAGTTATCACACCAGCATCAAAATGGCTCCTTTTGAGGCTCTCTATGGTCAAAAATGTCGTTCACCAGTCTGCTGGAATAAGATCGGTGAGGCTCAACTTACTGGACCTGCCCTCATTTTAGAGACAACTGACAAGGTCAAGAAAGTTCGCGATAACCTTCAGACAGCTATGAGCCGTCAAAAGAGTTACGCGGATCCAAAACGCAAACCCTTGGAATTTCAAGTCGGTGATCGAGTATTACTTAAGGTCTCACCTTGGAAAGGTGTGATCAGATTTGGAAAGAAAGGAAAACTTGCACCTAGATACATTGGACCATTCAAGATCGTCGAAAGAATCGGAAAGGTAGCCTACAGACTTGAGTTACCTCCTGAACTTGGAAATGTTCATCCAACCTTTCACGTATCCAATCTCAAGAGGTGTTTAGCTGATGAGAATCTCCACGTACCGCTTGACGAAATTCGTGTTGGCAAAACACTGAAATTTGTTGAGAAACCAGTGGAAATCATGGAACGTGAAGTCAAGTGGCTTAAACGCAAGCGCATTCCTTTGGTCAAAGTTCACTGGGAAGCAAAACTTGGACCCGAGTTTACTTGGGAACGCGAAGATCAAATGAAAGCGAAATATCCACATCTTTTCCCACGAGTTTCCTCTAAATAAATTTCGGGACGAAATTTCCACAAGTAGGGGAGACTGTAACATCCGTGCTTGTAATCATTGTGAACAGTTCTATTATCAATAAAACAATGTTATTTGATCCCAATGTTTGTTTGGTTGTGTTTTACATTTTTCATGTTTTGACTTTTATGTAATTTCAAATTCTATATCACTTTCTAGAGAGTTATACGCAAACTGGTGCGTAAACGTAATCAGTTTAATGCGACAAATACTCCGGAACATCAACATATACTCAACATACCTTAAATAACCTTTACATAACTTAGAAATAAGTTTTAAAGGCTTTGGTATGGCAAAAACAAGTTAATTCGTTTACAGGGACTAAACTTGACAAGCTGCGAAAGTATGCGAATTTGAACTGTAACGAACATTCCGGAACATGACCATAAGTTAAACACACCTTAAATATCCTTTACATAGCTTAGAAATAGGCTTTGAGAGGTTCGGTGTGCTAAAATAAACTTTTGGGTCATTCAGGGACTAAAAGTGTCAAAAAGTGCACAAGTTTGCATTTTCGCGCATAACTTACGTTCTGAATACATCTGGACATCCAAAAATTTATGTAAGCATTACTATATTATGCTTTAGTGTTTGGCTTGCCAAAAATCCATTCGTCGCGTCATTTGGATCGTTTTTCGCGCTTGTGCGCATTCCGCCGTAATTAAGCGAACATCGCGATCGTACGACCAAACGAACCATCATCCGGCATATTTTTGAGCATGTTTTGAGTTCCCTATACTTTAACTTCATTTTAGAGCCTTGAAATGAGGTTAACGGGGTTCAAACGCATCGAAAAAGGCCTTAAACACGTGCAGGGACCATTTCTGCCACTTTTGAAACATTTATGAAACAGGGGGGTGCTAGCGTAGCGCGACTGCCTAATGCCTTTGCAGTAGCGCTACGCGACTGCCTAACCAGACCATATTAAATGTATTTAACATCAGATTGCAGCTGTGTCACACCCCCAAAATCCACCATGCGGGGTATCACCGCTTGGAGACGTGACATGACCAGGATCGAGCCACCAATCATACTGAACAACGTACTTAAGTAGATAAAGACAACCACAATACGATTGGTGACCAAAAGTTAGTTAACCAAGCTTTTAATTTAGACAGCGGAAGCATAAACGTAAAGTTCAAAACATAAGTTCGCAGTTCATAAGTTTAAAGTCCAACACATAGGTTTAATAAGTTCATAATGTTTTAAACATTAAACACTGGACATAGCCGTCCGCACACCACAACGACTCCTTCCTCGTGCAAGCTCCAAACGATTAGCGACCTGTAAGGCATGTAACAACGAGTCAACAACAAAGTTGAGTGAATTCACAGTTGGTTGTTTAGTTATAGCATTCGTTTCGTAAATCATATGTTCATTTTGTAAACCATGTATCACGTTAATCCTTGCTGCCAGTCCAGGCATGCGTGCGATGATTAGTGGGGGCTTCCCATGTGTTTCAAAACCACGCGTATCGACTGCTACGAAAATATAAGAGGTGCCCTAAGTCAATGTCTATCAGCATTGACCTTTTGCCCATAGTCCATTAGTACACGCCCGTCCGACTGGCACAGTGTGAGGTTTGTTAAACCTAATAGCGCTATTAACTAATGACCCGCTCGCCATAGGCCTCGGCGATTAAGTCGATAAATGAGGGACTTAAAGTGATAGAGTTGATGGTCTTATGATCGTGTACGTAGGTTTTACGTACGTGCCCTTCAATCCGAGGACAGTAGTAAGTATGAGTAAACACCGCAACTTAACTAGCTTCCTCAGTAACTACGCACTAAATTTCGGGACAAAATTCTCTTAACAGGGGGAGAATGTGACAACCCTCAAATTTGCATGTAACCATACAGTTTATTAATGATAATAAAAGTACTTGATGATTGTGCTGAATCATTTAACTGCTCTCTGATTACTGTGTTATACTTACATGTGTGTGTTAGCATACTAGTAGTATACAGAAAAGTTACTAAATAGTCCGGTATATTTTCCTGTGTGTTAGGAATAAATTTCGTTACAAAAATATATGTATAAGACGCTATACGGTGAAATTAAACGCTTTAACGGAACGATACGTAACCGAACAACCAGACATTTTCCGGGACACTAAAATATTTTCAGAAATATTATTTTATCTTTCTTAATTATTTATGGTCACAAAAATCCCCATGCACCATGTAAACATGACATACACCCACTATACTTGTAAATACCCTTAACCTTCTAAGTTAATTCCTATTAGTTGTCAAAAATTTACACCTTACCCCCCCCCCCCCCCCATAACCGAAAATCTGCCCAAATAATTAGAGAATATTTTGTTTAAATCTTGTGTAAGACAAATCTCACTTCCATTGGCCAATAGGATGGGTATGATTACCCTAACTCCTAGTAGTGCACATTTCCAAGGGAAGGTCATCATTTCAAAGGCAACAACCAATCTTCTCCCCTCTCTCTCTTAATTTTCGGCCCACATCTCCATCTTCTTCCACTAAAAGCTCTCTTGCAAGTTGTGAAGATCATGAGTGTACGTAGGTTTTACGTACGTGCCCTTCAATCCGAGGACAGTAAAAAGTAGTTTAATAGTAATGATAGTACAAGTAGTTATTTAATCCCATTCCCAACCCCTGGGAATCCCATGCCTTAGAAAGAGTGTGAACTCACCTTGGTTGCTCGGTTTGACTCTCAAATATAGCTAATAGTCGAGGTCGGTCAATCACGTCCTAGTATGATTACCACTTAGTTTATTAGTGATTTCAAATAGGACACAAAGTTCCTACACGTATCTATCACATAACATGCATCACTTTAACGGTTCATGCCCATATAACCTTCCCATCTATTCCCCACTCATAGACAAACATACAACATTGCACATAACACTTTTATTGACATATAACATGTTCTATCATTCTCGGATAACCTACTCGACATTTAGACACGCAAATCACTCCTTATGTCGTTTCAGTTTTATTAATCAAAACTGGACTGTTTTCAAGCATTTTAATAAAATAGTTAACATTTTCCAAAAATTCTCAAATTTTTACAGAAGGTCATATATAACCCACGATTTGTTTTGTAAAAATTTCGGATATCAGTTCATTACCAATTTTGTATAAAAATTCTTTTACTCGACTGAAATCAGATTTGATACTTTCTGATTGCAGTTTTACGGAAAAATTCACAAAAAATCAATCGTAAGTCGGATCGTCGAAATTCCAGTTGGAGGGTCACAAAAAAAAACCGTGACTATCTACGGTAAAAATTCCATGAGCTGACTCTGCTCAGGTTTTAAGTTTGGACTCTGATTACAACACACTTTTTCAGCAGAAATATTTCAGCTTTGAGCTGCTGTTTAAAATAATACTTTAAAAATAGTAAACGACCTCGTAAAATTGCGATTCCAGTTCCATTTGTTCAGATATTCAAAATTACACAATTTAGACTCCAGAACTTAAATTTTTCGATTAAATATGAACCCGTTACAGCCTGTTGAAGCAGGCTGGAAATTTCAATCAGCAAGCTGTTTATATGTAGAAGTGACTAAAAACGCATAAACAAAGACTCTAACCATGGTGTATCGAAGGATAATTGTTCAAACATCATGCATGCATTTACCAAGCTCAAACCAACCAGATTTCAATTCCAAACAAACTTTTTATGTATGGTTTTTAGGCAGAATTTTAAGTTCACATTTTAGTGTGCAAGCTTTGTGTGTGTCATGAGCATTCAACAAATCGTAACAAGAATCAATGTGGAACAAGGGTATGAATGGACTTACTACTAGCACAAGGCTAGGGTTGGAATCTTAGTGCAAGGATGATGAAGAATGATGGTGAGAAAAGCTTGAACAAGACTTCTTGGGAGCACTTCAACTTCACACTTCTATGGAGGATCTTCACAACTTGCAAGAGAGCTTTTAGTGGAAGAAGATGGAGATGTGAAGGTGATGGTGTTGATTTTCGGTTATGAGAGAGGGGGGGTATATGGGCCGAAAATTAAGAGAGAGAGGGGAGAAGATTGGTTGTTGCCTTTGAAATGATGACCTTCCCTTGGAAATGTGCACTACTAGGAGTTAGGGTAATCATACCCATCCTATTGGCCAATGGAAGTGAGATTTGTCTTACACAAGATTTAAACAAAATATTCTCTAATTATTTGGGCAGATTTTCGGTTATGGGGGGGGGGGGGTATGGTGTAAATTTTTGACAACTAATAGGAATTAACTTAGAAGGTTAAGGGTATTTACAAGTATAGTGGGTGTATGTCATGTTTACATGGTGCATGGGGATTTTTGTGACCATAAATAATTAAGAAAGATAAAATAATATTTCTGAAAATATTTTAATGTCCCGGAAAATGTCTGGTTGTTCGGTTACGTATCGTTCCGTTAAAGCGTTTAATTTCACCGTATAGCGTCTTATACATATATTTTTGTAACGAAATTTATTCCTAACACACAGGAAAATATACCGGACTATTTAGTAACTTTTCTGTATACTACTAGTATGCTAACACGCACATGTAAGTATAACACAGTAATCAGAGAGCAGTTAAATGATTCAGCACAGTCATCAAGTACTTTTATTATCATTAATAAACTGTATGGTTACATGCAAATTTGAGGGTTGTCACATTCTCCCCCTGTTAAGAGAATTTCGTCCCGAAATTTAGTGCGTAGTTACTGAGGAAGCTAGTTAAGTTGCGGTGTTTACTCGTTTTCCTGGGGTGTCACGTCATCCCCCCGTTGATTTGGAATTTCGTCCCGAAATTCTGCAGTAGCTTCAGCCTCAGTAGTGGTTGCACTGTTTCCGAACAACTGGGGATATCTGAGTTTCATTTGGTCTTCTCGTTCCCAGGTATACTCTGGGCCACGACGAGCATTCCAACGAACTCGGACCAGAGGTATCCTGGTATGCTTGAGGATCTTAACATCTCGATCCATAATCTCTACAGGTTCCTCGACGAATCGCAGCTGGTCGTCGATAGTGAGTTCCTTCAGAGGAACTATGTGGGTCTCATCTGACAGACACTTCTTCAGATTCGACACATGGAAAACATTGTGAACTCCGCTGAGTTCTTCAGGTAGATTCAACCTGTAGGCGACTTTGCCAATTTTCTCAATGACTTCGAAGGGTCCGACATAACGCGGATTGAGTTTGCCTCGTTTGCTAAAGCGGACTACACCTTTCCAAGGTGAGACTTTGAGTAGCACTCAATCCCCAACCTGGAGCTTGAGTGGTTTTCTTCCCTTATCAGCATAACTTTTCTGACGGTCACGAGCTGCCGCCATTCGCTGTCGTATCTGAGCAATTCTCTCAGTGGTGTCTACCACATGTTCTGGGCCAGTGATTTGGCTTTCACCAACTTCTGCCCAACAGAGAGGTGATCGGCATTTGCGTCCGTATAATGCCTCAAACGGAGCGGCTTGGATGCTGGTGTGGTAGCTGTTGTTGTACGAAAACTCCACCAGCGGGAGGTGCCTTTCCCAGCCATTACCAAAATCGATTACACATGCCCTGAGCATGTCTTCAAGGGTTTGGATGGTGCGTTCAGATTGCCCATCCGTCTGCGGGTGATAAGCGGTGCTCATATCTAAACGTGAGCCAAAGGACTTGTGCATTGCTTGCCACAGTTTAGAAGTAAAACGTGCATCACGATCAGATATAATAGAGGTTGGCACTCCGTGCCTTGATACCACTTCCTTTAGATAAATGTCTGCAAGAGTAGAAAACTTATCCGTTTCTTTGATAGCCAGAAAGTGTGCAGACTTGGTCAGTCGATCTACGATCACCCAAATGGTATCGTTTCCGCGTTGAGATCTGGGTAGGCCGGTCACGAAATCCATGGAAATTTGCTCCCATTTCCATTTCGGGATCTCCGGTTGTTGAAGTAGGCCTGATAGTTTCTGATATTCAGACTTGACTCTCGCACAAGTCAAGCACTTGCCGACGTAGGTTGCTATGTGGGCTTTCATGCCAGGCCACCAATATGTGGTCTTTAAGTCGTGGTACATCTTATCCGAACCAGGATGTACTGAATAACGAGACTTATGTGCTTCATCCATCACAAGCTTGCGTAGGTTCCCATACAGTGGAACCCAGATGCGCCCTGTTACATAGTAAGCGCCGTCTTCCTTTTGTTCTAGCCGCTGCCTCGATCCTCGTAGGGACTCAGCCCTGATGTTCTCTGCTTTCAATGCTTCAACCTGAGCATCACGAATCTGAGCGGGAAGGTTAGATTGGATGGTAAGCTGTAGAGCACGTACACGCCTAGGTATGGTATCCTTTCGACTTAGGGCGTCGGCCACAACATTGGCTTTGCCCGGATGATAATTGATTGCGCATTCATAATCGTTCAAGAGCTCAACCCATCGGCGTTGACGCATGTTTAACTCCTTTTGTTTGAAGATATGCTCGAGACTCCTGTGATCGGTGTAAATGGTGCACTTGGTACCGTACAGGTAATGTCTCCATATCTTAAGAGCGAAAACAACTGCTCCCAGCTCCAGATCGTGAGTAGTGTAGTTTCTTTCGTGAACTTTAAGTTGGCGCGATGCGTAGGCAATGACCTTGTCACGTTGCATCAATACGCAACCAAGTCCTTGGATGGAAGCGTCACAATAAACCACGAAATCATCGGTGCCTTCGGGCAATGAAAGGATAGGCGCGCTACAAAGTCTATCCTTTAGATGTTGAAATGCGGACTCTTGTGCATCACCCCAACGATAGATGACGCCCTTCTGAGTCAGTGAAGTGAGAGGTTGCGCAATCTTGAAGAAATCTTTGATAAACCTTCTGTAATATCCTGCCAAACCCAAGAATTGGCGGATTTCTTTTGGTGTGCGGGGTGCAGGCCAGTTCTTGATTGAGTCAACCTTCGATGGATCAACATGAATCCCATCCTTGTTTACCACATGGCCTAGAAAATGGACTTCGCGAAGCCAGAAGTCACATTTTGAAAACTTGGCATACAATTGCTCTTTTCGAAGAAGTTCCAACATAAGTCGTAGATGCTGCTCGTGTTCCTCCTGACTCTTAGAATAGATCAGGATATCGTCGATGAACACAATAACGAACTTATCCAGGTAAGGCTTGCACACTCGGTTCATGAGATCCATGAAGACCGCTGGTGCATTCGTCAGCCCGAATGGCATAACCAGAAACTCGTAATGGCTGTAACGAGTTCTGAATGCTGTTTTGGAGACGTCCTCATCTCGGACACTCAGCTGATGGTATCCCGATCTCAAGTTAATCTTGGAGTAATAGCTCGACCCTTGCAACTGGTCGAACAAGTCGTCAATACGTGGAAGAGGATAACGATTCTTCACAGTCACCTTGTTGAGTTCGCGGTAGTCAATACACATCCTAAAGGTACCATCTTTCTTCTTTACGAACAAGACTGGAGCTCCCCAGGGCGAAGAGCTAGGACGAATAAAACCTTTTTCCAAGAGTTCTTGTAGTTGTGTGGACAGTTCTTCGAGTTCTGATAGAGCTAGACGATATGGTGCTCGAGCTACTGGTGCTGCTCCAGGAGCTAGCTCGATTTGAAATTCAACTTGGCGGTGAGGCGGAAGACCAGGCAATTCCTCAGGAAATACCTCAGGAAAATCGCGCACAATAGGAATGTCTTCAATTCTCTTCTCTTCCGTGGATGTGTCAGTGACGAGCGCTAGAATGGCAGTGTGGCCCTTTCGTAGACATTTCTGGGCCTTAAGGAAAGAGATGATGCCTTCGACAGCACCACTCTTGTCACCACGAATCACAAGAGGGTCTTCACCAGATCGAGGAATGCGGATGATTTTCTCCTTGCAAACAATCTCCGCTTGATGATGGGATAGCCAATCCATCCCAATAACGACGTCGAAGCTACCAAGTGTGATAGGAACAAGATCGATAGGGAAGGTCTGACCAGCTAAGACGAGGTTACAACCTTTAACTACGTGTGTGGCTTCAAGACTTTTACCATTTGCTAGCTCTACCGCGTGTTTGGTGTTCAAAAGTGTTGGAGTGCGCTTAAGCATTTGGCTAACTTTTAAGGACACATAACTAGTATCGGCACCCAAATCGAATAAAACAGTAACAAAGAAGTCATCCAGAAGAAACTTACCCATCACAACGTTGGGATCGTTCCTTGCATCACCCTGACCAATCACGAAAGCACGACCTCTTGCTCCATTACCATTGTTGTTACCCCCGTTGTTACCTCCATTGTTGTTCCCGTTTCCCTGGTTGTTGTTGTTGTTCTGATTCTGGTTAAGCTGGGGACAGTTCTTCTTAAAGTGGCCTTCAGCGCCACACTGAAAGCATCCTTTATTTCCCTGCTGATGCTGCTGCTGGTGGTTCTGTGGGGCTTGTTGTTGTTGGCGATTCTGATTCGCAGGACGCGGGCTCCTGCAATCCCTAGCTTCATGACCCAACTTGTGACATCTCTGACAACGACCTGTGTTGCACTGACCACTATGGTGTCTGTTACATTTGTTGCACTTTGGGTGGTTTCCTCGATACCCACCCTGTCCTTGATTACCGGAGGATTGCTGACCCGGACTCTGGTAGTCGTCAGTCCTTCGCTGCTGAGACTGACCCGAAGCAGAACCCTTACTGGAGTTTCCATCCCATTTTCGCTTGTTGTCGGTAAGCACTTCAGAAGTAGCTGTAGCACTGATACGTTTGGGTAGCCTGTTTTGCTCCACCGCCTGGTCGGTGAGACGATGAGCCAACTTGATAATTTGCTGAATGGTACCCAGGTTGGCTGAAGTTACGTGACTTTGAATTGCTGGTGCAAGGCCCTTGAGGTACAGCTCAATTCGTTTGATGGGAGGGTCCACCATAGTTGGACACAGGATGGCCAGCTCGTTTGACCTCTTAGTATACGCCTCAATCTCAGACCCCGTCATCTTCAGATTGTAAAATTCCACTTCTAGCTTGTGGATGTCATCCCGACTACAGTACTCCTCCTTGATCAGCTCTTTAAAACCATTCCAGGGTGTGGCATTAGCAACTGCTAGTCCTAGTAGTTGAACCTGTGCCTTCCACCAGGTTAATGCAGCTCCTTCAAGTGTTCCAGTAGCATATTTCACCCGACGATCCTCTGGGCATTCACACATTTCGAAGACAGATTCGAGTTTCTCGAACCGGTGAAGAAGGCCCACTGCTCCTTCGGTGCCACTGAAAGTGGTAGGTCGGCAGTCCATGAACGTCTTGAACGTGCACACAGGAGGCTGAGCATGTTGACCTGTTGCGCGAGAATAAAAGACAAGATTAAGCACGAGGGTTGGTTTGCGAAGGTAGGATCTAAACATCCTAAGGTGGGTTGAGATGGCAGGTTATACCTCCTGCAGGGACAGCTGTGAGTGCCTCAGCAACTCGTTCGTTGATCAAAGCCGTCAGCTGGGCTTGGGTTAGGTTCAAACGTCCACTCATGATCTTCACAACGAAATAACGTAGGTGAGAAAAAGTGTCGCGGAGGTGCGTAAGTGTGGGACGATAGTAGAGAGTAAGCACGCAAGGTTCAAATAACAATTACCACATTATCTAATGCACAGTGAGAACTATCTAACCGACAATATAACATAAATCATACCACTTATGGTGTCGAGTCTTGCACGTGGAGTGAAGCGTCGTTGTGGATCGTTGAGCACTGTACAGGTTATAGTCTGGTTTTATCAAAAAGCTTTTCCCTTTTTAAAACCAAGTTCACTATAACCAATGGCTCTGATACCAATCTGTCACACCCCCAAAATCCACCATGCGGGGTATCACCGCTTGGAGACGTGACATGACCAGGATCGAGCCACCAATCATGCTGAACAACGTACTTAAGTAGATAAAGACAACCACAATACGATTGGTGACCAAAAGTTAGTTAACCAAGCTTTTAATTTAGACAGCGGAAGCATAAACGTAAAGTTCAAAACATAAGTTCGCAGTTCATAAGTTTAAAGTCCAACACATAGGTTTAATAAGTTCATAATGTTTTAAACATTAAACACTGGACATAGCCGTCCGCACACCACAACGACTCCTTCCTCGTGCAAGCTCCAAACGATTAGCGACCTGTAAGGCATGTAACAACGAGTCAACAACAAAGTTGAGTGAATTCACAGTTGGTTGTTTAGTTATAGCATTCGTTTCGTAAATCATATGTTCATTTTGTAAACCATGTATCGCGTTAATCCTTGCTGCCAGTCCAGGCATGCGTGCGATGATTAGTGGGGGCTTCCCATGTGTTTCAAAACCACGCGTATCGACTGCTACGAAAATATAAGAGGTGCCCTAAGTCAATGTCTATCAGCATTGACCTTTTGCCCATAGTCCATTAGTACACGCCCGTCCGACTGGCACGGTGTGAGGTTTGTTAAACCTAATAGCGCTATTAACTAATGACCCGCTCACAATAGGCCTCGGCGATTAAGTCGATAAATGAGGGACTTAAAGTGATAGAGTTGATGGTCTTATGATCGTGTACGTAGGTTTTACATACGTGCCCTTCAATCCGAGGACAGTAGTAAGTATGAGTGTACGTAGGTTTTACGTACGTGCCCTTCAATCCGAGGACAGTAAAAAGTAGTTTAATAGTAATGATAGTACAAGTAGTTATTTAATCCCATTCCCAACCCCTGGGAATCCCATGCCTTAGAAAGAGTGTGAACTCACCTTGCTTGCTCGGTTTGACTCTCAAATATAGCTAATAGTCGAGGTCGGTCAATCACGTCCTAGTATGATTACCACTTAGTTTATTAGTGATTTCAAATAGGACACAAAGTTCCTACACGTATCTATCACATAACATGCATCACTTTAACGGTTCATGCCCATATAACCTTCCCATCTATTCCCCACTCATAGACAAACATACAACATTGCACATAACACTTTTATTGACATATAACATGTTCTATCATTCTCGGATAACCTACTCGACATTTAGACACGCAAATCACTCCTTATGTCGTTTCAGCTTTATTAATCAAAACTGGAATGTTTTCAAGCATTTTAATAAAATAGTTAACCTATTCCAAAAATTCTCAAATTTTTACAGAAGGTCATATATAACCCACGATTTGTTGTGTAAAAATTTCGGATATCAGTTCATTACCAATTTTGTATACAAATTCTTTTACTCGACTGAAATCAGATTTGATACTTTCTGATTGCGGTTTTACGGAAAAATTTCACAAAAAATCAATCGTAAGTCGGATCGTCGAAATTCCAGTTGGAGGGTCACAAAAACAACCGTGACTATCTACGGTAAAAATTCCATGAGCTGACTCTGCTCAGGTTTTAAGTTTGGACTCTGATTACAACACACTTTTTCAGCAGAAATATTTCAGCTTTGAGCTGATGTCTAAAATAATACTTTAAAAATAGTAAACGACCTCGGAAAATTGCGATTCCAGTTCCATTTGTTCAGATATTCAAAATTACACAATTTAGACTCCAGAACTTAAATTTTTCGATTAAATATGAACCCGTTACAGCCTGTTGAAGCAGGCTGGAAATTTCAATCAGCAAGCTGTTTATATGTAGAAGTGACTAAAAACGCATAAACAAAGACTCTAACCATGGTGTATCGAAGGATAATTGTTCAAACATCATGCATGCATTTACCAAGCTCAAACCAACCAGATTTCAATTTCAAACAAACTTTTTATGTATGGTTTTTAGGCAGAATTTTAAGTTCACATTTTAGTGTGCAAGCTTTGTGTGTGTCATGAGCATTCAACAAATCGTAACAAGAATCAATGTGGAACAAGGGTATGAATGGACTTACTACTAGCACAAGGCTAGGGTTGGAATCTTAGTGCAAGGATGATGAAGAATGATGGTGAGAAAAGCTTGAACAAGACTTCTTGGGAGCACTTCAACTTCACACTTCTATGGAGGATCTTCACAACTTGCAAGAGAGCTTTTAGTGGAAGAAGATGGAGATGTGAAGGTGATGGTGGTGATTTTCGGTTATGAGAGAGGGGGGGGGGGTATATGGGCCGAAAATTAAGAGAGAGAGGGGAGAAGATTGGTTGTTGCCTTTGAAATGATGACCTTCCCTTGGAAATGTGCACTACTAGGAGTTAGGGTAATCATACCCATCCTATTGGCCAATGGAAGTGAGATTTGTCTTACACAAGATTTAAACAAAATATTCTCTAATTATTTGGGCAGATTTTCGGTTAAGGGGGGGAGGGGGGGTAAGGTGTAAATTTTTGACAACTAATAGGAATTAACTTAGAAGGTTAAGGGTATTTACAAGTATAGTGGGTGTATGTCATGTTTACATGGTGCATGGGGATTTTTGTGACCATAAATAATTAAGAAAGATAAAATAATATTTCTGAAAATATTTTAGTGTCCCGGAAAATGTCTGGTTGTTCGGTTACGTATCGTTCCATTAAAGCGTTTAATTTCACCATATAGCGTCTTATACATATATTTTTGTAACGAAATTTATTCCTAACACACAGGAAAATATACCGGACTATTTAGTAACTTTTCTGTATACTACTAGTATGCTAACACGCACATGTAAGTATAACACAGTAATCAGAGAGTAGTTAAATGATTCAGCACAGTCATCAAGTACTTTTATTATCATTAATAAACTGTATGGTTACATGCAAATTTGAGGGTTGTCACAAGCTGTTTAATCCTCCACCACACACTCACACTTGTCTAGTCAGCTGATAAGAACCCATTTTTAGTCACCACAACTTGCCAACAAGTGTACGCACGAGATTCGATCACGTTATTCAAGAAACGATCCTAACGGTTCGGGTATTCCTATAAATACCCATCCACCCCATTGCAAAACTTACAAGAATTTTGATTTGAGAAACTCTAAGTTGAAACTATTGTTTCATACCTGAGATTTTTGAATCGAAATTAGCATTCGGGGACCCTTCGTAAGTATTCTTTCGTTCTTTTATTGCTTTTCGAGTCTTTTAGAGTCAGAAAGTCAAACTTTGTTTGACTATCTGCATTGACCAGTTTATGGTCAATGCGAAGTTCGTTTGAACTTCGCAACGTGAGTGTAATCACGTTGGTTATAGTCCCTTGGGACTATGCCTACTGATTACCACGTTGTCTAGGGTCGTAGGGTAAGCGATCTAATAAATCGCTTATACCTCGAACCCGACCTATTTGGTCGATCATTAGGATCCGACCAAATAGTTTAGGTGACCATAGTATATAGGGAATAACCTTCCGAAGTTATACCCTATGGTCGCTTCGTTTGAATAGTTGTATGATAGGTAGTTTATATGCCTTAGGTAAATTACCAGAATACCATTTTCATGTATAATTGGTAATTAAGCATATGTAACCTAAACTTTTGTCACATAACTGATTATGTAACATGTTTAGGCATATAACACTTGTCATAGGGCTAGTTAGGCGGTCCGAATGCGTTTTACGCGAACGACGCGTTAAAGTAGCATAAGCTACCTAAACGGGTCGTAATGGGTCGAAAGCACTTATGTTAGGTTTCATTTAGTATGTAGGCTTTGTTAAACCATATTACACGAGTCTCCATACTCGTTTGGTTTACGAACCCTCATTCTATCCGATCTTCCGATTTAGGTCCGGTTTATTAACATAGTTACCTATATTAGGTGCCGTTTGATTCCGAGATCTCTAGCATTACTTGGTGATTTTCTTAAGACATCTGAGCAATATCAAGTGAGTACATAGAACCCCTCTTTTACTATTTTCCAAACTGTTTTGGGGTGAAACACATGTGCATACTTGTTACTTTCATGATTTCCTGTTTTCACATCATATACCGGCTATGTTTGTTAGTACATTATAGTACATGATTTCATTACATTTCATGCTATGTATGTCCATTGTGTGCATACTTAGTACATTGTTTTACATTACATTTCTGCTATGTATGTTGACTGATAGCATGCTAGCACATTGATTTACAAGACTTTTCTGCTTTGTATGTTAACTTAGCATACTTAGTACATTGTTTTCATATGACATGTATACAACTGCTATGACATTTGGTTTGCACAAACGGGTCTTTATAACATTCATTAACATTTGCTACACCGCTCGGTAGTAAGTAGTGGTACCATAGGACTTGACAAATCCCATTCCTGACATCCCGGGTTTGTTTGGATGTAAGGAATGACTGAATCCGAAAACATTTCTTTTGATAACCTTGACTGAAAGGGTTATCCGACTGTCTCAAGGCTTGAATGTATGCGTTAACTTACCACATAAATGTTTGTATCAATGTAACATGCATTACTTTGCAAAACATAACTTTTTGATATATTCAAAATACTTTGTTTTGTACATTTCTACATTTGGACTATGTGACAATACTTTACTTACGATACATAACATTTGATACACATTACTTGACTACTTTTGGACTTATAAACATTTGATATGGTTTATACAAGGACTTTTGACTATTGGTTTAAACATAGACTTTATACATTGGTGGTTTGTTTAAGTGACTTAAATGACGATATGTGAGTAATATGATACAAGCATGGTGGATACGCCGCTGGTACTTCCTATATATAAGTGTTTGTATTATATTACATATCATAACATTATTTAAATCATTCATTTTGGATTTATACATTTTATATAAGTAACATGTTTTCAAAAGACTTGGTTTACAATACAGTTTATTTTATACAACTTAGTGTACTTGGTTATTCATTTAACCATACATTATTCTTTTGTTTATACATATCATCTGATCTTATCGTTTTTTAAATGATTTACAAAACAAAACAACTTACAAGGTTCAGGACTAAACTTTATTAAACATTTTCTTAAACTTAAGTCATGAATCCTATTTTTACAAAACCTATGTATCTCACAGGCATTTTTATGCTGACGTACCTATTTTCACATGTGTTTTCAGGAGCTTTTCCATAGGATGTTGATCAGGACACTAGGGCGGACCTGTGCCTTAGAGACTAAAACGATGATAGACTTTGTTTAATTATGTTATAAACTCTGTATTTCCTGTGTTAAGACAATGTAACTCTTGTTCTATAAATAAAATACAACTTTGTTTGCCATGGATTTGAAACAATTAATTCTGTTACAACACTCCCCGACGTTTTCCGCCACATCTTGTATGCTATACGTGGTCGGGGTGTGACACACTTGGAGTCAATAATCCCACCAGATGGGATGACATCCCCGCGGAACCTCCTCTTGGCGATTTACAAGAAGTCCCGGTGGAAGTTACACCCCCTCAAAATGATGCCAATAAGCCCGCCTTTCTTCTCCCTAGGGAGATAGAAGAATGGCTCGCCGACGTGTGAGGGATCCATATCCGGAGGAAGAAGTTCTTCGATCTGCATCCAACCGAGAGAATTATATTTTCGGAAATTTTGCTAATAGAATAAACTTTAGGCTAGAACTTCTTGGTTTAGACTTCTTGTGTTTTTTGACCTATTTATCTAGAATTTTAATTTATTAGGAATATTATGTAACTTTCTCTATTGAATGAATTATGGTTTTACAAATTAAATTGGTGTTTGGATGATGATGTAATGGGTAAAACACACTCGGGATGGTGAAGGATACCAAGGGAAACTTGAACCAGCACCCCATGCACAAAAACAGAGCCTCCCGCAAAATTTTCTTCATTACAGCAAGTTTGGCACGGGCCGTGTCCAGCCAACACGGCCCCGTGCTAAACCGTCTGCAGAAAATCGACCAGTTCAGGTAACTGGACACGGGGCGTGTTCGCTGAACACGCCCCCGTGCCCAGGCTTCTGTTTCTTTTTACTTACTTCTATCACTAGCAACCTGAACACGGGGTCGTGCCCAGACACCACGTGCCCGTGTCAAGATGCCCAGTAACATTAAAATTTGTTTTTAAACACACTTTTGCACATTCAATCAACCTAAAAACTTATTTTTGGGACACATTGAGGACAATGTGTAATTTAAGTGTGGGGAGGTGCTAAAACCTTGAATTTTGCAAGTCCTAATTACAAGTCTTACACAAAACTCTATTGGAACCGCTAAACACCCCAAATTATTTTCAAAATCTTTTCATTTTTTTACTTGTCTTGGTTTAATTCGGGAATTACAAGTCCTAAAAAGGTTATATTTTTACAAATTTACAACCGATAGCGTCGTGATAAAAAGAACCAACATAAGAAAATTATGAAACGGCATGACAAATCCAGTTAAAATTTGATTATATATACTTGATCACATAAAAACCCATTCCCACAAAAAGTGAGTTTTGAGCCTTTATTGAGCATACAAATACACATCTTTAAACTAAATGCTCATTTTTTTCGTTTCTTGTGTGAATAGCCGCTTGGTTCTTACGACTCTAGAACTTGCCATGACGATACATTCCCGGTCCTTACCAACTTAAACCCGAGTAAGTAAATGATGGAGGCATTAGGACTAACCCTTTTTATTTCAACACCATTATTTTTCTTTTTTTACCACCTACCCAAAATCCTCCTAGTTAACCCCTTTGAGACTAAACATTTTCATTTCTTAACCCAAAACAAACACCCTTTTTACCCACCAAAACCTTTTTTTTATTTTCAACCCTTTATTTTAGTAACAAAGCTCGGTTTTCTTGTGACTTCCATATAAAAAAATGATGAAGCCAAAAGAACTAAACAAGCAAGTTTATCAAAAAGAACTTTGTTTGAAGAAATGCTTCATTTAAATAAAAATTTGAAAAAATAAAAAGTCTTACGATAACCGACGCTTTTTACGCCTTTCGCCCTTTTCTACTAACCACTAACCAAACCACCTACCTTTAACCCAAGCCTAACCCTTCCCCCAAAAGTCCTCTTGATATTTACAAAGGTGTATAGTTAAAAAGGAGGAGGATTGATTGCTCGACAAGCTTATGGTAGAAGTAAGTTCCATGCCGCTCTCGAGTGTTTCACAAAAATACATCTTCGGTCGAGTGTTGAGTGATCCCCCGTGAGGCATGTGAACTTGTATATAAATGGAATTTTAAAGAGGCATGTTATGCCCTAATAAGTAATTTATTTTATGTAATGTTCTAAATAAACCATGACGAATAGGATTGTAGATAAAATAAAAATAAAACCTAATAAAGAATCTTGGAATCCCGACACTCTATGACAAGCCCAAAAACCTTCTCTTCTACCCATCCCATTTGGGAGTGTAAAGCCACATTATAAAGAATTTTGCTTGAGGACAAACAAAGATTCAAGTGTGGGGGTATTTGATGTGCGCAAAATGCAACATATAAATTACATCAAATGTGGCATAAAACTAACCCTTTTTAGTACTAATGTTGGAAAAAAGTTTGTTTTTGTCTTCCTTTTGTATTTTCAGGATTAATTAAGCTCAAATGATCAAAAGAAGCAAAAAGGCAACCAAATCTAACATAAATACAAGAAAAGGAATAAACGTGGCATGCCCGACCCCTCGACAGCATCCTCTCAGTGAGCACGAGGGCGTGCCCAAGTGTCTGCAAACAAAGATTCGCAGAATCTAGGCAAATCTTGATAGTACAGATACGCTTCTGCACACGGGGTCGTGCCCAGCGGACACGGGGGCGTGGTTAACTAATGCAGACAAACTGAATTTAATGAAGAAAGAGAAGATGGGTGGACACGGGGTCGTGTCTGGGCTTCTGTGCAGGCTATAAATAGGAGTGCTTGGCTCATTTGCAAACCATCCCTTGGCAAACCACCTCTCTCACACTTCACCCACCCACCACCACCATCACAACCCACATCCACCTCCATCATCCATCATAGAGTGTGTGAGTAGTCTCGGGATCCAAGATTGATCGTAAGAGTTCTTGACAATCAAAGGCCATGTTTGCCTAAGTCTCTTACATCACTTGGTGAAGACAAGTGTTTAGTGTAATACTTTTTATTTTTAATCTTTTCGCACTTTTTATTTGGTTATGTATTAATGACTTTAATAACTAGTTTCTTATGTTGAAGGTGAATCCTCCTTATCATTTGTCTGTGGTGTCTTGGCGTTATTTTACTGTCTATATAAAATAAAATAATTTCACCATTCATATCTCCACGGTCTATATGGAGATATGTTGGCTACCTGGTCGGGGGTTAAGGGAATGGTTTTGTAAGAGTCTTGCCTTCTTCAGTGTATAGATCCTGCAAGAACCTGGGTCAACTTTAGTAGGACCTCCTTCAATACCCACTGGTATTGGATGGCGGGGGTCCGAACTCCTTGATCCCATCATATGTAAACTATTATTAAAAATTTTACCCGGCTTCTTAGGATTGTATCCCTGCTGACTCAAACTACTTAGCCGAGGGTAACGTCAACTTCAAAAGAGGGGCCTACCACATTACGCATTAATAACTTAATTAATTATCTTTCAATAATCCAACCCTTTAGCATTGTATCCTTGCTGACTCAAACTACTGGGTTGAGGGTAACGTCACCTTCAAAAGAGGGGCCTACTACTATAACTAAGATAATCTCTTAAAAAGTGCAAATTGCGAAAATAATCAAAGGTTACACTAAAGGCGAGTCGGATCCAAGTGATTCATCTTGTCTATCTGTTTTTATTTTTATTTTCTTTTTCAGCATTTTTAGTTTTTATTTTCTAGTTTAAAAAACCTATTTCTAAATTTTTGATTTGATTAGACGTTGAGGATAAACAGGTATTAAAAGCTCTTGTGTCCTTGGATGACCTCGGTATCTTACCAACACTATACTACGCTCACGATGGGTGCACTTGCCCATATGTGTGTTTGGTGTTAGTAAATATCGTGTTTTATAAATTTAAAACTTGACTAATGTGTTAAAAAGGGATAAAAATATACTTAAAATATATAACCACCACACACGCACATCACTTGCCATCCTGCAGAAACACAGAAATACAAGTACCAAGCATAAATCTGAACAAAACAAAACAAATCTGACACTATTTTTGGATTTTTTTTAACTAAAACTTAACACTAAACACTTTGTGCGCGCCTCCCCGGCAGCGGCGTCATTTTGATGTCTGTCGTTAGTGACATGCAAAAACCGAAATAAACTAGTAGCTAGAGTAAGTCGGATATCGAACCAAGGGAGGATTGTGGAAAGTGTCGTAATGAAAAGTATTAATTAACTACTACTGAATTAGAAAATCGGTTTGATTGATTATGAGAAATAGCTAAATTAACAAACAAAAATTAAGATTTAAATCAATAGGAGAGAAAATGGTTCCTCCAGATTTCAGGTTTTACAGTTAACTTCAACTATGTGTTTAATCGTGACCTACATAGACGTAGGTGTTAAACTTGATTAACTAATTGTGATAACCAATGACTAAGTACTCTGGTCAATACATAACGGGAGGTTATCGAATGATTATCAATTACAATTACAAACCCTAACCCCATGTCAAATATATCCCAATTACTAGAACTCTCGGGAACTGAATGCTTAGAAATTAAGGTTTAAATAAATGCAATTGTTTACAACCAATAAATCAAATCAAGGTGAAAAGCGTCGAATGCTTAGATCACCAAGTTAAAATGATTGTAGCAAACACATAGTATCAATTAACTTACAAAAACCCTCCATCCGGAGGAAACCAAAGAAGTTTAGCCGCTCATCTCACTCACAAAATCGACAAAAGCTTGGATTGATGAAGAAATCATGGTTGATTCGATGATTCGGTGGAAGATCTTGACGTTTTGGAAGTGAAAAAAAACTGAGTCTTCGAGCTCCTTGATGTCTAGGATCGTCCGTGAGAAAGAGATAATGATTCCATCATCACAAATCCTAATATATACCTTAAAAGGCCCTTCTGCGTGTTTTTTCCATCACCGGACCGTAAGCTACGGTTGTGGACCGCAACTTACGGTCTAAGATCTCTGTCCATGTATTCATACCTAACCGTAGGCTACGGTTGTGAACCGTAGCTTACGGTTCACATTCTCTGATTAAATTTTCGCCAAACATCCTCAACCTAGCTTATGGTTTGGAGACCATAGGCTACGGTCGCACATGTGTCCCTTGTTTCTTCTTCACAACTAACTTTCAGCAATTGACATATTGACCCCTCTAGTTTGTTTCTTCCAATTCCTTTTATATTTGAGCACATAATACCTTTCAACTTAATACCGAATAGCCCCTCAACTTATGATCTTCTAATTTCTTGCATATATGAGCTTCACACAACTTCCACAAAATACCAAATTAGTCCCTGAACTTTTCTCTTTCACACTCCTTTCACTCGTGATCCTTTATATCACCCGAACAAGCTTCAACATTCATTCTCAGGCTGCAATATCCAATCCTATGCTTACAACTTCATCTTTAACCATTGTAAATGCACCGAATTACGTGCTTTACCTGCAAATCACCAAATTCTCATAGTTATCTCATTCTCAGCAAGTAAACACATCAAATACACATAAAACATAGTATTTAAACACTCTAAAGCTCGGGTTTCACCCTCTCCATCATATTTAAGTATAAATACTTAGTTATTTTGTTATTAATTGTCAAAAATCAATTCTTATGATTTTTATACTTTCTGGAATTATATTTCTTAAAAATGATATATTTTTAAGGTTTGTTTGTAATATATATATTGTCATGCTTGTTAAATATATATATTTATATTATCACTTGTCCGACTTTTGTATAATTTCCATTAATTGTAGTAATTATATATATATATTTCCCTCTAAATGTATATATTTGTCCAAATATTTGTCCAAGTGTCCAAAGTCCATGAATTTGATAAGGAATATATATATATATATATATATATGTGTGTGTGTGTGTGTATTTTGGTATTTTTGTTCATACATGGGTGTATATTATTTATAAATATTTCCTTGTGTATTTTTATATGTATTTGGTGTTTATACTCCTTGGGAGTATTTAGTGTATTTTTAAGCTCCTACGTATACACTAATATATACTTACACATAATATACACATAGCACATAATTTGGTGACCACTAAATATATATAGTTTTCCCTAAAAATATACATATTTATACTTGTTTTAATTCTTGAAGAAAAGTCTATTTCCTACCTTGTAGTTTTGTATAAAAATTAGGGAAAACCCTTGTTAAACATTCTTGAACATTTTTGTAGAAAAAGTCTCACAAAACTTTATCTTTTTCTAAGTGTCAACATTTTATAAAAATTTGACATAGTTTCCCCTAAAATGGAGGTTTTCACATGTTTTAAAACATGTGTTTATATTCTTTTTATCATCAAAACTCAAGAATCAATAATTTTTGCAAGTAATATTCACTAAACTCATATACTTTTCCATGTAGTAAACTTGAAGTTACATGAAAATTTGTAGTATTTTAGATCTATACATTAGACATGTAGATCTACTTAAATCAAAGCTTATTTGTTAATTTTGTAAACTTTAATGATGCATCTTCTTTGATTTTACAAAACTTGGTTCATTTTGTTGTACATTTGTGTGTGTTTTGTAGGGAGACTTCAATTGAGGATGGTATTGAGAAGACTTGGTTTAATTGCTTTTACGTGGATGGCAATCTTACTACACCGAGGAAGGTACACCTTTATTTTAATCACTATGGTCCAATATTCTCCTTTAATATCACTTTCTTTATGAAAGTATGGTAGAACATTATGATTTTTTTTACTAAAATAGTCTACTACAATATAATCGAATTTTGATGTGAAAATTGTCGACAGTTCGACACCATCTTCTCGAAACAAAAAGAAATTAAAAGGAAGCCTGAGATTGAAAAATGGTTTAAAGAATGATAATTTTTCATCTAAAAATAGAACATATATGTGTCGAAATTAGAAGATCTTAAAAACAGTAATGGAAATGTGAGAGAGACGTATAAAGTTTTCTTTAGATAACTTGATGCTGAACTTGAAGTTGGAGATAACATGGTGGTTAAGGAGAAGCCTTTGGTGACAAACCAAAGGTCTACAGAGTTATTGAAAAAGCATAGTTATTAAATGCGCTAGGCGCACTCTAGGCGAATAGGGCTCGCCTGTCACCTAGGCAAGAAGCGCAAAAAAGTGAGGCCTGAGAAAAAAGCAAACAAATAAAAACATTAAAAAACAAAGTTATGAACTGAAAAAAAAAAAATTCTGGGTCAAAATGGGTAGTTTTTTTGGTGCAAGTTAAAACGAAGGAGTTGACCAGTCAAGAGTTCACATTTTTTTCTTTATCTCTTGAGTTTAATAAGTATATATATGTTAATGTATTAAATATGATGACATAGACAATATTATTAAAGTAGTTATTTGTTTTGTTATTTGGATGATTTAGGAGGTTTAAGTATTAAAGTACATAATGCCCGACATTTAAATTGTTTGTGTAACAACCCGACTTTTCGGATCGTTACCCGTTTGCCTTTGCTTCGATTTGTAACCCTCTTGTATTCCGAGATTCGATATAAATAAAGGGTTATGTTATACTAAATACTTTTTCATCACACCGCACCACTACATGTTTAAACGCTTTATATTCGCAAACGCTTATGCAACACGAATTACAGAGAATTATGCTATTTAAATTACCGAGTGTGTTTGTTTGTTCGGTAACCACTCACGCCTTCGCATTCGCTTATCACGACTAATACGCTAAATCGCAAATGCTGTTATTAGTAGTAGTTATGTTATGCTATGCTATGTGTTCTTATGCACTCTACTTGTGTGTGCTTATTACGTGTATTGCTACTCGCAAACGCTATCGCAACGCAAACTCAACGCTACTCGCACAACTCGATTTATCACACTAAAACGCAACGCGACCCGAAACTCAGTGCTACGCTAAGATACTTAAAATACCAATACTAACTAACGCAACAAAACGCATTAAACGATCAACTTATACGCAAAAACGAGGAATTCCCGCACAAAACAGCATCTTCGAACGAAGCCAAGCCGCCTCGTACGAAGGCAGCTGGTTCGAACCAAGGTCCCTATGCGAACCCACCATCTCTATGAATAGCCAAGCCACTCCTCATTCATTCTCACTTGCTGATTTCATACCAAAACTCTGCCGAATTACTGTCCGACCATTTTCAAGTAAGATTTGACCGTTTTTTTCAATTACACAACGTTTTCCACTTTGATTTTCCACAAGAATCACATCATTTTCATCTAAAAATCTTATGTTCTCACTTAAAACTTCATCTTTTCACTTAAACTTCTTCTTTTCTTCATAAATTCCTGTTTTTACAAAAATCTTCATCTTTTTCATCAAACCTTCTTCTTTTACAAAGGATTTGCACTTAACTGAGTGTATTGGGAGTAGCTACGGCTTCCCAAGTTATAAATCTGTTGGTTTCAAACTAACCAAGTGCTAGATCTAAGAAAAAACCTTTCAAAAACTTTCTTAAATTTGATTTTTACACCAAAAACGACATGTATCTCGTTCACTGAGTAGTGGAACGAGGTAATGTCAAAACCAGCTTGAAAAGGACTCGGAAATACATCTGATTCAGGCGAAAACACAGCACCGAATGACAAAAACAACCACATTTCCGAACTGGGCTGTTCTGTGCGAAGCCAGCTTCATACGAAGGCACTGGTTTTACACCTAACAACCCGATTCCCACTCGTGACGTAATCAAAGACCGCTCCGACTTTAAGTTTAATCAGTAGCTTAAGGTTGGAGGGATGAACACTCAATTTTCTGAAGACAGACGCGAAGACACTCGATTTTGGAGAACGGAAGCCCCAAGAGTACGAAGACCCACCTTCGTACGAAGGCACCAGCTTCGTACGAAGCTTCTGTTTCCCACCGACACTCCGATTTTCGATCGTTTCAGCACTTTGGAGGACGCACGCTTCTGTTCCCATACACAGGCTGATCCGACGCTCCCTTCAATCCATTGAGGATCGTGTTTCTTGATTAGTACACGCTCTGTGAGTATACTCGAACCCATTTTCATTTAACGCACTTTTGGGTGTTACATACGTTATCTATCAAAACACAACACACAACGCAAACACCTTATAAACGCTAACCGCTCCCGCATGCTATAGGTGATTTGTTGAATGCTTGTTACTATGCTTACACAATGTTATGCCAGACCGCCTTTAGCAACGATATTACTATAGTTTTGACTCAGCACATGTGTGATAGAGGTTGCTAAGGATCACATTACCTTAATTCAAGTGTTCGCTTCGGTGAACATGTGTCACGCATAATCTACATCGCAGTCACGTGGTTAGGTTGTATCATTGTTGGTAGTTACATGTTTCGCCCGTTACGTGATACATGTTGGTTATGCGTAAACGTTTTATTTTATATCTATGCAAACTTGTGTACTCACCTTTACTTTATGTATTGACTTTTATTTTAACGTATGTGACTGGTTGATGGTCTGTTTGCTGCAATGGATTAGGAAGTCTAGAAACCAGCAAATAAAATCTAGGTTGTCGGATTGGTTTTGTTTAAGAGATTTGAACTCTATGATGAATGTTTGTGAAATATTTGTTTATTGGTATGGGACAATGAACCTTTTAAATAATGTCATTTTGTTAGGAAACTTTATTGTATTTTTTGTTAAAAATAGTTTAAGTTACTTAGAAATAATTCCGTCAACACGAAGCGACCGACGAACCGTCCCAGAAGCACTAAATATTGAAGCTTCTAATTTTTTGATGAAAGATCACGACAAGGTTTCAAGACTTCAAAATGTTAGCATGACATTATGGAGTTTACAAGATACAAAGTCAAAGAATTATGTTAATAAGATAATTTATCTTATTAACACATTAAGTATTTTTCTATGAAAATGCTTTAACAAAAAAAAGGAATCTTTTCCTTGGGAAAAGAAATCATCAGAAAGAACAAAAGGAATCTTTCCTTTTGAAAAGCATTTCATCAGAAAAGAATATCTCAATGTTTGAAGAGCTTTCACATAAAAGAAAAAGAATATATTAATATGTGGATAAGCTTCATCAGAAAAGAAAGAAGCAAGTTGGTGACAAAAAGAAGATAAGCCACTGATGGGCACACATACCAACTTCCATCAACCAATCACATTTGAGATAGGATATGAAAATTCTCTATATATACATAATTCCTTCGTAGGAATTATGTGTGCTTTGTATTGTAATATATTTATAGATTGAGTTTTCATGAGAGTTTACCCCCTGGTTTGGCCCAGGGGGTGACATTTAGATTCGAGTTTATTCTCGGATCGACCCCTTCTTCTTTGTTTAATAAAGATTAACCATTGAAGATATATCGCTCTCATTGTCTATATTTTTTACTCTTTATATATTTATACACTTCACAAACACCCGTCTCAACGAGAGAAGATTTCCGCACCATTCGAACGGGGGCGCCAAAGGGGACCAACAAGTGGTATCAGAGCAGCGAGGATAAATTATCTCCAAGATCCCTTGCTCCTGTAAGAGAGACGTATATTCTTGATCTTTTAAAGGTAAAAAAAAAGAATTTTGTTTTGCAGATCCAAAAATAATAAAGTTTGTAGTAGAGTTATTTTTTTCTGTTATTTTCATTATTATTGCTTTTATTGCTATTATTATTATTATTATTACTATCTCTATTAGTATTTTTTCTTGTAAAAAAAAAGAGAGGTGTAGAAAAATGATATAATAACACAAAAGAAGGGAGTTAAACAAAGATAAATGAACTTTAGTTTATCAGAAAGAAAAATTTTGACATATAAAAAGAAAGTTTCTGATAAAAGAAAGTTTATTCGCATCTTATCTGTTGAAATAACTCCAAATTCTGGTTAGTAAAGGAATGATAAAAAGAGATTTAAAAGAAAAAAAACTGTGTATAACTTTAGAAAACATTCTCATGACTATTATCTTTTATAAAGTTTTCACAAAATATTCCTTGAAGAAAAGAACAAGTACTTGGACTTTCACCAAAAAAATATGTGTAATTAATATCTCTTTTCTCTACTTATTCCCTCTCATCTCATAAAAAAAAAATCAGATTTTCTGATGCATTCGTCAGATTTTCTGGTAAAAATCTCAGATTTCTGCTGAGTTTCTCAGAATTTCTGATGATGTCATCAGATTTATGATGATGTCATCAGAAGGTTCTGATGATATCATCATTTTTTTTCCTTAAAAAAAATTTCAGATTTTCTGATTTTTTATCAGATTTTCATCAGAAATTATCAGATTCCATCAGATTTTCTGTAAAAAAAAAATTATGAACTCTGATGATATATGCAAAAAATACAAACTCTTAAAAGTTTTGTTCAAAATTTTCTGATATATATATATATATATATATATATATATCATGAGAAATACCTGGGGAGACACACAAAAGGTTTCGATTGGACCTTTTAAACAAAAAGGGGGTCCCACATAGAGAAAAGGTGCAAGTTGGAAACTAGTGTTTATCTGCAAAAACTTTGAAGTCTCTGAGTTTCTTTAAAATGATATACATTAAATTAGAGATAAATCAAAGGTTTTTCAAAAACGGTTGTTTCCTTTAAAGGATTAAAACATCATAAAGGTGCCATTAATCACCTTGAACTCAAACAACCCACGACAAACACTCAAAAAAAAAGCTCTGCCTATACACCCTATAAACACCTCATTCAAAAACAGAGCTTTCCATCTCCAACCTTCAAATTCAAAACCCTAAAACCCTTTTCCGAAAACATAACCCAAATTCTCAATGGCTGCTATCAACATCAACATACCACAAATTGAACACTCAGTTCCTTTCATCACTGAAGATGAATTTCTTCCATTAAAAAGCAACAATGAAGCAATGAATGATAACATCGAAGAGTATGATATGAAGTGTCAAATTCTCATTGAATTTCTAACCAGATGCCCATTAGCTCAAGCTCTTACTAAGATCAGAGAGGTACCACAAGAACTCATACAACAAGTTGTAAAAACTCTCAAAATCTCAAGTCAAACTGAGCTAACAGCACATGTTGGGGAAATATCTTTATTAAAATTTCACCAGAAAAGATAAGGGAATGTTTGGAGCTACCCTTACATCAGAACTTTGAAAAGTCACCAGAAAGAGAAGATATGTTTTCACAACTTGATGTTGTAATGGGTTACAAAACAAAGATTTCAAGAATCAATGAATTCAAGAGAAACAAGCTACCTGCCTTCTGGCAAGTTCTAATGGAAATTCTGAACAAGTGTCTATCGTTAAAGATTGGAGGTACAGATCAGATAAATATGAACATTCTAACAATCATGTTCAGTCTCATTAATGGATTGAACATTGATTATGGAGCAGAAATATTTATTCTGATCAGAAGATCAATTCTGACTAAAGTTGGAAGAATAGATTCACATCTACCCTTTCCAAGATTTCTATCTATCATAATTTCTGATGCGTTTTTGAAAAGAAATATGGAAATTCCAGCATCAAGAAATATGTGGAAGACAGAAATTATGAAACCTTGGAATGTTGCAGGGTCTTGGAAGTCAGATTATGATGTACCTGCTCTGACAGAAAATATGATGAATCTGATACCAGAAGAATCACCATACAGAGCAGAATACCTGAAAATGTTGAACAAAAAGTCATAGGGCAAAGGAGTTTTTGAACAAGTGTCCCCTATGGAGCATGATGCACAGGAGTCAAGAACACCAAGAATGGAACAACAGGATGAATCTAATCCTCATTTAGCTGATAAAGATGTAAATATGAGTCCTGTGGCTGAAGAACATCATGCTGAAGACTCACACATTGGAGAAACAGGTGCACAACAGTCTAAAATAAACATATTTTATGAGTCTGAGAATGATTCTGATGAATCAATTCAAGGAAAACATGAAATCTTACTTAGAGATACTATTTCTTCAAAACAAGATGTGAGTAAAACCAAAGACTCATTTTCTAAATCAGATTCCGAGGAGGAAAATGTGGTGACAACAGGTGGAGATCAGCCTGCTGATCAAGGAAACCTGGATGAGAAAACTAAGAGTTTCTCAACAACGCATGGAGAACCTGAAAAGGTTCAAGGATATGAGGAACTCCAGAACTTGAATTTGTTTCAATTTTCTGGTAAGGATATAGGAAATTTGGATTCTTCCAATCCTCTTAACCTCAGAACAGCAGAGAATGTGTTTTCTGCTGGAGTTACAAGAAAAACATCTGTTGTTTTTCCAATTTCCCAATAACATCAATCTATGTCACCTAAACAATTTCAAAAAGAACCTGAAGATAGAGCTGCTACTGAGGAAACAGCAACAGAAGAAAAACTTGATCTGATACTAGAAGAAATCAGAAATCAAAAGTCAGATATCAAGTTTTTGTCAGAAACTATCAAAGCTGTGCAGAAGCAAACTGAAGACAATACTGCAGCCCTCAACAAATTGCAAAAGTCATCAGAAAACAAAGAAAGCTCATCAGAAATTGAGAAAGCTCTCAAGGAACTGCATGATATCAAGAAAAAGATGGCTGGGGTTGCAACTGCAGGAGAAAGCTCAAGATCAGGGAAGCTTCTTGAAGAAATACAGTTCCTCAGAGCTAACAATAGCAGCATGACTGAGGCTTTTGAGAAACTATTGATGGAATTAGCTGCACAAAGAAATCAAGAAGATCAGGAGTTTCAGAAGATGAAGAAACAAGAGGAAACAAATACTCAAGCTCTTACTAATGTTCATCTGTTAGTTAAGAGATTAGTGTATAATGTTGCCAGACTAGCAAATATTGATCTTCATGAACTGAAAGCCCCAATTCCACAAGAACGACAAGCAAGAAGATCAGAAACTCCTCAACAACAATCAGAAACCATTCAACAAGGTCAAACCAAACAAACGGAAACCTCAACAGCTCAAAAACAGAAGCAATCCATGGGTCCACCTCAAGATAAACAAAAGATACTCATGGGTCCTCCACCAAATGTCTCAAAGCCAGACACGTCAAGGATACAATAGAAAGATCATGTTCCAATACAACCATCTTCTACAACTATCACAGGAGAAACAGAGTTAAGTATATTGATGGATACAAAAGAAAAGAGAAGAATGGAACATGAAGTGACTTCCTCAAAAAGGCCAAGAAAAGAAATGATAGAAGATTCAGAAGGGAACATCAGAGAAATGGATGTGGTGAAAGGTGATTTACACACTATTATGTACCCTGAAGAACATCTAAAGAATTACTATTGTAAAGGTCCAGAAGACAACCCAAAGAGACCACTCTCTCCACTAAGCAAAGGTATTATTGAAAACAGAAACAATGGAGGTTGGGAAATTTTACACAAGCACATGACCAATCCAATAGTATCAATTGAAAGAATTGATACAATGACCACTAGAGGAGGCATCCTAGGCAATGAAGAACAAAACAAGTATACCTTGATCAGAAAAGATAACAATCAACAAAAGGTTACTGATGCAGATCTGGCTGATAATATTCACCCATTGGGAATAGTCAAAATGAAGAATATCATTGATGAAATGAAAGGTAGTTCAGTTATAATCAGAAGAGCACTTGAAAGTCTCAAAAGAGCAGGAGCAAAATTATACAAAAGGGCTGCACTTGCAGACTTTGATCTATGTATCAATTTTGAGTACAGCAACAAAGTGCTAATACCTCATCCTAACACTTCAATTCCAGCTGAAATTACTTCTAAACCAATAAGAACCAGAGCAATCTTTGATCAACCAGAAATGTGTGTAGTCTTCAAAGATGCTAATGA
The DNA here is from genome assembly GCA_030545235.1 of Helianthus tuberosus. Taxonomy (NCBI): domain Eukaryota; kingdom Viridiplantae; phylum Streptophyta; class Magnoliopsida; order Asterales; family Asteraceae; genus Helianthus; species Helianthus tuberosus. Next base: position 63,703,897 of record CM060420.1, read on the forward strand.
AGAGAAAGCTCTGTTCAGAATCAGTGAAATATGCAGGTATTCAAATCAAACACTAAAATATATAAGGAACTGCATGAATGAAAAACAAGAGCAGCTCAAAAAGAAGGGAAAGAACAATGAAAAGCTGAGAAAAACAATTGAAGAGTGCATTGAAAATTGGATGGAAGCAAGAGGATGGTATAAAGAGATGTACAAAGTAACCCAAAAGGCAATTGATCACAAGAAAAGACTGAAACCAGGAGACAAATACAGAAGTGGAGTGAAGATCAACTAATGAATTGATAAGATTAAATTCCTGTTTTTGAACAAAGCTTTAAATTTGTCTGAATTATGGTTAGTTTGACCATGTTCAATATGTCTGAACTTAGTTGTTTTTTGAATTTCTCTTTCAAAGAAAGTTGTTTATGTTTGATATAGTGGTAGTTTATTTTCTTACAATACTTAGGGGGAAACTGTTAGGAAACTTTATTTGTAAGTATTGAAGAAAATCACAATCAACTGGATCTATGAAGAGATCACAGTCCTGAAGATCACGAACTAGAAAAAGAAGATCAGATGGGACAACCGGAATACATAGCATCTACTTCAAAGAATCACAAGTTGATCAAGAGCTAAATTGGATTATCAAAAAAGGTCATTTCTGATGGATCTGATGATATTTCTGATGAAATATCATCAGTATCTGACGATTCTGATCATCGAGAACTTTCTGATGATTTGTTCATCAGAATTTCTGATGAAGTGGGTTATCTGAATTCTGATAAAATACCCACTTATCTGAAATTGGCTCTGTCTTGCTACACTTACCGAAGCAAGTTGACATTAATTGATATCATGATGAAAAAGGCAACTTGAACGTTGGAATCAATGAATATGTCAATTGGCTACTTTTTGCAGGAATTATTGCATGAATAAACTATTGTTTATTCATGCACCAAGCCGTCTATAAATAGAAGGCTCAACCAGGAGAAGCAAAGTGAGTTTGAAGCTTAGCATTCATTCATACATCCAAACTCCATTGCCCTCTCACCCACATAATTCAAGATTCGTTTGTACTAGATAATAATCTTACAATCACCTTGTAAACCATTTTGTTTCAAAGTGATATAAACTTGATAATTCTGTAGGTCTTGTTTCTTGAAAGTCTGATTTCCATTTCCGCACATCTTTTTCACATTTACTGAAATCACTTGCCATATTACGAGAAAAGAAGTTGTTTTGAGCCCGTACTGGGATCAACAATAAGATTTTCTGATTATTTTATCTGAAATGTGATCAGATTGATCAGAAAATATCAGAAATTCTGTTAAAAAAAACGATTTTTTTCGGTTTTATCAGAAATTTAATCAGATTTATCAGAAATTCTGACCCGAAAAAAAAAATCGACGGTTCAAGATCATTTTTTATAGCTTGCATGATTTGTTATTTTTTGAAGCCTCATCAATCGACAACCTAAACACTTATCCTATATTGGATAGAAGACACTTATGGCTTGGGGATACAAGATATAATGCTTACATTTAGGTGGAAGTATAAATCGAGGTGAAGAATTATAATGACAAATGAAGTATAATCAGATGATCATCCATAAAAAGTCGGACGTTTGCCAAATAAACTTTCATGCCAATGAAGATACAATCAACGAATATCACTAAAAAGATGCCTACATGATAACGTGCCAGGAGGAAAAGAAAGATACATCTTCAAAAAGTTTATTTATTATTTCTAAGTATAAGTGCATTGTTTGTATTTTTTACAACAAATAGGGGGTGACTGTTAGGAAACTTTATTGTATTTGTTGTTAAAAATAGTTTAAGTTACTTAGAAATAATTCCGTCAACACGAAGCGACCGACGAACCGTCCCAGAAGCACTAAATATTGAAGCTTCTAATTCTTTGATGAAAGATCACGACAAGGTTTCAAGACTTCAAAATGTTAGCAGGACATTATGGAGTTTACAAGATACAAAGTCAAAGAATTGTGTTAATAAGATAATTTATCTTATTAACACATTAAGTATTTTTCTATGAAAATGCTTTAACAAAAAAAAAGGAATCTTTTCCTTTGGAAAAGAAATCATCAGAAAGAACAAAAGGAATCTTTCCTTTTGAAAAGCATTTCATCAGAAAAGAATATCTCAATGTTTGAAGAGCTTTCACATAAAAGAAAAAGAATATATTAATATGTGGATAAGCTTCATCAGAAAAGAAAGAAGCAAGTTGGTGACAAAAAGAAGATAAGCCACTGATGGGCACACATACCAACTTCCATCAACCAATCACATTTGAGATAGGATATGAAAATTCTCTATATATACATAATTCCTTCGTAGGAATTATGTGTGCTTTGTATTGTAATATTTATAGATTGAGTTTTCATGAGAGTTTACCCCCTGGTTTGGCCCAGGGGGTGACATTTAGATTCGAGTTTATTCTCGGATCGACCCCTTCTTCTTTGTTTAATAAAGATTAACCATTGAAGATATATCGCTCTCTTTGTCTATATTTTTTACTCTTTATATATTTATACACTTCACAAACACCCGTCTCAACGAGAGACGATTTCCGCACCATTCGAACAGGGGCGCCAAAGGGGACCAACACATTTAATAGTTGTTATGGATTCTCTTGAGCAATCTGGTTCGCCTAGTGTCGCGCCCCGATGATTCCGCCATCGGTTGGGGTGTGACAGATTGGTATCAGAGCCATAACTATAGGGAATTAGGTTGAGTCGTGTAGAATTGACCTAGTCTATAGTCTAAGTGCCAACAGACCAGCTTCATACAAACCCAATAGGGGCTTCGTATGAACCCACATTTTGCTATTCTTTCATTCGAACCTACTATGTTGCACCTTCGTACGAACCCCTATACTACAGCTTCGTACAAAGGAGCCTTTCCTAAGGCGAAATGATACATGCCTTTCCTAAGGCTAACACAATACACACGTTTTGGAAAACGCTCGCATAACACAAACGAGTGATTGTGTCAAGATAATGTATGAAAACCAAGAACTCTCGATAAGAACACTCATTCCGCGTATTTTACTCTCAGCACGAGGATCTGTGTTGGGTTAGGAGTGATATCCACATCTCAACGGAAACCTCCATCTCTATTTCGTGGTTGTCTAACCACACTCAGGAACGAAGTTGTTAAGTTAGGGGTGAAACCCGCATCTTTATGACCTGTTCCACTCCCTACTTTGATTTTACAAATCTCACCAAAGTCTCGACTATTCTAATGAATTGAGTCACGTAGTAACTGGAAGGATGAGTGTTGTTCGCCGTGTTTCGGTGAGAGCACAGTCTATTAGGCCAAAGCGTGTACTCAAACTCATTGGGGGATAATCGAATCACTTTGGGTAGTCGACGTTTAACACCCAAGGCACTATATTTCGATATTAAGCCTGCAATCACCGATTTTTACGCGTCATCGATTTCATTTTACTATGTTTATGTGTTTTAGATTATGGAAGTTAAACTCTATGCTTTAAGGTTTCGGTTTATCGCTCTCAACTATACCAAACTCGCACAACTCGCACAGCTATCTCAATCTAAAACGCTAACTAATCGCGAATAAACTAAGTTCTGCAATACCCAACTTGAAAAAGCTTTGTCCCGTTACGGTGTGCATCACCGTTTATCCACGCCCTATCATCCACAGACGAGTGGGCAGGTGGAAGTCACAAACCGGGGGCTAAAACGAATCCTTGAGTGGTCTGTAGGTGCAAACCGCAAGGATTGGTCGGACAAACTAAACGAGGCATTGTGGGCTTTCCGTACGGCTTACAAGACCCCTATTGGGACTACTCCCTTTAGGCTTGTATACGGAAAAGCGTGTCATTTACCGGTAGAGTTGGAGCATAAAGCGATGCGGGCTCTAAAAACCGCAAGTCTGGACTTAAAAACCGGAGGTGAAGCCCGGTTTCTTCAGATTCATGAATTGGATGAGCTACGACAACACGCTTATGAGAGCTCCGTGTTGTACAAAGAGCGCACCAAGAGTTTGCACGATAAACGCTTGAAGGACCACAAACAATTCCAAGCGGGCGATCTTGTTCTTCTTTACAACTCGCGGTTACGCTTATTTCCAGGAAAATTACATTCACGTTGGACAGGACCATACACGGTAAAAGAAGTATTTCCATATGGGACTGTTGCAATAGAAAACGCGGACGGCGTTATTTTCAAGGTAAATGGGCACCGCTTGAAGCTTTACGTTGCCGGGCCGATCGAGTCGGCGGTGGAGGTTATCGAACTCCACGCCCCGCACACATCATAAGTGTGGGGAGGAGAGTCTACGCTACTGACTCGTGGATTAAAAATGTAGCATGAGCGACTTAAGCGCTTTAGGGGTAAAATCGTCCTTTTTTGTGTTTTTGTCGTTTTAGCGTAATTTAGGTGTGTTTTGTAGGTTTCGTTAGTTTGTACAGTTTTTAGACGTGCCGAGCGTAGGGTCTATGTGAGAAAAATGTTAGATCAGTTTGCGGATGGTAAAAATGGCGAAAAATGGTCAAAATAGGTGCTGAAAATGAATTCTGCAGAAAAAATTGATCTGCAGATCTGGCACGACCGTGCCATGGGCCGCACGCCCGTGCGATTGCGGGTTGGCCGGCACCACGAGTCGCACCCCCGGTGCATTGCCGAGATCAGCGTGCAGGGTTTGAACGATGTCGGGTACGCACGACCGTGCGAGTGGTCGAACGACCGTGCGAGAGGCAGGGGCAGTTTAGTCATTTGTGCAGCCATGTGCTGCCATTTCTCACAAGTCGCGAAAACCCAATCTGCACCAGCCGTTCCAGACCGATTTTGCCTCAAATTGCACGATTCTTCTGTCACACCCCCAAAATCCACACGCGGAGTATCACCGCTTGGAGGCGTGACTGACCAGGATCAAGCCACCAATCATATTGAACATTGTAAGTAATAGATAAAATTCAATCACACAATATGAAAGGTGTTCAAACAAAAGCATAGTTAAATGTTTAGCGGAAGCATAAATGTAAAAACCCAACATAAGTATTATGTTCGAAATGATATAATGCTTTTAACATGACCCACACTGTCCATGCCCCACAACAACCGCGCCTCCCTGTGCAAGCTCCATGAGTATCTAACGACCTGCAAGGCATGTAACAACGAGTCAACAACAAAGTTGAGCGAGTTCACAGTTGATTGTTCATTTATTGAGTTCGTTTCAGAAATCGTAAGTTCGTTTCATAACCATGCGTTACCCAGTATCCTTGTTTCCCAAACCTTTACGACATTTAGTGGGGGTTTCCCATGTTGTATGCAACTAGACTAGTTGTATCTATAGGTGTCCTTCCCAATCCGAGGACAGTGGTACGTATGAGATTACGTAGGTTTTACGTAAGTGCCCTTCCCAATCCGAGGACAGTGGTACGTAGGTTTTACGTAGGTTTTAACACTGGTGTCCTTCCCAAACCAAGGACATTAGTACGTAGGTTTTACGTAGGTTTTAGCACAAGCGTCCTTCCCTATCCGAGGACGGTGGTAAGTAGTCTAGTAGTGATGTAAGTACGAGTAGTCATTCAATCCCATTCCCAACCCACCGAGAATCCCATGCCTTGGAAATAGTGTGAACTCACCTTGGTTTGCTCGGTATGCTAAACTATGTGCTCACAAGTAATCAATCAAGTCCTATAGTATGCACGTATACTCAATCAGTTCAAGCTCCTAAAGATTCACATGCAATCTATGCCACAAAGTGTGTTTGGCAGTTAACATCATGCGTCACATAGACAATTTATCACATTCATGCTATTCATGTTCCACATAAATGTCCTCCACAGTTTATTCTAACATGGTTATTCACTAACATATTTGATAGGGTTAACAAGCTTAACAAAGTTAACCTACCTAACAAAGCTAACAAACTTAACAGGATTAACATACTTAACAGGAATAATAAACTAACAGTGTCACTTTAATTAACTAACCAAGTTAACAAACTAAAAGAACTACTTACTTATCAGAGTTACATTCTAACAGAGTTGTATACATAGCTTAACAGAGTTAATGGGTTTAACAGAGTTAATAAACTTTAACAGAGTTACTGTGTCAATCACACAACGAAATTATCTTTGGACGAAAACCCCTAGGCGACGAAATCTAAGGGTTTTCGTCGAGTTGATGTATGACGAAAACACTAAAGTGTTTTCGTCTGGTTCCTTGTGTTTTCGTTGGGTGGGGATTTCGTCAGGTAGGGTTTTCATTAACACAACAGTTACGCAACATCTCAGAATCCCACTAATCATCTAACAGTTACATCTCCTACCTTATACAGTCATGCGATCATTATTCAATATTAGCAGACTATTATGATCAATCAGTAGTCAACATATGCATACAATAGAACCACAATCTGCTAATTATCCAACATCATACCATCAACATAACCAGATCATCAACATCAGTTACGCAATACAGTAACCCTAATCATCACTTACAGTTACATGATCAAACATCAACGAAATCATTTAATCAAATAATCGATATATAAACATATAAATTACCAAATCATTGCGAGACCAAGATCACCAATCAATCAGCAGATCATCATAAACAAGCACACACGGTCGATCATATCATGCAATATACATGACAGTTTGTAGACAATATATATATATAACGATCATCCAGTCTTACGTTTATAAAACGATCACAGTTATGATAATAAACAAATCGTTCATACACTTGATTTAAATCAAACAATCGGTTAAAGGTTAACACTAACCGCGACGAACGAGACAATAACTTGGTTGATCTTGAAGGTCCGGGGAACACAAGTTTGCCGTCAGGTTCAAAGGGTAGCGAGAGAGAATGTGAGAGGTGGTTAGAGTTTTGCCGAATACTGTTCTCGCATAAAGGTTATAAACAAAACTATATCTTATCGTCACTGGGCCAAGCCCACTCTTGTTTTCGTTGGCCTCATAGTGGACGAAAACACCTAGTGTTTTCGCCAACATGGGTGTCTTCGTGGGGGGAGCAGGGGTGTTCGGCCAATGTTCCATATTTAATTATGAAGCACAATTTAACACAAATCACATTATTATCATACACTCAAATATAATGCACCCCAAATATATAAAACACACTTTGCAAATAAGTACAAGGTTAAATCAAATAGAGACCTTGAAAACTCGGGTTGTCACATTATCCCCAACTTGAAAGAAATTTCGTCCAGAAATTTAGCACGTAGTTACTGAGGAAGCTAGTTGTGTTGTTGTGTTGTTTCCTGGTTTTCCTGGGGTGTCACATCATCCCCCCGTTGGTTTGGAATTTTGTCCCGAAATTCTGCTGTAGCTTCAGTCTCAGTAGTTGTTGCACCGTTTCCGAACAACTGGGGATACTTGAGTTTCATTTTATCTTCTCATTCCCAGGTAAACTCTGGGCCACGACGGGAGTTCCAATGAACTCGAACAAGAGGTATTCTAGTGTGCTTGAGAACCTTGACGTCTCGGTCAGTAATTTCAACTGGTTCCTCGATGAATTGCAACTGATCGTCGACCGTGAGCTCCTTCAAAGGAACTATGAGGGTCTCATCTGACGGGCACTTCTTCAGATTCGACACGTGAAAAACGTTGTGAACTGCGCTGATTTCTGCGGGTAAGTTTAGTTTGTAGGCCACTTTGCCTATCTTCTCAATGATTTTGAACGGTCCGACATAACGTGGATTGAGTTTGCCCCTTTTTCCAAAGCGAACCACACCCTTCCAGGGTGAGACTTTAAGTAGAACCCGGTCCCCGGCCTGAAATTCTAGAGGTTTCCTACGCTTATCAGCATAGCTTTTCTGACGGTCACGAGCTGCCGCCATGCGTTGTCATATCTGCGCAATCTTTTCTATAGTATCAACTACGAGTTCTGGGCCTGTGATTTGGCTGTCGCCAACTTCTGCCCAACAAAGAGGCGATCGGCACTTACGCCCGTACAGTGCCTCAAACGGAGCGGCTTGAATGCTAGTGTGGTAACTGTTGTTATACGAAAACTCCGCCAAAAGGAGGTGTTTTTCCCATCCGTTGCCAAAATCGATTACACATGCACGAAGCATGTCTTCTAGGGTTTGGATGGTGCGTTCAGACTGCCCATCCGTTTGCGGGTGATAAGCTGTGCTCATGTCTAATCGAGATCCAAAAGATTTGTGCATTGCTTGCCACAGTTCAGAAGTAAAACGTGCATCACGATCGGAAATAATAGAGGTTGGCACCCCGTGCCTCGAGACAACTTCCTTAAGGTAAACATCTGCTAAGGTGGAGAACTTATCCATTTCCTTGATAGCCAGAAAGTGTGCAAACTTTGTGAGTCGAACCACGATCACCCAAATAGTATCATTCCCACGTTGAGATCTAGGCAGGCCAGTAACGAAATCCATGGAAATTTGCTCCCATTTCCATTGTGGTATTTCTGGTTGTTGGAGGAGGCCCGATGGTTTCTGATATTCAGTCTTGACTCTCGCACAAGTCAAACATTTGCTAACGTAAGTTGCTATGTGAGCTTTCATGCTAGGCCACCAATACGTAGTTCTGAGATCGTGGTACATCTTATCCGAACCAGGGTGTACCGAGTAACGAGACTTATGTGCTTCATCCATTACAAGTTCTCGTAAATTGCCATAGAGTGTGACCCAGATGCGTCCTGTTACATAGTAGGCGCCATCTTCCTTTTGTTCTAACCGTTGCCTTGAGCCGCGTAGGGCTTCAGCCCTGACGTTTTCTGGTTTCAATGCTTCTACCTGAGCATCTCGTATCTGGGAAGGAAGACTAGATTGGATGGTGAGTTGTAAAGCACGCACGCGTTTAGGTGTCGTATCTTTTTGACTGAGGGTATCGGCCACTACATTGGCCTTACCCAGATGGTACTTGATCGTGCATTCATAATCGTTCAATAGCTCGACCCATCGACGTTGTCGCATGTTCAACTCCCTTTGCTTGAAGATATGCTCGAGACTCCTGTGATCGGTGTAGATGGTGCACTTGGTACCGTACAGGTAATGTCTCCATATCTTAAGTGCGAAAATAACAGCTCCCAGCTCCAAGTCATGTGTTGTGTAATTTCTTTCATGAACTTTAAGTTGGCGTGATGCGTAGGCTATTACCTTGTCACGTTGCATCAACACACAACCAAGTCCCTGGATGGACGCGTCGCAATAAACCACAAAATCGTCTGTGCCCTCAGGCAATGAGAGGATATGTGCGCTACAAAGTCTACTCTTCAAATGTTGGTACGCTGATTCTTGAGCACCACCCCAACGATAGGTGACACCCTTCTGAGTCAGTAGAGTAAGCGGCAGCGCAATCTTCGAGAAATCTTTGATGAACCTTCTGTAGTAGCCCGCCAAACCCAAGAATTGGCGGATTTCTGTTGGTGTACGCGGTGCAGGCCAGTACTTGATCGAGTCAACTTTTGATGGATCAACGTGAATCCCATTCCCGTTTACTACATGGCCTAAGAAGTGGACTTCCCGAAGCCAGAAGTCGCATTTGGAAAGCTTAGCATAAAGTTGCTCTGTTCGAAGAAATTCCAAGATAAGTCGCAAATGTTGCTCGTGCTCCTCCTGACTCTTAGAGTAGATCAGAATGTCATCAATAAATACGATAACGAACTTATCCAGGTATGGTTTGCACACTCGGTTCATAAGATCCATGAAAACCGCAGGTGCGTTTGTTAACCCGAATGGCATGACCAGAAATTCGTAGTGGCCTTAGCGAGTTCTGAATGCTGTTTTGGAGACATCCTCGTCCCGGACTCTCAGTTGATGGTAGCCTGACCTCAGATCAATCTTTGAATAGAAGCTAGACCCTTGCAACTGGTCGAATAAGTCATCAATGCATGGAAGAGGATAGCGATTCTTCACGGTCACCCTGTTTAGTTCGCGGTAATCTATGCACATACTGAAGGTACCGTCTTTCTTCTTCACAAATAATACTGGAGCTCCCCAGGGTGAAGAACTAGGACGTATGAATCCCTTGTTCAATAGCTCTTGTAGTTGCTTGGATAGTTCTTCTAATTCGGTTGGAGCTAAGCGATAAGGTGCTCGAGCTATGGGCGCTGCTCCAGGAGCTAGCTCGATTTGGAATTTAACCTGGCGATGAGGTGGTAGCCCAGGTAAATCTTCAGGGAACACTTGAGGAAAATCACGTACTACTGGAATATCCTCTATTCTCTTCTCTTTCGTTGATGCGTCAGTAACAAGTGCTAAAATAGCGGTGTGGCCCTTTCGCAAACACTTCTGGGCCTTAAGAAAGGAGATGATGCCCACCACAGCACCACTCTTGTCGCCTTGAATTTCGAGAGGTTCTTTACCAGAACGGGGAATACGAACAATCTTCTCTTTGCATAGGATCTCTGCTTGATGTTGGGATAACCAATCCATCCCAATGACGATATCGAAACTACCCAGAACTATAGGAATAAGATTAATGGAGAAGGTCTGACCCGCTAAAACTAGATTATAACCCTTAATTATATGTGTGGCCTCTAGGCTTTTACCATTTGCTAACTCTACTATGTGCTTGGTGTTCATAAGTGTTGGTGTGCGCTTGAGAATTTGACTAACTTTTAGAGACACATAACTGGTATCGGCACCCGAATAAAAAAAACAGTAACATAAAAGTCATCGAGAAGGAACTTACCCATCACTACGTTAGGATCATTCCTTGCGTCACCCTGACCCAGCACGAACACTCGACTGCTGGCACCGTTGCCATCATTCTTTCCCCCATTGTTGTTCCCATTATTGTTCCCGTTTCCTTGGTTGTGGTTCTGATTCCGATTCTGATTTAACTGCGGGCAGTGTCTCTTGAAGTGACCTTCAGCGCCACACTGAAAGCATCCCCTGTTGCTGTTATTGATTCTGCGGTGCTTGTTGTTGCTACTGACGATTCTGATTTGCAGGCCGTGAGCTCCTGCAATCCTTGGCTTCATGACCCATCTTGAGACACCTCTGACAACGTCCCTTGTTGCACTGACCACTGTGGTGCCTGTTGCATTTCTTGCACCTTGGGTGGTTTCCTCGATATCCACCCTGCCCTTGACTACCAGAAGATTGCTGACCAGGACTCTGGTAGTCATTAATCTTTCGCTGCTGCGCCTGGGACTGAACTGTAGTCGAACCCTTTGTGGGTGCATCTACTGTCTGTTAACTACGTCTTAATCGAGTCTTATGTCTAGATAGGTTAAATGAGTGCACAACAGAGTAGCAATTAGGGTTTATTATTGTCATTACATGGAATTTCGTTTGAGGAAAACATGTACATGTTCAAACGAAACCACAACAAGTGATTCCGTTTGAACATGGTTGTGTTATTTTCAAACGGATCAGCAACATCTATATTTAGGGTTGTGCTAGTCTCATTTCAAACGGATCAATGTGTGTGTGAGCTGAGGTGCTGCCGGATTCTTGTCAAGATTTGATTGTAAAAGCTCTACAAATCAGTAATAAAGAAAGATTAGAAAGGAAACAAGCTGTTTGACATTGTTTACTTTGATTCCGCCTCTGTAAACGATGATGAACTTCCTTTACTGACTGTTTAGGATCACAAAACCGATCCAACAAGTGGTATCAGAGCTCAGGACGAGGAGTTCATACCATTACAGCTTGAAATCATCGGATTTTCTTACTTCTACTCTTTCTTTTCTGTTTTGGACAAGTGTTCACGGTTGAAATGGCCTGAAACTTTCACATATAAAACGAAATACAGTGTTAACTAATCCTTGAAAATTTGAGACTAAAATTCGACTTAAAACTGATCAAAAAACACCTATACCGTTTGAAACTGTTCGAAAAATGCTGACATCATAGGTTATTCTGTTTGAACGAAGCCTGGTTTCCGTTTGAAAACTGACATCTCGTTTGAAAATTGCAAAAGTCTCAAACGTAATCTCTTGTATCGTTTGAAATGAGGGATTCCATTTGAACTTCTCGTTTGAAAGTCACACATATTTGAAAGTTTCGTTTGAAAGTTACACAAATTTGTGATTTCGTTTGAGGGTTATAAGAGACTTGTATCCCGTTTGAAATAACTGGTTGATCTAGTTTGAGTGAACACATTATTGTTTATAATAATCGGTTCAATAAACAATGTGCATGTGAACTGAAAGTGTCGTTCATTTAATACATTTGAGATAATCATTGAATTGCATGTGGGACATAAATTCAGTTTGCATGTGACAGATTACCACGTGAATTGATGTTCTTTTGTTAAAGTGATTACTGATCCATGTGCTTTGACTGCATATTAGAGGCCCAATCAAAGAACATTGAAATGTATGTTGTCGGCTCTTTAATTGATGATTGTCAGGCCACTTGTTATTGCATGTGAATTTTATAAATGAGTTGTCAACTGTGACTTAGAGTGAACGGCCCAATAGAATTCAAGATTTGCATGTAAGTGGCCCAATCAAATTGTTGAGTGATTCTAAGTTGTTGGCCACATTTAATAGAATTCAAGACGTTTAACAAAGAATTTGTGGTTAAAATGTTTGACGAACAGGAAAACATTAAACTTGAAAGATCAAACAATTGGTATAGTGGTTGTTATCTTGAGACAAAGGAGGTTGTGGTTGAAAGATTTAAATATTTTATGTGTAGGAAATATGAGAACTTTAATGATACGGAAAAGCGATTTGATGATTTACTTAAAGGTTTGAGAATGAATTACTTAAAGATATCAGATGCTGAACAGATATCTAAGTTTGCAGATGCATTACCTTTGGATTGGGATGAATTTTTGGGTAAACTGAAAAAAGATTCTAAGTTCTCAAAATTTAGTTCAAATGATTTCATCAGAGAGCTTAGAACACACAATGATGAGAATGAAAAGAAAAAGAAAGAGTTGATAGAGGAATTAAAAAGAAGTTCAGAATATATAAGTTTGGACATAATTCTTGAAATAATCAAAAGAATTAGAAATGGTCTTGATGTAAGAAGTAGGATGAAATATGATCTCAAGAGAGGTTGTTTTTTGGATGAAAATTTGAATCCTGCTGATATGGTTAAAAATTTTCTTGCAGGAACAGACAAGAAGGGGACAAAGCAAACATCAAAAATTGAAGAATCCAAGAAGGATGAAATTTCAAAAAGTGAAATTGTGTGCTCAAAATGTGAAAAATCAGAAGCAGACAATGTCAAACTCTTGAAGGATGTGGAGAGTTTAACATTGAAAATCAGTCATTTGAAGGATGAGAAAAGATCTGATGATAAACAGATTCTTGAAATGAGAGAAAATTATGAGAAATTGAAATCTGAAAATGTCAAACTGTTGAGTAGTTTGGACAGTTTGACATTGGAAATCAAAAATTTAAAAGAAAAAGAAACAGAATTTCAAGATCAGATAAGAGTTTTTGAAAATAAAAAATCAAAAATGGAAAAAGATTTTCAAAGTCAAATCAAGATTTTAGAAGATGAGAGAGATATTTTTGGTAAAAATAATCTTGAAAAACAAATTGCAATCAATTCTCATCTTCAGAAAATCGTTAGACTTGAAAAAGAAGCTGAAATTGCAAGAAATAAAATCAAAGACTTAGAGAATAAATTGAAAGGTTTTGAGAATTTGTCATCATTGCCAGATCTTGTTTGTCCAAAACCTATCAATTCTGTTCCAATAAGTGACAATGTCACAAATTTTGACAAAGTCAAAATTGAAGATTGCGATGACAAAGCTGATGATGAAAAAGAAAAAGAAAAAGAAAAGAAAAGAAAATATTTTTAGAATTACAAGAAAAATTTCAAAATACTGTTTTGCAATCTACTGAAATAGGTGAATGCTCAAAGCAAAACCCTGTTAAGAAGATTGTAGAACAGAAACAAAAAGTTAAAAATTTGAAAAATTTTCAAAATGAAGATAAAGGCTCATCAGTTCAGTCATCCAATCATTATAAAAAACCACAAAAATATGAAAATAAAAACTCACAAAAAGTTGGTAATAAGTGGTGCAGGTTTGACCACAGTTCTCAAATGCCAAATCAAGGATACAGGAAAGGACATGATTACCACAAGGCAAATCAATGCTATAATCTGAGTGTTTGGTATGAAAGTGGTGAATGGTACGATAACAGGGTGTGCTACACTTGTGGTGTTAGAGGACACATTTCTGTTAACTGCCAAAGTCAGAGAATTGAAAAGAGAAGGTGCTATAATTGCCAAATCAAAGGACATATTGCCAGAGATTGCCCAATAAGATCAAAGGGAAGATCGAGGGCTGATTCTCAGAAATTGGCAAAGAAAACAGTCAATGTCAAGCCAAAAGCACAGAAAGTTCAAGAACAGAAAGTTCACGAACAGAAAGTGAAGCTTTCACAGGGCCAGAAAGACAGACTGAGGAAGAAGAGAAAGAAGGAAAGAGAGTATCTCGAAAGGATTTTGTCCTCGGATACAGTCGTCAAAGTGAATAATAGTTCTGATAAATCGTTTTACTCTCCTAAGACCGATCAGTCAAACAAAAAGAATTCATCAGATACAAATCTGGGGACAAAAGAAAAGAAGAAGAAAATTGTCAGCAATGAATCAGGCTCAATAAAGTCAGACAAGCCATGTTCAGGCAATGATTCTGGTTCATCAAAGCCAGAAGAGCCATGTGTTGAGGTAAAAATAGATAATTCTAGTCTAACAATGGATGATGAAAATTTTCCACCATTGTTGAACAAGAATTCTAAATCACCTAAGGACAGTCAGGCTTGGGTGAAAATTTTCAAATAGAAAAACCTGACTTGCCGGAACTCCCAGGTTGGTAAGTGTGGAGTAGGAATCGGCATCTTTCTTGAGAAATTCACAGGTAGGTAACTGTGATATTTCGAATTACAAAAGACTAATCAAGGACATTAAGTTGTACTTGATTTCTCTTTCCGACAAGTGGTTAAAGAAGAACAAAGTGATGAAGTAAACCCCTAACCTACATATGGTTTGTGAAAATCAACAAAACTAATTTTTCGGAAAAACCATTTTGATTAAAACAAACTTAAGTGTTTTGAAATCATAATGGGAACATAGTTTGTTGTCAGGGGGAGTTCTGATTGTTTACGCCAAATGGATGGCGAATTGAAGTAATTCGACATCATGTTGTCATTTTTGTACAGTTTGTTTTCAAATTTTCCTTGAAAATCAAAATTGAAACATATTTTGATTTTAGGGGGAGAAAAATTTTAAAAAAATTTGAAAATTTGAAAATGCCAAAAACATTGAAAAAGCAAAAATGAGTTTTGTTGTGAAAAAGAGGAAATGATAGTAAATCAGTGGACTGTCACAACTTGCTAAAGAAATGAAATGTCAAATGTGATAAACGATCTCACTAATGATGTGACGATAGGCTCAGCTAGACTAGTAGATTTGCGATAACGATACAAACTTAAATGAAAAAGCCTAGTTCTAGTGGAAAACATGGTTAAAAGCATAGTACTTAGTTTTGTCCTTCGTGATTGTGTACCTACTCAGTAATCGCTAAATGCTAAAAGAGCATAAAAACCAGTTAAGTCTGTGAACTTTCACAACTTGCTGAAAAAGTCGTTGTGATTGTGCATTTCATTTTGCAAAGATTTAAACTTGTTTTATTTTTTATTTTGTTTAAGCATTGGACATCCTCTGCGTATACGTGAGTATCGACCTGGATGTTATTGCCTAAACGTTCTGCTTTATTTTCTTTGGTGTTTCGTTTAACCTTTGGATCACCTCTGCGTATACGGGAGTATCGACCTGGTGGTTAAAGCCTAAACAACTTCAACTTATTTTTATTTTCTTATTTTGTTTAAACATTGGACTTTCTCTGCGTATACGGAAGTATCGACCTGATTGTTAATGTTTAAACATTCTGCTTTATTTTTGCACATATCACAGTTGAGGAAAGTTTAAAGGCATTACTTGAGTTAGTGTATTGCATGATGAGAGGATATGCTGAGATCGTGGGGTCCATAAGAATTTAGTGCAAAATTAATATACCTTAACGTATCGGTAAGCATTTCGAAAGTTTTTAGATTGAGTTTAAGAGGACAACTATATCGTCAATCTATGTGAGTCGTTTAGAACTTAAAATGTTTAAAGCTTAATGGTGCTAGTGATTTGTCTCATAAACTGATATGATCCTCTTACACAAACTCTCAAAAATATTGTTTGTATATATTTCTTTACTGCATTTTTCTAAAAACAAAAACCCAAAAAGATTGTGTTTTAGTATAGATTTTTGAAAATACAAAAAGATTTTCGACAACTGATGTTGGAAAGCGGATTTTCAAAATTTCAAGTGCTAAACATTGAATGTTATATACAAATGTTTTGAAAGATTGTGTGCTTAGTTAATCAAGGTCATTCATTTGAACTTGATGTAACTGTACAGATTGATGAATGAATGATTTCTACCAGTAAGTTTCTTAAATCTAAATGTTATAAATTTGGGAAACTTAGGGGGTGTTTGGCCTAGCTTTTATTTTTTGGCTTATGCTTATATTTTAAAGTAGCTAATAGCTTATTTTCTATTATTTGATAAGCTATTTTTAAGTGTTTGGATTAGCTTATAGCTTATTTTCTATCATTTGCCCTTACACAAATAAGATTATTCAAATAAGCTAAAAAACCATCTTCACACAAGCTTCTTCAAATTAGCTTATATAAGCTAATAAGCATAAGCTTAAAAAGCTAAACCAAACACCAAGTTAAGCTTATTTTGTAAAAAAAGCTAAAAAAGCTATAAGCTTTTTTTAAAAAAGCTAGGCCAAACACCCCCTTATGTTGTGGTAGAGGATGTGCAGGTAATAATCTAGTTATCCATGGCAACAAAATGTCAAAGTTCAAACCAGAATTCAAGCCCTAGTTTATCGAGAGGGGGAGTTTGCGAAAGGGGGAGTCAGAATTCTGGATCAACATTCAAAGGGGAGATTGAAGATTAAAGTTTGAAGATATAGATTGAAGGGAGCTTTACAATGTCAAGACAAAATTTAGAAAGAGACAAAGACTAAGACTCGACGTCGAAGACTTCGTCAACATCCAAGGGGGAGTCTGTTGGTGCATCTATTGTCTGTTAACTATGTCTTAATCGAGTCTTATGTCTAGATAGGTTAAATGAGTGCACAACATAGTAGAAATTAGGGTTTATTATTGTCATTACATGGAATTTCGTTTGAGGATGGCATGTACATGTTCAAACGAAACCACAACAAGTGATTCCGTTTGAACATGGTTGTGTTATTTTCAAACGGATCAGCAACATCTATATATAGGGTTACGCTAGTCTCATTTCAAACGGATCAATGTGTGTGTGAGCTGAGGTGCTGCCAGATTCTTGTCAAGATTTGATTGTAAAAGCTCTACAAATCTGTAATAAAGAAAGATTAGAAAGGAAACAAGCTGTTTGACATTGTTTACTTTGATTCCGCCTCTGTAAACGATGATGAACTGCCTTTACTGACTGTTTAGGATCACGAAACCGATCCAACAACCTTGTTGGAGGCTCCATCCCATTTTTGTTTGTTGTCACTGGGAATAGCAGAAGTAGTAGTAGCTATAGCACCTATACACTTAGGCAGCTTGTTCTATTCCACTGCCTGGTCTATGAGACGATGAGCCAGATGAGTAACATCCTGGATGGTAGCAAGGTTAGCAGAAGTCACATGGCTTTGAATCTCTGGTACTAAGCCTTTGAGGTACAGTTTGATACGCTTGATGGGAGGATCCACCATAGTTGGACATAACACTGCCAGTTCATTTGATCGCTTCGTATACGCCTCTATCTCTGACCCCGTCATCTTCAAGTTAAAGAACTCCACTTCCAGCTTGTGGATGTCATCACGATTACAGTATTCTCGCTTGATCAGTTCCTTGAAGTCGGTCCATGGGGTGGCATTAGCAGCTGCCAGCCCTAACATCTGTACTTGCGCGTTCCACCAAGTCAGCGCAGTGCCTTCAAGGGTACCAGTGGCATACTTCACCCTACGAGCCTCAGGGCATTCACACATTTTGAAGACCGATTCGAGCTTCTCGAACCAGTGGAGGAGTCCTATGGCTCCTTCAGTGCCACTGAAAGTACTAGGACGACAGTCCATGAACATCTTGAACGTGCACACAGGTGGCTGAGCATGCTGACCTGTTGCGTATATAAGAACAGGACAAAGTTAATGTGACAACTCGTATTTCAGAACCTATCTTTGTACTTTGATGTAACATATGTGAACGTGATACGATTATATGAACTTGGTTGATTAATTGAATGTTATGATTATGTGTTTATGTGAATGTATGTATGATGTAATCGCACAACACAACACAACCCAACCGCACAAGCCATTCGGGCTACACAACTTGTACTCAAATCTATAGGGCAGCCCAAGTTTGGGTTCGGCCCTTCCCCATTAGTTCGATTAACACATAGGGTGTTAGTACCCATCTCACACTTTACCAAAACACACAAATTTACAAACCCTAGCTCTCTTCCTCTCTCTCTCAAACTCGACGGCAACACACCCTCCCCATCGAAGATCTTTCCTTGTTCGGATCAATCCTTGTTCCTTCTCTAATCGGTTAGTGTTCTATGATGTTGTTGTTAAATGATATTATGGATGCCATGATATAGTGTGTATGAATGATGATGTTCTTGTGAATCGGATATGTATGATAATGTTAATCGGCTATCATGTCTTGTTTTCGGATTGATTGCATGATGAGTTAATGATATCTTGTGATTGAATGTGATTTAAATCATTCATCGTTGATGTGCATGAAATCGGCTTGCATATGGGTATTGGATAATGTTCATGCTAATCGGATTTCATATTATTGTTTTAAGAACCGAATGTTTGTTAATCGGCTGCATGTTTGCTGAAATCGGGTTAGTTGTAGGGTCGATCATGAGGTGTTATTTGATGGTTTGAAACCCCTAGATGGATATGTTTAAGTGTCTTGATTATTGTTCATGATTATGATCATGTTAGGGTTCATGAGAAAGAATGTTAAAAACCTTTGTTTGATCGATATTGGTTTGGGTTTAGAAACTGTTAGAATTGTTGATTGATAAGTTCATAAAAGGAAACAATATAACAGATTGCATGAAATCCGGACATTTAAACTAATCGCACAAGGCTCCTAGTCGCACAAGATCAGATCGTACAAGATCTGATCTGATCGCACAAGGAGTCCAGTCGCACAAGATGATCCAATCGCACAAGGTGCCCCCAGTCGCACAAGGCTTATTGGATCGCACAAGTTGTAATGTTTAGGCCGGGTATACATGTTGGGTTGGGCTAGTTCCGATCGCACAACCCAATCGGATCGCACAAGTTGACCGGATCGTACAAGCTATCCGGATCGCACAAGACATGTTATTTGGGCCGTGTTCATGTTTATAGTTTTGTTGGGTTCTTGATATTGGGCCGGGTATTAGTGGGCTCCAATGGATGACTCGCACAAGGCCACTAAGCTTGTGCGAGCCCAATCTTTTAATCGCACAAGTTGAATATGTTATAACTGTTAGACGTGATGATGTGTGTTGCCATGATCTGTGTGTGTTCCTTATCTGCTAGCTTATGTGATACTTATGTGCACTACTTGAAACCAAAACCTGACTTGTATGGTAACCATGTTAGGACATGGTTGACCACTAGCAGCTAGACTTGACCTTTCTGTGTATCTGCCGAGCAAACCAAGGTGAGTTCACACTAGCCAAGGCATGGGATTCCCGGTGGGTTGGGAATGGGATTGAATAACTACTCGTACAACCATTACTATTAAACTACTTACTACTGTCCTCAGATTGAAGGGCACGTACGTAAAACCTACGTACAGTTATACTTACTACTGTCCTCGGATTAAAGGGCACGTACGTAAAACCTACGTACAGTTATACTTATTACTGTCCTCGGATTGAAGGGCACGTACGTAAAACCTACGTACACGACTATAAGACCATCAACTCTATCAAATGAAGTCCCTCATTTATCGACTTAATCGCCGAGGCCTATGGCGAGCAGGTCATTAGTTAATAGCGCTATTAGGTTTAACAAACCTCACACCGTGCCAGTCGGACGGGCGTGTACTAATGGACTATGGGCAAAGGGTTAATGCTGATAGACATTAACTTAGGGCACCTCTTACATTTTCGTAGCAGTCGATACGCGTGGTCTAGTTTCACATGGGAAGCCCCCACTAATCATCACAAACATGTCAGGATGACCGCGATACGAATTAATATGATACATGGTTTACAAAACGACATACGATTTACAAAACGAATACTATAACTAAACAACCAACTGTGAACTCGCTCAACTTTGTTGTTGATTCGTTGCTACATGCTTTGCAGGTCATTAGGTACTCATGGAGCTTGCACAGGGAGGAACGGTCGTTGTGGGACATGGCAGTGTGTGCCATGCTATGAACATTACTTTATTTCGTATTTAATACTTTTAATGGGTTTTACAATTATGCTTCCGCTAAACACTTAACTATGCTTTGGTTTTGAACACCTTTCATATTGTTTGGTTGAATTATGTTTACTTACATGCTTGTTCAATATGATTGGTGGCTTGATCCTGGTCAGTCACGCCTCCAAGCGGTGATACTCCACGTTTGGATTTTGGGGGTATGACAAATTGGTATCAGAGCCATTGGTTATAGAGAACTTGGTTTTAATAAGGGAAAACGTTTTTGTTAAAACCAGACTATAACCTGTACAGTGCTCTACGATCCACAACGACACTTCACTCCACATGCAAGGCTCGACATTCTAGGTGATATAGTGTATGTTTGCATTGCCTACTTGCTAGACTACATAGAACTTTGCTTATGGTATGCTTAGATAAACGTAGCAACTATAGCTTGAAAACACATGTGTGCTTACTCTCTTCTGTCATCGCACTTTCGCGAACCCCTTCTAACTCATGTTTCCCTTGATATGAAGATCATGTCTAGACACGTTAACATGACTCAAGCCCAGTTGACGGCTCTGATTAACGAACAGGTTGCTGTGGCACTTGCAGCCGCACAAGCAGGAGGTATACCCTGCAGTTTAAAACTCATTCTAGGATCTTTAGGTCCTACTCTCGTGAACCTATCTTTGTGTTAAACTTTGTCCTTTCTTACACCCACAACAGGTCAACATGCTCAGCCACCTGTGTGCACCTTCAAAACCTTTATGGATTGCCGACCAACTACTTTTAGCGGCACTGAAGGAGCTGTAGGTCTCCTCCACTGGTTTGAAAAGCTTGAATCTGTTTTCGAGATGTGTGAATGCCCTGAGGCTCGCAGGGTGAAGTATGCTACCGGTACTCTAGAGGGTTTAGCACTCACGTGGTGGAACGCTCAGGTTCAAATGCTGGGGTTGGTTGCTGCTAACGCCACCCCATGGAACAACTTTAAGGAGTTGATCAAAGAGGAATATTGCAATTGGGATGAAATTCACAAACTGGAAGTCGAATTCTTCAACCTCAAGATGACGGGGTCAGAAATTGAAGCATACACGAAAAGATCTAATGAGCTTGCTATTCTGTGCTGTCACACCCCTTTCTGCGGCGGAAGCACGAGGTGTGATCATGAAAGGTTCTCATTGCATACGAAGAGTAAACATGCTACATGCTCGTAAAATAACATCAAATACCATGATTTGAAAACATAAGTTTAGCGTTTACATCGCTAGACAGCTTAAAACATTGTCTTAAAAGTTTACAACTTTATTTAAAGTTAAACACAAGCGACATCCACGAGCATAAGCAAGACCGCGCGCACATCCATCCTAGTTACCTGAAATACATGTGAGTTTTTGGAAAAACGTCAACATAAAGTTGGTGTGAATTCATGCAGTTTTGTATTTCACGTTTGTATACTTTGTATAAAAACATAGTTGTGAATAAATCAAGTTTTTCTTGAGTACTCCACGTACTTCAAGTTATATATCAATCTTCTTGAGTACCCCACGTACGTCAAGTTATATATCAATTTTTCTTGAGTACCCCACATACTTCAAGTTATATATCAATTTTCTTGAGTACCCCACGTACTTCAAGTTATATATCAATTCTAGTATGGTATGAATTTTATATAAATACAGTATTTCTGTAAATATCTGGATTGTTAATGGGTTGCAAAGCCATTAACATGTGACACGACATAGGAAGTCACCAAACCTAAGGCATTTAATTGGTATATTCTGAGACACAAAAGCACTACTCGATTCTCGCCCTCACCGAGAGTGTGGCTGCCAGGCACCCGTTAGATCTAACATTTTGTTCTGCGGTCTAAGTATGTACACGATTAATGGTGCTTCTGTACCCTATTCGTGACACTATTTCTCATAACGCATCCTACTTGGTTCTCGTCCTCACCAAGCGCGTTTCTTTTTATCATTTCTCATAACGCATCCAACTTGGTTCTCGACCTCACCAAGCGCGTTTCTTTTTATCATTTCTCATAACGCATCCAACTTGGTTCTCGTCCTCACCAAGCGCGTTTCTTTTTATCTTATATTTTGTCACACTTGGTTCTCGTTCTCACCAAGTGCACTTCTTGTATTTATATCATACCATTTATAAATATTGTACTTTTGTACATGTATTTCACCCCCGAAGTTATAAAAACTGAAAACAGTTAAAAGAAAAGGGGGAGCATGAACTCACAACTTTGTGTTCCTGTGCGTCGTAAACTTCACCGGATTTGCTTAATTAACGTCGTAACCTATACGCGTTTTCTTAACGTTAGTCACTAGACTTGTGTCGCACAAGTACAGTCACTCTCTTTTGTATATATTCTTGTGTTAAAAATATTCTATATTTTTAACTACGTATCTTACTTATATTATTTTCTCAAAAATAAATATAAGCTTTTTATATTTTTGCACTTTGCACCCGAATTATGTATCTTGTATGTTGTATGTGTATTTTTATATTTCTACTCCTCATGAGTATTTAGTGTATTTTTAAGTCTTAATACACTAGCACGTATAACACATACTATATACACTTAGCACAAAAGTTGGTGATCAAATAATATATATTTTTCTTTCAAAAATATATACTTAATATCCATTTTTATTCTTGAAAAATCACCATTTCTTATCACCAAAAATTAGGGAAACCTTGGTAATACTTTTAAATACATTTTTAGGGAATAAGTTTCTCAAAAACTTATATTTTTCTAAGTGTCAAAATTTATAAAAATTTTGACAGAGTTTCCCCTAAAAATGGAGGTTTCCCATGTTTTCAAAACATGTGTTTATTTTCTTTTAAATCGTCAACAATCTCCTCATTCAACAATAAACAATATGCAACTAGTTAAAATAGATATAATCGCAGAAATACATGAACTTGTGGTTTTTCCAAAATAGGTAGTATCCCTCCATTATTTTTTAGTGGATCTTTGTATAGATCAACTTTGTTTCTTGAAAGTCTTGCTTTTAAAGAAGTTACATCTTTACAACTTCCGGTCAACATTTACAAAAATAGTTATTTTGTCGAAACTTTGTGTTACACAAGTGTTTACATACTCGTGTGTTTGCTAAAATCATTCTTTTTCATGTAAGACTCGGCTTTAGAAAATATGATTTCTTGGACACTTGGTCCTTTGAAAGTACCGCTTGTAGATCCGTAGATCTACTAGTTTTGAACACCATTTCATAAGTAAAATCGATTTTACACAAGTTCAAGTTTGATGGTGGTAGATTTCATCACCTAACCCTTGTTACACTTAAACAAGCTTTATGTCATAATCCATGATCATGACTAATCCGGGTTAAACGATGATCCGAGCTACCACAACATAGATCGGGTCTAAATAACCACACAAATCAAATACTACAAGATTTACACAACATTCAAGCTTTTAACCACCATTACTAGCATTTTTAGTAGACTTTTATGTATCAACTTGTATGTTTACGAGTTTTAGCCGTTACATAACTTTTTAACCACTTCAAAATAGTTCGAGAGTGTGATTCAAGCAACTTACTACTAGCTCGAGGCTAGGGAAGAATCTAGACGCAAAATGAGTGGATAAAAGCAATAGGGTGAGGTCCTTCGCCTTCCGAATGCACCAAGCCTCCTTATACGTGATCCTTAACGCTTGTATGAACATGGAATGTGAAGATCAAAGCTCGAAAAATTGATGGGTGCAAGAGGGTGTTCGGCCGTGAGCTTTCTAGAGAGAGAGAGGGAGTGTTGTTGTGAGTTGTGTAGTGAATGATCATGTGTGCAAGAGTTAGAACTTATAGGCAAAGTTAAGGTCATGGTCCATTGGATTTTATGCTACCTAGATATTAAACAAGATGATTAAAATAATCATAAGGGTACAAAGGGTGTCCCCCCTCTTGGGGACGGTTTGGTTAAGGGGGGGGGGGTAGCTAGTTCAAATCCAACCAAAATAGTTAGTGTAAAGTTAGGTTAATCTAGTTAGTTAAGTGATTAACCCGGTTACTAGTGTGTTGTGCTTTATGGCGGGTGTTAGGGTATTCAGGGACCCTAACTGGCTCAGAAAGAGATAAACAATGTTATTGACAATATTTTTATGTTCCGGGTAAAGTCCGGTTGTTCGGTTACATACCGATTCGTTAAAGTGCTAAATTACACTTTTTAGTGTCGTTTAAGTACCTTTCTTGTACTCTTTCAATTCCCAACACTTAGGGAAATATTCTGGATAATAAAACGACATTTCTGCATAATATTTATATGTCTAAATGCTGATTTATTGCTGAATTATATAAATTTTGCACTTAAAGTGCGTTTCGGGTGCTTTTTAGTGCTTATTTTTGCTTTCGTATTGCATATATATTAACCCTTGTATGTACTCTTGGGTTTTAATGCATTCTTGTCGTCGGACCTACACCTAGGCTCCAATTTTATTGTCTGACTGCTTTCTGCAGTTCTGTTGACACATTGTGTCTTACCGGTGAGTTTACTATTATTTTTGACGCAACGCTCTCATTTATGCATAAAGCAATATTTTGTAGTATACAACGTGCATGAATTCACTTGTTTACTCATATGTTCAGACATTGCTGACAATTAAGCACATAATTGCAATCATTAAATAATGATTAAAGTGTACGGAAATTACCGGTTTGTGCCAGTTGTCACAGTCTCCCCCCGTTAAAAGAATTCCGTCCCGAAATTCAGGCTGAACTCACTCTCGCTGGAGTCTTTTTGAATAGGTGGGATACTTTTTCTTGAACTGGTCTTCACGTTCCCATGTGTACTCAGGTCCGTGCTTAGAGCTCCAACGTACTTTGACAAGCTTCACACTGCTCCTCCTGGTCTTGTTGACTTTCCAGTCGGTAACCTCAACGGGTTGCTCTGTAAATCGGAGGGCTTCATCAATATGCACTTCATCCATCGGGATGATCACGTTTTCTTGTGTTGGACTCTTCTTTAGGTTGGATACATGAAACGTATCATGTACTCCATTAAGTTCTTCCGGTAACTCCAACTTGTATGCCACGGTACCAATTCTCTTTAATATTCTGAATGGTCCGATGTATCGTGGATTCAGCTTTCCACGCTTTCCAAATCTGACTACGCCCTTCCAAGGTGAGACTTTTAACAACACTTTGTCTCCTACCTTGAATTCTACTGATTTCCTTTTCGGATCGGCGTAGATCTTTTATCGTTCTCGAGCCGCCTTAATGCGCTCTCGGATCTGCGCAATCTTGTCGGTTGTCTCTTGTACAAGTTCAGGACCAACCATTCGCTTATCTCCGGCATCTGCCCAACATAAGGGCGATCGGCATTTGCGGCCATACAGAGCTTCGAACGGCGCGGCTTTTATGCTCGTATGATAACTGTTATTGTAGGAAAACTCAACTAAAGGTAGATGAGTATCCCAGCTGCCGCCTAGATCCATGACACATGCGCGAAGCAAATCTTCTAACGTTTGTATAGTCCGTTCACTCTGGCCGTCTGTTTGCGGATGGAATGCCGTGCTTAGATCTAACTGAGACCCAAAGGCTTCCTGAAATGATTGCCAGATTCTTGAGACAAAGCATCCATCTCTGTCTGAAATGATTGAGATTGGCACTCCATGACGTGCCACAATTTCTCTTATGTATATTTCAGCAAGCTTTCCAGTGCTGTCTTTCTCTCGGATCGGTAGGAAATGCGCAGATTTCGTTAATCGATCAACTATTACCCATATCATATCGTGCCCTCTCGGGGTCCTGGGTAATTTCGTTATGAAGTCCATCGAGATTTGTTCCCACTTCCACACGGGAATCTCTGGTTCTTGTAGTAGGCCGGACGGTTTCTGATATTCTGCCTTAACCTTGGCACAGGTTAGGCATTTTCCAACATAAACAGCAACGTCGCTTTTGAGTCTCGGCCACCAATAGTATTCTTTCAAGTCTTGATACATTTTGTCCGATCCTGGATGGATCGAATATCTCGATTTGTGGGCTTCATCAAGGATGACTTCTCATATGCCACCATAGAGTGGAACCCAAATACGCTTCTTGAAGTATAAGGCTCTCTTTTCGTTTGGCACCATGTATTTCAGCATACCCCGTAGGTATTCAGCTTTACGGTTCTCTTCTTTAAGAGCTTCTTGTTGTGCATCTCGAATGCGTGCAGTGAGGTTCGTTCGAATGGTCATTTCTAACGCTCGAACCTTTAGGGTCTTAACCCTTTCTTTTCGGCTCAACGCGTCCGCTACAACGTTCGCCTTTCCAGGATGGTACTTAATCTCACAGTCATAATCATTTAGCAGCTCGACCCAACGTCGCTGGCGCATATTCAATTCCTTCTGATCAAATATGTGTTATAAGCTTTTGTGATCTGTGAAGATTGTACATCGAGTACCATATAAATAATGTCGCCAAATCTTCAAGGCGAATACCACTGCACCCAGCTCCAGGTCGTGAGTGGTATAATTTCTCTCGTAAACCTTCAGTTGTCTTGAAGCATAAGCGATGACTTTTTGGCGTTGCATGAGCACGCAACCCAAACCTTGTCGTGAAGCGTCACAGTATACCACGAAGTCTTCAGTGCCTTCGGGTAATGATAGTATTGGTGCATCGCAGAGCTTGTTTTTAAGTAACTGGAAGGCTTCTTCTTGTTTAACACCCCAGTCGTACTTCTTGTCTTTCTGTGTAAGGGTCGTTAGTGGTTGAGCTATCTTCGAGAAATTCTCAATGAATCGCCGATAGTAGCCCGCTAAGCCCAAAAATTGACGAACTTCGGTTGGGGTCTTGGGAGCTTCCCAATTGTTTATTGCTTCTATCTTGGACGGGTCTACATGAAGTCCCTTCTCATTCACCACGTGACCAAGAAATTGTACTTCGCGAATCCAGAATTCGCACTTCGAGAACTTTGCATAAAGTTTTTCTTTCTTCAGTAGTTCCAAGGTGGTTCTAAGATGTTGCTCGTGCGCTTCTTTCGTTCGCGAGTAAATCAGGATATCATCGATAAATACAATCACGAATTTATCGAGATATGGTTTGCATACGCGGTTCATTAGGTCCATAAAGACCGCTGGTGCATTCGTCAATCCAAATGGCATCACAAGAAATTCGTAGTGCCCATATCGCGTTCTGAATGCAGTCTTTGGTACGCTTTCATCTTGGATTCTCAGCTGATGGTATCCAGATCGAAGTTCGATCTTGGAATAGTAGCTTGATCCTTGTAGTTGATCAAACAAGTCATCAATCCTCGGTAGCGGATACCGATTAGCTTGTTCAGTTCCCTGTAATCGATACACATCCGCAGTGATCCATCCTTCTTCTTCACGAACAATACTTGAGCTCCCCAGGGTGAGAAGCTTGGCCTTATGAATCCTTGATCCTACAACTCCTGAAGCTGTGTAGATAATTCTTGCATTTCGGATGGCGCAAGTCGATATGGAGCCTTGGCTACAGGAGCGGCTCCTGGAACCAAGTCTATGTGGAATTCGACTTGTCGTTGCGGAGGTAGTCCTGGCAGATCTTCAGGGAACACATCAGGAAATTCCTTCACCACAGGAATGTCTTCGAGTTTTGGCTCCACAGCCTTCTTGTCTATAACGTGTGCTAGGAAAGCGACACATCCTTTCCTCAAGCACTTCTGTGCCTTCATACAACTGATGATTCGAAGAGGCGCGTCTCGTTTTTCTCCATGCACGATGAGAGTTTCACCATTCGCTAAAGGGATGCGAACGATTTTCTCATGACAAATAACTTCAGCTTTGTTCTTGGACAACCAGTCCATCCCGACTACTACATCGAAGCTACCCAATTGGATAGGTAGGAGGTCGATGCTAAATCTTCGTTCACCAAGTTCTAGTGTGCAGCCTCTATCAACTTCGCCCGATTCAACAAGTTTACCATTGGCTAGTTCTATGGAATAAGGAATTTCTAATCTACTAGATTCTATTCCATGTATGCGTTTAAATTCCACAGACATGAAGCTATAATCGGCACCAGTGTCAAATAATATGGATGCAAAGTGATTGTTAATGAGAAACGTACCGGTGACCACGTTAGGGTGCTCGCGTGCGTTCTTTGCTCCAATCACAAACGCTCTAGCCTGAGCATTGTTTCTCTCTGGGCAGTTCTTCATGAAATGATCATTGCTTCCACACTTGAAGCATCCTTGGTTCTGCCCTTTCCCGTTACCATTCTTGTTACCAGCACCGTTCCCATTTCGGTTCTTTCCTTTTCCCCAACAGTCTTCTGTTTGATGACCCAATTTACCACATTTGTCGCACCTTGGAATGCGACAAGCTCCTTCATGATGATACTTACATTTTTGGCATCTAGGTATGGAGCCTTGGTATGCTTTGGTTGCATGGGTTTTCGCCTCCTGGGGCGGGTTCGCGTCACGCTTCTTGTTGTTGAAACCCTTATTGTTACGAGTTGCTTGGTTCAGGTTTGCATGTTTTCTCTTTTTGTCACCGGACGACTCAGCATGTGTCTCGGTCTTCTCTGTTGGGTTCAGTGATAGCTTCTTCATACGAACACAATCTTCAGTAAGGCTGACAGCCAGAGTTACAGCCTTGGTGATTGTTTGTGGTTTGGCCGACGTCACCATGCCACGAAACTCTGAGGCCAGTCCCCAAATGTAGCGTTCCACACGCTTAAATTCAGGAGTCACCATGTAGGGAAGCACTCTTGACAGATCGTGGAACCTTCGAGTGTAACCATTGATGTCAGCACCTTCCATAGTCAAGTCCCAGAACTCTGTTTCCAGCCTTTGGAGTTCCGCACGAGAGCAGTACTTCTCTCTCATTCTTTCCTTCAATTCCTCCCAGGTTAAGCCATAAGCAGCATCATCACCCAAAGTTTGGGCTTGCAGGTTCCACCAAGTCAGAGCTTCATCGACAAACAATCCGGTAGCAAAAGTGACTTGCTGATCCGCGGTACACTTGCTCATGCGGATAGTAGCTTCAGTCTTCTCCGTCCAGCGCACAAATGCTACTGCACCTCCTGTGCCATCATAGTTCATCGGCTTGCAGTCGAGGAACTGCTTGAAAGTGCAGCCTGGAATTGATTCGACCAATTCACATGTGAGCAATCGAAGAAATAATGAAACAAGGACCGTTCATAAATTTCTCCATGCTTAGCAAATTGTCTTAAGATTACCTTGAGCTGCATTGCCTCCAGATGAATCTCTGTTCCCATTACGTCTAGCGTTGCTTGGGCCACCACTGTCATGAGTACGGTTTGCCTCATACTGGGCGATAGCAGCGGAGATCCTTTCTTCCAGTAGAGCGTTCAGCTCTTCAGCAGTTCTGGGAAGTGGGGGAGGAGGAGGTTGATCGTCATTGCGAGCATTCGCAGCTTTCCTGGGTGCCATGTTCTGACAGAACATAACACAACAGGGTTAGACATTTGTTTGATATCGTCACACTAGGCAGTAGTATCATATATATTCACAGGTATATATACCACATAAGTGACATCAAACAATTATTACTCTAGCAGAGTACTTAGTAGGCTTGCACTGAGGGAATCTATACGTGACAAGACTTGCTGTGATTTTTGTGCACTGAATTCCATAATTATGTATTCATCCATAATTACGTAACTCCTTGCACAGTCCGCACAGTTCGTTTCATCCTCGTATTTCTTCCTTCAGATGGGCCATTGCTTTCAGATAAAGTCACGTATACTTGTGACATTCTACTTCTAGTAATTTCTAGTCAACGACAAGTGCTACTCAAGTGCACTCTAAGTCTCGTAGTGTCTTTTCTAGACTCATGTAGACAGTTTCAGGCAGTGGATGTCGCGGGACGTTTTATGCAATGAAAACTCTTAGAAAATTGTTTTCATGAATGGATCCTAGAGATTGTAGACTAGACTGGAGAAGGAATCCTGGTTCACTACAATCGCAGCTCTGATACCAATCTGTCACACCCCTTTCTGCGGCGGAAGCACGAGGTGTGATCATGAAAGGTTCTCATTGCATACGAAGAGTAAACATGCTACATGCTCGTAAAATAACATCAAATACCATGATTTGAAAACATAAGTTTAGCGTTTACATCGCTAGACAGCTTAAAACATTGTCTTAAAAGTTTACAACTTTATTTAAAGTTAAACACAAGCGACATCCACGAGCATAAGCAAGACCGCGCGCACATCCATCCTAGTTACCTGAAATACATGTGAGTTTTTGGAAAAACGTCAACATAAAGTTGGTGTGAATTCATGCAGTTTTGTATTTCACGTTTGTATACTTTGTATAAAAACATAGTTGTGAATAAATCAAGTTTTTCTTGAGTACTCCACGTACTTCAAGTTATATATCAATCTTCTTGAGTACCCCACGTACGTCAAGTTATATATCAATTTTTCTTGAGTACCCCACATACTTCAAGTTATATATCAATTTTCTTGAGTACCCCACGTACTTCAAGTTATATATCAATTCTAGTATGGTATGAATTTTATATAAATACAGTATTTCTGTAAATATCTGGATTGTTAATGGGTTGCAAAGCCATTAACATGTGACACGACATAGGAAGTCACCAAACCTAAGGCATTTAATTGGTATATTCTGAGACACAAAAGCACTACTCGATTCTCGCCCTCACCGAGAGTGTGGCTGCCAGGCACCCGTTAGATCTAACATTTTGTTCTGCGGTCTAAGTATGTACACGATTAATGGTGCTTCTGTACCCTATTCGTGACACTATTTCTCATAACGCATCCTACTTGGTTCTCGTCCTCACCAAGCGCGTTTCTTTTTATCATTTCTCATAACGCATCCAACTTGGTTCTCGACCTCACCAAGCGCGTTTCTTTTTATCATTTCTCATAACGCATCCAACTTGGTTCTCGTCCTCACCAAGCGCGTTTCTTTTTATCTTATATTTTGTCACACTTGGTTCTCGTTCTCACCAAGTGCACTTCTTGTATTTATATCATACCATTTATAAATATTGTACTTTTGTACATGTATTTCACCCCCGAAGTTATAAAAACTGAAAACAGTTAAAAGAAAAGGGGGAGCATGAACTCACAACTTTGTGTTCCTGTGCGTCGTAAACTTCACCGGATTTGCTTAATTAACGTCGTAACCTATACGCGTTTTCTTAACGTTAGTCACTAGACTTGTGTCGCACAAGTACAGTCACTCTCTTTTGTATATATTCTTGTGTTAAAAATATTCTATATTTTTAACTACGTATCTTACTTATATTATTTTCTCAAAAATAAATATAAGCTTTTTATATTTTTGCACTTTGCACCCGAATTATGTATCTTGTATGTTGTATGTGTATTTTTATATTTCTACTCCTCATGAGTATTTAGTGTATTTTTAAGTCTTAATACACTAGCACGTATAACACATACTATATACACTTAGCACAAAAGTTGGTGATCAAATAATATATATTTTTCTTTCAAAAATATATACTTAATATCCATTTTTATTCTTGAAAAATCACCATTTCTTATCACCAAAAATTAGGGAAACCTTGGTAATACTTTTAAATACATTTTTAGGGAATAAGTTTCTCAAAAACTTATATTTTTCTAAGTGTCAAAATTTATAAAAATTTTGACAGAGTTTCCCCTAAAAATGGAGGTTTCCCATGTTTTCAAAACATGTGTTTATTTTCTTTTAAATCGTCAACAATCTCCTCATTCAACAATAAACAATATGCAACTAGTTAAAATAGATATAATCGCAGAAATACATGAACTTGTGGTTTTTCCAAAATAGGTAGTATCCCTCCATTATTTTTTAGTGGATCTTTGTATAGATCAACTTTGTTTCTTGAAAGTCTTGCTTTTAAAGAAGTTACATCTTTACAACTTCCGGTCAACATTTACAAAAATAGTTATTTTGTCGAAACTTTGTGTTACACAAGTGTTTACATACTCGTGTGTTTGCTAAAATCATTCTTTTTCATGTAAGACTCGGCTTTAGAAAATATGATTTCTTGGACACTTGGTCCTTTGAAAGTACCGCTTGTAGATCCGTAGATCTACTAGTTTTGAACACCATTTCATAAGTAAAATCGATTTTACACAAGTTCAAGTTTAATGTGTGGTAGAGTTTCATCACCTAACCCTTGTTACACTTAAACAAGCTTTATGTCATAATACATGATCATGACCAATCCGGGTTAAACGATGATCCGAGCTACCACAACATAGATCGGGCCTAAATAACCACACAAATCAAATACTACAAGATTTACACAACATTCAAGCTTTTAACCACCATTACTAGCATTTTTAGTAGACTTTTATGTATCAACTTGTATGTTTACGAGTTTTAGCCGTTACATAACTTTTTAACCACTTCAAAATAGTTCGAGAGTGTGATTCAAGCAACTTACTACTAGCTCGAGGCTAGGGAAGAATCTAGACGCAAAATGAGTGGATAAAAGCAATAGGGTGAGGTCCTTCGCCTTCCGAATGCACCAAGCCTCCTTATACGTGATCCTTAACGCTTGTATGAACTTGGAATGTGAAGATCAAAGCTCGAAAAATTGATGGGTGCAAGAGGGTGTTCGGCCGTGAGCTTTCTAGAGAGAGAGAGGGAGTGTTGTTGTGAGTTGTGTAGTGAATGATCATGTGTGCAAGAGTTAGAACTTATAGGCAAAGTTAAGGTCATGGTCCATTGGATTTTATGCTACCTAGATATTAAACAAGATGATTAAAATAATCATAAGGGTACAAAGGGTGTCCCCCCTCTTGGGGACGGTTTGGTTAAGGGGGGGGGGGGTAGCTAGTTCAAATCCAACCAAAATAGTTAGTGTAAAGTTAGGTTAATCTAGTTAGTTAAGTGATTAACCCGGTTACTAGTGTGTTGTGCTTTATGGCGGGTGTTAGGGTATTCAGGGACCCTAACTGGCTCAGAAAGAGATAAACAATGTTATTGACAATATTTTTATGTTCCGGGTAAAGTCCGGTTGTTCGGTTATATACCGATTCGTTAAAGTGCTAAATTACACTTTTTAGTGTCGTTTAAGTACCTTTCTTGTACTCTTTCAATTCCCAACACTTAGGGAAATATTCTGGATAATAAAACGACATTTTTGCATAATATTTATATGTCTAAATGCTGATTTATTGCTGAATTATATAAATTCTGCACTTAAAGTGCGTTTCGGGTGCTTTTTAGTGCTTATTTTTGCTTTCGTATTGCATATATATTAACCCTTGTATGTACTCTTGGGTTTTAATGCATTCTTGTCGTCGGACCTACACCTAGGCTCCAATTTTATTGTCTGGCTGCTTTCTGCAGTTCTGTTGACACATTGTGTCTTACCGGTGAGTTTACTATTATTTTTGACGCAACGCTCTCGTTTATGCATAAAGCAATATTTTGTAGTATACAACGTGCATGAATTCACTTGTTTACTCATATGTTCAGACATTGCTGACAATTAAGCACATAATTGCAATCATTAAATAATGATTAAAGTGTACGGAAATTACCGGTTTGTGCCAGTTGTCACATGTGCCCTACTATGGTGGATCCTCCCATCAAACGCATCGAACTATATCTTAAGGGTTTAGTGCCTGAGATACAAAGTCATCTGACTTCAGCCAACCTAGCCACCATCCAGCAAGTTGTACAATTGGCTCATCGCCTCACTGATCAGGCAGTGGAGCAGAACAGGTTACCAAAGCGTATTAGTGCTACAGCTACTTCTGAAACTCCCGGCGACAACAAACGTAAGTGGGATGGAGCGTCGAGCAAAGGTTCAACTTCTGTTCAGTCTCAGTCTCAGCAGAGAAGAACCGATGACTACAAGAGCCCTGGTCAGCAATCTTCTGGTAGCCAAGGGCAAGGTGGATATCGAGGAAACCTTCGAAAGTGCAACAGATGCAACAGACACCACAGTGGTCAGTGCAACAAGGGTCGTTGCCAGAGGTGTCTCAAGATGGGTCATGAAGCTAAGGATTGTAGGAGCTTACGACCTGCGAATCAGAACCAGCGACAACAACCACCGGCTCCACAAGACCAGCAGCAGCAACAACGAGACAACAAGGGATGCTATCAGTGTGGAGTTGAAGGCCACATCAAGAGAAATTGTCCCCAGCTGATTCAGAACCAGAACAATAACAATAATAACAATCAGGGGAATGGAAACAACGGGGGTAACAACGGCAATGGTGCAAGGGGTCGTGTATTCGTTATTGGTCAAGGTGAAGCGAGGAATGATCCCAACGTGGTGACGGGTAAGTTCTTTCTCGACGACTTTTACGTTACTGTCTTATTTGATTCGGGTGCTGATACTAGCTACGTGTCCCTAAAAGTTAGTCAAATGCTTAAGCGTACCCCCAACAATATTGAACACCAAGCACACCGTAGAGTTAGCTAATCGTAAAAATTTAGAGGTCACGCACGTAGTCAAGGGTTGTAACCTTGTTCTTGCTGGTCATACTTTCTCAATCGACCTTCTTCCTATCACTCTGGGTAGTTTCGACGTTGTCATAGGGATGGACTGGTTATCCCAACACCAAGCAGAGATTCTTTGCAACGAGAAGATTGTCCGTATTCCTCGCCCAAGTGATGAACCTCTATTGATTCGTGGTGATAAGAGTTGTGCTGTTGTCAGCATCATCTCTTTCCTTAAGGCCCAGAAATGTTTGCGTAAGGGCCACACTGCTATTTTGGCTCTCGTCACTGACACCTCGAAGAAAGAGAAGAAGATAGAAGATTTTTCGATTGTACGCGACTATCCTGAGGTATTCCCTGAGGAATTACCTGGTCTTCCGCCTCATCGCCAAGTCGAATTCCAAATCGAGCTAGCTCCTGGAGCAGCGCACATAGATCGTGCACCATATCGCCTAGCTCCATCAGAGTTGGAAGAACTTTCTACGCAACTCCAAGAACTCTTGGATAAGGGTTTTATTCGTCCTAGCTCTTCGCCCTAAGGAGCTCCAGTCCTATTTGTGAAGAAGAAAGACGGTACTTTCAGAATGTGCATCGACTACCGTGAACTCAACAAGGTGACTGTGAAGAATCGCTATCCTCTTCCACGCATCGATGACCAATTCGACCAGCTGCAAGGGTCGAGCTACTATTCCAAGATTGATTTGAGATCAGGATATCATCAGTTGAGAGTCCGAGAGGAGGACGTCTCCAAAACAGCCTTTAGAACTCGATATGGACACTATGAGTTTTTGGTCATGCCTTTTGGATTGACAAATGCACCTGCGGTCTTCATGGATTTGATGAATAGAGTGTGCAAGCCTTACCTGGACAAGTTCGTCATAGTTTTCATCGACGACATCCTGATCTATTTGAAGAGTCTGGAGGAACACGAGCAGCATCTACGACTCATTTTGGCACTCCTTCGAACAGAACAGTTGTACGCCAAGTTTTCAAAATGCGACTTCTGGCTTTGTGAAGTCCATTTCTTAGGCCATGTGGTGAACTGTGACAACTCGTATTTCCAAACCTATTTTGTACTTTGATGTAACGTATGTGAACGTGGTGTGATTTTACGAAAGTGAATGATTAAATGAATGCTATGATTTGTGTGTTTATGTGAATGTATGTATGATGAATTCGACATCGTTATTGGTATGGACTGGTTATCCCAACATCAAGCAGAGATTCTTTGCAACGAAAAGATTGTCCGCATTCCCCGTTCAGGGGATGAACCTCTCATGATTCGTGACGACAAGAGTGGTGCTGTTGTGAGAATCATCTCTTCTCTTAAGGCCCAGAAGTGTTTGAGAAAGGGCCACACTGCTATTCTGGCTCTTGTTACTGACACCTCGAAGAAAGAGAAGAAGAAAGACGGAACTTTCAGAATGTGCATCGACTACCGTGAACTCAACAAGGTGACTGTGAAGAACCGTTATCCTCTTCCACGCATCGATGACCTATTCGACCAGATGTAAGGGTCGAGCTACTATTCGAATATCGATTTGAGATCAGGATATCACCAGCTGAGAGTCCGAGAAGAGGACGTCTCCAAAACAGCCTTTAGAACTCGTTATGGACACTATGAGTTTTTGGTCATGCCTTTTGGGCTGACAAGCGCACTTGCGGTCTTCATGGACTTGATGAACCGAGTGTGCAAGCCTTACCTGGACAAGTTCGTTATAATTTTCATCGACGACATCCTAATCTATTCGAAGAGTCAGGAGGAACACGAGCACCATCTACGACTCATTTTGGAACTCCTTCGAACAGAACAGCTGTGCGCCAAGTTTTCAAAATGCGACTTCTGGCTTTGTGAAGTCCATTTCTTAGGCCATGTGGTGAACAAGGATGGGATTCACGTTGATCCATCCAAGGTAGACTCAATTAAGAACTGGCCTGCACCTCGTACGCCAACGGAAATTCGCCAATTCTTGGGTTTGGCAGGTTACTACAGGAGGTTCATTAAGGATTTTTCCAAGATTGCACAGCCACTCACCTCACTGACACAGAAAGGCGTTGTTTATCGATGGGGGAACGAGCAGGAATTAGCATTTCAACACTTAAAGGATAGACTTTGCAGTGCACCTATCCTTTCATTGCGAGAGGGCACAGACGACTTCGTGGTTTACTGCGACGCAACAATTCAGGGTCTTGGTTGCGTACTGATGCAACGGGATAAGTTTATAGCCTACGCCTCACGCCAACTCAAAGTTCATGAAAGAAACTACACTACACACGACTTAGAGCTGGGAGCTATTGTTTTTGCACTTAAGATATGGTGGAATTACCTGTACGGTACCAAGTGCGCCATCTACACCGATCATAGGAGTCTCGAGCATATTTTCAAGCAGAAAGAGTTGAACATGCATCAGCGTCGATGGGTCGAGCTAGTGAACGATTACGAATGTGCTATAAAGTACCATCCGGGCAAAGCCAATGTGGTGGCCGACGCCCTCAGTCGAAAGGATACTGCGCCCAAGCGCGTACGAGCTTTACAACTCACTATACAGTCTAGTCTCCCTTCTCAAATACGAGATGCCCAGGTAGAAGCATTGAAACCAGAAAACGTCAAGGCTGAAGCCCTACGTGGCTCAAGGCAATGATTGGAACAGAAGGAAGACGGTGCTTACTACGTAACAGGACGCATCTGGGTCCCACTCTATGGTAATCTACGAGAGCTTGTGATGGATGAGGCACACAAGTCTCGCTACTCAGTACATCCCGGTTCAGATAAGATGTACCACGATATCAAAACAACATATTGGTGGCCTAGCATGAAAGCTCACATAGCAACGTACGTTAGCAAGAAAGAGAGGATGTGGACACGGGGCCGTGCCCACTGGACACGGGGCCGTGCCCACAGGACACGGGGCCATGCCCACTGGACACGGGGCCGTGCCCGAGCTTCTGTTCAGCCTATAAATAGAAGTGCTTGGCTCAAGCTCAAACCATCCCTTGGCACACCACCTCTCTCACACTTCACCCACCACCCACCACCACCATAACACCATCATCCACCACCACCATCCATTGTCCATCGTAGAGTGTGTGAGTCGTCTCGGGATCCAAGATTGATCGTAAGAGTTCTTGACAATCAAGGCCATGTTTGCCTAAGTCTCTTACATCACTTGGTGAAGATAAAGTGTCTAGTGTAATACTTTTTATTTCTAATCTTTTGCACTTTTTATTTGGTTTCGTATTAATGACTTTAATAACTAGTTGCTTATGTTGAAGGTGATCTTTCTTTATCGTTTGTCCATGGTGTCTTGAAATTATTTTACTGTCTATATAAAATAAAAGATTTTCACCATTCATATCTCCACGGTCTATATGGAGGTATGTTGGCTACCTGGTCGGGGGTTAAGGGAACGGTTTGGTAAAGGTCTTGCCATTGTTCAGCGTTTAGAGGTCCTGCAATGGACCTGGGTCAAATTTAGTAGGACCTCCTTCAATACTTCACGGTATTGGATGGTGGGGGTCCAAACTCTTTGATCCCCTCATAAGTTAACTACTATTAATACTATAACCCGGCTATTTAGGACTGTATCCCTGCTGACTCAGACTACTTAGCCGAGGGTAACGTCACCTCCAAAAGAGGGGCCTACCATAATATTGCATTAATAACTTAATTAATTATCTTCCAATAATCCACCCTTTTAGGATTGTATCCTTACTGACTCAAACTACTGGGGTGAGGGTAACGTCACCTTCAAAAGAGGGGCCTACTACAATAACTAAGATAATCTCTTAATTATGTGCAAAAGTGCGGAAATTATCAAAGGTTACACTAGATACGAGTCGGAACCAAGTGATTCATCTTGTCTATCTGTTTTTATTTTTATTTTTATTTTTATTTTCAGCATTTTAGTTAGTTTTTATTTTTCTTAGTTTAAAACATTTTTTCTAAACTTTTTATTTTGATTAGACGTTGAGGATAAACCGGTATTAAAAGCTCTTGTGTCCTTGGACGACCTCGGTATCTTACCAACGCTATACTACGCTCACGATGGGTGCACTTGCCCATATGTGTGTTTAGTGTTAGTAAAATATTGTGTTTTATAAATTTAAAACTTGGCTAAAATAAGTGTTAAAGGGGCTTAAAATATACACCTAATACATATAACACTTCACACGCATCAGGTCACCACAAGTGTAGCAAGCTCGTGCCTGAACTGCGGGTGCAGGAGCTGCTTGGTTGACCTGAGGAGTAGGAAGTTGAGTTGGCGGTGCTGGAAGAGCTTGAAGAGCTTGCTGATGGGGGCCTAAGCGGCAGTGAGCAGTAAAGTGCCCATAGATGTTGCAATTAGAACAGAAACGACAGTTCACCCCTACTGGATGATGATAGGTGCAAGTAGGACACATAGGGTGAGTACCAGTATACGCGCGCTTAGCAGGCGGCGCGTTGGTGACAGTAACTTGACGATTCTGGTTGTTGGGCAGTGCTGGGACAGTATTAAGCGGTGCTACTGTGGTAGTCACATAGTTCTTGTTGTTGTTGTTCCTTCGCTTGCGGCTTTGGCGTGAAGACTTTGAACCTTGAGATGCTGCATGGTTGGTACTGGGAGTAGCAGTAACTTGGCTAAGACTTTTGGTCGAGGTTTTGAAAGCACCAGCCAAGACTCGTTTGTGGTTGATCTCAGTTGCGAGTTGATAGGTTTCCTCAATAGTAGTAGGTCTTGCTGCCTGAAAAAAATCAGCTACACAATCGGGAAGAGCGCGAATATACTTCTTGATGGTCTTATCAGGCGTGTCCACCTGACTGGGACAGATAATGCTCAACTATTTAAAACGAGCGGTGAGACTAGCGTTGTCACCTCCTTCTTGCTTGATGTGCCAGAATTCATTCTCCAACTTCTGGACTTCGTGGGGAGGACATAATTCCTTCATCATGAGCTCCCTGAGCTCCTCCCATGTGAGACCATAAGCTGCATCATTACCGCGCCTGTTGCGCTCAGCGGTCCACCAATCAAGTGCCCTTGACTGGAAGACTCCAGTAACATTCACAGTGCGGAGATTTTCAGGAGATCTGCTTTGACGAAAGGTGACTTCGATCGAGTCAAACCACTGAAACATTGCACTGGGTCCATCGTCGCCAGTAAAGTTTGCAGGACCGCAGGCTTTGAATTGTTTAAAGCTGAACGGAGTTCTAGGCGCTTCATTCTTTGATTCAACAGAAGATTTACAGCTAACCTCATTGATTTCAATGACAATTTGAGGTATGACCTTGGCCATTTCCTTGGCCACAAGAGAGGTAATTCGTTTGTTAGCTTTGTTCCTCTGGACATTACGATGGGTATGGGAGCCAAAGGAAAACATTGTCGAGTGTGAGTTCTGCAGTAGACATCATCCCGAGGGATTAGATGAGATTCGATTGTATAGGTGACGTGTGCGCGTATATACATATTTTTATAATGAAATTACACACGATTCGGTTTTAAATTTATAAAAGTGATTTATACTTCAACATCAAAACACACACGAAAGAGGCAAGTGTACCCCGTCATATATGTAGTAAAGCATCGGTAAGAACCAAGTATCGATCCAAGGAAATGGGAGGAGGAATAATACTAGACCTTTGGCATTAAATTAATGGAAGAGGGATAAGTTTTGTGATTTTCTAAAAACTAAAATAAGCATAAATAAATACTAATGAAAACATAATAGACTTCAAATATGAAAATAGATAAATAGCCTTGCTTTATACACAACCAAAGCACGTCAACTAAGTCGGTTTTGTCACTAGAAGCATTTGGTCAATTCTTCATTTTCAAGACAATTAGTATCCCTTTCGGGAATCCTAACATGACAATCATTCGGAAAGCTAAAACGATAAACACACTTTAAGGACCTAAAATTGTTCTTTAACATGCAATTGATAAATGTCTATGAAAATCTCTTAAAAATAAGTTAGTCATCCGTTAGGAGTTTTCTAACCTCACTTAAACAAGGAAAGTGACATCGATAAACACAATGCAACCACCGAGACAAGCATAAACTAGATTAAATCACAACCGAGTTCATTTTACAAATCTTGCACATAAATTCACTAAGATAGCAATTTTGGCCTAAACTACTAACTAAGCTAACGATTCATGGCAAGAATTCATAACAACACCATTTAACCCCTTAAGGTCCTTACGTGACGGAAAGCTTTCTTGATTAACAATAATTACATTTTATTAAACCACTAACCATTTCTAGTATCATGGTGCACACATTTTAACCAAGCTAAACTAGTTAACCAAGTTTAAAGTCTACTAATACATGATTAATTAAGCTTCATCTTTCAATTATCTCAACTAACCAAATATTAATCATCCAACATAATTACTTATAATCAAGAAATCAACAACAATAACAAGGTTGCAAACTAATCATCAAAGATTAACATAGAAAATACTTCCAAGTGTCATTACAAACAAAATTAACATACTAATGGTTATAAATAAGCAAGGGATTTTTGTTTTTGACCAAAGCCTTACAATAATACATAGACATTAATCTAAATGCTTGAAACATTAACAAAATTATGGAAAGATTAGAAAACCAAACCATAAACAAGCACTAGATTAAGAATCCGGAAGATAACGGAGCTAAATGGCACAATGTGGCATGAATCCGGGTGAAAGCTAATGCCTCCGGAGCCTGAAAATCGCCTGAAGAGCTCCCAAAATATCCAGAGTTACGAGCAGAATGTTTCTGCATGTTTTTTATAACATTTTGAATCCGCACGGTTGTGCCAATAAAGTGCACGACCGTTCACTTTTTGCATTATTGGAGTTACTGTTTACCATACCGCATGACATCATCAGATCTTGACCAGTCTTCGATCACGCACGACCGTTCCATTGGTGGCACGATCGTGCGTCTCCGGTTAAGGGTTGCACGTGCAGCTGCACTGGTGGTGCAGTTCCGGGCTGGCTTGGTCATCGGGGTTGCACGTGAGTGCCTCCATCCGCACGATCGTTTCTATCCGAGAAAGGCTGGCACTCCGGATCGCACTGGCGTGCACTGCCGGTCTGTGTTAGGTTGTCGGATTCGCACGGTCGTTCCACGCATTGCACGACCGTGCCAAACGCCCAGGTCAGAATTTCCACAGAATGTTCGCAACTTTGGCGTTTCGTCCGGAAAATCCTCGTTTTCACTATCATCTTGTCTGACATGCTGTTTTAGGCCTGTAAACAAAAGTATACATGATTAAGTATCCGATTAACGGTTTTACGGCCGAAAACGCATAAAATGGGGATAAAATGGGGGACTATAATATGTATAAATTGGTGAATATCAAATCTCCCCACACTTGAACCTTGCTTGTCCTCAAGCAAGCTAAATTAAAATGCAATAAAAGATAGAAGCTAAAGAGAACAAGTATTTACAAGATACCTACTAAAACAACTACAAACGGTTAGCCGGTTTTTCGAAAGACAACATCAATTGAATCAAACCAAACAAGCATATGAAAATATATGTAGATAACCAAAAAGCCGTGACTTCACTTTCAATTGACTTAACATGCTAATCTTCACACAACTCACAATGTTCACACACACTCGGTTTTATTTGTGAAACATACATAAAATGTGTATGTGCAAACACTCAATGCCTCGTCAATGAAACGTGTAATATCATAAGCTTGTCATAAGATCTCGTCTCCACCAACTAACATGCGAAAAAGTGCAAATCAATAGGTCTTTGCGGGGTGTAACGTTAGGGTGAAGGGTATGGAAATGGATGTTTAAAGTGGCGAAACGGTTAAAACTCGGTAATAGCGTTTAACTAGCGTAAAACAATACAACTATACAAACTAACGCCTTAAAAAGGTGGCTTTTTGCGAAATCGAGCTCATCAACGAGATTTCAATATTTAAGCATTCAAAATTGATCGATTTTTGTCGACTTCACCCTATTTTAGGGTGTTTTATTTTCTGTTTTTTTATATAAATATATATAAACAAATGGAATTGTACAATGAATAATAAACTATAACAAGCGCTAGTTAAACGATTATTTTGACCGAGTTTCAACACTAAAATGTTTAAAACATAAAAAGGCTAAATTTGGCTAAGTGGGCGATTATGTTGGGTAAACAAAGGTAAACGGGAAGGCTCGACATGGTTAATCCTAAAGGTAATGTAAGGTT
This sequence comes from Helianthus tuberosus, assembly GCA_030545235.1. Classification (NCBI taxonomy): domain Eukaryota; kingdom Viridiplantae; phylum Streptophyta; class Magnoliopsida; order Asterales; family Asteraceae; genus Helianthus; species Helianthus tuberosus. Next base: position 63,746,825 of record CM060420.1, read on the forward strand.
TACGGGAAACACAACACAAAGAACAGGAATAACACAAAGGTTTTTCTAAGTGCCTCTATCACTTCTACACAATTTCGCATGTTCATGGTCTTAACAAGTATGCTAGTGACAAGTTCTAAATTACACATGACATCCGGCTCACTCCTACTCCGAAATGAACAATCATATAACAATTTTATGGCTCAAATATGCTCACATAATCGGAAGGAATGGGTAAAAGTGTGAAAATCATCATGCAAGTCTTTCTTTGTTTGTCACGCTTTCTAGTTATATTTTTCAAAACTGGCTTGTCGAGTTTTTATCATGTCAGAAGCTTTCTAAAACACAACCAACCGGTTTATTTACTAAAAAATATATACAAATTACAGATATTTTTGATTGATTTTTCTGAATTTTCAGATTTTATTATTATTATTATTATTTTTTTAGGACAAACAAAGTTAACAAGTTAAACCCCTCCCCACACTTGAACTTTGCATTGTCCCCAATGCAAAACCCGAAATATAGAGATAAAGGAGAATAATACTCCCCTGAAGATGATTTTGATGCAACGAGACTTTAAAGCTGTATCTGTGATGTGCTTCCGGTCCAAGACTTGATAGCTAAAATCTGCAAGTATGTCACAAGGTACATCCAAACAGAACAGAAACGATATAAACGCACATAAACCACAATTTACATAAATAAAACTACTAAATATCCAAACATAGACAAGACAAATAAACTAAAGTGTCTGAAAATAAAGTACATACCCGGGGGTGTTTGAAATAATAACCAAAATGAACACCCGATAAACAAAGTACTGAAATAACAAAACCACCAACAAACAACTCCGCCTAATCCTCGTCATTGTCACCCGCATCATCTCTCATGTTGGATGGGCCTGCACCTCCATAACCGGGTGGGTTCCCGAATGGGAACTGTGGAGGCTGCTGAAAGTAGTCGGGAAAGGCATTATGCAGACCCCCGAACAGGTATGAGAACCCAGCTTGAACCTCCTGGCGCATAAAGTCCTGGTTCGCCCTGAGCTGGTCCTGACCAACTCGTAGCTGATCTATACTAATGCGCTGCTGCTCCTGACTAGCATACAGCTGCTCTAAACTGGTGCGCTGATGCTCTTGACTCACCTGCATCTGCTGAAACTGCTGGTAGAGATCAGGATAAGACGGGATCCCCTCAGGCCAATCCTGGTGCTGGTGGTATCCGTGATGTTGTGGTGAATGTGGTGGTGTCTGTGGCTCATGCTGCTCGTGCTGCTCTCCCATCTCCTCATCCTCATCCTCCGCCTCTGCTGGAGGCAACGGGTCCCAGACCTCATTGTTCAAACCCCTCAATCGATCTCCATGATCCGTCTCAGCAATAAGCCCCATGGCTTTCAACGAACGAATGTCAACATATAAACCCTTGGTCACCAGAGTAACTCCCTGAAGCACCTCATCAGTCATTAACCCTAAATTGTAGGCGATCTCGGTCACATACTGACCGCCATGAATCTGACTGCTGTTGGTCCTTCCAGAACTGTTCACAAAATACTCCGCCATCCTCGATGCTAGGTTGATGTGTACCCCCTCAACCAGCGCATAAAGAAATATCAGATCCGGTGTTGGACAGTTCCCTAGACTGTCCATGCGCCCACATATGGTATGGCTGAAAATATGATGCATGACTCTATGCAATGGGTCTCTCAACCTTGAAGCTTTTGACATCCTAGGATCGTATGGGTCACCAACTGCATTTTGAGCCCAAAACGCGGCCCGCGCTTCATCGCTTGGGAAGGTAAACTCATCTGTGAAGAACTCTGAATCCATATCCTCATTTGTGTAGATTCCGAGTCTTCGACCCAATCTTCCCACCGTCCAATGATGCCAACGTCCACCCAATCTGAAATTGATCCTATTCTTGTAACGGAAGTTTGGAATTTTATATGCTTTGGGCTTGTCATAGGAATAGGTAGCAAAGAATTCTATCGTTAGCTCACAATAGATGGGGCGGTCGATGGCGACCAAACGCGAAAGCGGAATAGTTAGCATGTTTTCTAGTCGATTGCGTTGATTCAATGTAGCCATGACCTCCCAGTCTAACCTCCTAGGGATTCCAAACTGCCCTCGCCTATTCCACAATGAGTTACGTTTTGGGATGCAAAGACTTTCTCTCTCATCCTCGGGGTCGAATTGTAAGAAGGGATGATCCATCTGCACGAGGGAAGACAGTTAAAACATGAGAAACAGAAAAATTTTAATTCAGAGCAGCCGAACACACTGTTATGAAGCTACTGTCTCACTAATCTGGGCGTTTGGCATGGGCGTGCGACCAACCGCACGGTCGTGCATTCCCGAGAAACAGCGAAGGTGGCCGGCAATAGTCGTATCTGCACGGCATGCAGTCAATCGCACCACCGTGCATCACCAGACCAACAGAAAATCATCGTGAACAGGCGGCAGGGCACGACCGTTACACCCAAGGAACGTCCGTGCGACCATGTTTCTGCAGATTCTGAACCCCTGAACTTTGAACTGCCAGATTTTTGCAAAATTCAACAAGTTTTGGGCCAACAGGGGTCGGAAAATCAACCAGATGTTCACGAGACATATGATTCTTGCAAGGGCTAGGTTTTAACTTGTATTTATGAAGGGAACCCTAAAAAGCCTTGAAGAAATAGAAAAAAATCTACCCTAGACAAAGATGAAACAGGAAATCGACAAGAAAGAACATACCGTGCGAAGAGATATGTGAAACCGTGACAACCCGAGTTTTCAAGGTCTCTATTTGACTTAACCTTGTACTTATTTGCAAAGTGTGTTTTATATATTTGGGGTGCATTATATTTGAGTGTATGATAATAATGTGATTTGTGTTAAATTGTGCTTTATAATTAAATATGGAACATTGGCCGAACACCCCTGCCCCCCACGAAAACACCCATGTTGGCGAAAACACTAGGTGTTTTCGTCCACTATGAGGCCAACGAAAACAAGAGTGGGCTTGGCCCAGTGACAATAAGATATAGTTTTGTTTATAACCTTTACGCGAGAACAGTATTCGGCAAAACCCTAACCACCTCTCACATTCTCTCTCGCTTTGAACCTGACGGCAAACTTGTGTTCCCCGGACCATCAAGATCAACCAAGTTATTGTCTCATTCATCGCGGTTAGTGTTAAACTTTAACCGATTGTTTGATTTAAATCAAGTGTATGAACGATTTGTTTATTATCATAACTGTGATCGTTTTATAAACGTAAGACTGGATGATCGTTATATATATATGTTGTCTACAAACTGTCAGGTATATTGCATGATATGATCGACCATGTGTGCTTGTTAATGATGATCTGATGATTGATTGGTGATCTTGGTCTCGCAATGATTTGGTAATTTATATGTTTATATATCGATTATTTGATTAAATGATTTCGTTGATGTTTGATCATGTAACGGTAAGTGATGATTAGGGTTACTGTATTGCGTAACTGATGTTGATGATCTGGTTATGTTGATGGTATGATGTTGGATAATTAGCAGATTATGGTTCTATTGTATGCATATGTTGACTATTGATTGATTATAACAATATGCTAATATTGATTAATGATCGCATGACTGTATAAGGTAGGAGATGTAACTGTTAGATGATTAGTGGGATTCTGAGATGTTGCGTAACTGTTGTGTTAATGAAAACCCTACCCGACGAAATCCCCACCCAACGAAAACACAAGGAACCAGACGAAAACACTTTAGTGTTTTCGTCATACATCAACTCGATGAAAACCCTTAGATTTTGTCGCCTAGGGGTTTTCGTCCAAAGATAATTTCGTTGTGTGATTGGCACAGTAACTCTGTTAAAGTTTATTAACTCTGTTAAACCCATTAACTCTGTTAAGCTATGTATGCAACTCTGTTAGAATGTAACTCTGATAAGTAAGTAGCTCTTTTAGTTTGTTAACTTGGTTAGTTAATTAAAGTGACACTGTTAGTTTATTATTCCTGTTAAGTATGTTAATCCTGTTAAGTTTGTTAGCTTTGTTAGGTAGGTTAACTTTGTTAAGCTTGTTAACCCTATCAAATATGTTAGTGAATAACCATGTTAGAATAAACTGTGGAGGACATTTATGTGGAACATGAATAGCATGAATGTGATTAATTGTCTGTGTGATGCATGATGTTAACTGCCAAACACACTTTGTGGCATAGATTGCATGTGAATCTTTACAAGCTTGAACTGATTGAGTATACGTGCATACTATAGGACTTGATTGATTACTTGTGAGCACATAGTTTAGCATACCGAGCAAACCAAGGTGAGTTCACACTATTTCCAAGGCATGGGATTCCCGGTGGGTTGGGAATGGGATTGAATGACTACTCGTACTTACATCACTACTAGACTACTTACCACCGTCCTCGGATGGGGAAGGACGCTTGTGCTATAACCTACGTAAAACCTATGTACTAATGTCCTCGGTTTGGGAAGGACACCAGTGTTAAAACCTACGTAAAACCTACGTACCACTGTCCTCGGATTGGGAAGGGCACTTACGTAAAACCTACGTAATCTCATACGTACAACTGTCCTCGGATTGGGAAGGACACCTATAGATACAACTAGTCTAGTAGCATACAACATGGGAAGCCCCCACTAAATGTCGTAAAGGTTTGGGAAACAAGGATACAGGGTAACGCATGGCTATGAAACGAACTTACGATTTCTGAAACGAACTCAATAACTGAACAATCAACTGTGAACTCGCTCAACTTTGTTGTTGACTCGTTGTTACATGCCTTGCAGGTCGTTAGATACTCATGGAGCTTGCACAGGGAGGCGCGGTCGTTGTGGGGCATGGACAGTGTGGGTCATGTTAAAAACATTATATTTGGGTTTTTACATTTATGCTTCCGCTAAACATTTAACTATGATTTTGTTTGAACACCTTTCATATTCTGTGATTGAATTTTATCTATTACTTACAATGTTCAATATGATTGGTGGCTTGATCCTGGTCAGTCACGCCTCCAAGCGGTGATACTCCGCATGTGGATTTTGGGGGTGTGACAGATTGGTATCAGAGCCATTGGTTATAGTGAACTTGGTTTTAATAAGGGAAAAGTTTTTGTTAAAACCAGACTATAACCTGAATAGTGCTCAACGATCCACAACGACGCTTCGCTCCACGTGCAAGACTCGACACTATAGGTGATATGGTTTATGTTTATATTACCTACTTGCTAGTTACATAGAACTTTGCTTATGGTATGTTTAGATGAACGTAACAACTATTGTTTGAAAACACATGTGTGCTTACTCTCTTCTGTCATCGCACTTTCGAGAACCTCTCTCACTCATGTTTCCTTTGGTATGAAGATCATGAGTGGACGTGTCAACATAACTCAAGCCCAGCTGACGGCTTTAATCAACGGACAAGTTGCTGCGGCACTTGCAGCCGCTCAAGCAGGAGGTATACACTGCAGTCGCAACTCACTCTAGGATCTTTAGAAGCTACCCTCATAAACAAACTCTTGTGAATTAACTGTCACACCCCCAAAATCCACACACGGAGTATCACCGCTTGGAGGCGTGACTGACTAGGATCAAGCCACCAATCAAATTGAACAAGCATGTAAGTAAACATAATTCAACCAAACAATATGAAAGGTGTTCAAAACCAAAGTATAGTTAAGTGTTTAGCAGAAGCATAATTGTAAAACCCATTAAAAGTATTAATTACGAAATAAAGTAATGTTCATAGCATGGCACACACTGCCATGTCCCACAACGACCGTTCCTCCCTGTGCAAGCTCCATGAGTACCTAATGACCTGCAAAGCATGTAGAAACGAATCAACAACAAAGTTGAGCGAGTTCACAGTTGGTTGTTTAGTTATAGTATTCGTTTTGTAAATCGTATGTCGTTTTGTAAACCATGTATCATATTAATTCGTATCGCGATCATCCTGATATGTTTGTGATGATTAGTGGGGGCTTCCCATGTGAAACTAGACCACGCGTATCGACTGCTACGAAAATGTAAGAGGTGCCCTAAGTTAATGTCTATCAGCATTAACCCTTTGCCCATAGTCCATTAGTACACGCCCGTCCGACTGGCACGGTGTGAGGTTTGTTAAACCTAATAGCGCTATTAACTAATGACCCGCTCGCCATAGGCCTCGGCGATTAAGTCGATAAATGAGGGACTTCATTTGATAGAGTTGATGGTCTTATAGTCGTGTACGTAGGTTTTACGTACGTGCCCTTCAATCCGAGGACAGTAATAAGTATAACTGTACGTAGGTTTTACGTACGTGCCCTTTAATCCGAGGACAGTAGTAAGTATAACTGTACGTAGGTTTTACGTACGTGCCCTTCAATCCGAGGACAGTAGTAAGTAGTTTAATAGTAATGGTTGTACGAGTAGTTATTCAATCCCAGTCCCATTCCCAACCCACCGGGAATCCCATGCCTTGGCTAGTGTGAACTCACCTTGGTTTGCTCGGCAGATACACAGAAAGGTCAAGTCTAGCTGCTAGTGGTCAACCACGTCCTACATGGTTACCATACAAGTCAGGTTTTGGTTTCAAGTAGTGCACATAAGTATCACATAAGCTAGCAGATAAGGAACACACACAGATCATGGCAACACACATCATCACGTTTAACAGTTATAACATATTCAACTTGTGCGATTAAAAGATTGGGCTCGCACAAGCTTAGTGGCCTTGTGTGAGTCATCCGTTGGAGCCCACTAATACCCGGCCCAATATCAAGAACCCAACAAAACTATAAACATGAACACGGCCCAAATAACATGTCTTGTGCGATCCGGATAGCTTGTACGATCCGGTCGACTTGTGCGATCCGATTGGGTTGTGCGATCGGAACTAGCCCAACCCAGCATGCATACCCGGCACAAACATTACAACTTGTGCGATCCAATAAGCCTTGTGCGACTGGGGGCACCTTGTGCGATTGGATCATCTTGTGCGACTGGACTCCTTGTGCGATCAGATCAGATCTTGTACGATCTGATCTTGTGCGACTAGGAGCCTTGTACGATTAGTTTAAATGTCCGGATTTCATGCAATCTGTTATATTGTTTCCTTTTGTGAACTTATCAATCAACAATTCTAACAGTTTCTAAACCCAAACTAATATCGATCAAACAAAGGTTTTTAACATCCTTTCTCATGAACCCTAACATGATCATAATCATGAACAATAATCAAGACACTTAAACATATCCATCTAGGGGTTTCAAACCATCAAATAACACCTCATGATCGACCCTACAACTAACCCGATTTCAGCAAACATGCAGCCAATTAACAAACATTCGGTTCTTAAAACAATAATATGAAATCCGATTAGCATGAACATTATCCAATACCCATATGCAAGCCGATTTCATGCACATCAACGATTAATGATTTAAATCACATTCAATCACAAGATAGCATTAACTCATCATGCAATCAATCTGAAAACAAGACATGATAGCCGATTAACATTATCATACATATCCGATTCACAAGAACATCATCATTCATACACACTATATCATGGCATCCATAATATCATTTAACAACAACATCATAGAACACTAACCGGTTAGAGAAGGAACAAGGATTGATCCGAACAAGGAAAGATCTTCGATGGGGAGGGTGTGTTGCCGTCGAGTTTGAGAGAGAGAGGAAGAGAGCTAGGGTTTGTAAATTTGTGTGTTTTGTTAAAGTGTGAGATGGGTACTAACACCCTATGTGTTAATCGAACTAATGGGGATGGGCCAAACCCAAACTTGGGCTGCCCTATAGATTTGAGTACAAGTTGTGTAGCCCGAATGGCTTGTGCGGTTGGGTTGTGTTGTGCAATTACATCATACATACATTCACATAAACACATAATCATAACATTCAATTAATCAACCAAGTTCATATAATCGTATCACGTTCAGATATGTTACATCAAAGTACAAAGATAGGTTCTGAAATACGAGTTGTCACATTATCCCCAAGTTGAAAGAAATTTCGTCCCGAAATTTGGTACGTACTCACTGAGGAAGCTAGTTAAGTTGCATGATTTTCCCGGTTTTCCTGGGGTGTCACATCCTCCCCCCGTTGATCTGGAATTTCGTCCCGAAATTCCGTAGCTTCGGCCTCAGTAGTGGTTGTACTGTTTGCGAATAGTTGGGGATACTTTTGTTTCATTTGGTCTTCGCATTCCCAGGTGAACTCTGGGCCGCGACGTGAGTTCCAACGAACTCGAATGGGAGGTATTCTAGTGCGCTTGAGGACCTTAACATCCCGGTCCGTGATTTCAACTGGTTCCTCGACGAATCGTAACTACTCATCGATAGTGAGCTCCTTCAAAGGAACTACGAGAGTCTCATCTGACAGACACCTCTTCAGATTCGACACGTGGAAAACGTTGTGAACTGCACTGAGTTCTGCTGGTAGGTTTAGTTTGTAGGCCACCTTGCCTATTTTCTCGATGACTTCGAAGGGTCCGACGTATCGTGGGTTAAGTTTGCCTCGTTTACCAAAACGAACCACACCCTTCCAGGGTGAAACTTTGAGTAGCACTCGCTCCCCAACCTGGAGCTCGAGTGGTTTCCTATCCTTATCAGCGTAACTTTTCTGACGGTCACGAGCTGCCGCCATTCGTTGTCGTATTTGAGCAATTCGTTCTGTTGTGTCTACCACAAGTTCTGGGCCAGTGATCTGACTATCCCCCCCTTCTGCCCAACAAAGAGGTGACCGGCATTTACGCCCGTACAATGCCTCAAACGGAGCAGCTTTAATGCTGGTGTGGTAGCTGTTATTGTACGAAAATTCCACAAGTGGCAGATGCTTTTCCCAACCGTTGCCAAAGTCAATTACACATGCCCTAAGCATGTCTTCGAGGGTCTGGATGGTGCGTTCAGACTGCCCATCCGTTTGCGGGTGATAAGCTGTTCTCATATCTAAACGTGAGCCAAAGGACTTGTGCATCGCTTGCCACAGTTTCGAAGTAAAACGTGCATCACGATCTGAGATAATAGAGGTGGGCACTCCGTGCCTCGAGACAACTTCCTTAAGGTATACGTCTGCTAGAGTGGAGAACTTATCCGTTTCCTTGATAGCCAAAAAGTGAGCAGACTTTGTGAGTCGATCCACGATCACCCAAATAGTATTGTTACCACGTGAGGATCTAGGCAGGCCAGTAACAAAGTCCATGGAAATTTTCTCCCATTTCCATTGTGGTATCTCTGGTTGTTGGAGTAGGCCTGAGGGTTTCTGATATTCCGTCTTAACTCTCGCACAAGTCAAGCACTTGCTAACATAAATTGCTATGTGAGCTTTCATGCTAGGCCACCAATACGTAGTTTTGATATCGTGGTACATCTTATCCGAACCAGGATGTACCGAGTAGCGAGACTTGTGCGCCTCATCCATCACAAGCTCTCGTAGGTTGCCATAGAGTGGGACCCAAACGCGTCCTGTTACGTAGTAGGCACCCTCTTCCTTTTGTTCCAATCGTTGCCTTGAGCCGCGTAGGGCTTCAACCCTGATGTTTTCTGGTTTCAATGCTTCTATCTGAGCGTCTCTTATCTGTGCAGGAAGACTAGATTGAATAGTGAGTTGTAAGGCTCGTACGCGCTTAGGCGTAGTGTCCTTTCGACTGAGGGCGTCAGCCACAACATTGGCTTTGCCCGGGTGGTACCTGATCGAGCATTCGTAGTCATTCAGTAGTTCAACCCATCGTCGTTGTCGCATATTCAACTCCTTCTGTTTGAAGATGTGCTCGAGACTCCTGTGATCGGTGTAGATGGCGCATTTGGTACCGTACAGGTAGTGTCTCCATATCTTTAGTGCAAAAACAACAGCTCCCAGCTCTAAATCATGCGTAGTGTAGTTTCTTTCATGAACTTTAAGTTGGCGTGAGGCGTAGGCTATAACTTTATCCCGCTGCAACAATACACAACCAAGACCCTGAATGGATGCGTCGCAATAAACCACAAAGTCGTCTGTGCCCTCTGGCAATGAAAGGATAGGTGCACTGCAGAGTCTATCCTTTAAATGCTGAAATGCTAATTCCTGTGCATTTCCCCATCGATAAACAACGCCTTTCTGCGTTAGTGAGGTGAGAGGTTGTGCAATCTTGGAGGAGTCCTTGATGAACCTTCTGTAGTAACCTGCCAAGCCCAAGAATTGGCGAATCTCCGTTGGTGTACGAGGTGCAGGCCAATTCTTAATCGAGTCTACCTTAGATGGGTCAACGTGAATCCCATCCTTGTTCATGTCACACCCCCAAAATCCACACGCGGAGTATCACCGCTTGGAGGCGTGACTGACCAGGATCAAGCCACCAATCATATTGAACAAGCATGTAAGTAAACATAATTCAACCAACCAATATGAAAGGTGTTCAAAAACCAAAGCATAGTTAAGTGTTTAGCGGAAGCATAATTTGTAAAACCCATAGCAAGCATTTAATATGAAATAAAGTAATGTTTAAAGCATGGCACACATCGCCATGTCCCACAACGACCGTTCATCTCTGTGCAAGCTCCATGGGTACCTAATGACCTGCAAGGCATGTAGCAACGAATCAACAACAAAGTTGAGCGAGTTCACAGTTGGTTGTTGGTTTTAGTTGTTCCAAAAATAGTTCCTTTAGCTGGCATCCCTGCCATGGGGGTTACCCCATATTTGAAAATGTAAGTTGTTTAACCCATTAATTCTGGCAATCCAACCGTGGGGGCTACCCCATGATAGTTATCTGGCATTTCGGCCGTGGGGGCTACCCCATGTATTACAAGACCACGCGTATCGACTGCTACGAAAATGTAATAGGTGCCCTAAGTCAATGTCTATCAGCATTGACCCTTTGCCCATAGTCCATTAGTACACGCCCGTCCGACTGGCACGGTGTGAGGTTTGTTAAACCTAATAGTGCTATTAACTAATGACCCGCTCGTCCTAGGCCTCGGCGATTAAGTCGATAATTAAGGGACTTCCTTTGATAGAGGTGATGGTCTTAAGATCGTGTACGTAGGCTTTACGTGCGTGCCCTTCAATCCGAGGACAGTAGTAAGTATATCTGTACGTAGGTTTTACGTACGTGCCCTTCGATCCGAGGACAGTAATAATCTGTTTAATAGTAATAGTTGTACGAGTAGTTATTCAATATCATTCCCAACCCCTGGGAATCCCATGCCTTAGCTAGTGTGAACTCACATTGGTTTGCTCGGCAGATACACAGAAAGGTCAAATCTAGATGCTAGTGGTCAACCACGTCCTAAAATGGTTACCATACAAGTCAGGTCTAGGTGCACGTATGATTACACATATGTAGCAGATTATAAACACAAGTTGATCATGGAAAACACATAATACACGTTAACACCTTAACAGTAACAGTCAAGCACTCCTCGTGTCTAATTCTTGTACGATCCGAAAGATATGGCCCAAAAACAATCGGCCCAACATGTTGTGCGTTCATCACGGCCTTGTGCGATCCACAACATGTTGTGCGACTCCGATAAACACCCGGCCCAAAATATCAAGAAGCCCAACATAACATAAGTGGTTAAATAAGTAACCGGCCCAACAATATAATCACGGATCCCTTGTGCGATCCGTGAACCCTTGTGCGATTGAAGCTAATCCGGCCCAAACATATACCCGGCCCAACAATTAAGTAACATGACAACTTGTGCGGTTCATTAATTCTTGTGCGACTGAGATGTCTAGTGCGATAAGTTTTATTATCCGGATATCACGGAAATCAGTTACATAACATTTATCTTGAAATCAATCACAAAGTTTCCATTTATTTGACCGATCAACAAATTAACCGTTTCACACTTAATTAATATTCGATCAAACAAGCAATCATCATCACTAACAGATATGCGTTTCCCCAAGTCTAATACAATTTACAAACCAAGCATCATCTCACCATTTAATATGCCTAACATGCATACTGACAATATTATCAAAAGTCTATTTGATTAAATCAATACATGGGAATTTGATATACATAACATGCTTACTGACACTCATGCATTTAACATAATATGTTTGATTAGATCAACACATGGGCCGCCATTTTTAGTCAAAGTTATCCACCTTATTAGGTCATTTTCCTTCCATACTATTGGACCACTTAAACTGCTAATATATCAACATTGGTTGTTGAGTTTTGTGAATTCAGTGGACTACCATATGATCTAGTATGGATCCTAGAGCAGCAATTAATTTGTTCACAACACATTCAATCATATAAATCATCATACCCGATTTACATGAACATACATCAGATTATAAACATCATCCTTCATCATGCAAACAAATCCGAGAATGAGACATGATAGTCGATTAACATCATCATACTAACAATCCAAAGCATAGAAACATGACAGCCGATTTAACAAGCATTCGGTTCTCAATTATTAACAACATCAAATAACTATTAACCCTATATCGATCAAAATACTTTACATGAGCCGAATCTCAACACTAACTAATATCATTCATAAATCATTATATGAGAATTATATAATCATCATATCATGTAACACACAATCAATAAATATCACTAACCGATTAAAGAAGAGTGTAAAGACTGATCCGAAAGATAAAGCTTCGAGAGAGATGAAGGTTGTTGCCGTCGAGTTTGAGAGGAGCAAAAGAGAGCACTAGGGTTTTGTGTGTGTAAATGTTTTGCAACAAATGAGAACAAACTTTCTAAGGGTGTGTGTATACGTATGGTGGAGTGGGCCGAACCCTTTACATGGCTGCCCATTCGGTTCAAGTTCAAGAGAAATGGGCCGAGAGTAGTTAAGCCCAAAGGCTTGTGCGGTTGAGTTGTGTTGTGCGACTACATCATACATACATTCACATAAACACACCACCCTTTTACGTTGCTATATTGGTCCAGTGCAGCACGGGGCCGTGTTGGGTGGACATTCTACGAAAACAAACCAAAAATAGTTCGTTTTAATGAAACAGTTCTGCGGGCACTGCCCCGTGCTCAATGAGCATGGCCCCGTGTTCAACTTAACTTTCTGCATATTTTTAGAATAAGGAATCTTGGGGTTTCAAATTATCTTTCTTAACTTATGAAGTTTTTTGAGCAGAAATAACTTAAAACAATGTTATGTAACTTATTTTTAACAAGATTCCTTGAACAAAAATTCAATAAACATCACAACAAAGCTTGAAATCAAGCTTTAATGTAGTTCTTGGTGCAAGAAAGATGAAGAAGAAGGCAATGGATAAAAGAGGAAAGGACAAGATGCTTGTAGTGTCACACCCCGACCGCGTAAAACAACAAATCGCGGCGGAAACATCGGGGCGTGTTGTAACAGAATTAATGTTTCACAACCATGGAAATTAAAGTTTCGTTTTATTCATTAGAAGTGTTACAATGTCTAAACAAACATGGAAATACAACATAATTAACTAGTCTGCATCTTTTATTGTCACTAAGGCCCATGTCCGCCTAAGTGTATCTTGATCATCTTATGCAACAGCTCCTGAAAAACACATGTGAAAATATGGTACGTCAGCATAAAAATGCCGGTGAGATACATAGGTTTTGTGAAAAATAGGTTTCATGACTTATGTTTGAGAAAATGTTTAGTCATGAACCTTGTTATTTGCTTTGTTTTGTAAATCATTTGAAAAAAACGATAAGATCAGATGATATGTATAAATAAATGTCAGGTTAAATGAATAACCATGTAAAATGAGTTTGTATAAGATAAGCTGTTTGTAAAACAATGTCTTGTGAAAAGTATGTTATTTGTATAAAATGTTATATATCTCAAATTGAAATGATTCAAATAACGCTACGATATGTAATACCATACAAACACTTATATATAGGAAGTACCAGCGGCGTATCCACCATGCTTGTATCATATTACACACGCATCGTTACTTAATCACTTAATCAAACCAAACCAACAATGTAGATTGTCCATGTATAAATGAATTTGTCAAATGTATTGAATAATATGTCAAAATGCATTATCAATGTAAATCATGTAATGTGTAACCTAAATGATATGTATGGCTAGTGAAAACGCATCAACTAAACCATAGGTGAAAAGCACAAAAACAAAGTATTGAAGTAAAACTTAGTTTAAATCAACGTTATGTTTTGTGTAAATGCATGATCAATGTAAATCATGTAATGTGTAAATGCATGATCAATGTAAATCATGTAATGTGTAAATGCATGATCAATGTAAATCATGTTAAAATGTCTATGTCGAAATGTCTATGTCAAATGTCTAGGTCAAAATGTCATGTATGGCTAGTGAAATGTCTCAACTAAACCATATGCACAAAAGCAAAGTATTGAAGTAAAACTGTGTTTAAATCAATATTATGTCTTGTGTAAATGCATGCTATACTGAATATGAACATTTATGCGGTGTTGTTATAATGCATACATCCAAGCCTTGCGACTGTGGTGATAAACCCTTAAACAAATTAAAGGTCTATCTGTGTAAATATCATCGAATTCGGTCATTCCTTTCTGTCCCCTTTCCCTGGGATGTCCGGAACGGGAGTTGTCAATTCCTATGGTACCACTACCTACTAACGAACGGCGTAGCTAATGTTAATGAATGTATTGACCCATGTAAACAAACCAAATGTCATACCAAAATGTAAGCATGTGAAAACAATGCACTAAGTATGTAATCAAATGAACATACATAGCGTGAAATGTCATGTAAAACAATGTACTAAGTAATGCACACAATGGGCACACCTAGCATAAAATGTCATGTAAAACGATGTACTAAGTAATGCACACAATGGGCACACCTAGCATAAAATGTCATGTAAAACGATGTACTAAGTAATGCACACAATGGGCACACCTAGCATAAAAACAATGAAATCATGTACTATAATGTACTAACAAACATAGCAGATATATGATGTGAAAACAGGAAAGCATGAAAGTAACAAGTAGGCACATGTGTTCCACCCCAAAACAGTTTGGAAAACAGTAAAAGAGGGGTCTATGTACTCACTTGAGATTGCTCAGTAGTCCTGGAGTAACAACCAAACAATGCTAGAGATCACGGAAATCAAACGGCACCTAATATAGGTAACTATGTTAATTAACCGGACCTAAATCGGAAGATTGGGTAGCATTAGGGTTTGTAAACCAAATGAGTGTAGGAACTCATATGATATGGTTTAACAAAGCCTACATACTAAATGAAACTTAACCTAAGTGCTTTCGACCCATTACGACTCGTTTAGGAAGCTTATGCTACTTTAACGCGTCGTGCGCGTGAAACGCGTTCGGACCGCCTAACTAGTCCTATGACAAGTGTTATATGCCTAAACATGTTACATAATCAGTTATGTGACAAAGGTTTAGGTTACATATGCTAAATTACCAATTATACATGAAAAGGGTATTCTGGTAATTTACCTAAGGCATATAAACTACCTATCATACAACTACTTAAACGATGTGACCATAGGGTATAACCTCGGAAGATTATTCCTTACCTACTATGGTCACCTATTGTATTTGGTCGGATCCTAATGATCGACCAAACTGGGTCGGGTTCGAAGTATAAGCGATTTATCAGATCGCTTACCCTACGACCCTAGACAACGTGGTAATCAGTAGGCATAGTCCCAAGGGACTATGACCATTGTGATTACAATCACGTTGCGAAGTTCAAACGAACTTCGCATTGACCATAAGCTGGTCAACGCTGAAAGTCAAACAAAGTTTGACTTTCGGACTCGAAAAGCAGTAAAAATAAGGAAAAGAACGAAGGAATACTTACGAAGGGTCCCCGAATGCTAATCCCGATCCAAGAATCTCAGGTATGAAACAATGGTTTCAACTTAGAGCTTCTCAAATCAGAATTCTAGTGATTTTTGAGGTAATGGGGGTGGGGTATTTATAGTTTTCGGGTAACCGTTAAGATCGTTTGTCGAATATCGTGCCTTAATCGTATCCGTACAAGTGTCGGAAAGTTGTGGTGCCTAAAAACCATCCTTATCAGCTGATTAGGCAAGTGGGAAAGATGTGGTTGTGGTTAAAACAGCTGGTACACGCTGACTGTTCGTTCTGATCTGTTTTGGGAGTCTGACGCGGGCCGCCTAAGATTGCTCAGGAACTGAGGCGGGCCGCCTAGCAGTCTGATCAGCAAACTTCTTGCAGAATTGACAGTTTTGGTCCCTGCACGTGTTTAAGCCCATTTCCGGCACTTCTAAGGCCCGTTAAGCCAACTTTAAGGCCCTAACATGATGTCTAAACATTGTGGACATGAAACATGCTCAAAAATATGTCGGATGTTGGTTCGTTTGGTCGTACGAACGCGATGTTCGCTTAATTACGACGGAATGCGCACAAGCGCGAAAAACGATCCAAATGACGCGACGAATGGATTTTTGGCAAGCCAAACACTAAAGTATAATATAGTCATGCTTACATAAATTTTTGGATGTCCGGATGTATTCAGAACGTAAGTTATGCGCGAAAATGCAAACTTGTGCACTTTTTGACACTTTTAGTCCCTGAATGTCCCCAAAAGTTTATTTTAGCACACCGAACCCCTCAAAGCCTATTTCTAAGCTATGTAAAGGATATTTAAGGTGTGTTTAACTTATGGTCATGTTCCGGAATGTCTGTTACAGTTCAAATTGGCATACTTTCGCAGTTTGTCATATTTAGTCCCTGTAGACGAATTAACTTGCTTTTGGCATACCAAACCTTCCAAATCTTATTTCTAAGTTATGTAAAGGTTATTTAAGGTATGTTTAGCCTATTTCACTATTCCGAAGTGTTCGTTGCATTAAAATGGTTATATTTACGCATCGGTGCGCGTATAACCTTCCAGAAAGCGATTTAGAGTTTGAAATCGAACAAGAGTTGATATGTGTAAACGATACACATATTTTTACAAATCCCAAGTATGAAATACAATATTTCATTGGTTTGGAATTTTTTTGATGGCCGTGAAGGCACAGGTGTTACAGTCTCCCCTACTTTAGGAAATTTCGTCCCGAAATTTATTTAGAGGAAACTTGTGAGAGTTTGAAAACATGAAGTTGAAAAGATCGAACAATATTGATTATGGTTCTGAACTTCTAGTAACCTTTAATAACATCATGATTGCAATGTAAGAGGGATACTTATATACAAGTATATGAAGCATCATTGGTGCGTCCACCGTACCTCCAGTACATCGTTCTCATTTCGTTATTGTTGTCACTATCGGTTCTTACACATAATAAATCTTACTAGGTTTCTGTGCACTAAATTTCATAATTATATACGCGTCCATAATCAGACAATTCCTTGCACAGTTCACACAGTCTATTTTATAATGTGTAGGGTAAAACCAAATGAACAATCCTGTGATGAGTGTGACTAGACCGCCATAGAGTCCTTTTGACTAAATCAATAAATGATCTAAATAGACTATCAAGGAGTCTGTCCAGCTACATCACTAGATGTCGTTCTTTAACCAAATTGTGAATCAATCTTTTTTATTAGACCACTAAAGGGTCTCTTATGAATCATGGAGTAGTACTATAAAATCCAAGGGTCTTAACTATTACATAGAAGCCAATTAAGGATTTAAGGTAGTACCTTTTGAATATCCTACTATGAATCCCTCATATGAAGATATGAAAGATTCTACGAGGATTTGGATAACGAATATCCAGAGTATACCAAAAACACAAAAATGCATAAATGAAAACACAAAATATGTAAACACATAGTCACATAACCACAAAATTGTTTGTTAATTTGTCTTGTCAATTGCGTACATGCATTTAAAGCACACTAGGAATCCATTCAGCGGATTTCATTTGGTACTTTAAACGTTATCAAGAATCTAACTATAAAGATAGAAAGATTTTTGAAGAGAAAATTCGATTTCGATTATAAAGAACCGAAATGTTCGAATTAAGGTACAAAAGGAATCCAATTAAGGATTCTGATTTGAATGATGATCATCCACAAGGATCTAAATGTGAAGATAAAAAGATCCCATATGGATTTTTAGAAGTTGAAGATGTTTTGAAACCTTGCACTGGACGTGCTTATGTCAAAACATGAAGTTGAAATGCTTTACGAAGTTGAGATGCTAGATATGTCAAGGCGATATATGAAGCAGAATTTGAAGGTTAAGTAAATGTGTGAGGAAAAATATATTTGGAAGACTATGCATGGGGTAAAAAAATGTTTTTGAAACCTTATATATAATACTTTTTGAATTCATAAAGTAGGTGTATTAGGTAGATATATTTACAAAAATGTTTTAAAATCATGCGAGATGAAAGTTTGAAATTACGTATAAGGTTTTTTTTTTTTTTGAAAGACATGAATGATGCTTTTCGAAATCATGCACTTGATCAGAAAATGTATTGTGTTAATATTGTCTTCAGACTATATGAAATATTTTGAAATTTGAAAGGTTGGTTTTGATAACATGGCCAATGTTTTTGAAATAACATAGACAATGCATCAAGAAAAAAAAAATTTTTTTTTTTTTTCAAACTATATGTAATGTTTTGAGATCATGAAGATTGTTTTGAAATACTTGTACTGTGTATGTCGAAAAATCATAACGTAATGGGTATGAGATTTGAAAATATCCTTAGTTATCCAACCAAGGATTTAAAGGTAAAGATGTGCGAAAAGCACGATTACTCATAATGTCACTTAATTTTTTGTACTTTGTTTCTTAGAGTGAAACGAGTACTTAAAATTTTCGAGGGAATCATGAGCAATCATTTGAAAGAGAGAAATCACAAGAGTAGTTTGTAAGGTACATAGTTCCTTGATGTAGGTATCATAGGAAAAGTCATACACACATGTAATTATACTTGTATATCAGAATTGTGAACAACAACTTTTATTTATGAATGAGACATATTGTTTCACAATACACGAAAACAAAATAAACAAAGGCATAAGACAGCAACATCCTTTGTTCAGCTAAATGCTCATCCGTGGGTCGGATTTGCATTAGCTAGCTTTGGGCATTGGTTTCTGTAGTGGGTCAGATCCCCACAATTGTAACAGGCACCAGGTGGGTAGTGTGGTCGTGCAGCTTGACCCTGTTGCTGAGCAAGAGGCTGAGCAACTTGTTGAGCCGGGTTCTGAACCGCGGGATTCTGAGCAGACCGACAAAAATTGGCAAGATGGCCTGACTTCCCACAGTTAGTACAGAAACGGCATGGAAGTTGCGGCTGGTGGTGACTGTTGCATCTATTGCACAAAGGTGCATTCCCTGAATAGGGTTTCTTCGCTGGAGGCTGTGCGAGTTGGTTGGGAGCTGCCTGGTTAGCTTGGGCAGTGACAGCATAGTTTTGGGAAGCCTTACGCTTCTTTGCCCTCTTCGAAGAACCAGAGTCCTTTCCATTCTTGTTTTGACCCTTCTTGCTATCCCCCTTGTCAGCCAACTGTTTATTGCCCTTGTCACCCTTCCGGTGTAGCTTTCCCTTTCTAATTTGCGACTCAGTCAATGTCGCTGATAACTCAATCGCCTGACGGAGTGTGGCAGGTCCACTACCAGTAAGGATGTCTTGTACTGAGTCAGGTAGGCCGTCGATGTATCTCTCGATAGCCTTGTCAAGTGGGGTAACCATTGTCGGGCAAAGCAGACTCAACTCTTCAAACCTATCAGTATACGCCCTGTGCTCACCGCTATCTTGCTTCAATTCATCAAATTCCTTCTCCAAAGCTCGCTGCTCATGACGAGGACAGAATTCCCTCATCATAAGAGCCCTAAGTTCAGCCCATGTCTGTGCTAGAGCAACTTCTGCACCTCGATCCCTCATAACCCCGTTCCACCATGTGAGAGCCCTCTTCTGAAACACACTCGAAGAAAACTCGACCTTGCGATTGCCAGGACACTGCACGTGGCGGAAAGTATTCTCAATGCTCTCGAACCATTGAAGAAGCTCAGTCGCTCCTTCAGAACCACTAAACTTGAGTGGTTTAGCCTGGTTAAAATCCTTGTATTTGCATAGTACATTGTTGTTGTTGTTGGCTTGGTTCCATTGAGCAAAGAGGTTTGGGAATTGAGCAGCCATTTGCTGCGCAATGATTTCTACCAATTCGGCAGTCTCCATCTGGCTTTCGCGTCGAGGAGGCATTCTAAAAGAGGAAACATGAAACGAGAGAGAGAATTAGACGAAAAGAATGAGATGAAACAAATCTGATGAAAGCAAGGATAGTGGTCATTTGTTTGTTACTACAAAGCAACAAACGACCCCGGTGATTAATCAAAGTAAATAGGTCAAAAATAATGTGTCGCGAAGACATGCTCGCCTATAAGTGAACACTCATCCCAAGAATTCCCAGGTAAGCACAACTGGTCTCGCGTCTGATGAGATGTATACGAAGTGCTTGCCTAGACAGAAAACCCAGAATACAGGCATTCACCCTTCCAGTTTGCACGTGTTCACATTATTTAAAACCCAAAACCTTGTCGAGATTTTGAAAATTTAAAAGGGGTTCAAAACCATATAACAGAGGGTTCAAAACCTTACAATAGAGGGTTCAAAACCTTGTAATCAATCATCCTAGAACAGATGATTAGTTTTCAAAGCGGTTTTGAATTTTATGTTCTTGTTGTGGTTGTCGCCTAAGGATAGGTGACAATATTGTTTTATGACTAAACGCAAGTAAACTCGCGTTAGGGTCCTAAGAAGGTTATAGACTAGGTCAAAGCATTACTAATAACCTAATTCCCTATAACCATTGGCTCTGATACCATCTTTTCTGTCACACCCCGACCGCGTAAAACAACAAATCGCGGCGGAAACATCGAGGCGTGTTGTAACAGAATTAATGTTTCACAACCATGGAAATTAAAGTTTCGTTTTATTCATTAGAAGTGTTACAATGTCTAAACAAACATGGAAATACAACATAATTAACTAGTCTGCATCTTTTATTGTCACTAAGGCCCATGTCCGCCTAAGTGTATCTTGATCATCTTATGCAACAGCTCCTGAAAAACACATGTGAAAATATGGTACGTCAGCATAAAAATGCCGGTGAGATACATAGGTTTTGTGAAAAATAGGTTTCATGACTTATGTTTGAGAAAATGTTTAGTCATGAACCTTGTTATTTGCTTTGTTTTGTAAATCATTTGAAAAAAACGATAAGATCAGATGATATGTATAAATAAATGTCAGGTTAAATGAATAACCATGTAAAATGAGTTTGTATAAGATAAGCTGTTTGTAAAACAATGTCTTGTGAAAAGTATGTTATTTGTATAAAATGTTATATATCTCAAATTGAAATGATTCAAATAACGCTACGATATGTAATACCATACAAACACTTATATATAGGAAGTACCAGCGGCGTATCCACCATGCTTGTATCATATTACACACGCATCGTTACTTAATCACTTAATCAAACCAAACCAACAATGTAGATTGTCCATGTATAAATGAATTTGTCAAATGTATTGAATAATATGTCAAAATGCATTATCAATGTAAATCATGTAATGTGTAACCTAAATGATATGTATGGCTAGTGAAAACGCATCAACTAAACCATAGGTGAAAAGCACAAAAACAAAGTATTGAAGTAAAACTTAGTTTAAATCAACGTTATGTTTTGTGTAAATGCATGATCAATGTAAATCATGTAATGTGTAAATGCATGATCAATGTAAATCATGTAATGTGTAAATGCATGATCAATGTAAATCATGTTAAAATGTCTATGTCGAAATGTCTATGTCAAATGTCTAGGTCAAAATGTCATGTATGGCTAGTGAAATGTCTCAACTAAACCATATGCACAAAAGCAAAGTATTGAAGTAAAACTGTGTTTAAATCAATATTATGTCTTGTGTAAATGCATGCTATACTGAATATGAACATTTATGCGGTGTTGTTATAATGCATACATCCAAGCCTTGCGACTGTGGTGATAAACCCTTAAACAAATTAAAGGTCTATCTGTGTAAATATCATCGAATTCGGTCATTCCTTTCTGTCCCCTTTCCCTAGGATGTCCGGAACGGGAGTTGTCAATTCCTATGGTACCACTACCTACTAACGAACGGCGTAGCTAATGTTAATGAATGTATTGACCCATGTAAACAAACCAAATGTCATACCAAAATGTAAGCATGTGAAAACAATGCACTAAGTATGTAATCAAATGAACATACATAGCGTGAAATGTCATGTAAAACGATGTACTAAGTAATGCACACAATGGGCACACCTAGCATAAAATGTCATGTAAAACGATGTACTAAGTAATGCACACAATGGGCACACCTAGCATAAAATGTCATGTAAAACGATGTACTAAGTAATGCACACAATGGGCACACCTAGCATAAAATGTCATGTAAAACGATGTACTAAGTAATGCACACAATGGGCACACCTAGCATAAAAACAATGAAATCATGTACTATAATGTACTAACAAACATAGCAGATATATGATGTGAAAACAGGAAAGCATGAAAGTAACAAGTAGGCACATGTGTTCCACCCCAAAACAGTTTGGAAAACAGTAAAAGAGGGGTCTATGTACTCACTTGAGATTGCTCAGTAGTCCTGGAGTAACAACCAAACAATGCTAGAGATCACGGAAATCAAACGGCACCTAATATAGGTAACTATGTTAATTAACCGGACCTAAATCGGAAGATTGGGTAGCATTAGGGTTTTTAAACCAAATGAGTGTAGGAACTCATATGATATGGTTTAACAAAGCCTACATACTAAATGAAACTTAACCTAAGTGCTTTCGACCCATTACGACTCGTTTAGGAAGCTTATGCTACTTTAACGCGTCGTGCGCGTGAAACGCGTTCGGACCGCCTAACTAGTCCTATGACAAGTGTTATATGCCTAAACATGTTACATAATCAGTTATGTGACAAAGGTTTAGGTTACATATGCTAAATTACCAATTATACATGAAAATTGTATTCTGGTAATTTACCTAAGGCATATAAACTACCTATCATACAACTACTTAAACGATGTGACCATAGGGTATAACCTCGGAAGATTATTCCTTACCTACTATGGTCACCTAATGTATTTGGTCGGATCCTAATGATCGACCAAACTGGGTCGGGTTCGAAGTATAAGCGATTTATCAGATCGCTTACCCTACGACCCTAGACAACGTGGTAATCAGTAGGCATAGTCCCAAGGGACTATGACCATTGTGATTACAATCACGTTGCGAAGTTCAAACGAACTTCGCATTGACCATAAGCTGGTCAACGCTGAAAGTCAAACAAAGTTTGACTTTCGGACTCGAAAAGCAGAAAAAATAAGGAAAAGAACGAAGGAATACTTACGAAGGGTCCCCGAATGCTAATCCCGATCCAAGAATCTCAGGTATGAAACAATGGTTTCAACTTAGAGCTTCTCAAATCAGAATTCTAGTGATTTTTGAGGTAATGGGGGTGGGGTATTTATAGTTTTCGGGTAACCGTTAAGATCGTTTGTCGAATATCGTGCCTTAATCGTATCCGTACAAGTGTCGGAAAGTTGTGGTGCCTAAAAACCATCCTTATCAGCTGATTAGGCAAGTGGGAAAGATGTGGTTGTGGTTAAAACAGCTGGTACACGCTGACTGTTCGTTCTGATCTGTTTTGGGAGTCTGACGCGGGCCGCCTAAGATTGCTCAGGAACTGAGGCGGGCCGCCTAGCAGTCTGATCAGCAAACTTCTTGCAGAATTGACAGTTTTGGTCCCTGCACGTGTTTAAGCCCATTTCCGGCACTTCTAAGGCCCGTTAAGCCAACTTTAAGGCCCTAACATGATGTCTAAACATTGTGGACATGAAACATGCTCAAAAATATGTCGGATGTTGGTTCGTTTGGTCGTACGAACGCGATGTTCGCTTAATTACGACGGAATGCGCACAAGCGCGAAAAACGATCCAAATGACGCGACGAATGGATTTTTGGCAAGCCAAACACTAAAGTATAATATAGTCATGCTTACATAAATTTTTGGATGTCCGGATGTATTCAGAACGTAAGTTATGCGCGAAAATGCAAACTTGTGCACTTTTTGACACTTTTAGTCCCTGAATGTCCCCAAAAGTTTATTTTAGCACACCGAACCCCTCAAAGCCTATTTCTAAGCTATGTAAAGGATATTTAAGGTGTGTTTAACTTATGGTCATGTTCCGGAATGTCTGTTACAGTTCAAATTGGCATACTTTCGCAGTTTGTCATATTTAGTCCCTGTAGACGAATTAACTTGCTTTTGGCATACCAAACCTTCCAAATCTTATTTCTAAGTTATGTAAAGGTTATTTAAGGTATGTTTAGCCTATTTCACTATTCAGAAGTGTTCGTTGCATTAAACTGGTTATATTTACGCATCGGTGCGCGTATAACCTTCCAGAAAGCGATTTAGAGTTTGAAATCGAACAAGAGTTGATATGTGTAAACGATACACATATTTTTACAAATCCCAAGTATGAAATACAATATTTCATTGGTTTGGAATTTTTTTGATGGCCGTGAAGGCACAGGTGTTACATGTAGGAACCTTCTTTTAGAACATACCTAGGATGGTAAGTCAGAAAATCCCTCCAAATCTCTGTCCCTGGATGGTCCAAATGTGCAGGGTTCTTGGCTGCATTTATAGAAAACGACTTCAAGCTGGACACGGCCCCGTGTGCAGGCAAGATCCTGACACATTTTGTCTGTATTCTGACAAAAGTCAGAAGGGAATCTTTTGGTGGACACGGGGGCGTGTTGACCTGGGCACGGCCCCGTGTCGGAAAACTGTTTTATGAAGTGCGTCTATTTTTAAGGAACTTTTCCGGATCGGGCGGTTCCTTACTGGATGGAACAACCCCAAAGTGCCTAAGATACCTTAATTGATCTAGATTAAGACGAGAACGCAAGAGGTTGTCGGTGAGGGTGATTCCTATGCTATATGTAGGTGGACAAGTCCAACCCTTTTCTGGGCTCTCGTTAAAGAAGGTGTATGTCGAATCGCTCAGGTCTATGTATGCATCAAACGAAGTTGATGGGGAGTCCTTCACGGCACAATCGACACAGGGACGACTATCGCTCAAGTCCTCACTAGAGTTAGAAGCATCATTGGAAACAATGAAGTTGTTTGAATGCGGTTTCAACCTCTCTTCTTGGTTATTGTCTTGGAAAAGATTATTGAAATCTTCCCTAAGTTCTTTTAACCAATTAAAAATTAGATCTTCTAGTTGAAATAATTCATCGAGAAGCATTTCTCCTAGAATATCCGGTTGGGCGCATTCGAGGGAGCGATAGGGATTATTTTTACTTTCGCCCCTCTTAAGGATACTAGGAAATGATGGGTCTATATAGTGGGGTTTATAATTTAGAAAAAAGCATTCTAATTCTTTATGGTTACCACCACATAGTACCATAAGAGTGCCGAAAGTAAAAAGTATCAGTATCACTCATGTTTGTGTCAGAAATTACCAACCGTCGGGATCTTACGGTTCTGTTTTCAGTAACTGAAACATGGGCACGGGGGCGTGTTGAGTGGGCACGGCCCCGTGTTCAGCTTACTGTCTGACTTAAAACAGGATTGCCAGTTCCAATGATTGGGCACGGGGTGTGTTCAGCAGGCACGGCCCGTGCTGAGTTCTGCAGAAGCTGAAAAATCTAAAAAAAAATCCTAAAAAAAATGAAAAACAAGAAAAACGATTAGGCCGTTGATTCCTAACTTTCTTAAAATCCTTGTGTCCCCGGCAACGGCGCCAAAAACTTGATGCGTGTGAAGTGTTATATATATTAGGTGTATATTTTAAGCCCCTTTAACACTTATTTTAGCCAAGTTTTAAATTTATAAAACACGATATTTTACTAACACTAAACACACATATGGGCAAGTGCACCCATCGTGAGCGTAGTATAGCGTTGGTAAGATACCGAGGTCATCCAAGGACACAAGAGCTTTTAATACCGGTTTATCCTCAACGTCTAATCAAAATAAAAAGTTTAGAAAAAATGTTTTAAACTAAGAAAAATCAAAACTAACTAAAATGCTGAAAATAAAAATAAAAATAAAAACAGATAGACAAGATGAATCACTTGGTTCCGACTCGTATCTAGTGTAACCTTTGATTATTTCCGCACTTTTGCACATAATTAAGAGATTATCTTAGTTATTGTAGTAGGCCCCTCTTTTGAAGGTGACGTTACCCTCACCCCAGTAGTTTGAGTCAGCAAGGATACAATCCTAAAAGGGTGGATTATTGGAAGATAATTAATTAAGTTATTAATGCAATATTATGGTAGGCCCCTCTTTTGGAGGTGACGTTACCCTCGGCTAAGTAGTCTGAGTCAGCAGGGATACAGTCCTAAATAGTCGGGTTATAGTATTAATAGTAGTTAACTTATGAGGGGATCAAAGAGTTTGGACCCCCGCCATCCAATACCGTGAAGTATTAAAGGAGGTCCTACTAAATTTGACCCAGGTCCATTGCAGGACCTCTAAACGCTGAACAATGGCAAGACCTTTACCAAACCGTTCCCTTAACCCCCGACCAGGTAGCCAACATACCTCCATATAGACCGTGGAGATATGAATGGTGAAAATCTTTTATTTTATATAGACAGTAAAATAATTTCAAGACACCACGGACAAACGATAAAGAAAGATCACCTTCAACATAAGCAACTAGTTATTAAAGTCATTAATACGAAACCAAATAAAAAGTGCAAAAGATTAGAAATAAAAAGTATTACACTAGACACTTTGTCTTCACTAAGTGATGTAAGAGACTTAGGCAAACATGGCCTTGATTGTCAAGAACTCTTACGATCAATCTTGGATCCCGAGACGACTCACACACTCTACGATGGACAATGGATGATGGTGGTGGATGATGGTGTTATGGTGGTGGTGGGTGGTGGGTGAAGTGTGAGAGAGGTGGTGTGCCAAGGGATGGTTTGAGCTTGAGCCAAGCACTTCTATTTATAGGCTGAACAGAAGCTCGGGCACGGCCCCGTGTCCACATCCTCTCTTTCTTCATTAAATGCAGCTTTGTCTTATTAGTTGACCACGCCCCCGTGTCCGCTGAGCACGACCCCGTGTGCAAAAGAATCTTTGTACAATGAAGATTTGCCTGGATTGTGCGAATCTTATAGTTGACCACGGCCCCGTGTCCGCTGAGCACGGCCCCGTGGTGGGCAATAGAAGCTTCTACCACTTTGCCTTTTCTGCTGACACTTGGGCACGCCCCCGTGCTGGCTGAGCACGGGGCGTGTTCAGGCCTCTGATGTAACACCCCGTGTTTTCACGAGTGAAAGTCAAAGTCAAGGTCAAAGTCAACGACAGATTTCGCGCGACTTGACTCGTAGAAATGTTTTTATTTTATTTATATTATGTGGAGTAAGTGTCGTTCATTACAATAATCGAATCGTATTAACCGTATTTCAATCGACCTACGACTGTGAATGATAGGAAGTAACAATGCGATAAAGTTAGTCAAGCTATGCTGATCAAATCGACATCGAACCGTAACTCGAACTGTGTATTTTGCTTGTTGTTTATACGTATGTGTGTGCCTTACGTGTTACCTGTGCATGTTTAGGGTGGTTCCTGACCAGCCTAGTCGCCGACAGGCCAAGTTAGGATGGTTCCTGACCAGCCTAGTCGTGCGGGTGAGAATACAACTCCAAGTGGTTGCCACGTAATCAGAACGTCTCGATAAACGACAACAGAAACCAAGAGTAGACGAACAGAACAATCAGACCAAAGACTGTCCGCACGGACCAGTTGTCCGCATGGACAAGCCATGCGCACGGACTAGCTGTCCGCACGCACAGGTCATCCGGACGGATTGTCACCCGGACGAGCTACCCTTGGGGCCCACTTTCCAAGCAAGGTTTGAGTATCGACGAATGAGCAATCCAGACGGACGACCTCTGAATGGATTACTCTTCGGATCATGAGATACTAAGGCCTTAAAGTAAATTCAAACAGTGGTCATCCGCACGGCCAAGTCGTACGCACGGACAGGGTATCCGGACGGATTGTCTCTGCCCGTGCGCACAGGTTGTCCGCACGGATTACCATTGTCCGCACGGACTACCATCCGGACGGATTGTTGTCCACGCGACGAGCTTGAAAGGTAGAAACACTTATGTGTTTCCTAAATGCTACAACGAAGACTCCAAAGCACAAGCCATCATACACAAACACATCTCACACTTAGGAAGAAACAATCCACTTGAACGATTATCCGCACAAGCAACTTGTCCGCACGGATAAGCCATCCGCACGCACAACTAATCCGCACGGGTTACCATCCGCACGGACAGCTCGCACGCACGGATAGCTTATCCGGATGGATCATCATCCGCACGCATCACCATCCGCACGGATAGTTCATGCACACGGATGACTTCCTCTCACGGATAGCTGCCCCGCACGATCAGCCATCCCGACCACTCTCACTTTGTACTGTTTTTCGCGCCACTTATCGTTACGTTATCGAATCTATTCAGGCTAACCGTACTCGCTGTAAAAGCGCTCCCTTCAATCCATAATCGCTGTGAGTATACTCGAACCCTTTTTTGCTTTTAGCACTTTTGGGTGTTACATACGTTACGAATATTCAAACTACAACTATCACACTACTCAAGCTATTTTAACGCTAAACCATTTATGCATGCTATACGTGGCTTATGAATGCTTGTTTGTTATGTTTACACATGGAATGTTGTCTACCTGCCTTAGCAACGATAGTACTATAGTTTGGACTCAGCAGCCGTTCACACGGGGGTTGTTAAGGATCTTTTACTTGCATGGATTACAGTGGTAATCATGTATTGCGAACTGCCTCGGGCAGTCAACCCGCAGTCATTGGTATCGATGGATCTATGTCGATAACTAACGTGCTTCATTTCACTATGTGTACGTGCTGGTTATGCGTAAACGAATTCGAACTCTATATGCTATTATCAAACTTGTATGCTCACCTTTACATTTTATGTATTGACTTTATTTTAACGTATGTGACAGGTGCTTAGGATGCATATGTGGTAGGAAATGGAAGCTAGAATAAAGCTTTAGAGCCCAACAAATAGTTGTCTGTAGATAACTTATTAGGGGTCACTAGAAGCAGATAAACAATTACTACTTATTTAAATCTGAGTTGTCGGAACAGAATATTTGTTTTGATGTTATCTGTAATAACTTGTTTGACTATTTAAGATACGGTATGGGACGTATCATTTAATTTGAATGGTAATGATAGTTGTTATGGAAACTTCTGAACAATCTGTTTCGCTCAGTGCCACGCCCCGATGATTCCGCCATCGGTTGGGGTGTGACAGATTGGTATCAGAGCCATAACTATAGGGAATTAGGCAAGACTCGACCTAGTCCGGGTCGAAGTCTTAGAGACCTAGTCTATAGTTAAGAACCAACAGACCAACTCACGCATATGCGTAAACTCGCCACTATCACTCACTCTTTTCTATCACTGCACTCGAATTTTCAAGTTGTGAACAGGTAATGAGGCCGACAATAGGTGTGAAAACCGCAAACTCTCGACTAAAGTTGCCTAATCAGCTTGCGTTTTAGCTACAAACGAGGAGAATCATACCAAATTAGGAGTGAAATCCATATTTTGCTGAATAATCTCCTCAATTTTTATCAAAAACAAGGACGGAAGTTGCAAGATAGGGGTGAAACCCTAACCTTGACGACTCATCCTACTTTTATACAAAACTCTCACCAAAGTTTCGATGGACTCCAACGATCTAAAGACACAATATAACCAATGGGAATTGCGCCAACGCCCAAGAATCGAGGCAAAGGCATAGTCCTGGAGGTAATTGTGCACACAGGATCCTTGTGAATAGTCGAACCAATTTGGTTAGTCGAAGTCTATTAGCCGCAGACAATCTACCTCTGCTTTATCGACCTTTATGAAGATTTTATGAATTTTCTGGTTATTTGTTAACGTTTTGAGGTACTATTGTTTTCAACCCAACACTATTGCTTCTGCTAAAATACAAAACTCACACGACACATCATTAGCAAATCACTCGCACTACACTGCTTTCGAACACTCGCAAACTCCGAATACTAGGTTTCTGTTTTCTGCCTACCTCTAGTGACTAAGATATATGTGTTCTTGCTATTGTGCTTACGTGTTTAGGAATGTTGTGATTATGTGCACTATGTGTTATGTGATTTTGTAATTCTGTGATTTTGTGACTCTATGTGTTTACATGGTACGTGTTACTGAGCTTTAGTAGTAATAGACGTGTGAGGCAAGATTCGAATACAATGTGATTGAGTTCCGTGGCGATGTCTATTGCAGACAATGTCGTCTGGATCTCGTCATACGCTCTCTCGTCAGGAAAAGAGGGACAGGCGTCTTGCCTCTATTATCGCGAAAAGTGTGGCAAAAGCTGTGAGCGATGTCTATGAGAACGCCAGCAAATCATCCGAGGAATCGAGGACTGAAGGTCCTAAAGCTGTCACGAGACCTTTCAGTTTCAAACAATTCAAGTCATGTGGGCCGAAAGAATTCACAGGCGAAGGAGGTCCGACTGCACTGTTCCACTGGTTTGACTCTATCGAGGTTACTCTGCGACAAAGTGGTTGCCCTGATGACCTTCGAACTCTGAACGCTACCGGCGTCTTTCAGTCCCGTGCTTTAGACTGGTGGACGGCCGAGAGGAACAAGAGAGGGAATGATGCAGCTTACGGTTTGTCGTGGGATGAGCTCAAGGAAGTCATGCTGGAGGAATTATGCCCTCCTCACGAGCGTCAAAAGCTTGAAGATGAATTTTGGCACATACATCAGAAGGATGGAGACAATGCTGGTCTCACTGCTTACTTCAAACAGCTCAGCATTATCTGTCCCGACCAGGTCAAGACTCCTGATATGACCATCAAGAAGTACATCCGAGCTTTGCCCGACTGCGTTGCTGATTTCGTGCAAGCGGCTAAGACTACCACGATCGAGGAAACCTATCTGCTGGCCGCTGAAATCAATGACAAAAGGGTTAAGGCTGGGGTGTGGGATAAGACCTCCAAGCATCTGCATCAAGCCACTACTGCTGCACCAACTGCTGAAACCACCTCGTCAAGCAACAAGAGAAAGAACAAGAGAAAGAACAGCTCCACCAACAAGAACTGTGCGATTACTGCTGCACCAATTCAAGCTGTACCTGCCCAACAGCGTCAAGTAGCGGCGCCTGTGGCCAATGCACCGCCTGCAAAGCGTGCATATACTGGGCCACACCCACTCTGCCCTACTTGCACCTATCATCACCCGACTGCTATTCAATGTTGCTTCTGTGCTCATTGCAACGTGTACGGCCACTTTACCGCCAACTACCGTATCCGTCAAGCTCCTGCCAATCAAGCTCTACTCGCTGCCCCACAGGGTCAACAAGCTCCTCCGGCACCCGCAGTCAAAGCCAGAGCATGCTTTACGTGTGGCGACCCGAATCATTTCGCCAACATGTGCCCGAACAGGGTGGTGAAACAAGAACCGCAACAGCAGCAACCACAGCAACAACAACAGCAGCAGCAACAACAGCCCGCACGCGCCAGAACTTTCAATCTCAATGTGCGTCAAGCCCAGTCCGACAACAACGTGGTCAATGGTACGTTCCTTGTGAATGGTATTTATGCTTCATGTTTGTTTGATACTGGAGCCGATAATTGCTTTGTGTCGCTCGAATTCGAGAAACTCCTTAGTCGTAAACGTTCTCGACTCCCCTCTGCATTCGATGTTGAAGTCGCTACCGGAAGAACCGTCGCTGTAAACTATGTTATTCGTGATTGCACTCTCGAGCTCAACAATCACATCTTCTCAATTGACCTCATTCCGATGCAACTCGGAAGTTTCGACGTCATAGTAGGCATGGACTTCCTTCGAGAAAACCATGCCGAAGTTGTGTGCTTCGACAAGATGATTCGTTTTTTGCTCGCAAACGGTGATTCATTGTGCGTTTATGGCGATACTACTTCGAAGGGTCTCAAGCTTATGTCATGCCTCCAAGCTAGCAAGTATCTCCGCAAGGAATACAGGGCCTTCTTGGCCAACATCGTAGCAGCAGAGAAGGAAAAGAAAGAGAAGAAGGAAGTAAAAGACGTACCCGTGGTTCGAGAATTTCCTAATGTTTTTCCAGAGGATCTTCCCGGACTACCTCCAAAGTGCGATATTGATTTTCGCATTGATCTCATTCCTGGAGCTAATCCTATCGCCAGAGCTCCTTATCGACTCGCGCCATCCAAAATGCGCGAACTCTCAACCCAACTCCAGGAATTTCTTGAAAAAGGCTTTATTCGCCCGAGCACCTCTCCTTGGGGCGCACCAGTCCTTTTCGTCAAAAAGAAGGACGGGTCGTTCCGGATGTGCATCGACTACCGGGAATTGAATAAGTTGACTATCAAGAACCGCTATCCTCTGCCTCGAATGGACGATTTGTTTGACCAACTACAAGGCGCTACGTGTTTCTCGAAGATCGATCTACGTTCAGGATATCATCAACTGCGTATACAAGAGGAGGATATACCCAAAACCACGTTTCGTACTCGTTACGGCCATTACGAATTCGTTGTCATGCCTTTTAGCCTAACCAACGCACCAGCGGTTTTCATGGATCTGATGAATCGTGTGTGTAAACCATATCTCGCCCGTTTCGTCATCGTGTTCATCGACGATGTCTTGATCTATTCCAAAACAAGAGCCGAACACGCGCAACATCTACGTTTGGTTCTCGAGTTACTCCAGGGAAACCAACTCTACGCCAAATTCTCCAAGTGTGATTTTTGGTTGGGGGAAGTTCAATTTCTGGGTCACATCGTAAATAGTCAAGGCATTCACGTCGATCCTGCGAAGATTGAAGCTGTTAGAGCTGGGTTACGCCTAAGAACCCGTCTGAAGTCCGCTCCTTTCTCGGGCTAGCGGGCTATTATCGACGATTTATCGAAGGATTCTCGAAGATTGTTGTACCACTTACCTCCCTTACTCATAAGGACCAGCCTTTTGTCTGGGGAACCAAACAAGAGTCTGCCTTTCGAACCCTCAAACACATGCTTTGCAATGCTCCTGTTCTCACACTACCCGACGGAAACGATAATTTCATTGTCTACTGTGATGCTTCCAACCTTGGTCTCGGTTGTGTCCTAATGCAACGAGACAAGGTCATAGCTTACGCATCTCGTCAGCTCAAAGTCCACGAGAAGAACTATACAACCCACGATCTCGAGCTAGGCGCAGTTGTTTTTGCATTAAAGATTTGGCGACACTACCTATCATAAGAGCCTACAACACATCTTTAATCAGAGGGAACTAAATATGCGTCAACGCCGATGGGTAGAACTTCTCAACGATTACGACTATGAGATTCGTTATCACCCAGCCAAGGCAAATGTTGTTGCCGACGCACTTAGCAGACGGGGCTATCTGCTTAGCACTCGTAATGTTCAAGCCCAGCACAACCTCGAAGCTCTCATCCGCGATGCCCAGCATGCATGCTTCAACGAACGCACCTTGAAGAAAGAAAGAATCTACCACGATGGAGCCCAGCTTGTGAGCAAATCGAATGGGATATTCCACTTTTTAGACCGAATCTGGATTCCCAAGCGAACTGTGACACCTGTGTCACTTCAACCATCCAACAAATGCCAAACCAATGAAATATTGTATTTCATACTTTGGACTTGTATAAATATGTGTATCTTTTGCACATATCAGCTCTTGTTCGATTTCAAGCTCTAAATCGCTTTCTGGAAGGTTATACGCGCACTGATGCGTAAATATAACCAGTTTAATGCAACGAACACTCCGGAATAGTGAAATAGGCTTAACATACCTTAAATAACCTTTACATAACTTAGAAATAAGTTTCGAAGGCTTTGGTATGGCAAAAATAAGTTAATTCGCTTACAGGGACTAAACTTGACAAACTGCGAAAGTATGCCAATTTGAACTGTAATAGACATTCCAGATCATGACCATAAGTTAAACATACCATAAATATCCTTTAAATAGCTTAGAAATAGGCTTTGAGGGGTTCGGTGTGCTAAAATAAACTTTTGGCTCATTCAGGGACTAAAAGTGTCAAAAAGTGCACAAGTTTGCACTTTCACGCATAACTCACGTTCTGAATACATCCGAACATCCAAAAATTTATGTAAGCACTAAAATATTTTATTTTAGTGTTTGGCATAAGAAAAATCCATTCGTCACGCCATTTCGATCGTTGTTCGCGCTTATGCGCATTCCGTCGTAATTAACCGAACAACGCAATCGTACGGCTAAACGAACCGACATCTGAGATATTTTTGAGCACATTTTAAGTTCCCTATACTTTAACTTCATTTTTGAGCTTTGAAATGGGGTTAACGGGCCTTAAACGCGTCAGAAATGACCTTATAGCACAACAGGGACCAAAATGGTAAATCTGCCAAACTTGGCCCTTGCGCACCGTAAGGGTTATTTGTTACGGTGCGCAAGCAGTGTCCAGATGCAGCAAATCGTTTTTGGCTGCTGTTATCTGCCCCTAAACATTCTCCAAAGGTCAAGTGCCACTTGTTAAACTCTAATGGTGGCCAAAAATCAGTCACCACAACATTGCAACAAGTGTACGGGCTAGATCATTCCCTCTTTTCCAAGAAACGATCCTAACGGTGGACCGAAAACTATAAATACCCAACCCATTTCACTTCATTTCTCACAAGAATCTGATCATTTGTGCTCTAAGTTGAAACCTTTGTTTCATACCTGAGCTATTTTGATCTAGATTAGCATTCGGGGACCCTTCGTAAGTGTTCCTTCGTTCTTTTATTGCTTTTCGAGTCCGAAAGTCAAACTTTGTTTGACTTTCTACATTGACCAGTTTATGGTCGATGCGAATTTCATTTGAACTTCATAACGTGAGCGTGATCACGATGGTTATAGTCCCTAGTGACTATACCTACTGATTACCACGTTATCTAGGCTCAGTGACGAGCCGTAGTTTCGGTCAGAATACGTATTCTTGCGTATTTTGCAACCAAACTACTTAAGGGTATCAAAACCGTTTGTTTTGATACCAAACCTGTTTTCTAAACTTAGTTAAGCATGTTTTAGCATGCTTAGCTCGTCACTTTTAGTTTAGTGCTTATATAGGGTCGTAAGGTAAGTGATCTAAACAATCGCTTATACTTTCGAACCCGACCCGTTTGGTCGATCATTAGGATCCGACCAAGCACATTAGGTGACCATAGTATATAGGGAATAACCTTCCGAAGTTATACCTTATGGTCGCTTCGTTTAAGTAGTTGTATGATAGGTAGTTTATATGCCTTAGGTAAATTACCAAAATACCCCTTTGATGCCAAAATTCGTTTTAATCATATGTAACATAACTTTTGACATCTAAACTGATTTGACAACCATATTAGACATGTTAAGGCATATATTACTTGTCATAGGACTAGTTAGGCGGTCCGAACGCGTTTTACGCAAACGACGCGTTAAAGTAGCATAAGCTACCTAAACGGGTCGTAATGGGTCGTAAGCACTTAGGTTAGGTTTCATTTAGTATGTAGGCTTTGTTAAACCATATTACATGAGTTCCCATACTCATTTGGTCTACAAGCCCTCATCCTATCCGATCTCCCGATTTAAGTCCGGTTTATTTATATAGTTTTAGAGTGCCGACTGATTCCGTGCTCCCTCTAGCTTTGTTTGGTTGTTGTTCAAGACCTCTAAGCATTCTCAGGCGAGTACATTATTCCCCTCTTTTACTGTTTTCAACTGTTTTGGGGTGACTCATATGTGCTAAATGTCTTAACAATGATTTCAAGAACGATTACAATGGTTTCAAAATCAATTACAATGTGGTTTCAAGAACAATAACAATGGTTTCAAGAACGATTACAATGGTTTCAAAAACAATTACAATGGTTTCAAGAACGATTTCAATAAAGTGAACAAACTTGTTGGTTGTAGTTACATAACCAATGACATTCATTAGCAA
Organism: Helianthus tuberosus; assembly: GCA_030545235.1. Taxonomy (NCBI): domain Eukaryota; kingdom Viridiplantae; phylum Streptophyta; class Magnoliopsida; order Asterales; family Asteraceae; genus Helianthus; species Helianthus tuberosus. The sequence goes on from CM060420.1 coordinate 63,782,819, forward strand.
TGATCAAGCCGACCAGTATTAGGTTATGGTACCATAGGATCTGACAAATCCCGTTATTCTCTATACCCATGGTTATGTGTGGGTATTTTGGGTAACGACTGAATCTATAATTATTAATTTACCCTTTGGTAAGGGTTTGTTAAGAACGAGAACGAGAACGAGTTGGAACGATGAACGAGTCAAGAAGGTTTGAATGTTATTAGAAAATCGACCATAAAGTAGTTTCACAATTAAAACAAGAACGATTTGAACGATTAAAAGAACGAGAACGATTTGAACGATTTCACAAAAGGTTTTAACAATTGGGTAAACATTTGGACATGATTTTCATTTGATTATGCATTTCCACGAAACATAGTATTGATTTAAACCAAGTTTTACATCAATACTTTGTTTTGTGCGTTTCACCTATGGTTTAGTTGATGCATTTCACTAGCCATACATATCATTTTGGTTACACATTACATGGTTTACATTTGACACAAACACTTTTGACATTGGTTATACATAACATGATTTACATCTTAACATAAACATTTTGGTGTATTATTCAATACATTTGACAATTGGTTTAAACATAGACATCTTACATTGGTGGTTTGGTTTGATTAAGTGATTAAGTAACGATGCGTGTGTATTATGATACAAGCATGGTGGATATGCCGCTGGTACTTCCTATACATAAGTGTTTGTATGGTATTACATATCGTAGCGTTATTTGAATCATTTCAGTTTGAGATATATAACATTTTATACAAATAACATACTTTTCACAAGACATTGATTTACAAACAACTTATCTTATACAAACTCATTTTACAATGGTTATTCATTTAACCATACATTATTCTCTTATTTATATATATCATATGAACTTATTATTTTTCAAATGATTTACAAAGATAAAGCAAATTACAAGGTTCATGACTAAACATTTTCTTAAACAGAAGTCATGAATCTTATTTTCACAAAACCTATGTACTCGCCAGCATTTCTTTGCTGACCTCGTTTTCACATGTGTTTCAGGTATTGTTGAAATATATCGATTGATAGGATGCATGCTCACATAGGACTGGACAAGGCCTTAGTGACTCAATAACAATGATAGACTATGTTTAAATTGTGTATTTAGATTTCCAGACGATGTAATTATTCAATGTTTAATAAAACGAAACACTTTTTGGTATCCATGGTTATGAAACATTAATTCTGTTACAACACTCCCCGACGTTTCCGCCACGTTTTGTATGTTACACGTGGTCGGGGTGTGACAGAAAAGATGGTATCAGAGCCAATGGTTATAGGGAATTAGGTTATTAGTAATGCTTTGACCTAGTCTATAACCTTTCTAGGACCCTAACGCGAGTTTACTTGCGTTTAGTCATAAAACAATACCGTCACCTATCCTTAGGCGACGACCACAACAAGAACATAAATTTCAAAACCGCTTTGAAAACTAATCATCTGTTCTAGGATGATTGATTACAAGGTTTTGAACCCTCTATTGTAAGGTTTTGAACCCTCTGTTATATGGTTTTGAACCCCTTTGACTTTTCAAAATCTCGGCAAGGTTTTGGGTTTTAAATAATGTGAACACGTGCAAACTGGAAGGGTGAATGCCTGTATTCTGGGTTTTCTGTCTAGGCAAGCACTTCGTATACATCTCATCAGACGCGAGACCAGTTGTGCTTACCTGGGAATTCTTGGGATGAGTGTTCACTTATAGGCGAGCATGTCTTCGCGATACATTATTTTTGACTCATTTACTTTGATTAGTCACTGTGTGTCGGTTGTTGCTTTGTAGTAACAAACAAATGACCACTATCCTTGCTTTCATCAGATTTGTTTCATCTCATTCTTTTCGTCTAATTCTCTCACTCGTTTCCTTTCATGTTTCCTCTTTTAGAATGCCTCCTCGACGCGAAAGCCAGATAGCGACTGCCGAATTGGCAGAAATCATTGCGCAGCAAATGGCTGCTCAATTCCCAAACCTCTTTGCTCAATGGAACCAAGCCAACAACAACAACAATGTTACATGCAAATACAAGGATTTTAACCAGGCTAAACCACTCAAGTTTAGTGGTTCTGAAGGAGCGACTGGGCTTCTTCAATGGTTCGAGAGCATTGAGAATACTTTCCGCCACGTGCAGTGTCCTGACAATCGCAAGGTCGAGTTTTCTTCGAGTGTGTTTCAGAAGAGGGCTCTCACATGGTGGAATGGGGTTATGAGGGATCGTGGTGCAGAAGTTGCTCTAGCACAGACATGGGCTGAACTTAGGGCCCTTATGATGAGGGAATTATGTCCTCGTCATGAGCAGCGAGCTTTGGAGAAGGAATTTGATGAGTTGAAGCAAGATAGTGGTGAGCACAGGGCGTATACTGATAGGTTTGAGGAATTGAGTCTGCTTTGCCCGACAATGGTTACCCCACTCGACAAGGCTATCGAAAGGTACATCGACGGCCTACCTGACTCGGTACAAGACATCCTTACTGGTAGTAGCCCTACCACACTCCGTCAGGCGATCGAGTTAGCTGCGACATTGACTGAGTCGCAGATTCGGAAGAATAAGTTACACAGAAAGGGTGACAAGGGTAAGAAGCAGGGGTCTGACAAGGAGGATAGCAAGAAAGGTCAAAACAAGAAGGGTAAGGAAGGTGAGACGTCAAAGAAATCAAGAAAGCGAAAGGGTGTTCAGAACTTTGCTGTTACATCACAGACTACTCAGAACCCGCGGAACCCACCAGCTCAGCCACCTGCAAAGAAAGCATATGCCGGTACCGCACCTCATTGTGCACGCTGCAACGGTCATCACGCGGTACAACAAGCTTGCTGGCAATGCACGACGTGTGGTAAACTTGGGCATTTGGCCAATGTTTGTCGTTTGGGACAAAATCAGGCTGCTCAGGTTCAAGCTCCGGTTCAAGGGAATGCTGCGAGATTCCCACTGGGGTCATGTTTCAACTGCGGAGAGATTGGTCAGTTCCGCCACAACTGTCCGAGACTGGTGAATGCAAATGCTAACGCAAACCCAAATGCGAACGTCAACGTCAATGTGGATCCAGCACGTGGTCGAGTGTTTAACATCAATGAGGCACTCAATGATGAAGGAGTGAACAATTAGCATTTTGTATTTCCTCTGGTTGTTATCTTGTAACATTTAAAGACAATGCGGTTGTTATATAAATAAAAATTTGTGGTTTTATTTTTTTAACTAATGCAATTGTATGAATGTTTGATCCAACCTTATGATGTCAACACAAAGACAAAACTACTCGTGTGGTTCTGTCATTTTTATGATCACTTGTGATCTCCCTAAGAACCTCAAACACTTGTTTCTTTTAAATCTAAAGTATCTTATCGTCTTGCACCGTTCGAGATGCAAGAATTATCAAAACAGCTTCAAGAGTTGTCTGATAAAGGATTCATCAGTCCGAACTTTTCACCTTGGAGAAACTCCTGTCCTCTTTGTGAAAAGAAAAAAAATGGATCTTTTCGAATGTATATCGATTAACGTAAACCTAGTAAGCTTACCATCAAGAATCGATATCCCCTACCTTAAATCAACGATTTCTCCGATCAACTGCATAGCGTTTCATGCTTTTCCAAGATCGATTTGTGTTTTGGGTATCATCAACTTTGTATTCTCGAAGAAGATATTCCCAAAACGGCTTTCTACACGAAATATGGCCATTACGAGTTTACAGTCATGCATTTTGGATTGACAAATGCTCCAGCCATCTACATGGACTTAATAAATAGAGTCTGCAAGTCTTATTTGGATCAGTTCGTCATTGTTGTTATTGATGACATCTTGATCTATTCATGTCCCGAGACGATAACGATCAACACCTTCATTGACACTGGAACCCTTAAAGAAGGAACAAACTTTTCGCTAAATCCTCCAAGAGGAAATTTTGGCTTAAAGAAGTTCAGTTTTTGGGTCATGTAGTCAACAAGCAGGGTATTCATATGGATTCATCCAAATTGCTGCAATTAAGGATTTGATTCCTTGTATGCTTTAAATACCCGTGTCCAAAGATAACAAATTTAAAGGTCAACTTAAACAATAATGCGAGTGTCCGATTATGCGATTATGTGATATGTGTTTATGTGTTCTCCTCTATGTTTTTTGTGTGATCCGATTTTCAAATCCTCATAGAATCTTTCATATCTTCATATGAGGGATTCATAGTAGGATATTTAAAAGGTACTACCTTAATCCTTATAGGCTTCTACGTGGTAGTTAAGACCCTTGGGTTATATAGTACCATTCCATGATTCGATGAGAGACCCTTGAGTGGTCTAGTTAAAGATTGATTCAAGATCTGGTTAAGAATGGCATGTGATGATACAGCTGAAAGGACCCTATGGTGGTCCAGTCACACTCATCACAGGTTTGTTCATTTGGTTTTACCCTACACATTATAAAATAGACTGTGTGAACTGTGCAAGGAATTGTCTAATTATGGACGCGTACATAATTATGAAATTTAGTGCACAGAAACCCAGTAAGGTTTATTATGTGTAAGAACCGATAGTGACAACAATAACAAAATGAGAACAATGTAATGGAGGCACGGTGGACGCACCAATGACACTTCATATACTTGTATATAAGTGTCCCTCTTACATTGCAAGCATAATGTTATTAAGGTTACTAGAAGTTCAGAACCCTAACCAATGTTGTTCGATCTTTTCAACTTCAAGTTTTAAACTCTCACAAGTTTCCTCTAAATAAATTTCGGGACGAAATTTCCTAAAGTAGGGGAGACTGTGACACTTGTGTCACTTCAACCATCCAACAAATGCCAAACCAATGAAATATTGTATTTCATGCTTTGGACTTGTATAAATATGTGTATCTTTTGCACATATCAGCTCTTGTTCGATTTCAAGCTCTAAATCGCTTTCTGGAAGGTTATACGCGCACTGATGCGTAAATATAACCAGTTTAATGCAACGAACACTCCGGAATAGTGAAATAGGCTTAACATACCTTAAATAACCTTTACATAACTTAGAAATAAGTTTCGAAGGCTTTGGTATGGCAAAAATAAGTTAATTCGCTTACAGGGACTAAACTTGACAAACTGCGAAAGTATGCCAATTTGAACTGTAACAGACATTCCGGATCATGACCATAAGTTAAACATACCATAAATATCCTTTAAATAGCTTAGAAATAGGCTTTGATGGGTTCGGTGTGCTAAAATAAACTTTTGGCTCATTCAGGGACTAAAAGTGTCAAAAAGTGCACAAGTTTGCACTTTCACGCATAACTCACGTTCTGAATACATCCGAACATCCAAAAATTTATGTAAGCACTAAAATATTTTATTTTAGTGTTTGGCATAAGAAAAATCCATTCGTCATGCCATTTGGATCGTTTTTCGCGCTTATGCGCATTCCGTCGTAATTAACCGAACAACGCAATCGTACGGCTAAAGGAACCGACATCCGAGATATTTTTGAGCACATTTTAAGTTCCCTATACTTTAACTTCATTTTTGAGCTTTGAAATGGGGTTAACGGGCCTTAAACGCGTCAGAAATGACCTTATAGCACAACAGGGACCAAAATGGTAAATCTGCCAAACTTGGCCCTTGCGCACCGTAAGGGTTATTTGTTACGGTGCGCAAGCAGTGTCCAGATGCAGCAAATCGTTTTTGGCTGCTGTTATCTGCCCCTAAACATTCTCCAAAGGTCAAGTGCCACTTGTTAAACTCTTATGGTGGCCAAAAATCAGTCACCACAACATTGCAACAAGTGTACGGGCTAGATCATTCCCTCTTTTCCAAGAAACGATCCTAACGGTGGACCGAAAACTATAAATACCCAACCCATTTCACTTCATTTCTCACAAGAATCTGATCATTTGTGCTCTAAGTTGAAACCTTTGTTTCATACCTGAGCTATTTTGATCTAGATTAGCATTCGGGGACCCTTCGTAAGTGTTCCTTCGTTCTTTTATTGCTTTTCGAGTCCGAAAGTCAAACTTTGTTTGACTTTCTGCATTGACCAGTTTATGGTCGATGCGAAGTTCGTTTGAACTTCATAACGTGAGCGTGATCACGTTGGTTATAGTCCCTAGTGACTATACCTACTGATTACCACGTTATCTAGGCTCAGTGGCGAGCCGTAGTTTCGGTCAGAATACGTATTCTTGCGTATTTTGAAACCAAACTACTTAAGGGTATCAAAACCGTTTGTTTTGATACCAAACATGTTTTCTAAACTTAGTTAAGCATGTTTTAGCATGCTTAGCTCGTCACTTTTAGTTTAGTGCTTATATAGGGTCGTAAGGTAAGCGATCTAAACAATCGCTTATACTTTCGAACCCGACCCGTTTGGTCGATAATTAGGATCCGACCAAGCACATTAGGTGACCATAGTATATAGGTAATAACCTTCCGAAGTTATACCTTATGGTCGCTTCGTTTAAGTAGTTGTATGATAGGTAGTTTATATGCCTTAGGTAAATTACCAAAATACCCCTTTGATGCCAAAATTCGTTTTAATCATATGTAACATAACTTTTGACATCTAAACTGATTTTACAACCATATTAGACATGTTAAGGCATATATTACTTGTCATAGGACTAGTTAGGCGGTCCGAACGCGTTTTACGCAAACGACGCGTTAAAGTAGCATAAGCTACCTAAACGGGTCGTAATGGGTCGTAAGCACTTAGGTTAGGTTTCATTTAGTATGTAGGATTTGTTAAACCATATTACATGAGTTCCCATACTCATTTGGTCTACAAGCCCTCATCCTATCCGATCTCCCGATTTAAGTCCGGTTTATTTATATAGTTTTAAATTGCCGACTGATTCCGTGCTCCCTCTAGCTTTGTTTGGTTGTTGTTCAAGACCTCTAAGCATTCTTAGGCGAGTACATTATTCCCCTCTTTTACTGTTTTCAACTGTTTTGGGGTGACTCATATGTGCTAAATGTCTTAACAGTGATTTCAAGAACGATTACAATGGTTTCAAAATCAATTACAATGTGGTTTCAAGAACAATAACAATGGTTTCAAGAACGATTACAATGGTTTCAAAAACAATTACAATGGTTTCAAGAACGATTTCAATAAAGTGAACAAACTTGTTGGTTGTAGTAACATAACCAATGACATTCATTAGCAATGATCAAGCCGACCAGTATTAGGTTATGGTACCATAGGATCTGACAAATCCCGTTATTCTCTATACCCATGGTTATGTGTGGGTATTTTGGGTAACGACTGAATCTGTAATTATTAATTTACCCTTTGGTAAGGGTTTGTTAAGAACGAGAACGAGAACGAGTTGGAACGATGAACGAGTCAAGAAGGTTTGAATGTTATTAGAAAATCGACCATAAAGTAGTTTCACAATTAAAACAAGAACGATTTGAACGATTAAAAGAACGAGAACGATTTGAACGATTTCACAAAAGGTTTTAACGATTGGGTAAACATTTGGACATGATTTTCATTTGATTATGCATTTCCACGAAACATAGTATTGATTTAAACCAAGTTTTACATCAATACTTTGTTTTGTGCGTTTCACCTATGGTTTAGTTGATGCATTTCACTAGCCATACATATCATTTTGGTTACACATTACATGGTTTACATTTGACACAAACACTTTTGACATTGGTTATACATAACATGATTTACATCTTAACATAAACATTTTGGTGTATTATTCAATACATTTGACAATTGGTTTAAACATAGACATCTTACATTGGTGGTTTGGTTTGATTAAGTGATTAAGTAACGATGCGTGTGTATTATGATACAAGCATGGTGGATATGCCGCTGGTACTTCCTATACATAAGTGTTTGTATGGTATTACATATCGTAGCGTTATTTGAATCATTTCAGTTTGAGATATATAACATTTTATACAAATAACATACTTTTCACGAGACATTGATTTACAAACAACTTATCTTATACAAACTCATTTTACAATGGTTATTCATTTAACCATACATTATTCTCTTATTTATACATATCATCTGAACTTATTATTTTTCAAATGATTTACAAAGATAAAGCAAATTACAAGGTTCATGACTAAACATTTTCTTAAACAGAAGTCATGAATCTTATTTTCACAAAACCTATGTACTCGCCAGCATTTCTTTGCTGACCTCGTTTTCACATGTGTTTCAGGTATTGTTGAAAGATATCGATTGATAGGATGCATGCTCACATAGGACTGGACAAGGCCTTAGTGACTCAATAACAATGATAGACTATGTTTAAATTGTGTATTTAGATTTCCAGATGATGTAATTATTCAATGTTTTATAAAACGAAACACTTTTTGGTATCCATGGTTATGAAACATTAATTCTGTTACAACACTCCCCGACGTTTCCGCCACGTTTTGTATGTTACACGTGGTCGGGGTGTGACACGAACCAACCTGCGACAGATTATCATGGATGAAGCCCACAAATCCCGATATTCTATCCACCCCGGTGCTGACAAAATGTACCATGATCTTCGCTATAGGTACTGGTGGCCGGGTATGAAACGGGATATCGCTCTCTACGTCGGGAAATGCCTAACCTGTGCTAGAATCAAGGCTGAACATCAAAGACCCTCTGGCTTGCTCGAACAACCTCCAATCCCCATGTGGAAGTGGGAGAGCATAGCTATGGATTTCGTAACCAAGCTTCCAACCACGTCATCAGGTCACGACAGCATATGGGTTGTTATTGACCGTTTGACTAAATCAGCTCACTTTCTGCCAATACGGGAAGACTACAAGGTAGAACGATTAGCCCGAATCTACACCGACGAGATCATTTGTCCACATGGGACGCCTCGTGACATCATCTCTGATCGTGATGCTCGGTTTACTTCACGATTGTGGGAAACATTCCAAACGGCACTCGGTACAACGCTTAATCTAAGTACTGCGTTCCACCCACAAACCGACGGTCAGACTGAAAGAACGATTCATACACTTGAAGACATGCTCCGTTCGTGTGTTCTAGACTTCGGTGGTAATTGGGATAGACACCTTCCGTTAGTCGAATTTTCGTATAACAACAGCTACCAGGCTAGCATCCAGATGGCACCTTTCGAGGCCTTATACGGAAGAAGATGTCGATCGCCTATTGTGTGGTATGAGATCGGTCACTCGCAACTAACCAGTCCGGAGCTGCTACAAGAAACGACAGACAAAATTTTTCAAATTCGAGACAACCTAGCGAAAGCTCGGGATCGACAGAAAGTTTACGCCGATAAAAAGCGCAAACCCCGTGAATATGGCGTTGGTGACTACGTACTCCTAAAGGTATCACCTTGGAAGGGTGTAGTCCGATTCGGCAAGAAGGGGAAACTCGCGCCTCGATATGTTGGACCTTTTAAGATTCTGGAAAGGATCGGAAAAGTCGCCTACAGACTCGAATTACTGGAGGAACTTAGCAATGTCCACCCGACTTTCCACGTGTCAAACCTCCGAAAGTGCATCGCCGACCACGACTTACATGTTCCTCTAGATGATCTACAAGTGAACGAAACATTACACTTTGTGGAGAAGCCTGTCGAAATCATGGATCGCCAAACCAAAGAACTCAGGCGCTCACGCATTCCTATTGTGAAAGTCCGATGGGAAGGCAAAAGAGGCGCGGAGTTCACTTGGGAACTCGAAAGCGACATGAAGGCAAAGTATCCACAGTTGTTCAACGAGTGAGTAATGTCTGGTTAAGAAAGGCAAGGTGGCAAAATTGTAAATAAAGAAAGACTCCTTATCCCCTTGGCCTATAAATAGGAGCCTTACGGTTTCAATTAGAGACTTTTGCCCATTTGAGATTTGGAGAGCTCTAGCGCGAGAGAGAGAAGCTAGAGAGAGAAACTAGAGAGAGAAAGTTCTTGTACGTTATCAGATTTATCAAAGAATCATGTCGTTATTACTATTCGAGTGATCGGTTTTGATTATGCAAAGATTCCACACGCTACACGAGTCAAAACCGGAACCTACACAATTCACATACGTTCGCGGATTCCGCACAACGAACGTGTTGTTACGCAATCGAATCGGAGACGAATCGGATTTCTCACAAATGGCTTGGAGTTAGGTTATGAAAATTGGTAGGTTTATAGATCAGTAAATTTCGCATAACAATCCAAAAATCGGCAATTTTTAACCGTAAAAACCCGATTAATTTGATGACTTTCAGTGGTCCAAATGAAGAACTCTCACACGTGATTCACGACCTAGTTACAGCTTTCAGCTTAATTTCGGGACGAAATTCCCTAAACAAGGGGAGGCTGTAACACCCCGTGTTTTCACGAGTGAAAGTCAAAGTCAAGGTCAAAGTCAACGACCGATTTCGCGCGACTTGACTCGTAGAAATGTTTTTATTTTATTTATATTATGTGGAGTAAGTGTCGTTCATTACAATAATCGAATCGTATTTACCGTATTTCAATCGACCTACGACTGTGAATGATAGGAAGTAACAATGCGATAAAGTTAGTCAAGCTATGCTGATCAAATCGACATCGAACCGTAACTCGAACTGTGTATTTTGCTTGTTGTTTATACGTATGTGTGTGCCTTACGTGTTACCTGTGCATGTTTATTTTATTTTATGTTATGTTGTGATAATCAAGCGAACTCAATCGAACTCGAAGTCTAACTCGAACGTAAACGAACCCGAACCCGAATTCCGAGTCGAGCCATATAAGAAGTAGTTGGGACTGAAAGTAATTTGACTAGGAAACCCTATCGAATCGCTCGCAAATCGAAACCGAAGCAACATCGCACCGAACGCACCAAAGCAGGCGGCATCCGTACGGATTGCCAATCCGCACGGATGACCAATCTGCGCGGATAGCCTATCCGGGTACGTGCCATCCGCACGGCTCACCCTTTCCCTCTTTGGCATCCTATAAATACACGGGTCACTCTCCAACTTTTCCACTTTTGGCAAGTGACGTCCGAACCGCACGCATTCTTCGCTTTTTCTCAGATTTCTCTCAATCCAGGTAAGATCTTGCACTAATTCTTGTACATTCTTGATCACTACATAATTCTACACCTTTCCATCTTTCAAATCTCCACTTTTCACCGTGAAACCATCAAGATTTGAGGTATTCTCGGGTGACGTCATCATGAAGTTCTTATGAACTTCAAGCTTGACCTCATTCCACCAAGAATATCTCAGATCTGAACGATTTCCATAAGATTTCACAAGAACTTCACCTAAATCTAAACTTTTCTAAGGATAAAAGAGTTGAAAGAAATAAACCTAAGTTCTCTCCTTCTTTTACCCTTAAAATCGGTACGAATCTGATCGGTTCTAGTGATTCTACTCGTCAATAGTGATGCACTAGTCCTAGATCTGGATTTTTACCCATCAGACACCTGATTTCGGGGTCAACCGGAATGACCGTTCTGAGTCGCCGACAGGCCAAGTTAGGGTGGTTCCTGACCAGCCTAGTCGTGCGGGTGAGAATACAACTCCAAGTGGTTGCCACGTAATCAGAACGTCTCGATAAACGACAACAGAAACCAAGAGTAGACGAACAGAACAATCAGACCAGAGACTGTCCGCACGGACAAGCCATGCGCACGGACTAGCTGTCCGCACGCACAGGTCATCCGGACGGATTGTCACCCGGACGAGCTACCCTTGGGACCCACTTTCCAAGCAAGGTTTGAGTATCGACGAATGAGCAATCCAGACGGACGACCTCTGAATGGATTACTCTTCGGATCATGAGATACTAAGGCCTTAAAGTAAATTCAAACAGTGGTCATCCGCACGGCCAAGTCGTACGCACGGACAGGGTATCTGGACGGATTGTCTCTGCCCGCGCGCACAGGCTGTCCTCACGGATTACCATTGTCCGCACGGACTACCATCCGGACGGATGGTTGTCCGCGCGACCGGCTTGAAAGGTAGAAACACTTATGTGCTTCCTAAATGCTACAACGAAGACTCCAAAGCACAAGCCATCATACACAAACACATCTCACACTTAGGAAGAAACAATCCACTTGAACGATTATCCGCACAAGCAACTTGTCCGCACGGATAAGCCATCCGCACGCACAACTAATCCGCACGGATAGCTTATCCGGATGGATCATCATCCGCACGCATCACCATCCGCACGGATAGTTCATGCGCACGAATGACTTCCTCTCACGGATAGCTGCCCCGCACGATCAGCCATCCCGACCACTCTCACTTTGTACTGTTTTTCGCGCCACTTATCGTTACGTTATCAAATCTATTCAGGCTAACCGTACTCGCTGTAAAAGCGCTCCCTTCAATCCATAATCGTTGTGAGTATACTCGAACCCTTTTTTGCTTTTAGCACTTTTGGGTGTTACATACGTTACGAATATTCAAACTACAACTATCACACTACTCAAGCTATTTTAACGCTAAACCATTTATGCATGCTATACGTGGCTTATGAATGCTTGTTTGTTATGTTTACACATGGAATGCTGTCTACCTGCCTTAGCAACGATAGTACTATAGTTTGGACTCAGCACCCGTTCACACGGGGGTTGTTAAGGATCTTTTACTTGCATGGATTACAGTGGTAATCATGTATTGCGAACTGCCTCGGGCAGTCAACCCGCAGTCATTGGTATCGATGGATCTTTGTCGATAACTAACGTGCTTCATTTCACTATGTGTACGTGCTGGTTATGCGTAAACGAATTCGAACTCTATATGCTATTATCAAACTTGTATGCTCACCTTTACATTTTATGTATTGACTTTATTTTAACGTATGTGACAGGTGCTTAGGATGCATATGTGGTAGGAAATGGAAGCTAGAATAAAGCTTTAGAGCCCAACAAATAGTTGTCTGTAGATAACTTATTAGGGGTCTCTAGAAGCAGATAAACAATTACTACTTATTTAAATCTGAGTTGTCGGAACAGAATATTTGTTTTGATGTTATCTGTAATAACTTGTTTGACTATTTAAGATACGGTATGGGACGTATCATTTAATTTGAATGGTAATGATAGTTGTTATGGAAACTTCTAAACAATCTGTTTCGCTCAGTGCCACGCCCCGATGATTCCGCCATCGGTTGGGGTGTGACATCTGATCTCTTGTTTTGCTTGGGAAGATGCTGTAGTGGGGTCGGGCATGCCATGTCTTGTTCCTTTTCTTGTATTTATGTTAGATTTTGATGTCTTTTTGCTTCTTTTGTTAATTTGAGCTCATTTAATCCTGAAAATACAAAAGGAAGACAAAAGCACACTTTTTCCAACATTAGTACTAAAAAAGGGTTAGTTTTATGCCTCATTTGATGAAATTTATATGTTAATATTTGAACACATCATGACCCGAATCACTTTGCTAATGTTTACCCTCTAAGTGTTGTGAAACAAGAACCGCAACAGCAACCACCACCACAGCAGCAACAACAGCAGCAGCCTCAGCAGCAGCAGCAGCAACAGAAGCTACAGCAAGCAGCCCGCGGAAGAACTTTCAATATCAACGTCCGCCAGGCTCAGACTGAAAACAATGTTGTCAATGGAACGTCCCTTGTTAACGGTATTTATGCTTCTTGCTTATTTGACACTAGAGCCGATAACTGTTTTGTATCGTTTGAATTCGAAAAACTTTTAAAACGTAAACGCGCCAATCTCCCAACGACCTTCGACATAGAATTTGCCACCGGAAGAACCGTCACCGTCAGCTTCGTTCTCTGCGGTTGTACCCTCGAACTCGACAATCACATTTTCCCGATCGATCTCATCTCTATGCAACTTGGTAGTTTCGATGTCATAGTAGGCATGGATTTTCTTCGCGAAATCGTGTTGAAGTTGTTTGTTTTGAAAATATGATTCGTTTCTCTCTTTCAAACGGTGATCAATTATGTGTTTCTAGCGAAGTATCCTCGAAAGAACTGAAACTTATGTCGTGTATTCAAGCGAGCAAGTATCTCTGCAAGGAATACTTGGCTTTAATAGCCCACATTGTAGTAGCGGAGGAGGAAAAGAAGACGATGGAAAAGGTACTTGTGGTTTGTGATTTTCCTAATGTCTTTCCTGACGATTTACCCGGTCTACCCCCTACTCGTGATATCAACTTTCGTATCGACCATGTCCCCGGTGCTAACCCTATTGCCAAAGCTCCTTATCGCCTCTCACCATCCGAAATGCGTGAACTTTCTAGCCAACTCCAAGAGTTACTTGATAAAGGCTTCATACGCCCTAGCACATCACCTTGGGGCGCACCTGTCCTTTTCATGAAAAAGAAGGATGGATCATTCCGATATGCATCGATTATAGGGAACTCAACAAGGTAAAATCAAGAATCGCTACCCTTTACCCCGAATCAACGACCTACTTGATCAACTGCAAGGCGCTACGTGTTTCTCAAAGATCGATCTACGTTCTGGTTACCATCAGTTGCGTATTCAAGAGCAAGACATTCCGAATACCGCTTTTCGTACCCGTTATGGCCATTACGAATTCGTGGTCATGCCTTTTGGTCTAACAAACGCACCCACGGTCTTCATGGATTTGATGAACCGTGTGTGTAAACCCTTCTTGGATCGTTTCGTTATTGTGTTTATCAATAATATTCTTATCTACTCGAAGTCAAAAGCCGAACATGCGCAACATCTCTGTTTGGTTCTCGAGCTTCTCCAAGGAAATTGCCTCTACTCCAAGTTCTCCAAGTGTGAATTTTGGCTCGAGAAGGTTCAATTCCACGGTCACATCGTTAACAGTCAAGGAATTCACGTCGATCCCGCAAAGATAGAAGTAGTTAAGACTTGGATTACACCGAAGTCTCCATCCGAAATTCGTTCATTTCTTGGATTGGCAGGTTATTACTGTCGATTCATTGCGGACTTTTCAAAAATCGTCGTACTGCTTACCGCTTTAACTCAGAAGGACAAACCTTTCATTTGGGGTTTCAAACAGGATGAAGCCTTCCAAACCCTCAAGTATATGCTCTGCAACGCTCCTGTTCTTACACTTCTCGACGGAAACGACGATTTCGTTGTCTATTGTGATGCCTCTAACCTAGGCATTGGTTGCATTCTTATGTAACGAGACAAGGTTATCACGTATGCATCTCGACAACTCAAGGTCCACGAGAAGAACTACACTACCCACGATCTCGAACTCGGTGCAGTTGTTTTTGCGTTAAATATTTGGTGACACTACCTTTATAGTACCAAGTGTACGGTCTTCACCGACCATAAGAGCCTACAACATATCTTGAACCAGAAAGAACTGAACATGCGCCAACGCAGATGGGTTGAACTTCTCAACGACTATGATTGTGAGATACGCTACCATCCAGGAAAGGCAAACGTCGTGGCCGATACTCTCAGTCAACGAAGCTATGTGTATAGCTCTCGCGAAGTTCAAGCCCAGAATAATCTCGAAGCCCTAATTTGTGACACTCAGCATGCATGCTTCATTAAGAATACCTTGAAAGAGGAAATGAGGTGTGGTGCTGAAACTCAGCTTATCACAAAATCGAACGGTATTTATCATTATCTTGACCGTATTTGGATCCCCAGCCGCAATAACCTTCGGAGATATTGCTGACTGAAGCCCACAAATTCCGATATTCCATTCACCCCGGTGTCGACAAAATGTACCAGGACCTTCGTTCCAGGTATTGGTGGCCAGAAATGAAAAAGGATATCGCATTGTACGTTTCAAAATGCCTAACTTGTTCAAAAGTTAAGGCCGAACACCAAAGACCCTCTGGCTTACTCGAACAACGCGGGATCCCGATGTGGAAATGGGAGAGTATAGCTATGGACTTCATTACGAAACTCCCTCGCCCGCCATCTGGTCACGATAGCATTTGGGTTATCCTTGATTGTCTTATGAAATCTGCTCACTTTATACCGATACAAGAATACTTAAAGGTAGAACGATTAGCACGAATCTATATCGACGAAGTCATTTGTCGACACGGGACGCTTCATGACATCATCTCTGACCGCGATGGTCGTTTTACCTCGCATCTCTAGGAGACATTCCAGTCCGCTCTTGGTACAACTCTCAATCTCAGTACCGCATTCCCTCCCCAGACCGACGGTCAGACTGAGTGCACGATCCGCACCCTCGAAGACATGCTTCGTTCGTGCGTTATAGATTTTGGTGGTAAATGGGATTCGTATTTGCCTTTAGTAGAATTCTCGTACAATAACAGTTATCATGCTAGTATTCAAATGGCACCCTTTGAGGCATTATATGGTAGAAAATGTCGATCGCCAATTGTATGGCACGAGATCGCAGACTCTCAGATCACTGGTCCCAAGTTACTACAAGAAACGACAGACAAGATCCTCCGAATAAGGGATAATCTCTTGAAAGCTCGGAGTCGTCAAAAGAGCTACGCCGATAAACGCCGCAAGCCTTGAGTTTGAAGTTGGTGATCACGTACTCCTAAAGGTTTCACCTTGGAAGGGGGTGATCCGATTCAGCAAGAAAGGAAAGCTAGCGCCATGATACGTGGGTCCCTTTAAGATTCTGGAAAGAATTTGTAAAGTGGCCAACTGACTCGAATTACCGGTTGAACTCAGCAACGTACATCCGACCTTCCACGTCTCAAACCTCAAGAAGTGCCTAGCTGAAGAAAATCTCCATGTACCTCTCGAAGACCTGCAAGTAAACGAGACCCTGCACTTTGTGGAAAAGCCTGTAGAAATCATGGATCGAGAGACCAAGAAACTTCGACGCTCACGCATTCCCATGGTGAAGGTTTGCTGGGAATGTGAACGCAGCGCCGAGTTCACTTGGGAACTCAAAAGTGATATGAAAGCTAAATATCCGCAACTCTTTGTTACGCCTGCTCCTTAATTTCGGGACGAAATTTTCTAAAATAGGGGAGGCTGTAACAACCCGACTTTTCAGATCGTTACCCGTTTGCTTTTGCTTCGATTTGTAACCGTCTTGTATTTCGAGATTCGATATAAATAAAGGGTTATGTTATACTAAATACTTTTTCATCACACCGCACCACTACATGTTTAAACGCTTTATATTCGCAAACGCTTACGCAACACGAATTACAGAGAATTATGCTATTTAAATTACCGAGTGTGTTTGTTTGTTCGGTAACCACTCACGCCTTCACATTAGCTTATCACAACTAATACGCTAAATCGCAAACGCTGTTATTAGTAGTAGTAATGTTACGTTGTGTGTTCTTTTGTGCTCTACTTGTGTGTGCTTATTATGTGTATTGTTACTCGCAAACGCTATCGCAACGCAAACACAACGCTACTCGCACAACTCGATTTACCACACTAAAACGCAACGCGACCCGAAACTCAGTGCTACGTTAAGATACTTAAAGTACCAATACTAACTAACGCAACAAAACGCATTAAACGAGCATCTTATACGCAAAAACGAGGAATTCCCCCACAAAACAGCACCTTCGAACGAAGGCAGCTGGTTCGAACCAAGGTCACTATGCGAACCCACCATCTCTATAAATAACCAAGCCCCTCCTCATTCATTCTCACTTGCCGATTTCATACTGAAACTCTGCCGAATTGTTGTCCGACCATTTTCAAGTAAGATTTACCAGTTTTATTCAAATACACAACGTTTTCCACTTCGATTTTCCACAAGAATCACTTCATTTTCATCTAAAACTCTTATGTTCTCACTTAAAACTTCATCTTTTCACATAAACTTCTTCTTTTCTTCATAACTTCCCGTTTTTACAAAAATCTTCATCTTTTTCATTAAACCTTCTTCTTTTACAAAGGATTTACACTTAACCGAGTGTAGTGGGACTAGCTACGGCTTCCCAAGTTAGAAATTTGTTGGTTTCACACTCACCAAGTGCTAGATCTAAGTAAAAACCTTTCAAAAACTTTCTTAAACTTGATTTTTACACCAAACCGGACCAAAAACGACATGTATCTCGTTCACTGAATAGTGCAACGAGGTAATGTCGAAACCAGCTTGAAAAGGACTCGAAAATACATCCAATTCAGGCGAAAACACTGCACTGAACGCCAAAAACAGCCAAGTTTGCGAACTGGACTGTTCTGTACGAAGGCACATGGCCTCGTACGAGGCAGCGCTGCCTTCGTACGAAGGCATTGGTTTTACACCTAACAGCCTGATTCCCACTCATGACGTAATCAAAGACCTCTCCGATTTAAGTTTAATCAGTAGCTTAAGGTTGGAGGGATGAACAGTCGATTTTCCGAAGACAGACGCGAAGACACTCGATTTTGGACAACGGAAGCCCCACGGGTACGAAAACCCACCTTTGTACGAAGGCACCAGCTTCGTATGAAGCTTCTGTTTCCCACCGACACTCCGATTTTCGACCGTTTCAGCAGTTTGGAGGACTCACACGTCTGTTCCCGTACGCAGGCTGATCTGGCACTCCCTTCAATCCATTGAGGATTATGTTTCTTGATTAGTACACGCTCTGTGAGTATACTCGAACCCATTTTCGTTTAACGCACTTTTGGGTGTTACATACGTTCTCTATCAAAACACAACACACAACACACAACACAAACACTTTATAAACGCTAACCGCTCCCGCATGCTATATGTGATTTGTTGAATGCTTGTTACTATGCTTACACAATGTTTTGCCAGACCGCCTTTAGCAACGATAGTACTATAGTTTGGACTCAGCTCCTGTGTGACAGGGGTTGCTAAGGATCACATTACCTTACTTCACGTGTTCGCTTCGGCGAACATGTGTCGCGCATACTCTACATCGCAGTCATGTGGTTAGGTTGTATCATTATTGGTAGTTACATGCTTCGCCCGTTACGTGATACATGCTGGTTATGCGTAAACACTTTTATTCTATATCTATGCAAACTTGTGTACTCACCTTTACTTTATGTATTGCCTTTTATTTTAACGTATGTGACAGGTTGATGGTCTGTTTGCTGCAATGGATTAGGAAGTATAGAAACCCGCAAATAAAATCTAGGTTGTCGGATTGGTTTTGTTTAAGAGATTTGAACTCTGTGATGACTCTTTGTGAAATATTTGTTTATTGGTATGGGATAATGAACCTTTTAAATACTGTCATTTAATAGTTGTTATGGATTCTCTTGGGCAATCTGGTTCGCCTAGTGTCGCGCCCCGATGATTCCGCCATCGGTTGGGGTGTGACAGATTGGTATCAGAGCCACAACTATAGGGAATTAGGTCGAGTCATGTAGAATTGACCTAGTCTGTAGTCTAAGTACCAACAGACCAGCTTCGTACGAACCCAGTAGGGGCTTCGTACGAACCCACATTTTGCTAAACTCTCGTTCGAACCTACTATGTTGCACCTTCGTTTTTTTGTGTAGACTAGGTCGAAATTTATGTTGTCGGTGATGCTAGGTTTCATCACTATATGGTTCATTGGTTGAAAGTGAATTATACATCCTAAATGACATTCATCCTCCAACACCTCCAACCCAGCACGTACAAATATAGCAATGATTTGTCATATTACACAATGCGTAAGTTGCACCATAAGAAAACTTTGATTACATATATGTTATACATGACCCGGAGGTCGTAAAAAGGGTTGTGTACCACTCAAAATGGGATTGGGTGGAAAAATACAGATTTTTATACAGGTTAAAGAAGAGCAGGCATATTACCATGATAAACAAATTCAAAGGTTTGTAGCTATCAATTGTTTACTGTCCTGAGTGAAATGCTTGACCAATATCTTTGAATTAAGGAGTGTTTGATATTTAGCATCATGTATGCAATGCTTTTGTTACCGAAGAGATGTAAAAGCATAAGCTTATTGACTTCTTTGTGCAATTGATGGAAGTAAGAATTCAGTTTACTTTATTTATTATTGCCTTTTGGCTGATTATTTTTTTAATTTTTAAATAGACCGCGAAAGGTAACCATGAACTGAAAACCCCTACTTCATACTATGTTCCATGGTATTGAATCATATTTCATTATGTTTTTATTAAATTTCAACAAATCCAAACTATTTTCTTTTGTTAAACCGCATGTACGCACGGGCTGTAACCTAGTCATTGTTATACAGCAAAGATCTGATTTACTAATAAATAAATATATTAGAAGTTTATTTAATTTTTGACGTTTATAATGTTTAACTATCAAGATATTAACTTGAGCTTATAATAACTATTTTTTAATTTTTTTTAACCGCCAACGAAATCAATCCCGAGCATTCTCGGGGCACCCACTGGACCAAACGGGGTACTTCGAGAGTAACCCGAGTCCACCAGGGAAAACCCAGTAACCTACCTGCCCGTAGGCACCACGGTGAAATTACCGGTAAAACCGGTTTGGCTCAAGGATCGAACCCAGGTTTTCCTGGGTCTCCTAACATTGTCCACCAATGCCTCCTCCCCGGGTCTCCTATCATTGCCCACCAATGCCTCACTCTACACCAAGTGAGAGTTGAACTTGCATCTCTAAAGAGAAATGCAAGTTTTCCACCACTTGTTCTAGAGATCATTGGCACTATTTTTTAGTTATTGAAAGCATATGAATAATACTAATTATATAAATTTAATTACTAAGTGAATTATTATAACCTATTAATTATGATCATAACTAATTAAATGTAGCAATTAAAATTTGAATTGCTACTATTATTTTTAAATAAATAATAATGTAGCTTCTAAACGGAAAAGGTTAATGACGGCCAACAATTTATATATGGTGTAACTAATATATAAAAATCACGACTATATGTTTAACAATAATAAAGGAAGTTGCTACATAAAAGATATAACAATAATTTGAAAAGATTCTAGCATGATAGAATATTAACGTTTAATCAGTCTGGATCCAAAAGGTCAAAATACTAAAAATTTTAGACCCTTTATTTACAGTCTAAATCATTTGGTACATGTTGTTGGTTAGTTAGGTGTGCAGGAGAAGAGATATCCCAGATAAAGGCTCACAAGTCCCACCATAAAAACATACAGCAATGGAAATCCCACCTGAGCCCTATGTCTCTTACTTCTCACCAAATCCTGCAACTCAAACCCATCAATAAATTGGTTATATCTTGTCAGATCATCAACAAGGCTTGTTACTTACTACATTATCATAAGACCACTTGTATTATCTATCTATCACAACATCTAAGGCTGTCAACTAACGTTATGGCCGAATTTGCTTTTATGGCGGCAAGTGGCCTTGTGCATTTAACCTAACTAACGCTAAGTAAAAATATGCATAAAGATTATAAATGCTTGAGCAATTCAACTAGAAAATAGAGATAAAATAAATGAATGGATTGAGAACACACATACCAATTCTCCCTGTAAAAAGTGTTTCTCTTGAGCAACCGATCTTTTTTCTTCTGTTAGATGTAGAATGGTTGCTTTAGCCTGAGGATTTGTGTTCATCAAAGCAAGCCAGAAAATAATCCCACATGGCATAACCAAACTGATATATAACATAACTCACCTCGGTAAGCTTTGACTCGAGTTCTTTGACTTTTGACTTCATTGCTTCAACATCTTTAGCTAATAATTTCAGCTCTTCTGTATCGTCAATCTGCACAAACTCTTCATTTCTTTTTGCACACACCTGGCTCGGTTCTTCTATCTTTCTTGCATCATCTTTCCTCTTTGAAGATTCTTCCATCTTCGGTTTTACAGGTTCTTCTATCTTTCTTGCAGCATCTTTCCTCTTTGAAGATTCTTCCATCTTCGGTTTTACAGGTTCTTCTATCTTTCTTGTCACCTCTAAACTTTCACTGGGCACTTCCAAGCTCTCAGCAACCTGTAATTAGTTTAGATAACTATCGTCACTAAAACAACAACTTAAAATAAAAACATACATTTACAAACATACTGGATAAACACCCACAAAATACAAGACATCAAGGTTAGCACTCGTCTAGAGGTGGCAAAATGGGTGGGTTGACCTTTAACACGTATATTTCATGTAGGAAAAATGGTAATAAAAGAAATATACAGTCAGATATCTTTAAGCAAATTGAATTAATAGGTTGAAAACATTTGCATAAAACTTTGAGCAACTTCACAACCCATTCGACTCGTTTCACTTTTTTGTAAGTTTGTATGTCAGTCCGTCATAGATGAAATTTAGCAAAAACGACGCCATTACACACAATAAGGGTCTTACCGTGGCAGGAGAAGTATTTATGTCATCTTTGACTTCTCTGCTTTCATTACTGTCCACCAGCTTTAACGGTTCATTAACTGGTGACTGTGGTGGGGGGATGAGGATCACTTTAAGCTTCTTTTCATCAACAATTTTGCCATCCGCTTTAACAAACTGACAAATAGAAGAATCAGATAAACAAACTTACCATGAAAACCACACTCATAAGACACTAACCATGTTAGATGTGACATCCTCCTCCTTTGTCCCCTCTGGGACGACAGTACTTTGGATTAAGAACTTATCTTTGCTCATCATATCAGGAGGAGCTACCTTTGGCGCTTGCATAGTAACTGCATCATCTCAATAACAGTAATTAACATACACAATTTCTGTAAATTCACTCAAATACTTGTACTCGTAGAGTCACTCAGTCACATGATGCAATTTTATGGGAACCTTTGTTCATAAAAAAGAAAGGTTACACGTTAGATAACCACCAACCCAAAAAAGTATCGTGTCAGACGAAATGCATAATATTTCTTCAGAATGGTAGTTTTGATCTGCAAATAACTAACTATTCATACTTCGCTTGATTGATATAGCAATTGCATATATATACATTTTGTTAAAATCCCTGGTACTGAAACAAGAAAGATTATGGCCATCATATGCATATAACATACCTGAAAATTCACAGGATGCATTTGGATCGATAACTCCAGCATTAGGTCGAACACAATACTTTTTTGGGTTTGTGGTTTTGATCTGCAAAATGGGAAGCAAGCGGTTGCAGTTTGACATTGAGATGAAAAATATAAGATGGAAATCTTCATCACCTTGAAAGCGACATGGTGATTGGTCTTATTGATCATTTGAACAGAACAAGAGCTTTGTTTCTTCAGTTCAACTGGTGTGAAACAAAAAAGGAGGTTAGCAGATATATCAAAATGATCAGTTCTTCCTGTAACTAAACTTTTACCAAAGCATGACTGATCATTTATCTTCTGTTCAGGTATATAATAATGTTTTTTTTTTTGTATAAAAGCAGTGTTTGTTTTCTGAATTTCATTGGAACCACCATGCATAGTAAATAAAACAATCTAATCAGAGATAGATGATACAAACAAACAAAAAAAGAGCAGCTTAGCTTACATATGAACTTAAGTTGTTGCGCCTGAACCTCCAAAATTTCTGGTTTCATTTCTAATATATATATATATATATATATATATATATATATATATATATATATATATATATATATATATATATATATATATATATATACCCTGAAAATCAACATGAAATGGTTACAAATAACAAGATAATTCATGGACCGAATCGCTGAATATTAAACCAAAGAAGATGATTGAAACGGACCTGGCCTGGGGATTTGAGTATTGAGCGTAACGCTTGGGTTGGGTTGTTGATTCAATTGGAACCCTAAAAAGGGCGAATGAATTTGGGAAGAATTGAAAGCCAAGTTTGTTTTTCAAGGTGGTTTGGTACCAACAACATCAGTTTGTTGAACCGTTTTCGTTTGATTCGAAATTCGAATTAATTTAACTTATACAGATAAATTGTTTTTATTTTTATACAGAGTTGTAATATCTCAACTAGGGCTGTGCACGAGTCGAGCGGAGCTTTGCTCGTGCTTGACTTGTTTACAAATCTAATCAAGTGGAGCGGCTCATTTAAAACCAAGACTCAAATCAAGTGAGCATTTTTCGAGTAGTAAATATTCTAAGCGAGTGTCGAGTGATTTGGACAACCGTGTCGCCCGATTTAAGTTTGCTGAGAGAGATAGTGACAATGTTTGGTCTCAAGTTTTTATGTCTTTAAAAACATACACATTTCGTGGCATAATATTTTTCTTATGAATTACAATGTCGTGGCCGACGAGACAATGATCATATTGCACAAACAATTACGTTGAGAGCAGGAGACGTCGACTTAGGTTAACGACATAAAACATTGAGGCGATGAACAGCCTATCGTTTATCGGTTTAGGATTTAACTTTTAGATTTAATATTAATTTTTTTATTGGCGTGGTTGAGCTAATATAGTTGTAAATTTGTATATAGCAGACCAAAGTCTAATAGAGTGGTATATTAATTTAATTTATATTCAAGTATAGATGTATGTGTAATGTGTGTATATATATAGGTGTGTATGTATACATGGGGGTAGCTTAGTGTAAGTTGGGGGGTGCCCCCCCCCCCCCCTCCTCCGAATGTTACGGTTAGAAGTGTAAAATGTTCTATTTTCGCCCGAAAATTTTAAAGTTAAATAGGATCCCACCCCCCCCCCCCTCTCCAATTATTTTGCCTAAATATTTATACAATATATGAATTGGGTCCCATGACTTTCCGTGTCACACCCCCAAAATCCACACGCGGAGTACCACCGCTGGGAGGCGTGACATGACCAGGATCAAGCCATCAATCATGTCAAACATAGTAATTAAGTGTAAAAGTAGGAAAATGCAATTCATCTTGACATGACCGATGTTCATAACCAAACGTTGTTTAAGTAGCGGAAGCATAATAATGAAAACCCAAAGTAAGTTATAAGTTCAAATATCGTCTACGATCCGTATCCCACAACGACCTGCTCCTTCCTGTGCAAGCTCCATATGTACCTAAGGCCCTGCAAGGCATGTAACAGAGAGTCAACAACTAGTTGAGCGAGTTCACAGTGGGTTGTTTAGTAATAATGTTCGTTTCATAAATCGTTTGTTTGTTTAGTAACCCATGTATCGTTATCAATTACATCGCGGCCCTCCAGGCATGTTTGCGAAGATTAGTGGGGGTTTCCCATGTATTGTAGACTAGTTATATTTGTATCGCGGCCCTCCAGGCATGTTTGCGAAGATTAAAGTATAGTTCGCGGCCATTCCAGGCATGTTTGCGAAGATCGTTTTAGTATAGTTCGCGGCCATTCCAGGCATGTTTGCGAAGATCGTTCAAGTATAGTTAAGGTTGTTGTCCTACCCAAGGAGGACGAACGTACGTATTCTACCCAAGGAGAATACGCAGGATTAATATTGGCATCCTACCCATGGAGGATGGCGGTACATATCCTACCCAAGGAGGATATGTAGGTTCCTTTTAATTTCTTTAACCCATTCCCAACCACCGGGAATCCCATGCCTTAGAAAGTGTGTGAACTCACCTGAGTTTGCTCGGTATGCTAAGTATGTGCTCAAAGTAAGTCAATCACGTCCTAAAGTACGCACGTATAGAATAATCAGTTGGTGTTCAAGTTGCTCACGTATTAAGCAGGTAGCACGTAATCACAATCATACAAGTCATGTCTAACGTCTAACAGCAGTTAAATATTCCAGTTAACACTTAACAGAATCCATTCAAGTTACAGCACAGCTCGACGAAACACATAAGTTGGCGAAACAAGATATTGACGAAACACATTCTGTTTCGTCGAGGTGTCCCCTGGCGAAACAGAACTTCTGATTCGTCGACTACTCTTGGCGAAACACATTCTGTTTCGCCGAGAGTTCTGTTTCGTCGGACGTCAGTTTCGCAGACAACAGATGCAGCAGTTACAAATATACACAGAACCCTAATCATGCTAGCAGCCGTTATCAGTATCAGAAATCATATGAAGGTCAATGTGCAGAACGAATCATCACAACTCAATCATCCAAGAATCATAGTCTAGCATAAACCCTAGTTTTTGTGTATAACATATAAATTTAACATCCAACAATCATATCATTGAACCCTATCAAGATGCTAACTTGAATTCAGAATCAAATCATATTAACAACATTCAGAACCGAGCATTCGATCATATTCAGTTTCGCATAGAATTACGCATCCGATTAACCATGTATATCGCAATCAAGAACATCATACCCATATACTCCTATATAATCCAGAAATCAAGTATATACACAAACATGAATCGAGCTATTACAGAAATATTAAACCGATTAACGAACACACACTAACCGGAATAAGAGAAATACGAATCGATCGCTAAGATATCGCCGGGAACCTCCAACTGCCGTCGCACAGGAGGGAAAGGGGCTCTAGGGTTTTGGTTGTTTGATAGCAGATGTAAAAACTGATGTTGTTTCACGTTTTAAACTCAAAATAGCGTGTTGGGCCCGAACTGGGCTTCGGTGAAACTGGGCTCGGCGAAACAGACTTCTGTTTCGTCGAGATGCTTTTGGCGAAACAGTCTGTTTCGTCGAGATTTGTTATGGCGAAACACACTTGTGTTTCGTCGGGTTCTTTCATAAGTTAAGCAGTTTACGTTTCTCGACAGGTTCCATGTTATACAATCAAACACATAATCATGTAAACACAATACGTTTATTATAACACGAAGTGTACAGTTACAAGTCAGACAAGTCAAACAACTAAACAGTCAAAGTCAACGTGCATTAAATGCAAATAAAGAATGTTGGAAATTTCGAGTTGTCACATTATCCCCAACTTGAAAGAAATTTCGTCCCGAAATTTAGTATGCAGTTACTGAGGAAGCTAATAGTGTGACGTTGTTTACCTGTTTCGTATCGCGGCTCCCCG
This sequence comes from Helianthus tuberosus, assembly GCA_030545235.1. Lineage (NCBI taxonomy): Eukaryota > Viridiplantae > Streptophyta > Magnoliopsida > Asterales > Asteraceae > Helianthus > Helianthus tuberosus. Next base: position 63,809,468 of record CM060420.1, read on the forward strand.
AGCATGTATGCGAAGATTACTGGTTTTCCTGGGGTGTCACATTATCCCCCCCGTTGATTTGGAATTTCGTCCCGAAATTCTGCAATAGTAGTTTCAGCCTCAGTAGTAGTTGCATTGGTTCCGAATAACTGGGGATATTTGAGTTCCATTTGATCTTCTCGTTCCCAGGTATACTCTGGGCCACGACGGGAGTTCCAACGAACTCGTACAAGAGGGATTCTCGTGTTCTTGAGGACCTTAACATCCCGGTCCGTGATTTCAACAGGTTCCTCGACGAAGTGCAACCGCTCGTCGATAGTGAGTTCCTTTAAGGGAACTATGTGGGTCTCATCTGACGTACACTTCTTCAGATTCGACACGTGAAAGACATTGTGAACTGCACTGAGTTCAGGTGGTAAGTTCAATCTGTAGGCCACTTTGCCTATTTTCTCAATAACCTCGAAAGGTCCAACATATCGTGGATTTAGTTTGCCGTGTTTGCCAAAACGAACCACACCCTTCCAGGGTGAAACTTTAAGTAGCGCTCGATCCCCAACCTGGAATTCGAGTAGTTTCCTGTCTCAATCAGCGTATGCTTTCTGACGGTCGCGTGCTGCCGCCATGCGTTGTCGTATTTATGCAATCTTTTCTGTAGTATCGACTACCATTTCTGGACCTGTGATTTGACTTTCTCCCACCTCTGCCCAACAGAGAGGTGACTGGCACTTACGCCCGTACAGTGCCTCGAGTGGTGCAGCTTTAATGCTGGTGTGGTAGCTGTTGTTGTAAGAAAATTTCACGAGTGGCAGATGTTTTTTTTTTCCCAACCATTGCCAAAGTCAATTACGCACGCCCGAAGCATGTCTTCTAGAGTTTGAATAGTACGCTCAGACTGCCCATCCGTCTGAGGATGATAAGCTGTGCTCATGTCTAGTCGAGAGCCAAAAGAGTTGTGCATTGCTTGCCACAGTTCTGAAGTAAAGCGTGCATCATGATCAGAGATGATAGAGGTTGGCACCCCGTGCCTTGAAACCATTTCTTTTAAGTAGATGTCTGCTAGGGTAGAGAACTTGTCTGTTTCCTTAATAGCCAGGAAGTGAGCAGACTTTGTGAGTCGATCCACGATCACCCAAATAGTATCATTTCCGTGCTGAGATCTAGGTAAGCCTGTAACAAAATCCATGGAAATTTGTTCCCATTTCCATTGTGGTATCTCAGGTTGTTGAAGTGGTCCTGACGGTTTCTGATATTCTGCCTTGACTCTCGCAGAAGTCAAGCATTTGCTAACGTATGTGGCTATGTGGGCCTTCATGCTAGGCCACCAGTATGTAGTTTTGATATCGTGGTACATTTTATCCGAACCTGGATGTACCGAGTAGCAAGACTTATGAGCTTCATCCATTACAAGCTCGCGTAAGTTGCCATAGAGTGGGACCCAGATGCGTCCTGTTACATAGTAGGCTCCGTCTGCCTTTTGTTCTAATCTTTGCCTTGAGTCGCGTAGGGCTTCAGCCCTAACGTTTTCTGGTTTCAATGCTTCTACCTGAGCATCTCGTATTTGTGAAGGAAGACTAGACTGAATGGTGAGTTGCAACGCTCGTACACGCCTAGGTGTAGTATCCTTTCGATTGAGGGCGTCGGCCACCACATTGGCTTTGCCCGGATGGTACTTTATGGCACACTCATAATCGTTCAGCAGCTCGACCCATCTACGTTGTCGCATGTTCAACTCTTTCTGCTTGAAAATATGTTCGAGACTCCTGTGATTGGTGTAGATGGTGCCCTTAGTGCCATACAGGTAATGTCGCCATATCTTGAGCGCAAAAACAACGGTTCCCAGCTCTAAATCATGAGTAGTGTAATTCCGTTCGTGAATCTTAAGTTGGCGCGAAGCATAAGCAATGACTTTATCCCGTTGCATCAACACACATCCAAGACCTTGGATGGATGCGTCGCAGTAAACTATAAAATCGTCCGTGCCTTCAGGCAATGAGAGGATAGGTGCGCTACAAAGTCTATCCTTTAAGTGCTGAAACGCTGTTTCCTGTGTATTACCCCAACGGTAAGCAACACCTTTCTGTGTCAGTAGTGTAAGCGGCTGAGCAATCTTCGAGAAGTCTTTGATGAATCGTCTGTAATAACCTGCCAAACCCAAGAATTGGCATATTTCTGTCGGTGTGCGAGGTGCAGGCCAGTTCTTGATCGTATCTACCTTGGATGGATCGACATGAATCCCATCCTTGTTTACCACATGGCCTAGGAAGTGGACTTCACGAAGCCAGAAGTCGCATTTCGAAAATTTGGCGTACAGTTGTTCCGTTCGAAGGAGTTCCAAAATAAGTCGTAAGTGCTGCTCGTGTTCCTCCTGACTCTTCGAATAGATCAGGATGTCGTCAATAAAAACAATAACGAACTTGTCAAGATAAGGTTTGCACACCCTGTTCATAAGATTCCATGAAAACCGCAGGCGCGTCCGTTAGCCCGAATGGCAGGACCAAAAACTCGTAATGGCCGTAGCGAGTTCTGAATTCTGTTTTGGAGACGTCCTCATCCCGGACTCTCAGCTGATGGTATCCTGACCTTAAGTCTATCTTGGAGTAGTAGCTTGACCCTTGCAGCTGGTCGAATAAATCATCTATGCGCGGAAGAGGATAACGATTCTTGATCGTCACCTTGTTGAGTTCACGGTAGTCTATATACATCCTGAACGTACCGTCTTTCTTCTTTACGAATAACACTGGAGCTCCCCAAGGCGAAGAGTTAGGACGTATGAAACCCTTTTCCAAGAGTTCTTGTAGTTGCTTAGACAGTTCTTCCAGTTCCGTTGGAGCTAAGCGATAAGGTGCTCGAGCTATGGGTGCTGCTCCTGGAGCGAGCTCGATCTGAAATTCGACCACTGGAATATCCCCAATCTTTTTCTCTTTCTTCGATGTATCAGTAACGAGTGCTAAAACAGCTGTGTGGCCGCCCTTTCGTAAACACTTCTGGGCCTTCAAGAAGGGTATGATGCCACTCACGACACCACTCTTGTCGCCTTGAACTTCGAGAGGTTCTTTACCAGAACGGGGAATACGAATGATCTTTTCCTTGCATAGGATCTCTGCTTATTGTTGGGATAACCAATCCATACCAATGACGATGTCGTAACTATCGCAACGTTGAGGTCATTACTAGTATCACCCTGACCAATCACGAACACTCGACCCCTGGCACCATTGCCGTCGTTATTACCCCCGTTGTCTTCCCTAGTCCCCGTTTCCTTGGTTGTGGTTCTGATTCTGGTTCTGATTCAACCGTGGGCAGTGTCTCTTGAAGTGACCTTCAGCCCCACACTGATAACATCCCTTGTTACCCTGCTGTTGCCGCTGATTCTATAGATCTTGTATCTGTTGTTGTTGGTTCTGGCTTGCAGAACGTGAGTTTCTACCATCCTTGGCTCCATAACCAAGCTTGTCGCATCATTGACAATGATTTCGGTTGCACTGCCCGCTGTGGTGCAAGTTACATCGTTTGCACTTAGGGTGGTTTCCCCTGTATCCACCCTGCCGTTGACTGCTGAAAGGTTGCTGACTAGGACTTTGGTTGTCATCGATCTTTCACTGTTGTGCCTGGGACAGAATCGTAGTCGAACCCTTGCCAGAGGTTCCATTCCACTTTCATTCGTTGTCACTGAGGATAGCAAAAGTAGTTGAAGTAGTAGCACCAATACGTCTAGGCAGCTTGTTCTGTTCCACTGCCTGGTCTGTGGGACGATGAGCAAGATGAGTAACATCTTGAATAGTAGCAAGATTAGCAGTCATCACATGACTTTGAATTTCTGGTACTAAGCCTTTGAGGTACCGCTCTCGGTGCGCTTGATGGGAGGTTCCACCATAGTAGGGCACAAAGTTGCCAGCTCGTTAGATCGCTTCGTATACGCCTCTATTTCTGACCCCGTCATCTTCAGGTTAAAGAACTCCACTTCCAGTTTGTGGATGTTATCATAGTTACAGTATTCTAGTTTGATTAGTTTCTTGAATTCGTCCCAAGGGGTGGCATTAGCAGTCGCCAGCCCCCAGCATCGTAACTTGCGCGTTCCACCAAGTTTGCGCAGTGTCTTCGAGACCATCAGTGGCATATTTCACCTTACTAGCCTCGGGTCATTCGCATAATCGAAGTCCGATTCGAGTTCCTCGAACTTAACGGAGGAGTCCAACAGCTCCTTCAGTGTCGTTGAAAGTAGTAGGACGACAGTCCATAAAAAGTCGTGTATATGCATACAGGTGGCTGAGCGTGTTGACTTGTCGTGTGCGTAAGAGTAATCAAAATTGAGCACAAGTGTTGAGTTACGAGAGTAGGATCTAAAAATCCTAGAGTAAGTGGCGATGGCAGGTTACACCTCCTGCCTGGGCAGCTGCAAGTGCTGCAGTGACTTGTTCAGTGATCGAAGCCGCCAACTGGGCTTGAGTTAGGTTAACGCGTCCACACATGATCTTGACATCAAGGAGAACATGTGGGTGAGAGGTTCGCAAATAGTGCGAAGAGAGTGAGCACACAAGTATTCTCAAGCAACAACATATAGTAGGTTCTGTACTCTAAGCATACCGCGAGCAAAGTTCTATGTAGTTCTAGCATGTAGGTAAAGTAACATGAATAGTAGTACCTATGATGTTGAGCCTTGCACGTGGAGCGAAGCGTCGTTGTGGATCGTTGAGAGCACTGTTCTGGTTATAGTCTGGTTTTAACAAAATCGTTTTCCCTTTATTAAAACCGAGTTCTCTATAACCAATGGCTCTGATACCAATCTGTCACACCCCCAAAATCCACACGCGGAGTACCACCGCTGGGAGGCGTGACATGACCAGGATCAAGCCATCAATCATGTCAAACATAGTAATTAAGTGTAAAAGTAGGAAAATGCAATTCATCTTGACATGACCGATGTTCATAACCAAACGTTGTTTAAGTAGCGGAAGCATAATAATGAAAACCCAAAGTAAGTTATAAGTTCAAATATCGTCTACGATCCGTATCCCACAACGACCTGCTCCTTCCTGTGCAAGCTCCATATGTACCTAAGGCCCTGCAAGGCATGTAACAGAGAGTCAACAACTAGTTGAGCGAGTTCACAGTGGGTTGTTTAGTAATAATGTTCGTTTCATAAATCGTTTGTTTGTTTAGTAACCCATGTATCGTTATCAATTACATCGCGGCCCTCCAGGCATGTTTGCGAAGATTAGTGGGGGTTTCCCATGTATTGTAGACTAGTTATATTTGTATCGCGGCCCTCCAGGCATGTTTGCGAAGATTAAAGTATAGTTCGCGGCCATTCCAGGCATGTTTGCGAAGATCGTTTTAGTATAGTTCGCGGCCATTCCAGGCATGTTTGCGAAGATCGTTCAAGTATAGTTAAGGTTGTTGTCCTACCCAAGGAGGACGAACGTACGTATTCTACCCAAGGAGAATACGCAGGATTAATATTGGCATCCTACCCATGGAGGATGGCGGTACATATCCTACCCAAGGAGGATATGTAGGTTCCTTTTAATTTCTTTAACCCATTCCCAACCACCGGGAATCCCATGCCTTAGAAAGTGTGTGAACTCACCTGAGTTTGCTCGGTATGCTAAGTATGTGCTCAAAGTAAGTCAATCACGTCCTAAAGTACGCACGTATAGAATAATCAGTTGGTGTTCAAGTTGCTCACGTATTAAGCAGGTAGCACGTAATCACAATCATACAAGTCATGTCTAACGTCTAACAGCAGTTAAATATTCCAGTTAACACTTAACAGAATCCATTCAAGTTACAGCACAGCTCGACGAAACACATAAGTTGGCGAAACAAGATATTGACGAAACACATTCTGTTTCGTCGAGGTGTCCCCTGGCGAAACAGAACTTCTGATTCGTCGACTACTCTTGGCGAAACACATTCTGTTTCGCCGAGAGTTCTGTTTCGTCGGACGTCAGTTTCGCAGACAACAGATGCAGCAGTTACAAATATACACAGAACCCTAATCATGCTAGCAGCCGTTATCAGTATCAGAAATCATATGAAGGTCAATGTGCAGAACGAATCATCACAACTCAATCATCCAAGAATCATAGTCTAGCATAAACCCTAGTTTTTGTGTATAACATATAAATTTAACATCCAACAATCATATCATTGAACCCTATCAAGATGCTAACTTGAATTCAGAATCAAATCATATTAACAACATTCAGAACCGAGCATTCGATCATATTCAGTTTCGCATAGAATTACGCATCCGATTAACCATGTATATCGCAATCAAGAACATCATACCCATATACTCCTATATAATCCAGAAATCAAGTATATACACAAACATGAATCGAGCTATTACAGAAATATTAAACCGATTAACGAACACACACTAACCGGAATAAGAGAAATACGAATCGATCGCTAAGATATCGCCGGGAACCTCCAACTGCCGTCGCACAGGAGGGAAAGGGGCTCTAGGGTTTTGGTTGTTTGATAGCAGATGTAAAAACTGATGTTGTTTCACGTTTTAAACTCAAAATAGCGTGTTGGGCCCGAACTGGGCTTCGGTGAAACTGGGCTCGGCGAAACAGACTTCTGTTTCGTCGAGATGCTTTTGGCGAAACAGTCTGTTTCGTCGAGATTTGTTATGGCGAAACACACTTGTGTTTCGTCGGGTTCTTTCATAAGTTAAGCAGTTTACGTTTCTCGACAGGTTCCATGTTATACAATCAAACACATAATCATGTAAACACAATACGTTTATTATAACACGAAGTGTACAGTTACAAGTCAGACAAGTCAAACAACTAAACAGTCAAAGTCAACGTGCATTAAATGCAAATAAAGAATGTTGGAAATTTCGAGTTGTCACATTCCGCCCCCTCGAAACTTTTGGTCAAGCTCCGCCACTGTATGTATATATATGTATAATTTATATTTGTGTATATATATGTGCATATACATGTTTATATATGTATGTGTGTATATGTATATGTATATGTATATATGCTAATTAAAAATTAATAATTCGAGCCGAGCGAAGCTGACCTTTGCTCATGCTTGGCTCGTTTACAACCGAACGTCAAATCAAACGGGCATTTTACAGGCAATTTTTGAATGAGCAACGAGCGGCGAGCGATTTGAACGGCCCTAATAACAATTAACATCTATTCTAAAGTCCAACAATTGATCCAATATCCAAACCTAATCTCTAAATTAAAATGGTTTCTAATTTGACGAACCCTCATCAAAGAATAACATTTTTAGGCCACCTGGGTATACTCTAACACCCACAGGTGTTAATCCTAATAGGCATCCATTAACACCTGTTATACTGCTTTTGAAGGATGTTAAGAGACATTAAAAGTTTCACATGTTATGAAGTTAACTTGGAGAAATGGGGGAATCAAGCATTGCAAAATTTACACACACACACACAACATGCTATATATATTAGGGGTGGCAACAAAAACCCAACCATGATATTTTGGGTTATTTTAAACCTCTTTAAAAAAGGAAATAAGTCAGAATGGGTTGGGGATTTAGTCAAGATGGGTTTTAAAATACCAATCTAAATTTTAACATGGGTCAGGATGAGTTTTATATGTCACACCCTGACTTTTGCGGAAGCGTGATTATTGGTGTGACTTTCTTAATACCATAGCATTCAATCATAACAACGCTATATGATAAAAACCAGTAGATGTTCATCCATGTATTAAGTTTGAAAATACCACAACATAAATTGTCTGAAACGTTGACACCGAATTCAAATTACAAACCATAACATGTTTTAAGGAGTTCACTAAGACTCGACAAAAGACCTTAAACAAACCCGAGTTTAGAACCATGTATCTCATCCAGGATTAAGATACATCTCCTAAACCCTACTGACTTGGATGACATCCTTTATTTATTACGCAGCTTGAAAACATGCAAACACCTGCCAGATCCACTTAGTTCCCTGAAATACATGTAATTTGAAAACATCAACAAAAGTTGAGCGAGTTCATGTGTTTGTGTATGAATAAACCTTTAAAGTATGTATGTATGTATGTAGGTCCCTGGTATGTAGCAATAAGAAAAACAGATCACCAATGTTTGCAAGGCCAATGGTATGTGTGAAATGGTGCAGGAAAACTCAAACCTAGCAAATTTGTACCGGGCCTCCGGCTGGAAGACATAGTCACCCTATGGGCCACCCTGGTCCCCATGGGTGTGGGCTCGCTACACCCAAATAGATCTATCACTCATGTCCCTCGGTCCTACGATGAGGATTAATGGCCTTAAGTGTTGTACCCACCTTTCATATGATCAAGTAGTAACCCTCCTTAGCAAACCATACCATGTATAAAACGTTTGTAAACAATTGTAACATGTATTTCACCCCCGAAGTTATAAAACTGAAAACAGTTAAAAGAAAAGGGGGATATGAACTCACAGTTTTGCGTCTTCGGTACTCGTAACTCAAATCTCTTCAGCAAACACGACCCCCTACAATGTACTAGGGTCTATTAGACGAACGGGTCGTGCCTTGCCTTAGTATTTACGTTTTTGAGTTACGTTTCTTTCATGTCTTCAATGTTATTCCAAGTTATAATTTATTGTTAAAAAATGATTATTTTAACTTTAAATTATATTTGATTTTGGAATAATTTGTTAAACAATATTTCTGTAATAATACTTCTCAAGTATTTCCTTCCCAAGGATGGGGGTATCTCATACATGTGTATTCGTATTCTTGTATTTGTAGTTCCAAAATAATATATTTTTAAGTCTAACTTAGAAAATATATTTAAACTTATTTTGTCCAAAAATAATGTATTTCAAGAAAATATATATTTTTGCCAAAAATCATATATCTTCTAAATATTCCAAGAAAATATATTTTAACTTCCCAAAAATAATATACTTTCTCCTTGTCGAAAATATGATATAACTTGGTAATATTTACAAAAATCATATTTCATTTTCTTATGTCCAAAATATTATTTACCAAAAATATATTTGTAACAGTATTCTCCGGAATATTTTATAAGTTACGTTCTTGTTCGGTTTGCCAATATTATGTGTGTAACTTATATATTTATTCCTTGTGATTTTTGGTATTATTTTGGATTGTAAATTCTTGGTATTTTGTTAAGTTACATTACTTTAAATCCTAAAATAATATAACTAATACACAAAGTATACAAATAATCACACACAATGTGTCTTTAATGTAAATATATATTCTAAATACATATTTATCCATTTTTATTTATAAAAAACCAACCTCCAATACTTGTATTTTTGTAACAAAGATTATGGCAAATGTTACATTGAAAACCATAGTTAAAACACACTTTGTAAATATTTGTTTAGAAAATATTTTTCTAAGTGTTTATATTTTTAGAAAATTTTGCCATGGTTTCCCCTAAAAATGGAGGTGTCCATGCTATCAAAGCATATCATTTTCTTTTTTAAAAACATCACAAACAATCAACAATCAACCCTAGACAACTTACACTTACCAAGTGCCAAAACAAAACAATGCTATTTACATAATAATCATGAACTTGAATTTTCATAAAAACTTGTAGTAACTTGGTAGTGTGTTTAGTAGGTTTAGTTACCCTATAAAGTGTGTTTACTTCTTTAAAAAACTCAGTCTTAGAAGATTTAGGTGTTTACAACTTGTAAACATGTTTTACAAAAACGTTTCTTTATGAAATCTTCTTGTTTCTCAAGTGTTTCTACACTTGTTTTATCACCAAAAATAGTGTATGTTTAAGTAAGGACCAAGATCTTCTAAAAATCATACTTTGAACTTGGTTCTTTTGGAAAACCATTCATAAATCTTAGATCCATAAGATTATTAACTCACTTTGATTATTATTTTTCAAGAAATCACTTTATTCTTCAAGTTCATGCTTACACATGAGGATGATCATCTTGTTTTATCACATAATCATCCTCTTACTTGCTAGATCATGTGTTTAATCACAATCTAGCAAGCTCCTTATGATGATCAACATCATAATCTCAAGAAAATAACAATCAAGTATCATACATACACTAAACAACATAGTTTCATCAAGATTTCATCATATGTTAGGCTTATGTTCATGTTTCTTGATTAGGTTCTTTAGTGTTCTACATGATTATCAATGTATAACATCTTTTAACCAACAAAATTAGAAGTAACAAAGGGTTATAAGGGCCTTACTACTAGCTCTATGGCTAGGGATGAACACAAGAAGTTGTAGATGATAAATGTGTTGGATAAAAGCAAGTGAGAAAGGTCCTTGAAGTTCCAAAGCCACCAAGCTTCTTGATGTTGCTCCTAGCACCTTGTGTACAACTTGGAATGGACAAATGATGATGATGGTGGGGTGGTTGTGGTTCGGCCGAGAGCCAAGGGAGATGGAGGAGAAAGATGGAGATGTTGGGTGTTGATGATGAATGAAGGTTAAGGTCTTGGGGTTAATATAAACTCATTTCCAACAAGTGTTTAAACTTTGGGTTTTATGTTCTCTAAAGTACATGACACAATCTAATAAACAATCAAATAAAATCCACCAATTAGGCCATGTGTGGGCCGATTACTAGCTGGGGGGTCTAAGTGTAAGTTTAAACCATATAGTTAGTTTTAAAGTTCAAATTCAAGTGTTAGTTGTAAGTGTTAGTTACTAGATATTTTTAGTGGGTGTTAAGGTGTTCGGGGATCATAACTAGCTCAGAAATAATAAAACAATGCTTCTAGTATAATTTTGGTGTTTCGGGTAGTGTCCGGTTGTTTGGTTAGATACCGGTTCGTTAAAGTGTCAAGCTATTCCGTTTAGTGATCTTTATGTACCCTTTTGTGACACTTTTAATTCCCGACACTTAGGAAAGCATTCAAGACCATTTAGTCATATTTTTGCATGTTACCAACTTGTTAAAATGCTGATTTTTGCTGAAAAATGTTGAATTCAGCACTTTAAGTGGGTTTTAGGCACTTTCCGGTACTCAAACTATCACCTAGTGAAGCAGTTTTGTGATCCTCACTTTCCTACACACTATACTAGTGTAGTACCTTGTCTCTGGCCCATACGGGGTCTCAAAACACTCTCCGTCTATGTACTGAACTTTGTCAGCATTTTTCTGAGTTATCCGCTAACTGTGCTAGCTGTGCTTTGTGCATCGTTTATGTCAATAAAGTTTGTATGTAAAAATGATGTGACATTATGAAATGTGATGCACATGTAAGTATGATGCAGAAATCAGGAAGCAGTCATTTGTAATTCAGCACAGTCATTAAGCACTAATCATGGTTAATTAAATTGTACGGATACCTGGATTTTTGACGGTTGTCACATTCTCCCCCTGTTAAGAAAATTTCGTCCCGAAATTTTAGTTCGGCTACTAGCTGCAGAGGTCTTAGGGAATAAGTGTGGATATTTTGCTTTCATGCAATCCTCACGCTCCCAAGTAAACTCTGGGCCGTGACGCGTGTTCCTTCGAACCTTGACAAGTTTAACACTACTCCTTCGCGTCTTGTTAACCTTCCAATCAGTAACCTCAACAGGTTCTTCAGTAAAGTGGAGTGTGCCGTCAATGTGGACTTCATCGGCAGGAATGACAACTGTTTCTTGAGTTGGACTCTTTTTCAGGTTAGATACATGAAATGTATCATGAACGCCATTCAGTTCTGCGGGTAGATCCAACTTGAAAACTACCAGACCAATCCTCTCTAGAATTTTGAACGGTCCAATGTATCTTGGGTTCAATTTCCCACGCTTCCCAAAGCGTGCCACACTCTTCCAGGGTGAAACCTTTAACAAAACCATATCTCCCACTTGAAACTCCAAAGGTTTCCTTCTTTGGTCCGCATAGCTCTTTTGTCGATCACGAGCCGCCTTGATGCGCTCTCGGATCCATTTAATCTTGTATGTCGTTTCTTGAACCAATTCAGGACCAACAAGTTGTCTATCACCCGCGTCTGCCCAGCATAACGGTGATCGACACTTGCGTCCATAGAGAGTTTCAAACGGTGCAGCTTGAATGCTTGCATGGTAGCTGTTATTATATGAGAATTCAACCAAAGGTAGATGAGTGTCCCAACTGCCACCCAAATCCATTACGCAAGCCCGCAACATATCTTCTAGCGTTTGAATCGTCAGTTCACTCTGGCCATCTGTCTGTGGGTGGAATGCCGTACTCAGATTCAATTGAGAACCAAAGGCTTCTTGGAAGGATTGCCAAATCCTTGATACAAATCTTCCGTCTCTATCGGAAATAATCGAGAGAGGCACTCCATGTCGTGCAACTATCTCTCTGAGATATAGCTCAGCAAGCTTGCTAGTGTTATCCTTTTCCTTGATTGGAAAAAAGTGTGCAGATTTCGTCAGACGGTCTACGATTACCCAAACCGTATCATGACCTCTGGGCGTCTTTGGTAACTTCATTATAAAATCCATTGAAATCTGCTCCCATTTCCACATGGGTATTTCAGGTTGTTGCAGAAGACCTGAAGGCTTCTGATATTCGGCCTTTACCTTAGCACAAGTCAAACATTTGCCAACATACGTTGCAACATCACCTTTTAATATCGGCCACCAATAAAAATCCTTTAAATCTTGGTACATCTTATCCGATCCTGGATGGATCGAGTACCTTGATTTATGAGCTTCATCAAAAATAACGTTTCTAAGACCAGCAAAGAGGGGAACCCAAATTCTTCCCATGAAACACAACGTTCCTTCCTCATTTGGTACCAACTGTTTCTCCATCCCACGGAGATATTCATCTTCAAGATTCCTTTCCTTAAGAGCTTCTCTCTGCGCGACACGAATGCGCAACGAGAGGTCCATTTGAATAATCATTTCCAAAGCCCTAACCCTTATGGGCTTGATTCTTTCCTTCCGACTCAAGGCGTCTACGACCACATTCGCCTTCCCTGGGTGATACTTAATTTCACAATCATAATCGTTTAACAACTCAACCCATCGTCTCTGTCTCATATTAAGCTCTTTCTGATCAAATATATGTTGTAAGCTCTTGTGATCAGTAAAGATCGTGCATCGCGTGCCATACAAATAATGTCGCCAGATCTTCAAAGCAAACACCACAGCCCCTAGTTCCAAATCATGTGTGGTGTAGTTCTTCTCATGAACCTTCAACTGGCGTGAAGCATAAGCTATGACCTTCTGTCGCTGCATCAGCACGCAGCCTAAACCTTGACGTGAGGCGTCGCAATATACCACAAAGTCATCAGTGCCTTCGGGTAGGGATAAGATGGGTGCATCACAAAGCTTGTTCTTCAACAACTGAAATGCTTCTTCTTGCTTGTCTCCCCATTCATACTTCTTGTCCTTTTGAGTGAGGGAGGTCAATGGTTGAGCGGTTTTTGAAAAATCCTCGATGAATCTACGATAATACCCTGCCAAACCTAGGAAATGACGGATCTCAGTTGGCATCTTCGGAGTCTCCCAATTCTTGATTGCCTCGATCTTTGTGGGATCCACATGAATTCTATCTTCGTTAACCACATGACCAAGGAACTGAACTTCGCGCAACCAGAACTCGCACTTCGAGAACTTTGCGTATAATTTCTCTTTCTTAAGCAGCTCTAAAATAGCTCTTAGATGCTGCTCGTGCTATTCCTTTTTCTTGGAATAAATCAAGATATCATCGATAAACACAATCACAAATTTATCGAGATATGGCTTGCAGACTCTATTCATCAAATCCATAAACATTGCTGGCGCGTTGGTCAAACCAAACGGCATAACCAGGAACTCGTAATGTCCATATCGAGTCCTAAAGGCAGTCTTTGGAATACTCTCCTCTTGTATTCTCAACTGGTGATAACCTGATCGAAGATCGATCTTGGAGTAAAAACTCGAACCTTGTAAGTGATCGAACAGGTCATCAATCCTTGGCAAAGGATACCGATTCTTAATGGTCAACTTGTTTAGCTCTCGGTAGTCGATACACATGCGGAAACTACCATCTTTCTTCTTAATGAAAAAAACTGGAGCTCCCCAAGGCGAGAAGCTTGGTCTGATAAATCCCTTTGTCCAATAGCTCCTGAAGTTGTGTTGAGAACTCCTGCATTTCTGAAGGTGCAAGTCGATATGGTGCCTTAGCTACAGGTGCGGCGCCTGGAACTAAGTCAATGTGGAACTCGGCTTGTCTTTGAGGCGGAAATCATGGCAAGTCTTCGGGAAAGACTTCAGGATATTCCTTCACAACTGGAATGTCTTCTAGCTTTGGCTCAGCGGCTTCCTTGTCCACAATGTGTGCCAGGAAGGCAACACATCCTTTCTGCAAACATCTTCGGGCTTTCAAATCACTAATGATCCTTAGAGGCGTATCATGCTTCTCTCCATGTACTACAATCGTTTCTCCATTCGCCATCGGAATGCGAATGATCTTCTCGTGACATACGATCTCCGCTCGGTTTTTCGACAACCAACCCATTCCAACTACCACGTCGAAGCTTCCCAACTCGACTGGCAGAAGATCAAGCGTAAAATCATGCTCTCCCAGTTCTATCACGCAACCTCTAATGACTTCATTCGCTTCTACTAGCTTTCCATTAGCTAGTTCTATCGAATGCGGAATGTCTAGCTTACTAGCTACCAACCCAAGTATATTCTTAAATTCTAGGGATACAAAACTATAATCGGCACCGGTATCAAATAGTACAGATGCAAAGCGTTGGTTGATAGGGAACGTACCAATAACCACATTTGGATCTTGGCAAGCTTCCCTTGCTCCTATGTTGAAAACCCTTCTTTGAGCTTGGTTGATTTTTGGGCATTCTCTCTTGAAGTGACCCACATCTCCACAGTTAAAGCAACCGGGTCCCCGACCATTACCATTTCCATTACCACCCTAGTTGTTGTTTGCTCCACGGTTTCCACTACCAGCTTGATTCCCAAAATTTCCATGATTACCATTACCGCCATTTCCTCCTTGAGGGCGGTTTCCATACCCATTACCACCACGGTTATTGTTTCCATTGCCATAACCTCTCTGACCACCACGACCAGTACCGGCCCAGCACGTCTCCTTCGAATGTCCAACCTTTCCATAAGACTCATATTTCCTAACTCTGCACTGGCCGGAATGATGGTATTGGCACACATCACACTTGGTCAGAGTGCCCATATACCCTTTTCCCTTGTTTTCAACACCAGTCTTGACTTCAGCTGGTGGGTTCACATCCTTCTTCTTGTTAGCACTACTGATACCCTTCTTAAAGTTTGAGAACTTCCTTTTGTTCTCACCGGATGACTCAACGTGAGTTTCCTTCTTCTTCTGGTCAGAGATCGAGAACTTGTTCAACCTGATTGCCTCTTCAGTTAGCGCTACACTCAGATCAATAGCCTCGGTGATCGTAGCAGGCTTTGACGTCGTCACCATACTCATGATTTGGGGTGCCAATCCCCAAATAAAACGCTCAATGCGCTTGAATTCCGGATCAACCATGTAAGGAACGACGCGAGATAAGTCGTGAAATCTCTGCACATATTCAGCTATCTTCGGACCATCCATCTTGAGGTTCCAGAATTCAGTTACTAACTTTTGGATTTCAGCCCTGGAACAGTATTTCTTGCGCATGAGTTCCTTCATTTCATCCCATGTCATGGCATATGCAGCCTCTTCTCCCAAGGTTTGTACTTGGAGATTCCACCATGATAACGCTCCGTCTAAGAACAATCCAGAGATGTAGGTGACCTGGTGCTCTGGTGCACACTTGCTCATTCTTATCACAGAATCAGTCTTCTCCGTCCATATTACAAAAGCTACAGCACCCCCGGTGCCGTCGAAATTCAGAGGCTTACAGTCTAAGAACTGCTTATAGGTACAGCCTGTACAAGTAACATCATTCACATAAAGCATTAGCGAACGCACATGGAATATCCTAATGTAACGTAATGTGTCTTTAGTGACTTAAACATTACCAAGAGGTGGGTTTCTTTCCGAGGTACCCCCGCTATGTTCAGAGCGCAGGGCCTCGTGTTGTGCTATCGCTCGTGAAATCCTTTCTTGTAACTCGGCCTCAGTTGTGGGCAGTGTGTTGTCTCTTCGCGGAGGCATCTTCTAAAGAAGATTGTATAGGTCAGGTCTTTATGTATATAAGTATGTAGTATGTGTATGTAATAACATTTATCAACGCAAGGAAGCACATAACATCCCAATCACAACGTAAACAAGTAATTCAACAATGTATGTAATGAGAATGTTGCGATTGAGCTTTCATATATCAATGACCACAAATACAGTTTTACATGTTCTACAATGTTCCATACATCAAAAGGGACTACAGGGTCACATCACCCTTGTCCAAATCGTTTATCAAACTACAACAATCAAAAGTCAAAAAGTGGTCTTCAAAAGGCTGTGCAATCTGGGCTCATTAGCGACACTCTCATCAAAAGTATGCTACCTGCATAAAGCCAAAAACCTGCTATGCTGATGGTGGAGGAGGAGGAGGTGGAGGAATGAAAAGCAAACTGCGCACATGCGCTAACTCCTCCTCAAGAGCATGAAAGCGACGCAACAGATAGCTAATCTGCTTCTCCATAGTAAGAAAACGAACGTCAAAATCTGGGTATGGCAGAAGAGGAGCAGGTGGAGTCGCGAAAGGTGACTGACATGTACAAGGTGGAGGACGTGGAATCCTCTCAAGATCCATGACTCTATGACATAACATCTCATGCTGAAGCTGAAACGACAAAAGCAGATCATCCCTCGTGTAACCAGTGTAATGTGAAGGATGGTATGGATCAAAGACAGGCATAGTGTTGGGTGGAAACCAAATGAGTGGCTCGCCTGTCGGTGCAGAAGTGAAAGGAGCAGTAGGTGCAAACTGTGGCTTGAAAGGAAAAGTTGCTGACACAGGTGGGGCATGGCCAGACGGCTGGCTAGACGGTCCTTCCCCTGGATGGGCGGAGGGATATCCTGTAAGAATGTGATAGGCAGATCAGTGCGGTGTATATCAGACACGTGTGGGTGAAACGGGGCAACGTCAACAGGTGCATGTGTCGGTGCAGGTGGGGGAGTAACAGGCTCAACGAAAGGGGGTAAGTCATCATCATCCTCTATCCATCCATTGCGGGTGAATGCGTAACGGGGATCTATATGGTCAGCAAAAGGAGCATGGTCAGCGGCTGCAGGGATCAGATCGGGTAAACGTGGTGCAACAACTGGTATGCCAACAGGGTCATGCTCAGGCAGAGGATCGTGAGCAGGTATAGGCTCGGGTGCAAGCATAGGCTCAAGGTCGGCTGGTGCTAACTCAAGATCAGCGGGTACATCAAAAAGCTGATCATCGGGAACGAAGTCAATCTCATGCTTAGGATCAATGTCAGGATCAAACTCATCATCAAACTCAAAGTCCTGTGGAGGAACAGGTGTGGCAGACATAGCCGTGTCAGAATCAGAATCGGTGGGATAACGCTGCAATCCCAGTGCGTGCAAAGTAGTAGATGACACAGACTCGAATGAATCAGGACCAGAATGATCGGATGAAATCTCAACGATAGGAATCTCAATAAGCGGAACAACAATGACATCATCGACTGGAGCTCCATCACCCTGGGCATCCTCAGGGGGATCCTCAATAAAAAGATTGATATCATCGTCAGACAAAACATCAAAAGGCAAATCCTCGAGAGGAAATGCAGCAAGGGGCAAAGGAGCAGGGATCAGAACAAGAAATAGATCCTCGCCAGGTAAACCATTAGCTAGCGGTATATCATCGCCAAAATCTGGTAAAGCAAACAGCTGGAAATCATCATCATCGCTACTCTCAGTGTCAGAGGTGAAAACCTCAGGGTCCGGGACAATCTCATCGTCTGAAACTGTGGCCATAGGGTCTATAGTATCTGACAGCTCACTCTTAGATGAGGAAATGGTGTCTGTAACAAAACAATCACAACATATGCACATATATCAACAATCATCAAATAAGCATGTAAGCAGTAACAAAGTAAGCATGTATTCAACCTAGTCTTCCCAGACTATCCCACCCAGCCTCTCAGACTGAACTACCTGGTCTCTCAGACTAAACTCCCAAGTCTCTCAGGCTGTCCCAACTAGTCTCTCAGACTACCCAGTCTCGCAGACTGCCCCAGCTAGTCTCTCAGACTAACTCCCCAGTCTCTCAGACTGAATTATAAACGAATTCTTTGAAATGTACTTTGTGTCTTTTATTTGTAAAAATGTTTGTTTCCTGGATCTGGACATTTCGTGTATGCAATGTAAACATGTTTGAAAACATTTTCGTGAGAGCCCTACTAATCGTAGTCTAGACTCTAGAAAGAATCCTAGTTCGCTACGATCGAAGCTCTGATACCAAGCTATCAGACCCTGACTTTTGCGGAAGCGTGATTATTTATGTGACTTTCTTAATACCATAACATTCAATCATAACAACGCTATATGATAAAAACCAGTAGATGTTCATCCATATATTAAGTTTGAAAATACCACAACATAAATTGTCTGAAACGTTGACACCGAATTCAAATTACAAACCATAACATGTTTTAAGGAGTTCACTAAGACTCGACAAAAGACCTTAAACAAACCCGAGTTTAGAACCATGTATCTCGTCCAGGATTAAGATACATCTCCTAAACCCTACTGACTTAGATGACATCCTTTATTTATAACGCAGCTTGAAAACATGCAAACACCTGCCAGATCCACTTAGTTCCTTGAAATACATGTAATTTGAAAACATCAACAAAAGTTGAGCGAGTTCATGGGTTTGTGTATGAATAAACCTTTAAAGTATGTCTGTATGTATGTAGGTCCCTTGTATGTAGCATTAAGGAAAAACAGATCACCAATGGTTTGCAAGGCCAATGGTATGTGTGAAATGGTGCTGGAAAACTCAAACCCAGCAAATTTGTACCGGGCCTCCGGCTGGAAGACATAGTCACCCTATGGGCCACCCTGGTCCCCATGGGTGTGGGCTCGCTACACCCAAATAGATCTATCACTCATGTCCCTCGGTCCTACGATGAGGATTAATGGCCTTAAGTGTTGTACCCACCTTTCACATGATCAAGCAGTAACCCTCCTTAGCTAACCATACCATGTATAAAACGTTTGTAAACAATTGTAACATGTATTTCACCCCCGAAGTTATAAAACTGAAAACAGTTAAAAGAAAAGGGGGACATGAACTCACAGTTTTGCGTCTTCGGTACTCGTAACTCAAATCTCTTCAGCAAACACGACTCCTTACAATGTACTAGGGTCTATTAGACGAACGGGTCGTGCCTTGCCTTAGTATTTACGTTTTTGAGTTACGTTTCTTTCATGTCTTCAATGTTATTCCAAGTATAATTTATTGTTAAAAAAATGATTATTTTAACTTTAAATTAGGGGTGTTCAGAATTCGTTTCGAATTCGAAAAATTCGAAATTCGTTTAAATTCGATTCGATTATCAAGAATTCGTTTTGATTAAAATAATTCGAATTCGATTCAGTTCGAGTCAAGTAAATCGAATACGAATCGAATACGAATTTATAATTTCAAATTCGATTCGATTCGAAATTCGAATAAAAATTATACATTTTTATTTATTATTTTTATATATAATGCATATATAACTTTTATTAAGCTATACTATAAATTATTTTCAAATTTTTTTCCAAGTATTAAAATTACCCATTACCAAACGTACTATATGACCCATAACTAAAACCTAAGTAACAAATCTATCAATAGATTTATAACCCTATAAATATTAACTTTTAATGTGGTGTGGTTATTCCCGACTTCTCGTTTTGAATTTTAGACTTATGGTATTTTATTTGGAATTTTTTAATGTGATATCGTGCTTTATGGCTGCTTTAAAATTTATGTTTCATTTTGATAGGTTTTATATGTTTTTAAAGAATCTGAATTAAATCGAATTTATTCGAATTCGAATTATTAATCGAATACGAATTAGGTTTTTTATTCGAATTCGGTAAGTTTTAATCGAATTCGAATCGAATACGAATTCAAGGAAAAATAAAAATTATTCGAATAATTCGAAAATTCGATTCGATGAACACCCCTACTTTAAATTATATTTAATTTTGGAATAATTTGTTAAACAATATTTCTGTGATAATACTTCTCAAGTATTTCCTTCCCAAGGATTGGGGTATCTCATACATGTGTATTCGTATTCTTGTATTTGTAGTTCCAAAATAATATATTTTTAAGTCTAACTTAGAAAATATATTTAAACTTATTTTGTCCAAAAATAATGTATTTCAAGAAAATATATATGTTTGCCAAAAATCATTTATCTTCTAAATATTCCAAGAAAATATATTTTAACTTCCCAAAAATAATATACTTTCTCCTTGTCGAAAATATGATATAACTTGGTAATATTTACAAAAATCATATTTCATTTTCTTATGTCCAAAATATTATTTACCAAAAATATATCTGTAACGGTATTCTCCGGAATATTTTATAAGTTACATTCTTGTTCGGTTTGCCAATATTATGTGTGTAAATTATATATTTATTCCTTGTGATTTTTGATATTCTTTTGGTTTGTAAATTCTCTGTATTTTGTTAAGTTATATTACTTTAAATCCTAAAATAATATAACTAATACACAAAGTATACAAATAATCACACACAATATGTCTTTAATCTAAATATATATTCTACATACATATTTATCCATTTTTATTTATAAAAACCAACCTCCAATACTTGTATTTTTGTAACAAAGATTATGGCAAAGGTTACATTGAAAACCATAGTTAAAACACACTTTGTAAATATTTGTTTAGAAAATATTTTTCTAAGTGTTTATATTTTTAGAAAATTTTGCCATGGTTTCCCCTAAAAATGGAGGTGTCCGTGCTATCAAAGCATATCATTTTCTTTTTTTAAAAACACACAATCAACAATCAACCCTAGACAACTTACACTTACCAAGTGCCCAAACAATGCTATTTACATAATAATCATGAACTTGAATTTTCATAAAAACTTGTAGTAACTTGGTAGTGTGTTTAGTAGGTTTAGTTACCCTTTAAAGTGTGTTTACTTCTTTAAAAATCTCATTCTTGGAAGATTTAGGTGTTTACAACTTGTAAACATGTTTTACAAAAACGTTTCTTTATGAAATCTTCTTGTTTCTCAAGTGTTTCTACACTTGTTTTATCACCAAAAATAGTGTATGTTTAAGTAAGGACCAAGATCTTCTAAAAATCATATTTTGAACTTGGTTCTTTTGGAAAACCATTCATAAATCTTAGATCCATAGGATTATTAACTCACTTTGATTATTATTTTTCAAGAAATCACTTTATTCTTCAAGTTCATGCTTACACATGAGGATGTTCATCTTGTTTTATCACATAATCATCCTCTTACTTGCTAGATCGTGTGTTTAATCACAATCTAGCAAGCTCCTTATGATGATCAACATCATAATCTCAAGAAAATAACAATCAAGTATCATACATACACTAAACAACATAGTTTCATCAAGTGTTAGTTACTAGATATTTTTAGTGGGTGTTAAGGTGTTTGGGGATCATAACTAGCTCAGACATAATAAAACAATGCTTCTAGTATAATTTTGGTGTTTCGGGTAGTGTCCGGTTGTTTGGTTAGATACCGGTTCGTTAAAGTGTCAAGCTATTCCGTTTAGTGATCTTTATGTACCCTTTTGTGACACTTTTAATTCCCGACACTTAGGAAAGCATTCAGGACCATTTAGTCATATTTTTGCATGTTACCAACTTGTTAAAATGCTGATTTTTGCTGAAAAATGTTGAATTCAGCACTTTAAGTGGGTTTTAGGCACTTTCCGGCACTCAAACTATCACCTAGTGAAGCAGTTTTGTGATCCTCACTTTCCTACACACTATACTAGTGTAGTACCTTGTCTCTGGCCCATACGGGGTCTCAAAACACTGTCCGTCTATGTACTGAACTTTGTCAGCATTTTTCTGAGTTATCCGCTAACTGTGCTAGCTGTGCTTTGTGCATCGTTTATGTCAATAAAGTTTGTATGTAAAAATGATGTGACATTATGAAATGTGATGCACATGTAAGTATGATGCAGAAATCAGGAAGCAGTCATTTGTAATTCAGCACAGTCATTAAGCACTAATCATGGTTAATTAAATTGTACGGATACCTGGATTTTTTACGGTTGTCACATTATACACACTAGTCACAACTCCAACTCTATGCTATTTTGGGTTATTTTAGGCCTTGCTAAACCGCTATATATATTAGGGGTGGCAACAAAAACCCAACTTTACGCTATATATATTAGGGGTGGCAACAAAAACCTAACCATGATATTTTGGGTTATTTTAGGCCTTGCCAAACCGCTTACTCAAGGCGGTAGGCTAGCAGGTGGTTATAGTTTCAAATGAGTAGCGACGACTTCATTGTACAGTTTTAAGTGACCCTACGGCCCTTAGTTGAGTAGTGGACGATCCCGTCCTTGAGTTCTTTGTGCCACGCACGAGCAATTGTGAGTCTAGCCCACGAGAGTCTTTGTGCATTACACGTGTGAGAATGGGACGAGTCCAACTGAGTCTTTATAAGCTGGACCAACATGTCCTCTTATTTGTATGTAGGACAACCTAGTCCCTGAGTAACTAGGACCCTTCCGTCACTAGTCATGAAACTCATGCACGTTCTAAAAATACGCGAGTGTATTGTAAAACTGGTATGTTTAACATAAATCTTTCATAAACTATTTGAGTTTGTCGAAATCCATTTTCCACATGGTTTAGAAATCTCTTGTTTTCGTTCGATAAATGTTAGTGTATTTTTACATAACTTGCATGTCTTTCCACCCCCGAAAACATTTATAAAAATGAAAAAACGTAAAAAGTTGAGGTTATGAACTCACCTTGACATTCCCGTGCGAAGCTAGCTTAGCATGATTCCATAGTGTCGTTCCATGTAACACCTCGGAAAATCATGCCCAATATAATAAAGACACGTGTCATGGACTTTAAACGTATAATGAATTGATTTCGAGGGACCGAAGTTGACAAACGAAGAAAGTATGTATGTGAAAGGATTCAAAGTATCAACATTTGAAAATTTTGCCTTTCAACAACCCAACACGATGCTTATACTCTTAAACGAATAAATTGTGAAACGTATGAAGCCGTTTGTGAAAGAAAGTGAAAGTTTACAAGACGCGAGGGTTAAACGTGTCAACATGTTAAATTAATACCTCTGAGTGACCTTTTAATGAACCCAGGACTTTGTAACGATTAATGATACTCTCAAGAACAAGTGACGAAAATTTCACGAGGTTTCGATATCGTTTGATATTAAAAACGTTCACTTTCGTAAATAAAGGGTTAAAAGCGTTAACGAAGCAAAACTAGTGTTTTCGATTGTCGTTTAACGAAACTGGACCTAACGATGTTTGGTTATATCCTAAAGATCATCAAAATATAAACTTTAAGGGTTAAAAGTGCTTGAAATAGAAGTTATTACGTTTTAAAAGGTCCAGGGGTTGATTCTGCCAGGTTTGAAACTTGTTGTGCTGGTTCCCATAGGGGTTCCCAATGGTTTTAGGAAACCACTTTGGACACTTGTATTCATCAGATAACATCTTGTAACGCCTGGAATGATCAGGAGGTACTCTCAATTGCTATAAATAGAGGCATTGGGGCAGTCTCATTCACTTGCAAGTTCAAGTTTTTCACTCTCTCTCTATTGCTCAAGCTTTGGAGCATTATCTGGAGCATCCTGAGTATTAAGGAAGCTCTCTTAAGTCTAATCTTCATGCTAAGGACCCTTGTAAGTGTTCTTAGTTTCTGTAGTTAAGTTTTATTAGCTTAATGACCGAAAGTCAAAGTTATCGTAATGATGCTTTGACTTTGTGATTAAACACTAACGGTCCAGCCATTATTCGAATTGAAAGTGGCTATGTGTTGGTAATTAAGTAGGTGATAAACCCTTAAAAGAGCACCTCCTAATTATCACATTTACTTGGTCAATTGTCGGGTCAAACTACTTAACAGAAAAGTCAAACGAGTCAGTTTTTACAAAATAAATCATAACTGATAATGTAGAAACTATAAAATACGTTTTGTCACTTAAATAACTTGGTAAATAATATAAGAACATGTTTAGGCATGTTTAACCCGACAATTCTGAGTATTAGGCTCGGTTCGTAACCGAAAGTCGCAAAAGTAGACTTTTGTTTTGACTTTCAGTTCTGACCCGAATTAGCTTAGTTTAGTTATGCCTTAGGGTTCCTTTGTGACCATATTATATGTTAGTATAACCTTCAGAGGTCATACTACATGGTCCCTTAGAAATCTGAATCATTTACATGTTTCCGTTAAATGCTTAAAAATTGACCATTATGCCCTTTTGATATAAAAACGAGATTTTTGAAAATGTGAGAGGACAAAAAGCTTTATTACTGATATATAAGTATGTTATAAAAATTTGACATCAGTTTATGGTCTAAAATAGAAGTTATGCAAGATATCCTAAAACAAAAACTTTTTGTTAATTAAATTGCATTTTTGCATAAATCATATTTAAACCCAATTTTTTGCACCAAACTTGCTACCCACTGTTATGATATAATATTCAAGGATTTTTGGAAATTTTTGTCAAATTTTATACTGACCATAGCATAGAGTTCTAGCATACATTCGGTAATTGACGATAATGCCCTTTTTGTTAATAAAATGAGTTTAACATATGATTTGCATACCAAACCTTTTCCTACTGATAACATATGTTAAATAAAATATTATAAGCATTAGAGACTGATCAAAACTTCAGAATTTTATAAACACCTTGTATACCGTCAATTACCGACTTTTACGCTAACTAGGCGCATAGTATGGTTTAAAACCATATTTAACGCCTAAGACCTATTACCTACTGATTTTATAAATAAATTTTTATACTTTAACAGTAAGTATAAGTCTTGAACTCAGATTTCCAAATTTAACCTTAAAAGCATATGTGAAATGACCAAAATGCCCTTACGGTGCATAGTTTGGCCATAAATGATTAAACACACATATATATATGAAATCTTGCTGATATAATAACATAAAATAAATATTTTTACAGAATGTTTTAGATCAGAACCTCAGTTTATGTTTAAACCTTCTTTATAAACTTTAAAATGACCAAATTACCCTTTCGGGACTTAAATTGGTCTTAAATACATTTGGGGCATAATTGTTGATATCCTACTGATATCACAACATATTTTAAGCATAATAACTATTGGAACTTGTATATGACTCATCCGGTTACCCGTTAAGCATATATACGTTCGGTGCGATTTATGTAACTAGTTTGCATGAATTAGCCGAAACGGGTCAAACCTTATCATTTTTATTTCAAAATCCAGAATATGTTTAGTTTACCCATTATATGCAAGTCTTCATACTTGTCGGGTCTAAATCACATTCCAATCCGGTCACCGCTTAATCTTGCGTTTCATACCGTAAACTTTCTTTTAAAACTAACCGGTCAAAGTACCACTTAAATAAGACCCGTTAGGAATCTAATAGGTTAATAAAACCTTCTTTCCATATTGAGAGCCCCAGTAGAAGTACTTGCACTTGCTGATTAGAATATACGGCTGAGTTTAATTAACATTTTTAGCTCAGGTAAATACTTTTAACTTATTTTCCCTTATACGGGCTTGGGATACGGTAAACTATTACCGATTGGTCGGGTGTAGAAACCTTTTTAATCGGATATGGTTAAATTGTATAATCCCGTTTTAATCAGTATTGCTTGATAACATATAACATTGGGGGTTAACGACCGTGTCCTGGATATCCTTGGCTCATCAAAAAGCGTGAATGATCACGACTTAAGCACGGAGTGTAGGCATACACATGTCTGTTGTGTATGTAAAAGATATACTCACTCGTGAGGAAAACTTCTTGTGAGTTTATATTTGTGGCGTGTCGATTAATCTTGTTCGGCTTTTATACCGACCCTAAATGTTGGACAAACATGTAAATCTGATACAAGATTGTTATTAATATAATTGTCCCAAGTTATAAAATGTTTGTGCCTTGTGCATTTAAGCCAATTTTCATAAATGTTTTCAAAAGAGTCGGTTAATTGTATTTAACAGTGTAAACTGACGTATTTTTCTAAAAAGACTAAGTGACAGGTACTGTACGTAATAGGCTGGGAGCTCGGGGCGTTAATAAGGAATCTTGCAAGTTCTAAACGTCTAAAGTCTGTTGAACAATATTTATATTTCTTTTTTAAGATCCGCCTGTGGATCCATATACAACCGTTTGTATAATGTTTAGTTATACTTTAAATTTCGGTTTGTAATATTATTTTTCATCCAAGACTTTCGTTGTGCATTAAACTGTGATTAATTATCTATGATGATATCAACTACGCCACGATACTCCCCGACGGGCCCACCGGTAATACGTGAAAATATCAGGGTGTGACATTGCAAGAACGTGTATTTAGCTAGCGTGCAACTACGACATTCCTACGAATGAATACTTATGATTTTTCTAATAAAACAACATAGTTAAACTACGTATCCGAGCTCTACCGAGTCGTTAATAAAATAACTTTACGAAGGTGTTGTTAGTTTGACTTAGAATAGCCAATCGATGGTTGTTTGATCCCGTTTTATATTCGGGATAAATCTAAGTCTCGAAAACGACTTGGTTTTTGAATGGTTTAGAATATATATACATTTATATATTTAAATATAATATACTTACGTAGTCGTGTTAGTTGTTGCGAATAGAAATACGTAGGTGGATAGCGGTTCGTGTTGTCTTAGTTGTCGTAAGATGGAAGTAAATGAACATATATACATATGTATTTATATATCGAAAGCTTGATGTTTGGAATAAATTCAAACATTTGTAGTCGTTTTATAAGAATATTCAGACTCTAGGCGATTGAAAGAAATAGAAATAAGACCACCCGTAGTGGGGCGGTATTTTTAAAAAAATTGAAAAAAAAACGCCCCAACCCCCCCCCCCCCACTACACTAGGCGTTATAAGGCGTTGTTTTTGGAAAAAATGTGAGCAAGCGTTTTAAATATAACGCTGAAGTGATCAAATGGATTTTGCATGTGGCCAATGGGGAGTGGTCCAAGGTTTGACTAGCCAATGAGCAATTTTTTTTTTTTTTTTTTGTTTAATGATTGGAAGGGACATTATTAGGCATTATTCCCACTACACCACTTTTGCAATAACGCCCCATGCTGACTGGGATGACACATGTCGGATAATGCCCCATGGTGGGGGCATTATTTTTCTTAACCATTACGGGTGGTCTAATTATATTTATATTATATGATTTTCCGAATATTAAACGTTTGAAGTATATATTCCGAATTCCGACGTTTGATATAAATATAGCATTATATTTATATTTATCTTATAAAAGTATTCGGAATTACGACGTTTGAAATAAATAGAACTTCATATCTATTGTATGAAAATTTTCGAAGTTATTCGAATTATCAGCTTTTGAGGTATAAAGTATTTTGAGTTTTAATGTGTTTTGAAATAAATATAAATAATTATATTTATTTTATATAAGTTTCGAAATTCGTTAATTTGACTTTCTCGTTTGTCGGATGTTATAAATTCGTCGCGCATGTCGTAAGGCGTCGCCAAAATAAATATGCTTTATATTTTATTAAAAAATATACTTTAACTTTCGATAGACGTCGTTTATAAATTATAAATGTTTCGTATAACAAATTTTACGAAAAACGGACAGAGTTTCCTGTGTTTTTGGAATAACCCGACAACTCAAGTTGTCGTTATCTTTTCAAAACTCTACAATTTTCAAAAATTTACCAATAAGATAAACACTATATAGATATAATTTTCATTAAAACATCAAGAACATGGCAAGTTGCTAATGTATAAGCGTGAACTAATTGGGTCGAGCTCGGTTTCGAGTGGTCTAAAAATCTAAAAACTAAATCAATCTAAACTACTTTTCGCGTCGTTAAAACTTTACCGCATTGAAGAAACACTGAACTAATTATGAGACTAATCAGTTTGGTTTATGTTCCTACCATGATGGTTAATCTTCTCTATGGTTTCCTGAGCTCCTTAATGACTGGGTTATCTGCAAAACAGAACATCGTTACTCGTTAAGAGGGGAATGTGGGGGTTTCCCTCTTAACCAGGCTCCGGCGTGAGAATAAGCGACTGCCTTTGGGGAGATAATTAAGTATTAAGTGAGAGAGTAGAGGGAATGGAATGTTTAACCTGTGAAGTGAGGTCTCTATTTATAGCCGGAGAGGTGTAAGAGGATGTGGGCTGATGGGCCTTGGGCCGGAAGGCGACAACATGGAGGATATGCTCCTTGTCTTACTGGTGTCGACCGTTAGTGGCTTCTAGGAGCTTTCTGGAGCTGGCGCAATGTGATTGGAGCCACGTGTCACTGTTGTCGGCCTGGCCGCCCTTCTGCCATCAGCAGGTGAGTGGAGATCGTGGGGCAGTTGTCTCTGCCTTATGATTGGTGCCATGTAGGCGTCCTTAAGTACTTTTTGTCTACTGCATGTCAGATGATCGTGGAGCACGATTGAGCAGGGCCAGAAGGACGTTGATTGGCCCTTTTCATCTGCCACCTGTACCTTGTGTACTATCTGGACAGCTTGCATTACTTCCCTGTGCGATTCATGCTGGGTATGTAACTACTTCGCGCGGGGTTTGGTTGACTGAGTGCTCTTTTTAGTGTGCTAAGTGTTGTCATTGGAGCTTCTTATTGTCTAGGCCTCGCGCGCCGTAAAATAGAATATGGTGTAACTCGCGCAAGGCTCATGGTAGGAAGTTTGTTAAATAAGGAGTATGGTCCCGCGCGCAACCTTGACGGAGGTTTGCGCGGCTTTTTTGGGACCATACCCCTTTAAGTCCCCCCAGTCCAGTGCTGCACCATGCGCGAGGCAAGTGGTTGGAGCTCTGGACTTAGAAAAAATAAAAGTTGTAGAAAATGCTTCCTTGATTTTGGTAGAGGTGGCGCGTGTAAACTCTTATTGGTTATAACGGCGCGACTACCAGGCTTGGTTCCAGGTGGGTTATTGCCTTTCGATGTAGGCGCGCAGGGTTATTAAGTCATTGCTAACACTGCGCGGCCCTAGTAGCTTTTGCATGAAGCCTGTTGTAATTTATGGCGGGAAAACCTTCAAAATTTGAACTCTGACAAGTTGGTGAGAAACGTCATTGATGGTGACGTTTGAGTTGACCTGTTATACGGCTGTCATCAAGTTGTCTCTGACGGTTGGTCATTCCGTCAGGAGAGTGGGTTCCACGCGCGCGTGATAACCATCGTTCCGGGGTTCCCGCCTTACGTGTCGTCCTCCGATTGGTCACGTGTGCGGCGATCTCGACACGTTTACCCATCGCATTAAATGCGATGGGTATATATATCCGAAGAGATGTGGGAGGTTATCACTTTTCTCTTCTACTATTGCTATCTTTCTCTCCATTCGTATCCTTTATATCTTCCAATCTTCAAGCTTTGTAGCAGATCTTCAAGATCTTTCTTCATATCTTCAAGATATTTCTTCATATCTTCAAGTTCTTTCTTCATATCTTCAAGTTCTTCCAGAAAACTTGAATCTTATTTACTATGGCTGAAGAACATCAAGAGGATATTCCCGGAGAGGAAGGCCCTGTTCCCGTTCTCCGGTGGGATCCGGGTCTTTTTGAGCAGATCACGAGGAGTTTCCGGTTTCCACCGGAATGGGACGCTAAGTACCCCGGTCAAAACCAGACGGCCGCTGATGCACCACCGGGGTACATCACGTTGTTCGAAGATTTCTTTCATCAAGGTAATTTCCGGTTGCCGGCGACGAATTTTATGGCCCATATTCTGCAGTTTTATGGGTTTCATATATCGCAGATGAGCCCTCCCGGGATGGTCCGGGTTCGTCACTTTGAGTTCTTGTGTTGGTCTCATGGTATTGAGCCTACGGTTGAGAAGTTTAGGGTATTCTATCAGCTAATCAAAAACATGGGCTTCTATTCATTCGCTAGTCGGGGTGCTGCAAAAAAGATACTTCTGAACCCCCCCCCCCCCCCAAGAGTTTTCATGAGTGGAAGCCGAAGTTCTTTTATATTCGCGAGGAGGTGATACCGATCGCCATGACTTTCCGCGCGTGGTCCGAACCAATTTTGAAGGAGGATTTGGCGATCCCCAAGAATGACGTTTGGTACAAGAAGCTTACTTCTACTCCAAACCGAGTGTTTGGAGAAAACGTCTTGGTGGCGGCGCGCATGAGTGACCAATGGCCGGCTGATAGCAAGGACGTTCCGGTTATGATGTTCAACGATAGAGGTTAGTAATTTACTTAGCCTCTTTGATTTCGTGTTTCGTAAGTCTTGTTTATTCACGTAATTTGTTGTGTAGAGGCGCAACTGTATCAAGCTGCATTCTCCACCTTTGGTGGTTCTATGAGTGTGCGCCCGCTCTAGGCTGGAGAAGAGTACTGGTACGAGCGGATTAAGGGTAATTTCATGTACCCTGTTGCTGATGCATTTGCCTTGCCGCCTACTGCAACCGAAGGTGCGCACATACCTAAACCTCGTCCTTTGCGCTCTGTGACTTCTGCTGGGAAAGAGGTTGTCTATCTTTCCAGCGAGGAGTCTGTAGGGTCTTCGAACGGAGAGCTAAGTTCGTGGTCTAACATCTTTGCAGGTGTGTTGCGCGACTTGGGGATTGACCCTGAAGATAAGAAGAAAAAGCCTTTAAGGAAGAAGAAAGTAGTCAACTTGGATCCTGAGGTGACCAGCAAGGGGGCTGGGAGTAGTCGCGCAACCGTTGGTGCTGCTGGTAAAGGTACTCTTCGCCTTCGTCAGAGTGACTTGAAAGATTATGTGATAATTAGTGACTCACTTGAAGGCTTGTCGCGCGCAGGCGAGAAGAAGACCGGAGCAGGTGGCTCGAAAAGTTCAGGTAGCGCGGGTTCTCGCAACCCAGATGCTGGTGTTACTCCTTCCTCTGCTGCGCATGAGGAAGAGGAAGAAGAAGAAGAAGAAGTAGAAGAAGAGGAGGCTGCTGAAAAGTTGATCAGCAGAAAAAGAACTAGAAGCGAGACCACCACTGGTGTGGTTGCTGCACAGGTAGCTGGTGCGGTTCCCTTGATCGGGAAAACGAGCAACTTGCGCTCTCTTTACAAATTCTCTCCTGGTACGTTCTTAGTTTTGCCTTCCTTTTGTTGCTTTCTCTTCTTAACCACTTAGCTTCTGCAGAGACCAAGAAGAAGACCCCTGAGAAGGGTGTTGTTTTTACGGAGCCTTCGGGGCCGGAGCCCAAGAGGCCGAAGATTACCATTAAATCTTCCAAGACTGTTGGGGCCGAGTCTGCCAAGGATAAACATGTTGCTGAGGGTGATAAGGCGAAGGCTGCCGAAGAGAAGAGGAAGGTGGATGAGGAGCGTAGGAAGAAGGTTGATGAAGACAAAAAGAAGAAAGCTGAGGAAGAGAAGAAGAGGAAAGCTGAGGAAGATAAAAAGGCTGAGGAGGTGAAGAGGAAGAAAGCCTCTGATATAGAGGAGAAGAAAAAGGCTGTTGAAAAGCTTATTGATGATGCCTTGAGATATACCGGTGCCACTGCTATCGCTACTCAAGAGAAGGCGCAGGGTCCGGAAGTTGTGAGCGTCGTGGGATCTGCCAAGCCCCATCAAGAGAGAAGAAAGGACCCTGAGGTTGAAAAGCCTACCCGTCCTGATATCCCCCATCGCTCCAAGGTGACTTCTACTGGGGGATCAGGTCCGTATGTTTCTGGTGGCGCGAGCTCTGGCGGTGCGGGGGGGTATAACCCACAGGCTATTGGGGCGAAGGATACTCTTGGCGACATCTATTATAAGACTTACACGGAAGAGGAACGTGGTAATGCCCCCCACCAAGCTCCCTAGGCTTTGAAGCAAAAGGACACCTTTGCCGAGTTCGGCCCATGCCGTGATTGGTTCTTAAACTCCTTTCCTCCTGGTGAGGTTAATAGGCAGAAGGCGAAGACTCGTGAAGGGTTATATCGCACTTATGTGATCGGGGAGGCCAATACTCGCGCTGCTAACCATCAAATCGTTCGTGAGTGGCGGACAATGGTTAGGGAGCGGTCAGATTGGGAGAATTACCGTGAGCGCCCTGTCCGGCAAGTTAAGGAGTTTGAGAAGGCTAATCTCAAGTTTGAGGAAGAGAAGGCGAAGTTTGAGGCTGATAAGAAGGCGGAGGAATGGAGGCGCGAGGGCCTGAAAAACAAACTTCAAGTTGCCGAGGATCTTTTGTCGAAGGAAAGAGCTGAGTTTAAACGTATATGCGCGAAGGACAACCAGCGCGCGTTTGCTGATCGAAATAAGATTGTTGACCTCGAAGGTAAGGTTGTTGAGCTTACAGCGAAGGTCGATGATGCGCAGGCCGCGAAAGCTGCTAAGGAGAAAACTGAGGTTTGTAAAACGTTTCTTCCCTTTGATGTTTTGTTTGCCTATTAGTCTTAAGTCTTTTGCCCTTTGTAGGTGGAGCTGGCTGAGGTGAAGATGCAGCTGTCAAGCAAAGACAAGGATCTGATGGCCAAGGATGTGGAGATCGCTGAACTGAAACGCCGCTTGCGCGAGCAGGTTGACAAATGCGAATCCTTGGAAATCGATCTTGAAGCGGAGAAAGTTAAGGCTGCCGCTGCTGAAGAAGCGCATGATGTTAGTACCGCAGCCCTCAATGTAGCGCAGACTAACTATTCTGAGGCTCAGGGCATTGTTGATACTCTTGTCTCTGAGGCTGAGTGGATGCGCGGCCGCGGAGTAGGGCTGGTATGCTATTCTTTTCTCTGAGAAGTTTTATTTGTTTAAGCTGTTTTTGATACAAGTCTTCGCTGTAGATTGCCAACTTTGTCCTTAACGCTGGAGAACTGGATCGCGCTGTTGCTGCTCTGACAGATGCCGTGCGCGCAGTTGGTTATCGTGGAGGTTACCTGGAATGTGCGCAGCATGTTGAAAAGGTATTCGGACAGGAGTTTGACACTAGTCATTGTTCAGTGACTAACCATGCTGATGCCGAGTTGACACGTGCTGAAAATGCTTATGATCACTTATCACTGCCTGTGATGGACTTGGTCGCGAAGGCTCTAGAGCATGATGACTGGTGTCAGCGCCTTAAGGCCATTCTTGACCCGCCGATAACTGTTGACTCGTCTGATGAGGAGGAAACGGCGGGCAACGATGGCGATGAGGAAGGCGATGGTGATAAGCGCGACGATGATGATGGTGATGGTTTTGAATAGACTAGTGCTATTAGGCTTTGTGCCTTGTAATTTTTCTTGAGGTTTAAATGTAAACCTTTGCGCGGTCGCGCTTGTTTTAGACTGAATGAATGCTATTCGTTTTCTGTATGACTGTTGCGCGGTTGCGCTTATTAAATATAAGGCTTGTATTTATTCTGTCACGTTACAATTATTGCGCTATTGATAGAAACTTTGGTGAAGTTAGCGCGAATGAATGTAAGTGCGTCTCTTGAGCAAATGTTGTTGTGTGGTCTCGCACTATGTTCGCGGAGGACCTTGAAGATAACTCAAGAGCTTGTAATTCACTGAAGTGTTTTCGTGCTAATCAAAAGTTTAACATGCATTTGTAACTGGAAAATACTGTAGGAAATAGCAAGGATATATGTAAAGAACACTCGTATTAGCAAACTCGTTAGGCGCGTGGCCCACGTTTACAGTGGTGATGCATTACATTTTTTCGTTGCCTTGGGTCCTAAGTACGTAAATTCAAGTGTCACGAGTGACTTTGTTCTTGTGCACACCACCTTGGAACACTTGACAACCGTCTAGTGCGGTGGAATTTTGATTCTTCGCGATGTACCACCTGAGAACGCTGACTGTTGTCAAGCGCGGTGATCTAACCGGTGTTTATTCTTGATAGGTGATGTGGCGAGGCCAGCCATCACCCATTCCTCTGGATCTTCTTGATGTCTTTGCGCACGCTCTTTAAGAGGTGGTCCAGCTTGCCACTCTTCAGAGCCTTCTCGATCTCTATGCGCAGTTGGAAGCAGTCGTTAGTCAAGTGACTCGTGTCTTTGTGATATTCATAAAACAGATTAAGGTCTTGGCCTTTCTTGCTGCGCACCGGTAGTGGGTCTTTAAGATCCAGTTTCTCTGTGCTGAGGACCTCGAGAGGCGACTTGGTTAATTGAGTCCACTTCCTTTCCTGGTGCTCTTCTTTGTCTGTCTTCTTATACCGAGCTCTGTCGATTGTTGAGCGAGCATCTTCCCCTCGCTTGCTTCTGTCTTCATCTGACCTTGAATTCCAGTCGGAGTGTCTCCTCCTTTTATCGTGTCTGCTAGAATCGCGCGAGTAATCCCTGGAGTAATGACGAGATGAGTGATGCTCTCTAGAGTAATGATCGGATTTGGACCTACTCAGGGATTCTTCTATCTGCGCAATGATCTTTGCTGCTTCCATAAGCTTATCCCGCTCTTTGGGCATTCCGTCTTTTCCCGTGATAGTCCTGATGAGGCTATCACAGCGAATGGCTTTCTTGAAGTGGCAGTGCATGAGTTGTTCACTTACGCCCCCAATTTCTAAACACTCTTTATTGAAGCGAGTAATGAAATCTTCCAGACCCTCGTTATCTCTGCGCCAGATGTCCTCTACTTCGGCTGTGTCGCGCTGGTATCGTCTTTGTTGACTGAAGTGACTCAAAAACTGAGTCCTGAAATCTACCCATGACTTTATCTTTCCCGGGGGAAGGCTATCGAACCAGGCGCGAGCAGCCCCTGTAAGTGTTTGGATAAACAGATGGCACCACATGGGCATATTCCATCCACCCATGCAGCCCACGCTTGTGAAAACTGTGACGTGATCATCGGGATCAGTCAATCCATTAAACTTGCCAACTGTTGGAGGTAACTTCTCTCTTTTAAGCGGCGCCAGCGCGATCTTTGGGATGAACTTTGAATGTTCTACAGCTTCCTCTGGTCGATAGGCAAGGCGAAAGTCTCGCTCTGCCTCTTCGGTGTACCCCACGTGTTTTCTTGGTTTGTAGTATTCATGGTTCCTCTGCAAGCGATTGAAGACTGATGAACCTTCATCGTCTTGCCAAGTTGGATCATTCGGGTCGGTTTCTTCCCATTCATTGTCGAGGTTGCGCGGCATGAGCCGGCTATGGACTGGACCTCTTTGGACGTTTGACAGATAGTCATAGTAGCTTTCTGTCTCCCCTCGTGTATCGCGCGTGTCCTGCACGCTTAGTCTTCGGGTTGGGGGAGGTCTGTTAGCTCTTCCTTGGATGATTTGCGGTGGTGGTATCTGGCGCGCCCCGTGACTGGGGCCAGTTGGTGTGACCAAGGACGGTTCTGTCGTTAAGACTGCTTGTTGTGCGCTCAAAGATTGATATGCCTCATTAATGGTGGCAAGTTGTTTGGCGTACCATGAGGCTGGTGTTTCATCCTCTAGTAGCCCTAGTAACGCCGAGATGTTCTGAGGTGGAGCTGGGTTTGAAGGTCCAGCACCGTTGTTTCCTGGGTTTACCGCTTGATTGATGCGGGTGATGCTCCCGCGCGGTCCCCCCGTATTGGTTACTTCGATTTCGCCAAATTCTTCGATGTGTTGAGGTTGGGCATTTGGATTACCCTCCCCCAACGCTGCATTAGGGTTTTCACCGAAACCAACAAACTCGGGAATGATTCCTTGACCAACCATGATCGAAGGAAGGAAAAAAAACACGAAAACTCAGGAAAGAAGAAGATGAAAGTGATTTGTAGAAAAACCGGTGGGCGCCAATGAAGAAACACTGAACTAATTATGAGACTAATCAGTTTGGTTTATGTTCCTACCATGATGGTTAATCTTCTCTATGGTTTCCTGAGCTCCTTAATGACTGGGTTATCTACAAAACAGAACACCGTTACTCGTTAAGAGAGGAATGTGGGGGTTTCCCTCTTAACCGGGCTCCGGGGTGAGAATAAGCGACTGCCTTTGGGGAGATAATTAAGTATTAAGTGAGAGAGTAGAGGGAATGGAATGTTTAACCTGTGAAGTGAGGTCTCTATTTATAGCCGGAGAGGTGTAAGAGGATGTGGGCTGATGGGCCTTGGGCCGGAAGGCGACAACATGGAGGATATGCTCCTTGTCTTACTGGTGTCGACCGTTAGTGGCTTCTAGGAGCTTTCTGGAGCTGGCGTAATGTGATTGGAGCCACATGTCACTGTTGTCGGCCTGGCCGCCCTTCTGCCATCAGCAGGTGAGTGGAGATCGTGGGGCAGTTGTCTCTGCCTTATGATTGGTGCCATGTAGGCGTCCTTAAGTACTTTTTGTCTCCTGCATGTCAGATGATCGTGGAGCACGATTGAGCAGGGCCAGAAGGACGTTGATTGGCCCTTTTCATCTGCCACCTGTACCTTGTGTACTATCTGGACAGCTTGCATTACTTCCCTGCGCGATTCATGCTGGGTATGTAACTACCTTGCGCGGGGTTTGGTTGACTGGGTGCTCTTTTTAATGTGCTAAGTGTTGTTATTGGTGCTTCTTATTGTCTAGGCCTCGCGCGCCGTAAAATAGAATATGGTGTAACTCGCGCAAGGCTCATGGTAGGAAGTTTGTTAAATAAGGAGTATGGTCCCGCGCGCAACCTTGACGGAGGTTTGCACGGCTTTTTTGGGACCATACCCCTTCAAGTCCCCCCAGTCCAGTGCTGCACCATGCGCGAGGCATAGTTTGGCCATAAATGATTAAACACGCATATATATGATATCTTGCTGATATAACAACATAAAATAAATATTTTTACAGAATGTTTTAGATCAGAACCTCAGTTTATGTTTAAACCTTCTTTATAAACTTTAAAATGACCAAATTACCCTTTCGGGACTTAAATTGGTCTTAAATACATTTGGGGCATAATTGTTGATATCCTACTGATATCGCAACATATTTTAAGCATAATAACTATTGGAACTTGTATATGACTCATCCGGTTACCCGTTAAGCATATACGCGTTCGGTGCGATTTATGTAACTAGTTTGCATGAATTAGCCGAAACGGGTCAAACCTTATCATTTTTATTTCAAAATCCAGAATGTGTTTAGTTTACCCATTATATGCAAGTCTTCATACTTGTCGGGTCTAAATCACATTCCAATCCGGTCACCGCTTAATCTTGCGTTTCATACCGTAAACTTTCTTTTAAAACTAACTGGTCAAAATACAACTTAAATAAGACCCGTTAGAAATCTAATAGGTTAATAAAACCTTCGTTCCATATTGAGTGCCCCGGTAGAAGTACTTGCACTTGCTTATTAGAATATACGGCTGAGTTTAATTAACATTTTTAGCTCAGGTAAATACTTTTAACTTATTTTCAACTTATTTTCCCTTATACGGGCTTGGGATACGGTAAACTATTACCGATTGGTCGGGTGTAGAAACCTTTTTAATCGGATATGGTTAAAATGTATAATCCCGTTTTAATCAGTATTGCTTGATAACATATAACATTGGGGTTAACGACCGTGTCCTGGATATCCTTGGCTCATCAAAAAGCGTGAATAATCACGACTTAAGCACGGAGTGTAGGCATACACATGTCTGTTGCGTATGTAAAAGATATACTCACTCGTGAGGAAAACTTCTTGTGAGTTTATATTTGTGGTGTGTCGATTAATCTTGTTCGGCTTTTATACCGACCCTAAATGCTGGACAAACATGTAAATCTGATACAAGATTGTTATTAATATAATTGTCCCAAGTTATAAAATGTTTGTGCCTTGTGCATTTAAGCCAATTTTCATAAATGTTTTCAAAAGAGTCGGTTAATTGTATTTAACAGTGTAAACTGACGTATTTTTCTAAAAAGACTAAGTGACAGGTACTATACGTAATCGGCTGGGAGCTCGGGGCGTTAATAAGGAATCTTGCAAGTTCTAAACGTCTAAAGTCTGTTGAACAATATTTATATTTCTTTTTTAAGATCCGCCTGTGGATCCATATACAACCGTTTGTATAATGTTTAGTTATACTTTAAATTTCGGTTTGTAATATTATTTTTCATCCAAGACTTTCGTTGTGCATTAAACTGTGATTAATTATCTATGATGATATCAACTACGTCACGATACTCCCCGACGGGCCCACCGGTAATACGTGGAAATATCAGGGTGTGACATTGCAAGAACGTGTATTTAGCTAGCGTGCAACTACGACATTCCTACGAATGAATACTTGTGAGTTTTCTAATAAAACAACGTAGTTAAACTACGTATCCGAGCTCTACCGAGTCGTTAATAAAATAACTTTACGAAGGTGTTGTTAGTTTGACTTAGAATAGCCAATCGATGGTTGTTTGATCCCGTTTTATATTCGGGATAAATCTAAGTCTCGAAAACGACTTGGTTTTCGAATGGTTTAGAATATATATACATTTATATATTTAAATATAATATACTTATGGAGTCGTGTTAGTTGTTGCGAATAGAAATACGTAGGTGGATAGCGGTTCGTGTTGTCGTAGTTGTCGTAAGATGGAAGTAAATGAACATATATACATATGTATTTATATATCGAAAGCTTGATGTTTGGAATAAATTCAAACATTTGTAGTCGTTTTATAAGAATATTCAGACTTTAGGCGATTGAAAGAAATAGAAATAAGACCACCCGTAGTGGGGCGGTATTTTAAAAAAAATTGAAAAAAAACGCCCCAACCCCCCCCCCCCCCCCCACTACACTAGGCGTTATAAGGCGTTGTTTTTGGAAAAATTGTGAGCAAGCGTTTTAAATATAACGCTGAAGTGATCAAATGGATTTTGCATGTGGCCAATGGGGAGTGGTCCAAGGTTTGACTAGCCAATGAGCAATTGTTTTTTTTTTTTTTTTTTGTTTAATGATTGGAAGGGACATTATTAGGCATTATTCCCACTACACCACTTTTGCAATAACGCCCCATGCTGACTGGGATGACACGTGTCGGATAATGCCCCATGGTGGGGGCATTATTTTTCTTAACCATTACGGGTGGTCTAATTATATTTATATTATATGATTTTCCGAATATTAAACGTTTGAAGTATATATTCCGAATTCCGACGTTTGATATAAATATAGCATTATATTTATATTTATCTTATAAAAGTATTCGGAATTACGATGTTTGAAATAAATAGAACTTCATATCTATTGTATGAAAATTTTCGAAGTTATTCGAATTATCGGCTTTTGAGGTATAAAGTATTTTGAGTTTTAATGTGTTTTGAAATAAATATAAATAATTATATTTATTTTATATAAGTTTCGAAATTCGTTAATTAGACTTTCTCGTTTGTCGGATGTTATAAATTCGTCGCGCATGTCGTAAGGCGTCGCCAAAATAAATATGCTTTATATTTTATATTAAAAAATATACTTTAACTTTCGATAGACGTCGTTTATGAATTATAAATGTTTCGTATAACAAATTTTACGAAAAACGGACAGAGTTTCCTGTGTTTTTGGAATAACCCGACAACTCAAGTTGTCGTTATCTTTTCAAAACTCTAAAATTTTCAAAAATTTACCAATAACATAAACACTATATAGATATAATTTTCATTAAAACATCAAGAACATGACAAGTTGCTAATGTATAAGCGTGAACTAATTGGGTCGAGCTCGGTTTCGCGTGGTCTAAAAATCTAAAAACTAAATCAATCTAAACTACTTTTCGCGTCGTTAAAACTTTACCGCATCTTCGCGTTGGCTGACTTTTGGCTGCGTTGACCAGGTTTGACCCGTGTTGACCAGTTGACCGAACCAATGACTGAGTTGACTCGTTTTGACCTGCATCTGAACCTGTTGAACTGAATCACTGCCCGAGTCACCCTTGTTTTCTTGTGAGCCCCAAACCAACGTGAATCTGAGTAACCCGAACCAAATATTGACGTGAACCTGAAAGAATCACCTCCACTGCCGCCACGAACACTATCATCATTAACATCATCAGAAAAGAAACAAAACATCCCCTGCCTATGACACTCGGTTCTTGAAAGATTTCAACAGAAAATAGGAAGTTGTGAGGCGCTTACCAAAAAGAACTCGTCGGAGGGGCGCCACTGCCGCCGGCAACCACCTCAGTCTTCATCGATCGTAAAAAAAACAGCACCACCGCTGAGTCGGAGCTCCGACGGTTTCCGCCATCGTCGGATTCCTTCGTCGGCTCTCTCTCTCTCTCACCCCTATTCCCTTTTCGTCGCCACCGCACACGGCGGCTCTCCTTCCTTTTCTGTTTTTCCGAACAACGAGAGAGGGGGTTGTGTTTCGCCTGAAAAGCCTCGGAGGTTGGCAGTACCACCTCTTGCCGTTGCCTGCCACGGCGGCACAGCCGTCATCACTATCGCTGGTCAGACGAGAGAGAGAGATGGATAACGGTGTGTGAGTGCGAGAGAGGGAGAGGGATTCGAGATGGCTCTGAAGTGGTGTGGGTAGCCGAGAGGGGGGGGGTTGTTCCCGTTGTTCAGAGTCACCACCGCCGCCGCCGTGAGCGGCGGCGCGTCTTCATCCGCCGTCGTCATCGGAAACGAGAGGGGGAGGTGGAGTGATGTGAGTCTGTGTGTTTGATTTTGTAGGGGGTGTTTGGCCTAGCTTTTTTATCTAAGTTTATAGCTTTTTTAGCTTATTTTTATAAAATAAGCACTAATGGGTGTTTGGTTTAGCTTTTTAAGCTTATGCTTATTGGCTTATATAAGCTAATTCTAAGAAGCTTATGGGAAGATGGTTATTTAGCTTATTTGAGTAAGCTTATTTGAAGAAGATGGTTTTTTACTCAATTGCCCTCAAATGATACACAAAAGTGATATTATAACCCTTCCCATAATACAAGCTCGTGAAAATTTCATGGTTTCAAAGAGCTTATCAACTTGTAGAATATAAGCTAATCCAAACACTTAGATAGATTTTAAAGTGATTTTATATATTAGGCTTTATTATGCAGTAATAACATAAGAAAAACATTGTTGGACAGTCTCTCTGGCTGCCACATCAGTTTTTCTTATGTCACTCAGATTTCTCATTTTATAAAAAGTATAGATTGTTCAATATGATTGGTGGCTGAATGTTGGTTAATCACACGCCTTACGGCAGTACTCCGCTTGTAGAATTTGAGGGTGTGACACGTTTGGTTGCTTTATAGTAACTAGTATTTTGCCCGCCGCGCGTTGCGGCGGCGCGGGACGGGTGGAAACATATAGTAAGACAAAACACGATTCGTAAAACGCAGTGCGTGAAAGACAATTACAAAAAAATGTGTAAAACACAAAGGTAGACATAAAGTGTAAAACACAATGCCTAAGACATTTCGTAAAACACAATGCATTGGCATTTGGAAAAGTAGTAGTTGTAGTCTAGGGGTTACAATTGCAATTTTTTTAAAGTTGGGCGGGTGTAAAAATGGAGTAATAGTGCAAGAGGTAAAAAACAAAGTCTAAAAATGACAGTGTAAAAGTATAGGGGTGGTGGCGAAAATGTGTAAAAGATGAGGGGTGTTGATAGAAATATAAAAGAAGAGAGGGTTGATGGCGTAACTGTGTAAGAGCTAAGGGGTAATGGTGGAAAACCAAAGTAGAGGGTTGGTGCTGTCAAAGCTTGAAAGATAAACGTAAAGTTAAAAAGTAGATGAAAACTCTAAATTGCAAAAGAAGTTAGTATTTAAGAAACAACACACAAAGCATAAGGGTCGAAAACGTAAATTAAGAAAAAAAGAAAAATCAAATGTCGGTAGGAAAAGACAAAAAAAAATTAAAAAAAAAGGCTATCACCGACATAGCCTTTTAATAGTATGCAGCAAGCACGCATACAGATGGTACAAGAAGAGTACTACTCTTATATGCATAAAACATGATTTAAGCATGAGGTACAAATACCTAATGCTCAAACTTGTTGCAAATTAGAAGTATATATAATGAGAGGCTAAGAATATTACTACCCTTTTATACCTAGGGTTTTAGTTAGTGGGCTTTGGGCTTGGGCCCAAGGCCCACAAGCCAATCCCCGTGTTTAGTGGACCGTTAACCCATACGATCCCGTTTTAGCATACCGGACTCCACGTATGTCGTAGACTAAAATTTTAAGGTTAAATGTACGTGATATAGTGTCGGTAGACGTTCGCGCTTTCGTTCGTCGTTTACGGTAAAATTGCGTCGTTTGCCGTTTTAAACCATCTTTCGATCCGGTTTCAACTACGGTTATTAAAATTTAATTACGAAGCTAGTTATATTGTAAAATTTTAGTTTTGAAGGCATTACGCGTGTTCGATGCTTCCGTTTCGTTGACGGTGCGTTCTTGCAGTCGCGTTTCTCGTTCATGTTTGCGTTTGTGACGTACAGAAGCACGATAAATTCGCAAAACTAAATTTTTATAAATATAAAATATGCGTATAAAATTAGTAATTTTTAGCGTTGTCAGTATTTCGTTTGGTTTCAGGTCGATAACGTTTAATATTCAACGGTTTTTCCGTAGATCGTCATTCGCGCATTGTAATGCCGGTTAGACATTCCTAGGCACTCCAATGGCCTATAATTAAGTTTATTTATGTCTTAAACACTATTTATTATCGTCTCAACCGCTTGTTAATCGCGTAATTAAGAGGCGCTAATTACCGGTTGTCACAATATTCTCCTGAAGAATAAATTTGTTGATCTCATTTATTACCATAATTCCACATTAGATACAAAGACTGTTAGTCTCATTTACTAGCATTACTGTGATTCCACTTTAAATACCAACAGTCTTGATCTCATTTCTAAGATCATTCCACAGCAAATACAAACAATAATTTGTACATGACTGAACATGTAAACCATCACTTACTCCAACTCTTGAATATCGCTTTTCATACTATTAGTTTCTTTTGAAGGTCGGCCAACGAATTCAAGACCTCCACACCAAATAACAGATCCAGCAACATCTACCAGAAGAATATTTAAACAAAGTATTTTTTTAGCATACAAACCTACAGGATA
Source organism: Helianthus tuberosus (assembly GCA_030545235.1). Taxonomy (NCBI): domain Eukaryota; kingdom Viridiplantae; phylum Streptophyta; class Magnoliopsida; order Asterales; family Asteraceae; genus Helianthus; species Helianthus tuberosus. Next base: position 63,852,404 of record CM060420.1, read on the forward strand.
AAAAGAAAAAATCAAAGAATATACATCCTCAATAAACTACCGTACAAAACTCAGGAACATTTATATTGCAAACCTATAAAGCACAAAATCAGGAATTCACACATATACATCTATTTTTAAATACAAATAGACATTACCTTTTCATAAATGAAGATGAGATCCATTTTATAACATTTATTCCATTTTCGGATGATCCTTGCTCTCATGTGCCACAAATCTTTCCCAGGAACATTTATAGTAGAAACCTATAAAGCATAGAAACAGGAATTCATAGATATACATCCATGGAATCATTTATACATGAACGGAAAAACACAAATACACCATACCTTTTCATCAATGAAGATGAGATTTATTCTATAACCTTGATTCCATTTTCGGATAATCCGCGCTCTCATGTGCCACAAATCTTTCCCAGGATTCAAATCGTTAACAAAACTAAAATTTTTAATCTCAACTGATGCTGACGTGCTTCTAATTCGAAAATCAGAATGAATTCAAATTTCAAAATACAAAAGCAGAGAACAGGAGAGTGTAAATATGAAGAGGGAAATGAGAAAAAAACCTTTATATAAAAAGATGATTGACAGAAGTGAGTGAGTGACATAAATTAATTGCAAATTACATATTCCAAGGCATTTTGAATTTGAAATTACCGACAACTAAACATCTGCTGATATATAACATTATACGAACCTTCAACCTCTGCTGGCTTTAAAGTATGAATGGATATGAGCAGAGGTTTTGGGAGGCAGAATTTTAGATAGATTTTAAAGTGATTTTATATATTAGGCTTTATGATGTAGTAATGACATAAGAAAAACATTGTTGGACAGTCTCTCTGGCTGCCACATCAGTTTTTCTTATGTCACTCAGATTTCTCGTTTTATAGAAAGTATAGATTGTTCAATATGATTGGTGGCTGGATGCTGGTTAATCACACGCCTTATGGCAGTACTCCGCTTGTAGAATTTGAGGGTGTGACACATTTGGTTGCTTTATAATAACTAGTATTTTGCCCGCCGCGCGTTGCGACGGCTCGTGATGGGTGGAAACATATAGTAAGACAAAACACGATTCGTAAAACGCAGTGCGTGAAAGACAATTACAAAAAAATGTGTAAAACACAAAGGTAGACATAAAGTGTAAAACACAATGCCTAAGACATTTCGTAAAACACAATGCATTGGCATTTGGAAAAGTAGGAGTTGTAGTCTAGGGGTTACAATTGCAATTTTTTTAAAGTTGGGTGGGTGTAAAAATGGAGTAATAGAGCAAGAGGTAAAAAACAAAGTCTAAAAATGACACTGTAAAAGTATAGGGGTGGTGGCGAAAATGTGTAAAAGATGAGGGGTGTTGGTAGAAATATAAAAGAAGAGAGGGTTGATGGCGTAACTGTGTAAGAGCTAAGGGGTAATGGTGGAAAACCAAAGTAGAGGGTTGGTGCTTTCAAAGTTTGAAAGATAAACGTAAAGTTAAAAAGTAGATGAAAACTGTAAATTGCAAAAGAAGTTAGTATTTAAGAAACAACACACAAAGCATAAGGGCCGAAAACGTAAATTAAGAAAAAAAAGAAAAATCAAATGTTGGTAGGAAAAGACAAAAAAAAAAAAAAAAAAAAAAAAGGCTATCACCGACATAGCCTTTTAATAGTATGCAGCAAGCACGCATACAGATGTTACAAGAAGAGTACTACTCTTATATGCATAAAACATGATTTAAGCATGAGGTACAAATACCTAATGCTCAAACTTGTTGAAAATTAGAAGTTTATATAATGAGAGGCTAAGGATATTACTACCCTTTTACACCTGGGGTTTTAGTTAGTGGGCTTTGGGCTTGGGCCCATGGCCCAAAAGCCAATCCCCGTGTTTAGTGGCCCGTTAACCCATACGAACCCGTTTTAGCATACCGGACTCCACGTACGTCGTAGACTAAAATTTTAAGGTTAAATGTACGTGATATAGTGTCGGTAGACGTTCGCGCTTTCGTTCGTCGTTTACGGTAAAAATTGCGTAAAATTGCGTCGTTTGCCGTTTTAAACCATCTTTCGATCCGGTTTCAACTACGGTTATTAAAATTTAATTACGAAGCTAGTTATATTGTAAAATTTTAGTTTTGAAGGCATTACGCGTGTTCGATGCTTCCGTTTCGTTGACGGTGCGTTCTTGCAGTCGCGTTTCTCGTTCATGTTTGCGTTTGTGACGTACAGAAGCACGATAAATTCGCAAAACTAAATTTTTATAAATATAAAATATGCGTATAAAATTCGTAATTTTTAGCGTTGTCAGTATTTCGTTTGGTTTCAGGTCGTTAACGTTTAATATTCAACGGGTTTTCCGTAGATCGTCATTTGCGCATTGTAATGCCGGTTAGACATTCATAGGCACTCCAATGGCCTATAATTAAGTTTATTTATGTCTTAAACACTATTTATTATCGTCTCAAACGCTTGTTAATCGCGTAATTAAGAGGCACTAATTACCGGTTGTCACAATATTCTCTTGAAGAATAAATTTGTTGATCTCATTTATTACCATAATTCCACATTAGATACAAAGACTGTTAGTCTCATTTATTAGCATTACCCTGATTCCACTTTAAATACCAGCAGTCTTGATCTTATTTTTTAAGATCATTCCACAGTAAATACAAACAATAATTTGTACATGACTGAACATGTAAACCATCACTTACTCCAACTCTTGAATATCGCTTTTCATACTGTTAGTTTCTTTTGAAGGTCGGCCAACGAATTCAAGACCTCCACACCAAATAACAGATCCAGCAACATCTACCAGAAGAATATTTAAACAAAGTATTTTTTTAGCATACAAACCTACAGGATAAAAAGAAAAATCAAAGAATATACATCCTCAATAAACTACCGTACAAAACTCAGGAACATTTATATTACAAACCTATAAAGCACAGAATCAGGAATTCACACATATACATCTATTTTTAAATACAAATAGACATTACCTTTTCATAAATGAAGATGAGATCCATTTTATAACATTGATTCCATTTTCGGATGATCCTTGCTCTCATGTGCCACAAATCTTTCCCAGGAACATTATACATACTATTAAAAGGCTATGTCGGTGATAGCCTTTTTTTTTAAATTTTGTTTTTTGTCTTTTCCTACCAACATTTGATTTTTCTTTTTTTTTTAATTTACGTTTTCGGCCCTTATGCTTTGTGTGATGTTTCTTAAATACTAACTTCTTTTGCAATTTACAGTTTTCATCTACTTTTTAACTTTACGTTTATCTTTCAAGCTTTGACAACACCAACCCTCTACTTTGGTTTTCCACCATTACCCCTTAGCTCTTACACAGTTACGCCATCAACCCTCTCTTCTTTTATATTTCTACCAACACCCTTCATTTTTTACACATTTTCGCCACCACCCCTATACTTTTACACTGTCATTTTTAGACTTTGTTTTTTACATCTTGCACTATTACTCCATTTTTACACCCGCCCAACTTTAAAAAAATTGCAATTGTAACCCCTAGACTACAACTCCTACTTTTCCAAATGCCAATGCATTGTGTTTTACGAAATGTCTTAGGCATTGTGTTTTACACTTTATGTCTACCTTTGTGTTTTACACATTTTTTTGTAATTGTCTTTCACGCACTGCGTTTTACGAATCGTGTTTTGTCTTACTATATGTTTCCACCCGTCACGCGCCGCCGCAACGCGCGGCGGGCAAAATACTAGTTATTATAAAGCAACCAAATGTGTCACACCCTCAAATTCTACAAGCGGAGTACTACCGTAAGGCGTGTGATTAACCAGCATCCAGCCACCAATCATATTGAACAATCTGTACTTTTTATAAAATGAGAAATCTGAGTGACATAAGAAAAACTGATGTGGCAGCCAGAGAGACTGTCCAACAATGTTTTTCTTATGTCATTACTGCATCATAAAGCCTAATATATAAAATCACTTTAAAATCTATCTAAAACTCTGCCTCCCGAAACCTCTGCTCATATCCATTCATACTTTAAAGCCAGCAGAGGTTGAAGGTTCGTATGCTGTTATATATCAGCAGATGTTTAGTTGTCGGTAATTTCAAATTCAAAATGCCTTGGAATATGTAATTTGCAATTAATTCATGTCACTCACTCACTTCTGTCAATCATCTTTTTATATAAAGGTTTTTTTTCTCATTTCCCTCTTCATATTTACACTTCCCTGTTCTCTGCTTTTGTATTTTGAAATTTGAATTCATTATGATTTTCGAATTAGAAGCACGTCAGCATCAGTTGAGATTAAAAATTTTAGTTTTGTTAACGATTTGAATCCTGGGAAAGATTTGTGGCACATGAGAGCGCGGATTATCCGAAAATGGAATCAAGGTTATAGAATAGATCTCATCTTCATTGATGAAAAGGTATGGTGTATTTGTGTTTTTCCGTTCATGTATAAATGATTCCATGGATGTATATCTATGAATTCCTGTTTCTATGCTTTATAGGTTTCTACTATAAATGTTCCTGGGAAAGATTTGTGGCACATGAGAGCAGTGATCGTCCGAAAATGGAATCAATGTTATAAAATGGATCTCATCTTCATTTATGAAAAGGTAATGTCTATTTGTATTTAAAAATAGATGTATATGTGTGAATTCCTGATTCTGTGCTTTATAGGTTTGTAATATAAATGTTCCTGAGTTTTGTACGGTAGTTTATTGAGGATGTATATTCTTTGATTTTTTCTTTTTATCCTGTAGGTTTGTATGCTAAAAAAATACTTTGTTTAAATATTCTTCTGGTAGATGTTGCTGGATCTGGTATTTGGTGTGGAGGTCTTGAATTCATGTGCCACAAATCTTTCCCAGGAACATTTATAATAGAAACCTATAAAGCATAGAAACAGGAATTCATAGATATACATCCATGGAATCATTTATACATGAACGGAAAAACACAAATACACCATACCTTTTTATCAATGAAGATGAGATTTATTCTATAACCTTGATTCCATTTTCGGATAATCCGCGCTCTCATGTGCCACAAATCTTTCCCAGGATTCAAATCGTTAACAAAACTAAAATTTTTAATCTCAACTGATGCTGACGTGCTTCTAATTCGAAAATCAGAATGAATTCAAATTTCAAAATACAAAAGCAGAGAATAGGAGAGTGTAAATATGAAGAGGGAAATGAGAAAAAAAACCTTTATATGAAAAGATGATTGACAGAAGTGAGTGAGTGACATGAATTAATTGCAAATTACATATTCCGAGCCATTTTGAATTTGAAATTACCGACAACTAAACATCTGCTGATATATAACATTATACGAACCTTCAACCTCTGCTGGCTTTAAAGTATGAATGGATATGAGCAGAGGTTTTGGGAGGCAGAGTTTTAGATAGATTTTAAAGTGATTTTATATATTAGGCTTTATGATGTAGTAACATTGTTGGACAGTCTCTCTGGCTGCCACATCAGTTTTTCTTATGTCACTCAGATTTCTCATTTTATAAAAAGTATAGATTGTTCAATATGATTGGTGGCTGGATGCTGGTTAATCACACGCCTTACGGCAGTACTCCGCTTGTAGAATTTGAGGGTGTGACACATTTGGTTGCTTTATAATAACTAGTATTTTGCCCGTCGCGCGTTGCGGCGGCGCGTGACGGGTGGAAACATATAGTAAGACAAAACACAATTCGTAAAATGCAGTGCGTGAAAGACAATTACAAAAAAATGTGTAAAACACAAAGGTAGACATAAAATGTAAAACACAATGCATTGGCATTTGGAAAAGTAGGAGCTGTAGTCTAGGGGTTACAATTGCATTTTTTTTAAAGTTGGGCGGGTGTAAAAATTGAGTAATAGTGCAAGAGGTAAAAAACAAAGTCTAAAAATGACAATGTAAAAGTATAGGGGTGGTGGCGAAAGTGTGTAAAAGATGAGGGGTGTTGGTAGAAATATAAAAGAAGAGAGGGTTGATGGCGTAACTGTGTAAGAGCTAAGGGGTAATGGTGGAAAACCAAAGTAGAGGGTTGGTGCTGTCAAAGCTTGAAAGTTAAACGTAAAGTTAAAAAGTAGATGAAAACTGTAAATTGCAAAAGAAGTTAGTATTTAAGAAACAACACACAAAGCATAAGGGCCGAAAATGTAAATTAAGAAAAAAAAAAATCAAATGTTGGTAGGAAAAGACAAAAAAAAAAAAATTAAAAAAAAGGCTGTCACCGACGTAGCCTTTTAATAGGATGTATAATGTGAGAGAGAGAATTTATATAATCTTAAAAACAATGGTCGGTGCACCGACATAATTACAAAATTGCCCTTCTTACAAATTACAAAACTATCGCTGTTTTCTATTTTTCATCGTTTTGACAGTCTTCTTCTCGAGGTCGAGTGCCTGACAGACTTGAGTAAGCCGTAGACCTCCGCTTCACCTATGTATGGAGCAGCAGAGAAGATGATCTTTGTAAGAGAATCATGAGTTTAACGACGTACCCTACGAAAACCTTGGCCGGAAACTAGATCCATTGTTAGACTACTCCAACACGCCTTTACTGTCCGAAGATGCGGAGCCCGTGCAGAAAGGTATGGGTCTGCCTTCGTCCAAACGATGGGGTAGGTCCAACAAATCCTTCAAGGTTTGAAGGAGACGAGATTTTTTTTACCGGAAAATAGGGGGAGACATTCATACACATCAAACAAGAACATAGAGGCTTCGATCGGTTGCTAAACAGAGATTTCAAACACCGAAAATCAACACCGACAAAGGATTTTGATCGGTTGAGACACAAAGATTTCAAACACCGGCAAACTATATTATGGGGTAAGCTTGAGAGGGTCTTGAGAGTAGAAGATGAGATTAGAAAATAATAGATAGAAAAGATAAGTAAATGGATTTCTATGGATTTGCAATTAAAGTTCCAGCTGTATTAAATCATCCCAATAAATTCCAGCTGTATCCCACAAAAAATAAACTAAATAATAGATTCATTTAGTTAAGGTGGAACTTTTTTTTTTGAAAGGTAGTTAAGGTGGAACTTAATCGTAAAAGAATGGTAACAAAGTTGTCTTTTTACTGTATCGTTTTTCCTATAGATAAGTTAAGTTGTATTTTTATTTTTATTATTATTATTTATCTTTCCTACGAGGTGTAGTATTAATTCATCTTTCATGTTTTCAAATTATTAATTAATTATAAACTAAGAATCCATATATTTCTAATTAGATCACGTTTGAATAATAATAATAATTTTTTTTTGAACGGCCAACAAACTTAATCCCGAGCACTCTCGGGGCACCCACTGGACAAACGGAGTACTCCGAGAGTAACCCGAGTCCACCACCAATTCCGGGGAAAACCCGGTAACCCACCCGCCCGTAGGCACGACAGTGAAATTACCGGTAGAACCTGTTTGGCTTAAGGATCCAACCCAGGTTTCCCTGGGTAATACTAATTAATCAACTAAATAATTATATTAAATATGTTTAATAGCATAAATATTTAAATTAAAAGTAAAAATAAGTGATGACGTGGAAAATGTAAGCATGGGGTTGGAGGTGAAATTGAGGTTCTTTAAATATATGTTGTGACAGTTGATTCGGTAGTTAGAGGCGCCTAAAAATGTTCTTAGCATTAGAGATAGTCTTACATGTTATCTGAAACACTATCACCCATCCCATTCGGTTGACTAGGAGCCAAAACGATGATCAGAAGAAAGAATATAGAAAAAACGCGCATAAATGTTCGAAAAACCCCAATCAAATATACCTTTACCCGTCGATGGTAAATTTGATGAGAGAAAGAGGGGTTTATTCTAAGATAAAATATAATTGATTATAGTTTTATCAAGTTGGTTAAGGGTTCAGACGTGGATTTACAAAATCCAAGCAATAAGCAAGTTTAGACAGAGAACGAGCAATAGTGATGGTCGAAATCTAGAGACGAGCAACAAATGCAGTCCATCTAGAGAACAACAATAATCATGGTTGGGATCTGAAAAGAAACAATGCCATTCTGTCTAGATAAGAAGGAATTTTCAAGCAAAAGTTAAAACTCTTTCAACAGATGCAGACCTTTAGACCTCAATTATTTTTTTTAATTACTTTTACGACTTTACACCAAAATGTGCGAGAAAATATACTACTTTTATCTATGCCTAACCACATTAATGCAACCAACGTAATGTGTGTAACAAAGTAAAAAAAAAAATGTGTCATGTCATGCGTTAGCACTCCACGTTAATGTCATCATTGTATCGCATGTAACGAAGTCACAAAAGTGGTGTTGCCGCCGCAACGCGCGGCAAGGTAAAAATCTAGTATCCAATGAAAATGAAAATTGGGGGTATGGTAAAAGTAAAACCCTCCTCGTTGCGAGTGCTTTTAAGAGCATTCACATTCAATCCACCATCTCAACCCCTACTTCTAAATTTTAAAAAAATCTTCTAAATATTCACTCCATCCTATCCCCTATTTCATTTTTTTAACCCTAAATTCTAAAAAGAATATACAGTAACTTTTCATGTATGAAAAGCTACTGTATCCCCTCATCTTCAACCATCTCATCACTCCCGCCCATATCATCTCTTCTCCAGCGGGAACTCATCTTCTCCCGCCCTAGTTCTTTTCCTTTCCACCAGGTATGGTTTACAATTTTATCTCAGATTACGTGCCCTAATTCGAACTCTAACCCCAAATTCATTAGGTCGTGTTTCATTCCCCTTCGACAACATCAATCAGTAATTTATTTTATGTTTTTATCTGTTTGATTATTGTAACAGTATTTGTGTATATATGTTTGATTATTTAATTTGGTTGTGATATTGATTTAAGCAGGATCACTGTTGGTTACATTTTGAAGGCATAGGCCTTTTTGTTATTGGATTTGAGAATGTTTAGTTTAGTGTTTCGATGTTTGCTTAATGTACTTAGAACAATAGATCATTTCATATACAACATTGATTTAGTTTTTTTTTTTTTTTTTTCTAAATAATATGCTATACTGTAAGAAAAATGGATTACATACAAGGATGAATATAACCTTTGCTCCCTCAGTTAATATGATGCCTTTCTTATATTGGGTTTAAGAATGTTAAGTTCAGGGTTTAGGTGTTTGCTTAATGTCAGATAGAGGATTGATTTTAGTTTTTTTTTTTTTAATTTCAAAATGTTAAGCTGTTAGAACAATAGATTACAAGGATGAACATAAACTCGTTAAGGTCTTGTTATACGGATAAATAAATAATAGTGTCAATAAGTTGCATAATGATACAACAAACAACCAAAGGAGTCTGACAAAGAAACAGGATCCAGAATGCTAATGTTGGAGAGTTTCAGTTATATTCTATTACTATTCAGTTCATATTCGATGTAGCGGGTCTCTAATATTGGTTTTCTCAGTGATATAATTCTTTATGAGACCATCGTAACAGTAGTTTGGTGTAAACCGGTTTCAACCCAACTCGGCCCGACGATTTGGATACCAGTTTAAAAATACTTATACATATTATAAGAATCAAATCTATATATATGAAGAATTTTATTGTTAACCTGGTTGGACCAACCGGTTTAGCTCGGTTTAAATGGTTTGATCGGGCCTTAGCACGGGATAAAGCCTAGTTAAGCCCTGGACCTAAATGGGCCTTTGTTTAGTCCAAAACGCAGTCCAAAAAACCTGCAGCAAAACTACTGCTGCTGGTTGCTTTTTCAGCTAAAAAACTGCGTGTTTTTGAGGTTTTTCGCAGAAAAAAACCTGCGTTTTTTGAGGTTTTTTCTGCTAAAAAACTGCAGTTTTTTTGGCCGAACCGGGTGAATTGTTATGGTCATAAGATGCTTTCCTTTGTATGTCAAAGGTTTGAAATCAAAGCTCATGCTTTTCTTTTAATGCTGTAGTTTTAATGCAAAAGTTGAACCCATCCACTGGACATCTCTTGAATTTAACAATAACATTGTGGTTGCGAGAAGTAGCATCGTCTCAACAGGTGAGTCATATATGCTTTGAATTGACTTATAACATGTATGATGATAACTGGTTATTAATATCCAGTCCAAAAAAATGGCCAGCAACCTGCAAAAACGCTGCAGCCTACAGTATCGAAAAACGCTGCAGTTTTAAAGTTTTTATGCTGAAAAAACACACAGTTTTGTGGCGTTTTATTGCTGAAAAACCAGTACTTTATTAGCGTTTTTTGCTGAAAAACCGGCACATTTATAACAATAATAATTAGTAGTGTAATTTCTATAAACAAAGTTATTAGAATCAATTTTAGAAGAAAAAATATAATAAGACAAAATAGATAGTAGTTAAAATTGTAAGTGGAAGAAAGAGAAGAAATAATAATAAAAAAAGAATATAGAGATAGGTATGAGGAGTTGGTTGTAGGAGGTTTTTTAAAATGTGAGATAAATTTTAAAAAGTTGTGATTTTTAGTTAAATTATAGGGTTAAAGATGATGGAGTGGATGAGAATGCTCTAAAACCCTACGACTACTGCTTGTGTCAATCGGCTGCCATGAAATCTCCTCTGGAAGAATCCGACGTCGGCATCTCCTGCTACATCTCTCCGCTCCCTGGTTTTCGAGGCATTCTCAAGCAACGGTATCATCTCTCTCTCTTTTTCTTTTTCTTTTGTGTGTCCTCCATTCATTCATTCATTTTAATAACTTGTGTTTACAGATATTCTGATTTTGTGGTGAATGAAGTCGATTTGAATGGGAATGTTGTTCATTTGACCTCCCTCGAAGCGCCAACTGAGGTTATTATTTTAATAACTTGTGTTTACAGATATTCTGATATATGTTCCCTCCCTTGCTTGCTGTGCTTTGAGGCTTAATCATCTCTTAATAATTAATTAATTTTTGGTGAACCAACCAGACAGCGGAAGAACATCAACTGAATGATAATCATGATACTGAAATCGAATCATTTAGAGCTCTAGCCGGTGACTCTGATGCCAACTCCCTAAAGGAATTCATAGATAAAGCTACTGCTACTTCAGATGGAGCTACCTCCATTCTTCTTTCTTCAACTTCTGATAAACTTCACCGCACGGTAACCTTCCTTTCATTCCATCAATATTTATCAACAGCTTCATTACCCATTGACCCCCCCCCCCCCCCCCCCCCCCCCCTTCCTGCCTACAGGCGATGCATAATTTCTTTAAAGAAAAACTCAACTTCTTGGTTACCGACACAGTAGATGGACCTGAGCCCTCATCAAAATGCATTCGCGTGAGATTAAATTCAGGGGCTTCTTCTAAGAAACGGAAAAGCAGAGGTGACACTCCTTATTATGATAGTCGCGGTTCAGATCACTGGCCAGATCACCTTGGAAAGTTCCTCAGGTTTCTGTTTCATCTTTGAATTCATTAAGTAAGCTCCAACCAGGTAGGTCCCATTTATTCATATGAAAGGTTGTGAATGTTTTCAAATATGCATCTCCAGATTTCATCTATGCAAGGAAAACAAGGATACACAAGAGGCACTAGGGTTGATTGGAAAGATGCTTGGGATTCAGGTTACTCTTCTTATTAATTTCTTCAGTTATATTCCAAGTGAAAAGTTTCAATGGGAGTTTCTCTCTCTTTTTTCCTTTTCTATCTAGTATATAGGGCCCATCTCATGTAGAATCATAAACCCTTGCAGTTACTTATATTTACTTTTTTACAGCCAAGGTCATTTGGATTTTCTGGTACAAAAGACAAGCGTGCAGTAACGACTCAACAGGTAACTAGTCTTTTGCTATAACTGAAACCAACAACTGAGCCAACTGTACGAGTTCAAGCTGCGGTTCGGTTTTACTGGTTTACCGTTATGACCTGATTTTACACACCCCTAATTTTTGCAACATCCATGTTAATATGTGAGTGATGGATTATAGGTTTGTATCAGTATGCACATTAGGTCTTTTTGAGTTGTTTCTTCCGTCTTAACTCGGTTTTTTTAATGCATCTTGAACTTAGATTTACTAAATGCATTTTGTAGTTTAACTTTTGCTATTTGTTTTTTTTTTTTGGCTCAAATGCTACCCGTTTATATGACCATATATACTCGTTCATATATAGTGCTTACAAATTAGGTATTACATGACAATTACAGATTGTATATAGGGTTACATAGGCTTGATTATGTTTATTTACATTTTTACCTTGTATAAATAGCTGTGAAATATCAATAGAAAACACATCTTTTCCCAAAGTCTCCGAAGTTGAGTTTTCCATTTGATCTCGTTCCTAGTTAAGCTCATAATCTCTTATAATAGGATCAGGTCTTTAGACAGGTGATGCTTTTTTGGTGTTTAGGTCCTATCTTATGAATCGAGTCTTCCTCTTTGTAAACAATTGATTAGGATATCGTTGTATTAGTGAAAAATGGAACAAATTCTGCTTCTTTCTGTGATATCTGACCTTTCCTCTGTCATACTTGACTTCTCAGGTTACTGTATTCAAGCAGCGTGCAAATAGATTGGCTAGTCTAAATAATAGATTAATTGGAATTAAAGTTGGTGACTTTTGGTAAGTGCAAGAAGAAGTTAAAACCTCTTGGTCTGTTCATCATTAATCAATCCTTATAGTAATATGTGTTGCATGTAGTTATGTGAATGAAGGGCTTGTTCTTGGTCAGCTTCATGGGAATCGATTCACAATCACACTGAGGTTTTTGCATAACTAAGATTCATTTATTTTAGTTACATACATTATTTGGCAGATAAAAAATTGTGATTATTTTTTGTAGGGGAGTGGTTGCAGATTCAGAGGATACTGTAAAAGCAGCAGCAGATGCCTTGGGAAAGCATGGATTCATAAACTATTTTGGCATGCAGGTAAAGTCCCACTCAACACTAGAACACCCTCTCTTTCACTTTGTAATTATTTTTTCTTATTTTGGAATAGCGATTTGGCACTGGTTCTGTACCTACTCACCTCATTGGTGCTAAACTACTTCGTGGAGAATGGAAAGAGGCAGTGAGTATGATTCTTGATCCAAGGGATGGTGATATCCTTTTAATTTAAATGTTGTAAAGTTTTTTTATTAGACGCTTCATTATAATAAGTTTTCCTTAATATAAACTTTTGGACACAAAAGGATGACATAAGGAGGATACGGGAATATTACAAAGAAAGTGAAGACATTGATGGGACCTTGAGGCAATTGCCTCGCTTTCTGGTAGCTGAAAAGGCCATAGTAAGTTATAGACATTTTTAATCATATATTTCTTGTTGGTTTCCTTTCGTATGTCCCTTACTTATAAATCAATTAATGAATTTTCTTGTCTCTTGCTCACGTTTTACATTGCTTTGTATGGTTAGGCAAGCATCAATTTATATCCTGTTTTCGTTTTTGTAACTGAATTATGTTTTCAACTTATTATCAGCTGCAGTGTTTGAAAAAGAGTCCTGGGAACTACTTGCAAGCTATGAAGGCTGTACCTAGGACCCTTAGAATGATGTAAGTATCTAAGCTGAATATAAGTATGCTTCTTTAGGATCTGAAATCCACATCTTCTATGCTGTTGTTACAGATTTATATTTGAACAACGTCGATTATTAGTACTTAGTTTGAAGAACTCTAATTTATCAACGGATGGTGCTTAGCCTATTACAGCTCTTTTTTCTATGTATTATTAAGTCTAGAGTTGCAAACTTTATATATATTTATGGACAATGGCTTGAGTGACAAGCTTTGTCAATATAAAGTGGATTTTCGTTTACTTTTCAGGTATGTGCACAGTTACCAAAGCTATCTGTGGAACCACGCCGCTAGCATGAGAGTACAAAAATACGGTCTGAATCATTTATGATTTAAAGCATGCTTCCGTAGCTTAAATTATGCACCCTGTAAATGTATTTGTGTAGAACTAAAGGATAGCTTAGATAAATAATTCTGTATTTTTTCAGGGACTGAGCAAGTAGTGTTAGGGGATTTAGTCTATTGCAATGAGGAAAGTTGTAATGAAGTTGATGATTCTGAATTTGAAGGACTCGGGTGCAATGATTCATCTGAGATTAACCATTTAGATGAGGTTGATGCACATGCATCTGAAGGAAATTGCACCTCGGTTGAGGTCAGATAATACTTACTATATCAGATGTTATATTATGCAGTTAATAGCGGTGCTATAGCGGTTAGCGGAAGTCTGGGTTTGTAGCGGTCCAAATAGCGGTGGCTCATAGCGGTTCCGCTATTAGCGCCGCTATAGCCCGCTATTTGGCCGCTATTTGAAGACCTGTATAGCGGCTACAGCAGCGATTTTAGTGGTCGGCCCAAACATAAGGAAAAGCCCACTTTTTTTTTAATTAAACATATTACAGTAAAAGGCCCAAATGTTTGATAAAACCTAGATACGACCAATTAAACCTAAATTTATTATGTACGACAACCAATGTCTGGAGCGCACACTGGTTATTTGAGGTCGCTGGAAGCAGTTCGACATCAGGAAGCTGTTCATAATCCGAATCGAAGCAAAATCTTTCAATTGCTGGAAGCTAGTGCCTCGTCTGTTACTCAGAGTTCATCTTGGTTCGAATTTTGATATTACTATTAATATTTTTCAAAGACATATTTATGTATATATATAAAAGTACATAAATTATGCATGGTATAAAAATTACCGCTATATCACCGCTATACCACCGCTATAACCTATATATCATATAGCGGACCTTAACCGCTATCCGATATTTTACCGCATTAACTGCATTCAAAATATGAACACTGTTCAAGTTAACAAAAATGAGAAGTGTATTATGGCTCTGTTGGAACAAGCTCGCAGCTTAAGAATATATTGTTAATAGGTAGTGAACAGTGAAGACCTTGCTTCAGGACGTTACACTTATACCGATGTTGTTCTTCCTTTGCCTGGGTAAGGAGAACACTTTATGTTACATCAAACTTTCGGGATATAGAATTTGGTTTATTTATTTTTGACATATTTATGTGGCAGTTCAAGGGTAATTTATCCACAGAATGACATTGAACAATGCTATCAAGATTTGGCCAACAAGGTGTGTTGTTTGGTCTTGCTAAAGTGTATGCATATATATATATATACACTATATTATAATGCATGAAGGAATGGTATTTTTTTTAAGTTTAATGCATAAGGTACAACCCAAAATTGAGGGTAAATTAGTCTTTTAAACACTAATTACACTTTAGTCCCCTTATTTTGGTTACACTTTAATTCCCTCATCTTTAACCAAATTATGCATAATTATTTAGTATTTACATTTTATCCCCTTATAAAAAACTAACCACCCCACGATTTTAAACTGCCATAACTTCTTTGCACGTTAATATTTAAAAAAAATACACCAAAAAAACAAGCATTTTATTTTCTTTAATCTGAGTATAGTATAGCTATAGTTTTTTTTTTAATTAAAAAATGATATGTGACATGATTCACGGTGTCTAGGAGTGAGCAATAACCGAATCGTTAACCAAAAACAGATGAAATCAAACCGGAATCAACCAAAAACTGAATTAGCTGAAACTGATTAGTTAAAACCGAATTAACCAAAAACCGGTTATTAGTTTTTTGTAGCCTCGTTTAACCATAATTAACCGAACCGAACCAATTATTCATATTTTTATATGTTTCTAGCTTTTATACATCCGGTTCATGTATTTCATATTTTATATCTTCATTTCGTGTATATAACTATTTATATACATCCATTTCATGTATTTATACATCAATTTCGTGTACTTATACATCAATTTCATGTATTTACACCTCAGTTTCATGTATTTCTAAGCAAAACTTTTAGCCCAAGTTTGGTTTTCTATTAACTGAAATTGAACGAACTGAATAAAAAACCGTCAATCTAATTGAATAAACCGAACTGATTAGCCAAAATCCGATTGGTTAATAAAATAGACTAAACGATGACTTCGGTCCAGGATAATAACTTAACCGATCGAACCATGCACACCACAATGAAATGGACTAACCCATGACTTCACTGGCCTTTACATCATAATTTTTTTTGACAAAATACATCCTTGACTTAAGTTATTTATGAAAAAAATTTTAATACCGCGCTTTGCTATTTTTTGGACTTCCATTATGAACATCATTATTTCTATGTTTCTAAAGTTTACTTGTGAACATTCACTTATAAAGTGTATCTATTCTGTCTTTTCTCAATAATAATTTCTTTTGGTTTCCTCTTTTAAATGCATTTTTTTAATGACAATCCCATATCAATCATGAATGTAGTGTTTGTTTCATGACAGGATGGTGTCAGCTTGACAGAGAGTATGCATAACGTCAAGTTAGTTATCCTACTTCATTTATTTTATTCTTTTTGCTTACATGATTTATGTTACACCCGTATGATATGCGATCCATCGACTTGAGGGGTCTCAACAAACTTTTGGAATAGAATTCAATCTTAGTATACATACTACATGTTTCCCGGTGGATAAAAGTTAAATTAAAACTGTATTAAATTGGTGGTAAAAACATATCCCGACCCTCTATTTGAATATGTTTACTAATGGATGTGCATTTAAGCACCATCAGAATTAGTGTTATATGTAATAAAAGCTACTAAATTTTGCTAGGGAGTTCTCGCTGACACGCATGACTGGAGCTTATCGACGGGTATTTGGAAAGGCAAAGGATTTTGAATGGTAACTTATGTCTTCCTTGCGAGAAATGAATTTTTAATACTTGATATCTTGTTACTGTTACTTTTCTGATATTAGTTTCAATATAGATTGTTATCGTGAATGTTACCGTTACTTTGCTATCTAGGAATTTTAGACTAACATCTGAAAGGGTTGTTTGTTACAGGGAGTTGATAAAGTATAAAGACGTAAGTATCCCGTTGACAAGGACGGATTTAGACATTGTTACAAAAGCTAACAAAACACAAAACGAAGAAGCAGTGTTGCAAGGGGAGCAGTTAGCCCTCAAATTGAGCTTCACACTTGCAGCATCTTGCTATGCAACTATGGCAATCAGGGAGCTGCTCAAAACATCAACTTCTGTAAGTATTATTCGATGCATACTCAATGGGCGGGTTGGGTAATAATAGTCATTTTAAGCATGTGTTGAAATGGGCGGGTCGAGTTTGACCAACAGATCCCATTTCTTGTACAATATTACAACAATAACAACATGAATCTTTGAATATATATGATTTTGGAGGTTGTATGCATTACAACAGACCCTAGATGCTGTTGAATTGTTTGACCCATCTGTCTTGTTCTTGTAGCTATTTGATTCTCAAGTTTCATAAGTACATGAGTTGAAATTTTCACTTTCATGTAACAATATTGCACATTAGGAGTTGCTTTTATCTAACATAAGAATTCGAAAAACAATTACAAAATCTTTGAATTTTTTTACAAAAAAGCTATTAAGTTTCAGCATAATTAATTAAAAAATCATTTAAATGATATCTGAACACAAAATGGCAGATAGCAAAAGTTCATTTATCAGGGCCAATTGCTAAAGCGAATGACCATTTTAGCCCTTTGCTACTGAAAAAGAATATATAAATAGTTAATGTACATTACGGTTTAACGTACGACCAGTACGCGACCAAATTACGCACATTATTTTGAAAATCACGCACGTTATAAACTCAAAAACCCAAATCACACATGTTAAAAACATTTATCACGCATGTTGAAAACCATTAATCACGCACGTTATACACATAATCACGCATGCCCCTAACTCCCAGTTGACAATCGCGTACCTTGTTCTACGGTCTGTTCTACCATTGTTGACTCCAATCTAATCAAAGCTTGGTCATGTTCCTGAATCCTCTGTTCTACGGTCTGAATCAAAAGCTTTGTCATGTTCTTTCATCCTCTGTTCTACTGTTTTTATTTCAAGTCGTCATTTTTGATGAAACTTTTCAAAATCAACGATGAATTTGACCCCCATTCGATGAAATTGACCGAACAATGGCCAATTTGAACTGAAACGAAAAGAAACTTGAACTCAATTGGAACCCAATTCGAGTCGTGAATTTGCTGGAACTTTTAAAAAATCACGCACGTTAAAGTGTAAAATCACGCACGTTGTCGTACGTGATGTATGTTAAGCCGTAATGTATTTTACACTTTCTCTCTCTCTCTCTATATATATATTTTTAAATTTGTGAATTTACAACTTTCTTATCTCAAACTCTATTATAAATTACATACTGATGTAAGATTTTTAAGTTAAATACATGTACAAGTTGTTCAAACGTCCAACATATGACTAGTAAATGCAAAACCGTAGATAATATAAATCAAAATCACAAAAACTCGATGCACGTTACAAAACTTGAGATCTAATAATTCTACTGATAAATTTTGAAATCTAAACTAAATTTACCCTTTTAAAATTAATTCTTATACACAATTAGCAACTTATATAACGTCCATGACTTAACAGGGAAAGTAACACCACCTTTAAGTGTTTTCGCCATCAAGTCTATAAGTCTAAATATCAAACACGTACCCAAGTAATATATTGAAATTATTACAAGGGTAGAAGAACATCATTGTTGAACAAGGACCAGCCTTCTGAACTGGGTTTTTGAGATGCGCTTTCCTTACCTTCTGGTTTACTATCCAATGTTAGATCTATCTGGTCACATTTCTGATTACCTAGATTAATAGTTGTTGGTTGTCTTCTGGTCTTGTCTTTATGTTTGCATGATATTGATTGCACTATGGGTGTAAACGAGCTATAAGATGCTCGTGAACTCAAGATCGATCAGAAAAAGCTCAAAATGAGCTGAGCTTGACGCACACAAGCCTGTTATTTATATTATTATATCTGTATGATAAGTTTATAATTACATATTAAATTATGATTAAATTGAATAAATAATATATATTATTATATGTTAAAAATATAAATTACAAAATTATATAAATGATTTTATGTTATATAACAATTAATATATTTAGTACATAATAAACGCTCACTGGTTGAGGTTGCTCGATTTTTAGACAGCTTTATATGAGGTTAGCTCGAGCTTAGGTTAGCTTGGGATCGGCTCTGACCCGTTTACACCCCTAATTGGCATTTACGGTTTGTTGATTGTGCAGGTTGCTTTTCACAAAGCATTGAACCAGTAGACTTTTCATACTGGAGATTGGATTACAAGGTGGCGAAGGCCTAGTATGGAGAGAAGAAATGCATCGGTAGGCTGATCTAATTTATAAAATTTTGTCTCTTTTACATTAGTAAACATTTGGATTTGACAATTAGACAATCAGTAGATGTTTGTTTGAAATTTCTGAAGTCGTCTCTTTTACCCGAACCAGGTTCATAAACGGTTATGTAATAACTATTTTGCGAGCTTAATGAAAAAACAGTTGGGCTGTACATAAAAATGTTCTGGGCTCAAGCATAACAAGCTTGGAGGACTGGCCAAGCCGCCTCAAGCTTGGTCTGCTTAGAGAATTAAGAGCTATATTTCTTAGATTCTAGCTCGGCTTGGCTTTTTTTCCATGCAACTAAAATGCTTTCAAGCCAACCACCCTCGAACCACTGAAAGTAAGAATCAATGGTTAAAAAATGTCAACAGTGCCCGAGTTGACTACGAAAAGATAAAGGCCGAGTAAAGGGTCGAAAGAGGTTCGTGTTAAAACATATGGTGTTTAGTAATATGGGTTGACACGGGGCGAGTTAGTCTGGAAGCACTTCTTTGTCCTTTTTAAAAATGATCTTCAGTATAATTTCAATAACATTTGTACCTTAAGCCAACGCATTCTGGTATAGACCAAGTGTAATGGACATGGGGCGAGCTTGTCAATACTTTAGGGGTGCAAACGAGCCGAGCCGAGCCGAGCCCGAGCTCGACTAGGCTCGAGCTCGAGCTCGTTTAACATATGAAAGCTCGAGCTCGGCTCGATTCGAGCTTTATTTCTAAAGCTCGAGCTCGACTCGAAGGTAATTTTTCAAGCTCGAGCTCGGCTCGGGCTCGGGCTCGACTCGTTTAGTATTTATTAAATAATTTATATTAATTATAATTATTATTATACATATAATTAAGTTATTTTTTATATTTATATAAATGGTAATTATTATTATATAAATATATGTTTAATATATTATTAAAAAATATATAAACAGAAAGCTCGTTTAGGCTCGCGAGCCGGCTCGAGCTCAATAAGCGAAGCTCGGGCAACAGGCTCGTTTACTGAACGAGCTTGTTTTTTAGGCTCGAGCTCGTTTAAGCTCGGCTCGTTCGAGCTTTTTTTCGAGCCGAGCTCGAGTAACTCGCGAGTAGCTCGGCTCGTTTGCACCCCTACTTGTGGTCACAAATCCCTTTAAAACATCTAAGAAAACGAAACTGTTGTGATTAAAGTATTTTTACTCATGTTCAATAGAGACCCAGTTTACAAGTCCTGATTTCCATGCATTTTAACTCCATTCCAGCTAGAGGTGTACAAAAAACCGGTTTTAGAACCGAAGCCGGAAAAAAACCGAAACCGGGTTTTTTATAACCGGACCGGTTTTATAACCGAACCGTCGGTTTGTGACCGGTTACTAATCTTGATCTGAAAAACCGGTTAATAACTGAAGCCGGTTTAAAAAAAACCGGTTAAAACCGAAAAAAAAACGTTTTTTTTTTGGAAAAAACCGGTCCTAACCGGTTACACCGGTTATTGTTTTGGACTTGAAAAACCGGTTAGTAACCGAAACCGGTTATAAAAAAAACCGGTTTTCGTTTTGGGTGAAAAACCAGTTCGGTTAATAACCTAAACTGGTTTTTGAAAAAACCCGATTTGTACACCTAATTCCAGCTAATAAGAAATCATGATGTTTGCAACACCCTTTCTAATTGCACTACATATACTATATGTGTAAAAATTAGGATTAAGATCAAATACAAAGGCTTCTTATTGTAAGAAGGGTACAAATGCTTCTAAAAAATACCCACTACAAAAAAAGAGTAAACTGCCATTTTGGTCCCTGTGGTTTGGGCAGTTTTGCCATTTTAGTCTAAATCTTAAACTTTTTAAATCCGGTTCTTGTGGTTTCACTTTTATTGCCATTTTAGTCTAAAATTCAAAAACTCACTTTTTTGACTGTTGCAACCTGCCTATTTTGTCTTTTTGTGCCTATTTTTGTTCAACTGCCTTTCATTTAACATATTCTTAAGAGATATATTCCATCTTCTTCATATTCTCCCCACACCCAAACCCAAATCCTAATCCATAATTTCTCCCCTGCAACCGTCTGATCGAAATTTCGATCCCTTGAACTCACTTCACAAACCTGTAGAATAAGTCAAAACCTTCAATTATTAGCACCCAAAATTTCTTTTTTTAATAACGTCAACACTACCGAAATTAACGAGACATATACACAGTTAATGGAAATGAGCCTGGATGCAAAGTAAGTGAACACATACACATCCGTTTCGGAGCCTGTAACGGCTTTTTCTCCGCCGGATTGTTACCGTTTGGTACGGCGGAGATCGAACGGCTCGGAGAGAATCTAACGGATGACGGTGACGGAGATGATCCGTACAGGTTAACGCGTGTAGGAGACGCAGATCGGTTTTGAAAAAACGAAGTCGTTGAGAACGTGGAGGTTGAAGAGGCTCATGAGTTAGAAGAAGACGAGTTGTAGAATCTTCCAGAAGGTGAGTGAGACCGGAAAACTTAGCCGGTGGCTCTTCTGGTAGGATTCCCCATTGATTTACAGTGAGAAAATTGGACCTTGTGACTGAAGAAGGAGAAGAAGATGAGAGAGAATTTTAAATTGGGTTTGGGGTGCTAAATTGGCAAACCCGACTTCACTCGAGCCATGTATTTATAGGAAAATTAGATCAGTTGCAGCATGGGAGAAGATGATGATTAGGGATTAGGGTTTGTGTTAAATGAGGGTATTTAAAAGAATTAAATATATTTTATTTAGTTTATTAATTATTAATAGGTTAAATGAAAATCAGTTGGACAAAAATGCCCCTGCACAAAAAGATAAAATAGACATGTTAGAACAGTTAAAAAATGAATTTTGGACTAAAATGACAATAAAAGTGAAACCACAGGTACCCAGATTTAAAAAGTTTGAGATTTGGACTAAAATGATAAAAGTGCCCAAACCACAGGGACCAAAATGACAGTTTACTAAAAAAAAACCTAAACACCCACCACCACTCAAAAACCTAAACCTCCCACCCCCACCCCACCCCAGTCACCCACCCCAAAATATATATATATTTTTTTGTCGAGAGGAGGTGTGGGGTGTGGGGGTTTAGGTTTTTGGGTGGTGGTGGGTGTTTAGGATTTTGTTAGTTTTTTTTAGGTTTTTGTGTGTGTGTGGGGTGGGTGGGGGGGGGGGGGGGTAGGTTTAATTAGGGGTTTTTTTTTTTTTTTTTTTTTTTTTTTTTTTTTGCGAGGGGTGGGGATTTAGGTTTTTGGGTGGGGGTGGGTGTTTAGGTTTTGGGTGGTGGTGTAGTGAGTTTAGGTTTTAGTTTATTGGACACTTATCACTCTATAAATACTTCTTACACTTCTTACAAATATGAGTTTTTGTAGAGTAACTTAAACCATAAAAATTAATATGTTCAACGAATTCTTTCGGTTACAAATAAAAATAAAAAAACACCATAGTAAAAATATCTTAATGACTTGATACTACACTCTTGATTTCTCACCAGGCACCTCTAGAATCCTTTGGGAAAGGGTGCACAAGTCATAAATTATAGTAAAATAACCTTTTGCATTATGTTAAACATCTATTTATGTGTGAACATCAGTTTTAACTTATATAAGTACCTTGTCCAAATTTGATGTATGTCTGAGAAATTGTGCAACCAAAGCAAGTCTATTTTCCACCAAAAATAACATAAAAACCAAACTGAGACCAATCTCGATCAAATTTAGAACAATGAATTCACCAATTCATGGTAATTTTCAAAATTCTAATTATCAGAACAACAACAATTAACATAAAAACCAAATTGAGAGCGAAACCAACCTGTAAGCATATAATAATTGAACTAAACTACTTACATATTCATAGATCTCAAAAAAAAAAAAAAAAAAAAAAAACCTACATTGATGAGGGGAGCAAAACTTTGTTGAAAGCAGTGGCGGATCCAAGAAATTTTGTCAGGGGGTGTAAAAAACCCGGTTGGTCGACTTAAATAACAATTTTCAGACTTTTGGACTTAGGGAGGTCGTCGGCGACGGCCCGTAGTTTTTCCCGTAGCCAAAACCCCGTAGACAGGAAGATAACCTGTCGGAGAAAAAACTGATTTTCCCTTGCCCGTCGGCGACGGCCTCTCTAAAGTGCATTTTTTCTGCAGTTTCGTTTCATCGTCCGAACGCACTAAAACGCACATAACTTTCGAACCGTTTACCCGTTTAACCTCCCGTTTCTTCCTACATGCTTGTAAATTCACATTCTATCATATAAACTTAAAATCCCACATCCGGATTACGGAAATTCTTAACTTACACGCTATCGTCTTATTATTCGTTTATGATTTATTCGACCCGTTCATGCATTCATCAACATAACTTGGTCATTTTACCATAACCTCTTATAAATCTAACAATATCAGTGACGTCTATCATAAATTACTAAATTCTTGGATGTCTTGCATCCTCTTAACACATTATCGTTCATATGCTTATTTTGACCCGTTAAGGGTATTCGCGCCTTAATTGGTCTATAACTAACCAAACCATCATCCCCACTTCCATACTTGTCCAAAACATTACTCTAATCGAATAACTTGTTTCTAAACTACTTTTAATATCGCTTACCCCAAAATACCCATCAAGGGCATTTTGGTCAACTTTAGTCCCATCATTTACGACGAAAGACTTTAACACATATTTGACCTCAAACATCATGTTTAATCAATTACAACACTTTATTACTTACTTGAACTAAGAAGTGATTACGGAAATCACTTACCTTATGCGTCCATGCTCGTATCCGATTCCTTGCCTCTTCTTGACCCGTTAACACCTCATGCTTGAGTCCGTCTTGACGTGATTCCTATACTTTCATTTCATCGAAATCACACTCTTATTAGCATACACCTTTGTACATGTAACAATCATATCACTTGCATAATTCACACTTAACTTTCCTTAGTCATTTCTAACAAGCATTAAAATACACAATCAACTTCATATAATCATATCCGTATACGTTAAACTCACGTAACTCATCATGTCATTACATTTAACACGGATTGCTATAACATGTACCATACGACTTCCCATCAACCTACATTTACGACAACGAGTCAAATCATGTTTCTTATACTTAGTTGACTTTCAAAAGTCAACTATTAACCATACTCAACTATCGACTTATCATCATATACCCGTAACATCATAATTGACTATACGGACGACACTATATACATTTCATCATACACTTGATGTGAGTACTACCTTTTAAGCATAACGTACAACTATTTCATGCACAATTCTTCTAAACTCATACATAACCCATCAAAACCAACTACTAATCATCATGTATCATTCCAAATGAACATTAAACATAACATCATCATATTCCTATACTTTCATCTAACAATAATTCATCATACCCACATAATACATCAATCATTCAACAAGACTTGAACATAGGAGGTGATTCTAGTCATCATCTTCACCCTAACTAACGGGTGTCACCTCTAAACATCAAATTAACGCAAACCATTCATAACCCATGTTCTACACGAGGATTCTAACCCTTGTACATGATCAATTTCATATTAACTCACGGATTAGAACATAACCCACTTCACCCATGATCACCAATCTTAGATTTAAGACATACCTTATGATCCCCTCGTGTTGGTGATCATTAATCCATGCTCGGTTATGGATTTCAGCTTCATCTTGCCTTCCAATTTGAGCTTAAAGGCGATTTAGGGTTTGAGGCTCCATGGGAGCCTCCTGATCTTTCTCGAACACACACGTATATGTGTGTTTGTGTGTGTTTAGTTATTTTATAACTTAACTTTCATTTGTTCCACTTTAGCCCCTCGGGTTTACCTTTAAAACATAACTGACACTACCCTAATCATTTAATACTTTTGACCGTACCTTTAACTAGGTTAAATAGCCTAGTTATTTATTTCATGACGTGTCACATAAGAACGTACGACAAATATTAACATTCCGATTTTTGGGGCGTTACAAGTCTACCACCCTTAAACGAGGTTTCGTCCCCGAAACCTTTCTCACTTTCATCGGACACACATTATCTTTTCTTCCAGTCCATCCATACGACCACTAGCCCATCCTAATGAGAATCTTCTAGCTCCAAGAACCCGTTCCGGAGTTCTTATTAGTATCGCTTTCACTAGTAGCGCTAATTTCTAACAACCTTCATAGCTAGTGGTTTATTCCTCGTTCAAATATTCCTTCGTCATGTGCAATATATCCTTTTATTTACTTAAATAATTCCAACATTTCATTATTAACATTCGTTCTGTTTATTTGCACATTCATAACGTTTTCGTCGACTAAACGACCTTACTTTGAATTTGAAATCTATACATACTCATATATGCTTAACTTTAACGTTAACCTTATTCTACCTTTTCTACGGTTACGTATACCTTGCATACCTTCATTTCATCTTTAAATCATTTCGTTCATTTCACATCACTATAGCTTTCACTTCATGCATTACTTAATTCACGTGTATAAATAGTTCATATCTCTTCAATCATGAGTTAAACATTTTACTAACCTCTTTTTCATTTCCCAAGCCACGACCCGCAACCCAAATCGATCAACTTTTCCTCTAGTACTAGCCGGACAGGCCAGGTTTCATTCATTCGTGTAATGAGCTTCCGCTCGTGCACGTCCTTTCACCAATACGATTGGTTTCATCACATCAATAGTTCTAGCATTATCATTAACAACATCGGCGGTTAGCATATGTCATTCAAACATTCATTACACTAGGTGATTACCCACCTATAACTCTTCAACAATTTCCTACGTACCTGCTATAACGTACCACACATTCTATTTCTTACCTGCAATTCTTTCATTCAATTAATCATTTCGCCAACTGAAGTACACGCTCGTACTTCCTTTCATTCATGCTTACTTGCAAAGACCTTATTACATCGTTTCAATATTTCTTACTAAGCTTACCCTTCCCGCCCACATTCAAGTTATTGTCCGGGTCACAGCCCTTCATCATTCTGACTTCTAAGAGTCAATTACTAACACATCTAACACGTAACTTATACAAAACTTCGTCTATTATACTATCACCTTTTACTTTATACTTATTTCTATGACCCATTCGACCCAATCATGGTCAAACTGTCAACATCTTCTTAGGCGGATTAATTTCATTCTTTTTATATTTTTGAATCCGTCTCACGGATTCAGACGCATCATTCATGCTTTTTCATTCATTGAATCCGCCTTACGGATTCAAACATTATATTCATGCCTTTCTTCCTTGAATCCGTCTCACGGATTCAAACATATCATTCATACCTTCTCTTCCTTCTATGATTTGAACCCATCTAATGAATTCAATCATATCATTCACATCTTTCATTCCTTACATGTGTTGAATCCGTTTCGCAGATTCAGACATATCATTGCTACCTTTCCTTTCCTTGAATCCGTTTTACGGGTTCAAACATTCCATTCATGCCTTTCATCACTTGAATCCGTCTCACGGATTCAAACATTGCATTCATACCTTTCATCCTTGAATCCGTCTCACGGATTCAAACATATCATCCATGCCTTTCATCCTTGAATCCGTTTCACGGATTCAAACATATTATTCATATCTCGTTGATCCGTACTTAATCACGGATTCAACATTCTTCATTCTTATCAGGCATGTTTTTCATTCTTACATAGTACTCTCAATTTCCCGAGAGTCTTACTTCCCATTTCACCCACACGCCCGCCTGCTACCCAACTCTACCGGACATACCTGTAACAATTATCATGATCTCACGAACGTCATACGTTTCTCGTGTACTGGCCAGGTACACATCCACATAGTAGTTTCGTGCCTTCATGTAATTGTCACCTTATGTCCGTAGACTTAGGTTTCGGCGCGTGTATTGCTTCCAATACTTCATTACTATACTATCATTGTCTTTCATCTTAAAATTTTCCTTCCCTTAATGAACTTTACCATTACTTACATCCACATATTAAATTCACGTACCTGGGCTCATTTGCCTATTTGTCTTATTGCCTCTTTGCCTGCCTTAGTATTCATCCTAGACTGCATTCACGGATCATCCTCTTCCAACACATATGCTTACCTTGCACATACAAAACCGTCAGTTTCTTTATACGTATACATAAATACATACTTTCATCAGCCTTTACCTTTGGATCTTGATCGAGTCTTAGATTGTACGGATTTCTTATCTCAAGAGCACACAAGTTTGAGTTCAAGTACTTACTTTCTCGTACTTGATTCCCTCAAACCAGGGCTCTGATACCAACTTGTTAGACCCTAAATCATACATGACAAAAGTCGCAGC
Organism: Helianthus tuberosus; assembly: GCA_030545235.1. Lineage (NCBI taxonomy): Eukaryota > Viridiplantae > Streptophyta > Magnoliopsida > Asterales > Asteraceae > Helianthus > Helianthus tuberosus. The sequence goes on from CM060420.1 coordinate 63,879,886, forward strand.
GGAAAACACGAACCATAAAATTTCTTTCATTACCAACGTTTTGACTTACTTGAAAGTTCGTTTTGATATGTGTCTTCTACAAAGATAAAGCATAAGTCTTGTTTCCTAATAGTACATACTCAATTATTCCCGTACAATCTATCTTGTGACTCGATCTTCGATCTCTAATCCTTGTTATAATCGCCCGTTATCCATACAACCTGCACTCACCACATACATTCATAAACATTAGCACACATTATATAAACAAGATACATTCACGTAAACTTCACATTTCGTCATCTTTCAAACTTTAAGCATTTCATCTGCGTATCCATTTCCTGGTGAGGCTTCAGTAATGTACCTGCATCACTTTTTCATTCTCAAGGTACACCATCAATAACGTTAACACTCAACATATCTAAGTCATACATACATACGTACTTGCATACCTACTTACATACACATCTACATACGTACATACCCTTCCTACAACTTTACATACGTGCATACACTCCTACATGTCTTTATACATACACACATACACAACTACCTACGTACATACCTTTACTACATCTTTACATACATGCCTACACTCATACATATCTTTATACATACATACATACACATCTGCATACGTACATACCCTTCCTATAGCATTTCATACATGCATACACTCATACATATCTCTATACTTACATACATACTCATCTGCATACGTACATACCTCTCTTACAGTATTACATATATACATAATTACGCATCTACATACGTGTACAACACCTTGCATACCTCTTATATACTTATACGTTATTTACATGAGACTTAAACTTTGATTTATAGCCCATAAACATCTAAGGATCGATCAAAATCATGTTTAGAAAGTCCGTCGTAGTCCACGGACAACAAACCGAAGCCTACGATACATAAATCGACTTAAATAACAATTTTCAGACTTTTGGACTTAGGGAGGTCGTCGGCGACGGCCCTAGGGCCCGTCGGCGACGGCCCGTAGTTTTTCCCGTAGCCAAAACCCCGTAGACAGGAAGATAACCCGTCGGAGAAAAAACTGATTTTCCCTTGCCCGTCGGCGACGGCCTACTTGCCCGTCGGCGACGGCCTCTCTAAAGTGCATTTTTTCTGCAGTTTCGTTTCATCGTCCGAACGCACTAAAACGCGCATAACTTTCGAACCGTTTACCCGTTTAACCTCCCGTTTCTTCCTACATGCTTGTAAATTCACATTCTATCATATAAACTTAAAATCCCACATCCGGATTACGGAAATTCTTAACTTACACGCAGTCTTATTATTCGTTTATGATTTATTCGACCCGTTCATGCATTCATCAACATAACTTGGTCATTTTACCATAACCTCTTATAAATCTAACAATATCAGTGACGTCTATCATAAATTACTAAATTCTTGGATGTCTTGCATCCTCTTAACACATTATCGTTCATATGCTTATTTTGACCCGTTAAGGGTATTCGCGCCTTAATTGGTCTATAACTAACCAAACCATCATCCCCACTTCCATACTTGTCCAAAACATTACTCTAATCGAATAACTTGTTTCTAAACTACTTTTAAGATCGCTTACCCCAAAATACCCATCAAGGGCATTTTGGTCAACTTTAGTCCCATCATTTACGACGAAAGACTTTAACACTTATTTGACCTCAAACATCATGTTTAATCAATTACAACACTTTATTACTTACTTGAACTAAGAAGTGATTACGGAAATCACTTACCTTATGCGTCCATGCTCGTATCCGATTCCTTGCCTCTTCTTGACCCGTTAACACCTCATGCTTGAGTCCGTCTTGACGTGATTCCTGTACTTTCATTTCATCGAAATCACACTCTTATTAGCATACACCTTTGTACATGTAACAATCATATCACTTGCATAATTCACACTTAACTTTCCTTAGTCATTTCTAACAAGCATTAAAGTACACAATCAACTTCATATAATCATATCCGTATACGTTAAACTCACGTAACTCATCATGTCATTACATTTAACACGGATTGCTATAACATGTACCATACGACTTCCCATCAACCTACATTTACGACAACGAGTCAAATCATGTTTCTTATACTTAGTTGACTTTCAAAAGTCAACTATTAACCATACTCAACTATCGACTTATCATCATATACCCGTAACATCATAATTGACTATACGGACGACACTATATACATTTCATCATACACTTGATGTGAGTACTACCTTTTAAGCATAACGTACAACTATTTCATGCACAATTCTTCTAAACTCATACATAACCCATCAAAACCAACTACTAATCATCATGTATCATTCCAAATGAACATTAAACATAACATCATCATATTCCTATACTTTCATCTAACAATAATTCATCATACCCACATAATACATCAATCATTCAACAAGACTTGAACATAGGAGGTGATTCTAGTCATCATCTTCACCCTAACTAACGGGTGTCACCTCTAAACATAAAATTAACGCAAACCATTCATAACCCATGTTCTACACGAGGATTCTAACCCTTGTACATGATCAATTTCATATTAACTCACGGATTAGAACATAACCCACTTCACCCATGATCACCAATCTTAGATTTAAGACATACCTTATGATCCCCTCGTGTTGGTGATCATTAATCCATGCTCGGTTATGGATTTCAGCTTCATCTTGCCTTCCAATTTGAGCTTAAAGGCGATTTAGGGTTTGAGGCTCCATGGGAGCCTCCTGATCTTTCTCGAACACACACGTATATGTGTGTTTGTGTGTGTTTAGTTATTTTATAACTTAACTTTCATTTGTTCCACTTTAGCCCCTCGGGTTTACCTTTAAAACATAACTGACACTACCCTAATCATTTAATACTTTTGACCGTACCTTTAACTAGGTTAAATAGCCTAGTTATTTATTTCATGACGTGTCACATAAGAACGTACGACAAATATTAACATTCCGATTTTTGGGGCGTTACAACTGTCGAACTAGTGATTTTGTGAACAGTGAGACCAAACAAAGAAAAAAGTAAAATAAAAAATGATTCTGACACTAGGTAATGTTATTGTTATTGTAAAATTAGTGTAAAGATCAAATAAAAATGTGGTTTTAACATACAAAATATCCTTAAAGTGTTTTTTAATTTTTTCCCTACTACTTAATAATGATGTTTAATTGCAAAATGTAAAAAAACAATTCGTGATTTACATTAATAGAGTAATTATTGTAGGGTAATTATCATTACACTGCAGTTACTCTACAATTTTGTAGAGTAATTATAATTACTCTACAAAATTACATAATTACTTTATTAGTGTAGAATCACGATTTTTATTTTGAATCCTGAGACTAAAAATACGTGCTTAATAAGATGAAAAAAAAAATTTCAAAAAAAAAAAAAAATCCCTCTTTCACTTCTTACATTAAGGGTAGTTTGTACGTTAAAAGTCATTTGTATAATAACTTAACCTATAAAAGTAATAATACTTATTTAGTTCATTGCTAGAATGAAGTTGGCAAGATCTTTTAATTAAACTCAATCGTGTATAGATAAAGAAAATTAATTATAAATTAATTGAGTAATCCAGCAAAAAGCCACATTACTTATCTACTCATTTTATTTAGTTATGACCAATTACTTATATCAACTTATGATTATTATTTATTATAATTATAAGTTATTAATATACCGATATCATATATTAATTTTAGGTGCATTGTTTAAAACTTAAATCAAATATAAAAGTGTACTTTGTAATTTGGGGACTAAGAGCATTCGTATTGGTTCTCTTTAAAAAATGTAAGTGAGTTATTTATATTATAAATAATGATTGTTAGTGGTTGTGAGTAAAGAAGAGAGAAAATACATGAGAATGTTATTAGTGTATATTATGTGTGTCCGCCACTGTACGAATATGCTAGATAGATTGTGTGTTGAATATTGTATAGATGAGAGTTAGATTCAAACACATGAGATTTGGAGCTTAGAAGTGGTCCGCACGGACAAGACTCATCCACACGGACGAGTCATGCCTATAAATAGGTTCATGTGTTAGAATTTGTTAGGTTTTAGAGAATTTAGGGGAAATGATGGAGAGATTGCATGATGCTCTCTCTAGCTTGTAAATGATGTATACTCTTTTGGTATGAAACGAAACCTTCTATTAATGACTAATCTAACGAGATTTCTACCGAATTAGTTCTATCCTATCCAAACTTCCGTCTAAACCCACCGGATCCGGAAATTTCAATTGGTTGATACATAATGTCTGATGCCTACATCATCGAGATATGTAATAGGATCTAAATATTAGATTTTGTGTTTTGAATGTAATGTATCACACATGTACGGATGAGTACATCTGCAGCACGGATGAGTGTTAGTCCGCATGGATGTGTCTCATCCGTTGGAGGTAGTTAGGTCTGCACGAAGGAGTTGTAATGTCCTATAAATAGCTCGTGTGAACTGTAACGCTTCGCTTTTCACAACTTTCCTGATTTAGAAATCGTAACTTGTAAATCTATTTTTGGGAACTTAGCTCTTTCAAAATCGTATTTCGTCTCATCATCGACAACCCAAGACTTAAATCGTTGTGAAATCCAAGATTTTGAATCATCCGTATTCCTTACATTCATGTTATACACCTTCCATACAAGCTCCTACGATCGAATCGATAAATCATACGACACTTTGTTCACAAGTTATGCTAAATACGTCAAACTTGCAAACACGCGACTTGTATGCTCAATTTATGCAAATCCGACACTTTATATCGACATATATACATGTTTAAACTTGTTTTATGTTGGTTTTATAACATAATTACATTACATGCCTTCTTATATGATTAGTATACTTAAAACACTTTGAAAATGACTTAAAACATGCAAAATAGGAAGTTTAGGGGTGAAATTTGTCAAAAACCAAACATGTGACCAGGCCCGAGCCCTGGCGGCCCACGACCCGACCCACCTCCTTGTTCGCGGCCCGCGAGGCCATGTATCCGAGACCAGCCCAAATCGTTTAGGAGTGTCTTTAGTTCATTTTAGAATTTTTGCAACTTTGGAGCATTAGAGAAGATCTAGAGAGAGAAAGTGATTCAATGTGATTCAAGGTTTTGTACATTGTCATATCATCAATCGAATCATCATTTTATTACATTCTTGTGTCGATCCACACACGTACACGGATTCCGCATGTGATACGTGTTCTTCGCAATCGTGTCGGGAGTTCAAATTCGATCCGGATTCGCATCCACAGCCAAATTCAAAGTTTATTATCCTACAGTGCGATCACTGGGAGGCTCTATATTCCGGAGTGGATGGAAATATTATACATTCACGGGTCATTATAAGTCTTTGGACTTAACCGGTTAACACAAATTTAAGGTCGGTTTTGCTAGATTAAGCGTTAACCGGATAGAATGTGGTTTATAACCATACGAGTGAGGAATATCGTGTAATATGGTTTATTTAACCTTACATTCTGATTTGGAGGTGTTTCAAAAAGGTTTGACCCGCTACGACTCGTTTATATGATTTACGTCCTTTTAACGAGTCGTGCGCATAAATACGGGTTCAGGTGGTCAAATGGTTCATGACAAGCCCAACATGTTAGAATATACTTTATTATGTTGTACAAACTGTTTTGGTGTCAAAACATCAGATTATATATGTTTTAAAATCATTATTAGATTTTTACATAAAGCTGTGTTTTGACTTTTTAGAATTATAAGTTTGACTTGTCATTTGAACCATTAAGACGTGATGATCACATGATATAAACACAGGGTATTATACACTACATTATGATGACCACTTGGGTGTATTTAATTTGAAATTGACTTGACCAAAGTGGTCATAATCGATAGTCAATGGAAAAGTCAAACTGTTGACAATTTCGGACTTTCGGACAAAACTAAATTATGAAACTGACTTCTATGAAAAGAGCTAAAGGAGGACAACTTACTTACTTCAAAGGACTTCTTCAAATACTCAAAGAAAGTCTTGAAAAGGGCAGAGATGAGAACTCACACAAGGCTTTTGAGTTTTGATGTGAATTGAAATGGCACACAAGGCTTGCTATTTATAGTGATCAATGGGTGCCTAGGACTTGGACAAGTGTCCTTGGGTGTTTTAGGGACTGATTAGTGTCCTAATATGTATGAACACTAGAGAAGAAGGTAGCAAGACTGAGCTAGGAGGCAAAAAATGCAACAAAATGTTGCTGCCAGCGAACACGCTATTTTATTTGAATACCCCTTGCGGACCGCAAGGGGTTTGTAATGCGGTCCGCAAGGGACCTTAATGAAATCAAAAGGTTGGTTTTTTTTACATTTTCAGTCCCTCCACTTGTATTTTTGCCCTTTTTTACGATTTTAACCCCTTCTTTAACATTGTGAATTGTGTGAAGGGTGTCTAGACATTTGTCACTTTAGGATTTGTTATATAGATATTGGGGTGGCACACCGTTCTTTTCTCTTACAAAAACCTTGCTTCAAGTACTTGGGACCATACCATAACCTCGTCAATAAAACCCTCTTTAGACCTTGCGCGGCCGTGCACTGGTCCTACGAAGAGAACTTAGAAAGAAAACGATGATCAACACCTGCGCGCCAAAAGGAGACTAACAAATCCTTGCGCTCATCTCCATAGCAGACAAGATAAAAATCCTAGCTAACACTTCCGCATAAATAAAATCCAGACTTGGATAAAAATAACTTCTCTGTTGCCACGAAGTTAACGTGAAGAAGTGTCACACAGGATTACAGCTGTATTCCTTCTAGAAGACTCTATCATGCACCACCATTCGGTTATAACCGAATGGCAACGTGGCATCATCCCATGCTCCCTCAGAGTCACGATGATGGCACGAAATTGAAAGGAGATCTACACTTGCCCACTTTCCATGTGGCAAACCCTAACCGTTGATCAAGATCATGATCCGTGTGCACACACACACTCGTTAATGATTAACGGAAAGAAGGAATAACCGCTTACGGAAAAGCATCTTCCGTCGAGTTTTCATCAACAGGTTTTCCCGCCCAAACTTTGGCTATAAATAGAAGGATAATTCAGGTATAATTCTCAAGTGACATTCACTTCACTTTCACTTCTTCTTCTTCTTCTTCATCAAACCCTATACTTATTCTCACGCCGGAGGGTGGTCACGGAGAGAACCCCCATTCTCCCCGTGGCGAGTCTAACGGCCGTTGTTTTGCAATGATTGCTAGAGGAAGAAAATCATTTACCCACGAATCGGATGAGAAGATTTAACCCCTTTTATGCGGATTCAAACCCCCTGGTTCAGTTGATTCCGGTCAATTAAACCAGTGTTTCTTTATTGGCGCCCACCGATTTCTCAGTTTTATTCATCTCTTCTCGTTTCAATTCGTTTTCTCTTCATTCTCTGTTTCATATGGCAGAGAACTCGACAATTTACCCATCAAATCCTCGATCTGAGATAACGGGTACTGCAACCCAAGGTATCCAGATCAACAAAATCATGGGCAACGTGGACAGAAACAAAAGTTATCTGGAAGAAAAGGGCTCCGTGGTACAAATAGAAGTCCACAATCGTCCAGATCTACTCCCGGAGGAAACTCCAGAGTACTGGTTCACCAGGTTCCAAAACGCCATGAACCAAGTTTTTGCACAAAACGTCAGATCCGAGTTATTATACAACATATCTGACACTCAAGAAGCAAGCAAGGGAAAATCCGGCACTACAATGTTGGACCCACAGTCAGCTCGTCAGTGGGACATCCAATTCAGTAGCCAAAGAGATATGGAACAAAATTCAGAAGATACCAATCACCAGAAAGTCAAAGCAAAGCAGATAAATATGGTACAAGGAGGTCCTTCACAAAGACCGAACAAACAAAGCCACAATCAGCATTGGCGAGAACAACAGATAATCTTCCCTGTTGTACCCGGAGGTCCTCAAGAAGAACGCCCAGTAATTATCACCAGTATCTTCGGCCATTATGTGACAACTGTGCTCTGTAATCAATGTACAATATAAAACAATGTTAATTATCAATAAAACAATGTGTTTTGGTGTTGTTATGTGTGTAATTGTGTTTGATGATTTTACAATTTGATTCGATTCCGATTTCAAGCTTTAAATCGCTTTCTGGAAAGTTATACGCAAACTGGTGCGTAAACGCAGTCACTTTAATGCGAAAAACACTCCGGAATAGTGAAATAGGCTTAACATACCTTAAATAACCTTTACATAACTTAGAAATAAGTTTTGGATGGTTTGGTGTGTTGAAAACATGTCTATTCGATCGTAGGGACTATTTGTGTCAAACTGTGAAACTAAGCCAATTCGTATGGTATCGAACAGTCTGGAACTTGATCATAAGCTAAACATACCATAAATAACCTAAACATAGCTTATAAATAAGCTTTAATGGGTTCGGTGTGCAAAAACATGCTTATTTGATCTTACAGGGACTAGTAGTGTCAAAAACGACGTAAGTTTGCATTTTCGCGCATATGTTAAGTTTTCGATCATTAGGATCCAACCAAGCATGTTTAGTGACCATAGTTGCATAGGGAATAACATTCTGAGGTTATACCATATGGTCACCTAGTTTAAGTAGTTGTATGATAGGTAGTTTATATGCCTTAGGTAAATTACCAAATACCCTTTTCGTGCATAATTGGATTTTAAGCATATGTAACCTAAACATTTGTCACTTAACTGATTATGCAACTTAATTTAAACATGTTTAGGCATATAATACTTATCATAGGACTAGTTAGACGTCTCGAAAGCGCTTTTGCGCGCACGACGCGTTAAAGTAGCGTAAGCTACCTAAACGGGTCGTAACGGGTCGAAAGCACTTAGGTTAGGTTCCGATCTAGAATGTAGGCATTGTTAAACCATATCACATGAGTTCCAACACTCATTTGGTTTACAAGACCTCATTATGTCCGATCCTCCGATTTAGGTGTCGATTTATTTACTAGTGATCCGATTACTAGGTACTACTTGAATTTCCTTGGTTTGCCTGAGCTTCGCTAAGTTCTTTAGATCAAGGATACCCTTCCATTCAATGTGAGTACATAGTTCCCCTATTTTACTGTTTTCAATTGTTTTGGGGTGATTCATATGTATTAAACGATTTCGAGGTTTAAACGATGGTTACAAAAACGATTTAAATGGTTTATATTAAACTAATAACGATTTTGATAATGTGAATGAACTTGTTGGTTGTAGTTACATACCGAATGACATTCATTAATTTTGGCCGAACCGACCAGTACTAGGTTATGGTACCATAGGATCTGACAAATCCCGTTATCAGACTACACCCATGGTTATGTGTGGGGGTTATGTAGGTAACGACCGAATCTGTGATTGTTAAATACCCTTTGGTGGTTTGTTAATGCGAGAAATGAGATAGTCGAGTCACGAAGGTTTGAATGTTATTAGCGAGACGACCAAAAGTAGTTTCACAATTAAAACGAAAACGATTTTGGGACGAGTTAAACGATTTGGAACGACTTAAACGAGATAAACGATTTGAACAAACGATTAGTTTGGGTTGTGATTAGGTAATGGGACGGGTGTAACATGATAAAAGCATGGTAGATACGCCACTGGTACATCTTATATATAAGTGCTTTTATCATATTACATTTCATGTCATTATTTAGTTCACTTGGGAAACGATTATGAAACGATGTCACACAACGAGGTTCTCGAAATGATATAAACCATACGAGTTTTATTAACGAGTTTTTACGAGATGTTTTACGAATTGGTTTACTAAAACAAATGTTTTGGGGTAAAGAATCATGGCTACGAGATTTTATAAACTATAACCATCTTGATTTGAGTTGGTTAATTATGTTGCAATAAACTTTTCAAAACGAGGTTTGTACTTTGACTCTTGTAGTCTAATGAGGTACTGTAACATATAAATGAGCCATGAATCCGATACTCTCATAAAACCTATGTGCTCGCCAGCATTTCTTTGCTGACTTTGTTTTTACATATGTTTCAGGTGGTGTTGCGTGATATCGATTGCTAGGATGCATGAGTCACATAGGATCTGGACGAGGCCTTAGTGACTTAATAACGATAATAGACAATGTTTAATTTGTTTGTTTGGTTTTAAAGACAATGTACATTACTTAATAAATCAATAAAACGAAACTTTTAATTACCATGGTTGTGAAATGATAATTCTGTTACAACACTCCCCGACGTTTCCGCCACGGTTTGTTGTTTTACGTGGTCGGGGTGTGACAGAGAGTTGGTATCAGAGCCAATGGTTATAGGGAATTATGTTATTAGTAATGCTTTGACCTAGACTATAACTTTCTAGGACCCCAACGCAAGTTTACTTGTGTTTAGATTTTAAAACAATACCGTCACATATCCTTAGGTGATAACCACAACAAGAACACAATAACAAATCCACTTCGACAATTAATAATCTATCCTTGGATGATTGATTACAAGGTTTTGATCCCTCTTAGTTTTCAAAATCTCATCAAAGTTTGGGTCTAAATAATGTGAACACATGCCTGTACCCTGAGTTTTTTGTCTAAGGCTAGAGTGTTCGTACAAATCCGCAGTATCGGACTAGTCACTCTTACCTGGGAACTCTTGGGGTGAGTGTTCACTTATAGGCGAGCATGTCTTCGGCGATACATTATTATGACCCATTTACTTTGATTAGTTACTGCGTGTCGTTTGTTTGTTCGAGGTAACAAATGAATGATCGCCTTCCTTGTGTTTCGTCGATGTTTTCAATACCTCTTTTGTTTTCTTTCCAATTGTCAATCTCACTCGATTCCCCTGTTTCCTTGTTAGACAATGCCTCCTTGACGTGATGCTCAATCTTTTACTGCTGAAGAAGTCGCAACCCTTGTCTCTCAGCAAATGGCTGCTGTACTTCCAGGCGTAGTGATCCGGATCCACTAGTTATACAACAATAATAACAACAATAATGCACAATTTAGTTTCAAGAATTTCAATTCTGCGAAACCATTGAAGTTTTCTGGGTCGCAAGGAGCAACTGCGCTCCTGCAATGGTTTGAAAGTCTGGAAAGCACATTCAGACATGTGCAATGTCCAAATGAGTGTAAGGTTGAGTTTGCATCTAGTGTGTTCGAAAAGCGTGCTCTTACATGGTGGAACAGAGTGGTGCGCGATAGGGGTGCCGATGTGGCGATGGCACAAACTTGGGAAGAGCTCCGAGCTCTCATGATGAGAGAGTTCTGTCCCCGTCACGAGATTCGAGCTTTATAACGAGAATTCGATGATTTGAAACAAGACGGGGGAGAACACCGTGCTTATACGGATCGATATGAGGAGCTCAGTTTGTTGTGTCCAACGATGGTTACCCCGTTGGAGAAGGCGATTGAGAGGTATATCGATGGGCTACCCGATTCTGTGCAAGATATTGTGACTGGCAGTAATCCTACCACTATCCGTCAAGAGATTGAATTGGCTGCTACTCTGACTGAGTCTCAGGTCAGAAAGGGTAAATTGACCCGTAAGGGTGATAAGAAGAAGACAACTGATTCTGCACAGGACAAGGGTAAGGGTAAGGGTAAGAAGCAGGGTGAGTCTTCTAAAAAGTCAAGGAAGCGCAAGGCTTCCTAGAACTTTGCTGTCACCAACCAGAACCCTCAGAACCCACCAGCCCTACCTCCTGCGAAGAAGCAATATGCTGGTACCGCACCTCACTGTGCTCGATGCAATGGTCATCATGTTGCCCAACAGGCCAGTAAACAGTGTACTACGTGTGGTAGACTTGGGCATCTGGCCAACATTTGTCGTTTGGGCCAGAATCAGGCTGCTCAGGTTCCAGCACAAGTTCAGGGGAATGCTGCGAGATTCCCACCTGGTTCGTGTTTCAATTGCGGAGAAATGAGTCATTTCCGCAACAACTGCCCGAGGTTGGTAAATGCAAATGCGAATCCGAACGCAATCGCGAATGTGAATCCCGCTCGTGATGAGCATTCAATCTGAACGCGAATGAGGAGAGAGCAGACAACGAGGTTGTTAATGTTACGTTCCTTGTTAACAATCAACTTCCATCTGTTCTTTTTGATTCTGGTGCCGATAGGAGTTTTGTTTCGTTATCCTTTGAGCCTTTACTTGCGATACCTAGAATTAAACTAAGGAAACCCTTATCTGTCAAGGTTGCTACTGGTAAACCACTCGTACTCGATTCGGTTCTTCATGGGTGTCAATTGAATCTCGATAACCATCTTTTTCCTATTGACCTCACGCCGATGCAACTTGGGAGTTTCGACATTATCGTGGGGATGGATTGGTTAACCAAACATCATGCTGAGGTGATTTGTTTCAATAAGATCATTCATATTCCTCTTTCATCTGGCGATGTTCTGGAAGTTCGTGGCGAGAAACCATCTGGTGGATTGAAACTCATGTCGTGTATGAAAGCCCAAAGTTATTTACGAAAAGGATATGTTACTTTTCTGGCACATGTCACTGAGGAGAAAGGCAAGAGCAAGAGTATTCAGGATATTCTGATTGTTCGGGATTATCCAAAGGTGTTTCCTGATGAACTGCCTGGTTTGCCTCCAGTTCGTCAAGTCGAGTTTCATATTGACCTTGTACCCAATGCTAACCCGATTGCGAAAGCACCTTATCATCTTGCACCGTCTGAGATGCAAGAGTTATCGAAACAGCTTCAAGATTTATCTGATAAAGGATTCATCCGTCTGAGTTATTCACCTTGGGGAGCTCCTGTCCTCTTTGTGAAAAAGAAAGATGGATCTTTTCGAATGTGTATCGATTATCGTGAGCTTAACAAGCTTACCATCAAGAATCGATATCCCCTACCTCGAATCGATGATCTCTTTGATCAGCTGCAAGGTGCTACCTATTTTTCCAAGATCGATCTGTGTTCTGGGTATCATCAGCTTCGTGTACTCGAAGAAGATATTCCCAAAACTGCTTTCCGCACAAGATATGGGCATTACGAGTTTACCGTCATGCCTTTTGGTTTGACAAATGCCCCAGCTATTTTCATGGACTTAATGAATATGGTCTGTAAACCTTATTTAGACAAGTTTATCATTGTGTTCATCGACAATATTCTCATTTATTCAAAGTCTCGAGCCGATCACGAGCAACATCTTCGTTTGACATTGGAACTCCTGAAGAAGGAACAACTTTTTGTTAAATTCTCCAAGTGTGAATTTTGGCTTAAAGAAGTTCAGTTTTTGGGACATATTGTCAACGAGCAAGGTATTCATGTGGATCCATCCAAAATAGTTGCTATTAAGGATTGGAATACACCGACAACACCCACAGAGATTCGCTCTTTTCTTTGTCTTGCTGGATATTATCGTCGTTTCATTTCAAACTTCTCGAAGATTGCGGTTCACTCACTGCTTTGACTCAAAATAATAAGCCTTTTGAGTGGGGACCCAAACAAGAAGAAGCATTCCAAACGCTGAAACGGAAGCTATGTGATGCTCCTGTCTTATCTCTGGCTGAGGGAAATGATGATTTCGTTGTCTACTGTGATGCGTCCAACTTAGGCATTGGTTGTGTTCTCATGCAACGAGGTAAAGTTATAGCGTATGCGTCTAGACAATTGAAAGTTCAAGAGAAGAACTACACCACTCATGATCTTGAGTTGGGTGCTGTGGTTTTTGCTCTCAAAATCTGGAGACACTACCTTTATGGAACGAAGTGTGTGGTTTTCACAGACCACAAAAGTCTCCAGCACATTCTTAATCAGAAGGAGTTGAACATGAGGCAACGACGTTGGGTTGAACTCCTAAACGATTATGATTGCGAAATTCGCTACCATCCTGGTAAGGCGAATGTCGTAGCCGATGCGCTTAGTCGAAAGGAGCGAGTCAAGCTTCATTCTGTTCGAACTCTATCTGATCTTCAAAATCGTGTTCTTCAAGCTCAGCAATCTTGTGTTTCACAAGATTTGATAGGTAAGGAATTACCACATCAGCTTGAGCTTAAACTCGAAGCGAATGATGATGGTTTGCTCTATTTCAAGGATCGTTTATAGATTCCGAAACAAGACGATCTTCGCACTTTAGTGATGGACGAATCTCATAAGTCTCGATATTCTATCCATCCTGGTGCTGATAAAATGTACAAGGATCTTCGTACTCAGTACTGGTGGCCTGGTATGAAGAAAGATGTTGCCTTGTATGTATCAAAATGCCTAACTTGTCTCAAAGTCAAGGCTGAACATCAACGACCATCTGGTTTGCTTGTACAACCAGAGATACCAGTTTGGAAGTGGGAGAACATTGCGATGGATCTCATCACTAAATTACCGCGTACATCTAAAGGTCATGATTCTATATGGGTTGTTATCGATCGACTGACGAAGTCAGCTCATTTTATTCCTATTCGCGAGGATCTATCTACTGATAAACTTGCAAAGATTTATGTTGATGAGATTGTATCTCGACATGGTGTTCCTTTGGACATCATATCCGATCGTGATGCTCGATTTTCATCTCATTTTTGGAAGACCATGCAATCTGCTATGGGAACCCAACTAAATCTAAGCACTGCTTATCATCCCCAAACAGATGGACAATCTGAGAGGACGATTCAAACTTTGGAGGACATGCTTAGAGCATGCGTGATTGACTTTGGTGGTAATTGGGATTCTCATCTGCCATTGATCGAGTTCTCTTACAACAATAGTTATCATTTTAGCATCAATATGGCACCATTCGAAGCTCTCTACGGTCGAAAATGTCATTCACCTGTCTGTTGGAATGAGATCGGTGAAGCTCAGCTTACTGGACATGAGCTCATTCTGGAAACAACAGACAAAATCAAGAAAATTCGCGATAATCTTGTGACAGCTAGAAGCCGTCAAAAGAGTTATGCGGATATGCGACGCAAGCCCTTAGAATTTCAAGTCGGAGACCATGTCCTACTCAAGGTGTCACCTTGGAAGGGAGTGGTGAGATTTGGAAAGAAAGGAAAACTTGCACCACGATATGTCGGACCATTTAAGATTGTTGAAAGAGTTGGAAAGGTTGCCTATCGACTAGAGCTACCTCCAGAGCTTGGAAATATTCATCTGAATTTTCACGTGTCCAACTTGCGAAAGTGTTTAGCTGACGCTAATCTTCACATTCCACTCGACGAAATCCAAATCGACGAGACAATGCACTTTGTTGAGAAACCTGTGGAGATAGTGGACCGTACATTCAAACAGTTGAAGAACAAACGGATTCGATTGGTCAAGGTTCACTAGGAATCCAAACGTGGCCTAGAGTTTACTTGGGAATGTGAGGACCAAATGAAGGAGAAATATCCGCAATTGTTCTCACAAGTTTCCTCTAGTTAAAATTTCGGGACGAAATTTCCTAAAGTAGGGGAGACTGTGACAACTGTGCTCTGTAATCAATGTACAATATAAAACAATGTTAATTATCAATAAAACAATGTGTTTTGGTGTTTTTATGTGTGTAATTGTGTTTGATGATTTTACGATTTGATTCGATTCCGATTTCAAGCTTTAAATCGCTTTCTGGAAAGTTATACGCAAACTGGTGCGTAAACGCAGTCACTTTAACGCGACAAACACTCCAGAATAGTGAAATAGGCTTAACATACCTTAAATAACCTTTACATAACTTAGAAATAAGTTTTGGATGGTTTGGTGTGTTGAAAACAAGTCTATTCGATCGCAGGGACTATTTGTGTCAAACTGTAAAACTATGCCAATTCGTATGGTATCGAACAGTCTGGAACTTGATCATAAGCTAAACATACCATAAATAACCTAAACATAGCTTAGAAATAAGCTTTAATGGGTTCGGTGTGCAAAAACATGCTTATTTGATCTTACAGGGACTAATAGTGTAAAAAACGACGTAAGTTTGCATTTTCGCGCATATCTTACGTTCTGACCACATCTGGAGACCCAAAATTTTTGTACACACTAAATTTTTTTTATTTTAGTGATCGGCATGCAAAAATTCCACTCGTCGCTTAATTTGATTCGTTTTCGCGTCCGTTTGAGTTTCGTCGTAATTTAACGAACAACACGACCGTACGACCAAACGAGCCGACATCCGAGAGTTTTCTGAGCATATTTTGAGTCCTCTATACTTTGAACACCTTATAGAGCCTTGGAAATGGCTTAACGGGTGTTAAAAGTGCCAAAACTGAGCTGCAGGGACTAAAGCTGTCAAAATGGAAACTGTTGCTGATCTGCAAGTTCATACCGGCCGCGTAAGCCTGGTCCCTCAGCTTACGTGGGCCGCCTGAGAACACCCAGCACCAAAAATTCATTTTTAGCATTCTGCACATACTTCAGGGGCTGTTTATGCAAATATTAATGTGTGTTAACCAAGTTAACACCTCTCCAAGGCTTCTAATCAGCTCCTAACAATTGTATGGCCATGATTATTGCTTGGAGACCACACAAACAAGTGTCATGATCTTGTAAGTTTGCAACAAGTATAAATAGCTTGGCCATTTCATTCATTCTCTTCACACTTGATCTAAATTCTCCAAGTTGATGTTTTTATAACTTCATACCTGAGAATTATAAGATCAAGTTCAAGCAAGGACCCTTTGTAAGCTTCCTTCATTCTTTTATTGCTTTCCTAGCTTAAAAGTCAAGCAGTGTTTGACTTTCAGCTTTGACCACGAGTTGGTCAACAAGAAGTTGGTTTGAACTTCGCAACGTGAGCGTAATGGCGATGGTTATGGTCCTTAGTGACTATACCTACTGATTACCACGTTGACTAGGCATAGTGACCAGTCGTAGTTTCGGTCAAAATACGCATTTACGCGTATTTTGCTACCAAACTACTCTTGGTATTAAAACACTATGTTTTGATATCAAAACCTGTTTTCTAACTTAGTTAAGCATGTTTTAACATGCTTAGCTCGTCACTTTTAGTTTAGTGCTTGTCTAGAGTCGTAAGTCAAGCGGTCAAAACCACCGCTTAGACTTTCGAACTCGACCCGTTTGGTCGATCATTAGGATCCAACCAAGCATGTTTAGTGACCATAGTTGCATAGGGAATAACATTCCGAGGTTATACCTTATGGTCACCTAGTTTAAGTAGTTGTATGATAGGTAGTTTATATGCCTTAGGTAAATTACCAAAATACCCTTTTCATGCATAATTGGATTTTAAGCATATGTAACCTAAACATTTGTCACTTAACTGATTATGCAACTTAATTTAAACATGTTTAGGCATATAATACTTATCATAGGACTAGTTAGACGTCTCGAAAGCGCTTTTGCGCGCACGACGCGTTAAAGTAGCGTAAGCTACCTAAACGGGTCGTAACGGGTCGAAAGCACTTAGGTTAGGTTCCGATCTAGAATGTAGGCATTGTTAAACCATATCACATGAGTTCCAACACTCATTTGGTTTACAAGACCTCATTCTGTCCGATCCTCCAATTTAGGTGCCGATTTATTTACTAGTGATCCGATTACTAGGTACTACTTGAATTTCCTTGGTTTGCCTGAGCTTCGCTAAGTTCTTTAGATCAAGGATACCCTTCCATTCAATGTGAGTACATAGTTCCCCTATTTTACTGTTTTCAATTGTTTTGGGGTGATTCATATGTATTAAACGATTTCGAGGTTTAAACGATGGTTACAAAAACGATTTAAATGGTTTATATTAAACTAATAACGATTTCGATAATGTGAACGAACTTGTTGGTTGTAGTTACATACCGAATGACATTCATTAATTTTGGCCGAACCGACCAGTACTAGGTTATGGTACCATAGGATCTGACATATCCCGTTATCAGACTACACCCATGGTTATGTGTGGGAGTTATGTAGGTAACGACCGAATCTGTGATTGTTAACTTACCCTTTGGTGGTTTGTTAATGCGAGAAACGAGATAGTCGAGTCACGAAGGTTTGAATGTTATTAGCGAGATGACCAAAAGTAGTTTCACAATTTAAACGAAAACGATTTTGGGACGAGTTAAACGATTTGGAACGACTTAAACGAGATAAACGATTTGAACAAACGATTGGTTTGGGTTGTGATTAGGTAATGGGACGGGTGTAACATGATAAAAGCATGGTAGATACGCCGCTGGTACATCTTATATATAAGTGCTTTTATCATATTACATTTCATGTCATTATTTAGTTCACTTGGGAAACGATTATGAAACGATGTCACACAACGAGGTTCTCGAAATGATATAAACCATACGAGTTTTATTTACGAGTTTTTACGAGATCTTTTACGAATTGGTTTACTAAAACAAATGTTTTGGGGTTAAGAATCATGGCTACGATATTTTATAAACTATAACCATCTTGATTTGAGTTGGTTAATTATGTTGCAATACACTTTTCAAAACGAGGTTTGTACTTTGACTCTTGTAGTCTAATGAGGTACTGCAACATATAAACGAGCCATGAATCCGATACTCTCATAAAACCTATGTGCTCACCAGCATTTCTTTGCTGACTTTGTTTTTACATATGTTTCAGGTGGTGTTGCGTGATATCGATTGCTAGGATGCATGAGTCACATAGGATCTGGACGAGGCCTTAGTGACTTAATAACGATAATAGACGATGTTTAATTTGTTTGTTTGGTTTTAAAGACAATGTACATTACTTAATAAATCAATAAAGCGAAACTTTTAATTACCATGGTAGTGAAACGATGATTCTGTTACAACACTCCCCGACGTTTCCACCACGGTTTGTTGTTTTACGTGGTCGGGATGTGACACATTACCGAACTGATTATATGTTCATAGATCCAGGAAGTTCAATGGATATAATCTATGAACAATGTTTCAAGCAACTCGACCCAGAAGATAAGGCACGCTTAAAACCAGTTGATTTTCCTCTCACTGGTTTCTGCAACGAAGCTGTCTTTCCACTGGGTCAAATCGCCTTTCCTGTGACTCTCTCAGACGGCGAACACTCACGCACTGTCACAGTTAATTAGATGGTTATGCCAGCAACGTCGCGTCATGATATACTACTGGGGAGACGATCTTAGAGAGAATTCAGCATGATTACCTCCATACCACACGCCGCTTGTGGTTTTCCGACGGAAACTGGGGTAGCAATTTTGTATTCCAGTAAGGAAGTTATGTATGTGGACGAAGAACCACCAGCAAAGGTTGCCAAACCTTCGACATCAAACGAACTGGAAAAATGGGTTCTCAACGAGGAGCATCCGGAACAAACCATCTTGTTAGGGCACGCCATCTCACCGACAATCTGGATAAAGTTGAAAAAACTTCTCTCCAACAACATGGACATCTTCGCCTGGTCTCCGGCGGACATGACCGGAGTACCACAAGACATAGCGCAACACTGTTTAAACGTCCGACCTTCAGCAGAACCGGTTACGCAAGGAAGACGCAGTCTCAGCGCAGAAAAAGCAGAAGCAATGAATGAGCAAGTAATAGAATTGCTTAACGCTGGGATCCTGCGCGAAGTACAGTACCAAACCTGGGTAGCTAACCCAGTAATGGTACAAAAACACAATGGCGGGTGGCGCATGTGTGTCGACTTCAAAGACCTCAACAAAGCCTGCCCGAAAAATTGTCACCCACTCCCGGAAATAAAGAAGAAAGTCGATTCTCTAGCATCCTTCCGCTGGAAGTGTTTTCTAGATTGCTATAAAGGCTACCATCAAGTACAGATGAAAGAGGAAGATGAAGACAAAACGGCCTTCCGTACAGATAAAGGTATCTTTTGCTATACGAAAATGCTTTTTGGTCTCCGCAACGCAGGGGCTACTTAACAACGCTTGATGGATAGTGTTTTCGGTGAAGACATTGGAAAAATAGTGGAAGTGTATATGGACGACCTCGTCATCATGAGCCAAGAAGAAGAGACCATGCTTGCGAACATTCTGCGCAGTTTTAACTCTTTGCGCAACGTCAATCTAAAACTGAATCCAACAAAGTGCTCATTCGGAATGGAGGAAGGCAAATTTCTAGGGTTCATAGTAACCAGAGACGACTTCAAAGTCAATCCACAGAAAGTAGAGGCCATCCAACTAATGCCGTCATCAACGACAGTTAAAGAAATGCAACAACTCGCAGGTCGATTTGCAGCACTAAACAGATTCTTAGCAAATCACGCCGTGAAATCTTATCTGTTCATTAGCACGTTGCGAAATTATGCCAAGAAGAGCCATTTTCAATGGACACCAGAAGCGGAGAAATCCTTCAAACAAATGAAGGAGTGCCTGATCCAGTTACCAACTTTAACAGCACCACGCAAAGAAGAGCCGCTAATCCTATATCTGTCCGCAGCAGAAGTAGCAGTTGGCGCGGTGCTAATGGTAGAAAGAGATGGCATTCAAACTCCGATATACTACATTAGTAAGATGCTAACTGGCCCAGAGACACGCTATTCTACGATAGAAAAACTCATCCTCGCACTGGTATACTCGTCACGAAGACTGCGCCGGTATTTCTCTGGCCGTGTTATTACAGTACTCACTAATTATCATCTAGGTCAAATTCTGTCTAAACCTGATGTCGCGGGGCATTTGGCCAAATGGGCCATCGAGCTAGGAGGATACAACATCCTGTACAAGCCCCGACCAGCAATTAAAGGACAAGTATTGGCAGACTTCGCCACCGAAGTTCCTATTGACAAAATACAAGAATTCAAGGCAATCCAAAACCCTACTCAGTCTTTGATGATAAGGTTTGGACGTTACACACAGACGGCACCTCCAACGATGATGGTGCAGGCACAGGCCTTTGACTGGTTAGCCCAGACAACCACGAGCTCACATAAGCAATACGCCTAGATTTCAAAAGTACAAACAATGAGGCAGAATACGAACATTTCTTGCGGGCCTCCGTCTGGCACTTAAAATGGGAGCAAAAAATCTCGAAGCACACGTCGATTCCAAGCTAGTGGCAGAACAAGATAATGGTCATTACGATGCTAAAGGCGAAGCCATGGCCTTATATTTGGAGCAAGCACAAATGCTTATCAACCAGTTCCAAATATTCAAAGTTCATATCAATAGAAGTGAAAATAAACATGTACACGCACTGACCAACCTGGCCGCCACCAGCTTCAAACATCTCGCAACAGAAGTCCGAATTGAGGTATTATCTAACCCATTCGTTCCCTTAAGACCATGGTTGTAAAAGTCCCGCCTAGGCTCCGAGTACTCCCCGAGTACTCGCTACAAGGTAGGCTGCCGAGGCACGAGTACTGTTCTCCCAGGCCAATTACTCCCCGAGTAATCTCCGCCTAAGCCGAGTACTTCCCGAGTACTCCCGAATCCGACTAGGGAGCGCCTACCGACTTTTGCAACCATGCCTAAGACAAGTGAGCATCATTGAAGTCGGGAATCCATCCTGGATGTCTCTGATCATCACATATTTATAGCACGACAAACTCCCAGAAGGAAAGGCGGAGGCTAGGAAAATCCAACACAAAGCGCTAAACTACGAAATGGCGAACGGTATCTTATACCGAAAATCATTCATGGGTCCACTTCTACGCTGTGTCGACAAGACGGAGGCACAATATTTAGTCAGATAAATTCACGAAGGATTATGTGGGATTCACGCCGGGCCACGTATGGTGGTGGCAAAGATCATGAATGCAGGCTATTATTGGCCGGGAATGCATGTGGACGCAATAGAACTATTGCGCAAATGCGCAGCATGTCAGCGCCACACGCCAAAGACTCTCCGTCCGAAAAATCCTCTAGTTCCGGTCACCTCGGCCTGGCCTTTTCAACAATGGGGCATCGACCTCGTCGGACCGTTCCCCAATGCGCCAGGCGTAGTTAAATTCATCGTAGTAGCAGTGGACTACTTCACCAAGTGGGTGGAGGCTAAGGCATTAGCATCGACTACAACAATGGTAATCCGCAAGTTTATATGGGAACATATTATCTGTCGATTCGGGTTACCATTACGCATCATTTCCGATAACGGCACAAACTTCGCGTTGGAAGACCTCTAGAAATGGTTTAAAGAAATGAACATCGCGCACAGTTTCGCCTCTGTGGCACACCCACAAGCGAACGGGCAGGTTGAAAGCGTGAAAAAAAAACAAATAGTGTATGGTATCAAGGCAAGATTGGGGACCACACGTAGAGGATGGGTAGATGAACTCCCTAGCATCTTATGGGCCCATCGCACCATGCCAAAACCAGTATAGGGGAAACCCCATTCAGCCTTGTATATGGTTCGGAAGCAGTAATACTAGCAGAAATCGGCCTCCCATCGCCGCACATGATCACCATGGAAAAACAAGATAATGAACGAGAACAAAGAATTGATCTGGACCTTCTTGAGTAAAGGCGCGAGAACGCAGCCATCGCGGAAGCTAGGTATAAATCAAAATTAGAGAAATACTACAACACGCGCGTGCGCGTGTGCACCTTCATTCCAGTAGATTTCGTCCTGCGCGATAACGAAGCGTCCAACGCGGAAAAGCCAGGGAAACTAGCACCTAAATGGGAAGGACCATACATCATCCATGAAGTCCTGGGCAAAGGAGCATACACCTTAAAAAGGCTTGACGGAACAGACCTGCCTCGCACCTGGAACGCGCAGCAGCTTCGCAGGTGCTACATGTGATCAATCAAGCCATCCGGCGCAAAAAGCCAGACACATGTGCAGGCAACGTAATTATTCTAATTATTCACTTTGTATCCATCGGCCCTGCGGCTTATCAATACAAAGATTATCCTTATATGTTTTATTGTTTATTACAAAATGCATATAATTCCTTTAGGTACACGCGAAAATAATATGGTAAAACATTGTAAGTCTCATGAACGGTCTAACGGGCACAAGTCCCGTGTACAGTCCAGACCTACGTTCCCACATGAGCTCAATACCATCCTTATTCGCTTTACCTAAACAAAGTAATTATACACATGCAACATATTGTAATTAAAACACAACTTATATTTAATCACTGGCGCGCCACGCGCAATAACAAAAAACCTATATGCACAACAGTGCATCAAAAAGTTACTTGTGCAACAAAGCACATTGACAAAATTTACAGAACACGGCAGTGTATCAAAACATTAGTTACAAAATAAACAAACTACACATCAGGAAACATATCCAACACACCCAACGGAGTGTGCAGTACTTCGGCGTACCAGGCAAGAGGATGAGGGTCAACAATCCAAGGGTTTACACCTTCCCCATCACCCGTAGCAGGAGCAACCATATGCACACCGGTCGGAATCTCGGCCGGAGGGGCTGAACAAGAACCACTACGACGCCGTTGGTACACGATTGAGCAACGGCCTCTCAAGTCAGCCGGAAATGCTTGGGTTACAGCATATGCCGACAACCTAGTAACCCCCTCGTTGTTATCTGTCACAACCCCCGTCCCGGTGTGACCCGGTCCAGGAGCCGCGGGCAGAAACCCGTGGTATTTATTATTTGAGTTGACAACGTAAGTTTAACAGGATCTTTTAAAACTTGAAAATGCCCAATTATTTTATTTCATAATTTGGGACAAACCCCGTAATTTACAATAGAGGAATTTCACGAGGAAATTCCCTGTATTACAAAACATGTTTATTTATTTTACTGAGCCACCACTTCAAGCTTTATTGGTGCTCCGTAGCACTTTTCCTTGATTCATAGTAGGTCACCCGAAACATGTTTTAAAAATATTTTATCAGCGGGGAAATACTGGCGAGTCACTCAAATTTGAGAAAACGACACATAGCTATGAATTACAGCATAAGAGCGATTACAATGGCTACTATCTTATTTTTATCTTGCGCCGTGTCACAGCCTTGTGACGATGGTCATACCACTATTGGGTCCTTTCACCCAAGTAGTGATGATTATCACTGTTAGGTTTGTTTACCTAACCGTGAGAAATTAGTAATGTGCACAATACCCCACTAGCCAGTGATTCAAGATAACCACAACTTAATCCCTGTAATTATAACTTTTGAAAATAATTTGAATATTGTAAAACATTGTTGATAAAAAGAGAATGACTCACTTTGCAAGTTTAGACGGGCAGAGTTTAGCCTACTGATAAGCCTGATAACCTAAATTAAATAACAATGCATACGAAACTAGGTCAGTAACTTAATACAACATTTACGATAAACTCACGAAATCAAAACCCTCATGACGAATGACAAAGTATAGCCCAAATACGGGCAACACTTAAACATCTATCGGATCGGTTTCAATCGATCGGACATTGTATCGTAGCAGTGATCGAGTTAATACCCTGCAATCGTAGCAGCGTTTCCCTACTTAGAATTTCGATTTTGAGCAGTAGAAATTTTCGAACATAGATGAACTGCTCATGCACCAGCAATTTATAGCAACTTTTTTGGTTTTACGCGACCTGCGCAAACCCTTATAAGAACTTACGCGGCCCGCGAGGGCCACCTAGTCTACAACTAGGGCTGCCGTGTCACATGTAGGCCTGCCACGTGTGCGACACGTGGCCTGTTCGCTTATCCGGAGATTTCATAAGTTGTCGCGGCCCACGTAGCCGTCTCTTATGGCTTACGCGGCCCGCGTGGAACCCAAATTTCTTAAATTTTTGATTTTTCATGCACCTTAGGGTTTCAGGGATCCAGGTTTTCACTTACGAGTCGTTTTGGGACATTTTTGCAGGTCATTACATTCTCCCCACCTTATTTAAAATCTCGTCCTCAAGATTTATTGAAATAAGTGAGGTTACATTCGCTTCATTTCTGATTCCAGCTCCCAGGTGTATTCCGGTCGTCTTTTTGAATCCCATTTGACTTTAACCAGTACCAATCTTTTATGCTTGAGGAGCTTAATCTTTCTGTCTTCTATCTGAAGAGGTTTTTCTACGAACTTTAACTTTTCATTCACCCGTATGTCTTGAAGAGGGACTACCAGGGATTCGTCAGATAAACATTTCTTGAGGTTGGATACATGAAATACGTCATGTACCCCGGCTAACTCTTCTGGTAGTTGTAAGCGATAGGCGACCAGTCCTATTCGTTGGATTACTGGGAATGGTCCTACGTATCTTGGACTTAGCTTTCCTTTCCTACCGAACTGAACTACTCCTTTCCAAGGAGAAACTTTCAAAAGTACCCTGTCTCCAACTTGAAATTCTAGTGGCTTGCGTCGATTGTCTGCATAACTCTTTTGGCGATCTCGAGCCATTTTCAGTCTTTCCTTGATTTGAGTGATCTTATCGGTGGTTTCTGTAACACCCTGAAAACGGGTCTGGTAATCAAACCCCGTTAATACTAAAAGACAGGTAAAGTACCGTTAGTGGTAAGAGTAACCCGATAAATATTAGGATTTAAACAGATAATCCTAATATTAAATACAACGTGAATAAATGCTTTTAAGGCAATAAGGTTTATAAGAAGTCTGAATTAACAGTACTGTCAACTTTTATAATCATGAAACACACACTTATGGTGTGAGAGAAAATGCTCTCATCTCTTTCCCCTAAAACCTAGCCGTCATCCACCCTATTCCGCCGTCCACCGCCGCTTTCCACCCTTCTCCTTCATCCATAATTGTCATTTCACTCTTAATTTTCTTAGTTGGCTGTGTTGTTGGGAAATTATTTCAGTTCTTATGTGAATATGGGGAAGAAGAAGAAGACGCCGCCTCCTAAAGTGTATAATACGAGATCTACAACGAAGGAGGAAGCTGCTGCTATTAAGGAACAAGTTACAACATGGTGGGATAAGTTGATTAGCGGAAATACTGATAATTCTATTAGAACTGATGGTTTGGATAAGAAAAACGATGAATCTATTCAGAAATCGAAAGTATGTGAGTTAAGTAAGTCCGCCTCTACTGTTCCTACTGTATCAAATCTGAATTCATCGGAAAAAATGGAGAGTGTTGGGTTTGAATCCACTGGTTCATCTCCGTCCAGATTGA
The DNA here is from genome assembly GCA_030545235.1 of Helianthus tuberosus. Taxonomy (NCBI): domain Eukaryota; kingdom Viridiplantae; phylum Streptophyta; class Magnoliopsida; order Asterales; family Asteraceae; genus Helianthus; species Helianthus tuberosus. The sequence continues at coordinate 63,905,772 of CM060420.1, forward strand.
AGAAAATAGATGAAGCTGATATTGGTTGGCCTCCGGCGAGGTTTAGGAAACCTGTGGGGGAACACTTGCAAAAAAGGGGATCAGATTCTGGTGTAAATTTACCGGAAACGATAAACCTGGAACAAGGATCATCGGAATCAAAATTTCCGGTTAAAAATTCGTCGGACTCTGCTTCGGAATTGATGTCTGGGGTTGGGGCCGGAGAACGAGATGGTGACGTCAGCCTTTCAGGGAATGTCAGAGAATGTCCCTTGGCGGCTGCTGGAAACGTCGCATCAGCTAGGGTTGCTGTTGGGCTTGTCTCTAGTCCAGTTCATAGTGGGCCTGTTTCAATAAATGATGTTGTATTGGGCTGCAATCCAGTTAAGAATATCTGGAACATTAATGTGGGCCAACAGGATTCATCAAAGGCTGGATTGTCGCCTAATTTGGGCTCAAATGTTCAGAATGTTGCGAGTGATCATAATGTCGTTAGCCAATGTAACTCAGGTAAGGTAAGTTCTGTTTCAAATGTTGATAATGTTGATAAGCCAACACCTACAGTGGGCCTACAAGAGCCTGCTAAAAGTTTTACAACACATGATTTACAATTTGGGTCGTTTAAGAAGCCTACATTTCAATTTGTATGTGACCCAAATTTAAAATTTGGCCCAAATGGAGTTGATATTGATCCAGTCTTTGGCACGAAGTTTTGGAATCAGGAGTTATTTTTAAAATTAACAAAGGGACTTGAAGTTGAAGAGGGTGAGACACGGTTAATTTATGACCCGCCTATGGAGGAAGATGGAGAGGTCATAGTTAACTTGAATGGTCATTTTATGACTAAAAGTGTAAAAGCTCATCGTTTACAATTGTTTGGTTATTTTGTGGGAGAAAATCTTTCTTTTCAAGTAGTGAAGGAAAATTTGATTAAGATGTGGCATAAATTTGGTTTAAAATCTATCAACAAGAAAAATGGTGGATATTATTTTTTTACGTTTGAACATGATGAGGGCATGCTTCAAGTTTTGGAGAGAAACCCATGGTTGGTTAAAAATGTTCCTCTTGTGCTTCAACTATGGCAACCGGATACCATATTATCAAAGCCGGATTTGGATAAGGTGCCGATTTGGGTGACTATAAAAGATCTTCCACTTTGTTTATGGAACGGTGGCAACATTGGACAGATTGTTAGTAGTGTTGGAAAGCCGCTTATGTTAGATAAAGCTACATATTCAAGGTGTGAATCTAAGAAAGGCCCGTTAAACTTTACTAGAATACTTGTGGAAGCTAAAGCCTCATGTGGCCCCCTTAGTCGTGTAAAGGTTCGGTTTCCTTCTCTTAATGACTTACCAAATAAGGTTGAATACCTTGATTTATCGTATAAATGGAAACCTCCTATGTGTGGGAAATGTAAGGTTTTTGGTCACTTGGATGCTAGCCATGAGGTGATTCAAAAACCAATTGAAAAAACGAATTTAGTGGATAAAATTTTTGATGGTAAACCGGGTTTAAAATCTGTGTTAAAAAAGCCGATGGTTCAAGATGACGGGTTTACATTGGTTACAAAGAAAAAGCCCAAAGTTAAGTGGGCTCCTTTGGCTAAAAAAGATATTGAAAGGCTGGTACATGGCCCAAAAAATAGCGGAGCAGGTCCATCAGATGTTTTGAATAATGTTTCTAGCCCAATAGTTGATTTGGAGGTGTGTTTGGGCCCTTTTAAGCCCAGCGATGAGGCTGCTGGGCTTAAAAAGGGCGCTGGTTTGGGCTGTATAAATGTGGCAGATGGAAAGAATGCTGGGCCGCAATTAAATGATGTCAAATCTGGCCCAACTGTTAATGATATACATTTGGGCTCGGTTGGTGTGGGCTGTAAATCGGACATTAGACCAGGCCCAGTTCCGATGGGTTCTATTGACCCGCCACCAAACAGTTCAGGCCCAGTTAGCTCAAGCCCAGGTAAGTCTTTGTCTGATTCAATTTTGTCCGGCTCAAAACGTGATCCAGTTTTAATGCAAAACATGGGCCAAAGGAAAGGAAGTGGCTTCTTTGATGTGTCAAGACAAAATTTTGGATCTCGGGATCACCCAATAGTTGAAACAAAAAATAGTTTTGGCACGCTTCGAGACGAGGAAGATTGTTTTGACACCGAGTTTGGGTTATGGGAAAAAGATATGCTTTTGGTTCGGAAATTTTATGAGACCAACACATGCCTGTCGGATGATGTCTTTACCTCTTGGTCGGATAAAATGAAAGCTTATTATGTAATGTTGACAAAATTTGATCCGGTGAAGAACGCTATGGTGGAAACAAGTGTTGAAGATGAAGTAGAGGTTGAGTCCGAGACGGATGAATCGGCTAGAGACATCGGTCATGGAGTTTAGCTTTTATTTTATTTTCTAGTTTGGATTTTTGGTGTTTGTTGGTTTTTTTATTTTGTGTTTTTTAGGGGTTTGGTCTTTGGCGAGTCGCCTTGGCCAAATGCTCTTTGTTTGTAATCTCGTTTTAAACATCATTAATAAAAGGTTTGCCCGGGGGATTCCCTCGTTTCCCAAAAAAAAAAAATTAACAGTACTTAAAATAAACTGAGTTATAGATTCCACGAACCCACTAATTTAACTAGGAATGTTTAACCTAGTTAATAGATGGGAATATTGTTAGAAATAAGTAGGTTGTGGCCTACTTAATAGCGAACCAAACACGAGGGGTTAAAATGGGATAACTTAACAAAGTTATTTAATAAAAGAAAATCAAAACAAAACACACACTTGAAGTGTGTGTTCTGGATCGACATCAGGGAGCTCCCATGGAGCAAAACCCTAGTTTCATCAAAACTACCAAATTGAAGGTCAATCCAAGACTCAAATTCGTGCATGAACGCGTAGAAACGATCACCAAGTCATGGGGATCACAAGGTATGTCACAAAACCTAGATTGGTTGAAGTTGAAATTTGAGGCAAGTAGGTTACATGCAAATAAGTTGATGGATTATGATCCAAGGATGAAATTAGGAATGATTTTATGTCTAGGAGTAAACCCTAGTCATTTATTTGTTGAATTGAGGTTCACAATTGTGAATTTCATGATTATCCATTTATGTGTTAAATGGGTTTTGTAGAAGTAAGATGAACCCTAGAATTATGACTATTAAAATGGTGTTAACTGATTTCCATGAGATGAATCTGAGAATAGTATGCATGCTAGACATAATAGAATTGAAATTATGTTTATGTTTAGTAGAAATAACTAGTTATGAACTAGTTGTAAAATGTGTAAAAATTTATGCACATTAGGTGTTTGTTAAAATGCCTAAATGAGAACTAAAGTGTTGAAATTAGAGTGAAAATGTGTATTTGAATGATATGGCGATTACGCGTAATATGGAGTGATAAGGGTTCTAAATATTATGTTGATTTAGACTTAATGTTGTAACCCATGTGATCAAGAAGTAGTTAACTTTAGATAAGCTAAGTTAACTAATCATGAAGTCGAATAGTAGCTTCGGCATAGAAAATAAGTGAGGTGGAATAGTCGTGCTTTTTATGACTAATTTAACCGCCTTGTAAATGATTGAAAATAGTTTGACGCCTAACGAGCTAGGTGGAGGCTTGGGAAAGGAAGCGGGTCAAATAAATCAAGAATGGAGGAAAAGCGTAATTCAGATGCAAGGTAAGTATATCTTACACTAGTAATATATTTTAGAATATTCTTTCGTCGTACTAGTTACGAAAAAGAAAAATACCTAATTGAGATATGGTGTTCCGGCGTGTAGTCGTACGGAACAAGATAATCTAATATGATAAGAAAACATAGTGATGGCTAAAAATGAGTTAAATCGGTAATTCGATCATATTATAACGAATGAAACATGTACTTTTAATGGCTACCATATAAGGTAAAACATAATAACCAATAAGGGCAAAATGGTAATTTGGTCACACGTTGACCATAATCGTTAGTTTTGAAAGACAATTATGACGTAAGCCATAATAGGCCAAAAAGTGTTAAGAAATGAATTTATAAGTAGAATGACCGCACGGTGTAAACCGGAGCGAGTCATATATATGAGGTGGTAATAAATGTCATCTCGCTAGTATAATCGGTCATTTAGACCAAACTGGTCAAAAGGTGAAATTATCACCCTTTGACTATATCGACTAATGGGTTGTCGAGTTGTATGATTTTAGGAAATAAATAGCACATGGATGCTTACATCGCTATCACTTAGCAACCACTAAGGAAAGGTATTGAAACGGGTCAATATATTGATCCGAGCCAGGTATGTATAATGATACAACTCATCATGTAGAATTTGGAGTTCTATAACAGTTAGACAAGGTTAAAATAAGATATTCGGTTATCTTTTAGGTAAAGCGAATAAATTGAGTTATGATTAAGGTGTTTTAGAAACATATTGGTTTCTAAACAAGAATATGGTTAAAAGGTCGGATTTTGGGATCAAACAAGTACTAAAAGTCCTTCGTCGTAAAAGAAGGACTAAAATTGACTAAAACGCCCTTGTAAGTGAAATTGAGCAAACGAATCATAAAGGTTGTTTGGAAATAAGCGTTAGGATGAAATAAACACTTTGAATAAGTATGAAAAGCGAAAGATGTAAAATATTGGTCAAATGACTCTATAAAGAGTCTTTGCCGTAAAATAATGATTTGAAGGGTAAAATTTGGAATATATAAATCACCACATTGAATCCACCACAAATATAGTTGTGGTGGGAGATCAGTTGATAAGAAATGAGGACATATGTATTTAGAAACGAATGAAAGCGATTTGTGCTTAAGATATGCTTAAATACCCTTAACGAGTCAAAATAAGCATATGAGTGAAAATGGGTTTAAGAAGGTATATGAACCTGTAATTGGAACCTAATATGTTAAACATCATTGAATTTAATAGGTTTATGAGAAATAAGGGTCAAACAAACTTGTTTGTTTGATAAAAATCGAACGGGTCAAAACTTGGTAAAAAGGGTAATAAGCCGAAGACTTAAAAGTCTGAAATTTTGTTAAACCGATTGTTGGATTTTAACTCCATAAGGTGGAGAATCAAATTACAATCATGTAGGAAGAAACGGTAGGTCAAACGGACAAGCGGATTGAAAGATACGAAAGTTTTCGTGTAAAAAATGGCAAAAAATGGAAATGGCTGATACAGGGACCACCGTAAGTTACGGTGGGGCTGATATAGTTACGGTGGTTGCCTACTGAATTACGGTAGGAAATTTTTAATACAGGGGCCACCGTAACTTATGGTGCCCACCGTAAGTTACGGTGGAGGCCAGGTTGAAATCTTTGCCTTGAGATCAAGAGATTAACGTTGGGATTTTTCCTTCCATTATCATTACTGGACTCGTTTAGACACGTTTTAATCCCCGTATGAATAAAGCATTTCATGTTTATGAAATGTAGGTACATTTTGGATGCCAAAAGACGATCAAGCTCAACGAAGAACCGAACACGATAAAGATACATGCTTCCGCACATTGCCTCGTTGTAAATTTTAAACGACGAATTCGATCACGTTATGTTGAATAACTTATGATTTGTAAAAGTTTTAATAAACCCATATTTTTATAGTATGTGTAGTCTTAACTACACATCTAATTGTTGGTATTTACATGTAAAACCGTTAAATAGTAACTAGGGTGTCACAAGTTGGTATCAGAGCCTTGGTTTAAGAGATTCAAGTATGGTGGGGAAAACCATGCTTGGACTTAAACCTTATGCTCTTGATAATGATTGGTGTTCGGTTCGAGGCTTGATCGCAAATCCGGTAAGTGCATGTATGTTAATGGTTTAGAGTATTAAAGTGTTGAAAAACAACACATAGGATTATCGTGTAATACACGTTACCCAAATTAAATGATAGATATAGCTAACAAAATTACATGCGTTGAAACATATAGTAGAAAAGCCTTGCATTATGATGCGGGCGTTTAGTAAAGTTGACATTACTAACTTTTGTAAATGTCTTAATTGAAGGACACTTGCATTTGAAGATGATAAGGGTTAAACAAATTATGGATGTGATAAAGGAACAGTCCGAAGTATGACAAGAGGAGCATGCTCACTAAGGACTAAATCGCGTAACGACCGCGAACAAGGTTAATGGCAAGAAACGCCCGTCGGGGCAATCATTACCAAGTGCGCACTTTTAAATATAATCGCACAATTAGCAATATGCAACAAACATGTAAATAATGATTGTTGCATATGTAAATTAGAAACTTGGGAAACCTGAATAGAATACCTATCCAGAATATTATTTCCAAGAAAACTAAATAGAGGTGTTACTTACATGGGGTGTGATGTGAAAACTATAAAAAGGTCATGTGTGTCATGTGTTAATCGCTTACTCTGGCCAAGTAAGTAGTGGCATATGATACCATGGACTTCTTATAGCGGACACATTTACATCCGATGTAGTAAGGACGTCATGAATGGGACGAATCGAAAAGGTACCCAAAACGGATCAAATAAGTAAAATATTTGATAATAAACGTAAACGCAAGCCTGAAGACGGAAGCGTATTACGTTAGTACAACAAGCCCAAGGGAAGGGACAATAACCAAGTAAATGAAAATACAAACCGACTACTAAGAATGCTAAGGCATAGAGGATAAAGTTGACTATCAAAAGTGGTGAAACTCACACGAACAAGTTAAACGGGTTAGATAAAACGTAACATTGGAAAGGATAATGAGCCCGGTAATGGGACGAGATTGATTACAAATATGGGCGCAAACTAAATAAAGGAAAGCGCGAGATAGTAATGAACTCATGTAATGGGTCGGAATTAAATATGAAATGATTGCAGACACGAATCACAGTCGGAGTGAACGAAATTTGATGCGAAAACAAATGATTTTCGAACATAAAAAGGACGATCTACGGGATCATTATAACCTTCGGGTTATAAACAGTGTAATGGTCTACGGGACTAAACTGACCCACGGGTCCGGAATAAAAAGGAAAAGGATCATAAAGGCAACGCCCTAAAGAGGTGAAATCCTAAAGAAATAGCCTACAAGGCTAAGTGAAAGAATCTACGGGTTACTTAGACAAGCGAGGGAACCAGTAGAGAATCCCCGCATAAAACTAAGACTGTAAAAGAATAAATTACGGACTGTCAATATCCTGGTACGGATAATTGACAAAAGATAAAGAGAAGATCCTAAACTAAAACTTCGGTTTTAGTAAGAAATAACGTTTTTACAAATATAAATTCTGATATGAATTCAAATAGTAAACATGAAAGATACAAGTCTTGACACTGATAGGTGCAAGACGATATATTCGAAAAGTGATATTTTTGAAACTGAAAGGTAGATATAAATTAAACATGATGTGACACGATCACGGTCAAGAAATGCAATGTGAAGTAGAATCACATTATAACCAAGCGAGCGGTAAAAAGTAACTGGACTAATAAGTCTAGTTAGTGAGACCGGTTAAGGTCATTTAAATAAATTTGAAAACAAAAGAAATTGTTGTTAAAAGTGATGGATTTAACTAAAGACCTTTAAACGGGTCAAAGTAACGGATTCATAAAGAATTCGATAGTATATGAAAGCGATGGATATCGCTAAGTTAACTAAACTAGTGGAAATAACGATATTACGTTATTTCAAGTTACATTATGCCGTATGTGATACATAGATGATTAGTAACCAAAAAAATATTATCATACTTTTCTGGTAATACTAACAATTGGTTAAAATATGAACAATGCTCAATTAATTATCGAAAACAAATGCATGGAGTTAAACTCGATAAATTATGTAAGAAAAGGTTTCGAGGACGAAACCTCTTTAAGGGGGGTAGACTTGTAACACCCCGAAAACGGGTCTGGTAATCAAACCCCGTTAATACTTAAAGACGGGTAAAGTACCGTTAGTGGTAAGAGTAACCCGATAAATATTAGGATTTAAACAGATAATCCTAATATTAAATACAACGTGAATAAATGCTTTTAAGGAAATAAGGTTTATAAGAAGTCTGAATTAACAGTACTTAAAATAAACTGAGTTATAGATTCCCCAAACCCACTAATTTAACTAGGAATGTTTAACCTAGTTAATAGATGGGAATATTGTTAGAAATAAGTAGGTTGTGGCCTACTTAATAACGAACCAAACACGAGGGGTTAAAATGGGATAACTTAACAAAGTTATTTAATAAAAGAAAATCAAAACAAAACACACACTTGAAGTGTGTGTTCTGGATCGACATCAGGGAGCTCCCATGGAGCAAAACCCTAGTTTCATCAAAACTACCAAATTGAAGGTCAATCCAAGACTCAAATTCGTGCATGAACGCGTAGAAACGATCACCAAGTCATGGGGATCACAAGGTATGTCACAAAACCTAGATTGGTTGAAGTTGAAATTTGAGGCAAGTAGGTTACTTGCAAATAAGTTGATGGATTATGATCCAAGGATGAAATTAGGAATGATTTTATGTCTAGGAGTAAACCCTAGTCATTTATTTGTTGAATTGAGGTTCACAATTGTGAATTTCATGATTATCCATTTATGTGTTAAATGGGTTTTGTAGAAGTAAGATGAACCCTAGAATTATGACTATTAAAATGGTGTTAACTGATTTCCATGAGATGAATCTGAGAATAGTATGCATGCTAGACATAATAGAATTGAAATTATGTTTATGTTTAGTAGAAATAACTAGTTATGAACTAGTTGTAAAATGTGTAAAAATTTATGCACATTAGGTGTTTGTTAAAATGCCTAAATGAGAACTAAAGTGTTGAAATTAGAGTGAAAATGTGTATTTGAATGATATGGCGATTACGCGTAATATGGAGTGATAAGGGTTCTAAATATTATGTTGATTTAGACTTAATGTTGTAACCCATGTGATCAAGAAGTAGTTAACTTTAGATAAGCTAAGTTAACTAATCATGAAGTCGAATAGTAGCTTCGGCATAGAAAATAAGTGAGGTGGAATAGTCGTGATTTTTATGACTAATTTAACCGCCTTGTAAATGATTGAAAATAGTTTGACGCCTAACGAGCTAGGTGGAGGCTTGGGAAAGGAAGTGGGTCAAACAAATCAAGAATGGAGGAAAAGCGTAATTCGGATGCAAGGTAAGTATATCTTACACTAGTCATATATTTTAGAATATTCTTTTGTCGTACTAGTTACGAAAAAGACAAATACCTAATTGAGATATGGTGTTCCAGCGTGTAGTCGTACGGAACAAGATAATCTATTATGATAAGAAAACATAGTGATGGCTAAAAATGAGTTAAATCGGTAATTCGATCATATTATGACGAATGAAACATGTACTTTTAATGGCTACCATATAAGGTAAAACATAATAACCAATAAGGGCAAAATGGTAATTTGGTCACACGCTGACCATAATCGTTAGTTTTGAAAGACAATTATGACGTAAGCCATAATAGGCCAAAAAGTGTTAAGAAATGAATTTATAAGTAGAATGACCGCACGGTGTAAACCGGAGCGAGTCATATACATGAGGTGGTAATAAATGTCATCTCGCTAGTATAATCGGTCATTTAGACCAAACTGGTCAAAAGGTGAAATTATCACCCTTTGACTATATCGACTAATGGGTTGTTGAGTTGTATGATTTTAGGAAATAAATAGCTCATGGATGCTTACATCGCTATCACTTAGCAGCCACTAAGGAAAGGTATTGAAACGGGTCAATATATTGATCCGAGCCAGGTATGTATAATGATACAACTCATCATGTAGAATTTGGAGTTCTATAACAGTTAGACAAGGTTAAAATAAGATATTCGGTTATCTTTTAGGTAAAACGAATAAATTGAGTTATGATTAAGGTGTTTTAGAAACATATTGGTTTCTAAACAAGAATATGGTTAAAAGGTCGGATTTTGGGATCAAACAAGTACTAAAAGTCATTCGTCGTAAAAGAAGGACTAAAATTGACTAAAACGCCCTTGTAAGCGAAATTGAGCAAACGAACCATAAAGGTTGTTTGGAAATAAGCGATAGGATGAAATAAATACTTTGAATAAGTATGAAAAGCGAAAGATGTAAAATACTGGTCAAATGACTCTATAAAGAGTCTTTGCCGTAAAATAATGATTTGAAGGGTAAAATTTGGAATATATAAATCACCACATTGAATCCAGTCCAGGAGCCGCGGGCAGAAACCCGTGGTATTTATTATTTGAGTTGACAGCGGGAGTTTAACAGGATCTTTTAAAACTTGAAAATGCCCAATTATTTTATTTCATAATTTGGGACAAACCCCGTAATTTACAATAGAGGAATTTCACGAGGAAATTCCCTGTTTTACAAAACATGTTTATTTATTTTACTGAGCCACCACTTCAAGCTTTATTAGTGCTCCGTAGCACTTTTTCTTGATTCACAGTAGGTCACCTGAAACATGTTTTAAAAATATTTTATCAGCGGGGAAATACTGGCGAGTCACTCAAATTTGATAAAACGACACATAGCTATGAATTACAGCATAAGAGCGATTACAATGGCTACTATCTTATTTTTATCTGGTGCCGTGTCACAGCCTTGTGACGATGGTCATACCACTATTGGGTCCTTTCACCCAAGTAGTGATGATTATCACTGTTAGGTTTGTTTACCTAACCGTGAGAAATTAGTAATGTGCACAATACCCCACTAGCCAGTGATTCAAGATAACCACGACTTAATCCCTGTAGTTATAACTTTTGAAAATAATTTGAATATTGTAAAACATTGTTGATAAAAAGAGAATGACTCACTTTGCAAGTTTAGACGGGCACAGTTTAGCCTACTGATAAGCCTGATAACCTAAATTAAATAACAATGCATACGAAACTAGGTCAGTAACTTAATACAACATTTACGATAAACTCACGAAATCAAAACCCTCACGACGAATGACAAAGTATAGCCTAAATACGGGCAGCACTTAAACATCCATCGGGTCGGTTTCAATCGATCGGACATTGTATCGTAGCAGTGATCGAGTTAATACCCTGTAATCGTAGCAGCGTTTCCCTACTTAGAATTTTGATTTTGAGCAATAGACTTCGTTTTTGAACAAAATTTTCGAACACAGATGAACTGCTCATGCACCAGCAATTTATAGCAACTTTTTGGGTTTTACGCGGCTCGCGTAAACCCTTATAAGAACTTACGCGGCCCGCGAGGGCCACCTAGTCTACAACTAGGGCTGCCGTGTCACATGTAGGCCAGCCACGTGTGCGACACGTGGCCTGTTCGCTTATCCGGAGATTTCATAAGTTGTCGCGGCCCATGTAGCCTTCTCTTATGGCTTACGCGGCCCGCGTGGAACCCAAATTTCTTAAATTTTTGATTTTTCATGCACCTTAGGGTTTAAGGGGTCCAGGTTTTCACTTATGAGTCATTTTGGGACATTTTTGCAGGTCCTTACATTATCATCTGCAGAATGAGAGATGGCAAGATTCCTTGAAGACTCAGGAAGAACTGCTCCATGAACACCTCCGTCTCCGGCAACAGTTTCAGTCGACAAGCTAGAAAGGAGAAGCAGACCGTCAGCAGCATCAAAAGCCTTTAGAATTTCGGAAATCCTCCGACATCGAAATCGTCGCCTAGTCCTCATTTTTCCAAATTGGGAAAAATATCCACACACTTAATATGAATATATAAGCCAGGAAGAGCTAACGTCAGCATTGAAAGGAGAGCTTGTGATGATTAAGTGTCAAATCACTCCCCTTAGAAACGGCGCTGCCACCGCAATCGTCATATCACATTAAATTCTCTCTAACAAAGTCCGCACATATTCCCAAGGCTACAATTCAGTAAGAAGACGAAGAGGTAATACAAAATACATTTTCATTTTTACGTTGACGTAACAGCAGTCAGCTCATGATTAAAAAGCTTCTCGCTCAAGTGAACAGTTCAGAATAAAGAAAAAATACAAATATCTTCTCCAAGAAGATTTCCATTTTTTCAAAATCAAAAGCATAAGCAAGAGTATCTTCCCCAAGAAGATTCTCCACTTTCGCGCCAAAAACTCTACAGCAAAAACACCCATTTCTCATAGTCCAGTGCTCCACTTATTTGCATAAGTGCAACACTAGACTGGGTGGACTTGAAGGGGTAAGGTCCCAAAAACCTTGCTTCAAGTACTTGGGACCATACCATAACCTCGTCAATAAACCCTCTTTAGACCTTGCGCGGTCGCGCACTAGTCCTACGAAGAGAACTTAGAAAGAAAACGATGATCAACATTTGCGCGCCAAAAGGAGACTAACAAATCCTTGCGCTGATCTCCATAGCAGACAGGATAAAAATCCTAGCTAACACTTCCGCATAAATAAAATCCAGACTTGGATAAAAATAACTTCTCTGTTGTCACGAAGTTAACGTGAGGAAGTGTAGGATCGTTGAATCGATCAAACGAGACAATCAGAAGAGTTCTCGATCAATACGAAAGGCGGAAACAGACGTATTGATGTTGTAGCAGCTTGATTTACACTTAGAAGTAGTTTAAATGTCGTTTAGATTGATTTCACAACGTTTTACAGGCTTGGCGACACTTCGGCAGAGCTTCGCTACCGGAATCCAAAGTTCTACAAATGAAATCACAAGACACCTATTTATAGGAGAACCAGAAAGCTTGAACCACACATATCCACTTCGTGCGAAGTGATCAGTCCGTACGAACTGGATATTCCAGTTCGTGCGAAGTGGCTGGATTCAATCCGTTTCTCATTTTTCTCGTACTACGTGTCTTGTTCTATCAAACTATTTACAAGACTAGATACAAGACGAAGTCAACAGACATATGCACCAACAAACTCTCCCTTGGATGTTGACGAGTCTTCAGTATGTTAAGTCTTCAGTCTTGATAAGTCTTCTCGCTCTTCCCAAATAATCTTTCTCTGTAAGCATCCTTCAATCTCTATCTTCCAATCTTCAGACTCCCCTTTTGATACCAGACTCCCCCTTAAGTTGTTCCGGGATCGCAATCTGACATAGCACTCGTTCTAAGATCGTATCCTAGCTCAAACTCTGCTCAGCCTTAGACACGGGGATCTGCACAAATCTCTACCCAACAATAAATTTCACAATTTTTAAGATTTAACAATTTTAGAAACCACTTGTAGATATAGTTTAACATTTCTCAAATAACCACTTGTATTCAAAACACTCAAATTTGACATATCATTAATTTGAAACCAATTAATCATTTCAAAATCATTTCTCTTTTCAAACAAACTCTCCCAACCCTGTTGTTCAACATGTTTAGCACTCGGAATTTTGAAAATCAGCTTTTCAACATCAGTTGTCGAAAATAAGATGAAATAAAATCTTTTTGATTTTTCAAAAAAAATTTATGCTAAAACACACTAATGAAAAGCAGTAAGGAAATATTTACAGACAATATTTTTGTGAGTTTGTGTAAGAGAATCATATCAGTTTATGATAAATCACTAGCACCATTGAGCTTTAAACACTTTAAGTTCTAAACGATTCACTTAGATTGTCAGTATACTGATCCACTTAAATTTTCACACAAAGTTTAATTGTTTCGAGATACGAGATTAGTGTTTTAATGAACTTAAACTTATACGCGTGTCCCACCTCAGAATATACTCCCGTATCCAGACTCCTATATTTAGTCTTATAGGTGAATGTACACTAATGATATCTGTAAATGGGTAATGCGAGACCATGAGAGCTCAGGCTATTGCTTCCGCAAAATCAGAGAGATGATGGCTCGACTTTAGGTGTGTTCCCTTTAGAGAATCTTTTCTTCAACAACACATGATTAGCATTTTTCAATGTTTCATCATTTTTATGCTGAGGGTGGGCTTTATGATTAAAGCAGTGCAAAGTATTATACGAGGACTAGGCTATTGCTCCCACAAAATCAGAAGTCCTGGTATAATACCCCAGATATCACCACGCACAAAGACCTAGTATGTCAGAAATAGAAAGCCCTTCAAACAAGATTTCAGGGGTTACCTATATATCCGAGAGATGTTCCCCATGAAATAAGTAAGTATTGAAATTTAGGTTTATATCTCGAACACAATCTACTAAGCGTGTAAAAACCTACTGGCATATCATCAGTGAGACCGTTTATCACATTTTAACTTTCCAATTCTTTAGCGTACTGTGATTTTCTACTGATGTACTATCATTTCCTCTTTTTCACAACAAAACTCATTTTGATTTTTTCAATGTTTTTGGTTTTTAGATTTTATCATGTTTTTGGATTTTTCAAATTTTCAAAATTTCTAAATTTTTTACTCCCCCTAAAATCAAAATATGTTTCAATTTTGATTTTCTGGGAAAATTTGAAAATGTAAACAATCAACTCTACAAAGTAACGTGACAAACTGATGTGAATTGCTTCAATTTGCCATCCATTTGGCATAAACAATCAGAACTCCCCCTGACAACAAACTATTTTTCCATTATGATTTCAAAACACTTAAGTTTGTTTTAATCAAAATGGTTTTTCCGGAAAATTAGTTTTTGTTTGACATTTCACAAACATGGGGATAAACTCATCATATTGTTCTTTCAACCACTTTGTATGAAAGTTAAATCAAGTTCAACTTAATGACCTTGATTAACCACTTGTGAATGAAACCCCTTTTTTTCTTTTTCTTTTAACCACTTGTAAAAATCTAACATTTGTAGGTTTTTCACAAAAAACATTTTTCAAGAAATATGACAATTGTAGATTCTTATCAACAATACCACGTGTAAGTCGAAATTTCACAGATGTGAATTTCTCAAGAAAGTCAGGATTTTTAAGCATGGAATACAGACACCCTAGCCTGACCAGCTTTGGGTGCATCCTGTTCAATTTCACTCGGTCTTTGAACATTCCTTTTTGCTTCATAAAATTGTTTTACCCCTTTGGCCCTTCCATCGACCATTTTTCCAAAAATATTTTTCACTTTGCCATTAAAAGCTTTTTCGACATCAAATTCTTTCTTTTCAGAATAGAATTGATTCGAAATCTTAACTTTTCCAACTTTTTGTTTAAAATTTTCAGCCCGCAATGGTGGAAAGTTTGCGTCATCCATTGGTGGGACTGAATTTTCTCCTTTTAGTTCAACTTGTGGCTCCTCTGACTTTGACGAGTCAGATTCATCGCCAGATTTAAGATCTGGTTTCTTAACAACCCATGTTTGGTTGTTAAGATTCACTCTTCTTCTGTAAAACCTTTTTGAACTCTCACCAACTTCAAATGTAGAATTTTTAAACACTTTGAATTTTTTAGTTGGTGGTTCAGTTTTATCAACAACTTTTTCTTTGAGTTTAGAAGACACTTCCTGTTTTGTGTTGGTTGCCTTTGGACAGTTCCAGGCGATGTGACCAACTTCGTTGCATCGGTAACAGGTTCTTGTCTCCTTTTTCTGATTAGCTTCATTCTTCTCATGTTTCTGTTTTTCTGCAAGAAACGCTTTGTTTGATTACTTCCAGAATGAGCTCTTTTTCTCTTCTTCAGAACTTGCTCCTGAAACAAATACAGTTTTTGATTTAAAATCTTTGATATTTTGATTATTTTCAGCATCAAAACCCAAACCCTTCTTTTTGAAATTGCTCTTATGATTTGGTTTCTTTTGATGACCTGGACCAAAACCTTTTTTCTTGTTTAATCGTTGTTGAACTCTAGAAGTATATTTAGGTTTTGAAAATCCCATTTTATCTTTTATTTCTGAAAACTTTATTTGTATCAATTTAAAATCTGTTTTAATATTTTCAATTTTCACATTTTTGATTGGAAATTCTTCATCAGAATATAATTTGTCTGAATCATTTAAAGTATATGCCACTTTGATTGGTTCATCATTCAAATTATTTTTTGATAACAGAAAATCTTTATTGTAAACCCTTTTGACCGATGATTTCGAACTGTTGACTGATGAACTCGAACTCTCAGATTCAGATTCAGACTTTGACTCTGACTCCTCATCCTTATCCAACACCTGATCGACCACTTTCTTTATTAACTCAGACTCATGATCAGTGTCAGACGATGTGAATGTGAAGTCAATGTTGTCTGGTAACTCATCAGTTGTTTCAGACTTTAACTTTATATTGACTGCCTTTTTTACTTGTTCCGAATTTGATTTTCTGGGAGAATAACCTTCCCAGATCGGAGGCGGACACTTGTTATAATTTGCACTTTGTTTCTTACCAGTATCCGTATCTCCCAACTTCTTATCTTGAAAAGCTTCAAAACCTGCAACAGTCGGATAGATTCTATCAATCAAATAATCAAAACTTGAATAATCCATTAGCAATCGTCTGATTCTTTCATTCTCAATCTTTTCAGTCTCCAAATCCTGCTTCAACTCTGCACACTCTTCAATATAGTGATTTATGTCCTTCTGCTTAGACATCATCACTGCATTCATCATAGTCAAAGCATCTTCTCTTTCTGAGTTTGTCTTTTCCAACTGGTTTACTATTCTGTTCAACACATCATAAGATTCTTTCATGTACTTAACATCGAACAATAACTTTTCTTTCATCTCGTCTAGCTCACTATACTTCTTGTCTTTCTCTTCACAATGTTTACATGGTTCCAAACATTTCAGACAAGGTTTTGTGACCTCAACAATCTTTTCAGCAACTTTGACCTCTTCACTCTGTTCATTCTTCTCTTCCACCTGAACAACCTTCTCATATTTTACCTCTTTCTTTTCTTTTGCTGCTCGTCTCTCCTTTAGCTTCTCCAATTTATCTGCAAAATAAAATTTGAAACTTTCAGGAGATAGATGAGTTTTACCAATGTTTATTTGTTTAATTTATTCATCATCACTGCTATCAGTTGATGATTGATCAAAAACTGGTGTCTTTTCTGTACTAGCTTCTGAAGAAACAGACTCTCCATCTTGACTTTTCTCATCTTCTGCAAACACATCCATCCATTCTTTCATCAACTCTGGCTCTTGAATGATCTGTGCAATAAATGCTCTAAACTTTGAGTTATTTTTAGCCGGAATATATTTGTCCCAGCTAAATCCCTCTGGCAATCTTTCATCTTCTTGATTAACTAGATAAGCTTTCTTTGATGGCTCTTCAATCAGATCCTTCCTAGCATGTGAAGTTTGTGACGATTGTTGTTGATGCGGCTGTTGAGCAATTTGATGATAAATCGCTTTTCGATGATAATCATTGTTGCCGAATGGATTTTGAACTCCACTTGCTTCGCAGTTGGTACATTCCCTCTTGAAATGTCCTTTTTCCCTGCATCGAAAACAAGTAACTTTAGACTTATCAAAACCTAAAGTAGAAACATTAGCATCACGTAAATCATCTCTTCTGGTAATCTGCTTAAATTTCTTAGCTCTCCTCAACACGCTCGCTAAACACCACTTAATATCCATTAGCTCCATTTCCTCAGCATCAATCTGATCATAATCCTCTTTTGTTAACATAGGATTTCTGATTCTTCCCGCAACCAAACCCTCATATGATTCTAACACAGTAACTAGTAATGTCATATGACCTTTAGCGACTTCTTCAGAGAAATTCTGACCATTCTGAAGATGCAACGCGATGTTGCATTGTAACACATGACCATTACCATTGTTTGAGCTTTAAAACTGATGATTTGAAGTTGAAACATTGGGATTAACACTTGGGTATGAAGAAAATCCACTGTTGTGGATTGAACTTTGATTGAGTGATCCGGATGAGTTTTCTGCACTGAAAGCAGTTTGGATCTTCGGACTTGCTTCAACATTTTGAACATTACCTTTGAAATACAACTTGATATCTTGTTGACCACTTGAATTGTTCATTTTAGCAATCTTTTGTTGTTCAAGATCTTGTCCTTCAAGTTTTTCAATGAACTGAGCAATTGTCAATCTATCATACTCTCCGGTATTCTTCAGAATCATAAGATATGTACCCCATTCTTTTTGAGGTAAAGCATCGGCTAATTTTTCAACCCATTCCTCACGATCTTTGGTGATATCCAACCGACTCATTGAACATACTAAATGACAATATCTTTCAATAAGAGTCTTTGTAGTTTCACCCGGCAGACTTGAAAATAATTCAAATTCTTTCTTTAACAATGATTTTTATTTTTTATCATCTCCGTACTTCCTTCGAAATTTGTACGAAGTGCTTCCCAAATCGAACGTGCACTATCATCATGTTGAAGTAATATGAAGATGTCTTCTTTCACAGCTTGTTGAAGTAAACTTATCATCATCTTTTCTGCCTTGTACATTTCTCTTTCTTTTTCCGTAAATTCAGAAATATTCTTTGTAACTCCCACATTATTATGAGGTTGAACGTACTTAGTTTCAATACACTCCCAAGACCTTAGATGATTTGCTTGAACCCAGTTTTCGAAACGTTCTTGCCAACTGTAATATTCTTCAATGCTCATTAGCTTAGGAGGTTTCTGTAACGTTCCTGTTTCATTTTCCATAGTCACATTCCGAGAAACGGTAACAGGAGTACTCGGGGCAGTAGCAAATGCATTATAAAATTCGTTATCCATGTTTTGGTTTTGAAAGTTTTCAAATTCAGAAATTTTAAACAATCTGATTAATCCTGCAAACAACCTGATTAACCCTCAAACGACCTGATTAATCCTCAAACGACCTGGTTAAACTTTCAAACGAACTGATGACCTAAGTTCACTCTGTGCGAACTGATGTAGTTACAAACAACCTGAAAATGTCTCAAACGAACTGATTTGATGCGAACTGGATCAATTTCAAACAACCTGGAACTCACTCCGTGCGAACTGACTGTAATTCCACACGAACTGGTTCAACTTTCAAGTGATTTGGACCTCTTCGTGTGAACTGATCAAACTTACACAACCTGGACTACTTCACCTCGTGCGAACTGGTACACCTCCAAACTACCTGAACTTACTTCGTATAACCTGGTTCAAAGTTCAAACGGTCTGGACCCACTTCGTGCGAAATGGGGTCAACTTCGTTCAATCCGTGCGAACTGGAACCCTAATTCACACGAACTGAGACATCTCCGAATGACCTGATGTTATTTTGTCAAAATTTATCAAGTTTTACGTTGAATTAGGTCCTGATTTTTTCAAGGATTGATTAAAACTGTGTTTTGCGCGTTATATCAAGAAATCAGATCATTTTAACCGTAAAAACTCAGTTAATTTTGTGAAAACGTGAAGAAAGTGAGTAGAAATGAGTAGAAATCAGAAATTTTTGGTGAAAACAAGCTGAAATGGTAAGAACTCCTCCTCCTGAGCTCTGATACCATTTGTAGGATCGTTGAACCGATCAAACGAGACAATCAGAAGAGTTCTCGATCAATACGAAAGGCGAAAACAGACGTATTGAGGTTGTAGCAGCTTGATTTACACTTAGAAGTAGTTTAAATGTCGTTTAGATTGATTTCACAACGTTTTACAGGCTTGGCGACGCTTCGGCAGAGCTTCGCTACCGGAATCCAAAGTTCTACAAATGAAATCACAAGGCACCTATTTATAGGAGAACCAGAAAGCTTGAACCACACATATCCACTTCGTGCGAAGTGATCAGTCCGTACGAACTGGATATTCCAGTTCGTGCGAAATGGCTGGATTCAATCTGTTTCTCATTTTTCTCGTACTACGTGTCTTGTTCTATCAAACTATTTACAAGACTCGATACAAAACGAACTCAACAGACATATGCACCAACAGGAAGAGTCACATAGGATTACTGCTGTATTCCTTCTAGAAGACTCTATCATGCACCACCATTCGGTTATAACCGAATGGCAACGTGGCATCATCCCATGCTCCCTCAGAGTCACGATGATGGCACGAAATTGAAAGGAGATCTACACTTGCCCATTTTCCACGTGGCAATACCCTAACCGTTGATCCAGATCATGATCCGTGTGCACACACACACTCGTTAATGATTAACGGAAAGAAGGAATAACCACTTACGGAAAAGCATCTTCCGTCGAGTTTTCATCAACAGGTTTTCCCGCCCAAACTTCGGCTATAAATAGAAGGATAATTCAGGTATAATTCTCAAGTGACATTCACTTCACTTTCACTTCTTCTTTTTCATCAAACCCTGTACTTATTCTCACGCCGGAGGGTGGTCACGGAGAGAACCCTCATTCTCCCCGTGGCGAGTCTAACGGCTGTTGTTTTGCAGTGATTGCTAGAGGAAGAAAATCATTCACCCACGAATCGGACGAGAAGATTTAACCCCTTTTATGCGGATTCAAACCCCCTGGTTAAGTTGATTCCGGTCAATTAAACCAGTGTTTCTTCGTAGTGTACTTTGGGATGTTTAAAAGTATCTTGGAATAATAAGAAACATTTGGAATATTGGGATGTTTAAAAGTATCTTGAAATAATAAGAAACATTTGGAATATTGATTTATGTGTCAGTCACAAAATATTTTACTACTCTAGTAGTGTACTTTGGTATGTTTAAAAGTATCTTTGAATAATAAGAAACATTTGGAATATTGATTTATGTGTCAGTCACAATATGTTTCTTTCATTCACTAGTGTAGTTTACGGGCATTATTTTTTCACTATTCCATCTGCAAAAGCACAAGAATGGATATTTTTTTTGTTTTAAAAAAGCAATGGCGTGTGGAGGCAACATGGCATAGAGCCGAGGCGCACCGCTTCACATATGTGAGACGCTAGGTATTTATAAAAAATTTATGCTTCTCGCCCTAATTAGTTATCATGTACACGTAACTTAGATGCAGATAAACTATTTATGTGATTTAATACATAGATAACCAGTATGTGATATGTACAACATCCCCATGCACAAGACCTTCTCATGTACAAAAGGCGTGCCTCATACCTACACCCTAACCCTCTTGTCCTATGGTAGTTAACCGCACAGGAACTAACTTCGGTTTCGATTAGGGCTTATGATTATTTGTGAATGTTACATTCTTTGGCGTGACCAACTGTGAATTGGGGGGGGGGGGGGGGTGTCATCCCAATAGTACTATTTATATACCTGACGAATGCGGACATGTTGCTTATGATTGTGTTTGGGGATATGAGGTGTCGTATCGTATCGTGTTTATCATTGTACTATCTGTACCCAATGATAGCGTGTTTGCGTAACCACTATAGACAAGTTTCGTGTTAGACGCAAACATTTGTTACGTGTTAAAATCTGTGAACTCACCAACTATTTATAGTTTACCTTCTTAAGTATAATTTTCAAGATACGCAAAGTGGCTTACACGTAGGCAACCACTGGCATGCTGCATGCATATCTTTTGTTTAATACTAGAATAAGTCATGTGAGTACCAATATTTGTACTAGACTTGAACACATGTAGTTTCTCAAATATGTAATCCATGACTGGCTTACGTTTTAGCAATCTCATGTTCCATTGTATTCTACATGTTACACTCTTGTGTTTTCGCCTTTGATGGGGTGTGACAGGTTTGGTTGGGGCATACCAGAAAGACGTAAACATTTTGTGGCATACGAAAACACATAAAACATTTTGTGGCATATCAAAACACGTAAATGTTTTACTGCATATCAAGAACCTGTGAGTTCACCAATTATTTATAGTTGACTATTTTAAACATGTTTATCAGAAATGCGAACTAGAGCTTACATATAGGTAGACACTCGGATGTTGCATGCATAAGTTGTGCTTAGTACTAAGAGTCAAGTCATGTGGCTGCCAGTATTTGAACTAGACTTAAAACACTTGTATTCACGTTATGTATCGATTACACTCTGAGGGTGTGATAGGCTTGATAGTCACATAAAAAGCTGATAAAACTAGGGGATCTTTAACTTATTTTATTAATCTTTCAATTACTAAAATAAAGGAAAATGTCCAATAAACTATTTCAAGATAAAAAAAAAGTTCCGATTCACTACCAAACATCAATCTTTCATTCGACCTGGGACTCAAACGGTCCAAGTCACTAAATGAACCAAGTGTCCCAAAATTACTAATTACAATTGAAAAAGTCTCCAAAATTGCAACCCAACACAGACAAACAAATATTGTTAGAAATTAATGTGCATTTGCCATTTATGTTCAGAGTCGGGGTCAACCAACTTGCGAGATGCTTGCCACAATTGAGCTTCAATCGCTAATTTTCGAAGCTCAATAAGACCACGCTCAACTGCAACAAGGAGAAAAAAACATTACAATTCATATCAATCAGGGTGAGCAATTGGAGAGAAAAAAACGAATGACATTAATGTGTGTTTTAAGTACTGATATACTAATCTAAGGGGTTGTTTGGCAAACCTTGTGTTGAGCCATTAAGAGGCCTGACCGATTAAGAGGTAGCCTCTTAATGGGTAAGCATGTTTCTAAAACTTACCCCGTGAACCATGAAGAGGTGTTTGGTGGATGATGAGATTGTGACTATCTTGTCAAGTCTAATGATGAGCCAACACAAATCTCTTCATTTTTTACAGGCCAGCCCGTTAGTGTAATTGGGCTAGGCGACGGCTTAGGACCTCCGGAAAAATAGGGCTTCCAAAATTAAAAAAACAAGATCTATATTTATATAAAAAAGAATATTATATTTATGGTGATATTTGTTAATGTTGATACAAGCGTAGTCTAATGGTAAGAACAAGATTTGGTTTTTGAGGAGGGCTGGGTTCGAATCCCACCTGCTACCTATTTTCAAAATTATTAATCACCTCACTCACTCTTTTAATAAAGAGTTATAAATGCATCTTTTTTTAATCACCTCTCTTAATTTAATAAGCTAACATATATTGTCCATACTTTTTAATCACCTCTCTTAATTTAATAAGCTAAAATATTGTGTCCATACAATTTTTATCATGATACGTCCATGTAAAATTTTATTAAAAAAAACATTTCTAACTAATAACAATAGTATACTTAAAATAAGTAGCATGTTTGAATTCCTTTCACACATAATGTAAGTTGTTATTTGTTAGGTTAAACTCTTTTGACTAACTTAAATTTGGTTTTGTATTAGATCCCAACATTATTTGATTAGGGAAATCATCTAGTGGTTAAGTGCTTTATAAGTTTCTTCCTAATATATTTCATGTCGGATACAAACCGAAATTACAAGCCTAAAAAAAATTAAAAAGGGCCTCGAATTTTAATTCGCTTTGGGCCCGCAAATTTCTAGGACCGGCCCTGATTTTTTAACGTAAATAAATGTAAAAGAGATGGTACCATTAACTGCATCATGTGAAGTAGGTGGATGACCTTGGTTGATCCAGAACTGCAAGCGCTCATCTACAATATCTGGTTCTAACCCATGAATTTTTACCCTTCTCCAAAAGTATAATAGCCAAGCCTGCAACAGTATCCGTTAATTCCATGTTCTTGGATGATGGTGGCCAAATTGGCATGTTGGGTTGGGTATGGGGGAAGTTTTGAAGCCCATGCAAACTATAACAACGTGCAAAATAGCAGATGGCTAAAGAACCTTAATCAAAAGAAATTAATAACTTACCTGCTTGAACAGCACGTCATCAGACTCCTGTTTACTCAACTCTGTGGAAAAAACAGAATAGAAAGTAGGCTAAACAAGATGATTATGAGATATGTGAAAATTGTATGTTGGGTGCAAACCCAATCCTACATTGGAGAAAAAAAGAAGAAAGTAATTTCCTACAGGTTACTCCCTCCATTGCTAAGTGGTTTTAGGGTGGAACCCAATGTGGGTTTAAATGTTGGGCAGGTAATCGGTTTTATCACGACAATACTGAAGGTCGGATCAATGGACTTGGGTCTTAGGAAAAGTAAATGCATGTATATGTATGTATTGGCTACTACCGCTATTGCCAATTTGTTTTAGAGTGGAACCCCGTGTGGGATTGATTATATGTTGGGCACGTGGGCTAAGTAATCGGTCCTATCATCCTAAATCGTTAAGTATGATTAAAATAAAAGAGGAGCTCAGATATTACCATATGGTTCCCATGTATGTTGGCCCTTGATTGGTAGTTTCGTTTCATCTACTGCCATGCCCAAAAACAGAAATCAAAATGTGCATTTATACAGAAAACCATATGCTATTTAATATCTTCATGTACACACTCAAAAAAGGTAGTTTATATATCGAAACAATAATCAGAATACTAGGTTGCTCAAAGCTGTTATATGACAATGAAAGTAAAGTAAATGCTTCACATTTTATCTAGAATATTGATGGCAGATTATTTGGTTCCAACATTTGTTTACCTGTCAATGGCATTGATGCAATGATTTATGAGAAATGAAGAAAGATTCTTGAAACACAAGTAAACATTTTGAAACTAACCAACGTTGCCAGCACGCCTACTCGCCCATCGCTGCTGAGCCATTGCAAGTGCTAGTGCATCCTCTATCTATGAAGAAGCAAAAAAAAAAAAAAACATGTCATAAAACCTAGTTTTCTGAACTGATAAACACACACAAATCAAATATATACAGGTTCCACGTTCAGTTGTTTTGCTGTTTAGTCACAAATAAATTAAGTTTAGACTGATACAGAAGTATGTCTAGAATATTCTTATAGGATTAAAAAGAAAAGGGATGCAATTACGCTATTTATTTAACTTTCTTTAAATAACTTGGGTTTTTAACCTTCAAGGAGTGGGGCAAGCTGCAGTTTACCTGGTCCCATTGTCATTGATGGGGCCGGCCTGTGAGTTTTGCCCAATGCTTCTCATGGTTACAGATCTTTCGTCGGTTTTAGAATTCTTTTGAGTTTTAAACATCAGCTAGCTAGGTGACGGAAGGAAGAAGTCTCAAGGGTGGTTAGAAGACTGTCATTTTGTTTCTATAAATAAATGAAAACTAAATAGTCAAAACTCCTACCAATCCCTTCCTTTTGCCCATAATATGAAAGTTATCAATTCTAATCATGAAAACTATACGAATTAAGAAACAATATACAACTCTTTAAGTAGCCGATATAATATTTGCGAAACCCATGGATGTGAGATGAACCTTGAGAAGGGTCATTTCCCTTAGACCTCTTTCGACTAAAAGCATACTTTCCACACTTCCTTCCCCTGAGATTTCACTTGCATCCTTTGGAACTTTCTTTCTCTCATTGTTCACTGAGTAGTATGAAACAGAATTAGTGAAGTAAAGAATAGGATACTCCTGATGAGTTGGAAGTAATAATACCCATCAGATTATGATGTTTTGCTTTCTGTCCAGCAGCAATTACAACTTCCACAGGAAGAGGGGCAAATGATGACCAGTACTCGTATCTTGCACCTGCAATTTCTGGATGAATACCTGCAACATCATATTGTACTTGCCCAGTGAGTACGTCAAACAAGCATGGCAACATCTATATTTTATGAACTTTTGCTTGTGTTGTTTTGCAATATGACTAGAACTGAACTAACTCGTTTGTATAGATATCACCTTAAATAACTAAATCACATGTTCAAAAATATGAGTAAGTTTACCATGTTGAGCACACAAACTCCAATACCGAGCAAGCCAACATCTCTTAAGAACGACCTCCTCCTGTTACAAGATGAATGAAATATTCATTAAATGAACTGTTTACTAATCGTACTTGTAACTTCCTAGCATACTAACTATTATATATGCAAAATGAAAAAAATAATAGAAAGGTAACTTAAAAGGTAATCAGTTTATGTCTAATATCTATCTAGGTAACCAACTTTGTTTGTGCCAAAATAACCCCAAACTTTCAACTAAGAGGCAGTTTAGAGCCATTATAAAAAAAAGGAAATTGGGATTTTTATCGGTAAGTTTATAACATTTTCAGGATTGCATCGATATTTTTGGAAAATTCAAGGGTCTTTTCTGAGAAGATAAATTGATTACATGAAATATAACTTGGACCAAAGTTGGTTGAAACCCAAGAGAACAACAAGGTATATTACAAGTACGATTATTCAAATCACGTCCTTGACATACTTGAGTTTTTATATCTAATATAACAAATACAATAGTTAATTACAACAACAACAACAAAAAACAAGTAGAATGGGTAATCTCATGGTTAGTAGATACCATCTCTTCATGTGTGAGTACCATTCTTTGGGTCATTATTTTGAGCGACCTAACTTCATGCTCAGTTTCATAAAGTTTCTCCATGACATAGGCCGCTTGATCCCTGGCATTCTTATCAAGGAAGAGAATACCGATTATAATCCAGTCAATAGTTGACTTTTTGTGATTTACCAAACCATACATGTTCCGTACTTGCAAAATCGAAAAATAAACGTACAAGATAGATTTCTGAATACCTCAGCTTCCTGCCGAAGAGCATCTATCACTTCCCCTTTAATAGCAGTGTTGTGTGCTGCAGTTTGTGCAGCTTCAGCTTTCAAAGCAGCCTGCAAGAAAATGATTGCTCACATACATATTAATATTTATATAAACCACTAATATATAATCAGTTATAGAAAATAGTGTAGCACAAACCTCCCTTTGTTGCAGGGCTGCTTCCTTTCTGGTGGAACATAATAATTACAAAGTGAGTTATTAATTAAATGGAGAGAAAATAACCAGATTGCTGAAATACGAATTCTTGCCTATTCAAAAGTTTGGCTTCTAAAGAAACACCTTCCCCAAGATGAGCGACCTATTTATAAGAGATCGTGTATTTTCTGAGTTCTAAATTGTATAGAAAAAACAAACTCTAAACAAATAAAAACTGAAACAAAACATCAAAAGGCATGAATTACAACGGAGATAACATACAGATTTTGCTTTCAGAAGTGACATCGTACCTGTTTTTCAAGCTGCCTAGCCCTCACTTCTGCTTCTGTACACCTTTCTTCTGCAATGCGAAGCTAGATAGAACAAAGAAAAGGATAATGTAAACACAATCAAATACTAAATGTTAACCAAGCAATCCTTGTGTAACACCCAACTTGCCTAACAGCAAAAGATCCGGATGTGATACTTCAAATTCATAGGTATATTGATTGAAGGCAAATAATCAAGTTTAGCGTCTTTTACCTTTTCAAGTAAACTCTCATTTTCTTCCTGTAGCATATCAATCTGCAATTAGAATGTACACTTGTTAATGGGACCCGCAGGCATTTTTTTGGGTGTGTGGGGAATACCTCATCTTGCAGAGCAGAAGTAGAAGCCGAAGTAGATACCGAACTGGAAGTGGAACGCTGGTAACCAGATTCCCTAAAAGCGAGAGCTCCCAAATCCAGAGACAGCCTGTTTAAAAATGATTTTAACAGCATAAGTAATAAGTCTGCAATCATGAAATAGAGTATAAATTAAATAGAAAACAACTGAATTCAGATGAAATAAGTTTTTGTGCAAAGCATAAAGCTTAAAAAGATGAGAAATGTGATGAAATATTGGCATGTTGAACTTAATAGATGCAAATGAAGGCGCATACATTGCATGTCCATGAAGAAAAATGTAATTTATTTCGGTGGCAATGTTCATAAGGATTATAGTAATGGTGATTGAAAAAGTTCATATTATAGTATCAGTACTTTCTGGTGAGTGAGGTATATTTTTGTTCATTTTAAAGAAGAAAAAAAATTAAGTAGTCAATGCATATTTATGATTTTAAATAGAATATAATAGTGATAATCTGAAAAGACTGGAATTTAAAAAAAAAAAAAAACCTTTTATTCTTTAGATTATTGGTCTGAGTATCTCCTTCAGCGGATGGCCTTAAAGACAAAGCAACAGTTGCGGGTACCATAATCACAGGCTTCATCAAGGAAGTTGGGCGAGCAGGCGGGGGGGCGGAACGGGCAGAAGTAGGTTGAACATGTTCCATAGTAGTATTTGAGGGAAGGCTGTTTGCTGTTAGAATTTGGTCAACTGCAGAAGAAGGACCAATAGATGTCGCACGTGGAGCTGACTGGTGTTCTGTAGCTGTCTAGTAGAAAATAATAACATTTGAATTGAATTCTCTTAATGAAAATGTTAAGCCATAGGTGTCAATGTCATGTCATGCATGCAAATTTGTAAGATTTGGTTTGTGGAGCAAGTGCGTGATTATGAAAACAAAACATCAAGATTTCATTTCATTTGTCTGTCTGTCTGTCTGTATGATACATACATGATACATACATGCATACATACATACCATAATAGGGCGGATGATTTGAGATGTTGTTCTTCCATGGGATTGGGAGGTGGTAGGAGGGGGGTTATAATCCGACAACAAATCGTCGTCACTATCATTAGTCAGCTGATGAGACATCATCCGAGCCAGCTTCTGTGCCGCTTCTTTCGTCTTCTGTGACTTCTTCCCAATACGATCCATACCTGCACACATTTTCATTTCAATCAACCAAACATCAAATTCATCTTTTTTCCTTTATTCATTCAATTCATTCACTCACCCACCTGCGATCGATCACATTCTTAGATCACTTCTTTTGTTTAGGGGTCTTTTTTCATCATCACAAATGAAATTTTATAATAATAATAATGATAATAATAATAATAATAATAATAATAATAATAATAATAATAATAATAATAATAATAATAATAATAATAATACTTCTTTTGTTTAGGGGTCTTTTTTCATCATCACAAATGAAATTTTATAATAATAATAATAATGATAATAATAATAATAATAATTATTATTATAATAATAATAATGATAATAATAATAATAATAATAATAATAATACTTCTTTTGTTTAGGGGTCTTTTTTCATCATCACAAATGAAATTTTATAATAATAATAATAATAATAATAATAATAATAATAATAATAATAATAATAATAATAATAATAATAATAATAATGTTGCTATTTTATGGTGGCCTTAAAGTAAATTTTTATTCAGTTGGCCATTATTATTATTATTAATAATAATAATAATAATTTTAGATCACTTCTTTTGTTTAGGGGTCTTTTTTCATCATCACAAATGAAATTTTATAATAATAATAATGATAATAATAATAATAATAATAATAATAATAATACTTCTTTTGTTTAGGGGTCTTTTTTCATCATCACAAATGAAATTTTATAATAATAATAATAATAATAATAATAATAATAATAATAATAATAATAATAATAATAATAATGTTGCTATTTTATGGTGGCCTTAAAGTAAATTTTTATTCAGTTGGCCATTAATACACAATAATTAGCTACTTTTTTTAACATTAAACTAACATAATACTTTAAGAATATACACTGAAAACCAATTATTATAAATAACTTCGAGCTAACCTTTATTTCGTGAGGAATACACCTAGAGGTGTACAAAAAAACTGATTACGCAATCAAAACAGGAAAAAAAACCGAAACCGGTTTTTTTAAAAACCGGTTTTTTTTTGTAACCGGTTCGGTTACAACCGGTTTGACCGGTTATTAGTCGGTTATAAATTTTCAAGACCGGTTCGGGTGTAAAACCGGTTTTAAAAAAAAAACCGGTTATTTAATCGATTATTCAAAAAAACCGGATATTAACCGGTTAACCGATAATGAATAGAAAAAAACCGGTTAAAAAAACCGGTTTTAACCGGTTAAAAACGCCCAGCACCATGTTAACCATATGACCGTTTGGGACCTCTAGTGACCTTTTTTTTTGTTTTTTTTTTTGGCCTAAAAATCATCTCCAACTAGTATAAAAGGTTTGTGGGTGTTTAGGTTCAGATCACAACACTTGAGAATCTTCAAAAACTCTAAAAAAATCTCTTATTCTTGTTCGATAACTCTCAAAACGCTATGGCAACCTCTAGTGCCCATGATTCGGTCAATGTTGGCGAGTCTACAACCGACACGGTGATTCGTGTTGTTCCAACGAAGCGCAACCCCGAGGTTTGGTCACATTTTGATTTGTGCGAGATGGCCAACGGTAAAAGAAAAGCGCGTTGTCATCATTGTCAAGGCTTTTACGCCGAAACCGCAAACTCCACCTTGAAACAACACATTGAAAAACTGTTTTGCAAGGCGTTGAAACAACAACACGTTGGTGGTCAAGCTTCCATGGCAAGTGATGGCGCTAATATTTTCAACTACAATTTCAATATGGTTAGGGATGAAATGGCGAAGTTTGTAATCCAAGAAAGTTTGCCGTTCAACCACTTCGATAACCAACGTTACACAAAGATGGTTCAACGAACTCTCCAACCACGATACACCCATGTAAGTCGTGCTACTCTTAGGAGGGATTGTTTAAAATTGTGGAAAAAAGCTAAACTAGAATTAATTTCTTATTTTGAAAAATTAGAAACCGGTGTTAACTTGACTAGCGAGGTTTGGTCCGCACCGCACGGTTCACCCGATTCGTATATTTGTGTCACCACCCATTGGATTGAACCGGCGACGTGGCAAATGATGAAACGCACGATTTTGTTTAAATTATTCGATTACCCTCACACCGGTGAAGCTATATATAAAGTAATCGACAAATGTTTACAACATACAAATTGGAAAATAAAGTTTTTTCAATATCTTTTGATAACGCCTCAAACAATACGAGCGCGGTAATGCGTTTAAAATTAAATACAATCCGATTTGTGAGGGTAATTTTTTCCATAGCCGATGTGTTGCACACATCATAAATTTGGCCGTTCAACACGGTTTAAGGGTTATTGAACCACAAAAAGAAGCTTTCAAAAGAATGTTACGAAGTATATTTAGTAACACGCAAAGACATGCAAAATATATTAAAACTTGTAAGGAAGCGGGTCGAATATGCTTAGGACCCAATTGGGACGTTGCTCATAGGTGGAACTCGACTTGCATTATGTTTGAAAAAGCTATTTTGCAAAAGGAAAGTTTAATAGAATTTCATAACCTTTTGGCTAGTCGTAGAAAGTGTTCGCCTTACCACCCATCGGGTTGGGATACAATTGAAACGGTTACACAAGTGCTTCAAGTTTTCAAAACATCAACAAAAGCTTTATCGGGGGTTTATTATCCAACAAGTTCATTGGTACTTCACAATTTGTTTAAAATGTGTTTGAAAGTAAACGAGTTGTCGGTTAGAGGTAGACCATATTGTGACATGGCGGATACAATGAAGGAAAAATTAAGAAAATATTTTAAAGAACTACCGGCGGTTTTCACTTGTGTCACCGCTCTAAACCCTTGTTTTAATATTTTTGGAACCGGGTCTTTGATTGAAAAAATTGCACACCAATTGAATTTAAACACCACTCAAGACCCAAACTTTGGTGAAGCCGCAAAAACTCGTTTCAACGATCAACTTTCAAAATTGTTTTATGTTTATGTAACAAAATACGATACAACCTCGTCACACATTCACGAGTCAATGAGAAACGCCGCTTTCGGTGAAGGTTCAAGTATGGAAGATCAAGATTTGTATGTTTATAACCAATTGTATGATGAGTCCAGTCAAATGCATCGTGGTAACACTAGTAGTAGTGAACTCGGTCGGTATGGTGGGTCGAACTTTCTACAAATGATGAGTTCACAAGACTTTAAAAATTTTGATATGTTGGCTTGGTGGAAAAGTAAGGAAGATCAATTTCCGATCTTAGCCACAATGGCCCGAGATTTACTAACGGTCCAAGCTTCCACGGTAGCTTCGGAAAGTACTTTTTCTATTAGTGGTAGGGTGATTTCGATAAGGAGGACTCGACTAACACCTAAGGCGGTTGAGATGTCGATTTGCTTAAAAGATTACTTGTATGCGGCGGAGAGATGTCAAGACACACGCTCACTCGAGGAAGAATTAGATTACGAAGAAGAAGTTTACGAGGACGAGGTCGAAGCCGAATTGACAACCCCAATGGCCGACGAAAAAGCCGAATTAGATGAATTCCTACGCAATAGTTCGGCTTCGGGTTCGGGCGAAGAAGATTAAACGAGGCTTCTCAATATATATTTTAGTATTGTAGTTCCACTAAAAAAATATATATATTAGTGGACGTTCTTACGGATTAATAGTTTAAGTTTACGCATTTCGTTTGTTATGTTTATCGTTCGTATTTCATTGTTATGTACAACCGTTTGTTCCAAGACTAATGATATTATTATGTGTTTAACTTTTTATGAGTTTATTGTTAATTTTTGTATAAAAAAACTGCATTTAGACTTCAAAAAATAACAAAACTAGCTGAATTGTGAACAAAACAACCCAAAAAGCTGAAAAAAATGAAAAAAACAACATTCTGTGAAGTTCCTGCATGTTTCTGCAGAACCGGTTATTTTTCCGGTTTTTTTTCCGGATTTTGTTAACCGGTTTTTTTAACCGGTTTGAATCCTAACGGTTATTAATCGAAACACAAAAAACCGGTTTTTTTTTTATAATCGGTTAGGACCGGTTACAATTTATTCATGTTAAAACCGGTTATTAACCGTAACCGGTTTTTAAAAAACCGGGTTTTTTTGCTGAAAAAAACCGAACCGGTTATTAACCGTAACCGGTTTTCCAAAAAAACCGATTTGTACACCTCTAAATACACCCATGTAATAGCTAGTTAGACAATCCGTAGTGGGGTTTTTTGGTGTTTTATCCAAAATAAACCGCCCTATAATGCCCCTCTACCGCCTCTAGGGGCGTTTTTCTTCAAAATTTTGCTTGGGGCGTTCCAAATCAAACGCCCAGTGAGATTCTTTTGGCCAATCATGTCACTACACCCATTTTAAACGTTAGTTTTAATTAAAAAACAAAAAATAATAATAGGTAATAATTGCAAGGGCGTCATACTACTACACCCATTATAAGATAATGCCCCATAATGCCCAAAAGCTAACTAGACCGGCACATAACGGATAAAGTCCAAGGGTGAGGCATTATCTTCCCCCTCCCACTACACATAGTCTTATAAGCAACTTTATATTTTAAATTAAGTGATTTAATCATAACAACATTACATATAGCTCCATCGATTATTATTGTTTTGGTCATAAATTACCGAAGCAATTAACTGATCAAATTTAGTTTGTAAGGTAGTGTGCTATAGAGATTTGCTAAAATGTATTACGTTGATTAATAAAGGAAACAGTTTCAGGTTATAGTTTCAAGATATCAAACTATATCAATTATCAAGTAATGAACAATAAAAGTAAATATTGACGCGGGATATACGAGGAAAGCCCTTGATCTATCTAGATCGCCGGCACAAAACCTCGGGAGCTGACAACTTCCAGCTGCCTTTGTTCTTCTTATTGATTGAAATATCAGGATACTGCTTCAGGATAATGCACGGATCAGCTCTAAGTGTTACAATAATTGTGAGATGTGAGTGAATGATTGTGAATATAGCAAGTAATCAGTGTGTGTACGAGATTACATGTGGTTCTCTAATAATCCGACATCCCATTATATAGTTTTTAAATTCTAACTGAATATCCTACAATTCCGGGATACGGAGAATATCCCCTTGTGACCGTTGTAGACCTCTTCATCCGCTATCAACGTTCACCTTTCAACCACTTTGAGCGAGTCTTCGGGTAGACCTAGTCCTTGTTAACGTTGGTCCCTTGCAACTAAAGTATACAAACAAACCATTAGTAACGAGCAAGATACTTCTGCAGGATTTTACCAATATCCTGGTTCGGTATCCTGGTTGCAGATTAGAAGCATAAAGTCAGGATATATTATCGGGATATATGTTCAAAATTCCACCCATAACAATTGTCCCCAAAAATATAGCTGTTGGATATCCCGATTCCAACGGATATATTTTCAGTTGTTCGAAATTTCTAATGGGATAGAGATGTTGATGTGACGTGGTGCAACTTCCAAGGTAATATTTTCTCTTAATTAGCTAGTCTTTTCCCTATATCTTCTCCCTAAATCCTTCTTTTATCTCATTGCATCAGAACTTCAGGTATTGTTCTCTCTTTCCTTCAAACCTTTTCCTCTACATTTCGTCTTCTTCACCATTATTTCTCCATTGCTAAACGCACACGATCTTGTACCGGCGATTCAGAACCTGCTCAGAAATCCTGAGAAGGAGGTTTGTAGCTTCGATAATGCTGATATAGCTGCTCTCCGATCCTCCGGTGCTTTCCCAAACGGCACCGTTATCCGATCGTACGATCGGAATCTACGATCAGACGTGTCTTCAACTGAAGGGTTTTGTTTCTTGGCGTACCCTTTTTCATAAGTCTTAGGTTCCCATTCCAAGAGTTTATCATGGAGTTCTTCCGTGTTACCGGTCTGAGCTTTTCCCAAACCATGCCCATGGTTTGGAGGATCTTACTTGTGCTTGACCGGATCAAAACCAACCACGTCCCTAATCTCAGTATCGAGGATTTACCCTTGGCCTACCGTTTGAGGTCCCATGGATCTAGCCGGTTCTTGTTGTTTTCCACCTCCAACATCCTCTCATTCTCCGAGCTACAAAGAATGAGGATGAGTGGAAGCTCAAGTTCTTCTTCGTTAAGAGGGACTCCATCATCAATGGCGGTGATTTCCCGATGGAGTGGTTGACCAAGGATAAGATTTAGGGTTTTAGGAATATCCCCAAATTTATCTTGCTGTGACATCCCGAACTTATACCCTTGTTTTTTGTGCAGCGGATTTCAGGAAACTAGCTCCCCCAACTCAAGAGTCAAACACACGGATTAAGGCCATTTACAAGTTACCGGAGATCGAAAGAACCTTTCTGCTTAGCCGTCTAATTTCTAGCCAGCATTCTACTTCCATCATGTCTGGTAAGGATATCTGCTTTGAATATTCCTGCATATGTTTGGTTAATCAGGATATTATTATATGATAAGATTGGAATTACTCCCTTTTATGTAGATTCCACCATGGTCCCCGCCACTTTCGATCTTGAGGAGCTTGATAGCTTCTCCAAACCTGCCTCGGTGAAAAAGGAGCCCTCTGTTGCCACCAGCTCTAAGCCCTCTACTGCTCCTAAGCCTTCCACGCTGACAAGGTCCCGGGCCTCAAGACCCAAGAAGAGGAAGGGTTCTGACCCCCCTGCTACTGCTGTCGAAGCCTTTTCCTATGATGATCTTGGCTTTATGGAATCCATTGGTCCCATGACCACATTCCTCAACCAGGTAAATATCCACATCCCGTATCCTGTATCCTACACATGTATGCTGAACATGTATCCTGGTTAGGTTATATTTGTTAATACCTGCATTTTGTTTTGTAGGGTCTGGACCGCCTGGTGCTTCTTCACAATGAGGCTTGTGAAGCGGTCAAGGTTCTAGAGGCCAAGTTGAAGAAAGTCGAGATCACCATTGAGGATCAGGGGAAGATTGTTGCCACCAAGACCCAGCATTACGAGGATAAGCTGAAGAAGGTGACTCAGGATGCTGAGGTCGAGCTAGCCGCCGTCCAAGTTAACCACAAGCAGGAAATGGTCTCCTTCAGGAATGGCCTCAAGAATTCGGTCGTGATTTCGCTCCTCCTGGCCAGGATCAAGATGGCTTATGAGGCCAAGGAAGTGGCTTTGAATACCCATCCTGGACTGTGGATGCCTGGGAGGCCAAGCTGAAGAATCTGGGAGGCAGCCCTATGGAGTATCCTACTAAATCTGGGGTTGGCGAGTCCTATAAGGCGGGTGAGGCAGCGGCGGAGGCAGGTGGCAAGGCTGGTTAAGATGGTGGAGCAGGTGCCGATGGAGATAATGGTGTAGTTGGTGCTGCCCGTGAGTGGGCAGCAAAGTGAGCAATGATGGATGTTATTGCTTAGGCTGGAACCCACTTTTTTTAATTCTGATGGTTAATGTATGTTGAACAATTTACTTTTTCTACATGCTGAACAATTTACTTTTCCTACACTTTAGATTTTAGAACAATATAACGATTGGAGGTGTGTTAATATGCTTTTGAACAGCTTACACCCTTGGTGGATGGGTTTCGGTTTGAAACGAAGCCAAGGGTGTAACATTTTGACTTGTTAATATGAATCTAATCTTTTGGCCTTATCCTTGTGTTATATGTTGTTTGCAAAAAGTTAGACTAAGTATCCTAGTCAGAATATTAGTGGTATCTATATTGCTTTCCATTTATATTTTGAAAAATGGTTTATAAAAATTCCGTAGGATACAAATTTTTATAGTTAATAAATCTCATTTATTTAGATAAGGCCTTTAAAACCGGCATGTTTAGCATAAAACTTTCATAAACCATTTGAGTTTGTTGGAATTCATTTGCAATATGGTTTAGAAATATGTAGTTTTCGTTCATCGAAATATTGTGTACTTTTGCAAAACTTGCATATCTTTCCACCCCCGAAAACATTTATAAAAATGTAAAACCATAAAAAGTGGGGGTTATGAACTCACCTCGATATCCTTGTGCAAAGCTAGCTTAATATGATTCCATAATGTCGTTTCCAAAACGTAACTCGTTAGCATGCAATCTATAGCATTCCTATCAAGGATTAACTTATAAGTTTCTACTAAAATGATGTAGCTAAACTACGGGTCACCGAGCTCTACCAAATGGCTAACCGAATGATTCGATGGGAAGATGTTAACTTGATGGAAACGATAGCTATAGTCGTTTAATTCCATTTATTGTCGGTGATAAAAATTATGTTTTGGAAATACTTAGTTTCCAAGAGGTTTAGAATACACACACACACACACACATATATATATATATATATATTTATATAAAAAATATAAATATATTGATAGGATTGTGTTAGTCGTCCCGAATGGCCGTACGTGTATGTAACGAATATTTATATGAAAATAATATGTTGTAAACTCATATAATGTATTCATGTGTTTTTCCGAATAGTTGACGTACCCGTTGACGGATAATAATACGACTCGTCATAGTTTTCGTAAGATGTACATATGTATATGTAAATGTAAATTCATATACGTATATATATGTGAACGTCGTGTTTCCGAAATAGAAATCCCGCGTCTCATGGGTAATTATCAAAATACTTATATAGTTATACGTTTGTTAGGAATCGGCCTCGTTGGTTTGTTATCAAATAACCCGATTAATAATATACATTGAGATCCTATGGTAATACTGTTTAGGCGTTTGAAATAAATATAAATAAACATATTTATTTTATAAATAACTTTCGCACTTTAGACGTATGAAGTAAATATAAATAATTGTGTTTATTGTATAAAAGATTTCTGAGTTCTAGACGTTTGAAATAAATATAAATAATTATATTTATTTCATAAAATATTTCCGGGTTTCGTTATCTTGTAATCACGTTTGTTGAAATGTTACAGACTCGTTTTGTGAGTTATAAAGTGTCGTCAAAATAAATATACATTTATATTTATTTTTATAAAAATACTTGAACCAACCAAATCAGACACGTGTGTGTCGTTTGACGAACTGATAAGTTTGACCAGAACTCAAGTCGATACTCGAAGCTACCCGTTGATTGTCGTTGACCCGTAGTTTTGACGAGCTCGACCCGAACCCGAAACATAACCCGAATCCTGAACCGAACACTGAAACGTGTCTACTCGAGCTCAATCCACCGTGGCTCCGGTGGCTACAGTCGTCGTCGGCCACCACCACTGTACCCGATTGAAAATAACATAACCACCACCGTTGCCGTTGTCGTCGTCCCAGCCCATCAACCACCACCGCCACGCGGCGACTCCGTTTCGTTTTTACAACAACACTCCGATCAGCGCCCAATTATCCCTGAAACGAAGATGAGAATGGGAGTATAGAACTTTCAATGAAACGGTTCACAGATCTGACAAAAAGAGAAGAGTGGGTGTTCTTGCCGGTGAAATCTTGGCTGCCGGAGCTGGAAACACCACCATAGTTGCTTGAACGGAAAAACGGAGGCCATATTCATGCTCCGGAGGTGTGATTTAAGGGGGGTCCGCCGTGGGTTCGCTGTCAAAAACCATCACCACCGCCGCCGTCGCCGGAGACCCTGCCGGCCATAGTGTCTCCGACGGAACTCCGCCGGTGATCGGCCAGAGTCCGGCTCAGGTGTTGGAGTGAGAGAGAGGGTTAGGTGTGTGTGTTTTTAGATTATGTTTGAAATGAAGAGGATAAGGTTTTTAAGGTGGTATTTATAGTTAGGTTTTATGGTGGGTTGGGCCCAAGGCCCATTAGCCCGTTCCCTTGTGTTCTGCGCGGCCCAATGCGTCTACGAGGCCGGTTTTCGAACCCGAACTTAATGGAACGTTGTAAAACATATTTTTTTGTATTAAAACACGTAAAATAAGGTCAGTAGTCGATGTTTGATGCGTTCGTTCGTCGGTTGCGTTAAAATCGCATAAAATGCTTCGGTTGCGTTTCTAATCCGTTTCTCGATCCGATTTCGACTGTGATATAAAATTCGATTACGAAGCTAAATATATCATAATATTTCAGTTTTGAAGGTAATACACGAGTCTGATGCTTCCGTTTCGTTGTTTGTGGCGTTCGGAAGCATGATAATTTAGCAAAACCAGATTCATATGTATAAAATATACGTATAAAACTCATATTTGTTGGCATTTTCAGTATTTTGTCTGGTGTCAGTTCGTTACCGTTTAACGCTCGTCAGGTTTTCCACAAATCACCATTCGTGTACTGTAAAACCGGATAGACGTTCCTAGCCATACCAAAGGCCTATTTAAGCTAGTTTACGTCTTAAAAGTTAAAACACTTCTTATAGTCGTCTTAATGTTTGTTTTGCGCGTAATTATAAACCAAAAATTACCGGTTGTAACACATTTCACATCGTATTAGAGTGAGAAAAGGAAAGTAATTTAATTAGCATAATAAGTGCTGTCGAATTCTGATTTCGCATGTGTAACAAGAACGGTTGGAATTCATGTTACAACTGAGTAAGATTGATTCTGGTTCTGTGGTTGGGGATAACTTGAAGTCCGCTTTGGGGTCTAGGGATGGGCAGAAAGATGGCATGTTTGTTGTTGCAGGTATAATACATTTCATAATTCTAAAGTTTCAGATCTTAATCAAGACCAAGTTATTAAGGTTTTTGAAAGAAAATAGTATTAGTTCACGGGCTTAGAGAGGCTTGGTCACGTGTTTTGAAGAACTGGACTTGGATTTCTAATTCAGGGACAAATTTTGCCATAGAAGACTTAAAGTGTGTTGAGAATCTTGAAGTTTGTGACATTAACTGGTCTGGCCAAAAGTATGC
The DNA here is from genome assembly GCA_030545235.1 of Helianthus tuberosus. Lineage (NCBI taxonomy): Eukaryota > Viridiplantae > Streptophyta > Magnoliopsida > Asterales > Asteraceae > Helianthus > Helianthus tuberosus. Next base: position 63,944,732 of record CM060420.1, read on the forward strand.
AAATGGCCAAAAAAAAAACCAAAAATATGTTTTTATTTTGTCAAAAAAATTCAAAAATTTACAAAAATATGTTGAGTGAATATGCCGAAACCCTCACGGCTGAACAAACATGATTAATTTCACAAGATTGAAAAACGGTTTTCAAACTTTAAAATATCAATGTCTTGTAAATCATGGGGGTTATATTTTCTGCAAAACAGAGCATGTGAAGCAGAAAATGGTTGGCGAGACAAAGCTATCAGTATCAGGTTGTCAAATTTTCTTTATATGTTTTGAATTTTAGGGGGAGTAAGAAAATTTCAGAAAATCCAAAAACATTAGAAAATTTAAAAAAGCCAAAAACATTGTAAAATTAAAAAAAATGAGTTTTTTGTGTAAAAAGAGGAAATGATAGTACATCAGTAGACAATCACAATACGCTAAAGAAATGGAAAGTTAAAATGTGATAAACGGTCTCACTGATGATATGCCAGTAGGTTTTTACACGCTTAGTAGATTGTTTTCGAGATATAAACCTAAATATCAAATACTTACTTATCTCGTGGGGAACATCTCTCGGATATATGGGTAACCCCCGAAATCTTGTTTGAGAGATTGCCTGATTCTGAGATACTAGGTCTTTATACTGTTTGATATCTGGGGTATTATACCTGGTCTTCTGATATTGCGGAAGCAATGGCCTAGACCTCATATAATACTTTACGGGCTTTAAAAGCTTACCCTCTGCACAAAAATTGAAAAATATCGAAAGATATGAATCAATTGCAGTTGAAGAAAAGATTCCCTAAAGGGAACACACCTAAAGTCGAGCCTTCATCTCTTTGACTGAACGGAAGTTCATACCTGAGCTCTCAAGGTCTCGCACTAACCCAGAATACAGATATCAAATTGGTATACTCACCTGTAAGACTGAATCTAGGGAATTTTGATACGGGAGTATATTCTGAGGTGGGACACGCGAATAAGTTTAAGTCCTAAAAATACTAATCCGTATCTCGAATCGATTGAACTTTGTGTGAAAATTTAAGTGGATCAGTATACTGACAATCTAAGTGAATCGTTTAGAACTTAAAGTATTTAAAAGCTCAACGGTGCTAGTGATTTGTCAAAAACTGATATGATCCTCTGACGCGAACTCAAACAAAAATATTGTCTGTAAATATGTTTGTAAATATTTCTTTACTGCTTTATGTTTCAGAAAAATACAAAAAGATTTTGATTCATCTTTATTTTCGACAACTGATGTCTGAGTGCTGAGTTTCAAAACCTAAGTATGCTGATCGTGTTTCTGAAAATAAAACAAGTTCATTAATTTGAAACTTGAAGTTTTTAAAATCAAAAATCAAAAAACAGTCTGTGAAATCTCCAAGGTCATTAATTTGGACTTGGATGATTAACTGTGAGGGATTTGGATGCTTAAACTGTTAAAAATCTGCTGTAAAGAGCTAGGTTTCGATTCTGGATTCTTAAACCGTCAAATCTATAAAGCAATCTGATAGGAGAGAATCAAGTAATCCTGGATATATTCATATTATTATATTTTAGAGCCAGGAACTTGATTAAAAGTTTTTAAAAGAGCCAGGTCATGATTCATGGACAATCGTAAAATCTTTCACTGTCGCATATTTGAAATGTTTTAGCTTATGCTGAGAGAGCCAGGTAATCATTCCTGGATGCTTAAAACATTTTCACTTATAAATGTTTGAGATTTGCAGATGAAAGTTCCAGATTACGATCCCGATAGCCGAGTCTAAGGGGGAGTCTGAAGACGAGCTCAACGCAAGGGGGAGCTTGTATCCGGAAAGCCAGGTGTCGATCCCAAAAGCACGAAAGCTAGACGAAAGGAGGAGCCTGAAGAAAGAGTCTACCGAAAGGGGGAGCAGCTGAAGCTGAAGACAGATCCACGGGGATTCTGTTCAAGTAAGAGGGAGTCTGTGTTGCAGAAGATGTGCTAAAGCTTCAAGAAGACTCAAAGAGAGAGAAAGACAAGATGCTACGAGATTGACTGCGGCAATATCCAAGGGGGAGTCTGTTGGTGCATTTATGTCTATCGCCTCCGTCAAGACAGATCGTAGCAGAAACAGATTAATTCTAGACTTTATATTGTAATATGTAGGAAAAGGCAATGTGGCAATTCTGTAATTAATGAGAACTCTCATTAAAGCCTTGGCCTATAAATAGAACTCATAGGGTTAGAGTTTAGAACTTTTGCACATTTGGAGATTTGGAGAGCTTGGATCCTAGAGAGAGAAAGTGCAAAAGGTGATTCACGTGATTGTACGATTTCATATCTTTGAATAGAATCACAGATTATAGTACGTTCTAGTGTTCGGTCCACGCACGTGTACGGATTCCGCACGTCACACGTGTCAATACGCAATCGTTCGGGAGTCGAAAACCGATCCTACACTTTTCTTCACCTGGAATCAATGTCCAGAGGCCAAATGTTTGAAGATCGCAATGCTATGGGTTGTGCTTGAATGCTTGGGTTACTGGCTAGTCCTGGACTTTATCGGGGGACGGAGTCAGTGTCAATGAAGAGGTGTACGTGCCTAGTCGTGTAAACGACGAACGCACCACTGGTCGAGAGCTGGCGCCGCTCTCCTGATGAGTCCAAGGCAGGACGAAACCAGTGACCCACATAAAGAAGCGGGATGGATTGGCTTGTCCCCGAGGACTTGTGGACGCCACACGGGGGGTCGAAAAGTTTACTCCGTGACACTATGCTATTTTAGAGAAGTTGGATTAGAGTTATGGGTGATAGAAAGTTTGTTGATTTATTCCCTAACACCCATGTTGTTTCTTACCCTATTTGTTCCCTAACATTATCTTGGCCATCTTGTAATGTATTAGGCCTAAACCTAAACCATCTATCTGGAACTACTTTGCTTCTAAAGATGAGTTCATTGCTATTGTGAAGGATGCTTGGAACTATCTTGCTTTTTAGGTGTTTTGAAATGAACTTCTTATCAATGTTCTCTGCTTGTTGGTTGCTTACATTAAGGGGGTGTTTGGCTTAGCTTTTTCAAAAAGTTCTTTTCAATTGTCCAAATATTATTTTAGCTTATTGGCTTGCAAAAAAGCCAATAAGTCAATAAGTTGTTTCAAAAAACTAAGCTAAACACCCCCCTAAACTTATATGATAAATACTCTTCTTCTTTTTTTTAATCTTATATTTAATAACTGGTTGAAAAGGCAACAACAAAAGTTTGATTATTTGGTCAAACTTGACATGACGGAAGTTAAAGTCTATTTGTTTATATGTTGACACTTTTTTTCTCATTTGGGCCATTAATTTTTTTTTTGAACGGCAAATTTTGATCACTAACGGACTACTGGAGTATCATCGTACCACCAGCGGAACCACCCGATCATATCTATCTCCACTAGGCATAATGTCTATACACCAATTCAGAAGGAAACTCAATAAATATGGAAAAAAACCCCTTGTGGGAATCGAACCCAGGACCTATTGGTCCCAAAGTCTTATCCCACCTCCAAGATGCCACTAGGTTATAAAGCCATAGACTCATTTGGGCCATTAATACATATGGATATTAGCTTAATCAAGTTTGGCTGGTGAAAATCCTATATGTATAAAGCCCAAATGAGTAGTAGTTTCTCAGGGTTATTCTAACATATTTTTTATTGTAAGTTTTACCTGATATTGGTTGTGACCTATGACTTTAAATTTATTCTTTAAAACCATACAAATTCATCAGACATGGTAAGTGCAAGAATCTCAAAATCGTGTCATGTTGTCTTATTTTTATTATGAACGTGACAGCAATGCTAATCATTTAGATATTTCACCAAACATTTCTTGTATGACGGAAAAGATTCTTGGAAGTGTTTATAAGATGAGAATTATTGCAAATTCTCTTAATTATGCATGTTTAGAACGCCTATAACCGTTGAGTTAAATTGATCGGTTTGACCAGGTTAAAAAAAAATATATGATTTAGTTTACAGTTGGGTAAAAATGAATCAAATGAGAAGTTAATAAATAAATAGTTTTAGTAAAAAAATCACACTTTTAGATATATGAATCAAACAGTTATATTATTTTTTAAGCTAACAATGTAATCAAACAGTTATATAAGTCTTTTGAGGCCATGCCATAATCCCATATTATTCACCATCTTTTACCATCTATACTATATTATAGTACATATAAGAGCAAACATGTAATTTTACAAATTTTTAAAACTATAAATAATTACAATTTTTAAAACATATCACACAATCATTCAAAATATATTGGTAACTTTTAAACTAACTTCCCTCGTAATTTAAATAATTATAACCTTTTCATATGTTAATTTCAAAATTTAGGGTTAACTTTTTAACTAACTTCACTCATAATTATTATAAGATCATACCCTTTTCATATGTCAATGTTTAAAAAAAACAATTACCATAAAAATGAGCTTTTTTTCTTTAATTTGAGTATGATATTGTTATATTTTTTTTAATTTATAAAAAATAACATGTTACATGATTACTAGTGTTTGTGTTTCCCGGGGCATCGCGCAGGCACGCTACTTGTAGTTCTCAATGCATGTACATATAAAGAAAAGTGAGGGTAGAGTACTTATAAGTTGTCTTTCTTAGTACCAAAAATCATAGAAAATTCAGAAACAAAAGTTTATTGCATTTCTGGGAGATGATACGTTATGTTACATTACACGCAGAAATTAATAGTCATCGCCTCTTGACACAACCTCTTTGCATGTTGGACGAAGTAAGATTGTGTGTTCATGTTGAGAGACATAGCTACCCTTTATGTCGCACAACGGTGGGTAAGGCTGCAAAACCACAATTGTTTTAGCATTCTGAGAGAACTAAGCAATTAAGAAAAAAAAAATGGCCGAAAATAGGAGACTGATATGTAAAAACAAATGAACAAATTATGAGAGATTTGCTTGATCAAACGGTTAATATATGAAAATATGAGTTCCATAAAGTATAACTGTATAAGCGAGTACTTAAAAATGGTTAACGCCGCAATCGGTCTTCACATCAAATCCCAAAAGTAAGAAAAACCAAACCCATACCTGAATAACACCAGCATCACACAGATTCTTGAGAGCCATTAAATATTTGGTCTCTCCAAGTCGATCTAAATAGCGTCTACAGAAAGCTAGTGTAGAGAAATTCTTATCAATTGTGGCAAGAAGCTGTTTTGCTCGTGGCAACCGCAACGGAACATGCCCCACATCAAAGTTTTTCATGTAGTGGCTGCACTCCAGATCTTCTCTCACATATCCCTTACCTAAAGCAAACACAATACATTCATTTGTATGCCTTTGTTTCTCAATACTATGATATTAAAATAAATAATATATACCCGTAGATCCAAAAGTTTCAATTGCATAGAATTCTCCCTCTTCCATCTTTGTCTGTTCTCCTCCCTTCACGATTGGCACTGATTTCCCAGCATGAATTTGATATGGCCCAATGCTGTGTCCGTTCAAGTTTCGGATACTTTTCACTGCAAGTGTTGTAGCATGCAAGTTATATACCAAAAAAGTTGCAAAAAGTATCATGACGCTATAGTGAAGATCATACATACCTTGGAAAACCTTCCCATTAATTTCTACCTCGTATGATTCCATGACCTCTTGAATTGCAGCACCTATATCGCATAGGCGTACATCGATCCCTGCTTCCTACATACCATGAAATGCAACTTTCTAAAATTATTTATGATCATAAATAATCTTTGCACAGGTTCATGATGAGCATTTATAGCAAGTTTTTATTTTGGCATGATGAGCATTATTAGCATATAACTCCTCACTGCTTACCTTGATACCAGTATTTGTGGCTTCACGAGAGGCCTCAAGTAATGGGTCAAACATAGGATTAAATGCAACTGTGAATGCACAGTCAACTATGTGTCCTGAAACAAACAAAAATACAACTGTCTCAAAAACTGGGAAAAAGAAAAGAAAGAAGAAGATTACTTGATACCAGATTTCTAACCATTTATATGAGTTCCAAAATCCAATTTCATCACATCATCATATTGAAGCACTGTTTTATCTCCAGAGTTGGGGGTCCAGTGGGCTGCCACCCTGCATGGTAAAATATATTTACACTCTGAAAACTAAAATAAACATAATAGACAACAGAACGGCAATCAAAAAAAATTGAAAAAAAAAATTGCAAGATGACTGTTATGTCCTGACAACCAATTAACAAAAAAAAAACACAAAATAACAAACAAATAAGATATGTCAAGACTTATGAAAGTCAAGGATAAATTACACGTTTTGTCCTCTGGGTTTTAAAAAGCGTGCCCTAGGCGTGCCTAGGCGCATAAAGGAGCAGGGTCTTGGGCTTTTTCGCTTCTCGCCTTGTGTTTTTACAGGAAGCGCCAAAAAAGCGCATTTTTTGATGTTTTTTTGTGGGCTTTTTGGCCTGAGGCGCGCGCCTCATGTACCCTAGGCATTTTACTGCATAAAAATGTTGTACCTTGGGTTTTTTGACTTGTACATGTAATTAAAATGGTATAAAAGCCTTACTTATAGCTATTTTTTGATTAAAGGAAGCTAAAAACCTATGGGATATGTACGGGATATATAAAAAAAATTATATAAACATCTTGCGCTTCGGGTACGAAAAGCCCACCGCTTTTGCGCTTTGCGCTTCGCGCCTCAATTTTAGACCTCGTCGCTTTTGTGCGCCTCTCGCTTTTTAAAACCAAGTTTGTCCTTTATCTTAACATCACTTTTCAGGCGGTGTCCTCAACGAATTTTGACAGGTTTTGCCCTTTACAGGAAAAATCCTTGCACGTTACGTCCTTTGGCCCTAACCCAGTTAGTTTTTCTTGTTACATCTGATCATGTGGACCCCATATAAGGGTATTGTCTATGTTGTCAAAGGCGCAAGGCGCACTCAAGGCGCATAGGCCTCGCCCGGAGCCTAGGCACAAGGCGCTTAAAAAGCGAGGGTTTTTTTTAAGCGAGGCGCATAGTATAAGTATATTATTTTTAGGGGTTTTAGATGTGTTTTAGACTTGTTTAGGCCTAGTTTAATATTAAGTATCATCAATTATCACATTAATATTGTTTTATAAATATAATAAAATATAAGAAAAAGGAAAGATGTTAAAAAAAATAAAAATTATAAAATCTGAACAAGTCAAAGTATAAAAAGTAGTAATATTAAATTATATCAAAACAAAGTTTTAAGCCAGAATCGTGTATACAAATTAGCAATAGCAAAGAAAATAGAAAGCGCAAAAAAAGTCAAATATAACAAAAATAAAATAGGGAAGCCCAATAAGTAAATAAATAAACCCAAATAACAAAACCCTAAAAGGGTATCTATGTAAAAATAAGGCCCAATAAATAAATAAATAAACCCAAATAACAAAACTGTAAAAGGGTATCTGTGAAAAATAAGAGCGCCGCTCTTGCAAATAGGAGAAAAAAACACGAACGAGAGAAGAATGTAGGAGCAGAAGGTGATTGTTGCAGTTCAACAGGTTTGTTAATTCTCTTCATCTTCTTCATTGCGCCTGAGCCCATGTTTTCTCGCCTGCGCCTTGCTCTGGGCGCTCGCCTGAGCAGCGTTTTTGCAAAAAAAAAAAAAAAACAGAATCTCGCCTAAGCTACCACGAGGCGCTATAGCCCCGCCTCGCTGCGCCTGAGCGCCTAGGCGCGCGCCCGATGCGCTTTTGACAACATAGGGTATTGTTGTTTTTTCACATCTTAATATATAAATAAACCCTTATTTAAAAAAATATATAAAATCCACTCTTCCTTTCCCACCCACTCTATTCTCTCTCTCTCTAAAAACCCAGATACCCTCACTCTCTCTCTTTAAAAACCCACCATCAACACCACCATCCACCATGTCCTCAACCACCATCCATCCAGCACCGCAACAAAAAACTATAATCCAATCGACGGAAAATTTCAAGCCCCTTCTTTACTCACCAAATCACCACCGACCAAAACCCCAATCAACCTCAGTCACCACCCAAACAACCACCACCAATGGCGTCATAAAGCAGCGGCTTAACCTTCAAACTCCACCCACTCGTCATTGTCAATATCTCCGACCACCACACTCACGTCAAATCCCAGTCGCAACCGCCCACCGCCACAGTCTTCAAATTAAAATCCGGAGAGAGAAAGAGTGAGTGAGATAGAGATGACCTGAACCAATTTTTTACATAAATAAAATTCTGTTTTCAAATCAAAACTGGTTTAGTCCTCCAAAAGTGGCTGTGTGCTGTTTTAAAATATAAATTATAAAATCATCAATAGATCTATATACTTGTTAGAACTTTGAATGATAGTGATAGCTGTTTAATTCTATTGATATTTCCAACTGATTAACAAAACCCATTTTGAGATTCATGAATGATAAGATTTCATTCATGATGATGTCATGATGAATCTTAAAAAGTTAAACAATAATAAGCTGCTAACTCTAAAGCGGCACAAAATTAAGCGAAGTTTTGAGTTGGAGGAAAAGGAGACTGCGGCAGAGAAGCGGAAGAGACTTTGTGAAGAATTTCTGGAGAATACGAGGGTTGCGTTGAGGCGGGAGGAGGAGGAGGGTGATGAATTTGATGAAAGAGGTGGTAAAGATGAGGATTCTCTGTTGGCAAGAAGGTTTCAGGCACAGCAACGTGAAGATAGTGGCCGTCTTCACATTGCTAAAGGGAATTTTCTGTTGAAATGTGCAAGATTTTGTGTAAACAGCTGATTCAAGTGCTTGTGTTAGGATTGGTGTTAACCAAATAACTAATAAATGTATTGGATAATTTGGATTATAATATATTGGTTTGGATTTTTTGTTATTATCTTGTATATACTAGATAAATTATATTAGTTGCAGGTGTAATAAGATTTAACAGAATAAATTTACAAGTTTTGTCCTTTAAATAAGTAAAAAGACTAAATTACCCATGAGTAATAAGATTTAACAGAAAAATTTAACTGGGTTAGGCTCAAAGGACGTAACTTGCAACAAAATTCTCTATAAAGGGCAAAACCTGTCAAAATTCGTTGAAAAGAACACCGTCTGAAAAGTGGTATATAGATAAAGGACAAAACTTGTAATTTTTCCTAAGATTTAACAGAAAAATTTAACTGGTTTAGGCTCAAAGGACGTAACTTGCAACAAAATTCCCTATAAAGAGCAAAACCTGTCAAAATTCGTTGAAAAGGACACCGCCTAAAAAGTGGTATATAGATAAAGGACAAAACTTGTAATTTTTCCTTATTTTAATCCCTAAACTATTAAAAATACTAACCCTATTAATTGTACTGTACCAACACCAACTCACCAATCCCCTTGATAAAAAAAATCAGAAAATTATCTAATAAAAATACCACCAAGACTTTTAATATAAATATCTATTAAAATATCCCATTTATGGTCAGTGATCATCCTACTATCCTAGGTATCGCAAAATAATTACCAATTCAATGAACATCCTGTAGGGAATGCAATGCCCGCTTGCAGACCATTTTCCGATATTAACTTACGAACAGTATTCTCCAAGGTTTCACACAGGTCAACCATCAGCATTCCAGGCTTTATAATGCTCCTCATATATTTCCGCACCTAAAACAAAGCACCATATGTTAAGAGCACAAGCAGTAATAGATATTCTCAAAACCCAAATACTAGTTCTAAATAATATCACAGTAGCAAAAGATACAAAAAAAAAAAAAGAAAGAAAAGAAACCTGACGGTGAACTTCTGCCGCTTGTCGTATTGAGTCATACATAGGCTTTTCTAAGCGCTCTAAATCTCTCTTTTCTTCAGATGTAGTCCTCCATAAGTTACTGAAAAGTCAAGCGGGTAGACAGAAAGGGAATTATAATTCAAATGCCCATTGGAAAATGTAAATTAAATTTACATAGTGGACCCTTACTCATCCTTATATTGCTGAATTTCACCCTCTGTAAAGTTTCCTTGTGGGAAAAGTTGGGCAACTGGAATAGTAGGTGGATCAGTTTGCTCCTTTGTTTCCTTTTTCTTCCTGGGATGATAAATGGTAACTAAAAAAACCGAAGAACTAGATGGATGATATTGTGAACAGCAAGTCACAAGTGGGTAAGAGTCTTACTTGGTTTTGTTCCTCTTCTTCTTCTTTTTTGCAGCTTCCTGAGCACCAGTTTCTAACATATGCAAGTTCAGTTATTAAACACATAACATTAAATATAAACTTAAAGGAACTTGTTCATTTATGAATAGTTTATCATTCAGAGTCTTTTATATACGTATCCAGATAGCCATTATTTTCGAAATATAAATCACTTTTCAGGTATTGACTAACTTTAAGACCCCCTGTAGTGGGGTGTGATATTTGATTTTTTTCTCCCATAACGCCCCGAACACCACGACGGGCGGCGTTATGGGGGCTTTTTTGGTGGGTGGCGCTATGTGTGTTTGGTTTTCAAACTTTGACCAATCAGAAACAGTTTAAGGGTTTTTATAATTAATTAAAAAATTGAAAATTAATAATTAGGTAATGATGGGTAGGGGCTTTATGACTACGGCCTTTAAGTAACATAACACCCCATAAAGCCCCTGTGTGACGTGGCACGACACGTTTCGCATAACGCCCACAAAGGGGCTTTATGACTACGGATGCCTAATGGTTAAAATAAGACCAACCATATCCCAATTTCATTAAAAAAAACTAGCCATTTGAAATGACTTCCCAAATTGCGATTTGCAGAAAGATACCCATAAAAAGAGTAGATAACTCAGCCAGGATATCCATCTATACCTTAAGAGCCAGGTCAGCTGACACATCAAAGAGTAAAAAGGCCCCCTACCCACCACTGGTACATAGCAGCTGCCATTGATTAATATTTTTTCTAGAAAGACAACCTTGTATTTTGTTCAAGTCATAAAAACAAACACTGAACTTAAAAGATTCTACTGGCCGTGGTGTGTTTTATCAATCAAATTCCAGATCAAATTATTAATTCAAGCATATCAGTCCTTTCTCTATTAAATCAAAAAGCATCATCATCTTCCTAACATAAATAAAATAAAATACAAATAAAAACTAACCTGAGGAATCTGCTACGGTCAAATCATCAACTTTTTCATTCAATTCTTCAAGTGCAGCAGACGGTACTTCTCCACCATTCGCCTCTTCTTTCGACATCTCTGTTATAAAACATTCACAGATTATTATATTCAAATAATAATAAAAAACGAAGATCAAAAGTGGAAGACAACGTACTGAGAAATCGGATAATCAACCGCCGAAGAAAGCAGTGGTGAATTAGGGTTTTGCGGGACACGACGACTGTGTGACAAGAGTTTTATTGCCACGAAGAAATAAGTTTAGGTTTGCCCCTTCATCTTTGCACCTACTTTCATATCATATCCATCTACAACCACAAAAACTTGCATTCCATATTTTTGTTTTTAACCCAAGTCTTTGTACCAATTCACAAGCATTGTGAGAACAAGATGGGAAGACACGTAACCTCTCAAATATATTGAATTTAGTTATCTTACCTCATGTGAGATTCATGACATATAGTCATGCTTTTAGCAGGGATCCTTTTGATTCGGTTGCTTCCTTTACCCATGAGTAGGCCCATATTCGTTGTTGCATTGAAATTCACTGACCCGAGCCATTGGTTTACCACTTTACCCGAGCGACTAAGAGAATGAGTGTCCATGATAGTCTGGGGTTGGAGAATCATAGTGGCTGATGATGTGATAAATGGCAAAATATCCGGTAATTCCATACAACTTAATTCACTATATTTAATTTCACATTAGACTTAATTTTTATTTGATTAAGTCTCATAAGTCTAGGAATATACATTTTCATATCATATTAGGATATCGAGTTCGTTGCTAAAACAATAAACTATATTCTAGACAAGTTAGTAAAAATGCGAACACACGTGTTAGGATAGTCGCAGTACAGCCCAAAATGACAAAAACTGTCGCACCCGCTCGTAGGCGGAAGCGCAAGGTGTGAACTTGATCGGTTTTCATTGTCACACCCCAACCGATGACGGAAACATCGGGGCGCGGCACTGAGCGAAACAGATTGTCCAGGAGAAATCCATAACAACTAATATTACTGAATATTTAACGTTAAGTCCCATACAAAAACATATCCAGCAAATAATTATTACAGACATATTATCTCAAAGACGATAAATTGTTTCAACAACTCAGAATTTAAATAGTGTTCGTTTCTAGACCCATCCTAGCTTGATTCCACAAAGATAGCAAGCAAGCATCCTAAGCATTCAAACACCTGTCACATACGTTAAAATAGTGGTCAATACATATGGTGTAAAGGTGAGCATACAAGTTTAATACTATAATAGAATTCGAAATCGTTTACGCATAACCAGCATGTAACATGTAGCAAGGTGAAGGCTAGTAGGTTATCGACAATGAAATATGCACAGACGTGACTGCGAGTTGTAGAATGCGCAACACATATCACCACTGTGACATGTGAGAAAGCCCTTAACAACCCCTGTCCACGACAGGTGCTGAGTCCAAACTATAGTACTATCGTTGCTAAGGTGTCAGGCAACAATCACCGTGTAAACATAACATACAAGCATTCATCGAATAACACGTAACATGCAATAACGGTCAGCGTATAAATAGTGTTTGCGTTGTGTGTCGATTGTGATTTGAATAAGTAACGTATGTAACACCCAAAAGTGCGTAAAGCAAAAAGGGTTCTAGTATACTCACAGATTGTGTTTAAGTAAATAAACACTCTCTTGGATTGAAGGGAGCGCTGAGGGATTAGCCTGAATAGTTAACGATAGCATAAGCGAAAAGACGACGCGTTAAACGGTGCGAAAGAACCAAGTGACGAATGGTAATCCAATCGAATGGCAATCCGATCGGATGGTCATTCGATCGAATGTTAATCCATTTGGATGGTCATCCGATCGGATGGCCATTCGGTCGGATTGACATTCGTTTGGGATGGATGTGTTTGCGTATGATGGCTTTGAAGTTTTCGTTGTAGCATTTTGAAAACAAAGAAGTATCTCTACCCTTCAGGTCGTTCGATCGAACGGTCGTTCGATCGGATTGCGATCCGATTGGTGAGACATTTCTAGTGAGAACAAGTTCACAGCAGGATGGTCATTCGATCGGATGGTCTTCTGATCGGATGGTCTTCCGATCGGATGGCAATCCGTTAGAAACTGTTGATCTTTGAAAATTTCTAAAATGTTTAAGTGTTGGAGATCCAAACGCCAACCGATCGGATTGCTGTTCGATCCGACGACAATTCGATCTGTAACACCCCGTGTTTCGAAAGTCAAAGTCAAGATTAAAGTCAAAGGGAGACAAGATTGCTAATTGCGATCTGTCACTCCTTGCTCAATTCCTGTTTTGACTTCTTTGACTCATAGTTAGTCTATTTTATGCTTTACGTTAGTTGTATTATGTGGAGTATCCATTAATAATCGAGGTTTATTCGATGTTTATCGCATGTTTGATCGCTTATCGCTTATTTCAATCGCGCTCGCAACTCGAATTACGCGTTCTGAATATTATTTTACGTATGTTTGTGCGCCTTATGTGTTACTTGTGTGTTACTTGTGCATGTTATTTATGTTTATGTTATGGTGATTACTCGAAACGCAATCGAAACTCAATCTCAATCGAATCGCAAAACGCTAAACGCAAGTAACTGAGGATGATTGTTTGTTAGATATTGTAGTTGGGATTAAAAGTAATTTGAATAGGAAACTCTATCGCATCGCAACGCTCGCAAACGCAATCGAAACAGCAAAACTCGTCGCACCGAACACTCGAATCAAGTGGCTAATCAACCAAGTGACCAGTCGATCGACCAGCTGCTCGATCGAGCTACCACTCGATCGACCAGCCATTCGATCGGGCTGCCACCCGATCGACCAGCCCCTCTCCTCCCCTTTCCTTTTTGGGAAACCCTATAAATACCCCTGTCAACATCACAACTTACCACTTTTGCACTCTCCTGTCCGACCAGCGCTCCAAACTCACCTTTTCTTCGATTTCTCGCGATTCCGGTAAGATCTCAACCTAAATCTTGTACTTTCTTGATCTACACGCACTCCTACACCTTTCTACCTTTTGAATCTTAACTTTTAACCGTGAAATCACTAGATTTGAGGTGTTCTAGGATGTTGTCATCATGGTGTTCTAAGGAACTTCATGTTTTGACTTCAATCCACCAAGAACAACTTAGATCTGAACGATTTCCACACAAATAAACAAAGATCTTCCATAGATCTAAACATATTCACGGTGAAAAGGATTGAAAGATGGTTTTCCAACTTTCTTTCAACTCTTTTACACTCAATACACTTAAGACCGGTAGAATCGGAGCTCGTACTGACCTCCTACTCATTCTTGTGGTTGTGTTGGTTCAAGGTCTGGATTCTATCCACGAGATTACCGATTTCGGGTTAAACATGGAACACCGTCTCAAACAGTTAACAGGTCAGATTTGGGTGATTCCTGTCCGATCAGGATTACTAAGTCATTGACGAGGTTTCAGTTGTTTAATACGTTATCAAATCATCTCGATAAAATGACAAACTATCAAAATGACCAAGGAAGAAGACGACCGGGACACCAGAACGGAGTGTCGCCCGATCGGACTGTTGTCCGATCAGATTGTCACCCGATCGGGTTGCCACCCGACCGGCTTACGCCTTGGCCCCACACTCAACTTCTACTTTCAAACTTTGAAGGACGAACATTGAACGAAGTGCTGCCCGATCGGATTACCACCCGATCGTACTACCACTCGACCATGTAATGTTCAGACTTCAATACCTAAACAATTTTCAACATGTTTAATGCCAGCATATTGCCACCCGATCGGACTACAATCCGATCGAGTAACAAACTGCTGTGAACTTGTTCTCACTAAGGTGTCCAACCGATCGGGTTGTCGTCCGATCAAACGTCCGTCCGATTGACCGACCGACCTGAAAGGTAGGGATACTTCTATGTTTTCAAAATGCTACAGCGAAAACTTCAAAAGACAAGCCATCATACACAAACACATCCTTCCCAAAGGAAGTAACAATCCACTCGAAAGATAACCCGAACGGATGACCATCCGAGCGGATTGTCACCCGAACGACCGGCCACCCGATCGGACTACCATCCGATCGGATTGCTGTCCGACCCACTTACACCTTGTATCGTTTTACGCGTCGCTTATCGTTATGCTATCGTTCTGATCAGGCTAACCTTACTCTCTAGCGCTCCCTTCAATCCCCCAATCGTTGTGAGTATACTCTATCCCTTTTTGCTTTATGCACTTTTGGGTGTTACATACGTTACTTATTCTAAATCACATTAAACACACTACCCAATACTTTAAACGCTAACCAATTACCGCATGTTATACATGACTTAATGAATGCTTGTTTGTTATGTTTACACCATAGCAACGATAGTACTATTTGTTTGGACTAAGCACCTGTTTACTCAGGGGTTGTTAAGGACAATTTGTTACATGGCTCACAGTGGTGAGTGTGTATTACGAACTGCCTTGGGCAGTTAACTCACAGTCATTGATATCGATAGGTTCATGTCGATAACTAACATGCCTCATTTTACACTGTGTACGTGCTGGTTATGCGTAACAATTTCGAACTTTGTTGGGATTGAACCCTACCAAAGGAAAAGATAATTAAAGCCAAAACTGGATCAGAGCAGTGGATCCAGAATAAGCAGATGTTATGTATACAAGTCTCTCCCATTGAAAGTGGTTTCAACATATGCTGACCTCCTATCTACTGATCATACAAACTGCTGACCTACAAACTGTTGTCCAAGTCAAAGACTGATGGAAGACTAAAGCTCTGCTTTTCAAAAGTTTGAGAGATTCCGTTGTCTCATTAGTGAACTAAGGCTTGTTAAAGTAACATTTCCAAATTCAACTCAAAATAGCAGGTTCCTTAGGTCACTACTAGAAAAATGGGATACAATTGCATTTGTTACTTGAAACTCTGCTGAGTTCAAAGATCTGACCCTGACCTAACTTCATGGTAGACTCCTGACCTATGAAATGGAGTTAAACCAGAAAAAGAAGTTGCAAGAGTCTGGCAAAGTTGCTGATGATTATTCATTTGGCAGCACAGCTCTCTTTGGTCAGGAAGAATCTGGTAGCAGCAGTAAGGATCAGGGTTATGATCACTTTATTGATATAACTGCTGGTGGAAATTTCAACAACCCTGATCCTCACTCTGCAAATTATGCTTTTACTGCAAATTGTGAAAACCAGATGTCAGATAACTTGTGTTTTGAACTAAATGATTTGCAACACTTTGATCCCACTAACTTAGAAGAGATGGACATTTTGCACCAATTGGCTTTGCTTAGTGTAAGAACAAGCAAATTCTACAAAAAAATAGGGAGAAAATTCCCAGGGTTACATGGGAATTTGAGAGTGGGGTTGGATAAGTCAAAAATTAAGTGTTACAAGTGCAATAAGCTAGGTCATTTTGCTAGGGAATGCAGGAGTCAAACCACTGGTCCAATAATCACTCATCCCAGCTCAAACCCTAGACCACAAAATCAAAGCACTGTGCACTATACCCAATATACCCCTGCTACCCATGTTAACACTGCTCACTATGCTGCAACCCCTGTACCTGTGCATTATGTTCAAACCACTGTTCCACAAATTCAATATGTTCAAACCCCTGTCCCTCAGGCACAAGTGCAACCTGCTACACCTCAACAAGCTGCTCCAACAGTGGTACAACCAGATCAACAAAGTTTTTTCACCCAAGGTTTTGTTGACTGGAGCAGCATGCCTGATGAGCTTGGTGATGAAAATTTTGCACTCTATGCTTTTAATGATCCTTCTAATGATGAATTTTGTTTGATGGCATTAGAGTCAATACCAGAGGGGGTAGAAACTGAAGGTGAACAGCTAAGTGATGAAACAGTGGATGAAGTAGCTGAAGCAGTGGGTACTGCAGTTGCTGGTGAACTACTGCTGGGAGAAAATTCAGAAACCCTGATTGAACCACTGTCCGACCCATGGTCCAAAGAAGACAAAGAAGAAAAGAAAGAGAATGAAGCAGGTGAGGAAGAAACTAGAGCTGATGAAGATGGTGTTCATCAATGTGATTGTGCCATGATGGCTGCTCCTAAGGTATCACCTCAAGTTCTTGAAAAACTGTGTTCAGACAAATGCATTATTGCATTTGCTAACATCAAAGAGGTAAATGAAAACCTTAGGGATAAAGTCTTATCTGATGAAGTTAAATTTGAAAAGTCATTAAAAGAACTTAGAAACAAATTGGCTGAAAAGGATAAAGAAATCAGCAGTCTCAAAGAAGAGCAGAGCATAACCAAAACTCAACTCCAAACTATGGTAGAAAAATACCAAGTTTGCAAAAAGGAGTTGGAGTCTACCCAGATCACCTGTGAAAGATGGGTGGAATCTTGTAAAGGGTATGAGGTTATGCTCGAGAAATAGCTTAAAAGCAATGTGAAATTTGGTGTTGGTTTTAGAAAACATGATGAAGTTGAAAACACTGCTTTTGAAAAATCTGTTCAAACCACTGATGAATCCACTGAATTCATCCCCACAAACAAGAGTGGCCAAGAAGTGAAAATCACTGATAAACTTGGTAACAAAATCACACTTGAGAGACCAGTGGGATCCTCTACTTTTGAGGAAATTGAGAAATACCAATTTAAACCCACATGGTCTGATGAGTGTGATATTCTTGAAAATTTTAAACCCATGGATTTACAACCACTGATGGTGTTAAAGCTCCAAAAGCAAAAGTCATTCCTCTCAAGGACATCCCAGCAGAGGTTAAAAACTCTGTTGCAAAGGAGTCTGAAAAAAGAAAGAAGAGAGAAAAGATCAAAAACCTGTTTTGTGAATTTTGTGAAAAAAGGAATCATCTAACAAACGATTGTTTCCATTTAAAAGCATATGATCTAAACAAAACAAGTGTCATTGTACCTGCTGAAAGCTGCACCATCTGTGGAAAATCTAACCATAAAACTCAAGCATGTGTGTATCTAAAAAACTTTGATGTAAAAAAGAATGAGTACACTGCTAAAACATCCTTGAGTCCATCAACATCATCTGTCAAATTCACCAAAAACCAACCACTGTTTGTGCCAGTTCAAATAGCTGTCACAAAACAGCTGAATCAAACATCTGTTCAAGTGACTGATGCACCCCCTGCCAACCAATTCAGAAAAGGCAAGAGACAATCATCATACCAAAGGATTCCACACATTTATGAGACCTACAAAAGGCCCTCTAAACCAAGAGTGAACAGGCATCCTTTTGGTTATCAGCAGGTGATTGGTCAAAACCCACAACAATGGTTAGAGAAAAACAGTCCTAAAACTGTTCAAACCCCTGATCTAACCACTGTTCATGCATCTGAACTCATCCCAGACACTGTTGAGACCCCATCCAAAGCCTTATTGGCTTTGGAGACCCTAATGAACTAATCCTTTTACTTCATGTGCAGGGAGCTTCTGCATGCTTATATAGCCTTTGGTATGTAGATAGTGGAGGCTCCAGGCACATGACAGGATGTAAAGCCCTACTCAAAGATTTCAAAATCCATGGAGGGGTGATATATCCTTTGGGAATAATAGTAGAGGGAAAGTTCTGGGGTCTGGTACAGTGCAGTCTGGTAATGTAAAATTTGAAAATGTCAATCTGATAGACAATCTAAAATTTAACCTCCTGAGTGTTTCACAAATGAGTGATAAGGGATATGGATCATTCTTCACAAAGGAGTGTTGTAGGATTGTTGGACCAGAAATGGTTGAAAAGATTGAAGCAATAATAAAAACTGGAAAAACTAAACTTGTTGCTCAAAGAAGTGGCAATGTTTATGTGGTGGATATGTTAAAAGAGAGCCCCAGAACTGATGCCTGTCTGTTCTCAGCTGCATCAAACAAAGAGACAGAATTATGGCATAGAAGATTGGGGCACACAAATCTCAAGACAATCACTGCCATTTCAAAACAGGGGTTAGTAAGAGGTTTACCTCAAAAACTGTTCACCTATCCTGAGCATTGTGTTTCCTGCCTAAAAGGAAAACAACATAAAAGCTCTTACAAATCCATTGATGAGTCCAAAACAACCAAATGTTTGCAAATGCTTCATATGGATTTGTTTGGCCCAGTTTAAGAAAAAGAGGTATTGTTTGGTTATTGTTGATGACTTTTCTAGGTTTAGATGGACTTACTTTTTACACTCAAAAGATGAGACTGCAGGCATTCTGCAAGACTTTGTGAAACAGGTTGAAAAGCAGTTTGACCTTCCAGTAAAAATCTTCAGAAGTGACAATGGCACAAAGTTCAGGAATAAGGAGTTGGCTGATTTCTGTGTGTCAAAAGGAATTGTGAGGCAATACAGCATTCCAAGAACACCAGAACAAAATGGGGTTGTTGAAAGAAAGAACATGACTTTGATTGAGGCTGCCAGAACCATGCTTTCTGATTCAGGTTTACCATTAAATTTTTGGGCAGAAGCAGTAAACACTGCTTGCTATGTCCAAAACAGAGTTTTAATCAACCCCAGGCATCAAAAGACTGCCTATGAACTGCTGTATAAAATAAAGCCATTGATTTCATACTTCAAAGTTTTTGGTTGCCCATGCTTCATTTTAAACTTAAAAGATTCCATCTCTAAGTTTCCAGCCAAAATTGATTGTGGTTATCACCTGGGATACTCAACCACTGCTAAGGCCTACAAAGTGTTTAACACAAGGACTAAAGCAGTGGAGGAGACTTTGAATGTAAAGTTCAATGAACTTTCATCAATGAAAATCCCAGCAAATCCTGCTCAACTGTTTGATCTTGAAAAATTTACCTTTGAAATACTGCTGTCAAGACTAACAGTGCAGGTCCATCAGAGGATTCAACACTAGACTATGGATATGAAATCATCATTCCTCAAAAGTCTGCCAAAATGGGAAGAGCAGCAGATGTTCAAAACAGCTGTCAAAGCTCAACCACTGCTACCTCAACAGTTGTTGACCAAAGTAGCCCCTTAACCACTGATTCCACATCATCAACCACTGCTGATAAAAGCCCTCTAACAGTGGATCAAAGTCAGTATGTGTCCACACCATTACCTCCTATTCCACCACCTTTTGAAGCCACTGCTGGATCATCAAAGTCACCAGCAGTGGTTAGCTCAGATGATATACATCTGCAGCCTTCACCAACAAATCCCATCATACCATACCAAGGAGATTTAATCTTCTTGAGATCTCATCCACCTGACCAAATCATTGGCAACATCAATGAAGGGGTGCTCACAAGAAGCCAAACCCAAAACATTTGTCTTTTTGCTGGTTTTCTATCACTCCATCAGCCAGTCAAGTACCAAGAGGCACTGAAAGACAACAGCTGGGTAGAAGCCATGCAAGAAGAGCTCCAACAGTTTAAAAGACAACAAGTATGGGAGCTTGTACCACTGCCAAAAAATGTAAGCCCCATCGGCACAAAGTGGGTCTTCAAAAATAAAACTGATGAAAGGGGCATTGTTGTCAAGAATAAAGCCAGGCTTGTGGTTCAAGGTTACAGACAGGAAGAGGGGATAGACTATGATGAAACTTTTGCCCCAGTAGCAAGATTGGAAGCTATAAGACTGTTCCTGGCCTTTGCTGTCAACCACAACATGAAGGTGTTCCAAATGGATATCAAAAGTGCTTTCCTCTATGGTACAATTCAAGAAGAGGTGTATGTTTGTCAACCTCCAGGTTTTGAGGATCCATTTTATCCAGATCATGTCTACAGGCTAAACAAAGCCTTGTATGGCCTGAAACAAGCACCTAGGGCCTGGTATGAAACTCTTTCCACCTTTCTACTCTCAAATGGTTTCAAAAGAGGTACCATTGATAAAACACTGTTTCTAAAATGGAGAGGAAAGGATTTAATGATTGTCCAAATTTATGTGGATGACATTATTTTTGGAAGCACATGTAATAAAATGTGTGAAGAGTTTAGGCAACTCATGACAGCTGAGTTTGAAATGAGTGCAATGGGTGAACTGCAGTGCTTTCTTGGTTTCCAAGTTCAGCAAATGCAAAATGGAACCTTCATTCATCAAAGCAAATATGCTAAAGAACTTCTAAACAAATTTGATATGAATGATTGCAAACCATGCAGTACACCCATGGCAACAAATAAGCTAGTCATGTCTGATGAAAAGGATGAGCTGATTGACCAAACTCTATATAGAAGCATGATTGGGTCTCTTTTGTATCTAACTGCATCTAGGCCAGACATCATGTTTGCAACATGTGTCTGTGCAAGGAGTCAATCAGCCCCTAGAAAATCCAACCTTATTGCTGTAAAAAGGATATTCAGATACATAAAAAGTGCTCCCACACTTGGTATCTGGTATCCAGCTAATGGAAATATCAAGCTTTCAGGATTTTCAGACAATGATTTTGCTGGATGTAACACCACAAGGAAGTCCACTTCAGGAGGGTGCCAGTTTCTAGGTGATTGCTTAGTTTCATGGCAAAGCAAAAAAGCAAGCAGCTGTTTCCACATCCACTGCTGAGGCAGAATACATAGCCGCTGCAAGCTGTACAGCCCAACTCCTGTGGCTTCAAAATCAGTTATTGGATTTTGGTATCACTGCACTAAAGACACCACTCATGTTGGATAGCCAGGTAGCAGAAAATATCATCAAAAATCCAGTTTCCCACTCAACCACCAAACACATCGACATCAGACATCACTTTGTGAGGAATTGCTATGAAAAAAGTTTGATTTCTCTGCATCATGTTCCAACTAAAGACCAGCTGGCAGATGTGCTCACAAAAGCATTAGATACATCCACCTTTGAAAGCTTGGTCTCTAGGATTGGCATGCTAAACATGGAATAACAGGCACAATCCTGTTTTTCTATGAATAAAAGCATTAAAATGTTTTCAGAAAATCAAAAATCCATCCTTAAAAATAGCTAAAAGTGAAGTTTTTCATTAAAATCCTTAAAAGTCTGCCATAACCACTGATTGTTCAAAAGTCTGCTCTACTTCAAAGACTGTCCACTGCTGAAAGTCAACCCCTGTTCTCTCATTTTCTTGATAAGCACTGATGCTCAAAATCAGTGTTTTATCCACTGATGTGCTATCTGCTGATACTGAAAATCATCCACTGCTTCCATTTGTTACTGTTGTAACCACTGCCTTTCATCAGTAGTTTTCATAAAAGTACTGTCCTTCATTTCATCAGGGGTTGGCACGTGGGCAGTACATAGTGGTCAGTCCTTTTGTAACCGCTGCCATGTCAGCATTCACTTTTTCTCCATAAAACCCCCATTCAAAACCCCAAACAGGGTTTTACTGTCGAATTGAATTCTTAAAAATTCCTTTCTCAAAGCAGTTTTTCTCTCATTTCATCAAATTTCTTGTTAGGATCGGAGGCTCTCATGATTGTGTTTGTTTGTGAGATTTGAACAAATCAAATAGATATGAGCAGTTTTAAGTGCAGCGGAAATGAATAACAAACTTTGTAAACACAATCAAAGGAGAATGTAGTTTGATAAACAATTGCTTTTCATAGAGTCGAAAGATTACAACTAAAGCAAAAGGTTACAATGCAAGCTTACAGACTAAACTCCCCCTCAGCCTGATACTCCAGAGTTGGTTGCACAAGATGAAAGGATTGAATTGAGGAGAAGAACTCTCTCAAAACGAATCAAATATAACAGTACAGAGTACTGTCATATTTATAGGCAAACCAAACTACTGATGTACTTCAACTGACGTCACCATGATAGTGACATCTAACAACCTAACAACCTGTAAACACTGTTCTATACAAACTACTGATGTCTAACAACTGATTGATACTAAAATACAAAACTATTCTAACACTGTTCACGTTCCACTGTTGTAGCCTAAGCACTGATGCTCAACAACCACATCAGTGCTTTCTTCAAAGGTGATCAGTCTTTGAGTGAGCAGTGCTTGGGTCTTCAGCAGTACTTAAGAGA
Source organism: Helianthus tuberosus (assembly GCA_030545235.1). Classification (NCBI taxonomy): domain Eukaryota; kingdom Viridiplantae; phylum Streptophyta; class Magnoliopsida; order Asterales; family Asteraceae; genus Helianthus; species Helianthus tuberosus. The sequence goes on from CM060420.1 coordinate 63,967,734, forward strand.
CAGCAGTAAATAGAGCTCAGTATTTATCTTCAGCAGTCTTTAGGATTTCATCAGCGTTTGGTTCATCAGTTGTTCTTCTGAGCAGTACTTAAGGTTCATCAGCTGTTAGCTAACCACTGTCAAGGGGAAAGTTTAAAGTAAACTACTGCTTATTGTGAATCCACTTTTGTGACCTGGTTTTGGCTTTACATTATCTGTTCCTCTGGTAGGGTTCAATCCCAACAATCTCCCCCTGGAACAGATAATGCCAAAACCATTCATTATTCTGGATCTTTATTCCTCATCAAAAGTTCCTTTGCTTCTCTTTTAAAATCTGCTTCAAAATCTCTAGAACTTGTATCATCTTCATCCCTGCACAGTGTAAGTTCAAGGAGATCCTGCAAATCTTCAACACTAAGGCCTAGTGCTTCTTTCGTTGATATATACTTCACTTCGCCATTGGATCTGACAAGAGTCAATACGTGGGTCTTTTGGTCAGACATCCACTTTAGTACTTTTAAACCCAATGGGTTTCTTGGGAGAGATTTATTTGCTGATGAGTTGAGAGATGTTGGCCTTGTGAAAACTTGCAGACTTTCAGACATTCTTTTGAAGGCCATTTCAATGACATCATTTGCTGCAGCTATATCTTCTGCAGATTCTCTTTCAATCAGCTCCTGCCTTTCAATGTCTGTCATGTCTGTTGGAGTGTTTGGTGATGCAGGTTTGGTTAATATCCTTTTAAAAAGGTCTTGAAGTTTTTCTGAGCTTTCTTCTTTTAGACCCATTTTCATGATGGATTATGTGAAGTGCTTAACTTCCTTTTCTTTTACCTCTTCACTGGTCAGCTGTTCTTCTTCCTCTTGATTTGTCATAAAAGCAGACCGGAACAGTGTTTTGAGGTTTCCTATCTTCTGTTCGAGCTTCATCATTTGTTCTTGCTTCTTTGAAGTGCCTGAAACAGTTATCTTCCTTTTCTTCAGCCTTTCATAGGCTTCATCAGTCTGCTGTTTTGACCATTTTGATATGGCTTCAGCAGTATCCATTTTTGCATCCACCAGCTCCTTTTTCTTTCTTTTGTACTCAGCAGTGAGGTCAGCAATGAGCTTTAGTTCCAGTTTGGAGCATTTTTCTTCTTTGTAGGATCATTCTTGATTTTCTCAATCCTTTCTGCCTCATGCTTTAGAGCGACTATTGGCCATTCTTCGAACTGTTGTTCTTCAGCAGGATAGAATTTCTCTTTCATGATGTAGGCAAGATATTGTTTTCTTAACTTTTTCTTTTGATCTGCCTTTTCTTTGTTTAGATCTTGTGCAAACTCTTCCATCTGCTTTACCTTTTTGAGGTAGAACTCCAGTCTTTTAGCAAAGCCTTCGTCACTTAGACCTTCACTTTTACTATCAAATTTAGCTCTTGCTTTAGCCTGCCTTGCCTTGAGTTTGAGGTAATCATCCATATCCTCTGGTGGCATGTAGCCTATGAGTGAGGAGAATTTTCTTTTTGAAGGATCCTCTTCTGTATAGAATTGCCTCATCTCATTTTTGATAGTTTCAAGTTCCAGTGGGTATTGTGCAGCATTAGGATCATGTATGCCCTCATCGGCAGTGATTGGCTTTCTTTTTCTGTTGAAGAGCTTTGGTTGTGATGTAGGAGAGGTGAGAGCAGTGGTGGATGGTTGACTAACAGTGGTTGAAACAACTGGTGTCTCAACTGCTGTTGTCATTACAACAGATGTTATAACATCTGATGTCTTCTGCTTTTTCGCAGGAGGTGATGGTGGTGATGTGATATTGATGAGAGCAGTGGTTTGTGATTGGCAAACAGCTGTTGAAACAACCGGTGTTTCAACCTCTGTTGACCTTACAACTACTGATGTGTCAGTAGATGTCTTCTGCTTTTGAGCAGGGGTTGAAAGTGGTGAGATAGCTTTTGATGGTGGTGATGGAGAATCATCAGGAATGAAAATCCCTCTCCTTTTTATTGTAGGAGGGGCTGATGATGTTTTGGGCGGATTAGTGGTTGTGATGGTGTGTGATGAAGTGGTGTGTGTTGATGAGATGACAGCTGTTTGGCTACAGACAGCAGTTTTTGTAACTACTGCTGTATCAGCTGTTTGAGATTTTGTGGGAGGTGGTTTAGATGTTTGCTTTGCTTGCTCAGGTTCAACACACAGGCCATGTTCTATTCCCTTCTTCTTCGCTTGTTTCATTATCTCCCCCTTTTTGGCATTATCTGCAGGGAGGTCATTAAAGAATAGTAGAGTAGAAGGTGCTTTGCCAGTGGTGCTATGGATGCTGGCCTTTATAGCCTTGATATCTGCTTGAGTATCTTTAAACCTTGATTCCACCATATTGGTCAGCATTTGTACATGCATTTCATGCCGCTGATCAGCCACTTGTTTTTGTATAAAACTTTGTTAACAGCAACCCTTGACAAACAAGGTGAGACTGTCTTAGCCATTAACTCTTCTCTACAGGGTAAAGATGTCAAAATTACACCACAATCCATCTCAGAAGTCTTTCAACTCGAGGATCAGCAAGGTAACACTTCCTTTCCTAAAAAAGAGTTAAAAACTGACTTTATTGAAAGAGGGTATGCTGATACAATGATGAAGAGGGATACCTTACAAAAAGGTTTCTTCCCTCCTGCAACAAGGTTTTTATTTCATACCCTCCTAATGTGTGTTTCAAACAAAACCACTGCTTTCAATGAAATACCATTAAAGATTCAAAACTTGGGATATGCTATTCTTCAAGAAGAAAATTTTAATTAGTCTAAGGAAATCTTTAATGATCTGGTTAAAAATGTTGAAACAAAGGCATTCTTACTGTTTCCAAGATTTTTAAGTTATTATTTTGAAAATAAACTTGGTAAGAATGATGCTTCTGCAATAAAACAAGGTGAATCTCTTCAAATGCACAGCTTAACTGCTGAAACTTTTACACGAATGTCAACACCTTGCAAAACACAAGCAGAGGTGCCTGAGCAGAATTTAGCAGCTACAACTACTCCTCAGGTATCTGCTACTGAGCCCACTGCTCAAGGTGATCAAAGTAGCAAAACAACTGCTTTGAAACCCACACCTACAATCACCAAAAAGCCACACAAAAAGAAAACTCAAAAAACCCCCAAACCTATCAAAAAGGCAACTCTGGAGGATGAGATACCAGAGCAACTGCCAGTGACAGCACAAAAGTCATAAGAAACCACTGCTGCTACTTCCTCACAGCAGTTGGTAGAAATATCTCAACCCATAGCTGAAACTCCTCCTGTTTCTTCTCAAAAAGAACAGGTTGTACATATAGGGACACCACAATATGATGCTCTGGAATCACTTGCTTCCATCATCCACAGCCCAATGCCCGGGGCAAATTCTCTTTCTACACCCAACCTCACATCCAGAATTCCCCCACCAACTAAACTTTTGTTGGATGCTATTGATTTCAACCAGGCACAAACCAGTCCCTCTCAATCACCTATCAATGAGAATATACTTCAACAGATGACTGGGTCTGATGTATCAATCATAGTTAACCCACCAACAAGACCTGAGGAGGTTACACCCCTTGAGTTACAAGTAACTCTTGGTGGTAGTCCAAGTGAAGCAGCCACTACAAGTGTTGAACCCACTGGTTTACATTTGGACAGTGGTTACATCAATAAGACTTCCTTAGAGGCAATTCCTTCCATAGCACCTCTGCCATTCACCAGTGGTTTTGTCTTGACCACTGGCAACATCAAAAGATTGTCAAGTGCTGAAGGAAGAAGACCCCAATACCAAGACAAAGGGGCATCAGTGGTTAATGTTTGGAGTACACTCCCTACCTCAACCACTGATAAAACCACTACTAGTGGGAAATCAGATGATCCCATTAAATTAGGTGATGGTTTAAAGTACCTGGAATTGACGGAACGTGTTGAAAAACTGGATACCTCTGTTGCAGAAATTAAAGAAATGATGCATCAGTTGTTGAAAGTACAAAAGGTGCAATCCACTGTTGTTCCACCTCAAGCACCTGCTCCACCACAAGCACTTGCTGCAAATGAGCTCTGGAACCTTTTTCAACCTTTTCTCCAACAACAAAAACAAATGGCTGATCAGCAACATGCAATACATGTACAAGAGCTGAGAAACACCATGGAGTCTAGGTTCAAGAACACACAAGCAGACATTAAGGCACTCAAGGCCCACATATTGAACACCACTGGCACTGCTCCTCCAACTGTCCTATTTATTGATCAATTACCCCCAGATAATGCCAAAAAGGGGGAGAAAATCCAGGAGTGGAAGAAGAAGGGAATAAATGATGGTCTTTACATTGAACCAGAAAAGGATGCTATGACTAGAAAGATTCCCTTGCCAGATGGTAGCAAAAAGGTTGATGTTACCCAAAATGCACTTGATGAAGCCATAACAAGTGTAAAAAGGGATAGAGCGGCAAAGGATATGTCAAGGTGGAATGAGGAGAAGAAAGCTTATATGGAGCTGAATGCGCAGGGTTGTTCTGAGCCAAAGGATGTTAAAAATCCTGAGCCAAAAAGAAATCCCACTAGAAAAGTGAGGGAACCCAAGGCCATACCATCCAGACTCACAAAGCATACTCCAAAACCACCATCCAAAAGCCCCCAACATCAAACCTCCACCCAAACAACTGTTGTAACTCCTGCTGTATCAACATCTGCTGGTACTTCAGTTGTTTCAACATCTGCCATCACTTCAACACACACCACAACCACTGCCTTACCACCACCACCATCACCACTAAAAACAATCTCACCACCATCTCCTCCTGCCAAAAAGCAGAAGACATCAGATGTTACAACATCTGTTGTAATGACAACAGTGGTTGAAACACCAATTGTTTCAACAACTGTTAGTCAATCACAAACCACTGCCACTCAAATTACCACCACTGATCCACCCAAAGCATCATCAGCCACTCCTCAACTAAAAAGGAGAAGGCTAATCTTGAAAGATGATGACATTTCACCACCACCAACATCTTCAAAATCTCTATCACTTGTTACAATACCAAACCCTATTCCTCTCTCTTCAGTTCAAATTCAAAAGCCCTTACCTCCTGCAGGTGTTCAATTCCCTCTTGAACTTATAGCAGTCAGAGATGAAATCAAGTCTTTTAATATGAGGATGACCCTGCTAAAAGGAGATTACCATCAGTGGAAGGATATCCCAGGCCTAACAATATTGATGAATATTTGGAAATCAAGGCTCAGCAAGCAGAGGATATCTCAAAAAGAAATACACAAGGGAAATCTGATAGAGAAATTCAGCAGAACTATCAATACTTGCTCACACAAGTCAGAGCCCTAGAGCAATTTGCAAAAAATGTTTGTCAACAAATCTTAGAGAGAGCGGATGAAACTTTGAGAAAAGACTACATTGAAAGCATCATGGCTACCAAGAAGTACAAGGGGAGAAACACATGTACAAAGAGTAGACCATTCCTGAGCTTGAAAAAGAAGCAGCCAGGATTCAAGAAATGATCAAAAACAAGGTCAAGCACACTCCTCCAGAATGGGCAAATTTCAAAAAGAATGTACCTGATAAAAAGGTAGAGCTGAGGAGAATGAAAGAGGAATTAGCTGCTGCTGATTATGGGTCTTTGAATCAAGTGTTGAGATGGAAAGAAGATAAATTCAGGGCTACTTACAAAAGTTTAGAGAAATTGAGAAAGACATATCCAAATGCTCCACAAAAGCCTGACTATCCTGAAGCAGAGGTTTCAAAAAGACCATCAAAGCTGCAAATCAGGAGAGCCACTGCTCCTGCTGGTGATGCAATCTACAAAAGAAGGCCACAAAAATAGTTGGATGCAGAAACCATACAAGAGTTAATGGAAGGTGATGAACTTGTAAAAGTGGGCATCAAGAAAATGATCATAGAAACTCTTGGGTTGGATAAAGCTGCAAGTACTGCTCAGTCAGTCATAAATAGGCCAGCATCTCCAAACACCTCATCCAATAAAAATCTCCCAAGAAACCCACCAGGCTCAAAAGTACTAAAGTGGAAAACTGATAAACAGACCCACGTACTGACAGTGTTCAAGTCTAGTGGAGAAGTGAAGAAATTAACAAGGGAACAAGCACTTGGCCTAAGTCTTGAAGATTTGCAGGATCTCCTTGATCTTCCACTTAGCAGGGATGATGATGACACAAATGCCTTAACTTTTGAATTACAACTCAAAGGGCAAATAAGAGAACTGTTGATGAGGCAATAAAGATCTACCAATAATGAAGAGTTTTGGCATTATCTGTTCCAGGGGGAGATTGTTGGGATTGAACCCTACCAAAGGAACAGATAATTAAAGCCAAAACTGGATCAGAGCAGTGGATCCAGAATAAGCAGATGTTATGTATACAAGCCTCTCCCCTTGAAAGTGGTTTCAACATCTGCTGACCTCCTATCTACTGATCATACAAACTGTTGACCTATAAAATGATGTCCAAGTCAAAGACTGATGGAAGACTAAAGCTCTGCTGTTCAATCTACTGCCTTGAGTCAAGCTCTGCTGATCATGACAAGTACTGCTGGGTTCACATCAGTGGAAGGCTGCAGCAGTAGTTTAGTTTATATTATGTTATGAATTGTAATAGCAGTAGTTAGTATAGCAGAGGTTGTATAGATTAGAGGTTAGAGTTTGTTAGGAGGTTAGATGTCACTTTCATGGTGACGTCAACTTAGATGCTTCAGTGGTTTGCTCGTGCCTATAAATAGAACAGTGCTCTGTACTGTTCTATCAACTCTTTCACCATCTTCCTCCTGCACGAACAAATACTGTGAGCTCAGGCTGAGGGGGAGTTTGTTACATACTTACAAATTGTAATTGTTGTTGAAATTAAATTCAATCATTCGGTTCAATGTTAAACTTGTATGTTAAAAGCAATTCTCCTGTTTGATTGTGAAAAGTTTGCTTCCATTATATTTCCGCTGCACAACTCATTCATCTTCATCTTAATTCAAACGTAAAACACAGTCAAATCCAAACTCATATCCTAACAAACTTTATTATATCTATTAAACTTGTATGCTTACCTTTACACTATGTGTATTGACCTTTACTTTAACGTATGTGACAGGTGCTTAGGATGCTTATTTGCTTAGCTTACTGTGAAATCGAGGCTAGGAAAGACCTAGAACAATAAACAATTGTCTGTAATAAAAATCTGAGTTGTCGAAATAGAACAATTTGACTAGATCTTGCCTGTAATAATTATGTTATCTTTTATGACATGGTATGGGACGTGTTGCTTTAAATAATTGGTAATTATAGTTGTTATGGAAACTTTTGGACAATCTGTTTCGCTCAGTGCCGCGCCCCGATGATTCCGCCATCAGTTGGGGTGTGACACGATCGACATCCAGATCTTTTGAAAGTTTGAAAATGTTTAAGTGTGGAAGCTCAAGTGCAATCCGTCCCACAATCTGATCGTTTTGAACTTGAAAATTTTGAAAAGTTTGCGGTTTGATCGAGACGGTATGACAGCGTGCTAAACAACGGAAACTCCTTCAGCCCCAGGTTATCCGATCGAACAGGAATCACCCTAATCCGATCACTTAACTGTTCATGACGGGTGGTTTCATGTTCAACCCGAAATCGGTTGTCCCGTTAATAGGAATCAGATCTCAAACTGGCACATCACTAGAGAAATGAGTAGAAAGCCTGAACGAGCTCCGATTATATCGGTTTTGAGTGCATTGAGTGTAAAAGAGTTGAAAGAAAGTTGGAAAAATATCTTTCAATCCTTTTAACTTTGAAAATGTTTAGATCTATGCAAAATCGTTGTTAAATCATGTGGAAATCCTTCATATCTGAGTTGTTCTTGGTGGAATGAAGCCAAATCTTGAAGTTCATAAGAACTCCATGATGACATCATCCTAGAACATCTCAAATCCGCTGATTTCATGGTTAAAAGTTAAGATTCAAAGGTGAAAATGATGAAGAAGTGTGCATAGATGATAGAAGTACAAGATTTGAGTTGAAAATTTACAAGAACCGCGAGAAATCGAGAGAAAAGTGAGCTTGAGCGCTAGTAGAACGATAGAGAGCTGTCACATCACTATTGGTGATGTGACTGGGGTATTTATAGGTTGCCAAAAGGGGAAAGGTATGCACATGTAACGGATCGGATGGAACTTCGATCAGATGGCCATCCAATTAGATGGTCATCCGAACGGATGATCATTCGATCGAATGGTCATTCGATCGAGTGATCCGGCAAGTTGGATTTCGGCATTTCGTTTTACGTGTTGAGCATTGTGATGCGTTTAAGCGAGCGTCGATTAAGCAATGTGATCGATTAATAATAACCACACAGATACTATATCTAACATACAATCATCCTAAATAACTTGCGTTTAGCTTTTGCGATTCAATTTCATTGCGATAGAGTTGCGATTGCGTTTTCGATTAATCACCACAAACATAAAGTAAACATGCACATGCAACACACAAGTGGCACACACACGTAACACAATATATAAAGAACCTATAAATCAAGTTGCGAATGCGATTGCGATGCGATTAGCGATAAATAGATTAGCGATAAACATGCAATTAAACCTCGATTATTAATAGATACTCCACATAATACAACTAAAGCAATAAAATAATAGAATTCAATTATAAGTCAAGAAGCACAAATCAGTAATTAAGCAAGGAGTGACAGATCGCAATTAGCAATCTTTTCTTCTTTTGACTTTGACTTGTACTTTGACTTTCATAACATGGGGTGTTACAGCCTCCCCCTCTTAAGGGAATTTCATCCCGAAATTAGGCCTTAGCTGTAACAAACAACTACGGGTACTTTAACTTCATGTCACTTTCAAGTTCCCAGGTGAACTCTGCGCCGCGTTTGCCTTCCCAGTGAACCTTTACAATGGGAATGCGTGAGCGCCTGAGCTTCTTGGTTTCTCGGTCCATGATCTCGACAGGCTTTTCCACGAAGTGTAATGTTTCGTCCACTTGTAGATCCTCATGCGGAACTTGTAAATCATGCTCGACTAGACACTTTCTGAGGTTCTAAACATGGAAAGTCGGGTGGACGTTGCTAAGTTCCTCCGGTAGTTCGAGTCTGTAAGCCACTTTGCCAATCCTTTCCAGAATCTTAAAGGGTCCAACATATCGAGGCGTGAGTTTCCCTTTCTTGCCGAATCTGACCACACCCTTCCAAGGTGAAACCTTTAGGAGTACGTGATTGCCAACGTCAAATTCAAGGGGCTTGCGGCGTCTATCGGCGTAACTTTTCTGACGACTCCGAGCTTTCAGCAGATTGTCTCGAATTTGGAGGATCTTGTCTGTCGTTTCTTGCAGCAGCTCAGGACCGGTTATTTGCGCATCTCTGATCTCATGCCACACAATCGGCGATCGACATTTTCTTCCGTATAATGCCTCAAATGGTGCCATTTGTATGCTAGAATTATAATTGTTATTGTACGAGAATTCGACTAAAGGTAAGTGCGCGTCCCAATTACCACCAAAATCTTTGACACACGAGCGAAGCATGTCTTTAAGGGTACGAATCGTTCTTTCAGTCTGACCGTCGGTTTGGGGATGGAAAGCGGTACTTAGATTAAGCGTAGTACCGAGAGCAGATTGAAACGTTTCCTAAAGATGCGAGAAACTGACCATCGCGGTCAGAGATGATGTCGCGAGGCGTTCCGTGTCGACAGATGATCTCGTCGGTGTAGATTCGAGCTAATTTTTCTACCTTAAAGTCTTCTCGTATCGGCAGAAAATGAGCAGATTTTGTCAAACGGTCAACGACAACCCAAATGCTGTTGTGACCTAATGGCGCGCGCAGGAGTTTCGTTATAAAGTCCATAGCTATACTCTCCCATTTCCACATAGGGATCTCGGGTTTGACGAGTAAGCCAGAGGGTCTTTGCTGTTCGGCCTTGACTTTCGAGCAAGTCAGGCACTTCGAAACATAGAGAGCGATATCTTTCTTCATGCCTGGCCACCAGTACTTGTAGCGAAGGTCCTGGTACATCTTATCGGCACCGGGATGAATAGAATATCGAGACTTATGGGCTTCGTCCAGCAGAATTTGTAGTAAGTTGGTGCGCTTGGGGATCCAAATTAGGTCTAGATAATGGAATATCCCATTCGATTTATTCTCGAGTTGGGCGCCATCGTTAAGAATCCTTTCACTTTTCAAAGTGCGTTCGGTAAAACAAGCATGCTGAGCGTCGCGGATAAGAGTTTCGAGATGATGCTGGGCGTGAACCTTACGAACGCTATGTAAATAGCTTCGTCGGCTTAGAGCGTCGGCAACGACATTTGCTTTTCCAGGATGATAATTGGATCTCACAGTCGTAATCGTTGAGAAGTTCCACCCATTGGCATTGGCGCATATTCAGCTCTTTTTGGCTGAGGATGTGTTGTAGGCTCTTGTGGTCTGTAAAGACCGTACACTTGGTACTGTAAAGGTAGTGTCGCCAAATCTTCAACGCAAAAACAATTGCACCAAGCTTGAGATCATGGGTTGTGTAGTTCTTCTCATGGATCTTGAGCTGACGAGACGTGCAAGCGACCTTGTCCCGTTGCATGAGAACACAACCGAGACCGAGGTTCGAGGCATCGTAATAGACAATGAAGTCATCGTTTCTGTCAGGTAAAGCGAGAACGGGAGCATTGCAGAGCATATGCTTTAGGGTTTGAAAGGCGGTGTCTTGTTTGGTTCCCCAAACAAAAGGCTTGTCTTTATGCGTCAAAGAAGTAAGCGGGACAACGATTTTCGAGAAGTCAGTGATTAATCGACGGTAATAGCCCGCCAATCCGAGGAACGAACGAACATCGGGTGGTGATTTTGGAGTAACCCAACTCTTAATAGCTTCGATCTTCGCGGGGTCGACGTAAATATCTTGGCGAGGAATTGAACCTCCTCTAGCCAGAATTCACACTTGGAGAAGTTGGCATAGAGTCGATTCCCTTGGAGTAGTTCGAGAACCAAACGTAGATGCTGCGCGTGTTCGGTTTTCGACTTCGAATATATAAGGATATCATCGATGAACACGATGACGAAGCGGTCAAGAAATGGTTTACACACGCGATTCATCAAATCCATGAAAACTGCAGGTGTATTGGTTAAACCAAAGGGCATTACGACGAATTCATAATGGTTGTATCGGGTTCGGAAAGCGGTTTTTGGTATATCTTCCTCCTGGATGCGTAACTGGTGATAGCCTGAGCGTAAATCGATCTTCGAGAAACACGTAGCACCTTGTAACTGGTCAAATAAGTCATCGATTCGAGGCAGGGGATAACGATTCTTGATAGTCAGCTTATTCAACTCCCTATAGTCGATGCACATTCGGAACGGCCCATCATTCTTTTTGACGAAAAGGACTGGTGCGCCCCAAGGAGAGGTGCTAGGGCGAATGAAACCTTTGTCAAGTATTTCCTGGAGTTGATTAGAGAGTTCACGCATTTCGGACAGAGCGAGGCGATAAGGAGATTTAGCAAAAAGGATTTGCTCCAGGAATGAGGTCGATACGGAAGTCGATATCACGACTCGAAGGTAAACCAGGTAAATCATCAGGAAACACAAGAGGAAAATCACGAACCACAGGCACCTTATCTATTGCCTTCTCTTCCTTTTCCTTCCCCGCTACTACAATGTGTGCCAAGAAAGCTCTGTATTCCTTGCGGAGATACTTGCTCGCTTGGATGCATGACATGAGCTTGAGACCTTTCGAAGGAGTTTCGCCATACATACAAAGTTGATCACCATTAGCGAGCGAGAAATGAATCATCTTATTGAAGCAAACAACTTCAGCACGATTTTCACGAAGAAAATCCATGCCTACTATGACGTCAAAACTACCGAGCTGCATCGGAATAAGATCGATAGGGAAGATGTGATTGTTGAGTTTGAGAGTACAATCACGAAGAACAGAATTGACAGCGACGGTTCTTCCAGTGGCAAATTCAACATCGAACGTCGAGGGGAGATGGGCGCGCTTACGATTAAGGAGTTTTTCGAATTCAAACGATACAAAACAGTTATCGGCTCCAGTATCAAATAAACATGAAGCATATATACCATTGATATGTAGTAAAATACACATACTTTTCCTGTGTAAATTGTATAATTATTGTATAGGTTTTATTTATTTTTATTTAGTTTTAGTGTTTTACTATATTATTTTGTGTTGGGCCAGGTCGTGGTGCAAATGGAGCAAAAAAGAGCAGTATGGAAATAACTAGCCAGTTGGGCTGAGTGGGGCGTCAGGGATCGAAGGAAATTCGCCGCTATTTTCTGTGAGTGGGCCGATGCCACTATCTCTATTTTTTAAGTTAGAGGGCTACCACAAAACATATATATTTGGATTGAAAGAAAGAGCTAGGCCCACATCAATATATAGTTTTATAAATTGAGTTCATCTAATTTATTGGTGTTGGGCCGCATGAAGTTTGGGCTACTAAAATAAACATTGAGAGAAGACGCCAAATAAGAATAAAAAGCCACCAGATTTCGTGAATACGTGATGTTGGGCCCCTTTAACACCTAATTAGACATATTATGACGTAATAATTAAAACCCTAGTGCTACACAATTCAATGATTCGCAGAAAAGGAATCTTGGAAAAAAAGTAATATCTAATTTATATATTTATATGTTATTATTTTGCAACACTGTTATGCATTGAGTAGTTGTAAACTGGGCATATATGATGTTTTCTTTGCCACGTGTTGTCTAATGCATCCATCACTTCTATTTATGAGACATCTGTCTCTTTGGGTTTAAAACCCTTTTGGGCGAAACACCTCTTCATTTTCAACTCAACTCTCTCTCAGATCTTTCTCTCTCTCTCTCTCTGAAACTCTCTCTGTTGGTTGCACATATTCGCCGGCAACTGTTTGTGGCTCACCATTTATGGACCTTAGGCGGTCTTATTTTGTAGAGAGAAAGACAGCCATCGGGTTTCTACAGAGAGAAACAGAGCGAGATGGGTGTTGGCCAGTTGGGTTTATGTTGACGGCAACTTTCCGGCCGTCCAGGGTGGCTATGGCGACGGACATGTGTGTTCTTATATATGTATCTCTTTTGGTAACTGCTTAACGCAACGTGATGTACCTTTGGCTTGTTTGGTGTTTCGGTTAGGAGATACATGTCTCTTTCAGGTTTTGAAAACATAAATAAAGAGAGATGGGTGTTGCGTTACTGTTTCCGGCGGCTATTCGGTCATCTATGGCGACGACGTACCTTTGCGAGCTGCCGGTTGAGTTGGTGAACCGGGTGGAGGTTGGTGTTGGATCGGTTTCATGACCCTAAACAGTCAGTAAAGGCAGTTCATCATCATTTACTAAGGCGGGATCAAAGTAAACAACGTCACACAGCTTGTTCCTTTTAACTTTCTTTTCTATTACTGATGTCTGAGTCTTTACAATGATTTCTGATGAAAATCCGGCAGCACCTCGACTCACATACAAAATCTGGTCCGCTTCAAATGACACGGCACAACCCTATTCATAGACTAGCAGGTTTCGCTTGAGGATGTCATGAATTGGTTTAAAGCGAAACCCCATAAGTTGATTTCGCTTGAACTATACCCTGACACTTTCAAGCGAAATACCACACTTAAACACATAAAACCCTAAAATTCTATCATGTTGTGTGCTCGTTCATTCTATCTAGACATAAGACTCAATTAAGACGAAGTTAACAGACACTCAGTGCACCAACAGTTGGACCGGAATTCCTTATTGCCCAGAACTTATTGGTGTTTTTTGCCCTAAAGCTTCTTATCCCATCGCCTCATCTATGTCTCTGACTCTTAGCCACAATCAAGCCTCGTCTCTTGTCATTCTTTTCATCCAATTCGATTTCATCAACAAAGACTAAAGAAAACTTTTTTGAAACGGCAGAAGACTAAAGTAAGAAACAATAAAAGAGAGGAAGAAATTAGAATCTTGAAAGTGATGTACTGTAAACTTTTCATCTTTCCAAGATTTCAAAAACTACAGCTGGATACATACATATATAATTATTAATATAAATAAATAAGCTCATTTAATTTATTATATTTGTAAGTAAATAAAACTATTTTCTGATTTTTAATTTATATGTAAATTTTTACATATCCTATTTTTTAAATATCAAATTATTTATGACGTTATGGTTCTTAAATCCGGTCGGACCGGTTAGCAAGTCCTCCGGTTTGATATCCGATCTGGTTATGAAAACATTGGCCATAACAATAACAATAAGGATGACGTGTAATTGTGTCTTAATTGCGCAATAACCTCAAAAATTCGTATATGTCACGTCTTAATTTGTAAGCCCCGAGCCGCATCACGGCGGGGACTTACATCTAGTTGATATTATATATACACATCGAACTTTAGAATTAGGGGAGTCCTACGAAAAGAATACAAAATCGAATAGAAGGATATATTATTGTAGTTGTTGGCGGCTGTTAGAATATATTGGAAGAGGAGGCTGCAACATCAGTTGAGACGCACGAAGAACACATCAGGGATCGAAAAGAAAAAGAAGAAAAAGAATTGGTTCAAGCTGTGGATCAGGATTCAAGTCGGGTTCGTAAACGTGTTAGTTTTTTTTAAATTCTTTACATTATTTAAACCTTTGAATATGGTTTGCTACTCGGTTCAGACTTGTTTCTTGTTCTTGAATATGGTTCTTGACTAATTTTTTTTACTACCTAGGTTATGACGATTGTTTGATAAAGTTTGGATTTTTATTTGTTATTAACGTTGGTTTATGGGTTTTCTTGAAAAGTAAAGAACTATTGAACCTTTGATTTGGTGTATATGCGCATCTTGTGTTGATTTTCAATTAATTGCTCGTTTCACGTGAATCTTGATGAATGTCTTTCATAGAATAGGTTCGTGTTAATTATCTAATCTCACGGGTTTGGGTAATTTTTGGGTAAATCAGTCAATAACCTTAGAAACTGTAATTAAGAGATTATTAAAACTTGATATTCTACTAATCTTGTCGCTGTAAGGCTCGAGGTTATTAATAGGTCTCGGTTTGGTATATAGCTAGGATTAGCTTTTGTAAGAAATCGGTCTTAGTTCCCTAATTATTCTCGTGTCTATTAAACCAAGTTAACATCCATAGTTGCCTTAGACTTTCGCGCTGTAAGGTAGATTGTCATATTAGGGCACTTTTCAAGAAGTCAGAGGACTGTAAGGAAATCTAACAACCGGTAGACATAACAGCCTTGTAGAGTCTCACAAGTTTCTTCCTGAGAAGGGTTGGGAGGTCTTAGTAGGGATTTCTTAGGGTTTAGCATTAAAAGATCCTGGTTCCATACAACTTTAGTTTCGAATAGAAATCCATTCCTAGTTGAACATGAGTCTAGCCTAGGTAGCCTTCATCATCACTGAGTTAAGTCTTCATCCAAATTCGTATCTAGTTAATTTAGTTAATTTAGTTTAGTTTTAATTGCAAATTTAGGATATTTAGTAAACCCCCCTCAAATATAAAAACAGATAGAGTCTGTGTCAGTCTAAGTCAAGATAGAAGTTAGTAAACGTAATCATTAGAGTCTCGTGGGTTCGATACTCGGACTTACTTAGGCTATACTGCATTGACCGGTACACTTGCCGGTTGTGTGGTCTTGGTTTTAGAGAGTCTTAGTTTATAGATTTAAAACTTAGGGAGTCTAGTTTAGGGTTTAATTTAGTTAATTTAATTAGACCACTTTTAGCACATCAAGTTTTTGGCGCCGTTGTCGGGGACTCTTTGGCAATTGCGTTGATTACTTTATTTGGACTTAATTGACATCATACGTGCTACTTGCTTTTGTATATTGAGTCGTAGGAGTCTAATTGTCTGTGTCTTTTATTTTTGTTGATTCTTGTAAATATGTGTGAAATTTGTGGAGGACATCATTTTACTGTTAATTGCCCACAATATGAGGGTTCCTCTGCACAATGTTACGCTAACCCTTTTGTGTGGTCACAACCATATTTTTCATAGGGGTATTCTTTGCCTTATTATGATAATCAACCATATTACGATGATCCGTATCAGCAGCCACATTATAACAAGGGTTAGTATTATAATCAATATTCTGGTAGCAACTCTGATGGGGGTGATGATGCTGCTTGGGGCAGGATAGAGGAGATGTTGGTTCAATTAGTTGCCCAAAAAGCCGATACCCAGAAAACCCTAGCAGAGTACGATAATATTATGAGAAATCAACAGTCTATTATGAGAAATCAACAGTCTGCTATATTAGATCAAGGGTTTGTTATATTGGATCTTCAACGTACAATAGAAGATATTGATAGAATATTGAGAGAAGAGGGACAAGAGCAAAAAGCCCAATCAGAACAGCCAAAGACTGGCTATACGTATGATGCGGAAGGGAAAAAGCTGTCATATGAGGATTGGTCAGATGAAGAGATCACTTCTGTCACGGAGACGAAAATGGACGCTGAAGTCCCACATCCGGTTCCAGTTATTAATTACTGGAGTGACTCTGATGATGAAATAGACGAAGAAGAGTGGGTTGCTTATCAGAGGTTGTTAGTGAAAGAAGAAGTGATGGAGGAGGAAGTGGACTTAGGAGACTCCCTTGGTTTGATGGTTGAGGAGGAGGAAGAAATTAAAGAGGTAGAATTTAAGTCATCTGGGGAGGATGCGTTTTTAGAGTTAGAATTAGAGGGTTTACCGGCCTATGAAGAGGTAGGAGTGTTGGACCCTGATGGGGACATAACATACTTTGATGCCCTACTTGAAGGTGAAACGACAGAGGTAATCAAACCTACACCAGACGAAGAATCTAAGTGTGGGGATCAACCTGTGGAAGTGGTGGAAGAGGAAGAACACCACAGCTGGCCTATGGTATTAGTGATAGATGAAACTTCAGAATCGATAAAACCGCAGGAGAGGGCGAAGAAACGAAAAAGGCAGGATCTGAAACGGAAGAGGACCGAAGGGTTATACAAGAAGAAGAAGGAGGAGCCTTTGAATTTCAAACATGATCAGTCCTCCCGCTACATGCAGCGCATCCGGTTTCTTCCAGGTAAGTTTAAATTTTGGTGGTCTGTTCCGTTTAAAATTTTTAAAATATTTTATAATTCCACCAATAAATTTTTAATTATTTTTGAGGACCGGGTAGAATTAAACGGGTTAGATAGGGTCCAGATCAAAGAGAAGCCTCCTGATTAAATTCATGTGTGGGGAGGTTTTGTAGAGTTTGTATAGAGTCGTAGTTTTTGTACTTTGAGTCTAAGTAATAGTTTTTTTTAGAGTCGGTACTGCTTTGATTTTCGCTTGATTTGTTTATGCAGGTTTGAATATGTACCACCCGTACTCAATCTCCATTCGGGTGATTTTGGAGCTGCTTATCAGATATCAGGCATTTTCCAAGTGTACTAGTCAGTGGCAAAGCCGATCGCGACCGAAATGCTATACGATCGAGCTGGAATGGACGAGAGATTTGAAGCATACGCGTTGTTATTAACCAGCTAAGTCCTTTCCATTTATGCCCTTAGTTTTTTATTCTTATTTATTTTAGTCTTTTGAGTCGGTTTCCATCCTACATTGAGGGCAATGTAGAGTTTAAGTGTGGGGATGGGAAACTATCGTTTAGTGTCTAGTTAGTGTGTCGTTTGAGTCAAAAATTTGGAAAATACAAAAAAATTAAAAAAAAATCAAAAATCCAAAAAAATTGAAAAATTAGAAAATGTCTTTTGAAATAAGAAGTTTGCAAACTAAAAAGCGGAAAATGATAGAAAAGTCAGGTTTTTGTTCGGGTTCAAATAATAATAATATGAGATAATATAGTTGAGCTTGTGTCTAGTTTGGGATGTGCGGGTAGGCTCGATTCGATTCTAGGTTCCTTTGATCTTAAATATACCTAATTGTCGGTCTACTAGTGGGTTCTCATCTAGGGATAGTGGAGAAATTGAAACCGCCAATAATAGTATAAGGGATGCCGTTATAAGTTAAGATCTGTTTTGGTAAAAAATTACCGAAGCAATTAAGTGATCAAATTAGTTAAGTGAGGTAGTGTGCTAAGAAAGTGTGTTGAAAATATGCTGATTAAGCTGTTTGCAAAAACAGTTTCCAGGATATGGCTCAGGATATTGAGCTGTATCTACGATCAAACTATGAGCAAAAAGTAAAGGGGGTGACACGAGATATACGAGGAAAGCCCTTGATCGATCTGGATCGCCAGCACAAAACCTCGGGAGCTGACAATCGCAGCTGCCTTGTTCTTCTTATTACTTTAAACGTCAGGATACAGTGCAGGATATTGATCAGATCGCTAAGTGTTACAATACTTTTTGTGAGAGTGAAAGTTGCGAGAGAGAAAAGTGTTAGAAAGCAGTGAGTGTTGTTGTGTCCTATTCGATCTGATTTATCCACCTATTTATAGCTAGTAAATGAAAACAAAATCTCCTATAAGTATGGGATGCCTTCGAATATTCTTTAGTAGCCGTTGGAGACCAGGTAAAGCGGGTTCAACGTCCTTCTTTGAACAACTTAGAGCGAGTCTTCAGGATAAGAGGTCCTCATGAACGTTGCGAGCTTGGACTCATATTCCTGCACATAATCCGTTAGTGATCCTCATGATATCATCCAGGATGTTACCAATATCCTGAATGAGTATCCCGGGCATGAATATATATCATGAAACTAAGATATAACTTAAGATATTGCCCAGGATATAGGCTCAGAATTTCACCCATAACAATTGTCCCCAAAAATGTTACCGTTAGGTATCCTGATACTGACGGTTACATTTTTTCATGATAAACGAGGCAATTAAGAGATTAGACTCATGATGTGACCGCTTGTAACCGTGCAGCCTATATTTACTCATTGTTCCCCTATATCTTCTCATGCTTATCCCCATTTAACTTTTATCGAAGAGAAAAAAGGTAAATACTTCTCTCTCCCAATTCCAGCTTCTTCTTTCATTTTGCTCAACATTCCGGCGACGATATGACAAGGCAGACAAGATCCGGCTCCTGCGACTCTGCTCCCACGTTTATCCACCAGAATATTCTCCAAGATCCGGAGAAGGAAATATGCACCTTTGATAGTGCACACTTGTCAGCCCTTAAAACCTCCGGCATCTTCCTGAAAGGGACGATGTTCCGGCCATTTGATCGGGAAATCCGATCAGATATGGTTTCCGACGAGTGGTTATACTTCAATGCTTTTCCTTTTACCTTAGGGTTACAATTTCCTTTCTCGGACTTTATCACCGAGTTCTTTATTGTTACCAAAATCTGCTTTAGTTAGACAATGCCGATGCTCTGGCGAGTTTTGTCTGTTCTTGACCAGATCAAGAGAAATCATATTCCTGACCTCTCCGTTCATGACCTTCCTTTAGCATATTGGCTTAGATGCCATGGTTCCTGTAGATTTTTGTTTTATTCCACTTCCAGCGATCCACTGATTCTTTGAGCCACCAGAAACGAAGAGGAATGGAAATCCAAGTTCTTCTTTGTAAAAAGAGATTCAATCTCTGGTGGAGCGGATTCTCCGGTGAAATGGTTGAAAAAGGGTAGGACCTAGGGTTCTAGGATGATCCTGTCTTGTATCCTTCTTTATATCTTGAGCTAATCAACTTTTTTATTGTCTTGTACACAGCTGATTTTAGGAAGCTTGCACCTCCCCTAGCTGACTCACAGAAGAAAATTGACGCTATCAGACTCCTCCCAGAGGCTGAAAGAAGTTTTAATCCGTCTCCACCATCTCCAAGCCCTCTTTCCAGTGCAAACATGTCTGGTAAGGATCCTGCATGATTTCCTGCATACATGTTTTTATTTGATATATTTAGGAAAGAATTTCACTCCCTGTATGCAGACTCCAGCAAAGTTCCAGTCTTCCTGGACCTCGATGAGCTTGATAGCTACCCCACGCCAGTCGATGTCAAGAAAGAAACTCCTGCTATTACCAGCTCCAAGCCGCTCCCGGCTCCCAAGCCCAACACGAGGACTCGTACTTCCACCGCAAAAAAAGAGGAAAGGTTCCGAAGTTAGTGCCCCAGGCTATGAAGGGTTCTCCTATAAAGAACTCAGCTTTTCTGACTCCTTGGAGCCGATGACATCCTTCCTCAACAAGGTAATATCCTGTGACTATATCCTGCACATATATCCTAATAAGATATCCTGACAGGATATCCTGGTTAATATATTTTAATTCATACCTGAATTTTGACGTACATGGGCCTCCAACATCTGCTCCACCTTTACACCGATGCTTGCAGCATGAACGCGTTCCAAGAGGCCAGGATCAAACAGCTCGAGACCACTGTTGCCGACCAAGGGGCCATTGCCATGGTGAAGACTCGGCATTACGAGGACAAGCTGAAGAAGGTCACCCAGGATGCTGAAATCAAACTGGCTACCATCCAAATGGAGCATGAACAGGCCATGGTCTCTTTCCGGGAAGGGATCAAAGCCTCTGCCATCGTCTCTCTGCTACAAGCTCGCATTAAGATGGCTTATGAGGCCAAGGAGACAGGCCTTGAGTGCCCATCCTGGCCGGTTGAATCCTGGGTGGCAAAGCTGAAGGAGCTTGGAGGCAAGGCTGTGCCATATCCTGCTAAAGCTGGTGAATCCTCTAAGTCAGCAGAGGTGGTGGACAAGGCTGGAGAAGAAAAGGATGTTGGGACGGATGCTGGTCAGGATGCTGCTCAGGATGCTGGGGCTGAGAAGACGGAGAAGGCTGGTGAAGATACTGCTGTGTGAGGGCATTTAAGTGGGCGATGATGGATATTGATGCCTAGGCCGGAACCCACTTTTTTTTTAAATTTGATCGTTGGTCTGTAACCCCAAAACAATTTAATTTTTCTGCACTTTACTTTTCCTGCATTTGAACAATATGATGGCCAAAGGTGGAGGGATCCTGAGTTTCAGGACGAAGCCCTTGGTCATCAATGTTAGTATGCTTTACTTTTGGACAATATAACAGTTGGAGGTGGATGGGTCTCAGTTTGAGACAAAACCTTCAACTGTTAAATACATATGGTATGGGACTAATCATGCTTTTGGTGGATGGACCTTGGTTTGAGGTGAAACAAGAAGCACAACTTTTGATATGCTAATAATATAACTTTCTTTTGGTTTTATTTCTGTTGTCACCATTTTAGTGCATAAATCTTACTTATGAAAATAGTTTAGTTTGGACAATTTTGGGAACACATTGTAAGAAAATCCTGAGAGATATCCTACTTAGGATACTGCCTCGAGTTATCCAAATAAAAAGGAGAGACCATACCAAATATTCCCAGAGAGTCAATTCCAATCTTCAATTACAGGGATGTCCCCAGTGCACACTTATAAGTTTGAATCCATTCTTTAAATTGTATAATGTATGTCCCCTGTGTTCAACATTGGAATGTAAACATAGTCATACTTTAGCTTTACTGAATAAATCCTGAATATCCTGGGGTAAACCCTTAATATCCTGGGATGAACCCTTAATATCTTGGGGATAAACCCTTAATATCCTGGGGATAAACCCTGATATCCTGGGGATAAACCCTGATTTTCATGAGCTACAGGCGGGAGTGTATAAACTCCAAGACTTAGAAAGGTGAAAACCTTTAAACCTTAGAGAGTATGAAAATACTCTTTCGTGAGAGAGGGTGATCAATCCTCATATACCTTGAGGATCCAGGATATAGCCAACAATAACGAAATTGTCAGCCACTTTTACATGGACTGGTCCCGCTATCTTGAACTATCCCTGGATAACTTGCGCTCCAGGCGGGGTGTTTAAACCCAATTCGAGAGAAAGGTGAATACCTTTAAACCTGTGAAGGGATCAGGATCCCTTAATCGTGAGAGAGGGGGCCAATCCTCTAATCTTTTGAGTTATTCTGAGTGTATATCCTGGAGTATATCCTGCAAAACAACCTTAAACTAAGGTGGGTGTTAGCTTGGCTAACACCCCTCCGATGCTTAAGTCAGTATTGGGTTCGAAAGAATAAATAGACTCAAATATATTGAAAAGAGATAGAATTCATACCATCCTGAGTTAGAAATTAAATTCTAAACTCACTTGAAATAGAGCTTTAGATGTATAGCATTCTAGGATCTTGGTAGCATATCCCCTTCCATATTCTTGAGTCGATATGCTCCTTTTCCTGCTTCTGATTCAATCTCATAGGGTCCTTCCCATTTTGGAGCTAATTTTCCATCGACAGGATTAGTAGTATTCTGAAAAGCTTTTCTTAACACCCAATCCCCAACTTGAAACCTCCTAGTCCTTATATTCTTGTTGTATGCTCTGGATATCCTCTGTTGATATGATGCCATCCTTAGCTTTGCTGCATCTCTTGTCTCATCCACAGTGTCTAATTCTTGGCACATAGCTTCAGGATTCTGCTCAGGATCCCGGAGGATAGATCTTGCCGTAGGTATCACCATTTCTGTTGGGATCACTGCTTCTGCCCCAAATACTAAGGAGAATGGAGTTTGGCCAGTTGCATTTTTTATTGTTGTTCTATCAGCCCACAAAACAAAGGGTAGTTCTTCTGCCCATCTTCCTTTCTTAGCCCCTAGTCTCTTCTTCAAGTTGTTGACAATTATCTTGTTTGAGGATTCAGCTTATCCATTTGCTTGAGGATGTACCGGAGTAGACGTGATCATTTTGATTCCCCAACTCTTGCAAAAGTCAGTAGTCCTTTTGCTTATAAACTGGGATCCATTGTCACAAATGATTTAAGCTAGTACTCCAAATCTGGTCAGGATATTCCTCTTTATGAAGGATACTACTTCTTGGTCTCTAACTTGAACAAATGCTTCAGCTTCAACCCACTTAGAGAAATAATCAGTCATTGCCAGCATAAAGACTTTTCCTCCTGGAGCTTTTGGTAATTTCCCTACTATGTCCATCCCCCATTTCATGAATGGCCAAGGGGAAGCTATAGGATATAGTGGTTCAGCTGGTTGATGTAGTATGTTACTATGCCTTTGACATGCATCACATCATCGAGCATATTCTGTAGCATCTTTCTTCATTGTCGGCCAATAGTATCATGTTCTTAATACTTTTGAGAATAATGACCTGCCCCCAGTGTGGTTACCACAATCCCCTTCATGTATATCCTGAAGCACTTCCTTAGTTTCAGGATCCTCCAAGCACCTCAGGTATGGTCCTGCAAGAGATTTCTTGTACAAAACATTATTTATAATGGTGAATCATGATACCTTCATCCTAAATGCCTTAGGATTTTCGTCTCTAGGGATGCGTCCTTCCTTGAGATATCTTATGATTGGAGCCATCCAGGATTCAGTATCCTTCTCAGGATCATGACCAGGATCCTGAATGCTTGTTACCTCCTTATCCTGAGCTTTGAAGGGATCCATAGCAGGATATAGGATATGAAGTATCGGTATATGGGTTCCCTCTGGTATCCTGACTGATGATCCTAAGTTTGCCAAGGCATCTGCTTCAGCATTATCCTCTCTTGGTACCTGTTCAAGTGTAAAAACATCGAAATATCCTGCTAATTTTTTGAGAATATCGAGGTATTCGATTAACTTCTCACCTTTAACTGCATAGGATCCATTAAAATGATTAGTGATTAACAAGGAGTCAACATATACTTGTAAATTCTTGATATTCATATTTCTAGCCAACCCTAATCCTGCAATTAAAGCCTCATATTCTGATTCGTTATTAGTAGCAGGAAATTCACACATAATAGCCTGGGGTAATATGTCCCCCTGTGGCTATTTTAGTAGTATTCCCAATCCTACTCCTCTAACATTAGATGCTCCATCAGTGTACAATATCCAGGATCCTGAGGATTCTCCTAATTGTTGGACTTCTAGATCTACCTCATCCTGAATATCACTACTGAAATCAGCCACAAAGTCAGCTAGAGCCTGTGATTTTATGGCATTTCTAGGTTCATATACTAAGTCATAAGCACTTAATTTCACTGACCACTTGGCCATCCTGCCTGACATCTCGGGTTTCCTAAGCACATTTTTAACAGGATAATTGGTTTTAACATGAATTCTATGTGTCTCAAAGTAATGTCTAAGCTTTGTTGATGCGATAAAGAGCCAATATTAACTTTTCTAAATGAGAATATCTAGTTTCAGCATCTAATAAACTTTTACTAACATAATAGACAGGATATTGCTGACCTTCATGATCCTTTATAAGGACGACACTTACAGCATTCCCTGATACTGCGAGGTATAGGGACAGTGGTTCACCATTCTCTGGCTTCATAAATAGAGGTGCAGTTGAAAGATACTGCTTCAAATCCTGCAGGGCTGCTTCATGCTTCTCTCCCCATTCGAACTTCTTGTTTTTCTTCAAGATATCGTAAAATTCCTTGCATTTCTCGGAGGATCTTGAGATAAATCTATTCAATGCTGCTACTCGCCCTGTTAACCGTTGAACATCCTTCATATTTGAAGGTGATTTGATATCCAAGATAGCTTTAATCTGCTCCGGGCTTGCCTCTATTCCTTTTTTGGTCACCATATACCCTAGAAACTTTCCTGCCCCCACTCTGAAATGGCACTTAGCAGGATTTAGTTTCATGTTATACTGATCCAGGATATCAAATGCTCCCTTAATATCCTGGAGGTGATCCTCAGCCTTTTTAGATTTTACCACCATATCGTCGATGTATACCTCCATGGTGTCCCCCAGCTTGTCTTTAAACATCATGTTTACCAATCTCTGGTATGTTGCACCTGCATTTTTCAAACCAAAAGGCATAGCAGTATAACAATAAATACTTGTTGGTGTCATGAAGGCAGTATCCTCCTGGTCCGAAGGTTCCATTTGAATCTGCTGAAATCCTGAGGATGCATCCATGAAGGTTAACATCTCATGGCTGGCAATAGCATCCACCATTGCATCAATATGAGGAAGAGGAAATGGGTCTTTGGGACAAGCCTTGTTCAAGTCTGTGTAATCTACACAGACTCTCCATTTCCCATTTTTCTTCTGTACCACGACTACATTTGCTAGCCATCTTGGAAACTTGACTTCTCTGATCATCTTAGATTTCAATAGCCTCTCTACTTCTTCCTGAATGATCATATTTCGCTCTGGAGCAAACTTCCTCCTCTTTTATTGGACAGGTTTGAATGATCTGTCAATACCGAGCTTATGTGTTATAATATCTTTGGAAATGCCTGTCATATCCTCGTGCTTCCACGCGAACGTCGACATCCTGCACTTCAAAAAGTTAGTTAACTGTTCTTCAATATCCTGAGGGATATTGGTTCCTACGAGCACCGAGATATCCAGATTATCCTGATCCAGGATAATTTTCTTCATATCCTGCTCTGAAGCCTTGATGATATCATGGGCCCGCATCTTTAATTGCTATGCTGCATTAGGCTTAGTTGAGGATTTCATTGAGGATGAGTAACATTCCTTCGCCTCCTGCTGATCACTATCAACCTTGACAACCCCCCATGGGGTAGGGATCTTGATGCATTGATGATAAGTTGATGGCACAGCCTTCATATCATGGATCCATGGCCTGCCCAGTATGATGTTATAGCAGGATAGGGAGTCCATCACACAGAAACTTTGTATTGAGTTGACCCCTTCAACATATACTGGTAACTTTATCTCTCCCACTGTGTTCCTAGCCTCTCCACTGAACCCTACAAGCACGGTGGATTTTGAAGTGATATCCATTGGAGATACATTTATTCTTTTCAAAGTTTCTAGTTGGATTATGTTGATGGAGCTGCCATTATCCACCAATATCCTGCGTACAAAATGGTTAGCCACATATAATGTTATTACGAGAGCATCATGGTGAGGATCCTGGACAGTATCCCTGTCATTACTGTCGAAAGTGATCACGTTATCAGTTGTGAGGGTAGTCATCCTGGCTGGTTTATCTCCCCTTTCGGCCTTAGCTTCCTTTGCATGTCTCTTGGGGGAATACGAAGTCCCACAAATGTCGGATCCTCCTGAAATAAAGTTGATTATCTTGGCATCCGCAGGAGGTGATGCTGCTCGTTCAGGATCCTTCTCAGTATCCTGACCCTTATTCTTCTTTTTTCCTAGGAGATCCTTCAGATATCCCTTGCTTAGAAGATAACTTATTTCTTTTCTTAGAGCAATGCAAACCTCAGTTACATGTCCGAAATCTTCATCGAAGGCACACCATTTGGACTTATCCTTCCAATCAGCTTTTTGTTGATTCTTTCGAGGCCACCTAGCTTTGTCTCCTAAACCCTGCATAGCATACATTAATTCAGGTATGTTAACAGAAAAGCAATATTCAGATAACTCAGGATATTCTTCAGGATCCTCGTCTTCAACAGCATTCACTTTCTTGTTGTCATTTCTGCCATACGGCTTAGAGCGATATGGTTTAAATGAGGATTCTGACTTCCTATTAGTTGCCTCATAAGTGGTGGATGAGTTCATCCTCTCTTGCATCTTTTTGTCATCCTCTAGTCGAATATATCTTAGGGCCCTGTTTCGAGCTTCATCCAAGTTCCTGCATGGGTTCATTACAAGATCTTGGTAAAATTGAGAGTCTTTTTGCACCCCCATCTTGAAAGCCTGCACAGCTATTGCAACATCAAGATGTGGAATATCTAAGGATTCTCGGCTAAACTTGTTCACATAATCTCTTAAGGATTCCTGAGGTCCTTGAGTTATCCTGTAGAGATCACTTGTTAGTTTTTCAAAACTTCGACTACAAGAAAATTGACTATTAAATAAATTCACTAGGTGAGCAAATGATGTAATCGAATGAGGAGGAACATTTAAGAGCCATTTCAAGGCCGATCCTGTTAAGGTAGAACCAAACCCCTTGCATAGGCATGCTTCCTTGAGCTCCGGAGGGATAGGGTTAATCTCCATTCTTTCCCTATACTGGGCAATATGCTCTTCAGGATCCGTAGTCCCACCATAGAGCTTCATGTTGGGGGTTTGAAATCTTTTTGGGATTTTAGCATCACAGATAGGATATGCAAAGCGAGATATCCTGTGGCTGTCTTGGGACACTTCCGGAATTGGCTGGACCACTCCAGGTACACTGGATATCATGTCCTTCAATTTCTGAAGCTCCCTAGTAAATGTTGACGTCATACCTGCATCCTGCAAAGATCCACTATTGTTAGTAGCAAGAATATTATTATTTGACACGTTACCAGTCTGTGGATTCTGGCCATATCCTGAAGCATATCCTGAGCTCCTCACAGTTGACATCCTGACCGAGGAGGGTATTTCAGGAGTATGATTCCGAGAATGGCTAGGCACAATATTTCCCCTGTTATCCTCAGTATATACGGCCGAACTGAAGTTCAAGGCTCTGGGCAGTAAAGGAGTGACATTATCCTCAGCGGGCCTGCTTGAGCTAGATTTCAAGAGTTGTATTTCTCTCATTAGCATTTGGTTGGTTTCTTGCTGTTGCCTCATCTGTTCCTGTACACTACCAAACAAGGTTAGAATTTCGTCATTAGAAGCCAGAACAGGACCAGATCCCTGAGTGTTCCGAGTAGGGATAATATCCTGAGGTTGTGAAGAAGCTTGCATCCTTGGAGGAGGTGGTGGAAGCGTTGAACCAATGGTAGTAGAGGTTGTAGCAGACACGGTGGAGGAGCTCATGTTTGATCTTAAGGCCATTGTAAATAGTTTGGCAAAAAGTTTTGAGAATAGAAAACCAAGTAACGATTTCGCGAAAGTTTTTAGTAATGATAGCACCACTCGCCCCACGGTGGGCGCCAAATTGTTTTGGTCAAAAATTACCGAAGCAATTAAGTGATCAAATTAGTTAAGTGAGGTAGTGTGCTAAGAAAGTGTGTTGAAAATATGTTGATTAAGTTGTTTGCAAAAACAGTTTCCAGGATACGGCTCAGGATATTGAGCTGTATCTACGATCAAACTATGAGCAAAAAGTAAAGGGGGTGACACGAGATATATGAGGAAAGCCCTTGATCGATCTGGATCGCCAACACAAAACCTCAGGAGCTGACAATTGCAGCTGCCTTGTTCTTCTTATTGCTTTAAACATCAGGATACAGTGCAGGATATTGATCAGATCGCTAAGTGTTACAATACTTTTTGTGAGAGTGAAGTTGCGAGAGAGAAAAGTGTTAGAAAGCAGTGAGTGTTGTTGTGTCCTATTCGATCTGATTTATCCACCTATTTATAGCTAGTAAACGAAAAAAAAAAATCTCCTATAAGTATGGGATGCCTTCGAATATTCTTTAGTAGCCGTTGGAGACCAGGTAAAGCGGGTTCAACGTCCTTCTTTGAACAACTTAGAGCGAGTCTTCAGGAGAAGAGGTCCTCATGAACGTTGCGAGCTTGGACTCATATTCCTGTACATAATCCGTTAGTGATCCTCAGGATATCATCCAGGATGTTACCAATATCCTGAATGAGTATCCCGGGCATGAATATATATCATGAAACTAAGATATAACTTAAGATATTGCCCAGGATATGGGCTCAGAATTTCACCCATAACAAGATCATTAGAGTTTCTTGTCATATCTCGTTGGGAAAAAAAAGCTAGAAACTAAAGGAAAGTAGCGCATGCCTATGTAATCTTGGTTGGGGATAGCGACTCTACAACCGGAATACCTCTAGGATGTGTGAAATCAAACTTGCAAGTAAAAAGTACCGAAGCCTAAGTAATCCGAGTTGGGAATAGCGACTCTACAGCCGGAATGCCTCTGGGTTAGGGAAAGCAACGTCTACGCTCGTTAAAAGGAAAAAAAAGAAAAGAAAGCAAAAAAATAAGAAAAGATTTGATTTTAAACTCTCTTGATCTTGGTATAAAACGGTTAGGAAATAGCCCAGTGGTTGTTCCTTTTGTCCTATAAGCTTGAGGGGGGATTAGGTGGACTTGTTATTCTTAGCGTGAGACCCTAGGTATATTGACCGCACTTGAACTAAACTTGCATGATAATGGCTTGGAACCGGGTTTGGGTTTAAGAGGACAAGTATACTTGCAATCGCGGCTAACACAAGTTTCGGTTTTTAATAAGAAATTTATGCTTTTGTCCCGAATGATTATTCCGACTATGATTCCGTAATGCATAATTCTTTTTCGGGGATGAAAAAAGGTTAAGTGTGGGGATATTTGATATGTAGTAAAATACACATATTTGTCCCGTGTAAATTGTATAATTATTGTATAGGTTTTATTTATTTTTATTTAGTTTTAGTGTTTTACTATATTATTTTGTGTTGGGCCAGGTCCTGGTGCAAATGGAGCAAAAAAGAGCAGTATGGAAATAATTAGCCAGTTGGGCAGAGTGGGGCGTCAGGGATTGAAGGAAATTCGCCGCTATTTTCTGTGAGTGGGCCGATGCCACTATCTCTATTTTTTAAGTTAGAGTGCTGCCACAAAACATATATATTTGGATCGAAAGAAAGAGCTAGGCCCACATCAATATATAGTTTTATAAATTGAGTTCATCTAATTTATTGGTGTTGGGCTGCATGAAGTTTGGGCTACTAAAATAAACATTGAGAGAAGGCCGCCAAACAAGAATAAAAAGCCACCAGATTTCGTGAATACGTGATGTTGGGCCCCTTTAACACCTAATTAGACATATTATGACATAATAATTAAAACCCTAGTGCTACACAATTCAATGATTCACAGAAAAGGAATCTTGGAAAAAAAGTAATATCTAATTGATATTATATATACACATCGAACTTTAGAATTAGGGGGAGTCCTACGAAAAGAATACAAAATCGAATAGAAGGATATATTATTGTAGTTGTTGGCGGCTGTTAGAATATATTGGAAGAGGAGGCTGCAACATCAGTTGAGACGCACGAAGAACACATCAGGGATCGAAAAGAAAAAGAAGAAAAAGAATTGGTTCAAGCTGTGGATCAGGATTCAAGTCGGGTTCGTAAACGTGTTAGTTTGTTTTAAATTCTTTACATTATTTAAACCTATGAATATGTTTTGCTACTCGGTTCAGACTTGTTTCTTGTTCTTGAATATAGTTCTTGACTAATTTTCTTTTACTACCTAGGTTATGACGATTGTTTGATAAAGTTTGGATTTTTATTTGTTATTAACGTTGGTTTATGGGTTTTCTTGAAAAGTAAAGAACTATTGAACCTTTGATTTGGTGTATATGCGCATCTTGTGTTGATTTTCAATTAATTGCTCGTTTCACATGAATCTTGATGAATGTCTTTCATAGAATAGGTTCGTGTTAGTTATCTAATCTCACGAGTTTGGGTAATTTTTGGGTAAATCGGCCGATAACCTTAGAAAAGGTAATTAAGAGATTATTAAAACTTGATATTATACTAATCTTGTCGCTGTAAGGCTCGAGGTTATTAATAGGTCTCGGTTTGGTATATAGCTAGGATTAGGTTTTGTAAGAAATCAGTCTTAGTTCCCTAATTATTCTCATGTCTATTAAACCAAGTTAAAATCCATAGTTGCCTTAGACTTTCACGCTGTAAGGTAGATTGTCATATTAGGGCACTTTTCAAGAAGTTAGAGGACTGTAAGGAAATCTAACAACCGGTAGACGTAACAGCCTTGTAGAGTCTCACAAGTTTCTTCATGAGAAGGGCCGGGAGGTCTTAGTATGGATTTCTTAGGGTTTAGCATTAAAAGATCCCGGTTCCATACCTCTTTAGTTTCGAATAGAAATCCATTCCTAGTTGAACATGAGTCTAGCCTAGGTTCCATACCGCTTGTTGGCCTTGAGGAGCAGGAAGTAGAGCTTGTTGAGCAGGAGCTTGACCTTGAGCTAGAGCTGGAGATTGACGTGGACTAGTACAGCAGTTGGCGGTAAAATGCCCGTACTTGTTGCAGTGAACACAGTATCTGCAAGCAATCCCCACGGGATGATGATAAGTACAGGTAGGGCAAGCCAGGTGAGGACCAGTATACGCACGCTTAGCCAGCGGTGTGTTGGTGACCGGTGCCGCTATTTGTCGGTGTTGGGGCTGCGGTTGAGCATGTATTGCCTGAAGCGGAGCGGCAGCCGTGACAGCGCAATTCTTGCTACTGTTGTTGTTGTTCTTTCTCTAGCAGCGGGAGGACTTTGAAGCTTGCGGAGCGGCGGCGGTTTCAGCGGTGGGAGCAGCGGTAACTTGGTGAAGATTCTTGGAGGCCTTATCAAAGTAACCAGCCTTAACCCGCTTGTCGTTGATCTCGGCAGCGAGCAGAAAGGTTTCTTCAATAGTTGTCGTCTTCGCAGCTTGAACGAAATCAGCCACGCAATACGGTAGAGCACGGATATACTTCTTGATGGTGATTTCGGGGGTAGTAACTTGGCCTGGACAGATTATGCTCAGCTGCTTAAAGCGGGCAGTTAAACCTGCGTTGTCGCTATCCTTTTGTTTGATGTGCTAGAACTCGTCCTCCAACTTTTGGAGCTCGTGGGGAGGGCAGAACTCCTTCATCATGATGTCTTTCAACTCGTCCCACGTAAGCCCGTAAGCTGCATCATTCCCTCGCTTGTTTCTTTCGGCAGTCCACCAGTCTAGAGCCCTGGACTGGAAAATGCCGGTAGCGTTAACAGTGCGAAGGTTTTTCGGACAGCCGCTTTGACGCAGGGTGAGTTCGATAGAATCAAACCATTGAAACATGGCAGTAGGTCCATCTTCTCCGGTGAATTCTTTGGGTCCGCAGGCTTTGAACTGCTTGAAGCTAAAAGTAGACTTAGGAGCATCAGTCCTAGACTCCTCAGAAGACTTGCTAGCATTTTCATTCAGCTCGCTGGCAATCTGCGGAATGACTTTTGCCATTTGCTTTGTGACGAGAGCAGCGATGAGCTTGTCTTCATGATTACGAGAAGCAGAGCGGGAGTGAAGCGATCCAAATGACGACATTGTCTGCAACAGGCATTGCCATAGGACTCAGATACTATATAATCGAATCTCACCTCACACGCACTATTATTAAAGCTCAGGAACACAATCAATCATATAAACACATATTCACGTAGGCACATAAACACAGAAACACATAAACACGTAGAGCACCGAAGCATGTAAGCCATAGAGTCCACACTATATTTTGCACGTATTCTCCTACATTTGTCGTACATATTCACCTATCTTTCAAAGTTCGCGCGTTCAAGAATATCGATTTCGTTTAGCGAGTACACAACGAGCAGCTTAGAGAGCAATATAACGCAAGCAAGCGATTTGTTAGCGTGTTGAGATAGATGTGCAGTGCGTGTCGTGTGTGTCGATCAAAGCGAACAGTGAAAAGCGTATAAATCACCAAAAACCCGAAACATATAAATAGGTAAAACCACATAAGGCACATAAAATTCCATATAAAAACAAAAAAATATCAGAGTTAGCAGTTGCGGGCTCAAAATCAAAACACATAAAATCAGCGATTGCGAGCTTGAAATCGAAAATAGATTGTCTTAGGCTGATAGACGTCGACTACCCAAAGTGATTCGACTATTCTCAAGGACTACAAGTATACGTCTTGGCCTCTATCACCACCTTACGGTGAATGGCACGCATCCTCGGTTATACACGCAACTCAAGTCTTTAGAATCCATCGAGACTTTTGTAAAACCACAGTAGAGAACGGAACAAGTGATCAAGATTTGGGTTTCACCCCTAACTTAACAACCCTATTCCTGTTTGTGTGATAGAATCACGAGATTGAGAGAGAAAAATTGTGTCGAAGTGCGGATTTCACTCCTGATTCAACGCAAATTCTCTTGTTTATAGTAAAAATGTGGGTCGAACAAGTGATCCAATCGAGAGTTTGTGGTTTTCACACCTAATCTCGATCTAATCACTCATTCATTTTCGAAAATAGTGCAGTGCGACTGCCTTAGGAAAGGCAGTGTGACAGTTTAGCATGTGCGGGGCGATCGAGTAACAGAAATAGGCTCGTGCGGAACCCCTAACGGGTTTGTACAAGGCCGTCTATTGGTACTTAGACTATAGACTAGGTCGTTTCTAAGACATCGACCCGGACTAGGTCGAGTCTTGCCTAATTCCCTATAGTTATGGCTCTGATACCAATCTGTCACACCCCAACCGATTACGGAAACATCGGGGCGCGGCACTGAGCGAAACAGATTGTCCAGGAGAAATCCATAACAACTAATATTACCGAATATTTAACGTTAAGTCCCATACCAAAACATATCCAGCAAATAATTATTACAGACATATTATCTAAAAGACAATAAATTGTTTCGACAACTCAGAATTTAGATAGTGTTCGTTTCTAGACCCATCCTAGCTTGATTCCACAAAGATAGCAAGCAAGCATCCTAAGCATTCAAACACCTGTCACATACGTTAAAATAGTGGTCAATACACATGGTGTAAAGGTGAGCATACAAGTTTAATACTATAATAGAATTCGAAATCGTTTACGCATAACCAGCATGTAACATGTAGCAAGGTGAAGGCTAGTAGGTTATCGAAAATGAAATATGCACAGACGTGACTGCGAGTTGTAGAATGCGCCACACATAACCAGCATGTCCACGACAGGTGCTGAGTCCAAACTATAGTACTATCGTTGCTAAGGTGTCAGGCAACAATCACTGTGTAAACATAACATACAAGCATTCATTGAATAACACGTAACATGCAATAATGGTCAGCGTATAAATAGTGTTTGCGTTGTGTGTCGATTGTGATTTGAATAAGTAACGTATGTAACACCCAAAAGTGCATAAAGCAAAAAGGGTTCGAGTATACTCACAGATTGTGTTTAAGTAAATAAACACTCTCTTGGATTGAAGGGAGCGTTGAGGGATTAGCCTGAACAGTTAACGATAGCATAAGCGAAAGGACAGCGCGTTAAACGGTGCGAAAAAACCAAGTGACGAATGGTAATCTGATCGGATGGCAATCCGATCGGATGGTCATTCGATCGGATGTCAATCCGTTCGGATGGTCATCCGATCGGATGGCCATTCGGTCGGGTTGACATTCGTTTGGGATGGATGTGTTTGCGTATGATGGCTTTAAAGTTTTCGTTGTAGCATTTTGAAAACAGAGAAGTATCTCTACCCTTCAGGTCGTTCGATCGAACGGTCGTTCGATCGGATTGCGATCCGATTGGTGAGACATTTCTAGTGAGAACAAGTTCACAGCAGGATGGTCATTCGATCGGATGGTCTTCCGATCAGATGGCAATCCGTTAGAAACTGTTGATCTTTGAAAATTTCTAAAATGTTTAAGTGTTGGAGATCTAAACGTCAACCGATCGGATTGTTGTTCAATCGGACGGTAATCCTATCGACATTCAGATCTTTTGAAAGTGTGAAAATGTTTAAGTGTGGAAGCTCAAGCGCAATCCAATTGGATTGTCATTCGATCAGATGGCAATCTGATCGGACGACAATCCGTCCCAAAATCTGATCGTTTTGAACTTGAATAATTTGAAAAGTTTGCGATTTGATCGAGACGGTATGACAATGTGCTAAACAATGGAAACTCCTTCAGCCCTAGGTTATCCGATCGAACAGGAATCACCCTAATCCGATCAGTTAACTGTTCGTGACGGGTGGTTTCATGTTCAACCCGAAATCGGTTGTCCCGTTGATAGGAATCAGATCTCAAAACTTGCACATCACTAGAGAAATGAGTAGAAAGCCTGAACGAGCTCTGATTCTATCGGTTTTGAGTGCATTGAGTGTAAAAGAGTTGAAAGAAAGTTGGAAAAATATCTTTCAATCCTTTTAACTTTGAAAATGTTTAGATCTATGCGAAATCGTTGTTAAATCATGTGGAAATCCTTCAGATCTGAGTTGTTCTTGGTGGAATGAAGCCAAATCTTGAAGTTCATAAGAACTCCATGATGACATCATCCTAGAACACCTCAAATCTGCTGATTTCACGGTTAAAAGTTAAGATTCAAAGGTGAAAATGATGAAGAAGTGTGCATAGATGATAGAAGTACAAGATTTGAGTTGAAAACTTACAAGAATCGTGAGAAATCGAGAGAAAAGTGAGCTTGAGCGCAGGTAGAACGAGAGAGAGCTGTCACATCACTGTTGGTGATGTGACAGGGGTATTTATAGGTTGCCAAAAGGGGAAAGGTGTGCACATGTAACGGATCAGATGGCACTTCGATCAGATGGCCATCCGATCGGATGGTCATCCGAACGGATGACCATTCGATCGAGTGATCCGGCGAGTTGGATTTCGGCGTTTCGTTTTGCGTGTTGTGTGTTGTGATGCGTTTAAGCGAGCGTTGATTAAGCGATGTGATAGATTAATAATAACCACACAGATACTATATCTAACATACAATCATCCTAAATAACTTGCGTTTAGAGTTTGCGATTCAATTTCGTTGCGATAGAGTTGCGATTGTGTTTTCGATTAATCACCACAAACATAAAGTAAACATGCACAAGCAACACACAAGTGGCACACACATGTAACACAATATATAAAGAACCTATAAATCAAGTTACAAATGCGATTGCGATATGATTAGTGATAAACATGCGATTAAACCTCGATTATTAATAGATACTCCACACAATACAACTAAAGCAATAAAATAATAGAATTCGATTACAAGTCAAGAAGCACAAATCAGTAATTAAGCAAGGAGTGACAGATCGCAATTAGCAATCTTTTCTTCCTTTGACTTTGACTTGTACTTTGACTTTCGTAACACGGGGTGTTACATTCATTGCATATGATATATGTAAACAAACTATATGAATAAAAAGCACAATGTTCATCCATTCATCATAAGTGAAAGTGAATACAAGTCATACGTTGTTCGGTAATAAAAGTCAACACGAGTTATAATGTTTTACAAAGACTTGTTTCATAATAAAGTTTTTAAAACGCAAAGGCTTTGCATCCTATGTCTCATCGAAGATGAGATATATGGACCAAACCCTTCAAAAGCGGATGACATCGCCAACAAGACAACCATATTCTTCGTGATAACCATAGCGCCAAGATCCACTTAGTTTCTTGAAATACATGTAAGTTTAAAAACGTCAACAAAAGTTGGTGAATTCATGTGTTTTGAGTTCACATCAAATGAATCTTAAAAACATTTGAAAATTCGTGTATAGAAAACCGGTATGTAAAGCGTCTATGAAATCGTTGGTCATTAATGTTTTGCAAGGACATTAATATGTGTGACGACATAGGAAGCACTCAATCCTTTGACAATTTAGTACCGATCCACTCGATTGGGACAACAAAAGCACTCCATGCGGCCACACAAAGGACCCATGAGTGGGGCTCGCACGTACCCGATAGATCTACCCCTTTTATTCCTTGGTCTTATAAAAGATTAATGGTGCTTAAGAGACACCATATTCACACATAATCTAGTGTCACAACCGGTCATAGGAGGAAGCACGAGGTGTGATCGTGATTGATTCTCATTGCATACGAATTAGCAAACATACTATATGATTAAAATAAACTCCAAATGTCATTCCGTAAGTTTCAAAACACAAACATGAGTTAATAATAGTGTTTACATTACTTCAAAGTAAACTAAGTTTTAAAAAGT
This sequence comes from Helianthus tuberosus, assembly GCA_030545235.1. Lineage (NCBI taxonomy): Eukaryota > Viridiplantae > Streptophyta > Magnoliopsida > Asterales > Asteraceae > Helianthus > Helianthus tuberosus. The sequence continues at coordinate 64,004,161 of CM060420.1, forward strand.
TAACAACGTAGTTCAAGTTTTAAAAGATCAAGGATTTGTTCCTCATATCACCGCAAGGAGGCGGGATATAACGAACAACCCAACAAAAGTGGCATGGAGTTATGACGCTTTGTCACACCCTCAAAATCCACAAGCGGAGTATTACCGCAAGGCGTGTGACTGACCAGGATCATACCACCAATCATACTGAACATTTAAATAAAGTAAAGTAAAACCATAGCAAACCAAATGTTTAAAGTTCACCAAACCAAAATCCAAAACCAAATTTAAAAGTTAGCGGAAGTGTAAAGTCTAAAACCCATAAATAGTTTAAAACATAAAGTTTAATGTTAGGAACCCCACAGTTGGTTCCTTGCCACAAAGATCACTCCGCATGCAAGCCCCTGCCATGTACCTAACGACCTGCAAGGCATGTGGTAACGTGTCACCAAAAGGTTGGCGAGTTCACAGTTGGTTGTCTGTTTTAAAGTTGTTCCAAAAACCATAATTTGTTACAAAAATCATGAGTTGTCAAGTTCCTTGTTCTCATAACCATATACTATGGGGGCTACCCCGATGTTTCAAACCACTAGACCCGTACCGTATCGACTACTGACTTAAGTTATGTTGAGTGCCCTGAGTCAATGTCTATCATCATTGACTATGTGCCCAAGTCCATTAGTCCATGCCCGTCCTCTGCGACACGGTGTGAGGCTTGTCAGACCTAATAGCGCTATTTAACTAATGACCCGTTCGCCAATGGCCCAACGATTAAGTCGATATAAAAATGAGGGACTTAAGATAGAGTTGTTGTCTAGTAAGTTTAAGATTGTCGCTCTTCCCAAGGAGAGTGGAGGTACGTATTCTACCCAAGGAGAATACGCAGATTGTATCCCACCTAAGGGGGATAGTTGTTACTTAACCCATTCCCAACCCTCCGGGAATCCCATGCTTTGACGAAAGTGTGAACTCACCTTTGGTTACTCGGTTGGTCTCTTAAAATTGGTTAACAGTCAAGATAGGTCAATCACGTCCTAGTATGATTACCATTTAGTTCATTAGTGTATTCAAATAAGGCACGAAGCTCCTACACGCATCTACCACATAACATGCACTCACTTTGACAGTTTCCGCACATATACATATCCCACCTATAACTAATCATGAACAAGCACACAATACTTCACATAACACTTTTGTTAACATATAACAAGTTGGATCATTATCAGATAGCATAACCGATATCTAGACACGCAAAATCACCACTTATGCTGTTTCAGCTTTAACATCCAAAACTAGGCTGTTTTCGGGTATTTTTATAAAATAGTTATCTTATTCCAAAAATTCTAAAAAATTAACAGAATGTTCTAAACGGTCCACTTCACATTGTGTAAAAATCTCGAGACCCAATTCATTACCAATTATTTTATAAAAATCATTTACAGGGCTGTGGTCAGATTCGTCACTTTCTGACTGCAGTCCACGGAAAAATTCATTTAAAATTCATCGTAAGTCCGATTGATGAAATTCCAGTTGGAGATTTACGAAGAAACCCGTGCCCATCTACTGTACAAATTTCATGACCTAACTCTATTCAGATTAGAAGTTATGACGAAAAAACACACATTTTCTGAAGAAAAACGCATCTTTTGCTGCTGTACAAAACATGCCTTTAAAAATAGCAAACGAACTCATAAAAATATGATTCCAGTGCCCTTTGAAGCGTTTTTCGAAAAAGTATAATTCAGACTTCAGAAAATCAAATTTTTGATTTATAACGGTCTGGTTACAGCCAACTGAAGTTGGTTGTTTTCGTTAATCAGCATTGTGTTTTTCGTTTAAACGATACCAAAACGTGCGTAAACGATCCCGACACTTTCTAATAATAACTAACAGCTGATTAAACATCAATTATCACCTAATCATATCAATGATCACAAAACCCTAGATACAAAACATCATGATTTTCACAAAAACGCAGCCAATGATCATTTATGCATGCATATCATCAATTAATTCAACAAATCACATCGTCAACCGAAATTAATCATGCAACCACAAAACCCTAGCATAACAACTCAATTTCACAGCCATGATTCCACCAAAAACACACCATGAATCGAAATCCAAATCAAGAATACTAACCTTGGAGCGAATAGAAGGGCTAACGAGGAAGAAGGAAGCGAACAAGAAGCTGAACTGGAATCGATTTGCGCAAGGGGGGGGGGGGTCTTCCTGGCCGTCGCACTCTATGGGGTGTTTAGGGTTTCTATTTTGATTTTTCTTGTTCCCAAATCCAAGTACATATAATTAAACACAAGGGAAGTTGGGCTAATGGGCTACAAGGAACAAGAGAGTGTGGGTTTGGGCTTATGTTTCGCATGGGGGAAACATGGGGTGGGGTTGGGCCCATAAGTGGTGCAAGAAGGAGAGGGGGTGGGCTTGGGTTGGATTTAATAAGTAATGGTTTCGCAAGTTTCACGAAATAACTAATTAAAACGTTTTACATCGCAAAGCAATATATTACAACGCTTCGTTTCACAAAATAACGTATTCCAATATCTCAATTTCGGGTTTCGGTTTCACATAATTCGCATTTCACATTACCAAGCACACAATCGTTCAAATAAAATAAATCACCAAATTCAATTCATTTAACGTACATGAAATTACACAATAAAAACGAAACGTTCAGGAATTTACACGAGTTGTCACATCATCCCTAAGTTGAAAGAAATTTCGTCCCGAAATTTAGCACATAGTTGCCGGAGAAGCTAGTTGTGTGGTGCGTTTTCCTGGGGTATCACATCATCCCCCCGTTGGTTTGGAATTTCGTCCCGAAATTCTGGTGTAGCTTCAGTATTGGACTCACCTTTCTTAAACAACTGGGGGTACTTGCGTTTCATCTGGTCCTCTCATTCCTAAGTGAACTCTGGGCCACGACGGCAGTTCCAACGAACCCGAACGATAGGTAACTTGGTTCGTTTGAGAGTCTTGATTTCCCGATCCATAATTTCCACCGGTTCCTCGATGAAGCGCAACTGGTCGTCGATAGTGAGTTCCTTGAAAGGAAAAATGAGGGTCTCATCTGATAAACACTTCTTCAGATTTGACACGTGGAAGACGTTGTGAACACCACTGAGTTCTTCGGGCAAATTCAGTCTGTAAGTCACCTTGCCGATTTTCTCAGTGATTTCAAAAGGCCCGACATATCACGGATTAAGTTTGCCCCGTTTGCCAAAACGGACCACACCTTTCCATGGTGAGACTTTAAGTAGCACACGACCCCTAACCTGGAACTCGAGAGGTTTCCTACGCGTATCCACGTAACTTTTCTGACGGTCACGAGCTACCGCCATTCTTTGTCTAATTTGAGCAATCTTTTCCGTTCTGTCGACTAGGAGTTCTGGGCCAGTGATTTGGCTATCGCCAACTTCTGCCTAGCATAGAGGTGATTGGCATTTCCGCCCGTACAAAGCCTCGAATGGAGCAGCTTTGATGCTGGTGTGGTAACTATCATTGTATGAGAACTCCCCTAAAGGTAGATGTCTTTCCCAGCCGTTACCAAAATCGATAACACACGCTCGAAGCATGTCTTCTAGAGTCTGGATGGTGCATTCAGTCTGCCCATCAGTCTGAGGGTGATACGCTATGCTCATGTCTAGTCGTGAGCCGAAAGATTTGTCCATCGCCTACCACAACTCAGATGTAGAGCGTGAGTCTCGATCAGAGATGATAGAAGTTGGCACTCCGTGCCTAAAGACTACTTCCTTCAGATAGATGTCTGCGAGTGTAGAAAACTTGTCAGTTTCCTTGATTGCCAAAAAGTGTGCAGACTTAGTTAGTCGATCCACGATCACCCAGATGGTGTCGTTTCCCCGCTGAGATCTAGGTAAGCCAGTGACGAAATTCATGGAAATTTGCTCCCATTTCCATGTTGGGATCTCGGGTTGTTGGAGTAGTCCTGATGGCTTCTGGTATTCAACCTTAACTCTGGCGCATGTCAAGCATTTACTAACATAGGTCGATATGTTAGCATTCATACTAGGCCACCAGTATGTGGTTTTGAGATCGTGGTACATCTTAGAGCCAGGATGTAACGAGTAACGAGACTTGTATGCCTCATCCATCACAAGCTCACGTAGATTACCATAAAATGGAACCCAGATACGCCCCGCTAAATAGAAAGCACTGTCTTCCTTTAGTTCCAATCGTTTCTCCAATCCCCGCAGGGACTCAGCTTTGAGGTTTTCTTCCTTCAATGCTTCAATCTGTGCATCACGAATCTGGGTAGGAAGACTGGAGTGAATCGTAAGCTGTAATGCACATACCCGCTTAGGTTTGGTTTTCTTATGACAGAGGGCATCGGCCATAACGTTGGCCTTGCTGGGATGATACTTGATCGCGCACTCATAATCATTCAGAAGTTCAACCCACCGACGCTGCCGCATGTTCAACTCCTTCTGATCAAAGATGTGCTGGAGGCTCCTATGATCGGTGTAAATGGTGCATTTGGTACCGTACAGGTAATGTCTCCATATCTTGAGTACAAACACTACTGCTCCCAACTCCAAATCGTGGGTAGTGTAGTTCTTTTCGTGGACCTTGAGCTGGCGTGATGCATAAGCAATGACTTTCTCACATTGCATCAACACACAACCAAGTCCTTGGATTGACGCATCACAATACACAACAAAATCTTCTGTGCCTTCAGGTAACGAGAGAATGGGGGCGCTACAAAGTTTCTCCTTCAATTGTTGAAATGCGGATTCCTGAGCATCACCCCATCGGTAGGTGACACCTTTCTGATTTAAAGTAGTGAGAGGTTGTGCAATCTTCGAAAAATCTTTGATAAACCTTCGGTAGTAACCCGCCAAACCCAAGAATTGACGGATTTCGGTTGGAGTACGAGGTGCAGGCCAGTTCTTGATCGAGTCAATCTTGGATGGATCAACGTGAATCCCATCCTCATTGACTACGTGGCCTAGGAAGTGGACTTCAAGAAGCCAAAAGTCACACTTCGAAAGCTTAGCGTAGAGCTGTTCTAATCGAAGAAGTTCCAGAATAAGTCGCAGATGGTGCTCGTGCTGCTCCTGACTTTTAGAATAGATCAAGATGTCATCAATGAAAACAATGATGAACTTATCCAAGTATGGTTTGCACACTCGGTTCATGAGATCCATGAAAACCGCAGGTGCGTTTGTCAACCCGAAAGGCATAACGAGAAACTCGTAGTGTCCGTAACGAGTCCTGAATGCTGTCTTGGAGATGTCTTCGTCTCAGAATCTCAGCTGATGATAGCCCGACCTCAGATCTATCTTAGAATAGAAGCTCGACCCTTGCAACTGGTCGAACAAGTCGTCGATACACGGAAAAGGATAACGATTCTTCACGGTCACCTTGTTGAGTTCACGGTAGTCTATGCACATTCGAAAGGTACCGTCCTTCTTCTTAACAAATAAGACTGGAGCTCCCCAGGGCGAGGAACTAGGACGAATGAAACCTCTGTCCAAAAGTTCCTGTAATTGCGTGGACAACTCTTCCAACTCAGACGGAGCTAAACGATATGGTGCTCGAGCTATAGGTGCTGCCCCAGGAGTTAGTTCGATTTAAAACTCAACTTGGCGATGAGGCGGAAGACCAGGTAATTCCTCAGGAAAGTCGCGTACGATCGGGATGTCCTCAATCTTCTTCTCTTTCGATGAAGTATCGGTAACAAGGGCAAGAACGGCAGTGTGGCCCTTTCGCAAACACTTCTGGGCCTTGAGGAACGAAATGATGCCCAGGACAGCACCACTCTTATCGCCCCGAATAGTGAGAGGTTCGATGTCAGGACGAGGGATGCGGACAATCTTCTCCTTACATAGTATCTCCGCTCGGTGTTGGGATAACCAGTACACCCCCACAACCACGTCGAAACTACCGAGAACGATGGGGATGAGATCGATAGAGAAAGTCTGACCAGCTAGAGTGAGATTATAACCCCTAACAATGTGCGTGGCCTCAAGGTTTTGACCGTTAGCTAGTTCTACGACATGCTTGGTGTTCAGAGGGGTCAGGGTACGTTTAAGCATCTAACTAACCCTTAAGGACATATAACTAGTATTGGCTCCCGAATCAAATAAGACCAAAACAAAATAGTCTTCCAGTAGAAACTTACCTGTCACAACGTTGGGGTCGTTCCTTGCTTCGCCTTGACCAATCACAAATACGCGCCCATTATCATTGTTGTTACCGTTGTTGTTCCCATTGCCTTGATTGTTGTTGTTGTTGCGATTCTGATTCAACTGTGGGCAGTTTCTTTAGAAGTGGCCCTCTGCTCCACACTAGAAGCACCCCTTGTTGTTACCCTGTGGCGGCTGTTGCTGATTCTATGGAGCTGGTTGTTGCTGTGGTCGGTTTTGATTTGCAGGATACTGACTCCTGCAATCCTTTGCTGCGTGGACTGGCTTGTTGCACCTTTGACAGTGGCCCTTGTTGCACGGCCCACTGTGGTGCAAGTTACAATGATTGCACTTAGGGTGATTTCCCTTGTACCCACCCTGACTTTGATTTCCAGTAGACTGCTGATTAGGGCTCTTGTAGTCATTGGTCCTTCGCTGCTGAGATTGAGGCTGAGTAGAGCTTGAGCCCTTGCTAGAATTCCCATCCCACGTACGCTTGTTGTCACTTAGAGCATCAGAAGTAGTGGCACTAATTCGTTTAGGTAGCCTGTTCTGCTCGACTGCCTGATCAGTGAGGTGGTGAGACAGTCGTATGATTTGCTGGATCATAGGAAGGTTCGCTGCAGTTACTGTAGGATCGTTTTGACGATCAAATGAGTCAATCAGAGGCAATACACAACTGTTTGAGAGGCGGAAACAAACAAACAGCTTAGAATATGTGTAGAATTGAGTAGAAAAAAGGGAATATCACTTTAACACACGTTTCTCATTAATATTTCACTACAAAATTCGGCAGCAGTTCGGTATACAACTTCTGATTCTGTGCCAAATGAGAAACTAACATCACATATATATAGCTTTCTAATTCCGCTTGAAAACACAACTTGATAGTTCAAACGGAATTACATAAAAGCCAGTTCAAGCGGAATTACAATAAACAAATATAAACTCTTATTTCATGTGTGATCATTCTATTTCATGTGATGTTATAATAACATGATGCAAGAGCGATGTCACTTGTATGATGTCATCATCAAGAATGATCACATCATTCTTGTTCAGATCCGCAACGAATCCAAGACTCGATATAAGACGAAGTCAACAGACATATGCACCAACAGTCTCCCCCTTGGATGTTGACGGAGTCTTCAGTACGAGACGTCAGAACGTCAAAACTTCAGTCTTAATCAGTCTTCATGCTTTCCAAAATATTTGATGCTGTCATCCTTCAAACTCTCTCTTTCTCTTCAATCACCATTATCAACTATTCTCCAGAATCTGAATCTAGCTCTTTCACTCTTCAAACTCCCCTTTGCTAACAGACTCCCCCTTAAGTTGTTCCGGGATCGCAGTCTGATATAGCATTTTCACAGGTTTTGGATCGGAAACCTTGCTTTAACTCTGCATAGGCTTCGACACGGGGATCTGCACAAATCTCTACCCAAGAGTAAGATTTAACTTTATGCTTACCATTTGTATTTAAAATGATTAAATTGGTTTCAAATTAATGAGCCATTTAGTCATTTCAAAAACATTTTTCATTTCAACAAACTCTCCCAATCTTGTTGTTCATCATGTTTAGCACTTTGAATTTTGAAAATCAGCTTTTCAGCATCAGTTGTCGAAAATAAGATGAAGTAAAATCTTTTTGATTTTTCAAAATTTTATGCTAAAACACTCCGAAAATCTTTTTGGATTTTTGTTTTTGAATGAAATACAGTAAAGAAATATTTACAAACAATATTTTTTAGGAGTTTGTGATAGAGGATCATATCAGTTTATTGAGACAAATCAGCTACACCGTTGATCTAAACATTACCACAAGCTTTTAAACAATTCACCTTAGATCATCGATATTGTGATCCACTTAACCTCCTCTAAGATGTTCGTAATGCTTACTGATACGATTAAGGTACATTAGATAGCACTAAAGTCTTATGCGCCCCACGATCTTAGCATATCCCCTCATCATGCAATACACTGACTCACGTAATGCCTTTAAACTTTCATCAACTGTGATTTGTGTAAAAATAAAGCAGAATGTTTAAACATTAACAATCAGGTCGATACTTCCGTATACGCAGAGAAAGTCCAATGTTTAAACAAAATAAGAAATAAAAACAAGTTGAAATTGTTTAGGCTTTAACCACCAGGTCGATACTCCCGTATACGCAGAGGTGATCCAAAGCTTAAACGAATCACCAAAGAAAATAAAGCAGAACGTTTAGGCAATAACATCCAGGTCGATACTCACGTATACGCAGAGGATGTCCAATGCTTAAACAAAATAAAGAAATAAAACAAGTTTAAATCTTTGCAAAATGAAAACACAAAATCACAGTGACTTTTCAGCAAAGTTGTGAAAGCTCACAAACTTAACCAGTTTTATGTCCTAAGACAATTAGCGATTACCGAGCAGGCACACAGTCAAGAAGGACAAAATTAAGTACTATGCGTTCGACCGTGTTTCCCACCAGACTTAGGCATTTTGCTTTATGTTTGTATCATTTTCGCAAAACTACTAGTCTTAGCTGAGCCTATCGACACATCCCTAGTGAGACTGTTTAAAACTTTATAAAACTTTACATTTCTCTAGCGTGCACTGATAATCCACTGATGTACTATCATTTCCTCTTTTTACAACAAAACTCATTTTGAATTTTTTTAATGTTTTTGACTTTTTCAAATTTTCTAATTTTTTTAAAATTCTTCTCCCCCTAAAATCAAAATTATATTTCAAATTTTGATTTTCTGGGAAAATTTGAAAAATAAAGTAGTAAACTATACAAACAAAATGACAAACTGATGAGAATCGCTTCAAATCGCCATCCACTTGGCTTAAACAATCAGAAGTCCCCCTGACAACAAACTATTTTCCCATTATGATTTCAAAACACTTAAGTTTGTTTTAATCAAAATGTTTTTTTCCGGAAAAGTAGTTTTGTTTGTCGTTTCACAAACATGGGGTTTCATTCATCACATTGTTTTCAACCACTTGCAGGTTTATCACAAAAACAATTTCCAATAATCATACCACTTTGAAGATAGTTAAATCAAGTACAACTTAATGTCCTTGATTAACTACTTGTAAGTCGAAATATCACAGTTACCAACCTGTGAATTTCTCAAGAAAGATGCTGATTCCTACTCCCCAATTACCAACCTGGGAGTTCCGGCAAGTCAGGGTTTTTCAGTTAAAGATATTCACCCAAGCCTGACGGTCCTTGGGTGATTCCGAGTCATCTTCACTCGGTTTTTAAACATACCATTTTGATTCATAAAATTCCTTTACCCCTTTGACTTTCCCGTCAACCATTTTTCCAAAAATGTTTAGAACATTGGGGTTAAAGGCTTTTTCAACATCAAAATCTTTCTTTTCAGAAAAAGATTGATTTGAAATCTCAACTTCGTCAACTTTTTGTTTATAATTTTCAGCTCGCAATGGTGGAAAATTGATATCATCCATTGGCGGAACTGAATTTTCTCCTTTTTGATCAACAGATGGCTCCTCTGATTTTGACGAATCAGATTCATTGCCAGAATGTGGCTCATCTGACTTTGATAAGTCAGATTCATCGCCAAAATGTGACCCCTTTGCTTCTGAAGAAACAAATTCTTTACCAGAAGGTGGCTCCTTTTTTTTCAACACAACCGATTCATCGCCGACCTTTATTGGAACTGTTTGATCAACAAATTTTACCTTTACTCTACCTTTTGTCCTCAGATTTGTATCTGATGGATTCATTTTACTTGACTGACTTTTTGTTGAGCAAAGCGATTCATCAGAACTTTTTTCTGAATTAACCGTTGTACCCGAGGACAAAATCCTTTCGAGATACTCTCGTGCTTTCTTTCTTTTCTTTCTCAATCGATCTTTCTGCCCTTGTGAAAGTTTCACTTTCTGTTCTTTCACTTTCGGTTCTTTGGGCTTTTCATCACTTTTGACTGATTTCTTCACCATTCCATGAGATTCAGCCCTCGATCTTCCCTTTGATCTCATTGGGCAATCTCTGGCAATGTGACCTTTGATTTGGCAATTATAGCATCTCCTCGTCTCAACCCACTGATTTTGGCAGTTAACAGCAATGTGTCCTTGAACACCGCAAGTGTAACACACTCTGTTATCGTACCATTCACCACTTTCACACCACACACTTAGATCATAGCATTGTTTGGCTTTGTGGTAATCTTCACTCCTCTTGAAAACTGGATTTGGCTTTTGAGCACTGTGGTCAAACCTGCACCACTCATTACCAACTGTTTTTGAGTTTTGATTTTTTATTTTTTGTGGTTTTTTTTATCACGATTGGATGATTGAACTGATGAGCTTTTACTCTTGTTTTGAACTTTTTCTGAATTTTTACCTTTTTGTTTCTGTTCCACTTCCTTCTTCAAAGGTTTTTGCTTAGAGCATTCACCCTTTTCAGTCGATTGCGGAACAGTTTCTTGAAATTTTTCTTTTAATTTCAAAAACATTTTCTGTTTTTCATTTTTCTCATTTTCATCATCAGTTTTCTCATCACAATCTTCAATTTTGACTTTGTCAAAATTTGTGACATTGTCACTTATTGGAACAGAATTGATTGGTTTTGGACAAAGCTGATCTAGCAATACAGATGAGGTCACAAAACCTTTCAATTTTTCTTCTAACTCTTTGATTTTGTTTCGAGCACATTCAGCTTCGTTTTCAAGTCGAATAATTGTCTGAAGATGAGAATTTATTGCAATTTGTTTTTCAATATTGTTTTTGCTAAAAACAGATTTCTCATCTTCAAGAATCCTTATTTGACTTTGAAATTTTGTTTCATTTTCTTTCAAGTTTTTATTTTCAAGCTTTATCCAAAAATCTTCATTTTTTGAAGATTTTATCTTATCTTTTTTTTTGGGTTGAGTGAACCAATTTATCAAACTAACGACAAAATGCACTTTACATCAATATCGCAGGTAAGCGAGCAACAAGCTGCGCCGCTACCCCTTTCTGGATAGCAAACCCTAGCCTATTAAAAACAAACCCCTGCCCCCTTGTTGATGAGCCACTGCTGCGGACAACCTGTTGGACCCTAGTCAGCAAATGGATAGCTTCTGGAGCCAGGGATCCAAAGGTGTCGAAGGCGAAGGGGAAAAATGCATGTTGGTTATCAGCACATACTTTAGCGTGTTTGTCCACCTTTTTAGATTCTGCTTTCTTTACCGCTTGTCCTGCTATAAACCCATTTTCCCTTAAACCAGCTAAGGGAGAGACTCCTGTGAGATCTACACAAGCATGTTTCCCTTTCGCCCAGCCAAAGACGAGCAGGTCCACTGGTCTTAATGTAGATCTCCCTTCCATGGGGTCTGTAAGGAAATTCACAGGGGCCTCCTTCTTGGCAGAAATCCCCGCTCTCCTCAAGATGTCCCCCAAAACATCCCTCACCCAGTCATGCCGGTATTTAAAACCAGGGAGCTCCTTGCAATGAACAGCATGCTCCCCATATTTATCCATGCTAGCTTTACGGCAGATTGGGCAGGTTTCATCTTCTGGATACATAGGGATCATCAGCCGGTATTTGAGGATAGCCCTGTACTCAACAGCCGACATGCATTGCCCCAGCCCCTCGATCGGGATAACAGTCAAAAAGTCTTGCGCATGGGGGCCTTTCAAGCACTCAATCACCGCCTCATGGCGGGGAGACAGATCAAGTGTTTCTCCCAGATTTCCAGCGATTTTCTCAAATAGAGCATTCGCCAAAGTTTTTTGTGGCTTTGGGGGGGGGGTGTCCATATTAGAGAAACCGCCAATGTCAAAGTCTGGAAGAGAGACACTTAAATACTCGAGGGCCTATTGATAGTCTACGTCAAGCTTATCAACCCCACCGTTCCGAAGGATGTGGTCTTGCAATACACACGACTGAGCTCTAGACGCCACAAAAGCATAAATTCCAACATCCCGAGCTGAAAGGAGGCCCAAACCACCCAGGCGCATCAGCAAAGATGCCAAACGCCACTGAAGTTCACCAAAGTAGGGCCCCCCGCAAACAACAATGTCTTCAATAGCCTTTCAGAGACCATCGTCAAAACAGGATACCGCATTTGGCATCAAGTGAGGTTGGCAGGTCCGCAGCCCAAACAGTAACTTAGCTACCCCCATGCATGACCTTAAAAGAAGAAGCTCGCACTGGGGGTCCTGTAAGCAGGGCAAGAGTTTCATAAGGTCAACCGCTGTCGATGCCCGCCGCCCTGCTAATTCCCCAATAAAAGCAGAGTCTCGGCTAACCGCCCCCAAGGAGCTTAACCCCCCTTACAGGTCTACCTATCCCTCTTGGGAAAAGGCCGTCCTGCACCTTGAGACCGTCACAAGATGGCCAGTACACTTCTGTTTTCTTAATATTGAGATGGAGGCCTATGGATGGTCCCTCCGTGTTGATGATGTCCAAGGCTTTAGCAACTTCCATTGCATTACCTATGATCGTACCATCATCCAAATACCAAGCATGAAACGGGAGGTTACAGTGCTCCTATACACGGAGAATAAAGGGATGTAAGGCTAGGGCAAAGAGGAGGGGCCCCAAGGGATCTCCCTGTTGCACTCCAGTGGTGGCCCCGATACACTCGCTGCCAACATACAACCGAGCAGGTTGAGCGTACAGGAACTGGACCCACCGATAGATAAATGGGCAACGTTGGTGGACCTACTGGAGGAACGCTGAGCGGTCAACCATGTTGAAAGCATTGGTGAAGTCTACCGTAAGTAAGGCCATGGACCCATCTTTATGAAAGGAGTTAAGGAACCTGTTCGCACTATGAAGCACCGCCTCCGCCCCATTTGGTGTACCAACCCCAAATTGAAAATCCCCCAAATCTTATCTTCAAAATTTTTTTCATTTTCTTTTAATTTTTTAATTTCCAATGTCAAACTCTCAACCTCCTTCAAGAGTTTGACATTGTCTGATTCAGATTTTTCACAGTTTAAGCATTTCCCAGGAATTTTTCCAGCTTCTGCTTTCTTCTCAGTCTTGATAGCTTAAATTTCTTTAACCTGCTCCTCTACCTCTTGAACAATTTCCTCAGATTTGACTTTTACTTCATCAGTTGCTGCTTTACTCTTCTCTCTTGAATCAGACTTCAATTTTCTAGTCTTTTGGAGTTCAATATCTTGAGCTTCAATTTTCTCAATGAACGAGCTCAAATTAAATTCAAAGCTTTTCTTCCAAGCTAACAAATACGTTCCCCACACACCATTTGGTAAAGCATTTGCCAATTTATCAACCTACGTCTCATCCATTTTTCTAATGTTCAAACGCTCCATCTCTACATATAACTTGCAATACCTTTCGATCAACTCTTTTGTAGATTCTCCCTTGATACCCGTAAAACTATCAAACTTATTCTGTACAATATAAAACTCAGAACCCATGTTTCGGTATTGAAAGTTTTACAAAGATAGATTTTCAAACGATACGAAAATTCACACAATCTAAGATTAGTTCAATCACTTTATCAAACCACTGAATCAGATGAATATCTGATTGAGTGAAAAAAATCAGGTGACAATGGATCGGGTGGGAATTCGCTCGGACGGGTAGCCGATGCTTGACAAATCACCTGAAACACAGACAAATAGAACTGATTAGGATCGGGTGGCAACTCGTTTGGATTGCCACTCGATTTGTTGCACTTTAAACTTGAACAAAACAAATATCCATTGAATCAAATTGTGACCCGATCGAGTGATTCAAACGAAGTCAACTTTCAATGAATAGGACCCACCACTTGAATAATAGTACTACATGATAAACATTTATTAAATGCTCACAATTCAGATCACATGCGACTGATAGTCCCTACAACATTTAATACTCACATAGACTTGCAAATTGATGAAACTTATCAATATCAATTATGTGGTCGACAACACTCACTTTTAAACAAAATATAATTGGGCCGCACAATACAATCAGATGCAAGCTAATATCAAATACAATATGTTGATTGGGCCGTTCAACCTAGTGGGTCGGTGCTTTTAATTGTTTCACATGGGCCAAGATTATAATGAACCGACAAGCTTGAATTACAAATCAACTTTTGATTGGACCTTTAATATGTGGACTGACAACAAAATTAATTTTGTTCACGTGAATTCTGATTTTCGATAGAGCCAACACTCACTTGATCAGAGTGCAACAATAAATTTCACATGCAAATCTAATAATGTTTTGGGCCGACTAGATCACGTGGGCTGACAACACTAAATCTATTGGACCGAAACTATGTATTCACGTGATGATCAATGATTTTAAAACAACTTGATTACTTTCATGCAATCTGACACATTCAATTAATGTTTCAGATCACGCGAAACACATACACATGAAATACATTCACACGAAATAAACTTTTCAAGCGGAATCAGATGTATTTCAAGCGGAATCACTTATTTCGCTTGAAATTACTTCAACTTTTCAAGTGGAATCAGTAATTTTTCAAGCGGAATTAGATGGTACGTTCAAGCGGAATCAGGTTTTTAGTCCATTTTTAGCAGATTTAGTCCGAATTTTGATCTGATTCTCTCAAGGGTTTGTTAAAACAGTATTTTACACACAATATCAGAAAATCAGTCCATTTTGTCCGTTAAATTGTCCAGAAGTCCAAGAAAGTGTAGAAAAAGACACTGATTCAAGTGTATTGACTCATAACTGGCTCTGATACCAATTGTAGGATCGTTTTGATGATCAAATGAGTCAATCAGAGGCAATACACAACTGTTTGAGAGGCGGAAACAAACAAACAGCTTAGAATCAGTGTAGAATTGAGTAGAAAACAAAGAATATCACTTTAACACACGTTTCTCATTAATATTTCACTAGAAAATTCGACATAAGTTCGGTATACAACTTCTGATTCCGTGCCAAATGAGAAACTAACATCACATATATATAGCTTTCTAATTCCGCTTGAAAACACAACTTGATAGTTCAAACGGAATTACATAAAAGCCAGTTCAAGCGGAATTACAATAAACAAATATAAACTCTTATTTCATGTGTGATCATTCTATTTCGTGTGATGTTATAATAACATGATGCAAGAGTGATGTCACTTGTATGATGTCATCATCAAGAATGATCACATCATTCTTGTTCAGATCCGCAACGAATCCAAGACTCGATATAAGACGAAGTCAACAGACATATGCACCAACAGTTACCATGCTCTAGATTTCTGGTACTAAACCCTTGAGGTAAAGCTCAATACGCTTGTAAGGAGGATTCGCCATGTTGGGACATAGAGTAGCCAATTCGTTTGATCTCTTCGTGTAGACCTCAATTTCCAACCCTACCATCTTAAGGTTGTAGAACTCCACCTCAAGCTTGTGAATATCATCCCGATGACAATAATCTTCTTTGATTAGCTCCTTAAAATCATTCAATGGGGTGGCATTAGCAGCTGCCAACCCTAGCATCTGCACCTGTGTGTTCCACCAAGAGAGCGCACCACCTTCGAGTGTTCCAGTTGCAAACTTCACCCTACTGGCTACAGGGCATTCACACATCTCAAAGACGGATTTGATCTTCTCAAACCAATGAAGGAGACCTATAGCTCCCTCTGTGCCACTGAAGGTACTAGGTCGGAAATCCATGAAGGTCTTGAAGGTGCATGCTCGAGGCTGAGCAGGTTGACCTGTCGCATAAGAAAGAAAGGAGATAAGGTTAAGAATGACAGAGTGTCACGAGAGTAGGATCTAGCATCCTAGGATAGGTTGGTAGGACAGGCTTTACCTCCTGGTTAGGCTGCTGCTAAAGCCTCAGCAACCCGTTCATTGATTAGGGCCGTCAGTTGAGCCTGAGTCAAGTTGAGGCGTCCACTCATGATCTTCACAGTCAGAAAAACACAAGTGAGAATGATAACGTAGGAATGTGAAAAGAACAACCGGAGGGGGGGTACGCATGTAGGGTTTCATGTAAACAGTTGATTGTCAAAGAGAGCACACTAGGGCTAACAGGCAACAAGCTACTACACTAACTAGGCATACCATAAGCAACACATCATGCATAAGCAAACTATCAAGTAGGCAGTAATTACATAATTCATACCACCTATAATGTTGAGTCTTGCACGTGGAGCGAAGTGTCGTTGTGGATCGTTGAGCACTGAACAGGTTATAGTCTGGTTTTTGTCAAAAAGATTTTTCCCTTCTTTAAACTAAGTTCACTATAACCAATGGCTCTGATACCAATCTGTCACACCCTCAAAGGCTGAGGTGGGTTGTGACGGTGAAGGTTGTGGGGGTGGGGGTGGTGGTGGGAGGTGGTGGTGGTGGGTTCAGATTAGATAGAGTGAGATATAAAAGAGTGAGAGAAAGAGTTTATATATTAAAGAGTATAAGTATTTTGTCCATACACCCTTTCTATGCAAGTATAAGTATCTTTATACTTAGTTGTATTTTAGGGCATTTTGGGTATATTTTATATTTGTATTCTTTGTGTGTCTTTTGTAGTTTTTGCACCCTACATGTATACTACTACATATTACACATAATATACACATAAACACACAATTTTTGTGTGACCACAAAATATATAATTTGCTCTAATTATATATATTTATATCCATTTTAATTTTTAAGAAAACAATTTTTTCTTAACTTATATTTTGTATAAAAATTTGGGAAAAATTATGGTTAAACACTTTGAACATTTCTCTTGTAAAAAGTCTTGTAAAAATATATTTTTCTAAGTGTTTAAATTCTACAAAAATTTTGTCATAGTTTCCCCTAAAATTAGAGGTTTCCCATGTTTAAAAACATGTGTTAATTTTCTTATAAACTTAACAATCATCCACAACAATTTTGCAAGTAACAATATACAAAATAATCCATACTTTTCATGCTAACAAACTTGAAATTTCATATGAACTTGTAGTATTTTAGATCTATACTTTTAACATGTGGATCAACTTAAAACAAGTCTTGTTTGCCATACTTATTAAACTTTGTAAGAACATATTTTTGAAAACTTGTTCATCCACTTTATTTGTGAGGTTATAAACATAAACATATCATTTTAACTATACTTACAAGTTCATATTTCAAGTTTTTCAAGTCTACTAACATGTTCATCATGGATCTTTCAAGATCCATGTGTATACTTGTTAGATCTACACTTCTAACAAGCATGCATGTGATGGATCTCATCCATATCACAAAACAATCAACTACACTTCATAACAACTTCACATAACACAAAAATTACTTATTTAGTTTAGATTTTGTTATTTCTTCAAGTGTTCATACTTTAAAGTTTGAGATTCTTGAGATTCTTGAGATTCTTGATGGTTTAACTGAAAATCACAAATATTTAACAATATGTCACACCCATTTCTAAGACGGAAGCACGAGGTGTGATCCTGAAAGGTTCTCATTGCATACAATAGGTGAACATGCTACATCAATGTAAAACAACTCCACAATGCCATTGATAGTTAATATCCAAAACGAAAGTTAAGTTTTAAGTTTACAGCACGACATAAGATAATTGTTTGAAAAGTTTACAACTTCATTTCAAAAACAAATATCAAGGTTTTGTTCATTATATCTCCGCAGGAGGCGGAATATAACAAACAAATTCTGCAAAAGTGGTAACGGAGCATCGACACCTAAATACTTGAAACATAAACAACCATCTTGAGCAAGGAGACCGCGCATACATCCACTTAGTTACCTGAAATACATGTAAGTTTTGGAAAATCGTCAACATAAGTTGGTGTGAATTCATGCAGTTTTTGTATAGAATGTTTGTATACTTGGATGAAAACATGGTATGTAATTTGTAAAACGTATCTGTAAATTGTGCTCTGTAAATGTAAGGAATACGAGATCGCTAATGTTTCGCGAGGACATTAACATATGTCACGACATAGGAAGCCACCAAACCTAGGCATTTTTGTCGAGATCGACTGAGACACAATAGCACTCTTTAGTAGAAGTAGGCCAAGAGTGAGGTTGCCTGAAACCCATTAGATCTAACCTTTTCGTTCCCCGGTCTAAATGTATACGTTGATTAATGGTGCTTGTGTCACCCTATTCGTCACATGATCTATGTGTCATTCCTTAGTTTTGTGTTCCACATACCATTGTACATGTATTTTCCCCAAGTTTAGAAAACATGTAAAAGTTTAAAAGTGGGTACATGAACTCACAGTTTTGCGTATCTTGCGTCGTAAACTTCACCGGGTTTGTCTCGTAAGCGTCGTAACCTATATGTATTCTATGCATGTTAATCACTAGACTTGTAACTTACTATGGGCATGTTTGGCTAAGCTTATTTTACCTAAAAAGAACTTTTTGTGAAAAGGACTTATTGACTTATGACTTTTTGGAAAGGAGTTTTTAAAAAAATGTTTGGATTAGCTTATGGGGTGAGAAAAGCCAATAAGTCAATAAGTTGTTTTTTAAAAAGTGTTTGGCTTAGCTTATTGATGTAAAATGACTAAAAGGGACATTCTTGCATAAGTCAACAAGTATAAGGAGTGTTAAATCAGGGGTAATCTGGTAATTTGGTCTTTCAAAAGTTATAAGCTGATCAAAAAGTCACAAGCCCCTAACTTTTCAAAAATGACTTTTTCTCCTTTTCAAAAAGTCATTTTGAAAAGGACTTTTAGGTTTGCCAAAAACTAAAACTCCTTTTTACCTTTTTGAATAAGTCAATAAGTTGGGTTGGAAAAGCTTAGCCAAACATGCCCTATGTACAAGTCACCATCTTAGGTTTATGTATTTGTTTTGTGTATGTTCATCATGTGTGAGGGTTGTGCCCTTGTCTGTCGGGTCTCGCCCGTTCGTCGTGTTCTTGTATTTTGAATTTGTATTTGTATTTGTATTGTTCTCTTGTAAATATATATTTTACTTTCAAAAATATATATTTGTATATGTAATATGTGAAGATCAATAAGTATTAAAAATAATCTATATTTTTAACCTATCCAAAATATGTTACTTATATTATTTGCCAAAAATAAATATAAGTATTTTGTTAAATAGTATTTTCACTATTATTTTTGTGTAAGTATACTTAGGGAAGTATACTTGTATATTTATGTAAATACTTGTGTATTTTACATTATTTGTCAAAAAATCAATACTTTGATTTTTAATACTTTTCGGAATTATATTTCTTAAAAGTAATATATTTTTAAGACTTGTGTGAAATATATATATTTTGTTATGCTTCTAAAATATATATATTTATTTTTTCATTTTCCGATTTTTGTATAATTCCCATTACTTGGTAATAGTGATATATATTTTTCCAAATATATATTTATGTCCAAAATTGTCCATTATTTGTCCAAGTCCAAAATTTGTTAAGGAATATATTTATTTAAATATATTTTCTTGTATTTGTCCATATACCCTTTCATGGGTTATTTTGTATGAGTATTCTTGGGTATTTGTTATGTATTTTTATGTGTATTTTGTTGGTGATACTCCTTGGGAGTATTTAGTGTATTTTTATGCCCTAATACACTACTACATATAATACCCACAATATACACTTAGCACAAAAATTGGTGATCACTAAATATATATATATGTAACACCTCGTAAAAACACGTCAAATGATGTATTGACACGTGTAATAAACCCTAATAAGGTCAAACATTGAATTTAAGGGACTAATTTTTTGAAAAATCGAAAAATTTGATTATGAAAGGACTGGAAGTGTTAACATACCTAAAATAAGTTCCTGAATAACCTCTTACGGTATTTATATTCACAAATGAGCCACTTGTTGATCAAGTGTAGCCGTTTGCGTAATTAATTGAAAGTTAGCGCAATGAAGGGTTAAAAGCGTCAACATGTTAATTCTTACCTCTGAGTGACCTTTTAACAAACCGGGAGCTTCATGATATTTGATCATACTCTCAGGAATGCCAATTATTGGCCGTCTAAGGGCTTTTATGCCTATAAGTGAAGTTACGCGCAACTTTGCAAGTTTAAGGGGTTAAAAGCATCAATATGTTTAATTATACCTCTGAATGACCTTTCTGCAAACCCGAAGCATTGTGATATTTAATAATACTCTGAAGAATGCCTAATATGGATTAGATAAGGCTTCGATATTATTAAACGATGATATGTGCAAGTTTGCGCATTAAAGGGACTAATTGCGTCAAACTGCAAAAGTCTATCGAATCGTATGGTATTTGACCTTCCGGAATATGATCATAAGTTAAACATGCCCTAAATATCTTTTACATAGCTTAGAAATAGGCTTTGAGGTGTTTGGTGTGCAAAAATAAACTTATTTGATCAACAAGGACTATAAGCGTCAAAAAGTGCATAAGTTTGCATTTTCGCGCATATCTCACGTTCTAAATATATCCGGACATCCAAAATTTATGTAATCATTAAAATATTTTATTTTAGTGATTGGCTTGATAAAATTCCATTCGTCGCGTAATTTGGATCATTTTTTGCGTCCGTTCGTGTTTCGTCGTAATTAGCCGAACAACGTGACCGTACGACCAAACGAACCGACATCCGACATATTTTTAAGCATATTTCATGTTCCCTATGCTTTAACTTCATTATGGAGCCTTGAAATGGGGTTAACGGGGCTTAAGCGTGTCAAAAACTAAGTTTATTGCATGCAGGGACCATTTCTACAATTCTGCCGTTTTGGTCTTTGGCGGGGGGTGAGAGGCCTCTCGCGGGGTGCGAGAGACTGATCTGGGCAGATTCTTGTTTTTGGCATTCTGGTCGAATTTCAGGGGTTTTTATGCAAAATTCTCAATACCATGAGCTGGTTTTTGACACCCATTGTATTTAGAAACCATGGGCACACATGGAGGGCCAAAATTGAAGCTCGTTTATCGAGAAACGATCCTAATGGTTCTCAAAATCCTATATATACCCATTTGATCTTTGGCTCTCATTGCACCTCATTTCATTTCTGCTCTTGCTCTCAAATTCAAGGAGGATCCTGAGCTTTTAGGAACCTTCATTCAGTCCATTGGACCCTTCGTAAGTGTCCTTTCATGACTAGTTAATCTTGTTTGGCTCTTAAAGCTGAAAAGTCAAGCGTTTGTGATAAACGCTTTGACTTTTAAATGGTCAAGCCATTGTTCGCAATGAACATGGCTACGTGATCGTAATTAGGTAGGTATTAAACCCTCAAAAGGGCACCTCCTAATTACCACGTTTGCTTAGTTAATTGTCGGGTCAAAGTAATTAAAATAAAAGTCAAGCGAGTCGGTTTTTAAACAAAATTCATAACTAATGATGTAAAGGCAATAAAATCAGTTTTGTCACTTTAATAACTTGGTAAATATTAATTGAACATGTCTAGGCATGTTCAACCCGACAATTCTGAGTATAGGCTCGGTTCGGAACCGAAAGTCACAAAAGTAGACTTTTGCTTTGACTTTCAGTCCTGAACCGATTTAGCTTAGTTTAGATATGCCTTAGGATTCCTTTAGGACCACATTATAGGTTAGTATAACCCTCTGAGGTTATACAACTTGGTTCCATAGTAATCCTAGTTCATTGCATGTTTCCGTTATATGCTTAAACGTTGACCATTATGCCCCTTTGACCTTAAAACGAGATTTTTGAAAATGTGAGAGGACAAAAACCTTTGTTACTGATTTATAAACATGTCCTAAAAATTTGACATCAGTTTGAGGTCTAAATTAGGAGTTATGCTCAATAGCGTAAATTGAAAGCTTTTTATTAATTAAACGGCATTATTAGCATAAAGCCTATTTAAACCCAAATTTTGACACCAAACCTTTTACCCACTGATGTAATATAATATTTTTATATTTTTGAAGATTTTTATTTATTTTTAAACTGGTCATAGCATAGGATTCTTGCTTTGATTCGGTAATTGTCGGTTATACCCTTTTCTTGAATAATGAGTTTTACATAACATTTTGATACCAAACTTTTTGCTACAGATTTTATATGATAAATAAAGTATTTTGAACTTTAAAAACTAATCAGAAACTCAGATTTTCTTATATAACCCGAAAATCGCTTAAAAGCGACTTTTTACGCGTTTTAAACACATAGTATGAGTTAAAACTATTTTAAACTTATAAGACTTAATACCTACTGATGTTTTTAGTAAATTTTTATACCAGCAAAAGTTTTAAACTCAGATTTCCAAATTTGACCTTTAAAGCTTATGTGAAATTACCAAAATGCCCCTACGGTGCATAGTTTGGTTATAAATAATAGATTTCACATATATGTAATACCCAACTGATATAACTTATTAAATTAAATATTTTTATTGATAATTTTAGACCAGAACCTCAGATTTTCATTTAACCTCTTTTATAATCTTTAAAATGACTAAAATGCCCTTTCGGGCCTTAAATTGACTTTAAATTCGTTTTGGGCATAATGGAAGGTATCCCACTAATATCACAACATATTTGAGGCATATTAACTTGTGAAACATGTGCATGACTCATTTAGATACCCGTTATGCATTTTACGTGTTCGGTACGGTTTATGTAACTAGTTTACATGAATTAACCGAATCGGGTCAAACCTTATCATTTTCACTTCAAAATTCAGAATGTGTTTAGTTTACCCATATTTTACAAGTCTCCATACTTGTCGGGTCTAAATCACATTCTAATCCGGTCTTCGCTTAATCTTGCGTTTTGAGCCGTAAACCTTTCCTTAAAACTAACCGGTCTAAGTTAAGGCTTAAATAAGACCCGTTAGAAATTTAATAGGTTATTAAAACCTTCGTTCCAGATTGAGAGCCCCAGTAGAGGTACTTGTGCTTGCTGATTTGAATATACGGCTGAGAATAAAATTACATTTTAGCTCAGGTAAATACTTTTAACTTATTTCCCCTTATACGGGCTTGGGGTACGGAATATAAAATACCGCATGGTCGGGCATTGAATTTTTAATCATATAAAGGTTAATTTGTTGAGATGACCCGTTTAAACTATTATGTTTGCTTAAAACCTTTGGGGGGTTAATGACCATGTCCCGGATATCCTTGGCATCATTCATTGAAATGGCCACGACCTAAGCACGGGGTGTAGGCATACACCTGCCAGTGTATATATATAAAAAGGTATAACCGATGGTTCGAGAATAACTGGCCGCGGGATTATATCATGTGGTGTGTCTATTAATCTTTAACCCGGTATTCAGCCCGGGCTACTGAACGTATAACGAACATGTAATTCTTTTACAAGTTTATATATAAATAATTATCCCAAGTTATAAAAGACATTTTGTGCCTGGTGCATTCAAATCAATTTTTTTAAACATTTTCAAAAGAGTCAGTTAATTGTATTTACCAGTGTAAACTGACGTATTTTCCAAAAAGATTAAGTGACAGGTACTGTACGTAATTGGCTGGGAGCTCAGGGCGTTAATAGGGAATCTTGCAGGTTCTAGACGTCTAAAGTCTGTTGAACAGTGTTTATCTTTCTGTTTTAAGATCCGTATGTGGATCCATCTTACAATCCGTTTGTAATATTGATATTACTTTTGAATCGGTTTGAAAATATATTTACTTTAGACTTCCGCTGTGCATTGAACTGTGATTATTTGACTATGATGATATCAACTATGTCACGATACTCCCCACCGGGCCCACCGGTAATATATGGAAATATCGGGGTGTGACAGGTTGGTATCAGAGCCAACATTGAGTGAATTAAACACTAGCCTTTTGTGTTTAATCTCAATGACACGGTAGCACATTCCTTGACTTCCGAGTCTAGACTTGAACTAGGAATGATCTCATCCCTGTTATATGTATGCATTGTTTTCAATATTTCTGTATCTCCAGATCGTGTCGCCGAGCAAAGCTGCCATTGGTGGAGGCTCTCCAAATCCGAAGTTTAAAAATGTAAAGCTTCGTACTACAGCTCGAATTAGCATACGACCAGAGACTGATCTGGGCAGATTCTTGTTTTTGGCATTCTGGTCGAATTTCAGGGGTTTTTATGCAAAATTCAATACCATGAGCTGGTTTTTGACACCCATTGTATTTAGAAACCATGGGCACACATGGAGGGCCAAGATTGAAGCTCGTTTATCGAGAAACAATCCTAACATGTCGCAACCCCCGTCCCCCTATACAAATATAGGAACGGGCGGCCGCGAGCTAGTTTCGGTGGTATCGCGTATTGTCTAATTTGGGAGCGGAATTTACATCAGGACCGTAGTTAGGAAATATTTTATCAGAGTAAACCACCATATTTTATAAATACAAATACAAAGGGAAAACCCAAGTTTCTTATTACAAACTATTTATAGAGATAAACTTTATTTTATTTGAAATAAAACATCTTCTTTATTTAGGTAACTTTTATAGCCACTTTTCTAAGCCTTCAGTGCTCTCCAGCTGGCTTTTATGTGCTTCACACTAAGTTACCTAAAACACGTGTTTAACAACATTTTATCAGCAATAAATACTGGTGAGTGAATCCCAGTTTAATCAAGTTTAAGTAAAACCCAGTGTACAGTATTGAGGGTGATCCCGCAATTATATTTGTTTCCAAGACATATAAATTAACATCCATGGTACTGTCGAACCCGACTTGTGGAAATGTTACTCCTTGACTAGGTGGTAACAAATTTTGTATACAAAACCCCAACATACTCATGATAATTGTATTCTTACAAATACTCAATAACTGTTATCCGCATGGAAAAGTATTTAAGGTTTCGTAAAAATAGTTAACAAAAGGTTTACAAAAAGTGGATCAACTCACATTGATGTCTTAGATTTTCCGTAAGGGTTTCCTGGTGACAATCTATAATTTACACAAATGCACACGTGTTAGTATAATAACCCATTTTAACATTAGTAATACCCTACCCGAGATGGCATTCCAACGACTACGTCAGGCAGAACCACGACAGCCGTTACGGAACCCTAGATCAATCGGACAGAGTATCTAATACGTATCCAGGGGTTATGATACTTACAACAGAGCAGAACTTCGCTATTTAGGGGGGTATTATACCCGTGTATAATGCCTACACTTTAGAATTGAGAGAAAGAAATGAATTTTGAACGACGTAAACTGAAATCCTGAGGCCTCCTTATATAGGGCCTGATTTTGGTCCTCTCGCGGCCCGCGTAAAGTGTAACCCAAGGGTTACGCGGCCCGCGTCAAAGCTGGTCAACAGCGTAGCTGATCCGGGTCATCGCCTAGCCTCGCCACGATGATGACACGTGTCATCACCGGTTGTTGCCGCGTTCTTGATCTCTCGCGGCCCGCGTAAGGGTTAAGGGGTGCCTTACGTGGCCTGCCTAAAACCCAAAATTTTAGTTTTTAATTATTTTTAATAATATTTAAGGTATTCGGGGTCTGTTTTCGCGTATGGGGCGTATTTTAGGAAGTGTAGGGTGTCAGGGGTGTTTTAGGAGGGTTGTTATATTTTGGGTATAACTACTGGGTTATTTAATAAAATATATAGTGTACTCACATTAAGTATAGTAACCCAATTCCACTTTATCCCTACGTCACGAGACAGAACCCCAACGAATTTAGGCAGAGCCTTGACATACGTTACGGGGCCCTACGTCAATCAGACAGGGCATCAGAGATCAGGGTTACAACACTTAAAACAGGGCATGGCTTTGGAGTATTTAGGGGTGTAATACTAAAGAAAATAGGGTATATATAAAAAGTGAGATAAAGAAAGCGATATGGAGATAGAACCCGAGCACAATTTAATGTTTGGACTGCAATTGTATTTATACTACACATATGGTTTCCTTAGGGAATAAGATTCACATCCACGTAAGTGGACACATATATGAAGTAATCATTAGTTTTGCTTTATTTTATTATTATTATTTGATTTATTATAATCGAATATAATGTACACGTACACATGCAAGTTTAAACTTTCATTTTGCAATTCCTTTATTATATTTATATTATTATTATATATATTATAATTAATTTAACTGTTTCACTCATTTAGCGCGTATAACTTATAAAATATGACGTTTTATAAAATGCTGAATATGCCATTAGAACGAAAATAATTTTATCTACATTTTGAACCAAGTTTCATTAAAAACGAAGTAAATTCAAAAATAATGTATTTTTATAATTTAATTATTAAATGGTTCATAGGCCCGTCTAGGTACTTCATATTTTTAACAGTCAACTTACCCGTAATTTATTCATTTAATAATATGAGTTTCTATATAGTTTATTTTTATAAATTTTAGAAATGTTACATCCTCCCCACTTTGTTTTAAATCTCGTCCTTGAGATTTGCTGAAATATAGATGAATACTTTTAGTTTGTCATGATCCTAGTTTATTCTAGTCTTTGCTTTGAACTTTGACCATAACTATTCTTTATGTTTTGAGACTCTTATCTTTTAAAGAGTTTCTTAATGAAGGTAAACTTACTATTAGCGTAAGTTTTAGACGTTTTGTGTCTTAGCACAATTTTTAGTTATAGGTTTCCTAATGCGTCAATAATCGCAAGGGGAATTCTTATACTTCTGATGGCGTCCCAACTTATCGCACAAATTACGAGACGGATGATCAAACAAAATAATGTTTGATATCGAAATTATAGACGTATACGGGAGATTCCTAATAAATAAGTCTAAAATTATCATTGACACACTTGTTCGTGATTTATTCCTAATTGTCAATCAATATGGTCTTTGGATTTCCTCATAGACATACATGTCTATATAATCATATATTTCACATACTGGTAGTATACATACCATTTATAAGGTCAATGTATTTAATAGATTCATATTTCCAAAAACATGTCAGACATTAGGTCATGGTACTATTTAGGGAATTCCATTATCATAACATATACCCCATCTCACCTGGTCTCGTCGGAGAGGTACCCCCATCTTACCCGGACAAGCTGGAGAGTCTATTACACCATACCTAGTCTTGCCGGAGAGGTAATTATCATTGTAATTCCCTTAAATAGGATTTTCTCAAATCATGATTTTTAAAAGTGCATCATTTATTATGGCTTGCATCAAGAAACAAGGAAATTAGTATTCTCATGATGGATCATATTCTAGAACTGAGTAGTACTAATAAACAAGAAATAACAGTGGCCAGGTGTTATCGCTTATTTATCATACTTGCACTGTTCTAGTTATTATCCACACAAGATACCAATAACCATCACACTTTATCTATGCAAGTAATTGGCTTATCTCAAAGCTTTATACTAAGGCATTTTTCTTAAGTTCAAGTCTAAATACTATTCTAGGTGTTACCAGTAATTATCAATATCCTAATCTTTTTGTTTAAGCATAGATATTATTATGGTTGTGGTTTTTCTTTTGCTTGGAAAATGAAGTTTTGACAAAAATATAATTGTCTCCATTGACACTATAGCTAGGTTCGATGTAATGAGTATACTTACATCTAACTCTATTTATACATATAAAATCTTAGATTCCGTTACAAGGAATATTTCATTGAGACAGATGGCATTTTAAAACATAGTAGGTTTCATGGTTTATTCTTATAATTACTTCATGTTTTCATATGAATTACCAATGATATTTTCTCTTATGTTTATCTTACAGAAGATATTATATTGGGTATATGCATATATGTGTATAAAATTTCAAATCTCTAGTTAATATTAAACTTATGTAATATTTACACACACATATATATAATACTAAATTATTTTATAATAAAATAATAACTATACATCCGATGGTACCAATCATGAAGCTTATTTCCATGACTTTATTTTATCCTTTTATAAAAGTAGTATATTGAAATAAACTTCCGTTAAATTTATTGAACATAATATTTTGGAATTTAAGGATGGATAAATAAAAGTTTAAAGAAATAAATTAATATAAACTTTCTGAACTTATGGGAATAAATTTATTTTTAACTAGTGGGTTGAACCATATGGGTTTAAAATATCAAAACTTGATTCTCAATTTATTGTATATTATATTATTTATTCAAATAAGTACTTATGGTAAGTAAGTTTGACGTTTCTAAAATTGATTCTAAATATATTTGAGTAATATACATGTATTAAAATATGTATGTATATCCCATGCAATAGTAATAGTAATTTATTTAAAGATATTACAATATTAAAATTGTAATCTGATTTTTTTTAAGTTATATAAAGGATAAACGTACTAAACACACATTTGATTCAACTATTTTTATGTGGGTCATTCATTTTAAATTCTAGTTTGAAAAATGAATATGTAGGAACATTTTAACGTGCCAGGTAAAATAAATAAATAGATACTAAATTATTTAAGTCGGATAAGAAAAGATGTTTTCATATTTGTAATATCTTTATTTCTAAAAATCAATTATTTTATCTCTTTTATATGTACCGATTGTACAAACCATCAGACCTATCTTTTCCCTTCTTCTATATAAAAGTAAAAATTTTATATGTATCTTACGTAAAATAACTTTTAATTTACATTATATACACGTATAAAATATATATATAAACATTATTTAAATATATTATAATGTATATATATATATATTTTTAAATAGAATAGAATTGCAATACCTTTTAGAATACTTATATATTATTATTATTTTATATTTATAATGAAAGCCAATGAATAGTGATTACAATATTATAATAATATATATCGTTCTTTTTATTATAATAATAATGACGATTATTAGTGGTAGTATCATTATTATTATAACTATATTTTCTCTTTCTTTGATTTACACAACCCAAATCTCTAAAAAAATTAAATGATTTTATTTAATCACGAATACTCATCATATTCATTTAACAATCTATTTTATTACTAAATATTTTAATAGAAACCTTTACAAGTAATCCCAACATCAGTTATTTCATAAAACTATGAAAGTATGAAGTCTTATGGCCAACTGGTTATAAACCAGAAGGGAAAAAATGAAGTGGTAAATTGGTACACCTGGGTTTCAAAACTTGCTTTGGCTAGATCCACTAAAGCAATCTTTTAAATTAATTCTTAAAATCCTTTTGGTTAATTTAATAGCTTCGCTTTTATTTATTTAAATATAAATTATTTTGAAACAATATTATTAAAACCACAAAGTTTTAAAACTTTATACCATATATTTCAATATGTATTTTAAACCAAAGTAAATGATTGGTTCCAAAAGAGAATCATAAACATGACTGCTTTGTTAATAACTAACTTATTTTGATGTATATTATGATATTATTTGAGTGGGTGGTATTAATTATCACAGACAAATTTCTAGTACAAACATTTGGGTACAATCATAAAATAGATTGATTAAAAATGGTGAACATTGCGACTTATATATATATACTACAACTGGAATTCAAAATATACTAGTGATTATGCATCCGTAACTTATTTTAGTCTATCTAGGTTATAGGAGTATTAGGCTCAACATGCTTTTATATAAGGTTTATTATATCTCATGTCTCTACTAAGTTGTTATTTAACGGGTGAAGTTCCTTTAAAGTTTCTAGCTCATAGGTGGCATGGGTGTTGGTACTGGTTTGGCGGTTCAACTATTTAATATAAGTTAGCATTTACTGCTGTAGTGGCTAACATATGGAGATTTACCCATTGTTCATCTAATTCATCTTTCCATGGTTGGTTATTGCCTGTTTTCTGAGTTTGTGTATTTATTTCCTTATTGATTATCACTCCCTTTGGTTGTGACTTCTTTATTTTCTTTATTTTCTCTTGACTTTTTCTAATAATCCTACTTCTCTTCTTAGTGGTAAATGGTTTCTTAGACTGTGCCTTACGAATAAATATTCCTTCCTCAATATCTGCTGAGTATCCTGAGGGATTTGGTTGAAATGAGGTTCCCTTATATTTTGGTGAAATATCTAATTGACGATAGATGTCCGAAATTCTTTGCTTACCCATACTGTAGACTAACAAATAGTCAAATAACATAAAACACATAATTACATAAGTTATTTCCTAACACAGAATTTAAAACTTAAGTGTCAGCAGAACACTTCTTTGGCTTGAACCAGTGGCATGGCTCTAATACCACTTTCTGTCCCCCTATACAAATATAGGAACGGGCGGCCACGAGCCAGTTTCGGTGGTATCGCGTATTGTCTAATTTGGCAGCGGAATTTACATCAGGACCGTAGTTAAGAAATATTTTATCAGAGTAAACCACCATATTTTATAAATACAAATACATAGGGAAACCCAAGTTTCTTATTACAAACTGTTTATAGAGATAAACTTTATTTTATTTGAAATAAAACATCTTCTTTATTTCGGTAACTTTTATAGCCACTTTTCTAAGCCTTCAGTGCTCTCCAGCTGGCTTTTATGTGCTTCACACTAAGTTACCTGAAACACGTGTTTAAAAACATTTTATCAGCAAGAAATACTGGTAAGTGAATCCCAGTTTAATCAAGTTTAAGTAAAACCCAGTGTACAGTATTGAGGGCGATCCCGCAATTATATTTATTTCCAAGACATATCAATTAACATCCATGGTACTGTCAAACCCGACCTGTGGAAATGTTACTCCTTGACCAGGTGGTAACAAATTTTATATACAAAACCCCAACATACTCATGATAATTGTATTCTTACAAATACTCAATAACTGTTATTCGCATGGAAAAGTATTTAAGGTTTCGTAAAAATAGTTAACAAAAGGTTTACAAAAAGTGGATCAACTCACATTGCTGTCTTAGATTTTCCGTAAGGGTTTCCTGGTGACAATCTATAATTTACACAAATGCACACGTGTTAGTATAATAACCCATTTTAACATTAGTAATACCCTCCCCGAGACGGCATTCCAACGACTACGTCGGGCAGAACCACGACAGCCGTTACGGAACCCTAGATCAATCGGGCAGAGTATCTAATACGTATCCAGGGGTTATGATACTTACAACAGAGCAGAACTTCGCTATTTAGGGGGGGGGGTATTATACCCGTGAATAATGCCTACACTTTAGAATTGAGAGAAAGAAATGAATTCTGAACGACGTAAACTGAAATCCTGAGGCCTCCTTATATAGGGCCTGATTTTGGTCCCCCGCGGCCCGCGTAAAGTGTAACCCAAGGGTTACGCGGCCCGCGTCAAAGCTGGTCAACAACGTAGCTGATCCGGGTCATCGCCTAGCCTCGCCACGATGATGACACGTGTCATCACCGGGTGTTGCCGCGTTCTTGATCTCTTGCGGCCCGCGTAAGGGTTAAGGGGTGCCTTACGCGGCCTGCCTAAAACCCAAAATTTTAGTTTTTAATTATTTTTAATAATATTTAAGGTATTCGGGGTCCGTTTTCGCGTATGGGGCGTATTTTAGGAAGTGTAGGGTGTCAGGGATGTTTTAGGAGGGTTGTTATATTTTGGGTATAACTCCTGGGTTATTTAATAAAATATATAGTGTACTCACATTAAGTATAGTAACCCAATTCCACTTTATCCTTACGTCACGAGACAGAACCCCAACGAATTTAGGCAGAGCCTTGACATACGTTACGGGGCCCTACGTCAATCGGACAGGGCATTAGTGATCAGGGTTACAACACTTAAAACAGGGCATGGCTTTGGAGTATTTAGGGGTGTAATACTAAAGAAAATAGGGTATATATAAAAAGTGAGAGAGAGAAAGCGATATGGAGATAGAACCCGAGCACAGTTTAATGTTTGGACTGCAATTGTATTTATACTACACATATGGTTTCCTTAGGGAATAAGATTCACATCCACGTAAGTGGACACATATATGAAGTAATCATTAGTTTTGCTTTATTTTATTATTAATATTTGATTTATTATAATCGAATATAATGTACACGTACACATGCAAGTTTAAACTTTCATTTTGCAATTCCTTTATTATATTTATATTATTATTATATATATTATAATTAATTTAACTGTTTCACTCATTTGGCGCGTATAACTTATAAAATATGACGCTTTATAAAATGCTGAATATGCCATTAGAACGAAAATAATTTTATCTACATTTTGAACAAGTTTCATTAAAAACGGAGTAAATTCAAAAATAATGTATTTTTATAATTTAATTATTAAATGGTTCATAGGCCCATCTAGGTACTTCATATTTTTAACAGTCAACTTACCCGTAATTTATTCCTTTAAAAATATGAGTTTCTATATAGTTTATTTTTATAAATTTTAGAAATGTTACATAATGGTTTTCAAAATCCTATATATACCCATTTGATCTTTGGCTCTCATTGCACCTCATTTCATTTCTGATCTTGCTCTCAAATTCAAGGAGGATCCTGAGCTTTTAGGAACCTTCATTCAGTCCATTGGACCCTTCGTAAGTGTCCTTTCGTGACTAGTTAATCTTGTTTGGCTATTAAAGCCGAAAAGTCAAGCGTTTGCGATAAACGCTTTGACTTTTAAATGGTCAAGCCATTGTTCACAACGAACATGGCTACGTGATCGTAATTAGGTAGGTATTAAACCCTAACAAGGACACCTCCTAATTACCACATTTGCTTAGTTAATTGTCGGGTCAAAGTAATTAAAATAAAAGTCAAGCGAGTCGGTTTTTAAACAAAATTCATAACTAATGATGTAAAGGCAATAAAATCAGTTTTGTCACTTTAATAACTTGGTAAATATTAATTGAACATGTCTAGGCATGTTCAACCCGACAATTCTGAGTATAGGCTCGGTTCGGAACCGAAAGTCGCAAAAGTAGACTTTTGCTTTGACTTTCAGTCCTGACCCGATTTAGCTTAGTTTAGATATGCCTTAGGATTCCTTTAGGACCACATTATAGGTTAGTATAACCCTCTGAGGTTATACAACTTGGTTCCATTGTAATCCTAGTTCATTGCATGTTTCCTTTATATGCTTAAAAGTTGACCATTATGCCCTTTTGACCTTAAAACGAGATTTTTAAAAATGTGAGAGGACAAAAACCATTGTTACTGATTTATAAAGATGTCCTGAAAATTTGACATCAGTTTCAGGTCTAAAATAGGAGTTATGCTCAATAGCGTAAATTGAAAGCTTTTTATTAATTAAACGTCATTATTAGCATAAAGCCTATTTAAACCCAAATTTTGACACCAAACCTTTTACCCACTGATGTAATATAATATTTTGATATTTTTGAAGATTTTTATTTATTTTTAAACTGATCATAGCATAGGGTTCTTGATTTGATTCGGTAATTGTCGGTTATACCCTTTTCTTGAATAAAATGAGTTTTACATAACATTTTGATACAAACTTTTTGTTTCTGATTTTATATGATAAATAAAGTATTTTAAACTTTAAAAACTAATCAGAAACTTAGATTTTCTTATATAACCCGAAAATCGCTTAAAAGCGACTTTTTACGCGTTTTAAACGCATAGTATGAGTTAAAACTATTTTAAACATATAAGACTTAATACCTACTGATGTTTTCAGTAAATTTTTATACTTTTACAATAAGCAAAAGGTTTAAAGTCAGATTTCCAAATTTGACCTTTAAAGCTTATGTGAAATTACCAAAATGCCCCTACGGTGCATAGTTTGGTTATAAATAATAGATTTCACATATATGCAATACCCTACTGATATAACTTATTAAATTAAATATTTTTACTGATCATTTTAGACCAGAACCTCATATTTTCATTTAACCTCTTTTATAATCTTTAAAATGACCAAAATGCCCTTTCGGGCCTTAAATTGACTTTAAATTCGTTTTGGGCATAATGGAAGGTATCCCACTGATATCACAACATATTTGAGGCATATTAACTTATGAAACATATGCATGACTAATTTGGAAACCCGTTATGCATTTTACGCGTTCAGTACGGTTTATGTAACTAGTTTACATGAATTAACCGAAACGGGTCAAACCTTATCATTTTCACTTCAAAATTCACAATGTGTTTAGTTTACCAATATTTTACAAGTCTCCATACTTGTCGGGTCTAAATCACATTCTAATCCGGTCTTCGCTTAATCTTGCGTTTTGAGCCGTAAACCTTTCCTTAAAACTAACCGGTCTAAGTTAAGGCTTAAATAAGACCCGTTAGAAATTTAATAGGTTATTAAAACCTTCATTCCAGATTGAGAGCCCCAGTAGAGGTACTTGTGCTTGCTGATTTGAATATACGGCTGAGAATAAAATTACATTTTAGCTCAGGTAAATACTTTTAACTTATTTCCTCTTATATGGGCTTGGGGTACAGTATATAAAATACCGCTTGGTCGGGCATTGAATTTTTAATCATATAAAGGTTAATTTATTGAGATGACCCGTTTAAACTGTTATGTTTGCTTAAAGCCTTTGGGGGTTAATGACCATGTCCCGGATATCCTTGGCATCATTCATTGAAATGGCCACGACCTAAGCACGGGGTGTAGGCATACACCTGCCAGTGTATATATATAAAAAAGGTATAACCGACGGTTCGAGAATAACTGGCCGCGGGATTATATCATGTGGTGTGTCTATTAATCTTTAACTCGGTATTCAGCCCGGGCTACTGAACGTATAACGAACATGTAATTCTTTTACAAGTTTATATATAAATAATTATCCCAAGTTATAAAAGACATTTTGTGTCTGGTGCATTCAAATCAATTTTTTTAAAACATTTTCAAAAGAGTCAGTTAATTGTATTTACCAGTGTAAACTGACGTATTTTCCAAAAAGATTAAGTGACAGGTACTGTACGTAATTGGCTGGGAGCTCAGGGCGTTAATAGGGAATCTTGCAAGTTCTAGACGTCTAAAGTCTGTTGAACTGTGTTTATCTTTCTGTTTTAAGATCCGCCTGTGGATCCATCTTACAATCCATTTGTAATATTGATATTACTTTTGAATCGGTTTGTAATATATTTACTTTAGACTTCCGCTGTGCATTGAACTGTGATTATTTGACTATGATGATATCAACTACGTCACGATACTCCCCACCGGTAATATATGGAAATATCGGGGTGTGACAGGTTGGTATCAGAGCCAACATTGAGTGAATTAAACACTAGCCTTTTGTGTTTAATCTCAATGACACGGTAGCACATTCCATGACTTTCGAGTCTAGACTTGAACTAGGAATGATCTCATCCATGTTATATGTATGCATTGTTTTCAATATTTCTGTATCTCCGGATCGTGTCTCCGAGCAAAGCTGCCATTGGTGGAGGCTCTCCAAATTCGAAGTTTAAAAATGTAAAGCTTCGTACTACAGCTCGAATTAGCATATGACCAGTATGGAGGAAGGACCATTGAACCCATTAACCATATTTCAAATTCAGTACCCAAGACTATTGAAACTTCAAATGAGAAGCCAACATCGGAGGAGTTTATACCTGCTTTCCTTGAAGATCCTGCTCCAAAGATAATACCTATGGAATCAAAGGGCTCGTATTTCTTACCTCCAAGTCTTGAAATCCCAGACTTGGAATATACCTATCCTGATCTTATTCATGATCCATATTGTTGATTACCCATAAAATCCTTGGATTCCACTTTTGCAAAGATTCCTAAAATAGAAGATTTGGATTACCCACCAAAACCGTCAGTATTCGTACCTCACACAGAAAACCAAGGAGAAAACTTTCTGAAATAAAATGAAGATGGAATTTTCTCGTTACGTTTCATCTCTATCGTAGTCCCTATAAGGACATATATATCTTTTAAGTCCCTGAGTGGACAATGTTATTTCTTTTAAGTCCCGTTTAGGGGCATCTATGTACTTCTTTCATTTGATGATTCAAAAATTCATTACCGATACATATAAATGAATATATTATATAAAATAAATCATAATATCCTTCCTTTTTATAATTGATCAGCCTATATACATTGAAAGGAATCTTAAAGATATAACCTAGCCGATATGTCGTTTTAGACATGGCCATAATGGTAAAACCTATTTAAAAGATTCAAATCCTTGTTAACATCTGAAAATATGTTAGCACTCCTGACAACAGTGATACAATGAAATCACACATGTCATCTTTACACTGGATTTCTTCCAAATCCTTAAATAGCCCAATGATCTAGAAATCCTGGCTTACATCATCAATTAAGAAGATCATTTTTACAAACATCCATTTGTGATGAAGTGCCTATGGGCCATATTTAATGTCTAACGAGACAAAAGATAATGGTAATCTATGACTCCCTGTCAAGAAAAGGTAATGAACTATGTTCAAACCTTAATGCCTCGATTCTCTGAAATCGTGGCTTATAAATTTAAAACTATCCTTGTGATTAGGCCTATTGTGCCATTTTAATATCCTTAATGTTTTATAACTAGGATAAATTATAATGAAAATACTAATATAATTAACAAATTAACCAATATGGTTTATATTACCATGGTTAATGAATCGTCAAAAAATGATGATTCCATAATAACCCTCTGAATAAATCATTGTCAATATTTATGTAGCAATCAAGCTACATGGCTGGATCAGATGAGATTAACAGCCACCCGAGGGAGAACAATGATACTACCAGAGTTAATATAACTGGTGCGGAACTACAGGCATTAATAGATATTACTGTTACTCGAGCTCTTGACAGACAGTATAATGAATCAAGTGGTACACACTCTAAGACTCTATCTGTGGCTCGTAGTAAGCCCCCTTCTAAATCACATGAGTTAAAGGAGGACGATTTTCATCACTCGTCAAATCAGAGGAGTGTTCCGTCTAGACAAATGGTGCTTAACCAAGAGCCACATGTTAAAACCTGTTCATATAAATATTTTGTCTCCTGCAAGCCCAAAGAGTTCACAGGAGAAAAGGGAGCCATCGACTGCATGGCGTGGCTCGATGAGATGGACACCGTTGTTGATATTAGTGGATGTGCAGAGCAAGACATTGTGAAGTTTGTTTCACAATCTTTTAAAGGAGAAGCTCTAGCTTGGTGGAGGTCACTAATCCAAGCTACTGGGAAGATCCCGTTGTATAATCAGACATGGGATCAGTTTGTTGCTCTTATCAAAGAAAATTACTGTCCTCAACATGAAGTTGAGAAAATTGAAATTGATTTCTTAACATTGGTCATGAAGAACCTAGATTGTCAGGCATATCTTATAAGTTTCAATACCATGTCTCGATTGGTACCTTACTTGATCACACCAGAACCGAAGCGTATAGATCGGTTTATTGGGGGTCTAGCCCCAGAAATCAAGGCAAGTGTGAAAGCAT
This sequence comes from Helianthus tuberosus, assembly GCA_030545235.1. Lineage (NCBI taxonomy): Eukaryota > Viridiplantae > Streptophyta > Magnoliopsida > Asterales > Asteraceae > Helianthus > Helianthus tuberosus. The sequence continues at coordinate 64,041,454 of CM060420.1, forward strand.
CGAGACCTACTACATTCAGGTCAGTGGCAGATCTGTCACTATCTCTCACACTCGATGTGGTCAGAAACAAGGCTGCCAAAGCTTCTGACGATGGAAAGCGAAAAAGGGAGGATGAGAATTCTCATCGCTCCGATAAGAGGAAAAAGGGGAACTCAGATCATAAGAAAAGTTTCGGGTTTAAGAAAGACAACCAGCAGTCGGGTGAAAAGACCAAGTGCAAAACCTGTAGGAAATACCACCTCGGGAAATGCAGATTTGAATCTCAGCCTCTACCTTGTGGAATTTGCAAATCCAAGGAGCATAAGACCTTAGAATGCAAGAAGTTGAAGGACGCAACCTGTTATGGTTGCAACGAAAAGGGGCACATTAAGACCAACTGCCTAAAGAATCAGAAGGAGCCTGAGGAGGCTAAGAAGACCAATGCTCGGATCTTTCAAATGAACGCCCAGGAGATGGTGCAGAATGACGACGACATAACAGGTACCTTTCCTTATCAATGATGTGTATGCGAGAATTGTTTGATTATGGCACGGAAAAGTCTATTGTGGACGATAAATGTTGTAAGCTGTTGTATCCGCCTATTAGGACTTTAGGCATATAACGCGAGGTGGAATTGACTGATGATACTTTAGAGACTGCTTCAACAATCTTAGATAGATATTTATATTAGGAATTACTCTTCTCCAATATCCTTATGACAAGCTTTCAAGCTATCCAAAAATCATCAATATGATAAAGACAGATGTGGCATTTTGATCCCCTGTCAAAAAGGTGATGGACTAGGTCCAAACCTTAAACTCCATTGATGGTCCTTCTATGGCCTAGGCTAAGTATAATTGATATATATACATATCTAATTAACGTTCATTGAGAATGTTCGTACTATATTAGCCTGTGTGGTTTAATGATACCATGGTTACTATATGTTAGGTCATCAGGATGATGAATAGCGGTTGTTGGATTGCAACTAAGTAATTGTTTTATTTGGTGTTAGGAACCAAATATCGAGTATGACAAACTCGGATAAGACAGCCACCGATCGTGTCATGGATGATGCGACACATGCTAATGATGCAACAATTGTGAACCTAAAAATTTCCAAAGATGTTCTCCAAGCTATGATAGACGCAACTGTTGGAAAAGCTGTGAGGAAGGCCGTGAAAAAGTTCAAGATGCCCAATGTTACTTGCTCCAAATCTCATCTAAGATCACACTTCCATACTCACGAGAAGGATCTTGTTCATGCCTTAAATGCAAAGGATGAACTAAAAAGGAAAAAGGAGGAAGATAACTCCCAGAGTTCTAAGAAAAGGGGTAAGCAAGAGTCCAATAAGAAACCTGTATGCAAGACCTGCAAGAAACGCCATCGAGGGAAGTGCAGGTTCGAACCAAAATCCCAATCACAGCCTAGGGCTTGTGGGATCTGCAAATCAAGAGAGCATAGGACGTTAGATTACAAGGATATGAAGAATGCAGTCTATTTCGGCTGTGGTGAGAAAGGCCACATCAAGACTACATGCCCCACATCTGTCAAGGAAGTGCGGCTAAGGATGGAAAGCCTAAGAATGAAAGCGCTTAAACTCTCCTGAAGGATGCCAGAGGTAGTTCATATCAATAATGACATCAGGTATATTCTTTAACATTTATTGGAATATAAATGCTAAGAGTTCGGTTGTGATTCAGATACTAATAAATCTTTCATAAATTATAAGTATAGCAAACTCTTAAAGTGTTTCATAAGAACCTCAGAGGTTAAGTGTAAGGTAAAACTTACAGACAAAAATCATAGGAACAATTTCTTCTGTATCTGTCAGAAATCTTCAGTCGTAAAATTCTAGAGTACCCTCTCTCCAGATGAAGTACGTCAGTATATATAAGTTGATATCTCTTTGATCTCTATTGATTGCGAATACCAGACGGTATGATAAAAGCGCCATATGAGGATTGGTGTATCTTAATATGTTCCATAGATTGCTTCCATGCCTGATTAGTATGGAGGTTTAATGCATGGAACCACAAAGATATTCCAATGGTCATATGGTACTATAATCAACTAATGGTATTCAAAGAAGATATCCAGAATGGAATTGTCCAAGTAAGTGTCTTTGATTAAGGAATCTGCGGACTCGTAACATAAATGTGTCACTTATCTAACACAGGCAATAATAAATGAACCAGAGCCTGAGATTTGGAAAATCTCTGTAATCTCCTTGTGTCTTGATTATCTTCTCCAAGGACTACCCTGTTTACCTCCTGAAAGGCAAGTAGAGTTAAGATTTATATTCCATTTAGGGCTGTATTATTATGAAATCTCTAGGACAGCTAGTACCATCATTAGAAGAATCGAAACCCTGATTAAGTGAGTTTTAAAATAGAGGTTCATATAGCCTAACTCAATATTCTGAGAATTTGGTACAGTTAATTAAGAAATACGGTTCATCTTACTTATGCATTGATTACCGCAACCCTATTTAGGCAACAATTAAGAGTCGCCATCAGCTGCCCCGGATCGTCGATTTGTTCGACTAGCTGTAAGGATTAGCTATTCTTTAAGATTAGTTTTAAGCAGTGGTTGGAATAACCATCTCACCTTAAAATAAGATTTTCTATAGTAGTTGTTATATAAGTACCAAGGCTGCTCCTTTGGGGACCTTGTATAGACGGAATAATAAACATTTATTGTTAGACAGAAGATTGGTAAGCCCAATTATCAGGATCTGAAAGTTACCTTGGAAACAACGAATAAGATCATACAAATCCATAATCGTCTGAAATTTTCCAGTAATCGGCAGAAAAATTAAGGATTGATGAAAGTCGCAACTCTCTTAGGTCCTTAATAAGGAATAAGGTTCAATTGAAAGTATCGCCCTAAGAAGGATGTGCTGAAATTTTTATACAACGGGCTAGTTAAGCTCTGGATATATAGGATCATTCGAGGAAATTGAATTCATCAAAAGTTAATAGCTTATAAGCTAAAACCTATTTAAGGAGCTTGGTGGAGCTCGCAATATGACCCACACTAGTGATCTAAGGATACGTTTCGCCGATGAGTCAAGACGCATTATCACATAATGATATGCAGATTAATGAAAATTATTAGTTTGATGAGAAACCAGTATCAAATAAGGATCGGCAGGATTAGAAGCTAAGAAGAAAACATGAACCTATTATAAAGGTCATTAGGGATGCCCTTAGAGGTCCAAATAGGTTGTGGAAGTTAAATCCATTATCCGATAGAAAGTACATCCATTATTTTATCAAATCTCAAGGTTGAGATTTATTTTAAGGGGGTGAGGGTGTAACACCTCGTAAAAACACGTCCAATGATGTATTGACACGTGTAATAAACCCTAATAAGGTCAAACATTGAATTTAAGAGACTAATTTTTTGAAAAATCGAAAACTTTGATTATGAAAGGATTGGAAGTGTTAACATACCTAAAATAAGTTCTTGAATAACCTCTTACGGTATTTATATTCACAAATGAGCCACTTGTTGATCAAGTGTAGCCGTTTGCGTAATTAATTGAAAGTTAGCGTAATGAAGGGTTAAAAGCATCAACATGTTAATTCTTACCTCTGAGTGACCTTTTAAAAAACCTGGAGCTTCATGATATTTGATTATACTCTCGGGAATGCCAATTATTGGCCGTCTAAGGGCTTTTATGCCTATAAGTGAAGTTACGCGCAACTTTGCAAGTTTAAGGGATTAAAAGCATCAATATGTTTAATTATACCACTGAATGACCTTTCTACGAACCCGAAGCATTGTGATGTTTAATAATACTCTCAAGAATGCCTAATATGGATTAGATAAGACTTCGATATTATTAAGCGATGATATGTGCAAGTTTGCGCATTAAAGGGACTAATTGCATCAAACTGCCAAAATCTATCGAATCGTATGGTATTGGACCTTCCGGAATATGATCATAAGTTAAACATGCCCTAAATATCCTTTACATAGCTTAGAAATAGGCTTTGAGGTGTTTGGCATGCAAAAATAAACTTATTTGATCAACAGGGACTATAAGCGTCAAAAAGTGCATAAGTTTGCATTTTCGCGCATATCTCACGTTCTAAATATATCCGGACATCCAAAAATTTATGTAATCATTAAAATATTTTATTTTAGTGATTGGCTTGATAAAATTCCATTCGTCGTGTAATTTGGTTCATTTTTCGCGTCCGTTCGTGTTTCGTCGTAATTAGCCAAACAACGTGACCGTACGACCAAACGAACAGAAATCCGACATATTTTTAAGCATATTTCATGTTCCCTATGCTTTAACTTCATTATGGAGCCTTGAAATGGGGTTAACGTGTCACACCCCGACCACGTGGAACATACAAAACGTGGCGGAAACGTCGGGGAGTGTTGTAACAGAATTAATTGTTTCAAATCCATGGCAATTGAAGTTTCGTTTTATTGATTAAAGGTGTTACAATGTCTTATCAAACAAAGAAATACAACATAATTAACTAGTCTTGCATCTTTTATTGTCACTAAAGCCCAAGTCTGCCTAAGTATATCTTGATCATCTTATGCAACAGCTCCTGAAAAACACATGTGAAAATAGGTACGTCAGCATAAAAATGCCTGTGAGATACATAGGTTTTGTGAAAATAGGTTTCATGACTTATGTTTAAGAAAATGTTTAGTCATGAACCTTGTTATTTGCTTTGCTTTGTAAATCATTTGAAAATCGATAAGATCAGATGATAAGTATAAATAAATGTAAGGTTAAATGAATAACCAAGTAAAATATGTTTGCATAAGATAAGTTGTTTATAAATCAATGTCTTGTGAAAAGTATGTTATTTGTATAAAATGTTCTATGTCTCAAACTGAAATGATTCAAATAACGCTATGATATGTAATACCATACAAACACTTATATATAGGAAGTACCAGCGGCGTATCCACCATGCTTGTATCATATTACACACGCATCGTTACTTAATCACTTAATCAAACCAAACCAACCAATGTAAGAAGTCTATGTTTAAATCAATTGTCAAATGTATTGGGTAATATGTCAAAGTGTTCATGTCAAGATGTAAATCATATCAAAATGTCTATGTCAAATATCCATGTCAAGTGTCTATGTCAAATATCCATGTCAAACGTCTATGTCAAGATGTCATGTATGGCAAGTGAAATGTCTCAACTAAACCATATGCACAAAAACAAAGTATTGAAGTAAATCTTGGTTTAAATCAAAGTTATGTTTTGTGGGAAATGCATGATCAAATGTCAATCATGTTAAAATGTCTATGCCGAAATGTCTATGTCAAATGTCTATGTCAAAATGTCATGTAAAACAATGTACTAAGTAATGCACACAATTGGGCACACCTAGCATGAAATGTCATAAAATCATGTACTATAATGTACTAACGAACATAGCAGTATATGATGTTAAAACAGGAAAGCATGAAAGTAACAAGTAGGCACATGTGTTCCACCCCAAAACAGTTTGGAAAACAGTAAAAGAGGGGTCTATGTACTCACTTGAGATTGCTCAGAAGTCCTAGGATAACCACCAAGCAATGCTAGAGATCGCGGAATATCAAACGGCACCTAATATAGGTAACTACATTAATAAACCGGACCTAAATCGGAAGACTGGGTAGCATGAGGGTTTGTAAACCAAATGAGTGTAGGAACTCATGTGATATGGTTAATCAAAGCCTACATACTAAATGAAACTTAACCTAAGTGTCTACGACCCATTACGACCCGTTTAGGTAGCTTATGCTACTTTAACGCGTCGTTCGCGTGAAACGCGTTCGGACCGCCTAACTAGCCCTATGACAAGTGTTATATGCCTAAACATATTACATAATCAGTTATGTGACAAAGGTTTAGGTTACATATGCTTAATTACCAATCAGTTATTCCCTACCTACTATGGTCACCTAATGTGTTTGGTCGGATCCTAATGATCGACCAAACTGGGTCGGGTTCGAGGTATAAGCGATTCATTAGATCGCTTACCCTACGACCCTAGACAACGTGGTAATCAGTGGGCATAGTCCCAAGGGACTATGACCAACGTGATTACACTCACGTTGCGAAGTTCAAACGAACTTCGCATTGACCATTACTGGTCAACACTGAAAGTCAAACAAAGTTTGACTTTCGGACTCGAAAAGCAATAAAATAAGGAAAAGAACGAAAGAATACTTACGAAGGGTCCCCGAATGCTAAACTCGATTCAAAAATCTCAGGTATGAAACAAATGTTTCAACTTAGAGTTTCTCAAATCAAGTTTCTAGTGATTTTAGCAATGGGGGGTATGGGGTATTTATAGGAATACCCGAACCGTTAAGATCGTTTCATGGAAAACGTGCCTTAATCCCATCCGTACATGTGTTGAAAAGTTATGGTGTTTAGGTGTTTAAATTCCATCCATACATGTGTTGCAAAGTTATGGTGTTTAGGTGTTTAAATTCCATCCATACATGTGTTGCAAAGTCATGGTGCCAAAATTCCATCCTTATCCGCTGACTAAGCAAGTTTAGAATGTGTGGTTGTGAATTAAACAACGGCTAATACATCGAATCTGGTCCCGAATGCGAAAAACGATCCAAATGACGTGACGAATGGATTTTTCTTATGGCGAACACTAAAATAAAATATTTTAGTGCTTACATAAATTTTTGGATGTCTGGATGTATTCAGAACGTAAGTTATGCGCGAAAATGCAAACTTGTGCACTTTTTGACACTTTTAGTCCCTGAATGACCCAAAAGTTTATTTTAGCACACCGAACCCCTCAAAGCCTATTTCTAAGCTATGTAAAGGATATTTATGGTATGTTTAACTTATGGTCATGTTCCGGAATGTCTGTTACAGTTCAAATTGACATACTTTCGCAGTTTGTCAACTTTAGTCCCTGTAAGCGATTAAACTTTGATTTCACCACACCAAACCTTCCAAAACTTATATATAAGTTATGTAAAGGTTATTCAAGGTATGTTAAGCCTATTTCACTATTCCGGAGTGTTCGTTGGATTAAACTGGTTATATTTACGCATTAGTTCGCGTATAACCTTCCAGAAAGCGATTTAGAGTTTGAAATCGAACAAGAGTTGATATGTGCAAAAGATACACATATTTATACAAGTCCAAAGTATGAAATACAATATTTCATTGGTTTGGCATTTGTTTGATGGTTGAAATGACACAGGTGTTACAGTCTCCCCTACTTTAGGAAATTTCGTCCCGAAATTAATTCGTAGGAGTCTATTTGTGACTTTGTGTTAAATAACCATCAAAGATGAACAAGATGTAATCCTGTAATTTCTCTTTAACGAACATTTTTCAGAAATGAAAAATGAACCGAGTTATTTTCAACAGGCATTCTTTAGAAACAAAAATGAACAGAATAGTCATTTTACATCTTCAGAAACAAAAATGAACAGAATAGTCATTTTACATCTTCAGAAACAAAAATGAACGGAATAGTCATTTTACATCTTCAGAAACAAAAATGAACAGAATAGTCATTTTACATCTTCAGAAACAAAAATGAACAGAATAGTCATTTTACATCTTTAGAAACAAAAATGAACGGAATAGTCATTTTACATCTTTAGAAACAAAAATGAAAGGAATAGTCATTTTACATCTTCAGAAACAAAAATGAACGGAATAGTCATTTTACATCTTCAGAAACAAAAATGAACGGAATAGTCATTTTACATCTTCAGAAACAAAAATGAACATAATAGTCATTTTACATCTTCAGAAACAAAAATGAACGGAATAGTTATTTTACATCTTCAGAAACAAAAATGAACGGAATAGTCATTTTACATCTTCAGAAACAAAAATGAACGGAATAGTCATTTTACATCTTCAGAAACAAAAATGAACGGAATAGTCATTTTTCATCTTCAGAAACAAAAATGAACGGAATAGTCATTTTACATCTTCAGAAACAAAAATGAACGGAATAGTCATTTTACATCTTCAGAAACAAAAATGAACAGAATAGTCATTTTACATCTTCAGAAACAAAAATGAACAGAATAGTCATTTTACATCTTCAGAAACAAAAATGAATGGAATAGTCATTTTACATCTTCAGAAACAAAAATGAACGGAATAGTCATTTTACATCTTCAGAAACAAAAATGAACGGAATAGACTCTAGACACATGACAAAATTCACTGTGGTTTCTGTGCACTGAATTTCATAATTATGTATGCATCCATAATTACGCAATTCCTTGCATAGTCCGCACAATTTGTCTGAAATGTGAAGGGGAGGAAAAATCAAACCTGATGATGAGTGTGACTAAACTACCATAGGGTCCTTTTAATTAGATCGACAAAGGATCCTTTTAATTAGACCACCAAGGAGTCCTTTCAGCTATATCATCACATGATATTCCTAACCAGATTTTTGGATCAATCTGTTTACCTAGACCACTCAGGGGTCTAATTATGGAATGGTACAATATAATCCAAGGGACTTAACTACAACGTAAAAGCCCATTGAGGATTTAATATAGTACACAAAGATATGGAAGATTCTACGAGGATTGGATGACAAGAATTTGGATCACACAAAAACATAAAAAGAGAACACATAAGCACATAATCACATAGTTGTTTAACTTGGTTATTAATTTGTTATCTTTGGACACGGGTATTTAAAGCATACCAGAAACCCAATCCGTGGATTTCCTTTGGCACTTTAAATATTTTCAAGAATCTAACTATGAAGATAGGAAGATCTTAAAAGGAATTCGGTTTGTCCTAATTGAGTTGTTTTGTACGTATTGAATCATACAAGGAATTCAATTAAGGATTCCGATGAATGATACCCATCCACAAGGATCTAATTATGAGGATAGAAAGATCCTACATGGATTTTGGAATTTGTGTAACGAGAGGTGTTCCGACACCTTGCACTAGGCGTGCTTAATTCGATACACAAGGTAGAAAGTTCATGAGGTTGAGGCGCCAGATATGCCAAGCAACATATGAAGCAGAGTTTGAAGGTTGAGCAGCAGCAGGATTTGTAACAGCTTTGCTTTGGATTGCAAAGCGGCACATGTTAACCAAATGTCTCCATCGTCCACCGTGGGTACATTTGAAACAGGGTATTTGGTTTGGATGATGACAGTTGCATTGATTGCACCAAGGAGCAGTTCCCTTACGGCTTCATCCCTGAGGCGAGTCATGGTGATAGCTAAGTCAACGGTCCTCTGGAGTACGACGCCTATTCGCTGAGTAATTGCAACACCTGGTTCGGACATTGTTGTTGCGATGAAGAGGCACCATGAAGAAAATAGAAGACATGGGAAGAAACAAGGGAAAGATAGTCGAGAGAAAATGACAACGCATGAAGATTGTGACCATTTGTTTGTTACCAAAGGCAAACAAATGAGACAGTGACTAATCAAAATAAATGGGTCAATATAATGTATCGCGAAGACATGCTCGCCTATAAGTGAACGCTCATCCCAAGAATTCCCAGGTAAGCACAACTGGTCTCGCGTCTGATGAGATGTATACGAAGTGCTTGCCTAGACAGAAAACCCAGAATACAGGCATTCACCCTTCCAGTTTGCACGTGTTCACATTATTAAAAACCCAAAAACCTTGACGAGAATTTTGAAAATTCAAAGGGTTCAAAACCTTATAATAGAGAGTTCAAAACCTTACAATAGAGGGTTCAAAACCTAGTAATCAATCATCCTAGAACAGATGATTAGTTTTCAAAGTGGTTTTGAAATTTATGTTCTTGTTGTGGTCGTCGCCTAAGGATAGGTGACGGTATTGTTTTATGACTAAACGCAAGTAAACTCGCGTTAGGGTCCTAAGAAGGTTATAGACTAGGTCAAAGCATTACTAATAACCTAATTCCCTATATCCATTGGCTCTGATACCATCTTTTCTGTCACACCCCGACCACGTGGAACATACAAAACGTGGCGGAAACGTCGGGGAGTGTTGTAACAGAATTAATTGTTTCAAATCCATGGCAATTGAAGTTTCGTTTTATTGATTAAAGGTGTTACAATGTCTTATCAAACAAAGAAATACAACATAATTAACTAGTCTTGCATCTTTTATTGTCACTAAAGCCCAAGTCTGCCTAAGTATATCTTGATCATCTTATGCAACAGCTCCTGAAAAACACATGTGAAAATAGGTACGTCAGCATAAAAATGCCTGTGAGATACATAGGTTTTGTGAAAATAGGTTTCATGACTTATGTTTAAGAAAATGTTTAGTCATGAACCTTGTTATTTGCTTTGCTTTGTAAATCATTTGAAAATCGATAAGATCAGATGATAAGTATAAATAAATGTAAGGTTAAATGAATAACCAAGTAAAATATGTTTGCATAAGATAAGTTGTTTATAAATCAATGTCTTGTGAAAAGTATGTTATTTGTATAAAATGTTCTATGTCTCAAACTGAAATGATTCAAATAACGCTATGATATGTAATACCATACAAACACTTATATATAGGAAGTACCAGCGGCGTATCCACCATGCTTGTATCATATTACACACGCATCGTTACTTAATCACTTAATCAAACCAAACCAACCAATGTAAGAAGTCTATGTTTAAATCAATTGTCAAATGTATTGGGTAATATGTCAAAGTGTTCATGTCAAGATGTAAATCATATCAAAATGTCTATGTCAAATATCCATGTCAAGTGTCTATGTCAAATATCCATGTCAAACGTCTATGTCAAGATGTCATGTATGGCAAGTGAAATGTCTCAACTAAACCATATGCACAAAAACAAAGTATTGAAGTAAATCTTGGTTTAAATCAAAGTTATGTTTTGTGGGAAATGCATGATCAAATGTCAATCATGTTAAAATGTCTATGCCGAAATGTCTATGTCAAATGTCTATGTCAAAATGTCATGTAAAACAATGTACTAAGTAATGCACACAATTGGGCACACCTAGCATGAAATGTCATAAAATCATGTACTATAATGTACTAACGAACATAGCAGTATATGATGTTAAAACAGGAAAGCATGAAAGTAACAAGTAGGCACATGTGTTCCACCCCAAAACAGTTTGGAAAACAGTAAAAGAGGGGTCTATGTACTCACTTGAGATTGCTCAGAAGTCCTAGGATAACCACCAAGCAATGCTAGAGATCGCGGAATATCAAACGGCACCTAATATAGGTAACTACATTAATAAACCGGACCTAAATCGGAAGACTGGGTAGCATGAGGGTTTGTAAACCAAATGAGTGTAGGAACTCATGTGATATGGTTAATCAAAGCCTACATACTAAATGAAACTTAACCTAAGTGTCTACGACCCATTACGACCCGTTTAGGTAGCTTATGCTACTTTAACGCGTCGTTCGCGTGAAACGCGTTCGGACCGCCTAACTAGCCCTATGACAAGTGTTATATGCCTAAACATATTACATAATCAGTTATGTGACAAAGGTTTAGGTTACATATGCTTAATTACCAATTATACATGAAAAGGGTATTCTGGTAATTTACCTAAGGCATATAAACTACCTATCATACAACTACTTAAACGATGTGACCATAGGGTATAACCTCGGAAGGTTATTCCCTACCTACTATGGTCACCTAATGTGTTTGGTCGGATCCTAATGATCGACCAAACTGGGTCGGGTTCGAGGTATAAGCGATTCATTAGATCGCTTACCCTACGACCCTAGACAACGTGGTAATCAGTGGGCATAGTCCCAAGGGACTATGACCAACGTGATTACACTCACGTTGCGAAGTTCAAACGAACTTCGCATTGACCATTACTGGTCAACGCTGAAAGTCAAACAAAGTTTGACTTTCGGACTCGAAAAGCAATAAAATAAGGAAAAGAACGAAAGAATACTTACGAAGGGTCCCCGAATGCTAAACTCGATTCAAAAATCTCAGGTATGAAACAAATGTTTCAACTTAGAGTTTCTCAAATCAAGTTTCTAGTGATTTTAGCAATGGGGGGTATGGGGTATTTATAGGAATACCCGAACCGTTAAGATCGTTTCATGGAAAACGTGCCTTAATCCCATCCGTACATGTGTTGAAAAGTTATGGTGTTTAGGTGTTTAAATTCCATCCATACATGTGTTGCAAAGTTATGGTGTTTAGGTGTTTAAATTCCATCCATACATGTGTTGCAAAGTCATGGTGCCAAAATTCCATCCTTATCCGCTGACTAAGCAAGTTTAGAATGTGTGGTTGTGAATTAAACAACGGCTAATACATCGAATCTGGTCCCGAATGCGAAAAACGATCCAAATGACGTGACGAACGGATTTTTCTTATGGCGAACACTAAAATAAAATATTTTAGTGCTTACATAAATTTTTGGATGTCTGGATGTATTCAGAACGTAAGTTATGCGCGAAAATGCAAACTTGTGCACTTTTTGACACTTTTAGTCCCTGAATGACCCAAAAGTTTATTTTAGCACACCGAACCCCTCAAAGCCTATTTCTAAGCTATGTAAAGGATATTTATGGTATGTTTAACTTATGGTCATGTTTCGGAATGTCTGTTACAGTTCAAATTGACATACTTTCGCAGTTTGTCAACTTTAGTCCCTGTAAGCGATTAAACTTTGATTTCACCACACCAAACCTTCCAAAACTTATATATAAGTTATGTAAAGGTTATTCAAGGTATGTTAAGCCTATTTCACTATTCCGGAGTGTTCGTTGGATTAAACTGGTTATATTTACGCATTAGTGCGCGTATAACCTTCCAGAAAGCGATTTAGAGTTTGAAATCGAACAAGAGTTGATATGTGCAAAAGATACACATATTTATACAAGTCCAAAGTATGAAATACAATATTTCATTGGTTTGGCATTTGTTTGATGGTTGAAATGACACAGGTGTTACATAACGGGGCTTAAGCGTGTCACAAACTAAGTTTATTGCATGCAGGGATCATTTCTACAATTTTGCCATTTTGGTCTCTGGCGGGGGGCGAGAGGCCTCTCGCGGGGTGCCAGAGACTGATCTGGGCAGATTCTTGTTTTTGGAATTCTGGTCGAATTTCAGGGGTTTTTATGCAAAATTCTCAATACCATGAGCTGGTTTTTGACACCCATTGTATTTAGAAACCATGGGCACACATGGAGGGCCAAGATTGAAGCTCTTTTATCGAGAAACGATCCTAACGGTTCTCAAAATCCTATATATACCCATTTGATCTTTGGCTCTCATTTCACCTCATTTTATTTCTGCTCTTGCTCTCAAATTCAAGGAGGATCCTGAGCTTTTAGGAACCTTCATTCAGTCCATTAGACCCTTCGTAAGTGTCCTTTCGTTACTAGTTAATCTTGTTTGGCTCTTAAAGCCGAAAAGTCAAGCGTTTGCGATAAACGCTTTGACTTTTAAACAGTCAAGCCATTGTTCGCAACGAACATGGCTACGTGATCGTAATTAGGTAGGTATTAAACCCTCAAAAGGGCACCTCCTAATTACCATGTTTGCTTAGTTAATTGTCGGGTCAAAGTAATTAAAATAAAAGTCAAGCGAGTTGGTTTTTAAACAAAATTCATAATTAATGATGTAAAGGAAATAAAATCAGTTTTTTCACTTTAATAACTTGGTAAATATTAATTGAACATGTCTAGGCATGTTCAACCCGATAATTCTGAGTGTAGGCTCGGTTAGGAACTGAAAATCACAAAAGTAGACTTTTGCTTTGACTTTCAGTCTTGACCCGATTTAGCTTAGTTTAGATATGCCTTAGGATTCCTATAGGACCACATTATAGGTTAGTATAACCCTATGAGGTTATACAACTTGGTTCCATAGTAATCCTAGTTCATTGCATGTTTCCGTTATATGCTTAAAAGTTGACCATTATGCCCTTTTGACCTTAAAACGAGATTTTTGAAAATGTGAGAGGACAAAAACCTTTGTTACTGATTTATAAACATGTCCTAAAAATTTAACATCAGTTTGAGGTTGATGTGTGTTTAAGTGTCGTATATTTTAGGTGTATATTTTAAGCCCCTTTAACACTTATTTTAGCCAAGTTTTAAATTTATAAAACACGATATTTTACTAACACTAAACACACATATGGGCAAGTGCACCCATCGTGAGCGTAGTATAGCGTTGGTAAGATACCGAGTTCGTCCAAGGACACAAGAGCTTTTAGTACCGGTTTATCCTCAACGTCTAATCAAAATAAAAAGTTTAGAAAAATGTTTTAAACTAAGAAAAATAAAAACCAACTAAAATGCTGAAAATAAAAATAAAAAAGAAAAACAGATAGACAAGATGAATCACTTGGTTCCGACTCGTATCTAGTATAACCTTTGATTATTTCCGCACTTTTGCACATAATTAAGAGATTATCTTAGTTATTGTAGTAGGCCCCTCTTTTGAAGGTGACGTTACCCTCACCCCAGTAGTTTGAGTCAGCAAGGATACAATCCTAAAAGGGTGGATTATTGGAAGATAATGAATTAAGTTATTAATGCAGTATTATGGTAGGCCCCGCTTTTGGCGGTGACGTTACCCTCGACTAAGTAGTCTGAGTCAGCAGGGATACAGTCCTAAATAGCCGGGTTATAGTATTAATAGTAGTTAACTTATGAGGGGATCAAAGAGTTTGGACCCCCGCCATCCAATACCGTGAAGCATTGAAGGAGGTCCTACTAAATTTAACCCAGGTCCATTGCAGGACCTCTAAACGCTGAACAATGGCAAGACCTTTACCAAACCGTTCCCTTAACCCCCGACCAGGTAGCCAACATACCTCCATATAGACCGTGGAGATATGAATGGTGAAAATCCTTTATTTTATATAGACAGTAAAATAATGCCAAGACACCACGGACAAACGATAAGGAAAGATCACCTTCAACATAAGTAACTAGTTATTAAAGTCATTAATACAAAACCAAATAAAAAGTGCAAAAGATTAGAAATAAAAAGTATTATACTAGACACTTTGTCTTCACCAAGTGATGTAAGAGACTTAGGCAAACATGGCTTTGATTGTCAAGAACTCTTACGATCAATCTTGGATCCCAAGACGACTCACACACTCTACGATGGACAATGGATGATGGTGGTGGATGATGGTGTTGTGATGGTGGTGGGTGGTGGATGAAGTGTGAGAGAGGTGGTGTGCCAAGGGATGAGTTGAAATGAATCCAAGCACTCCTATTTATAGGCTGAACAGAGGGCTGGGCACGGCCCCGTGTCCACTGGGCACGGCCCCGTGCCTGTCTGACACTCTCTCTCCTCATTAATTGTAATTCGCAATTACAATTAATGCGCCTGCTGTACTTTTGCCACGCCCCCGTGTTCACTGGGCACGGCCCCGTGGTGGGCAATAGAAGCTTCTATAGGTTTGTCTTTTCTGCTGCTTCTTGGGCACGGCCCCGTGCTGGCTGAGCACGGGCCGTGTTCAGTCTTCTGCCTTCTCTATTTTGCTTGGGAAGATGCCGTTGAGGGGTCGGGCAGTCCACTTATGTTCCTTTCCTTGTATTTATGTTGGATTTAGCTGTCTTTTTGCTTCTTTTGTGTTTTTGAGCTCATTTAATCCTGAAAATACAAAAGGAAGACAAAAACACTCTTTTTCCAATATTAGTACTTAAAAAGGGTTAGTTTTATGCCTCATTTGATGTAATTTATATGTTGCATTTTACACACATCAAATACCCCCACACTTGAACTTTTGCTTGTCCTCAAGCAAAACTCTTTAATATGTGGCTTACACTCCCAAATGGAATGGGTAGAAGAGAAGGTTTTTTTTTTTTTGCTTGTCGTAGAGTGTTAGGAATCCAAGATCTTTTTGGGTTTTATTTTTATCTATTTACAATCCTATTCGTAATGATTTATTTAGAACGTTTCATAGGAGAAATTACTTATTTGGGCATAACATGCCTTTTTTAAAATTCTATTTATTTACAAGTTCACATACCTCACAGGAGAAATCACTCACACTCGGCCGAAGGTGTATTTTTAGTGAATCACTCGAGAGCGGCATGAAACTTATTCCTACCATAAGCTTGCCAAGCAATCAATCCTCCTCCTTTTTAACTTTTATACCTTTGTAAATATCAAGAGGACTTTGTGGGTTAAGGGTTAGGCTTGGGTTAAAGGTAGGTGGTTGGGATAGTGGTTAGTAGAAAAAGGGCGAAAAGCGTAACAAGTGTCGGTTTTCGTAAGACTTTCTATTTTTGTAACTTTTTTTTATGAAGCTTTTATTCAAACAAAGTTATTTTTGATGAACTTGTTTGTTTATTTTCTTTTTGCTTCATCATCAACATATTTTTTTTTGAACGATCCTACGAAAAACCGAACTTGTTACTAAAACAAAGGGTTAAAAATAAAAAAAAGGTTTTGGTGGGTAAAAGGGTTTTTGGTTTGGGTGATGAAATGAAAAGGTTTAGGCTCAAAGGGGCTAACTAGGGGGATTTTTGGGTAGCTGATAAAAGAGAAGGAAAAATAATGGTGTAGAAATAAAAAGGGTTAGTCCTAATGCCTCCATCATTTACTTACTCGGGTTTAAGTTGATAAGGACCGGGAATGTATCGTCATGGCAAGTTCTAGAGTTGTAAGAACCAAGCGGCTATTCACACAAGAAACGAAAAATGAGCATTTAGTCTAAAGATGTAAATTTGTATGCTCAATAAAGGCTCAAAACTCACTTTTGTGGGAATGGGTTTTTATGTGATCAAGTATATATAATCAAATTTTAACTAAGTTTGCCATGCCTTTTCATAATTTTCTTATGTTGGTTCTTTTTATCACTACGCTATCGGTTGTAAATTCGTAAAAATATAACCTTTTTGAGAACTTGAATTTCCCGAGTTAAACCTAGACAAGTAAGAAAAATGAAATTTTTGAAAAAATTTGGGGTGATTAGCGGTTCCAATAGAGTTTTGTGTAAGGCTTGTATTTAGGACTTGCAAAATTCAAGGTTTTAGCATCCCCCCCCCCCCCCCACACTTAAATTACACATTGTCCTCAATGTGTCCCAAAAAATAAATTTTTAGGTTGATTAGATGTGTAAAATAGTGTTAAAAGCAAAGATTTATGTTACTGGTAGTCTGGACATGGCCCCGTGTCCACTGGACACGACCCCGTGGCTAACTTCCAGTAACGAAAACTTACAGAAGGTGAACACGGGGGCGTGTTGATTGGGCACGGCCCCGTGTCTGACAAAAATCTGCAGGACAGTAACCAAACAGCAGGTCTGGGAGGTGAGCACGGGGGCGTGTTGGCTGGACACGTCCCCGTGTGGACAGTCTGAAAGCCCGAAAAACAGGTTTCTTCCCCCGGTTTTTCCATCCTGGCCCTATAAGTGCTGAGGCTTAGCACCCCAAGCCTTGGTTTGTACCTGTTTCATCACTTAATACCACACCAAGCAACACAAACATCATACATTACCATAGTTAATTGTTCCAAGCATAAAGTAAAAGAAAAAAAAATTGCAGAAAATAGTTAGGAAAAGTAAATTGTTTAACACTTGGCACACAGGCCACCAATTGTTCGATAGATAAAGGGACTTAAACCTGTGGAGTCATCAATCAACCGCTTCCTCCTCTGCTCCTCTCACCTACTCCATAGCATCGTCATCATCATCATCGTCATCATCCCCTCCATGGCGTGCAATGTGGTCTCGTATGTATCCGACATCGTCTTGGATCTCGGATAGGTTTCTCTCAATAGCTCCGACCCGGATGTAAGTGTTGCTCGCCATGTTATAGGTGTTCCTAGTACACATAAGGTTTTCCTGCAACAAATCATGCAAACTTTGAAAGTTAGGAAAACCGCCTCCCGAGGAGGATGATTGGCCCGGATCACCGTGGGGTTGGTATTGGTGCTGATGATGTTGTGGAGCTGGGAGGACAAGCGCTTCTTGTGGGTTCCATGCATGACCTTGCGTCCTTTGAAAGGTTACCGTCCCATCTTCTGCCTCATAAATCAGGTTAATTGAGCGGCATAAGTGAATATCTACCGTACCCGACCATGGGCTCCTCTCAAATGACCTAGGTATATGGGTGAAGTGCCTGAAGAGGCGGTACACCCATGCCCCAAAGAAAATAGGAGTCGGTGCACTAGCAAGGCGGTTGTGATGCATGTTTCGGAGCATGAGGAACGGAACATCGAGCGGCCTGCGGTTGTGAATGCAGTGGAGGACAAGCAAATCTCTTAACCCAACAATGCCACTACTGTCATGCCTTTGGCTAAGAGAGTAGCCGAGGAGCCTATGAATGTATCTGTATAGCGGATCCCTCAGCTTTGTACTCTTAGTGCTGCTCGGATTGTAGAACCCTTCTCCAATCTGAACCCACATGGCTTGGCGTTCGTTGTCACCTATCTCTCTCATTCCCCCAGTATTTTCTTCATTTCCCGCATCCTCTTTAGCGTACAGCCCGACAATCGACCCAAATTGTGCCATAGAGATTTTGTACGTAGTTCCACCGCATCTGAACTCAACCCCATCATTGTCGAAAGGGTCGCACCTTGAATTGAATTTAAAGGTGCTGTAGAACTCCATAGTGCACTCGTGAGCGGAACGAAGTCTGGTTGTTAGGGCGACTCTGAGTGGTCCCGTTACGATGTTGTTGAAACGGTCAATTTGATTCACCAAGGTTAGCAATTCCGTGCACGCTTGCCTCGGGTATCCTTCTGGCCTCGTTTGAAGAAGATCGTATCGAGCTCTTGCATCTAGCTCATTGGCGTTGAATCTTGTGAACTTCCTGGCCATCTGCAAGAATACACCAAAAGTTAGCACGAAACAGAAATATTTTCGGACAAAACTGCAAACAACGGCCTGGACACGACCCCGTGTTCAGCGGACACGGCCCCGTGTCCAGAGGTCTGTTACTCAAAAATCCCATTTTTCGACCCGGTTTCGAAAACTTGAAAATTTTTGGTCCAATAGGTGCGGTTTCCCCCGAAAATGAAACCCTAAGTGCCATTTTTCCCAAAATATCCCGTTTACCCTATCAATTTTATCTTTTTCGGTTCAAGAACAAGGGTTTGGGGTTTTTGTAAGAAATCGGGTGAATCTATGAACAATACAAGTGTATTTACTTCCCTTAACACTAATCTAACTAAATGCAAACAGATCTAAACAAAAATTTGAGGTTTGATCCGGATGAACTTCAAGAACCCTAGATTTTTCCCCAAATTTTTGGTGTTTTAACTACATGCAAGTAACTAATCTAACTACTAAGAGTGATAGAATCATACCTTGACGTTGTTAGATCGATAGGAGACGTCGAAATTTTGCGAAAAATCGCCTGGAACCAGAGCTTTTGTAGGGAAACGGGGCGTGTGGAATGAAGAAACTGTTTTGAAAAAGGGGTTTTATCCCGTCTGCAGCGCGAACACGGCCCCGTGTCCAGCGGACACGGCCTCGTGCCGAGCAAGTTTTTTTTTTTTTTTTTTTTAAGTGCACGTGTGAGTGCCCCTTTTTCCCATAAGCTATGGTTAGAAAACTTACCGCTTTATTTTGTCGTCTCAATCGTTCGTAACTTACCAGGCATGATGTTTTTATTCTTCCACCGTTTGAAGCGAGATCTCTTCTTCCTCATCCTCAATGAATCCTTGATAGAGTTTCAGCCGTTGGCCATTGACCTTAAATGGTGGCCCATTTCGAGATTTAATTTCTACTGCACCGTGTGGAAAAATGTGGGTGATGGAAAAAGGTCCTGACCACCTAGACTTTAATTTACCAGGAAACAATCGAAGTCGTGAATTAAACAAAAGAACTAGATCCCCTACCCAAAATTCATTAGGTTTAATATGTTTGTCATGCAAATTTTTCATTCTTTCCTTATAAATTTCAGAGTTTGAGTATGCATAATTCCTAAGCTCGTCTAATTCATTTAATTGACAAAATCGATTTTTACCAGCAAATTCTAAATCCAAGTTTACATTTTTGATTGCCCAGTAGGCCTTGTGTGCAATTTCTACTGGCAAATGACAACTTTTTCCATAGACTAGCTTATACGGGGTTGTACCTATTGTTGTTTTATAAGCAGTTCGAAAAGCCCATAAAGCATCATCTAATTTATCAGCCCATTCCTTTTTATTTAACCCTACGGTTTTTTCGAGTATTCGTTTTAAACCTCTATTAGTCACTTCGGCTTGTCCGTTTGTTTGAGGGTGATATGCTGTTGAAACCCGGTGATAGACCCCATATCTTGTTAAAAAAATTTCAAGTTGATGGTTGCAAAAATGGGTACCTCTATCACTTATTAAAGCTTTAGGTGTGCCAAAACGAGAGAATAATTTTTTCAGAAATCTTACCACGACTCTTCCATCATTTGTTGGAAGTGCTTCGGCCTCGGCCCATTTAGACAAGTAATCTACTGCCACAAGTATATATTTGTTTCCTTTCGATGGTGGGAAGGGTCCCATAAAGTCGAGTCCCCACACATCAAAAATTTCACAAACAAGAATGCCATTTTGTGGCATTTCATTTTTGGAAGAAATATTACCTGTTCTCTGGCAAGCATCACATGTTTTTACAAGACTTTGAGCGTCTTTGTAAATGGTTGGCCAATAAAATCCTGAATCGAATACCTTTCGTGCGGTACTAGCAGCACCATGATGTCCTCCGTATGGACCTTCATGACAATGGCGGAGAATTTTGCGTGCTTCATTACCATGTACGCATCGTCTGACGAGTTGGTCGGCACACATTTTGAAAAGATATGGATCTTCCCAAAAGTAGTGTTTCACATTAGCAAAGAATTTTTTTCTTTGATGATGTGGCCATCCTTTTGCGACTATACCGCGAGCTAGGTAGTTAGCATAGTCGGCGTACCATGGTTCTTCCTTGTATTCCACCATTTCTAGGGACTCAGTTGGAAATTTTTCATTGATTTGCTCGTCCCTGGTTGCCTCTAAAGCTGGGTCTTCTAAGCGTGAAAGATGATCTACTGCGGTATTTTCTGCTCCTCTTTTGTCCTTGATTTCAATGTCAAATTCTTGGAGGAGTAGAATCCACCTAATCAAACGTGGTTTTGCGTCTTGCTTTTTGAAGAGATATCGGATGGCTGCATGGTCTGTATAGACTATAGTTTTAGAAAGAACAAGATAAGAACGAAATTTATCAAAAGCAAATACCACAGCTAGTAACTCTTTTTCAGTTGTTGTGTAATTTTCTTGTGCATCATTAAGTGTTTTACTAGCATAATAGATTGGGTGGAAATGCTTTTCTTTTCTCTGTCCCAAGACAGCTCCAACTACAAAGTCACTAGCATCACACATGATTTCGAAAGGAAATTTCCAATCAGGCGCTATCATGATAGGTGCATTGACTAACATTTCCTTTAAGGTCAGAAATGCTTGATTGCAATCCTTGTCAAAGATGAATGGAGCATCTTTTTCAAGTAATTTCGTTAGAGGCCTTGAGATTTTTGAAAAGTCCTTGATAAACCGTCTATAAAATCTGGCATGCCCTAGGAAACTTCTGATAGCTCGTACGGAGGATGGAGGTGGTAATCTAGAAATGGTATCTATTTTGGCTCGATCCACCTCCATTCCTTCGCTTGAGATCTTGTGACCGAGTACTATTCCCTCCGTTACCATGAAATGGCATTTTTCCCAATTAAGGGCGAGGTTAGTTTCCTCACATCGGGATAGCATTCGTTCAAGGTTATCGAGGCATTGGTCATATGAATCCCCAAAGATAGAAAAGTCGTCCATGAAGACTTCCATTGTCTTTTCTATCATGTCATGGAAAATAGCTACCATGCAACGTTGGAATGTTGCTGGGGCATTACATAGGCCAAACGGCATGCGTCGATAAGCAAAAGTTCCATAGGGACATGTGAAAGTTGTCTTTTCTTGGTCTTCGGGCGCTATCGGGATTTGAAAGTAACCTGAAAAACCATCCAAGAAACAATAAACTTTATGACCGGATAATCTTTCTAACATTTGATCAATGAAGGGTAAAGGAAAGTGATCCTTTCTTGTTGCTTCATTTAATCGTCTATAATCTATACATACTCTCCATCCTGTGACGGTTCTCGTTGGTATTAGTTCATTCTTTTCGTTAGTTATTACCGTCATACCTCCTTTCTTTGGAACTACTTGGACGGGACTTACCCAAGGACTATCGGAGATAGGATAGATAAGTCCGGCGTCAAGTAGCTTGATGACTTCGTTTTTAACCACTTCTTGAACATTTGGATTTACTCGACGTTGTGGTTGTATGACCGATTTGTAGTCATCATTCATCAAAATTTTGTGTGTTCACATAGAAGGACTAATTCCTTTTATGTCTACAAGTTTCCAAGCTATTGCGTTTTTGTGTTTTTTCAAAAGATTAATTAATTTTTCTTTTTCTAAGTTATCTAATTTAGACGAAATAATTACAGGTAAATTACCATCTTTGTCTAGAAAAGCATATTCCAAACCTTTTGGAAGTTCTTTGAGCTCAAGTGGTGGGTCTTTAGGAGACTCCTTATTTGGTTGCTCATTTCGATCAAGAACTTTAAAAGTTTGTTCTATGGCGACCTCTTCTTCAACAAAGTGGTCAATCTCTTCACTTGTATCGGGTGGTTCATCTTCATCTTCAATTAGGGGGTCATTATTGCCGAATGGATATTTCATTGATCGTTCGAGATCGACACTCCTTTTAAATGCCCCTAATTGAAGAGGTAGATTGTTGAACTTCCGGTTTTTCAAAGCTTCATGAGTTTTTACAAATGGTCGTCCTAACACTAGAGGAGCGTCATCGAGGATGACAAAGTCGGTTGGGATTACCATTTGATTTGTTTGAACCAAGACATCTTCAACTATACCGATTGATTTTATTACTTTTCGATTGGATAGAAAAATGGGTATTTGAAGTGGAGAAAAATCACTAATACTTAATTTTTCGAAAATGTAATTAGGCATTATGTTAACACAAAGATCCTTATCGATTGTGACATTACTAATAAACGAATTTTGAAAGAAACATGGAACCGGTGTAATGTTAATTTCAAATGGGTCTTCTTTTATTAGTGAAGTTTGATCATTAGTTAACTTAACACTTACCGTTTCGTCAATTTTAGTGTTAGTGTTTAACTCTTTTAAAAACTTAGCATGGGTGGGTACTAAACAATGGTTTTCAAAAGAAGGTGACAAGAGATTAATTTCTTCAAAATTAGACTCTTCTTGAATTTTAACGTTGTCGGACTCACCTTTTTCGTTGTTTAACTTATGTGTCGGTTTTTCACTTATTTGTTCTTCCATTTTTACATTTTCAGTTATCTCTTCCTTTTTTAATTCTTCTCTTGCGCGGGACTCCTCTTCCCTTGCGCGAGCTTCTTTTATACATCGATCGATAACTCTAATGTGTTCTAATATCCTATCGGTCACTTCGGTTATATAAAAAGAATCAGAATTTTCTAAGCTTGAATCCGGTTGTTCGACCCTTTGTTCCTCATAATACCCATATGAAGTCGATGGTTCGCACCATTGTTCTTCATTGTAAGCATATGATGGATAAGGTTCGTAATTTTGTTCTCCATAATACACATATGAGGTGGGTTGTTCACGCCAAGGTTCCTCATAGTAAGCATATGAAGGTGGTGGCTCATATCTTGGTTCCTCAAAGTATGAGTATGAGGGCTCATACCTTGGTTCATCAAAATATGAGTATGAGGGAGGAGGTTCATACCTTTGGTCTTCATAGGATGTGTATGAAGTTGATGGCTCGTACCTGGGCTCCTCATAGTAAGTGTATGAATTGGATGGTTGATATGAGTGATTACTTTGAATCGAGCGTGCATTACGACAATTAGTGCAATAATTACCCCTATAATCATCCTCCTCATAGGTGTAGTTGTAACCTCCTGAGTATTGATCCATAAGAATCACTCAGCAGACCACAACCGAGTCTCGAGATCAGAAAACAAAAAGAAAAACGGAAACAGAGGCTGGGCACGGCCCCGTGCTCAGTGAGCACGGCCCCGTGTTCAGGATCTGTATCTGGGCGTTTTAATTAAATTTACTGATTTCGTTGAGCACGGGGCGTGTTCAGTGAGCACGGCCCGTGTTCAAGCTTCTGTTACTGGGTGTTTTTATGAAAATGTGCAGCACGGCCCCGTGTTCAGTGAACACGGCCCCGTGTACAGGTTACTGTAAATGCAAAACTAAACTAAAATGCAGAAAAATGTGCGCGCGTTTTGAATTTTTTTTTTTGAAAAACTGATTAGGCCGTCGATTTTAAGCTTTCTTAAAATCCTTGTGTCCCCGGCAACGGCGCCAAAAACTTGATGTGCGTTTAAGTGTCGTATATTTTAGGTGTATATTTTAAGCCCCTTTAACACTTATTTTAGCCAAGTTTTAAATTTATAAAACACGATATTTTACTAACACTAAACACACATATGGGCAAGTGCACCCATCGTGAGCGTAGTATAGCGTTGGTAAGATACCGAGGTCGTCCAAGGACACAAGAGCTTTTAGTACCGGTTTATCCTCAACGTCTAATCAAAATAAAAAGTTTAGAAAAATGTTTTAAACTAAGAAAAATAAAAACAAATAAAATGCTGAAAATAAAAATAAAAAAGAAAAACAGATAGACAAGATGAATCACTTGGTTCCGACTCGTATCTAGTATAACCTTTGATTATTTCCGCACTTTTGCACATAATTAAGAGATTATCTTAGTTATTGTAGTAGGCCCCTCTTTTGAAGGTGACGTTACCCTCACCCCAGTAGTTTGAGTCAGCAAGGATACAATCCTAAAAGGGTGGATTATTGGAAGATAATGAATTAAGTTATTAATGCAGTATTATGGTAGGCCCCGCTTTTGGCGGTGACGTTACCCTCGACTAAGTAGTCTGAGTCAGCAGGGATACAGTCCTAAATAGCCGGGTTATAGTATTAATAGTAGTTAACTTATGAGGGGATCAAAGAGTTTGGACCCCCGCCATCCAATACCGTGAAGCATTGAAGGAGGTCATACTAAATTTGACCCAGGTCCATTGCAGGACCTCTAAACGCTGAACAATGGCAAGACCTTTACCAAACCGTTCCCTTAACCCCCGACCAGGTAGCCAACATACCTCCATATAGACCGTGGAGATATGAATGGTGAAAATCCTTTATTTTATATAGACAGTAAAATAATGCCAAGACACCATGGACAAACGATAAGGAAAGATCACCTTCAACATAAGTAACTAGTTATTAAAGTCATTAATACAAAACCAAATAAAAAGTGCAAAAGATTAGAAATAAAAAGTATTATACTAGACACTTTATCTTCACCAAGTGATGTAAGAGACTTAGGCAAACATGGCCTTGATTGTCAAGAACTCTTACGATCAATCTTGGATCCCGAGACGACTCACACACTCTACGATGGACAATGGATGATGGTGGTGGATGATGGTGTTGTGATGGTGGTGGGTGGTGGATAAAGTGTGAGAGAGGTGGTGTGCCAAGGGATGAGTTGAAATGAATCCAAGCACTCCTATTTATAGGCTGAACAGAGAGCTGGGCACGGCCCCGTGTCCACTGGGCACGGCCCCGTGCCTGTCTGACACTCTCTCTCCTCATTAATTGTAATTCGCAATTACAATTAATGCGCCTGCTGTACTTTCACTACGCCCCCGTGTTCACTGGGCACGGCCCCGTGGTGGGCAATAGAAGCTTCATAGGTTTGTCTTTTCTGCTGCTTCTTGGGCACGGCCCCGTGCTGGCTGAGCACGGGCCGTGTTCAGTCTTCTGCCTTCTCTATTTTGCTTGGGAAGATGCCGTTGAGGGGTCGGGCAGTCCACTTATGTTCCTTTCCTTGTATTTATGTTGGATTTAGCTGTCTTTTTGCTTCTTTTGTGTTTTTGAGCTCATTTAATCCTGAAAATACAAAAGGAAGACAAAAAACACTCTTTTTCCAATATTAGTACTTAAAAAGGGTTAGTTTTATGCCTCATTTGATGTAATTTATATGTTGCATTTTACACACATCAGAGGTCTAAATTAGGAGTTATGCTCAATAGCGTAAATTGAAAGCATTTTATTAATTAAACGGCATTATTAGCATAAAGCCTATTTAAACCCAAATTTTGACACCAAACCTTTTACCCACTGATGTAATATAATATTTTGAGATTTTTGAAGATTTTTATTTATTTTTAAACTGATCATAGCATAGGGTTCTTGCTTTGATTCGGTAATTGTCGGTTATACCCTTTTCTTGAATAAAATGAGTTTTACATAACATTTTGATACCAAACTTTTTACTACTGATTTTATATGATAAATAAAGTATTTTGAACTTTAAAAACTAACCAGAAACTCAGATTTTCTTATATAACCCGAAAATCGCTTAAAAGCGACTTTTTACGCGTTTTAAACGCATAGTATGAGTTAAAACTATTTTAAACATATAAGACTTAATACCTACTGATGTTTTTAGTAAATTTTTATACTTTAACAGTAAGCAAAAGTTTTAAACTCAGATTTCCAAATTTGACCTTAAAAGCTTATGTGAAATTACCAAAATGCCCATACGGTGCATAGTTTGGTTATAAATAATAGATTTCACATATATGCAATACCCTACTGTTATAACTTATTAAATTAAATCTTTTTACTGATCATTTTAGACCAGAACCTCAGATTTTCATTTAACCTCTTTTATAATCTTTAAAATGACCAAAATGCCCTTTCGAGCCTTAAATTGACTTTAAATTCGTTTTGGGCATAATCGAAGGTATCCCACTGATATCACAACATATTTGAGGCATATTAACTTGTGAAACATGTGCATGACTCATTTGGATACCCGTTATGCATTTTACGCGTTCAGTACAGTTTGTGTAACTAGTTTACATAAATTAACCGAAACGGGTCAAACCTTAACATTTTCACTTCAAAATTCAGAATGTGTTTAGTTTACCCATATTTTACAAGTCTCCATACTTGTCGGGTCTAAATCACATTCTAATCCGGTCTTCGCTTAATCTTGCGTTTTGAGCCGTAAACCTTTCCTTAAAACTAACCGGTCTAAGTTAAGGCTTAAATAAGACCCGTTAGAAATTTAATAGGTTATTAAAACCTTCATTCCAGATTGAGAGCCCCAGTAGAGGTACTTGTGCTTGCTGATTTGAATATACGGCTGAGAATAAAATTACATTTTAGCTCAGGTAAATACTTTTACCTTATTTCCCCTTATACGGGCTTGGGGTACGGTATATAAAATACCGCTTGGTCGAGCATTGAATTTTTAATCATATAAAGGTTAATTTATTGAGATGACCCGTTTAAACTGTTATGTTTGCTTAAAGCCTTTGGGGGGTTAATGACCATGTCCCGGATATCGTTGGCATCATTCATTGAAATGGCCACGACCTAAGCACGGGGTGTAGGCATACACCTGCCAGTGTATATATATAAAAAGGTATAACCGACGGTTCGAGAATAACTCGCCGCGGGATTATATCATGTGGTGTGTCTATTAATCTTTAACCCGGTATTCAGTCCGGGCTACTGAACGTATAACGAACATGTAATTCTTTTACAAGTTTATATATAAATAATTATCCCAAGTTATAAAAGACATTTTGTGACTGGTGCATTCAAATCAATTTTTTTAAACATTTTCAAAAGAGTCAGTTAATTGTATTTATCAGTGTAAACTGACGTATTTTCCAAAAATATTAAGTGACAGGTACTGTACGTAATTGGCTGGGAGCTCAGGGCGTTAATAGGGAATCTTTCAAGTTCTAGACGTCTAAAGTCTGTTGAACAATGTTTATCTTTCTGTTTTAAGATCCGCCCGTGGATCGATCTTACAATCCATTTGTAATATTGATATTACTTTTGAATCGGTTTGTAATATATTTACTTTAGACTTCCGCTGTGCATTGAACTGTGATTATTTGACTATGATGATATCAACTACGTCACGATACTCCCCACCGGGCCCACCGGTAATATATTGAAATATCGGGGTGTGACAGGTTGGTGTCAGAGCCAACATTGAGTGAATTAAACACTAGCCTTTTGTGTTTAATCTCAATGACACGGTAGCACATTCCTTGACTTTCGAGTCTAGACTTGAACTAGGAATGATCTCATCCCTGTTATATGTATGCATTGTTTTCAATATTTCTGTAT
The DNA here is from genome assembly GCA_030545235.1 of Helianthus tuberosus. NCBI lineage: Eukaryota > Viridiplantae > Streptophyta > Magnoliopsida > Asterales > Asteraceae > Helianthus > Helianthus tuberosus. Next base: position 64,069,562 of record CM060420.1, read on the forward strand.
CTCTGGATCGTGTTGCCGAGCAAAGCTGCCATTGGTGGAGGCTCTCCAAATTCAAAGTTTAAAAATGTAAAGCTTCGTACTACAGCTCGAATTAGCATACGACCAGTATGGAGGAAGGACCATTGAACCCATTAACCATATTTCAAATTCAGTACCCAAGACTATTGAAACTTCAAATGAGAAGCCAACATCGGAGGAGTTCATACCTGCTTTCCTTGAAGATCCTGCTCCAAAGATAATACCTATGGAATTAAAGGGCTCGTATTTCTTACCTCCAAGTCTTGGAATCCCAGACTTGGAATATACCTATCCTGATCTTATTCATGATCCATATTGTTGATTACCCATAAAATCTTGGATTCCACTTTTGCAAAGATTCCTAAAATAGAAGATTTGTATTACCCACTAAAACCGTCAGTATTCGTACCTCACACAGAAAACCAAGGAGAAAACTTTCTGAAATAGAATGAAGATGGAATTTTCTCGTTACGTTTCATCTCTATCGTAGTCCCTATAAGGACATATATATCTTTTAAGTCCCTGAGTGGACAATGTTATTTCTTTTAAGTCCCGTTTAGGGGCATCTATGTACTTCTTTCATTTGATGATTCAAAAATTCATTACCGATACATATAAATGAATATATTATATAAAATAAATCATAATATCCTTCCTTTTTATAATTGATCAGCCTATATATATTGAAAGGACTCTTAAAGATATAACCTAGCCGATATGTCGTTTTAGACATGGCCATAATGGTAAAACCTATTTAAAAGATTCAAATCCTTGTTAACATCTGAAAATATATTAGCACTCCTGACAACAGTGATACGATGAAATCACACTTGTCATCTTTACACTGGATTTCTTCCAAATCCTTAAATAGCCCAATGATCTAGAAATCCTGGCTTACATCATCAATTAAGATGATCATTTTTACAAACATCCATTTGTGATGAAGTGCCTATGGGCCATATTTAATGTCTAACCAGACAAAAGACAATGGTAGTCTATGACTCCCTGTCAAGAAAAAGGTAATGAACTATGTTCAAACCTTAATGTCTCGATTCTCTGAAATCGTGGCTTATAAATTTAAAATTGTCCTTGTGATTAGGCCTGTTGTGCCACTTTAATATCCTTAATGTTTTATAACTAGGATAAATTATAATGAAAATACTAATATAATTAACAAATTAACCAATATGGTTTATATTACCATGGTTAATGAATCGTTAAAAAATGATGATTCCATAATAACCCTCTGAATAAATCATTGTCAATATTTATGTAGCAATCAAGCTACATGGCTGGATCAGATGACGTTAACAGCCACCCGAGGGAGAACAATGATACTACCAGAGTTAATATAACTGGTGCAGAACTGCAGGCATTAATAGATAATGCTGTTTCTCGAGCTCTTGACAGACAGTATAATGAATCAAGTGGTACACACTCTAAGACTCTATCTGTGGCTCATAGTAAGCCCCCTTCTAAATCACATGAGTTAAAGGAGGACGATTTTCATCACTCGTCAAATCAGAGGAGTGTTCCGTCTAGACAAATGGTGCTTAACCAAGAGCCACATGTTAAAACCTGTTCATATAAATATTTTGTCTCCTGGAAGCCCAGAGACTTCACAGGAGAAAAGGGAGCCATCGACTGCATGACGTGGCTCGATGAGATGGACACCGTTGTTGATATTAATGGATGTGCTGTGACAACTGCCACTTTCGAGTAATTTACGTACAATTAAAGCAATGATTTACATTATACAAGTATGTGTTTTGAATATTCGAACTGCTTGATTTCATGATATACATCTTAGAACACTCATGGAATATTCATTTATGATGCACATTATTCATTTTTATTTGTTACATTTGAAATAGTGTAAACAAAGCATCGAAACAACTAGAGTAGTACCTAGTAAACTAGTGTGCTGACGAAAACTCAGGATCCGCATAAACCATCTAAATTACATCTTTAGGACTCAGACGAAAGTCCAACATCAAATATACATTAAACCCTATAAGGGAATACAAAGGTTTGGTTTAATACATTACCAATGTCCGGTAGCACTAAAAACTGTCCGAAAAGTGCTAAAAGTGACCATTTCATTATTTGTCCGCAGAAAAATACAGAAATCGTGCGGAAATATACAGCATTCCGCAGAACGAAACAGTAATTATCTGAAAAACCCAAAAATAAATATTATTTGACATAAATAATATAATGGGTAGTAAAACCGACACAAAATCCGCAATCGAATCTTATTGCATTAAGCTGCATGGCTAGTTCAGTAAACTGCCAGTCAGCAAAGCCGGTACCGGAACCGTGTCAAAAATAATAAAAGTTTTAGTCCAAAAAGTTGGATTAAATATTTGGATAATAAAACAAATACAAAAATAATTTTTGTTATGTTTTTATCTAAATAAAACACGGTGTCAGTAGTTAACCCGGTACAGGACCTGAACCGACTTTTTCACCCGAATTACACACTAAAAATTTCGGTGAACTAGTTTTACTTAGTGTCACACTACTTTAAAATATGAAGGCTTAAAACCTTGTAGATATTTTTATATAAAATGTCAAAGTTCTTAAAATACTTAAACATTTACTACATTTTACCATGAGTTGAAACCTTATAATTCACTAACACATTTAAACAATTCAAGACCCTTTCCTCCCCTCATGTTCACGTTTGTTTAGTGGGTCCAACACCCCTTAATTACTTGCTAAATATCTTGATATTTTTAGTTAAGTTACAAGTGGATGAAATGGGTAAATTATTAGAATACTTACACACTAAGTAATCTAACACTTTACCATTCACTTTTACACCTTATTATTTTTTTTCACACACAAAAGCTCTCATCATATTCATCCATATTACCAAGAACACTAAAAACCCACTTCAATTTTAGTCTTTTATTAGATGATTAACATGGGTTTCCAAGTAATATAAGGTGATCTAAAGCTTTTGGAAGTAAAAGGAAGGGTTTTCATCCATACAAAAGTGTTCTACCATCAAGATCATCATCTTCTTAGTTCTTAATAATCTTCTAAGATCATCCCTAGCCTAGTGCTAGAAGTAAGCTTCTATATCTATTTTTTTATATACAAATATATTATGTTTATGATTGTTATTATAGCTAATAATAACTAAATATCATACATAATAAACATGAAAAAAAAAATACAAAGAAGCAAAGAATAAAAATCATGATATAATTATGTTTGTTTATATTGTGATCTAAGACTTGATATATGCATATTTGATCTTGTTATGATGATTATGATATAAATAAATTGTTAGAAGATGTTTTAAAAATATGATCTAACAATTATACAAGTTTATGTTAAAGGGTTTTTAACATAAAGGTTTAAAGGGATGATCATAACCTTTAATTTTGTTAAAGTATTTAATGTTTTTCACTAAAAACAATACTTCTACAAAATTATGAAAAGTAACATACAACATGAGATTTTTATAAAAGTTGTTAAAACTAGAATTAAACTTGGTTTTTGAACTAGTTAGCATATGTAATGATCATGTTTAAAACCCTACATGATTTGGATATCATCTTAATAAGTTTATGTTATAAAAATCTCATATGTTTTTAGTTAAGATGATTGGGTAAATTGATGGTGATTTGGAAAAGAAAATGATATGTTTATGAAACATGGCCAAATGATTAATACAAAGGTTATATGGCCATTTTTTTTAGAACATTATGCTAATAAAAATATCATTTTTTTTTACAAAGTCTTTACAATATTAGAAAGTTGGTCTTTCTAAACATAAAAATTGACATAAATATATATTTTTGGTAAAATACATATTTATGGAACATATCAAGTATGTGCTATGTGTTATTATTTGTATTAGTTATATATACAAGTTAGAGACTTGATAACAATGACACAAATAAATACAAGACATACTTACAACTAAAGACTTACAAGAATACATATAGACACACTTGAAAACAACTTACGGACATTCCGAAGGATCGGACACAACTTATGGTCAAATCGGACGACGGACGAATTTATAAACATACCGCCAATCCGAGGAGTTACTACGACGTTTAGACGATTTTTCGACACGAAATATAAATATGCTATCGATAACAAATTTCGGATGTTTAAAAACTTATAAAAACTAGTATGTTTTTATTTTACCAAAAAGTATACTTAGTGAATTTTTATAAAAATGTTTTTATAAAAATGAAAGACTTATACTTACATGTGGGCTATTTTATAACAAATGGGCTTATTTTACTTAATGGGCTATTTTTCTACAAATGGGCTTATTTTTCTTAATGGGCTTAACTTCCTAATGGGCTTATCAAAACACATGGGCTAAGCCCAATACCAAACATATGGGCCAAGGCCCAATAACATTAAGCCCAATACTATTTGAGGCCCAACACTATTCAAGCCCAACACTATTCAAGCCCAACACTATTCAAGCCCAACACTATTTGAGGCCCAACACTATTGAGGCCCAACACTATTTGAGGCCCAACACTATTTGAGGCCCAACACTATTTGAGGCCCAACACTATTGAGGCCCAACACTATTTGAGGCCCAACACTATTTAGGCCCAACATTATTTGGGTCCTAATAACATGAAAACATGGGCTCGGCCCAATGATACAATTATTGGAAACACAACTATACAATTGATACATATAAGACACGAGATTCAGCGGACTAGATCCGACTATACAACTCACAAGATACAAGATAACGTTTATATATATATATATTTGGTGAAAAATATATATATAACATTTGAACAACTCATTCATCGAATACACAGTTAACGAACAGTAAAGACATACAAGTCTTACACATATTCAAGACACAAGACTTATACTCAGGTCATTTACAAAGACCGAAGGGTCTAACAAATATAAGGACATTTGTAGGTCGCAACATTGTTCAAGACGACCGTATGTCAGATCACAGTTAGTTACTATTCACGGACGCAATTCTGTGAGTTCATGTCCCCTATTCATTTAAATGTTTTTCAAGCTTTACAACTATCGGGGAAAATACATGTACAATAGTATGATAAGTCAAGGAATGAAACACCTTAGATCATGTGCGAATTAGGGCCATACAATAAGCACCATTAATCCAATTTGGACCAAGGAACAAAGGTTTAGATCTAATGGGTTTTGGCGAGCCCCACTCTTGGTCGTGGACCCATACAGAAGAGTGCGTTTGTGTCCCAGTCGATAGGAATCGGCATAAAATCGTCTAGGGTTGGATTGCTTCCTAATTCGTCACACATATTAATGTCCTCGCGAAACATTAATGATCAACGATTTCATTGACGCTTTACATACTACATCATACATACAGATACATCATACATACAGATACATCATACATACAGATACATCTTATACAACTCACATTTTATGGATACAGTTTATACAACTCACATTTTATGGATACAGTTTATACAACTCACGTTTTACAGATACATCTCATACAACTAAACTGCATGAACTCGCTCAACTTTTGTTGATGTTTTCAAACTTACATGTATTTCAGGAAATTAGTGGACCAATGCAACGATTTCAGTTCAAGGAAAACAAGTATCAATACTCCATGCCAACTATTGAAGGGTTTGCCTGTTATATACCGCCTCTTTGCGGTGATATAGTGGTCAAAGCCTTGACATTTTAAGACTTACATTTTGATGTATAAAACCATGACGACTTATTTTCATTTGATGGTTTGTAACGAATACATTTAACTTATGTTGCGTTCTTTTGAAACACTTATGTAATGGCAATGGAGTATGTTTTATTCATATAGTTTGTTCATGTACATCGATATTTATGCAATGAAAACCATACAGATCACACCTTGCGTTTACGCTACGAGCGGGTGTGACAGATTGGTATCAGAGCATCGATTGTAGTGAACCAGGATTCTTTCTCGAGTCTAAGTCTACAATCACTAGGGATCTCTCACGAAAACCTCTTGTTCATGTTGAACAGAATAAAATTGGACAGGTCAAAAGGTTTTCATTGCATAAACATTTTTCAAGGTCCACTACAACAAAAATTCATTTCACATAAATCAAGCGAGGACATTTCCATGGGTGAAGTCTATGAGAAACAGACACAATACATTAATAGACTATGTGCCTACAATACATTACATTATCAGTTTATGCATTATAAACAGTTTACAAGTTCAGCTTATACAAGATAGAAATCCTTGATTGATAGGATTTTACATGATTATATATATAGGTGGTTCATATATATGTTGCATGAAATATTTTGCCAAGAACAAAATACCTTCGACTTCAAACTCTATTATTATTCTTTACTCACACGATGAAAATATCGACCTCAAGTCTACTGTGGAGCTTATGGCGAACATGATTCCTAAGTGAAATCTTAAACTTAATTCCGTAAAATATGGTTGCTTCTCGCGAATGCTGAGATGCCTGACCATGATAAATGACGACGAGGCGGAGGTGGTAACCTTGGACAACAACTCCATTAGTGGGACGAGATCCCTGTGACTCATACTAATCAAGGTTGATATACTCTTGTCCCTACAAGGAAGATGAAGTACTCATCTTGAAGGTGCCCCTTCAGTTGTTATTGTTACAGATTCTTTCCATTTCTATTCCATCTAACGCTGTGCTGTTTTGTGAGTAATGAAAACGGACGTTGACACGTGATCTATCACGAAGGTCCCTCCTATGTTGAAGGTATATAGACAATAGTGTCCCCCCTCTGACTGATCGGCTGTTTTGTACGAGAGAACGCTAGGGTGACCATGCAAGGCAATTTATTATTACGGAGGCCTACGTAATAACAACTTGTAGTGCATGGGAATTCTGGTGGACTCTGCGGGCCAAGCTAATGATCACTATTCGTTCAAAATTCTTAAGTTATTACTTGAGATTCAATTTTTCTTATCTATTAGGACACGAACTGAGGTGGTTAGTATAACACCATACAATACAATACAATACAGGAAGACGACACGTATTTGTTCACACCTAACATTCGATCTATATCACGATTCAGTTGAGACTAGTCATTTAAACAAACAAAACTTGTTATCCACTCATGGAGGATTTTCCTTAACATTCTCGAAATTATTGAACATGGGTTGGTTCCATGGTGTCTATGACACTTTACCCTACTTTACCTTACCTTACGTTATCATATTCCACCTTATCATATTTATTGGAAATGATACAATAAATTCTGTCGCTTGACATTTGTCTTTTCCCAATGAATGGTATGGCATGAGCCATGCTGCAACTCCCTCATTGCATTCTATTCGACATTTTTGTAGATTCTAATCATCTTGCTAGAGCTCGTGAAACTCAAGCACTATTACCATAATGGTCACATGGACAAATAAGACAAAGGATTTTCTCTACTTCGGACGATTGAGGTCATAGAGTAGGGAACCCATATTATAGGGACGGAGGCCACGGGTTGGTTTCCCCTCCTGAACGAATTATTTTTCTTTTTCCATTTAGACATATGACCAATACATGCAAGAGGCATTACACCTTTTGGTTTTGGTTATCCACATTATCATTTATTCAAACATGTATGAACAATGCGGTCTTGAGGTTTCCATGACCGATTGATTGTATTCTTCATTCTTGGGCACATGATAGACTATATTTATCCAAATATATATGTCTAGATTCTTTTAATAGTGTGTATTAAAAAGAACATGGCGCCAAAAGAAACAAACGTTTAAGTCAAAAGTTATGTGTTGAAAACCATTGCTTTTACACAAGACATGGTTTATACATGACATTGTTACGCAAGACATTGTTATACATGTCATTTGACGTTGGTATACACAAGACATTTTTGGTGGTTATTTGTAAGTGATGAGACGTGTGTAATATGATAAAAGCATGGTGGATACGCCGCTGGTACTTCCTATATATAAGTGCTTATGTTATATTGCATATCGTGGTGTTATTCAAATCTCTTCGACAAAGACAAGACATGACATTTTTGCACAAGACGCGACATCCTCTACACAAGACATAATATTCTATTTCAAGACATGATATATTTATACACTACATTTTTATTGGTTATTTATTTAACCATACATCATTCTTTTATATCATCTGATTTTCATATCTATTTTCATATGATTTTATAAAAGAACTCGATCATAACTGGAGCCAATGTTGATGGTTACACTTGATGCTTGCACGGTCTCTCAAGGGTTGTTCCATACTGGGAAACACCCGAATTCAAACACACTGAGTGTTACATTTCGGGTTTAGCCTCGGAGATCCGAAGCATGACCGCATCATCCCTCCCTACCTCGATCACTCAAACAATAACTCTCGCCATGAGAGAAATGAAGGCAATTGCTGCCATAAACGATTTTGGCACCAGGATGTATGCTGTTAACTTGCCGAAATCCTAAATGTGAATAAGTGTGTGTGTGGTTGGAACAATGAATACTCCACAAAATCCCAATGAAGTCATGAGTATGTACACTCTACGATCATCATGTATCAATTCTTTTAATACCAACACCGAGCTTAGCTATTGCTTTTAAATGTTAAGCATATACTCGAATTAGAGTCATGTTGGACACACGTTACTATATCAAGTTAGCTAATGGGTAATTAGCTGAGACATATCAAATCATTAAGGGCCACCGGTATGTATCCTATTCGTCAACATTTCACATCCATGTTATTTTATACAATTGGCAATTTTAGCTTCATCTCAACATTTCACATACATGAGTTTCATGGCTAGGGGCGGGAATGTCCTAGCTACAATTAGGGATTGGGTTATCCTACATCTAAACATATGGATCGGGTTATCCTACATCTAAACATATGGATCGGGTTATCCTACATCTAAACATATGGATCGGGTTATCCTACATTTAAACATAGGGTTCCTAAAACTATACAGTGAAGTCCTCGCCACACAGAATTTGAAATGTACTTGGCCTAGAGTCAAGTAAGCTAGACGTCTCCTCATTCTATAGAATTGGCAAAAAGTAAACTAGTCGAGTCTAGAGCTGAAATTCAATATCGATCTCTTCCCCGTTCAGTTGAGTAGTTTCGAAGTAGTGGTTGACATGGATTGGTTATTCGATAACCTTGCCAAAGTCTTATGTCACGAGAAGATCATTCGCCTACCACTACTGAACGAAGAGACACTTGTGATACATGGAGAGAAGCGCGACACCCCGTTGCGGATCATCAATGGCATGAAAGCACATAAGTGCTTACGGAAAGGTTGTATTGCCTATCTAGCACTTGTTGTAGACAAGAAGGCCGTTGGGCCACAGCTGACAGATATTCTTTTGATAAAATAATTTCCTGAAGAAATTCCTGAAGTCTTGCCAGGACTATCACCATATCAACAAGTCGAGTTTCACATCTCATAGCCAAATCTCCATGTCGATTAGCACCTTCTGAACCTTGTAGTTGACCGAATAAGGATGTTGTGAGTTCATAACCCCCCACTCTTTACAACTATACATCTTTATAAAGGTTTTTGGGGTGGAAAGACATGCAAGTTTTGCAAAAATGCACAACATTTCGATGAACGAAAATTCATATTTCTAAACCATGATACAAATGAATATCCAACTAACTCAAATGGTTTATGAAAGGTTCTAGCTTCTACTCTAAGATAGACTTACGATCGGAGTATCATCAGTTACGAATTCAAGAGGAAAGCATTTAAGACGCGTTACGGTCATTACGAGTTTCTCGTTATGCCTTTTGGTTTAACCAATGCACCAGCGGTCTTCATAGATTTAATGAATCGTGTGTGCAAGCTGTATCTCGACAAATTCGTCATAGTGCTTATTGACGACATTTTGATATACTCTCGATCGACTGATGAACATGAGCAACATTTGAGAACCATTTTAGAGTTGTTAAAGACAATAAATTCGCCTCAAATCGAAAAACAAGATATAGCATTACAACTTATTCTTAAGATTGGTGCATAGCATTTTACAATCTTATCATTATCCGACGATACCGATGACTCTGTTGTAGACTATGATGCTTCGCATCAAGGATTGAGTTGCGTACTCGTGCAACGTGAAAAAGTTATTGTGTACACGTCGCGCCAATTAAAAAGTTCACGAGAAGAACTATACCACTCCCGACCTTGAGTTAGGCGTGGTGGTATTCGCTTTAAAAAAAAAAAAAATAATGGCGACATTATTTATATGGTACTCAATGCATTATTTTCACGGATCATAAAAGTCTTCAACACATATTCAACCAAAAAGAATTAAATATACGTCAACGATGTTTGTTGAACTGTTGAACGACTATGATTGTGAAATGAAGTACCATCCGGGCAAGGCAAACGTTGTAGCAGATGCCTTGAGCCGCAAGGAGCGAGTAAGAACACTGAGAGTTCAAGCACTAGAGAAGATGATTCACAAGCGCTCAAGTAAGAGCATATTCAAGCAGAAACACTTCGAGGCATGAAGGAACAATTAGTGGCGAAAGAAGATGGAACTTTATACCTTATGGGTCGAAATTGGGTTCCATTCTTTGGCGGCCTTCGAGATGATATTTTGAGGAAGCACATAGGCCTAAGTAGTGAAAGAATACTACTGGTGGCCTAACCTCAAAAGTAATATCGCGACTTATATCGGAGAATGCTTGACTTGCGCGAAAGTCAAAGTCGAGTTGCAAAATCCCTCGGACTTGTTACAACAACCCGAGATTCCCGTTTGGTAATGGGAACAAATATCGATGTACTTCATTACGAAGTTACTCAGTACCTCAAGAGGTCACTACATGATATGTGTAATCATCGATAGACTAACAAAGTCCGCACACTTCTTACCGATTTGGGAGAAGGATAATACTGAGAAACTAGCGGAATTCTATCTCAAAGAAATAGTGGCTCGTCATGAGTGCCTATTTCAATCATTTCGGACCGAGACGTTCATTTTGTTTCTAGAATTTGGAAATCATTTCAACAGGCCTTTGGATCTCATTTGAATCTAAGTACGGCCTTTCATTCACAAACTGACGGCCAGAGCGAACGGACAATCCAAACACTCGAAGATATGCTTCGTGCATGTGTTATGGATTTAGGCGGCAATTGAGATACTCATCTACCTTTAGTTGAGTTTTCCTACAATAACAGCTACCATACTAGTATACAAGCTGCACCATTTGAAGCTCTTTATGGTCGAAAGTGTCGCTCTCCGCTATGTTGGGCGGAAACAGGCGATAGTTAATTAATTGGTCCGAAACTAGTCCAAGAGACTACGGATAAAATTTTTCCGACCCGAGACCGTATCAAGACGGCTCGCGATCGACAAAATAGCTACACAGATAAAAGACGAAAACCATTATCTTTCGAGGATGGAGAAAAAGTCTTGTTGAAAGTCTCGCCTTGGAAAGGCGTAGCGAGGTTCGGTAAACGTGGAAAGCTTAACCCACGTTACATTGGACCATTTGAAATCTTAGAAAAGATTGGCACTGTTGCCTACAAGTTGAAGTTACCAGATGAACTTAGCAGTGTGCACGACACGTTTCATGTGTCGAATCTTAAAAAGAGTCCAACACAAGCAACCGTTATCATTCTATTCACTTTGAAGACAAACTCCAATTCACTATAGAACCTGTTGAAATCATGGACTGTAAAGTCTAGAAATCATGGAGGAGTCGTATCAAATTATTAAAATGTACGTTGGAACTCTCGACACGGACCCGAGTATACTTGGGAACGTGAACATTAAATCAAAGCCAAATACTCTCACCTGTTCGAGTAGTCTCCTGTATAGGATGACTCGGCTTGAATTTCGGGACGAAATTCTCAATAACAGGGGGAGAATGTGACAACTGCCACTTTCGAGTAATTTACGTACAATTAAAGCAATGATTTACATTATACAAGTATGTGTTTTGAATATTCGAACTGCTTGATTTCATGATATACATCTTAGAACACTCATGGAATATTCATTTATGATGCACATTATTCATTTTTATTTGTTACATTTGAAATAGTGTAAACAAAGCATCGAAACAACTAGAGTAGTACCTAGTAAACTAGTGTGCTGACGAAAACTCAGGATCCGCATAAACCATCTAAATTACATCTTTAGGACTCAGACGAAAGTCCAACATCAAATATACATTAAACCCTATAAGGGAATACAAAGGTTTGGTTTAATACATTACCAATGTCCGGTAGCACTAAAAACTGTCCGAAAAGTGCTAAAAGTGACCATTTCATTATTTGTCCGCAGAAAAATACAGAAATCGTGCGGAAATATACAGCATTCCGCAGAACGAAACAGTAATTATCTGAAAAACCCAAAAATAAATATTATTTGACATAAATAATATAACGGGTAGTAAAAACGACACAAAATCCGCAATCGAATCTTATTGCATTAAGCTGCATGGCTAGTTCAGTAAACTGCCAGTCAGCAAAGCCGGTACCGGAACCGTGTCAAAAATAATAAAAGTTTTAGTCCAAAAAGTTGGATTAAATATTTGGATAATAAAACAGATACAAAAATAATTTTTGTTATGTTTTTATCTAAATAAAACACGGTGTCAGTAGTTAACCCGGTACAGGACCTGAACCGACTTTTTCACCCGAATTACACACTAAAAATTTCGGTGAACTAGTTTTACTTAGTGTCACACTACTTTAAAATATGAAGGCTTAAAACCTTGTAGATATTTTTATATAAAATGTCAAAGTTCTTAAAATACTTAAACATTTACTACATTTTACCATGAGTTGAAACCTTATAATTCACTAACACATTTAAACAATTCAAGACCCTTTCCTCCCCTCATGTTCACGTTTGTTTAGTGGGTCCAACACCCCTTAATTACTTGCTAAATATCTTGATATTTTTAGTTAAGTTACAAGTGGATGAAATGGGTAAATTATTAGAATACTTACACACTAAGTAATCTAACACTTTACCATTCACTTTTACACCTTATTATTTTTTTTCACACACAAAAGCTCTCATCATATTCATCCATATTACCAAGAACACTAAAAACCCACTTCAATTTTAGTCTTTTATTAGATGATTAACATGGGTTTCCAAGTAACATAAGGTGATCTAAAGCTTTTGGAAGTAAAAGGAAGGGTTTTCATCCATACAAAAGTGTTCTACCATCAAGATCATCATCTTCTTAGTTCTTAATAATCTTCTAAGATCATCCCTAGCCTAGTGCTAGAAGTAAGCTTCTATATCTATTTTTTTTTATATACAAATATATTATGTTTATGATTGTTATTATAGCTAATAATAACTAAATATCATACATAATAAACATGAAAAAAAATACAAAGAAGCAAAGAATAAAAATCATGATATAATTATGTTTGTTTATATTGTGATCTAAGACTTGATATATGCATATTTGATCTTGTTATGATGATTATGATATAAATAAATTGTTAGAAGATGTTTTAAAAATATGATCTAACAATTATACAAGTTTATGTTAAAGGGTTTTTAACATAAAGGTTTAAAGGGATGATCATAACCTTTAATTTTGTTAAAGTATTTAATGTTTTTCACTAAAAACAATACTTCTACAAAATTATGAAAAGTAACATACAACATGAGATTTTTATAAAAGTTGTTAAAACTAGAATTAAACTTGGTTTTTGAACTAGTTAGCATATGTAATGATCATGTTTAAAACCCTACATGATTTGGATATCATCTTAATAAGTTTATGTTATAAAAATCTCATATGTTTTTAGTTAAGATGATTGGGTAAATTGATGGTGATTTGGAAAAGAAAATGATATGTTTATGAAACATGGCCAAATGATTAATACAAAGGTTATATGGCCATTTTTTTTAGAACATTATGCTAATAAAAATATCATTTTTTTTTTTTTACAAAGTCTTTACAATATTAGAAAGTTGGTCTTTCTAAACATAAAAATTGACATAAATATATATTTTTGGTAAAATACATATTTATGGAACATATCAAGTATGTGCTATGTGTTATTATTTGTATTAGTTATATATACAAGTTAGAGACTTGATAACAATGACACAAATAAATACAAGACATACTTACAACTAAAGACTTACAAAAAGACATATAGACACACTTGAAAACAACTTACGGACATTCCGAAGGATCGGACACAACTTATGGTCAAATCGGACGACGGACGAATTTATAAACATACCGCCAATCCGAGGAGTTACTACGACGTTTAGACGATTTTTCGACACGAAATATAAATATGCTATCGATAACAAATTTCGGATGTTTAAAAACTTATAAAAACTAGTATGTTTTTATTTTACCAAAAAGTATACTTAGTGAATTTTTATAAAAATGTTTTTATAAAAATGAAAGACTTATACTTACATGTGGGCTATTTTATAACAAATGGGCTTATTTTACTTAATGGGCTATTTTTCTACAAATGGGCTTATTTTTCTTAATGGGCTTAACTTTATAATGGGCTTATCAAAACACATGGGCTAAGCCCAATACCAAACATATGGGCCAAGGCCCAATAACATTAAGCCCAATACTATTTGAGGCCCAACACTATTCAAGCCCAACACTATTCAAGCCCAACACTATTTGAGGCCCAACACTATTGAGGCCCAACACTATTTGAGGCCCAACACTATTTAGGCCCAACATTATTTGGGTCCTAATAACATGAAAACATGGGCTCGGCCCAATGATACAATTATTGGAAACACAACTATACAATTGATACATATAAGACACGAGATTCAGCGGACTAGATCCGACTATACAACTCACAAGATACAAGATAACGTTTATATATATATATATTTGGTGAAAAATATATATATAACATTTGAACAACTCATTCATCGAATACACAGTTAACGAACAGTAAAGACATACAAGTCTTACACATATTCAAGACACAAGACTTATACTCAGGTCATTTACAAAGACCGAAGGGTCTAACAAATATAAGGACATTTGTAGGTCGCAACATTGTTCAAGACGACCGTATGTCAGATCACAGTTAGTTACTATTCACGGACGCAATTCTGTGAGTTCATGTCCCCTATTCATTTAAATGTTTTTCAAGCTTTACAACTATCGGGGAAAATACATGTACAATAGTATGATAAGTCAAGGAATGAAACACCTTAGATCATGTGCGAATTAGGGCCATACAATAAGCACCATTAATCCAATTTGGACCAAGGAACAAAGGTTTAGATCTAATGGGTTTTGGCGAGCCCCACTCTTGGTCGTGGACCCATACAGAAGAGTGCGTTTGTGTCCCAGTCGATAGGAATCAGCATAAAATCGTCTAGGGTTGGATTGCTTCCTAATTCGTCACACATATTAATGTCCTCGCGAAACATTAATGATCAACGATTTCATTGACGCTTTACATACTACATCATACATACAGATACATCATACATACAGATACATCATACATACAGATACATCTTATACAACTCACATTTTATGGATACAGTTTATACTACTCACATTTTATGGATACAGTTTATACAACTCACATTTTATGGATACAGTTTATACAACTCACGTTTTATAGATACATCTCATACAACTAAACTGCATGAACTCGCTCAACTTTTGTTGATGTTTTCAAACTTACATGTATTTCAGGAAATTAGTGGACCAATGCAACGATTTCAGTTCAAGGAAAACAAGTATCAATACTCCATGCCAACTATTGAAGGGTTTGCCTGTTATATACCGCCTCTTTGCGGTGATATAGTGGTCAAAGCCTTGACATTTTGATGTATAAAACCATGACGACTTATTTTCATTTGATGGTTTGTAACGAATACATTTAACTTATGTTGCGTTCTTTTGAAACACTTATGTAATGGCAATGGAGTATGTTTTATTCATATAGTTTGTTCATGTACATCGATATTTATGCAATGAAAACCATACAGATCACACCTTGCGTTTACGCTACGAGCGGGTGTGACATGTGCAGAGCAAGACATTGTGAAGTTTGTTTCACAATCTTTTAAAGGAGAAGCTCTAGCTTGGTGGAGGTCACTAATCCAAGCTACTGGGAAGATCCCATTGTATAATCAGACATGGGATCAGTTTGTTGCTCTTATCAAAGAAAATTACTGTCCTCAACATGAAGTTGAGAAAATTGAAACTGATTTCTTGACATTGGTCATGAAGAACCTAGATTGTCAGGCATATCTTACAAGTTTCAATACCATATCTCGATTGGTACCTTACTTGATCACACCAGAACCGAAGCATATAGCTCGCTTTATTGGGGGTCTAGCCCCAGAAATCAAGGCAAGTGTGAAAGCATCGAGACCTACTACATTCAGGTCAGTGGCAGATCTGTCACTATCTCTCACACTCGATGTGGTCAGAAACAAGGCTGCCAAAGCTTCTGACGATGGAAAGAGAAAAAGGGAGGATGAGAATTCTCATCGCTCCGATAAGAGGAAAAAGGGGAACTCAGATCATAAGAAAAGTTTCAGGTTTAAGAAAGACAACCAGCAGTCGGGTGAAAAGACCAAGTGCAAAACCTGTAGGAAATACCACCTCGAGAAATGCAGATTTGAATCTCAGCCTCTACCTTGTGGAATTTGCAAATCCAAGGAGCATAAGACCTTAGAATGCAAGAAGTTGAAGGACGCAACCTGTTATGGTTGCAACGAAAAGGGGCACATTAAGACCAACTGCCCAAAGAATCAGAAGGAGCTTGATGAGGCTAAGGAGACCAATGCTCGGATCTTTCAAATGAACGCCCAGGAGATGGTGCAGAATGACGACGACATAACAGGTACCTTTCCTTATCAATGATGTGTATGCGAGAATTGTTTGATTATGGCGCAGAAAAGTCTATTGTGGACGATAAATGTTGTAAGCTGTTGTATCCGCCTATTAGGACTTTAGGCATATAACGCGAGGTGAAATTGGCTGATGATACTTTAGAGACTGCTTCAACAATCTTAGATAGATATTTTATATTAGGAATTACTCTTCTCCAATATCCTTATGACAAGCTTTCAAGCTATCCAAAAATCATTAATATGATAAAGACAGATGTGGCATTTTGATCCCCTATCAAAAAGGTGATGGACTAGGTCCAAACCTTAAACGCCATTGATGGTCCTTCTATGGCCTAGGCTAAGTATAATTTATATATATACATATCTAAATAACGTTCATTGAGAATGTTCGTAGTATATTAGCCTGTGTGGTTTAATGATACCTTGGTTACTATATGTTAGGTCATCAGGATGATGAATAGCGGTTGTTGGATTGCAACTAAGTAATTGTTTTATTTGGTGTTAGGAACCAAATATCGAGTATGACAAATTCGGATAAGACAGCCCCCGATCGTATCATGGATGATGCGACACATGCAAATGATGCTACAATTGTGAACCTCAGAATTTCCAAAGATGTTCTCCAAGCTATGATAGACGTAACTGTTGGAAAAGCTATGAGGAAGGCCGTGAAAATGTTCAAGACGCCCAATGTTACTTTGTAACACCTCGAAAATTCACGTCCTATAATGTGTTGACACGTGTCATAAGCTTTGAACGTGTGAAAGAATACTCTAGAGGGACTAAAGTTGACAAACAAGGAAACTATGTGAGTATGAGGGTTCAAAATGTCAACGATGGATAAATATACTTTACAATAACCCTACATGATGTTTATACCCTTAAACGAATGAATCATGGATCATACGAAGCTAATTGTGAAAGAAAGTGAGAGATTACAAACTGCAGGGGTTAAATGTGTCAACATGTTTAAAGTATACCTCTGAGTGACCTTTTAGCAAACCCAAAGCTTTGTAATGATTAATTATGCTCACGAGAATAAGTGATAAAAATTTCACAAGGTTTCGTTAATGTATGAGAAAATTATGGCAATATTCGTATACGAGGGGTTAAAAGCGTCAACGTTGAGATTTAAGACTTTTCGGTGATCATATGAATAACCGAGGACTAAACAAAGTTGGTTTATGACTTGGGATCCTTAAAATTCAAGTTTGGGGGTTACAAGTGCAAGAAACCATGTTAAAAATCAAGTTTGGAAGTCCAGGGGCCAAAACTGTCAATTTTTGAAAGTTCTGTTATGCTGGCATGGTCCTTACGGACCGTATGGCTGGGACCCTTACGGTCCGTAAGCTACTCCCAGATGCAAAAAACAGTCAGTTGCCTGTTCCAGCCTGTTACACCGTCTCAAATCGCCATTTCCTGATTCTAGGGACTTGTTTAATGATTTAGGAGGGCTTAGGGACACATGGAATGATCCCATAACATCCATAGACTTTGTTTGTCATGATCACAAGCAATCAAGATCACTATATAAAGCCCCATTGTTTGCAAACTTTGATCATTCATTCATACCTTCACTTCTGATCATTTCTGGAGCTCAAGGCCTTTCCCTAAGCATCTCTAATCGTGCATTAGACCTTGGTAAGTACTCTTAACCTTCCTTAATTAAGTTTTGCTTAGTTTATTAGCTTAAAGTCAAACCATAGTAATTAAGGTTTGACTTATCGATTAATCACTAATGGTCCAGTGATTAGTCGAACTTAGAGTAGTTATAAGTTGGTAATTATGTGGGCATTAAACCCTTAAAAGGGCACCCCCTGATTCCCGCTCTAAGTAAGTCGTTTGTCGGGTCAAAGTTTATTATAAAAAGTCAACAGGAACACAATTTTCGAATTAATACATAATTAGCAATGTAGAAGGCGTGTAACCTGTTTTACCACTGATATAACTTGGTAATCAATGCAAAAACATGTCTAAGCATGTCCGACCCGATAATTTTCAGTTTAGGACCGGTTCGGGACTGAAAGTCGCATAATTTGACTTCTGCTTTGACTTTCAGTTCTGACATGTAGTAGCATGATTTAGAATTTCCTTAGAGTTTCATTAGGACCGGGTTACATGATATTATAACCCCCTATGATTGGCTCGTTGATTGTCCGATTCATTTACACGTTTCCGTTAATTGCTTAATGTTGACCATAATGCCCATGTGACCTTAAAGCGAGAATTTTGGAAATGTGAGAGGACAATAATCTTTGTTACTGATTTATAAACATGTCCCTAAAATTTCACATCAGTTGGAGGTTTAGAATAGGAGTTATGCTTAATAGCGTAATTAGAACGCTTTTTATTAATTAAATGGCGTAATTAGCATAAAGCCTATCTTAACCCAATTTTTGACGCCAAACCTCTTACCCACTGATGTAATATAATATTTTGGGATTTTTGAAGATTTTTAATTATTTTTAAACTAATTATAACCTAAGGTTATTGCCTTGATTCGGTAAATACCGATTATACCCTTTTCGTCTATAAAACGAGTTTTACAAATTCTTTTAATACCAAACCTTTTTCTACTGATCTAATATGATAAATAAAATATTTTGAGCCTTCCGGAATAATAAAAATATCAGCCTTCCTTTGAAAACCCGGAAATGGCTCCAAATCGTCTTTTTAAGCGTTTTTAACGCATAGTAGGTATCAAGACCATATTATAAATATAAGACTTTATACCCTTCTATTATAACTTATTAAATTAAGTATTTAACTGATTAAATTAGACCCGAAACTCAGATTTATATTTGAACTCTTTTATAACCTTTAAAATGACCAAAATACCCCTACGGGGCTTAAATTGAGATTAAACACGTTTTGGGCATAATGGAAGGTATCCTACTGATATGACAACATATTTAAAGCATATTAACATAGGAAACTTGTGCATGACTCATTGCTTACTCGTTACGGACTTTTCGCGTTCGGATCGACTTATGTAACTAGTTTGCATATATTAGCCGAAACGGGTCAAACCATATTGTTTATGTCTCTAAATCCAGAATGTGTTTAAGTTACCCATGTTAAACAAGCATATAAGCTTGTCGGGTCAAAACCACATTCTAAACCGGTCTTCCCTTTATCATGCGTTTGAACCGTATATTCCTTTTGAAAACTAACCGGTCTAAGTCTAAGCTTAATCAAAGACCCGTTAGAATTCTAATAGGTTATTAAAAACCTTCATTCCAGATTAGGAGCCCAGTAAAAGCTACGTGCACTTGCTGTATTTGATTTATACTTTGCTCAGGTAAATACTCTTAACTTATTTTCCCTATACGGGCTTGGGATACGGTACTATAAAAGTACCGCTTGGTCGAGTATGTAGTCATTTAAATCGGATTGTGATTAATGTATTTACATAACTCATTTTATTCTGTATTATTTAGTGTACGGCCTTTGGGGGTTAAATGACCATGTCTCGAATATCCTTGGCATCATTCGAAGAAATGGCCATGACCTAAGCACGGGGTGTAGGCGTACACCTGATAGTTGCATTATGTAAAAACTGGTAATCCACTTAGAGGAAATAAACCTTGTGGGCATTATACCAAAACAGGTAATCCACTTAAAGGTAACAACCTTGTGGGCATTATACCAAAACAGGTAATCCACTTAAAAGTAACAACCTTGTGGGCATTATACCAAAACAGGTAATCCACTTAAAAGTAACAACCTTGTGGGCATTATACCAAAACAGGTAATCCAGTTAAAGGTAATAACCTTGTGGGCATTATACCAAAACAGGTAATCCACTTAAAGGTAACAACCTTGTGGGCATTATACCAAAACAGGTAATCCACTTAAAGGTAACAACCTTGTGGGCATTATACCAAAACAGGTAATCCACTTAAAGGTAACAACCTTGTGGGCATTATACCAAAACAAGCAATCCATTTAAAGGTAACAACCTTGTGGGCATTATACCAAAACAGGTAATCCACTTAAAGGTAATAACCTTCTGGGCATTATACCAAAACAGGTAATCCACTTCACATAAGCCATTAGTCTGATAAATTCTTTTGTTATCTTTTGTTTCAAGATCCGCCTGTGGATCCAACTTACATTCCGTTGTAATATTTGACATTACTTTTTAATCGGATTGTAATATATTTATCTTTTGCTTCCGCTGTGCATTTAAATATTGTGTTGTTTGACTATGATGATATCAACTACGTCACGATACTCCCCACCGGGCCCACCGGTAAAACGTGGAAATATCGGGGTGTGTCAGGTTGGTATCAGAGCCAACATTGAGTGAATTAAACACTAGCCTTTTTGTGTTTAATCTCAATGACACATTAGCACATTCCTCGACCTTCTGAGTCTAGACTTAACATAGGAATATTCTCAATCCTAATCTGGAAATTATTGCTTCCAAATTTTTTTATTGGATTCGTCGCAAAGCGAAGAAGCCGTATTAGAAATTCTCCACACCCGGAGCCTTGAGGTGCCGAGCTTCGTACCGCGGCTAGGATGAAACGTGCAATCGAGGAGAAAACATTCAGAAATAAAGTAAAGAAGAAAACTCCTTTTGCTGAAGATCATTTCCTTAATAGTCCTTATAAGGACATATTTATCTTTCAGTCCCTTCGAGGACAACATCATTCTTTCAAGCCCTGTTTAGGGCAATTTTGTACCTCCTTTGGAATCATTGGAATGTTTTATCTAAGTTTTATTTATATCATTATATATGAACATAATAATGACATTCCTTTTATAAGATCTACCATTATAATAAAATGGCAAAATCTAAAAAAGGACAAGACCTTGCCCATGTGTCATTTTAAGAACAGGGCCAAGATGGCAGTTCCTCAATTAGATTCAGATCCTTGTTAACAACTCAATTTAGCATTTCTGTGTTAAATATTAAAAATAATTTTAAAGGTAAAACCTAGCCTAAATGTCATTATAGACATGGCTAAGATGGTACAACCTATTAAAAAAGATTCCAATCCTTGTTAAATATCTGAAAGCATATTAACATGCTTGACAAATGTGATTCGATAAAATCACATAAGTCATTATTAAATTGGGTTATTATAAATTCCCTTATTATATAATCATCCCTTAAGGATGAAGTGCCCACGGTCTATAATTAACGTCCTCTGAGACTAAAGAGAGTGGTAGCCTACAACTCCCTGTCAAGAAAAGGTAACGAACTTTGATTCAAACCTTAATACCTCGATTCTACAAAATCCTGGTTAATAAATTAAAATATGTCCATGAGACTAGGCTGTTGAGCTATTATTAAATTAAAACTAGGGCTATGATGCCTACGGGTTAATATAATGCCTACGGGCTATACTCATTGTCATATAAGACAAAAGACAGTCGTAGCCTACAACTCCCCGTCAAGAAAAGGCAATGAACAACGTTCAAAGCCTAAATACCTTGATTTTACAAAATCATGGTTTATAATCTAAAGCTGCCCTTGTGACTTGGCCTTTTGTGTCGTAGTTATATTTTAATTAAATCTAGGATAATTATAATGAAAATCCTGAATAAAATAAATATCATACTTTTTCTGCCAGTATATATATTAAAAGAGAATCTTAAAAAGGTATAACCTAGCTTGAATGTCATTAAAGACCTGGCTACGATGGTAGAACCTATTTAAAAGATTCCAATCCTTGTTAACATTTAAAAAACATGTTAACACCCCTGACAATAGGTGATGCGATAAAATCACACTTGTCATCCTTATATTAGGAATTTTTCCAAACCCCTTATTTTTTAGCATAAATGATCAAGAGGAATCATGGCTAATAAACGTCAAACATGATGAACACATCAAAACATCCATTGGGATGTATACCTAGGGGCAAAGATGTATACATGAAAAGATAGTTTTATTTCATAACTTCTGGTCAAGACAATGAATTATGAAATTTTCCGATCCAAAGGAATCATTGATTATGTTTTAAAATTTTCCTAGTGACAAGGCCTCTGTGCCATCAAAAAGTCCTTGAGACAAGCCCTTATGCTATATAAAATGTCGGTACGACATTAACAGTCGTGACTTATGTCCCCTGTCTAATAAATATGAAGGATCATATTCCGTTTAAACGCCAAAGATGGTTTATTTAAAAACCTAGGCCAAACATAATCAAATAAATTTAATACTATCTATTGGCCTATATGGTTTATCTGCACCATGGCTATTTAATCATCAAATTATCGCTTCATGGTTTATAGCCTTTAAAGCTTCACCATGGCTGACTCCTCTGAAGCTCACAATCATCCAGTTCATCAGAATGATGATGCAAGACTTAATTTAACGGGCACCGAGTTATGGGCTATGATAGATGAATTAGAGCCCGAGATTTGGAAAATCTCTGTAATCTCCCTAGACCTTGATTATCTTCTCTAGAGACTACCCTGTTTACCTCCTGAGGCAAGTAGAGTTAAGATTTATACCCCATTTAGGGCTGTATTATTATGAAAGCTCCAAGACGGCTAATACTGTTGGTGCAGTTGTCTGTCGACTTCATCTATGTTCGAGTCTCAGATTGTGAAAGAGCCCGAAGACCGGTAAAGACTGAAGAATGAGAAGACTCGATACTTCAGACTCGTCAACATCCGAGGGGGAGTCTGTTAGTGCATACGTCTGTCGATTTCGTCTTGTATCGAGTCTTATACTAGAATTGATAGATCAGGGCATGTTATATGAGATTATAGGAGGTTTTGTGTGTTAAAGAGGTAATTTCGTTTGAAAATGACATTGCCAGTTCAAACGAAATTAGAATGTTTAATTTCGTTTGAAATGGGCAATGCCACATTCAAACGAAATTAGCCTCACTATAAATACTCCTCATGTCTAGTTCATTTGTAACCTTCTTGATTCCGACGCCGAGGTGCTGTCGAAGTGTCTATGTGTTGTAAATCATTTCAAGATCAATAAACAAGACAATTAATAGTGAATACAAGCTAAACAAAGACAGAATCAATGAATTCTGCCTCTGATTCTGTCTGAGCACTCTTCTGATCGACTTGTTAGGTCATTTCATGATCCTACATGTGGTATCAGAGCTTAGGAGGAAGAGTTCTTACTGTTTAGCTCGTTTTCGCTG
This sequence comes from Helianthus tuberosus, assembly GCA_030545235.1. Lineage (NCBI taxonomy): Eukaryota > Viridiplantae > Streptophyta > Magnoliopsida > Asterales > Asteraceae > Helianthus > Helianthus tuberosus. Next base: position 64,093,541 of record CM060420.1, read on the forward strand.
GAAAAATTCTGATTTATACACCTTCTTTTCAAAATTAATCAAGTTTTCATGGTTAAAATCGGCTAAAACTTTCACAATATGTGCGTAATTGTGTTTTGACAAAGCCTTGAAAGTTTCAGAACCAAATTCGACCATTTGCTTGACAAATTTGACTAAAATCAGATCGAAATGATGATGTCATGCTGATTTCGTTTGAATTTGATGGCTGATTTCGTTTGAGAAAGTGCATATTTGACTGATTTCGTTTGAAAATCAAGGGTAATCTCATTTGAAATTGGTGCTTCCGTTTGAAAGCATAATATCGTTTGAAGAGATTCAAACGAAATCAAGTGATTTCGTTTAAAAGACATTATTCCGTTTGAACTTGTGTTTCTTCAACCGAAATCAGGTGTTAGGTTGAATGTTGTGATTTCGTTTAAATAGTTTCAAACGAGATTAGAGGATTCCGTTTGAAAAGGACTATTCGGTTTGTGTGAGATTCCGTTTGAAGAAATTGTTGGTCCAATAGAATCCAATTCAGGTCCATCGATAACAGATTGATTAAAGTTGTGGCCAAATAGGATTGTATTAACATTTAATATTGTCGGCCATTATAGAAATTGAATAACTTGATTGCATATGTTTCTCGGTCAAATAAAAATCGATGTGATGTCGGCCTAGTGAGTCATTGTTTTGGTCCAATCATATATTTGTGTTGAAAGTAGGTTATTGTCTTAAAGTTGCATGTGATTTTGACTTCATCGAGAAGTGTCAGCCCACTAATTGATCGGCCCAATCAGACTTTTAAGAAATTAGTCATTTTGTTTGAACTCGGTATTTCGTTTGAAAGTGACAGATTTTGAATCTTGTTTTAAAGTATGGCAAAGATGTTTGACGAAAAAGAAAATGATTATCTTGAAAGTTTAAATTGTTGGTATATGAGAACTGTGGATAGTAGTTATAGAAATATAGATGTGGATATTTGGGTCAAAAGTTTTGAACATTTTATGTGTCAAAAGGATGAAACGTTGGATGAGTTGGAAATACGGTTTAAAATTTTAATAGACAATTTGAGGAAAAAGGATATTAGAATATCAAATGATAAATAGATATCGAAATTGGCAAATGCATTACCTGCTAAATGGGATGAATTCTTGATTGAGCTAAAAAGCAAAGATTTTTTTCAAGAACTTTATCCAAAACAGTTCTTCAATGAGGTTAATGCAGAGTTTCGTAAGGAATATAAGAAAAAGAAGGAATTGATGAATGAAATGGAAAAGAATTTACAAAAAATGGAATTGGATGTAATTGCTGAAATAGATAAAAGAATTCGTGTGTGTCTTGCAACAAAGAGTATTTTGAAATATGATATTAAAAGGAAATATTATATCGATGAAAGTATGAATCCTTTTGATTTCGTTAAACTCTTTTGTGCAGGAACATACAAGATGGAAACAAAGGAAATCACAAGGAAAGAAGAATCTGGTTCTGAATCAGTGTGCTCTAAATGTGATAAACTTGAGACTGACAATGGCAAACTCTTGAAAGATGCGGAAGGTTTGACATTGGAAGTCAAAAAGATGAAGGATGAGAAGCAATCTAATGATAAACAGATTCTTGTTTTGTAGGAAAATATTGAGAAGTTGAAATCTGAAAATGTCAGACTATTGAGTGATTTAAACAGTTTGACATTAGAAAATAAGTTTTTAAAAGAAAAGGAAAAAGTTTTTGAAGATGAGAAATTAAAAATTGAAAAAGATTTTCAAAGTCAAATGAAGGTTTTAGAAGATGAGAAATCTATTATCTTTAACAATAATCTTGAAAAACAAATTGAAATAAATTCTCATCTTCAGAAAATCATTCGGCTTGAAAATGAAACTGAATTTGCTCGGAATAAAATTGACGAGCTTGAGAGAAAATTGAAAGGTTTTGAGACTTCGTCATCAACACCAGATTATCCATGTCCAAAACTGATCAATTCAGTGCCAATAAGTGACAATGTCACAAACTTTGACAAAGTCAAAGTTGAAGATTGTGATGAGAAAACTGATGATGATGTTGAGAAAAGAAAAATATTTTTGAAATTAAATGAAATGTTTCAAGAAACTGTTTTACATTCTACTGAGAAAGGTGAATGCTCAACGCAAAAACCTTTAAAGAAGAATGGGGAACAAAAACAAAAGGATAAAAAGCCAAAAATTGTTCAAAAATAAAATAAAAGCTCATCAGTTCAATCATCCAATCGTGATAAAAAATCACAAAAAGTTGAAAATCAAAACTCAAAAACTGTTGGTAATAAGTGGTGCAGGTTTTACCACAGTGCTCAAAAGCCAAATCTAGCAAACAAGAGGAGTAATGATTATCACCAAGCCAAACAGTGCTATGATCTGAATGTTTGGGCTGAAGGTGGTGATTGGTACGAAAACAGGGTGTGTTACACTTGTGGTGTGAGAGGACACATTGCTGTTAACTGCCAAAACTGGAGTTATAAGACGAGAAGATGTTTTGAATGCAATTTCAAAGGACACATTGCCAGAGATTGCCCAATGAGATCAAAGGGAAGATCGAGGGCTGATTCTCAGAAAGTGGCAAAGAAACCAGTCAATGTCAAGCCCAGAAAACAGAAAGTTCAAGAACCTAAAGTTCAAGAACAGAAAGTTCATGAACAGAAAGTGAAGCTTTCACAGGGGCAGAAAGACAGACTGTGGAAGAAGAGAAAGAGGGCGAGAGAGTATCTTGAAAGGATTTTGTCCTCGGATACAACTGGTAAAACAGATAAAAGTTCTGATAAATCGTCTTGCTCGCCAAAGAATGATAAATCAAGCAAAACGAATTCATCAGATACAAATCTGAGGACAGAGGAGAGAGTAAAGAAAGAGAAAGTTGGTGGTGATGAATTTGTTTCTTTGAAAACAAAGGAGCCACGTGTTGGCAATGAATCGGACTCGTCAAAGTCAGACAAGTCAAGTTCAGGCAATGAATCTGGTGTGGTAAAGCCAGAAGGGCCGTGTGTTGAGGTAAAAGTTGAGAATTCTGGTCTAACAATGGATGATGCAAATTTTCCACCATTGTTGAACAAGAATTCAAAATCACCCAAGGACCGTCAGGCTTGGGTGAATCTGTTTAAATGAAAAATCTGACTTGCCGGAGCTTCCAGGTTGGTAAGAGTGGAGCAGGAATCGGCATCTTTCTTGAGAAATTCACGAAAGTGATTTCCTCTTACAAGTGGTAAATCAGGGACATTAAGTTGTACTTGATTTTCTACAAGTGATTGAGTAAACAAGGTGATGAATGATCCCCATGTTTGAGAAATGACTCACAAAACTTATTTTCCGGAAAAACCATTTTGATTAAAACAAACTTAAGTGTTTTGAAATCACCATGGGAAAATGTTTTGGTGTCAGGGGGAGTTCTGATTGTTTAAGCCAAGTGAATGGAGAATTGAAGTTATTCTCATCATGTTGTCACGTTATCTTGTACAGTTCGTTTTCAAATTTTCCCAGAAAATCAAAATTGAAACATATTTTGATTTTAGGGGGAGTAAAAATTTTTAAAAAAATTTGAAAATTCCAAAACATTGAAAAATTCAAAAATGAGTTTTGTTGTAAAAAGAGGAAATGATAGTAGATCAGTGAGACTGTCACAGCATGCTAAAGAAATGGAGAGATAAAATGTGATAAACGATCTTACTAAGGATGTGACGGTAGGCTCAGCTAGACTAGTAGATTTGCGATAACGATATAAACCTAAACGAAAAGCCTAGTTCTAGTGGGAAACATGGTCAAAAGCATAGTACTTAGTTTTGTCCTTCTTGATTGTGTGCCTACTCGGTAATCGCTGATTGTCGAAAGACATAAAACTGGTTAAGTTTGTGAACTTTCACAACTTTGCTAAAAAATCGCTGTGATTGTGCATTTTATTTTGCAAAGATTTAAACTTGTTTTATTTCTTTATTTTGTTTAAGCATTGGACATCCTCTGCGTATACGGGAGTATCGACCTGGATGTTATTGCCTAAACGTTCTGCTTTATTTTCTTTGGTGTTTCGTTTAAGCTTTGGATCACCTCTGCGTATACGGAAGTATCGACCTGGTGGTTAAAGCCTAAACAACTTCAACTTGTTTTATTTTTCTTATTTTGTTTAAACATTGGACTTTCTCTGCGTATACGGAAGTATCGACCTGATTGTTAATGTTTAAACATTCTGCTTTGTTTTCGCACAAATCATAGTTGATAAAAGTTTAAAGGCATTACTTGAGTCAGTGTATTGCATGATGAGGGAATATGCTGAGATCGTGGGGTCCATAAGAATGTAGTGCAAAATTAATATACCTTAACGTATCGGTAAGCATGTCGAAAGTTTTTAGATTGAGTTTAAGTGGACAACAATATCGTCAATCTATGTGAATCGTTTAGAACTGAAAATGTTTAAAGCTTAATGGTGCTAGTGATTGGTCACATAAACTGATATGATCCTCTTACACAAACTCACAAAAATATTGTTTGTAAATATTTCTTTACTGCATTCCTATGTTAAAAAATCCAAAAAGATTTTCGGAGTGTTTTAGCATAAACTTTTGAAAAATCTAAAAAGATTTTCGACAACTGGTGTTGGAGAGCTGATTTTCAAAATTCCAAGTGCTAAACAAGATGAACTGGTTTGGGAGTGTGTATACTGAATTGAAAAATCTTGACTTAAGAAAGAAGTTGAAATTAGTTAATCAGAGTCATTAATTTGAACTTGATGGAACTAGTTCTAGTAAGTTTTTCTTATTGATTTAAGTAAAAACTTATATTTTGTTGAGAATTATGTAGGTGATGAGCTGAACAGAACTAAAGCCAGTGTTTGATCTCAAGGTGATAGCTAATTCCAGAGAGCAATCCCATCATGATGAAAGGGGGAGTCTGACGAGGTTAGAGCCAAAGAGAAGATTCTGGTACATGATAAGAAAGAAAGAAGACCGATCAAGATTGAAGAGTCGTTATGATGAAGACTCTCACTGAAGATTCCGTCAACATTCAAGGGGGAGTCTGTTGGTGCAGTTGTCTGTCGACTTCATCTTTGTTCGACTCTCAGATTGTGAAAGAGCCCGAAGACCGGTAAAGACTGAAGAATGAGAAGACTCGATACTTCAGACTCGTCAACATCCGAGGGGGAGTCTGTTAGTGCATACGTCTGTCGATTTCGTCTTGTATCGAGTCTTATACTAGAATTGATAGATCAGGGCATGTTATATGAGATTATAGGAGGTTTTGTGTGTTAAAGAGGTAATTTTTTTTGAAAATGACATTGCCACTTTCAAACGAAATTAGAATATTTAATTTCGTTTGAATCGTTTGAAATGGGCAATGCCACATTCAAACGAAATTAGCCTCACTATAAATACTCCTCATGTCTAGTTCATTTGTAACCTTCTTGATTCCGACGCCGAGGTGCTGTCGAAGTGTCTACGTGCTGTAAATCATTTCAAGATCAATAAACAAGACAATTAATAGTGAATACAAGCTAAACAAAGACAGAATCAATGAATTCCGCCTCTGATTCTGTCTGAGCACTTTTCTGATCGACTCGTTAGGTCATTTCACGATCCTACAAATACCATCATTGGAAGAATCGAAACCCTGATTAAGTAAGTTTTAAAATAGAGAATTCATATAGCCTAACTCAATATTCTGAGGGTTTGATATTGTTAAATAAGAAAGACGGTTCATTTTGCTTATGCATTGATTACCGCAACCCTATTTAGGCAACAATTAAGAATTTCCAACAGCTACCCAGGATCGTCGATTTGTTCGACTAGCGGCGAGGATTAGCTATTCCTTAAGATTAGTTTTAAGCAGTGGTTGGAATAACCATCTCACCTTAAAATTAAGCTTTCTATAATATAAGAATCAAGGCTGCTCCCTTGGAGACCTTGTATAGGTGGGATGTTAAACATCTATTATTAAAACAATAGATTGGTAAGTCCAATTACCAAGATCTGAAAGTTGCATTGGAAACAACGAATAAGATCATACAAATCCATAACCATCTGCGAGTTGCCAGTATTCGGCAGAAAATCAAGAATTAATGAAAGTAGCAACCCTGCTAAGTTCTTGTTAAGAGATAAGGTTCGACAAAAGATATCACCCAGGAAGGGTGTGTCAATTTGTTAACTTATCAGGCTAGTTAAACTCTGAATATATAGAATCATTCGAAGGAAATCGAATGTATCAAGATCAAATAGCTTATAAGCTAAAACCTATTTAAGGAGCTTGGCAGAGCTCGCAATGCATTACACACTAATGATTTAAGGATGTGTTTCGAGAAGCACTATCATATAATGATATGCAGATTTATAATATAATAAGAAACCTGTATCGATTGAGGATCGACAGGTTAAGAAGCTACAGAAAGGATACATGTACCTATTATAGAGGTCAACTTGGGAGCTTGAAGAGGCTCCATATATGTTATAGAAGTTAAGTCCATTATGCGACAAAAAGTGCTTCCAGCATTTAACAAATCTTGAGGTCGAGATTTCTTTTAAGGGGGTGAGGATGTAACACCTCGAAAATTCACGTCCTATAATGTGTTGACACGTGTGAAAGAATACTCTAGAGGGACTAAAGTTGACAAACAAGGAAAGTATGTGAGTATGAGGGTTCAAAATGTCAACAATGGATAAATATACTTTACAATAACCCTACATGATGTTTATACCCTTAAACGAATGAATCATGGATCATACGAAGCTAATTGTGAAAGAAAGTGAGAGATTACAAACTGCAGGGGTTAAATGTGTCAACATGTTTAAAGTATACCTCTGAGTGACCTTTTAGCAAACCCAAAGCTTTGTAATGATTAATTATGCTCACGAGAATAAGTGATAAAAATTTCACAAGGTTTCGTTAATGTATGAGAAAGTTATGGTAATATTCGTATACGAGGGGTTAAAAGCGTCATCGTTGAGATTTAAGACTTTTCGGTGATCGTATGAATAACCGAGGACTAAACAAAGTTGTTTATGACTTGGGATCCTTAAAAGTCAAGTTTGGGGGTTACAAGTGAAAGAAACCATGTTAAAAATCAAGTTTGGAAGTCCAGGGGCCAAAACTGTCAACTTTTGAAAGTTCTGTTGTGCTGGCATGGTCCTTACGGACCGTATGGCTGGGACCCTTACAGTCCGTAAGCTACTCCCAGATGCGGAAAACAGTCAGTTGCCTGTTCCAGCCTGTTACACAACCTCAAATCGCCATTTCCTGATTCTAGGGACTTGTTTAATGATTTAGGAGGGCTTAGGGACACTTGGAATGATCCCATAACATCCATAAACTTTGTTTGTCATGATCACAAGCAATCAAGATCACTATATAAAGCCCCATTGTTTGCAAACTTTGATCATTCATTCATACCTTCACTTCTGATCATTTCTAGAGCTCAAGGCCTTTCCCTAAGCATCTCTAATCGTGCATTAGACCTTGGTAAGTACTCTTAACCTTCCTTAATTAAGTTTTGCTTAGTTTATTAGCTTAAAGTCAAACCCTCGTAATTAAGGTTTGACTTATCGATTAATCACTAATGGTCCATTGATTAGTCGAACTTAGAGTAGTTATAAGTTGGTAATTATGTGGGCATTAAACCCTTAAAAGGGCACCCCCTGATTCCCGCTCTAAGTAAGTCGTTTGTCGGGTCAAAGTTTATTATAAAAAGTCAACAGGAACACAATTTTCGAATTAATACATAATTAGCAATGTAGAAGGCGTGTAACGTGTTTTACCACTGATATAACTTGGTAATCAATGCAAGAACATGTCTAAGCATGTCCGACCCGACAATTTTCAGTTTAGGACCGGTTCGGGACTGAAAGTCGCATAATTTGACTTCTGCTTTGACTTTCAGTTCTGACACGTAGTAGCATGATTTAGAATTGCCTTAGAGCTTCATTAGGACCGGGTTACATGATAGTATAACCCCTTATGATTGGCTCGTTGATTGTCCGATTCATTTACACGTTTCCGTTAATTGCTTAATGTTGACCATAATGCCCATGTGACCTTAAAGCGAGAATTTTGGAAATGTGAGAGGACAATAATCTTTGTTACTAATTTATAAACATGTCCCTAAAATTTCACATCAGTTGGAGGTTTAGATTAGGAGTTATGCTCAATAGCGTAATTAGAACGCTTTTTATTAATTAAATGGCGTAATTAGCATAAAGCCTATCTTAACCCAATTTTTGACGCCAAACCTCTTACCCACTGATGTAATATAATATTTTGGGATTTTTGAAGATTTTTAATTATTTTTAAACTAATTATAACCTAAGGTTATTGCCTTGATTCGGTAAATACCGATTATACCCTTTTCGTCTATAAAACGAGTTTTACAAATCCTTTTAATACCAAACCTTTTTCTACTGATCTAATATGATAAATAAAATACTTTGAGCCTTCCGGAAAAATAAAAATATCAGCCTTCCTTTGAAAACCCGGAAATGGCTCCAAATCGCCTTTTTAAGCGTTTTTAACGCATAGTAGGTATCAAGACCATATTATAAATATAAGACTTGATACCCTTCTGTTATAACTTATTAAATTAATTATTTTACTTATTACATCAGACACGAAACTCAGATTTATATTTGAACTCTTTTATAACCTTTAAAATGACCAAAATACCCCTACGGGGCTTAAATTGAGATTAAACTCGTTTTGGGCATAACGGAAGGTATCATACTGATATCACAACATATTTAAAGCATATTAACTTAGGAAACTTGTGCATGACTCATTGGTTACTCCTTACGCACTTTTCGCGTTCGGATCGGCTTATGTAACTAGTTTGCATATATTAGCCGAAACGGGTCAAACCATATTGTTTATGTCTCTAAATCCAGAATGTGTTTAAGTTACCCATGTTAAACAAGCATACAAGCTTTTCGGGTCAAAACCACATTCTAAACCGGTCTTCGCTTTATCATGCGTTTGAACCGTATATTCATTTTGAAAACTAACCGGTCTAAGTCTAAGCTTAATCAAAGACTCGTTAGAATTCTAATAGGTTATTAAAAACCTTCATTCCAGATTAGGATCCCAGTAAAAGCTACGTGCACTTGCTGTATTTGATTTATACTTTGTTCAGGTAAATACTCTTAACTTATTTTCCCTATACGGGCTTGGGATACGGTATTATAAAAGTACCGCTTGGTCGAGTATGTAGTCATTTAAATCGGATTGCGATTAATATATTTACATAACTCGTTTTATTCTGTATTATTTGGTGTATGGTCTTTAGGGGTTAAATGACCATGTCCCGGATATCCTTGGCATCATTCGAAGAAATGGCCACGACCTAAGCACGGGGTGTAGGCGTACACCTGACAGTTGCATTATGTAAAAACTGGTAATCCACTTAGAGGAAATAAACCTTGTGGGCATTATACCAAAACAGGTAATCCACTTAAAGGTAACAACCTTGTGGGCATTATACCAAAACAGGTAATCCACTTAAAAGTAACAACCTTATGGGCATTATACCAAAACAGGTAATCCACTTAAAGGTAATAACCTTGTGGACATTATACCAAAACAAGTAATCCACTTAAAGGTAACAACCTTGTGGGCATTATACCAAAACATGTAATCCACTTAAAGGTAAGAACCTTGTGGGCATTATACCAAAACAAGTAATCCACTTAAAGGTAACAACCTTGTGGGCATTATACCAAAACAGGTAATCCACTTAAAGGTAACAACCTTGTGGGCATTATACCAAAACAGGTAATCCACTTAAAGGTAACAACCTTGTGGGCATTATACCAAAACAAGTAATCCACTTAAAGGTAATAACCTTGTGGGCATTATACCAAAACAGGTAATCCACTTAAAGGTGACAACCTTGTGGGCATTATACCTGTGGCGCGTCAGTTAATACAAGATTTTTATTAATAAAATTGTCCCAAGTATAAAAGATTAATTTTGCCTTGTGCATTTTAATCAAAGTGTCAAAATATTTACGTGCCTTGTGCCCTAAACCAATTTTCATAAACATTTTCAAATGAGTCGGTTGAGTGTATTTACCAGTGAAAACTGACGTATTTTCTAAAGTCTAAGTGACAGGTACAAGTACGTAATAGGCTGGAAGCTGCTCAGGACTTGTTAGTTGAGGACTTTGCAACTCCTTCACATAAGCCATTAGTCTGATAAATTCTTTTGTTATCTTTTGTTTCAAGATCCTCCTGTGGATCCAACTTACATTCCGTTGTAATATTTGACATTACTTTTGAATCGGATTGTAATATATTTATATTTTGCTTCCGCTGTGCATTTAAATATTGTGTTGTTTGACTATGAAGATATCAACTACGCCACGATACTCCCCACCGGGCCCACCGGTAAAACGTGGAAATATCGGGGTGTGACATACTTGCTCCAAATCTCATCTAAGATCACACTTCCATACTCATGAGAAGGATCTTTTTCATGCCTTAAATGCAAAGGATGAACTAAAAAGGAAAAGGGAGGAAGATAACTCCCAGAGTTCTAAGAAAAGGGGTAAGCAAGAGTCCAACAAGAAATCTGTATGCAAGACCTGCAAGAAACGCCATCGAGGGAAGTGCAGGTTTGAACCAAAATCCCAATCACAGCCTAGGGCTTGTGGGATCTGCAAATCAAGAGAACATAGGACGTTGGATTGCAAGGATATGAAGAATGCAGTCTGTTTCGGCTGTGGTGAGAAAGGCCACATCAAGACTACATGCCCCACATCTGTCAAGGAAGTGCGGCTAAGGATGGAAAGCCTAAGAATGAAAGCGTTTAAACTCTCCTGAAGGATGCCAGAGGTAGTTCATATCAATAATGACATCAGGTATATTCTTTAACATTTATTGGAATATAAATGCTAAGAGTTCGGTTGTGATTCAGATACCAATAAATCTTTCATAAATTATAAGTATAGCAAACTCTTAAAGTGTTTCATAAGAACCTCAGAGGTTAAGTGTAAGGTAAAACTTACAGACAAAAATCATAGGAACAATTTCTTTTGTACCTGTCAGAAATCTTCAGTCGTAAAATTCTAGAGTACCCTCTCTCCAGATGAAGTACGTCAGCATATATAAGTTGATATCTCTTTGATCTCTATCGATTGCGAATACCAGATGGTATGATAAAAGCTCCATATGAGGATTGGTGTATCTTAATATGTTCCATAGATTGCTTCCATGCCTGATCAGTATGGAGGTTTAATGCATGGAACCACAAAGATATTCTGATGGTCATATGGTACTATAATCAACTAATGGTATTCAAAGAAGATATCCAGAATGGAATTGTCCAAGTAAGTGTCTTTGATTAAGGAATCTGTGGACTCGTAACATAAATGTGTCACTTATCTGACACAGGCAATAATAAATGAACCAGAGCCTGAGATTTGGAAAATCTCTGTAATCTCCTTGTGTCTTGATTATCTTCTCTAAGGACTACCCTGTTTACCTCCTGAAAGGCAAGTAGAGTTAAGATTTATATCCCATTTAGGGCTGTATTATTATGAAATCTCCAGGACGGCTAGTACCATCATTGGAAGAATCGAAACCCTGATTAAGTGAGTTTTAAAATAGTGGTTCATATAGCCTAACTCAATATTCTGAGAATTCGGTATAGTTAATTAAGAAAGACGGTTCATCTTACTTATGCATTGATTACCGCAACCCTATTTAGGCAACAATTAAGAGTCGCCATCAGCTGCCCAGGATCGTCGATTTGTTCGACTAGCTGTAAGGATTAGCTATTCTTTAAGATTAGTTTTAAGCAGTGGTTGGAATAACCATCTCACCTTAAAATAAGGTTTTCTATAATAGTTGTTATATAAGTACCAAGGCTGCTCCTTTGGGGACCTTGTATAGACGGAATGATAAATATTTATTGTTAGACAGAAGATTGGTAAGTCCAATTATCAAGATCTGAAAGTTCCTTGGAAACAACGAATAAGATCATACAAATCCATAATCGTCTGAAAGTTGCCAGTAATCGGCGGAAAAATTAAGGATTGATGAAAGTCGCAACTCTCTTAGGTCCTTAATAAGGAATAAGGTTCAATTGAAAGTATCGCCCTAAGAAGGGTGTGCTGAAATTTTTATACAACGGGCTAGTTAAGCTCTGGATATATAGGATCATTCGAGGAAATCGAATTCATCAAAAGTCAATAGCTTATAAGCTAAAACCTATTTAAGGAGCTTGGTGGAGCTCGCAATATGACCCACACTAGTGATCTAAGGATACGTTTCGCCGATGAGTCGAGACGCATTATCACATAATGATACGTAGATTAATGAAAATTATTGGTTTGATGAGAAACCAGTATCAAATAAGGATCGGCAGGATTAGAAGCTAAGAAGAAAACATGAACCTATTATAAAGGTCATTAGGGATGCCCTTAGAGGCCCAAATAAGTTGTGGAAGTTAAATCTATTATCCGACAGAAAGTACATCCATTATTTTATCAAATCTCAAGGTTGAGATTTCTTTTAAGGGGGTGAGGGTGTAACACCTCGTAAAAACACGTCCAATGATGTATTGACACGTGTAATAAACCCTAATAAGGTCAAACATTGAATTTAAGAGACTATTTTTTCGAAAAATCAAAAACTTTGATTATGAAAGGATTGGAAGTGTTAACATACCTAAAATAAGTTCTTGAATAACCTCTTACGGTATTTATATTCACAAATGAGCCACTTGTTGATAAAGTGTAGCCGTTTGCGTAATTAATTGAAAGTTAGCGCAATGAAGGGTTAAAAGCGTCAACATGTTAATTCTTACCTCTGAGTGACCTTTTAGAAAACCGGGAGCTTCATGATATTTGATTATACTCTCGGGAATGCCAATTATTGGCCGTCTAAGGGCTTTTATGCCTATAAGTGAAGTTACGCGCAACTTTGCAAGTTTAAGGGGTTAAAAGCATCAATATGTTTAATTATACCTCTGAATGACCTTTCTACGAACCCGAAGCATTGTGATGTTTAATAATACTCTCAATAATGCCTAATATGGATTAGATAAGGCTTCGATATTATTAAGCGATGATATGTGCAAGTTTGCGCATTAAAGGGACTAATTGCATCAAACTGCAAAAGTCTATCGAATCGTATGGTATTAGACCTTCTGGAATATGATCATAAGTTAAACATGCCCTAAATATCCTTTACATAGCTTAGAAATAGGCATTGAGGTGTTTGGTGTGCAAAAATAAACTTATTTGATCAACAGGGACTATAAGCATCAAAAAGTGCATAAGTTTGCATTTTCGCGCATATCTCACGTTCTAAATATATCCGGACATCCAAAAATTTATGTAATCATCAAAATATTTTATTTTAGTGATTGGCTTTATAAAATTCCAATCGTCGCGTAATTTGGTTCATTTTTCGCGTCCGTTCGTGTTTCGTCGTAATTAGCCGAACAACGTGACCGTACGACCAAACGAACCGACATCCGACATATTTTTAAGCATATTTCATGTTCCCTATGCTTTAACTTCATTATGGAGCCTTGAAATGGGGTTAACGGGGCTTAAGCGTGTCAAAAACTAAGTTTATTGCATGCAGGGACCATTTCTACAATTTTGCCATTTTGGTCTCTGGCGGGGGGCGAGAGGCCTCTCGCGGGGTGCCAGAGACTGATCTGGGCAGATTCTTGTTTTTGGAATTCTGGTCGAATTTCAAGGGTTTTTATGCAAAATTCTCAATACCATGAGCTGGTTTTTGACACCCATTGTATTTAGAAACCATGGGCACACATGGAGGGCCAAGATTGAAGCTCGTTTATCGAGAAACGATCCTAACGGTTCTCAAAATCCTATATATACCCATTTGATCTTTGGCTCTCATTGCACCTCATTTCATTTCTGCTCTTGATCTCAAATTCAAGGAGGATCCTGAGCTTTTAGGAACCTTCATTCAGTCCATTGGACCTTTCGTAAGTGTCCTTTCGTGACTAGTTAATCTTGTTTGGCTCTTAAAGCCGAAAAGTCAAGCGTTTGTGATAAACGCTTTGACTTTTAAACGGTCAAGCCATTGTTCGCAACGAACATGGCTACGTGATCGTAATTAGGTAGGTATTAAACCCTCAAAAGGGCACCTCCTAATTACCACGTTTGCTTAGTTAATTATCGGGTCAAAGTAATTAAAATAAAAGTCAAGCGAGTTGGTTTTTAAACAAAATTCATAACTAATGATGTAAAGGCAATAAAATCAGTTTTGCCACTTTAATAACTTGGTAAATATTAATTGAACATGTCTAGGCATGTTCAACCCGATAATTCTGAGTGTAGGCTCGGTTCGGAACCGAAAGTCGCAAAAGTAGACTTTTGCTTTGACTTTCAGTCCTGACCCGATTTAGCTTAGTTTAGATATGCCTTAGGATTCCTTTAGGACCACATTATAGGTTAGTATAACCCTATGAGGTTATACAACTTGGTTCCATAGTAATCCTAGTTCATTACATGTTTCCGTTATATGCTTAAAAGTTGACCATTATGCCCTTTTGACCTTAAAACGAGATTTTTGAAAATGTGAGAGGACAAAAACCTTTTTTACTGATTTATAAACATGTCTTAAAAATTTGACATCAGTTTGAGGTCTAAATTAGGAGTTATGCTCAATAGCGTAAATTGAAAGCTTTTTATTAATTAAACGGCATTATTAGCATAAAGCCTATTTAAACCCAAATTTTGACACCAAACCTTTTACCCACTGATGTAATATAATATTTTGAGATTTTTGAAGATTTTTATTTATTTTTAAACTGATCATAGCATAGGGTTCTTGCTTTGATTCGGTAATTGTCGGTTATACCCTTTTCTTGAATAAAATGAGTTTTACATAACATTTTGATACCAAACTTTTTGCTACTGATTTTATATGATAAATAAAGTACTTTGAACTTTAAAAACTAATCAGAAACTCAGATTTTCTTATATAACCCGAAAATCGCTTAAAACGACTCTTTACGCGTTTTAAACGCATAGTATGAGTTAAAACTATTTTAAACATATAAGACTTAATACCTACTGATGTTTTTAGTAAATTTTTATACTTTAACAGTAAGCAAAAGTTTTAAACTCAGATTTCCAAATTTGACCTTTAAAGCTTATGTGAAATTACCAAAATGCCCCTACGGTGCATAGTTTGGTTATAAATAATAGATTTCACATATATGCAATACCCTACTGTTATAACTTATTAAATTAAATATTTTTACTGATAATTTTAGACCAGAACCTCAGATTTTCATTTAACCTCTTTTATAATCTTTAAAATGACCAAAATGCCCTTTCGGCCCTTAAATTGACTTTAAATTCGTTTTGGGCATAATGGAAGGTATCCCACTGATATCACAACATATTTGAGGCATATTAACTTGTGAAATATGTGAATGACTCATTTGGATACCCGTTATGAATTTTACGCGTTCGGTACGGTTTATGTAACTAGTTTACATGAATTAACCGAAACGGGTCAAACCTTATCATTTTCACTTCAAAATTCAGAATGTGTTTAGTTTACCCATATTTTACAAGTCTCCATACTTGTCGGGTCTAAATCACATTCTAATCTGGTCTTCGCTTAATCTTGCGTTTTGAGCCGTAAACCTTTCCTTAAAACTAACCGGTCTAAGTTAAGGCTTAAATAAGACCCGTTAGAAATTTAATAGGTTATTAAAACCTTCGTTCCAGATTGAGAGCCCCAGTAGAGGTACTTGCTGATTTGAATATACGGCTGAGAATAAAATTACATTTTAGCTCAGGTAAATACTTTTAACTTATTTTCCCTTATACGGGCTTGGGGTACAGTATATAAAATACCGCTTGGTCGGGCATTGAATTTTTAATCATATAAAGGTTATTTTATTGAGATGACCCTTTTAAACTATTATGTTTGCTTAAATCCTTTGGGGGGTTAATGACCATGTCCCGGATATCCTTGGCATCATTCATTGAAATGGCCACGACCTAAGCACGGGGTGTAGGCATACACCTGCCAGTGTATATATATAAAAAGGTATAACCGACGGTTCAAGAATAACTCGCCGTGGGATTATATCATGTGGTGTGTCTATTAATCTTTAACCCGGTATTCAGCCCGGGCTACTGAACGTATAACGAACATGTAATTCTTTTACAAGTTTATATATAAATAATTATCCCAAGTTATAAAAGACATTTTGTGCCTGGTGCATTCAAATCAATTTTTTTAAACATTTTCAAAAGAGTCAGTTAATTGTATTTACCAGTGTAAACTGACGTATTTTCCAAAAAGATTAAGTGACAGGTACTGTACGTAATTGGCTGGGAGCTCAGGGTGTTAATAGGGAATCTTGCAAGTTCTAGACGTCTAAAGTCTGTTGAAAAGTGTTTATCTTTCTGTTTTAAGATCGGCCTGTGGATCCATCTTACAATCCATTTGTAATATTGATATTACTTTTGAATCGGTTTGTAATATATTTACTTTAGACTTCCGATGTGCATTGAACTGTGATTATTTGACTATGATGATATCAACTACGTCACGATACTCCCCACCGGGCCCACCGGTAATATATGGAAATATCGGGGTGTGACAATATATTTTCCCTAAAAATATACATACTTAATATTGATTTTAACTTGAAGAAATCCTTATTTCTTAGCTTGAAATTTTGTACAAAAATTAGGAAACCTTGATAAATATTTTTAGATGAATTTTTGGGGAATAAGTTTCATCAAAACTTATATTTTTCTAAGTGTCAAAATTTTATAAAAAATTTGACGTAGTTTCCCCTAAAAATGGAGGTTTCCCATGTTTTCAAAACATGTGTTTATTTTCTTTTCATCACCAAAGCAATTTCCAACAATTTTCACAATAACATACACTAATTTTATCATGTAAAACCTTATGATGAACTTGATTTTTGATAAAAATGTGTAGTCTTTTAGATCTACACTTTACATACAAGGATCTTTCAAAAACAAGTGTTCTTGTTAATTTTAACCAAACTTTTTATGAAACTTTAACTTACTAACTAAACCATCCATGAGTTTTAGGGTTTCAAAGTCTTGAAAAACATGTTCTAAAACTATTCTTATGCTCATTTAAAAGATCTTTATGTTTAAAGTCATGTTTCACCATGGATCTTCCAAGATCCATACTTAACATACTTGAATATTTCATAAATAAGCTTCTTGATGAACCTTTTACAAACTTTTCATGGAGTTTAGTTTCAAAAGTTAGTTTTACATAAACTTAGTTACTTCAAGAACACAAGATCTTGCTTTAAAAATCATCTTTCAAGTTCACATAATGGTCTTTCAAGTTCATCTTCAAGTTTAACCATGGATCTTTCAAGATTCATGCTTAAACTTGTTAGATCTAAGCTTCTAACAAGCTTTAACATGATATATCTAAACATAAACACAAGATTTAACAACAACAACTTCATCACAAACATCAAACATCACTAAAATCACTTGTTTTCCTTTAGATTATGTTAGATCTTTACATCTTCATCCTTTAAAGTTTAGTTTCTTAGATGGTGTAACTTGTACAAGACACTAACTTGAAGTAAAATAGAGTTTAGCAAGCTTACTACTAGCTCTATTGGCTAGGGAAGTGGCACAAAGAAGATGAAGATGAAGAATGATGAAGATATGTGGTTAAAAGCTCCTTAGCAAGGTCCTTCCACTTCCACCACTTGAAGCTTCCTTAGATCACCTTCCTTCAACTTTGGATCACCTTAGATTGCTTGGTTTTTGAGTGAAAATGAAGATGTATGGAGGAGGTGGTATGGCCGTGAGGTTTAGAGAGGGAAAGGAGGAAGATGAGCTTTGAAAGTTGAAGAAAATGATAAGGTTCTTCATCTTAAGGTCATTTATAACAATTCTCCAACATAAGGTTACCCAATAGTCAATGTGTCTAATATCTAGCCCACATTATGAAATATTATAATCAAAAGTGAGGTGGGGTCCATTGGGGTCGGTTTTCAAATGAGGGGGGGGTAAAATGTAAAAATGTGGAAGTTGTGGGTGGAAAGTGTAAACTAGAAGGTTTATGTAAATTTAAGTGTGTTTATGTGTTTTTATGATTTTTAAGGTTTTTTATCACCAACACTAGCTTAATATCATAAAATCAATGCTTCTAGTCTAGTTTTGATGTTTTGGGTAGTGTTCGGTTATTCGTTCGGTTATTGGTTTGTTAAAGTGCTAAATTGCGCAGTTTTACTAGATATGAAGCACCTTTTGTGAAAGTTTTAGTTCCCACTTTACAAGTTATTCTGGACACTAAAACATCAATTCTGCATAGTATTTTAGTGTTAAAATGCTGAATTCAACATTTAAAGTGAGTTTCGGGTGTCTTTTAGTGCTTATTTTGGTTTCCGAAAAGTGTATACGTTAACCCTTGTATCCACACTTGGGTTTTAATGTGTTTTTGATGTTGGACCTACTCCTAGGCCCTAAATCTACTGTCTGACTGTTTTATGTGGAAGTGCTGACACAGCGTGTCTTACCGGTGAGTTTACTGGTCTTTCTGACGCAACGCTTAATGTAATGCACAATGCAATATTTGAAGTATAAAACGTGCATGAATTCATATGTAAAACAAGCAAACACATAATGTTGACGTAAACACATAATTGCAATTAATAAAATAGTACAGAAATTACCGGTTTTGCGCCAGTTGTCACATTTGTGACCATAGTTGTATAGGGAATAACCTCCTGAGGTTATACCTTATGGTCACTTCGTTTGGTTAGTATATGATAAGTCGTTATTATGCCCTTAGAAAATGACCAAAATGCCCTTTTTGCACATTAATCCATTTTAAGCATATGTAATCAAAATTTTCACATATAAACTGATGTAATAACATTTTCAAACATGTTTGGGCATTTGAGACTTATCATATAACATGCTTAACCATCCGAACACGTAGTTACGCAAATGACACGTTAAAGTAGCATAAACTACCTTAACGGGTCAAAAGCACTTAAGATTCATTCCAAATCAGAATGTAGACTTTGTTAAACCATTTCATATGAGTTCCAACACTCATTTGGTTTACAAGACGTCATTCTATCCGATTCCTCCGATTATGTACCGTTATTTTAACATAGTTACCCGATGTTAGGACACATTACGACACGTACAAAGCTTTGATATTTCACTTGATTCAAGGATACTTTGCAATCCCAAGTGAGTACATAGCTCCCCTCTTTTATGCTTTTAATTGTTTTGGGGTGACTCATATGTGCTAAATGTTTTTTTTAAGTTTTCAAAACAAAGACCATGGTTTATATAAAACACGACGATTTCAATAAGGTGAACGAACTTGTTGGTGCGTTAATTCATAATACGAATGACATTCATTAGCTTTGATCAAGCTGACCAGTAATATGTTATGGTACCATAGGACTGACAATCCCGTTATCGGGCTATCCACTGGATTTGGTGGATAGTGTGGGGTAACGACAAAATCTGTTATTTTAACAAAACATGTGTTGATTTGTTAGTCGAGTTAAAGAGGCCTTTCAGGGTCTATTAAAGATACCCCATGGGTGGTACAATCGAGTCACATAGGTTTGAATGTGTTCATAAAGAACGACAAAAAATTTTCACAGTTAAAACACGGACGATTGACGATTGGTTTATAACACGGACGAATGACATATGGTTTATAACACGGACGAATGACGATTGGTTTTATAACACGAACAATTGATAACACGGATGATTTGAACGATTGGTTTATAACAAGGACAAATGGTTTTTGAACAATTTCATGCAATGATTTTCACTTAAAGATATAAACCATACAAAGTGTTCTTTCAATGACGATTTACTACTTTGTTTTACAAAACAAATGTTTTCGGTCAAGATTCATGGCTACAAGGTTTTGTTTTACTTATATCAGCTTGTAAAGCTGATAAAACATATTGCAATATCAAACACTTTTTGATTTCAAGATTTATACCCGTCGACTCCCGAAGTTGGACGAGGTATTGCAATATGAATTCAAAGCCATGAATTTTTTACATACAAAACCTATGTACTCGCCGGCATTTTTATACTGAATGTTTTTCACATATGTTTCATGTTCTATTATGTGAGGATTGTTGATTGCTTACTTCACATAGGATGGACGCGGGCTTTAGTGACTTTAAAATTTGAAAGACAATTGTTTGTACTTATTTGGTTTGTTTTTAAACAATGAATCTATTAACGAAATAAAACAAAAGTTCAATTACCATGTGTTGTGAAACAATTATTCTGTGACATGACTCCCCGACATTTCCGTCGTGGTTTGTTGTATTACACGGTCGGGGTGTTACACGTTGACTATCCCACCAAAAGATGTCATGGAGAACATGTTGTTATATGCACGTATATTATCAAGAAAATCAGATTGATCAAATAGATGTACCAATGACAGTGGAGGAAGGCTAGGAGAATCAAGTTTGACACGGCCATGTTTGCAGCAATGATTATAGGAATAACAATTAGAAGACATTGCATTGACACGTTCATCGTACCAAAATACGGCATGGCAATGTTCGCATATTCTAGTACAATCACCGTTATCTATATACATAGAATTAGGAACTTCATTGCTACCAGACGCGAAAGACTTTCGTACATGTACTGAAGCGGACGCATCAGGAGAAGGAAGAGACTCATTAAGTATACGACCCCTTTTTTGAGAGCTAGACATAGTTAACAATAAGCTTACCTAATATACACATAGTTAACCAAAAACTTGCCTAAGAAACTAATACAAAAGCAATCAGACTTAAAAAAAAATTCAAATGCGCATTTAAATTTAATTATGAATTTTATTGAAAAAGGAGTTTTGCCTAAAATAAAGTGTGATTTTGTTTCCTAAACTATACCTAGTATTAGTGTCAGGTGTCGTACCGATAACAATACCCAGACAACTAAAAAGAAAAAACAAATCAAATATAAAACATATTAAAGACTAACCTGGGCGGATGGCACCAGCTGAAAACCTGAAACGCTAAAGCAAAACCCATTAGTTAAAAGCATTGCGCGTATCTTTATACCCTAGATAAAATTAGCAAAAGAAACACGAAGATCCAACCAATGTATTAATGTATTAATGACCAGATTACGAATTTCATCTAATTTATTTTATTAACTAGTTTATAACCCGTGGTACCCACGGTTCGCTCTATTTTTAAGGATGTTAATATTTTTTTAATTTTATTACAATGGTCCGTTTTATAAAAATTGAGGGGATATATATAATATTAGTCAATGTTAATCGTATATAATAGATCAGTACAAACAGTGTGATTTATGAATGGTAACAATTACCATATAATTACTAACACTAAGAAGAAAAATAGTTATATATTATTTAGATTATAACTGAGAACCAAGTAGCATTGATTTCAAAATGAGAAACAACGCAAACAATACTTTTAATATTGATTTGAACGACACTGTTACTTGTCATCATCGTAAACTTGATAGACAGTACGTTGACCATTCTCAATTATCACCACGTCCTCAGAAACGTTTGCATTTGTCTGACTTAACTGTTGATCATCAAACGTATAGAGTTCAATCAGTTGACGCGGCCACAATTCCAGCAAAACAGACGAAGTAATAAAGGAACCTTGTTGTTGTAGCATTTCCTAAAAAAATAGATTATAGAAATATGAAATTAATAGCAAAAATAGTTGTTAACAAAACTAATAGTATTGTCAAGTAAAGAGTATAAAACAATAAAATATTAGCAGATAGTCTTCAACATAACAACCACGTTTGAAAGCAAATTCAGAAGATGACAGGCCATCACGCCATTGTTTAGATACCAACTTGAATCGATGCATTGATTTTGTATCAATCTTGATTAAAATTTGGAAAAGTATCAGTTCAAAAGGAAGATCAACCATTGTATGAAATGCAATTTGCATAAGTGATTTATAAAAAAGGGTATATAATGTATTATATAAGAATCACGATATCAAATATGGAATTGATTACTTAACAATAATTTCGAAAATTATAAATTTAATTGTAATATAAAGGTTTTTCGAAAATTCAATGTTAATGGTATATTATCATTGAAATATTTGTTCAAACTTATTGCAAATATTCGAATTTTTTAAAATGTTGAACCATGTATATCTTAGCAATAATATAAATATGTGATTTCTATATTTGAAATAGTTGACAAATGAATAATTCGGTTTTACTTATTAGGTTAGTTTTGTTTATTACTTTAGATAAATGCGTTAATTAACTTTTATAAAACATAAATTCGTAAAAAATTAAAATATAAATTAACGATTTTCTTGGTTAGAAAATTCTATAAATAACAAATCAATTCTTAAAAATAAAATCTTATTTAAATTTATAAACCATACAAAATCGGTTGACTTAAATCAGTATGCTTGTTCAATATTTGAATTATAATTAAAAAAATTAAAAAGAATCTACATTAACATTTATAATTAAATTACCATATTTGAATTTCAATTCGTTTTTTTTTTGTTTCTTCAATTAGGCCCAAGTTAATCTATTATATAAAGGATATACATAGCATCTTGAGTTATAGGTTTCAAGTTTTTCATAATGGTTTATATTCCTTTCGATATTATACTGTTTGAGATTTTAATGAGGCTCAATGCTAGATCCATTGATCAGTACAAATGTGTATGTAGACAATGGAATGAAGGGCTATCATCATGGCCGTTTGTGTGGTTACACGTTAACTATGCTGAAGATTATTTGGTAATATATTACAGTTGTCTTTTACTTACATTCAAATTTAAATTACTTTTTATCAACATTGTTCTTTTTTACTTCAAAAATATTTGCAATTTATGGAAGCAGGAAAATCTCTGGGAGGATTGTCCGTCGCTATATAAACTCGTTTATAAAGATTTTTTTCCTCCTGAAATGAATCACAAAAAAAAAATAGAAGAATATGAGGCAATGGACGAAGATAAGACGACTAAAATTGAATCGAATATCAGTGATGATGTGAAAATGAATCAAAATGGCAAACAGACTATTACTGAAGTTAATGATGTTGATGCTACGTTGGTTACCTCTTATTCAAAACGTATGTTCTACATGGACAACATTCGTGATAAAGAGAATTAGTCTTTTGGAACATTTGAGTTATGGCTTGATTGTTCGGAATAATAAGTGTTTCCTATGTTTGAATAATATTTTCAGTTTTAATGTTTTCTTGGATTAAAAAAAAATTAGGTATGCAAGTCAATGGTTTTTGGTTATTATAATATGTTATATAATATATGTAATATCCATTTTTGAATTATGTGATTTATAAGAAAAACATCAAAATAAGAATTGATAACACATAAAATCTAAAAAATAGGAAAAATAAACAAAATGGGCGTCGGATACAATATCACAAAATATATGTCATTTATTAAGACAAAATCATTTATATTTCATCATTATAAATCGAAAATTGTGAATAAATGGTATTAATAAAACAAAATTTAAAACTTAATTTATTGTTCAAAATAAAAAGAACCACTGACTAATCCAAAACAAAAACACACAATTTAAAATCACGGAACTAATAATTATCATCTAAAAAGTCATATTTCTGAAGCTGTTCAGGAGGCCAAAAATCTGCATAATACTGATTAACGACATAGAAACCTTCGTCTCGAAGATAATCCTGGGTACAAAAATGTTTAAAATATGACATTAATATGAAGAAAAAAATGTATAATCATAACGAATATATTAAAAATAGTATAAAATAATATCTTACCAAATAATTTTCAACATAGGTAGAATGATGAAGAAGAAACTCAAAGGATGATAGACCGTCACACCATTGTCTGCATACGCATTTATAGCGATCAATTGATCGAGCATTTAGCCTTGTTAAAATCTCAAAAAGAACCATATCAAATGGCAAATAAACCATTGTATTAAATCTTTGAAAGCTTCAAAAAATCGATGGTCAGTAGGTTAGAAATCAAATTTATATATAAGAAAAACAAATGAGAGTTTAATAAGTTTTTGTATGGGCCTGGTCCAATCCAAAACAAAAATAATGGTTTTTGTTTATTATAATAATATGTTCTATAATATAGAAAGTTGTTCGATATCAGTTTACGAAATATTACAATTTTACAATATTGAACTTGATATATAATATAATACAATAATTATTTATGTAAATTATTTATCACAATATTGGACAAAGAAAAACAAAAAAGGTAAATATCTAAAAACCTTTTACCAGATTTAAAATAAAAATTAAATAGTTAAATATTAAACTATCTATCACCATCATATCATCATTTCATTTATACTTACCGGCAACAAAGCTCACCTACATTCACATTGTTCAAGAATTCTAAAAAACGCCGGTTGAAGAATTGGTAAAGGTAATTTTCCGTCTAAAACTCCGATCACTTCTACGACCATTTATTTATTGATTTACCAAGTAAAATTGTCTTTAGAACTACAAATAACTCATGGGAAGTTTCTTTTCACCGATTAATGAGTACATAGACGTGAAAATCGGAGTTTAAAAAAGTTTAGTATGTTATGTATATCTAAAATGGATTATAAGTATTGCATGTGTTTGGAAATGTAGATTTTTGGGTTCATATTGTGTTTTGGTTGATAGATTTTGTTGATAATCTTATGAAATTTTGATTTTCTTTGATAATAGTTTGATTTGGAAGATTGAATGGGTTATGATCCTGGAATAAACTTTATGATTTAGAATATTTTTTTCAACTATATTGAAATACGATTATATTATATTTGTGTATCTTATTTTTTGCTTATCAACTACAATATAGGTATACTCAAAGATAGTCATAAAAACCATATATGTAGGTAAAAATTTATTGACGAAAATGAATCTTTCTTTAGTTGTAATCAAATATGATGATGTGATAATACTTCCTTTATTATTGTCAATTCTACATTGTATTCTTAAAATCCTACATAAACGGATATTAATAACAACAGGTTGTCTAATATTGCTTAAGACGTACTTTTCATATTGCTATGAAAAAATATGAATGACTTAAAGTTCAATAGTAAATGTTTCTAATAGATGTTGGTATATTACAGGTATATAAAAATGAGTAGATCATGCGTCGCTTTGTTAGAAGAGACTTCATCGTTAAAACTGGTATGCTACAATGGTTACAAACAGTTTTCTATATCTTCTATTAACTAACATGTACAACATAAACTAAAATGCAGGTGCTACCAATTGACTTTGTTAAGAACGTATACGGAGATTATTGGCAAAGAACAAAAATAATGATACATCATCAAAGTGGAAGAAGTTGGCCAGTTTCTTTGAGAAGTGTAAGTGGGGAATGCGTTATCACTGACGGATGGAGTAATGTCATAAGGGACCTTCAGTTGCCAAAGAGGACGTTATTGCGCTTAAGGATAATCGAAGATAACAACATTGAAGTTGATTGTTTCGTCGAAAACATATGTGGTGAATCTTTCGTGACAGTAAACCGTTACGGAACTTTAAAGATTATAGTAAGCCTACTAACATGTGTGAATTAATATTTATTCTATTATAGTTTTAAAATAATTAGTATGCATAAATATCCGACAATAAATTGTTACAAAACTTTTCAGGTGATTCCGGAGGTCTATGTAACAAACTGTTACTCTTACTCGCCAGTGAATGATTATTATAACATTTATGCATCAGGACAGACTTGAAAAGTTGAGACCGACAGAATCAATGATAATTATGTTTTTACAAAAGGTTGTCCAAAGTTATTTCATGATCTTGCAATAGAAGACGATGATATACTCCTGTTGATGAAGACGGACAGCGTCACATTTGAGTTGAAAATTTATCGTAGAGGAGTTGAGGTAGCCCGTAACAACAAAGAAGAAAGTGAAGATGACTCTCTGTTGGAAATACCTAGGGACACATACTACAAAAATGTTGACTTTGTAAGTATTTTAAACTAACGTATAACGGTATTTTAAAAAATTAGACTTATTTTGTGTATTTCACTGTATAACAGACCTTCTGTCAAGAAGATGATTCAGTAGATCAGTTTAACTGAGGTAATAACCACTCCTTTATACATATTAAAATACATTACAATAAGATTTGGTGGATTTTATTAATTATCATACACAGACGGATGAAGGTCACAACAAACATAATGTGACTAAGAACATTGGTGAAAAAGAAATGTCAAAGGCAGGAAGCAAGAGTATGAAGATAGAAGAGACAAACCAACCAACAAAAGAAGATGTACTTTTTTTATAAATAATAATAGATGAGTATTTTAATTCATATATGTACAAATCTTTATATTTATTTAATTAATGTTCGTTATTGTTATTTAACGTTCATCATTGTCTTAACATCTTAAAAAGAAAGGAAAACAGGTTGCGGAATATTGTAATCCGGACAACAGTAAAAGGCTGATATGCGGAACAGAAGTGGAAATGCCATACGTATCAACAGTTGGACGGAGAACTCGCAGCCGGTTGGTACGAACATGATAAATTAACAACAATTAGTGATTAATATTTGTTTTAAATTAAGGTATTAAATATATGACTCTAATACTAAAATGTGTATCTGTAATAATAAGGTTAACGAAAATAGAAAGAGATATGGTAATGCATTGAAGACATTGGATGTCGAACCAAAACGTGTTGCAAGGATAAATGATGTTGAGAAATCCGGTACTTATGAATTCACACAGAAGGGAGAAAACCGCATGGTATGATTTTTTATAATACTCAATGACAGTCACAAATACTATAACATCAATAAGGCTAATTTACTTACACAATTCTTGTTTTTATGCAGAGAATGCCTGCAAATGTTGTAAGAATTGTCTGTGACAACTGCCACTTTCTGGTAATTTACGTACATTTAAAGCAATGAATTACATTATACAAATATGTGTTTAGAATATCCGAATTGCTTGATTACATGATATACATCTTAGAACACTCATTTATGATGCACATTATTCGTTTCTATTGGTTATATTTGAAACAGTTTAAAACAATGCATCGAAACAACTAGAGTAGTACCTAGTGAACTAGCGTGCTGACGAAAACTCAGGATCCGTAGAAACCATCTAAATTACATCTTTAGGACTTAGAAAAAAGTCCAACATTAAATATACATTAAACCCTATATGGAAATACAAGGGTTTGGTTTAATACTTTCCCGATGTCCGATAACACTAAAAACTACCGAAAAGCACTAAAAACGACAATTTCAACACTTTTCCGCAGAAATTCTGCAGAAATCAGCTTTCTAATATTTTTACGACATGTAAAAATGTTATTAAACATATAATTCATATGAGGATACCTTCGGGTATCATCCGAACCAATAACTACATCAATTCACACAAGTTACACAACTTAGCGTTCAAATAACGTCTAACCGAAACAATTCGAAACGAAATCCGAACAATGTCGGATCTTTTTTTTAGTGACCATCTAATATTATTTAGATCATATTAGACTAGTAATGGTCACTTAACACCTTCTTAACACATTTATACACTTGAAACATTTAAACACCAAAACACCTAAACTTTGCTAAAAGTTTCTAACACTTTAAACACTTAATAACATTTCAACAATTCAAGACCCCCCCCCCCCATGTTGTTGTGAACGGTTTTAAAGGGGTCCCACACCCTAATTTTTTTTGTTAAATATCTAGATATTTTATTAGTTTGCAAGTGGATTATGTTGGTGAATTATTACAACACTTAACCACTAAGTAAACTAGCACTTTACCACTCATTTTTCATCTTTTATTACTTTCACTAAAACTCTCTCATCATCTTCATCCATCTTACCAAGAACACCAAAAACACACTTCACTTTAGTCTTTTATTTGTTGATCAAAATGGATTTCCAAGTAACATAAGAAGATCTAAAGCTTTTGTAAGTAAAAGGAAGGGTTTTCATCCATTCAAGAGTATTCTACCATCAAGATCTTCATCTTCTTAGTTCTTAATCATCTTCTAAGATCATCCCTAGCCAAGTGCTAGAAGTAAGCTTCAAGATCTATTTTTTTGTCATACTTATATTATGTTTATGATTGTTATTATAACTAATAAATAACTAAATAATCATACATAATAAATATGAAAAATACAAAGAAGCAAAAATAATAATCATGATATATTTATGTTGGTTTATATTGTGATCTAAGACTTGTTATATGCATATTCGATCTTGTTATGATGATTATGATATAAATAAATTGTTAGAGGATGTTTTAAAAATATGATCTAACAATCATACATGTTTATGTTAAAGGGTTTTTAACATAAAGGTTTAAAGGGATGATCATAACATTTGATCTTGTGAAAGTATTTGAGGTTTTTCACTAAAAACAATACTTTTACAAGATTATAAAAAGTAACATACAACTTGAGATTTTTATAAAAGTTGTTAAAACTAGAATTAAACTTGGTTTTTGAACTAGTTAGCATATGTTATGATCATGTATAAAATCCTACATGATTTTGAGATCATCTTAATGAGGTTATGTTATAAATCTCATGTGTTTTTTTTTTTAGAAATAATATGAGAAATTGTTGATGATTTGAAAAGAAAATGATATGTAAATAAACATGGCAAAGTTCATATTACAAAGGAACTATGGCCAACTTTTCTTAGAAATCATATGTTAGAAAAACTATCATTTTTTTTTTTTGCAAAGTCTTTACAAGATTAGAAAGTTGGTCTTCTAAACATAAAAATTGACATAAATATATATTTTTGGTAAAATACATATTTATTGAACATATCAAGTATGTGCTATGTGTTATTATTTGTATTAGTTATATATAAAAGTTAGAGACTTGATAACAATGACACAAATAAAAACAAGACATACTTACAACTAAAGACTTACAAGAATACATATAGACACACTTGAAAACAACTTACGGACATTCCGAGCTTTCGGACACAACTTATGGTCGAAACGGACGACGGACGAATTTATAAACATATCGCCATTCCTAGGAATTACTACGACGTATAGACGATCTTTCGACGCGGACACAAAAATTACGTTACCATTAACAAAATTCAGACATTTTGAAACTTATAAAAACTATTATGTTTTTATTAACTAAAAAGTATACTTAGTGACTTTTATAAAAATGTTTTTATAAAAATGAAAGACTTATACTTTCAAATGGGCTATTTTATACAAATGGGCTTACACTTCTTAATGGGCTTATCTTCATAATGGGCTTCACATAAATACATGGGCTAAGCCCAATATCAAAAACTCATGGGCTAAGCCCAATACCAAACATATGGGCCAAGGCCCAATAACATTAAGCCCAACACTATTTAAGCCCAACACTATTTAAGCCCAACACTATTGAGGCCCAACACTATTTAGGCCCAACACTATTAAGGCCCAACACTATTTAGGCCCAACACTATTTAGGCCCAACACTATTGAGTCCCAACACTATTGAGGCCCAACACTATTTAGGCCCAACACTATTGAGGCCCAACATTATTTAAGCCCAATAACATGAATTCTTGGGCTAAGCCCAATGACATATAATTGATAAACATTACAATTATACAATTTACTTATACAAGACACGAAACCAAGAATACAAGACCCGATGATACAACTCACGAGATACAAGAATATGTATTTGGAGAAATATATACACTAAACAGTTATCAGTTAATACATCTAATACACAGTTCAATGAATAACAAAGACATACAAGTCTTAACACATATTCAAGACACAAGACTTATACTCAAGTCATTTACAAAGACCGAAGGGTCTAACAAATATAAGGACATTTGTAGGTCGCAACATTGTTCAAGACGACCGTATGTCAGATCACAGTTAGTTACTATTCACGGACGCAATTCTGTGAGTTCATGTCCCCTATTCATTTTAAATGCTTTACAAGTTTACAACTATCGGGGAAAATACATGTTTAATTGTATGTTAAGTCATGGAATGAAACACCTTAGATCATGTGCGATTAGGGTCATACATCTAAGCACCATTAATCCAGTTTGGACCTAGGTACAAGTGTTAGATCTAATGGGTATTGGCGAGCCCCACTCTTGGTCGTGGACCCATACAGAAGAGTGCGTTTGTGTCCCAGTCGATAGTAGTCGACATGAAATCGCCTAGGTTTGGATTGCTTCCTAATTCGTCACACATATTAATGTCCTCGCGAAACATTAATGATCAACGATTTCATTGACGCTTTACATACTACATCATTACATACAGATACATTTTATACAACTCACATTTTATGGATACAGTTTATACAACTCACATTTTATGGATACAGTTTATACAACTCACATTTTACAGATACATTTTATACAACTCACATTTTATAGATACATCTCATACAACTAAACTGCATGAACTCGCTCAACTTTTGTTGATGTTTTCAAACTTACATGTATTTCAGGGAATTAGTGGACCAATGCAACGATTTCAGTTCAAGGAAAACAAGTATCAATACTCCATGCCAACTATTGAAGGGTTTGCCTGTTATATACCGCCTCTTTGCGGTGATATAGTGGTCAAAGTCTTGACATTTTAAGACTTACATTTTGATGTATAAAACGATGACAACTTATTTTCATTTGATGGTTTGTAACCAATACATTCAACTTATGTTGCATTCTTTTGAAACAATTATGACAATGGCATTGGAGCTTGTTTTTATTCATTTAGTATGTTCACTTATATTGTTATGCAATGAGAACCGATCAGATCACACCTCGCGCTTCCGCTACGAGCGTGTGTGACAGATTGGTATCAGAGCATCGATTGTAGTGAACTAGGATTCTTTCTCGAGTCTAAGTCTACAATCACTAGGGATCTCTCACGAAAACCTCTTGTTCATGTTGAACAGATTATAAATAAAATTGGACAGGTCAAAAGGTTTTCATTGCATAAACATTTTTCAAGGTCCACTACAACAAAAATTCATTTCACATAAATCAAGCGAGGACATTTCCATGGGTGAAGTCTATGAGAAACAGACACAATACATTAATAGACTATGTGTCTACAATACATTACATTATCAGTTTATGCATTATAAACAGTTTACAAGTTCAGCTTATACAAGATAGAAATCCTTGATTGATAGGATTTACATGATTATATATATAGGTTGTTCATATATATGTTGCATGAAATATTTTGCCAAGAACAAAATACCTTCGACTTCAAACTCTATTATTATTCTTTACTCACACGATGAAAATATCGACCTCATGTCTAATGCGGAGCTTATGGCGAACATGATTCCTAAGTGAAATCTTAAACTTAATTCCGTAAAATATGGTTGCTTTCTCGCGAATGTTGAGATGCTTGACCATGATAATGACGATGAGGCGAAGGTGGTAACCTTGGACAACAACTCCATTAGTGGGACGAGATCCATGTGACTCATACTAATCAAGGTGGATATACTCTTGTCCTTACAAGGAAGATGAAGTACTCATCTTGAAGGTGCCTCTTCGGTTGTTATTGTTACAGATTCTTTTCATTTCTATTTCACCTAACGCCGTACTGTTCTGCGAGTAATGACAACGAACGTTGACACGTGAGCTATCATGAAGGTCCCTCCTATGTTGAAGGTATATTGACAATAATGTTTCCTCTCTTATTGATCGGCTGCTTCGTACGAGAGAATGCTAGGGTGACCATGCAAGGCAATTTATTATTACGGTGGCCAACGTAATAACAACTTGTAGTGCATGGGAATTCTGGTGGACTCTGCGGGCCAAGCTAATGATCACTATTTGTTCGAAATTCTTAAGTTATTATTTGAGATTCTATTAGAACACGAACTGTGGTGGTTAGTATAACACCCTACAATACAACACAATACAGGAAGACGACACGTATTTGTTCACACCTAACATTCGATCTATATCACGATTCAGTTGAGACTAGTCATTTAAACAAACAAAACTTGTTAGCTACTCATGGAGGATTTTCCTCAACATTCTCGAAATTCTTGAACATGGGTTGGTTCCATGGTGTCTATGACACTTTACCCTACTTTACCTTACCTTACCTTACCTTATCATATTTATTGGAAGTGATACAATAAATTCCGTCGTTTGACATTTGTCTTTTTCCAAGGGATGGTATGGCATGAGCCATGCTGCAACTCCCTCATTACATTCTATTCTACATTTTTTGGAGATTCTAATAATCTTGCTAGAGCTCGTGAAAGTCAAGCACTATTACCATAATTATCACATGGACAAGTAAGACAAAGGATTTTCTCTACTTAGGATGATCGAGGTCCATAGAGTAGGGAATACATATTATATGGACGAAGACCACTGGTTGGTTTCCCCTCCTCAACGAATTATTTTTTTTCTTTTTCCATTTAAACATATGACCAATACACGCAAGAGGCATTACACCTTTTAGTTTTGGTTATCCACATTATCATTTATTCAAACATGTATGAACAATATGGTCTTGAGGTTTCCATGACCGATTGATTGCATTCTTCATTCTTGGACACATGATAGACTTTATTTATCCAACTACATGTCTAGATTCTTTTAAAAGTGTGTATTAAAAAGATCATGGCGCCAAAAGAATCAATTGTTTAAGTTAAAAGTTATGAGTTGAAAACCATTGCTTTTACACAAGACATGTTTTATGCATGACATTGTTACGCAAGACATTGTTATACATGTCATTTGACGTTGGTATACACAAGACATTTTTGGTGGTTATTTGTAAGTGATGAGACGTGTGTAATATGATAAAAGCATGGTGGATACGCCGCTGGTACTTCCTATATATAAGTGCTTATATTATATTTCATATCGTGGTGTTATTCAAATCTCTTCGACAAAGACAAGACAAGACATTTTTGCACAAGACACGACATCCTCTACACAAGACATAATATTCTATTTCAAGACATGATATATTTATACACTACATTTTCATTGGTTATTTATTTAACCATACATCATTCTTTTATATCATCTGATTTTCATATCTATTTTCATATGATTTTATAAAAGAACTCGATCATAACTAGAGCCAATGTTGATGGTTACACTTGATGCTTTCACGGTCTCTCAGGGGTAGTTCCATACTGGGTAACACCCGAATTCAAACACACTAAGTGTTACATTTCGGGTTTAGCTTCAGAGATCCGAAGCATGATCGCATCATCCCTCCCTACCTCGATCACTCAAACAATAACTCTAGCCATGAGAGAAACGAAGGCAATTGCTGCCATAAACGATTTTGGCACCAGGATGTATGCTGGTAACTTTCCGAAATCCTAAATGCGACAAGTGAGACGTTCATCATGAGGGCAATTGCAAAAGCGCCAAGAGTAGCGGTGTGCTGATACTGGGCACAAAACAAAGGCTAGTAAGATGATAATACTTAAGAACGGATCAAGCTAGTGAATAAGTGTGTGTGTGGTTAGAAATATGAATATTCCACAAAATCCCATGAAGTCATGAGTACGTACACTCTACGATCATCATGTATCAATTCTTTTAATACCAACACCGAGCTTAGCTATTGTCTTTAAAAAGTTAAGCATATACTCGAATCAGAGTCATGTTGGACACACATTACTATATCAAGATAGCTAATGGGGAATTATTTGAGACATGTCAAATCATTAAGAGTCACCGACACGTTTTCTATCAACCAAATTCATACATGTGAAGTGAGTTTCATGGCTAGTGACGGGATTGTCCTAGCTACAAATAGGGATTGGGTTATCCTACATCTAAACACAGGGTTTGGGTTATTCTCTACATTTGTACAGTGAAGTCCTTACTACATAGAATTCAAAATGTACTTGGCCTAAAGTCAAGTAAGCTAGACGTCTCCTCATTCTATAGAATTGGCAAACGGTAAACTAGTCGAGTCAGGAGCAGAAATTTCATATCGATCTCTTACCCATTGAGTTGGGTATTTTCGACGTAGTGGTTGGCATGGATTGGCTATCCAATAATCGAGCCGAAGTCTTCTGTCATGAGAAGGTCATTCGCCTACCACTACCGAATAAAGAGACACTTGTTATTCATGGAGAGAAGCATTGTTATTCATGGAGAGAAGCATGACACACCATTGCAGATCATCAATTGCATGAAGGCACAGAAGTACTTACGGAAAGGTTGTGTTACCTTTCTAGCACTTGTTGTAAACAAGAAGGCCGTTGGGCCGTAGCTGACAGATATTCCTGTGGTAAAAGAATTTCCTGAAGTCTTTCCTGAAGACTTTCCAGGACTACCACCATATCGACAAGTCGAGTTTCACATCGACTTGGTACTGGGAGCTGCACCCGTAGCCAAATCTCCATGTTGATAAGCACCTTCTGAACCTTGTAATTTATCGAATAAGGATGTTGTGAGTTCATAACCCCCGCTCTTTATCATTATACATCTTTATAAAGGTTTTGGGGGTGGAAAGACATGTCAGTTTTGCAAAAGTGCACAACATTTCGATGAATGAAAATTCATATTTCTAAACCATGTTACAAATGAATTTCTAACTATCTCAAATGGTTTATGAAAGGTTCTAGCTTCTACTCTAAGATAGACTTACGATCGGGGTATCACTAGTTACGAATTTAAGAGGAAGGCGTACCGAAAACAGCCTTTCGGAATCATTGTGGTCATTACGAGTTTCTCGTTATGCCTTTTGGTTTAACAAATGCACCAGCGGTCTTCATGGATTTAATGAACCACGTGTGCAAGCCATACCTCGACAAATTCATCATAATATTCATTGACGACATTTGATATACTCACGATCGGCAGATGAGCACGAACAACATTTGAGAACCATTTCAGAACTACTCAAGAAGGAGAAACTATACGCGAAATTTTCCAAGTGCGAATTTTGGATTCGCGAAGTACAATTCCTCAGGCATGTAGTGAACGAGAAAGGCATTCAAGTAGACCCAGCTAAGATTGAAGCAAATGAGAATTTGGAGGTGCCCAAGACTCCAACTGGAGTCCGACAAATTTTTGGTATTAGCGTGATATCATCGGAGATCTATTGAGATATTTTTTTTTTAATTTACTCAATTGCTAACCTCCCTCACCCATAAAGATAATAATTTCTCCCCAGTCGAAAAACAAGAAATAGCACTTTACAATCTTATCATTATCCGACGATACCGATGACTCTGTTGTAGACTATGATGCTTCGCATCAAGGATTGGGTTGCGTACTCGTGCAACGTGAAAAAGTTATTGTGTACACGTCGCACCAATTAAAAAGTTCACAAGAAGAACTATACCACTCTCGACCTTGAGTTAGGTACGGTGGTATTCGCTTTGAAAATATGGCGACATTATTTATATGGTAATCAATGCATTATTTTTCACGGATCATAAAAGTCTTCAACACATATTCAACCAAAAAGAATTAAAATATGCGTCAACGATGTTGGTTGAATTGTTGAACGACTATGATTGTGAAATAAAGTACCATCCGGGCAAGGCGAACCTTGTAGCTAACGCCTTGAGCCGCAAGGAGCGAGTTAGAACACTGAGAGTTCAAGCATTAGAGAAGATGATTCACAAGCGCTCAAGGAAGAGCATATTCAACCAGAAACACTTCGAGGCATGAAAGAAACAATTAGTGCCGAAAGAAGATGGAACTTTATACCTTATGGGTTGAAATTAGGTTCCATTCTTTGGCGGCCTTCGAGATGATATTTGGAGGAAGCACATAGGCCTAAGTATTGAAAGAATACTATTGGTGGCCTAACCTCAAAAGTAATATCGCGACTTATGTCGGAGAATGCTTGACTTATGCGAAAGTCAAAGCAGTATATTAAAATCCCTCGGGATTGGTACAACAACCCGAGATTCCCATTTAAAAATGGGAACAAATATCGATGTACTTCATTACGAAGTTACCCAGGACCTCAAGAGGTCACGACATGATATGGGTAATCCTCGATAGATTGACAAAGTCCGCACA
Source organism: Helianthus tuberosus (assembly GCA_030545235.1). Lineage (NCBI taxonomy): Eukaryota > Viridiplantae > Streptophyta > Magnoliopsida > Asterales > Asteraceae > Helianthus > Helianthus tuberosus. The sequence continues at coordinate 64,129,547 of CM060420.1, forward strand.
CTTCTAACTGACTCGGGAGAAGGATAGTACTGAGAAACTAGCGGAACTCTATCTCAAAGAAATAGTGGCTCGTCATGGAGTGCCTATTTCAATCATTTCGGACCTAGACGGTTGTTTTGTTTCAAGAATTTGGAAATCATTTCAACAGGCCTTTGGATATCATTTGAATTTAAGTACGTCCTTTCATCCACAAACTGACGGCCAGAGCGAACGGACAAGCCAAACACTCGAAGATATGCTTCGCGCATGTGTTATGGATGTAGACGGCAATTGGGATACTCATCTACCTTTAGTTGAGTTTTCCTACAATAACAGCTACCATACTAGTATACAAGCTGCACCGTTTGAAGCTCTATATGGTCGAAAGTGTCGCTCTCCGCTATGTTGGGCGGAAACAGGCGATAGTCAATTAATTGGTCCAGAACTAGTCCAAGAGACTACGGATAAAAATTTTCAGACCCGAGACCGTATCAAGGCGGCTCGCGATCGACAAAAGAGCTACGCAGATAAAAGACGAAAACCATTATCTTTCGAGGTTGGAGACAAAGTCTTGTTGAAAGTCTCGCCTTGGAAAGGCATAGCGAGGTTCGGTAAACGTGGAAAGCTTAACCCACGTTACATTGGACCATTTGAAATCTTAGAAAAGATTGGCACTGTTGCCTACAAGTTGAATTTACCAGATGAACTTAGCAGTGTGCACGACACGTTTCATGTGTCGAATCTTAAAAAGAGTCCAACACAAGCAACCGTTATCATTCTTTCGGATGAAATTCACATTGACGACAAACTCCAATTCACTAAAGAACCTGTTGAAGTCATGGACTGTAAAGTCTAGAAATCATGGAGGAGTCGTATCAAATTATTAAAATGTACGTTGGAACTCTCGACACAGACCCGAATATACTTGGGAACGTGAAAATCAAATCAAAACCAAAATACCCCCACCAGTTCGAGAATAATCCTGCAAAGGATGACTCAGCTAGAATTTCGGGACGAAATTCTCAATAACAGGGGGAGAATGTGACAACTGCCACTTTCTGGTAATTTACGTACATTTAAAGCAATGAATTACATTATACAAATATGTGTTTTGAATATCCGAATTGCTTGATTACATGATATACATCTTAGAACACTCATTTATGATGCACATTATTCGTTTCTATTGGTTATATTTGAAACAGTTTAAAACAATGCATCGAAACAACTAGAGTAGTACCTAGTGAACTAGCGTGCTGACGAAAACTCAGGATCCGTAGAAACCATCTAAATTACATCTTTAGGACTCAGACAAAAGTCCAACATTAAATATACATTAAACCCTATATGGAAATACAAGGGTTTGGTTTAATACTTTCCCGATGTCCGATAACACTAAAAACTACCGAAAAGCACTAAAAACGACAATTTCAACACTTTTCCGCAGAAATTCTGCAGAAATCAGCTTTCTAATATTTTTACGACATGTAAAAATGTTATTAAACATATAATTCATATGAGGATACCTTCGGGTATCATCCGAACCAATAACTACATCAATTCACACAAGTTACACAACTTAGCGTTCAAATAACGTCTAACCGAAACAATTCGAAACGAAATCCGAACAATGTCGGATCTTTTTTTTAGTGACCATCTAATATTATTTAGATCATATTAGACTAGTAATGGTCACTTAACACCTTCTTAACACATTTATACACTTGAAACATTTAAACACCAAAACACCTAAACTTTGCTAAAAGTTTCTAACACTTTAAACACTTAATAACATTTCAACAATTCAAGACCCCCCCCCCCCCATGTTGTTGTGAACGGTTTTAAAGGGGTCCCACACCCTAATTTTTTTTGTTAAATATCTAGATATTTTATTAGTTTGCAAGTGGATTATGTTGGTGAATTATTACAACACTTAACCACTAAGTAAACTAGCACTTTACCACTCATTTTTCATCTTTTATTACTTTCACTAAAACTCTCTCAACATCTTCATCCATCTTACCAAGAACACCAAAAACCCACTTCACTTTAGTCTTTTATTTGTTGATCAAAATGGATTTCCAAGTAACATAAGAAGATCTAAAGCTTTTGTAAGTAAAAGGAAGGGTTTTCATCCATTCAAGAGTATTCTACTATCAAGATCTTCATCTTCTTAGTTCTTAATCATCTTCTAAGATCATCCCTAGCCAAGTGCTAGAAGTAAGCTTCAAGATCTATTTTTTTTTTCATACTTATATTATGTTTATGATTGTTATTATAACTAATAAATAACTAAATAATCATACATAATAAATATGAAAAATACAAAGAAGCAAAAATAATAATCATGATATATTTATGTTGGTTTATATTGTGATCTAAGACTTGTTATATGCATATTCGATCTTGTTATGATGATTATGATATAAATAAATTGTTAGAGGATGTTTTAAAAATATGATCTAACAATTATACATGTTTATGTTAAAGGGTTTTTAACATAAAGGTTTAAAGGGATGATCATAACATTTGATCTTGTGAAAGTATTTGAGGTTTTTCACTAAAAACAATACTTTTACAAGATTATAAAAAGTAACCAACTTGAGATTTTTATAAAAGTTGTTAAAACTAGAATTAAACTTGGTTTTTGAACTAGTTAGCATATGTTATGATCATCTATAAAATCCTACATGATTTTGAGATCATCTTAATGAGGTTATGTTATAAATCTCATGTGTTTTTTTTTTTAGAAATAATATGAGAAATTGTTGATGATTTGAAAAGAAAATGATATGTAAATAAACATGGCAAAGTTCATATTACAAAGGAACTATGGCCAACTTTTCTTAGAAATCATATGTTAGAAAAACTATCATTTTTTTTTTTTGCAAAGTCTTTACAAGATTAGAAAGTTGGTCTTCTAAACATAAAAATTGACATAAATATATATTTTTGGTAAAATACATATTTATTGAACATATCAAGTATGTGCTATGTGTTATTATTTGTATTAGTTATATATAAAAGTTAGAGACTTGATAACAATGACACAAATAAATACAAGACATACTTACAACTAAAGACTTACAAGAATACATATAGGCACACTTGAAAACAACTTACGGACATTCCGAGCTTTCGGACACAACTTATGGTCGAAACGGACGACGGACGAATTTATAAACATATCGCCATTCCGAGGAATTACTACGACGTATAGACGATCTTTCGACACGGACACAAAAATTACGTTACCATTAACAAAATTCAGACATTTTGAAACTTATAAAAACTATTATGTTTTTATTAACTAAAAAGTATACTTAGTGATTTTTATAAAAATGTTTTTATAAAAATGAAAGACTTATACTTTCAAATGGGCTATTATATACAAATGGGCTTACACTTCTTAATGGGCTTATCTTCATAATGGGCTTAACATAAATACATGGGCTAAGCCCAATATCAAAAACTCATGGGCTAAGCCCAATACCAAACATATGGGCCAAGGCCCAATAACATTAAGCCCAACACTATTTAAGCCCAACACTATTTAAGCCCAACACTATTGAGGCCCAACACTATTTAGGCCCAACACTATTGAGGCCCAACACTATTTAGGCCCAACACTATTTAGGCCCAACACTATTGAGTCCCAACACTATTGAGGCCCAACATTATTTAACCCCAATAACATGAATTCTTGGGCTAAGCCCAATGACATATAATTGATAAACATTACAATTATACAATTTACTTATACAAGACACGAAACCAAGAATACAAGACCCGATGATACAACTCACGAGATACAAGAATATGTATTTGGAGAAATATATACACTAAACAGTTATCAGTTAATACATCTAATACACAGTTCAATGAATAACAAAGACATACAAGTCTTAACACATATTCAAGACACAAGACTTATACTCAAGTCATTTACAAAGACCGAAGGGTCTAACAAATATAAGGACATTTGTAGGTCGCAACATTGTTCAAGACGACCGTATGTCAGATCACAGTTAGTTACTATTCACGGACGCAATTCTGTGAGTTCATGTCCCCTATTCATTTTAAATGCTTTACAAGTTTACAACTATCGGGGAAAATACATGTTTAATTGTATGTTAAGTCATGGAATGAAACACCTTAGATCATGTGCGATTAGGGTCATACATCTAAGCACCATTAATCCAGTTTGGACCTAGGTACAAGTGTTAGATCTAATGGGTATTGGCGAGCCCCACTCTTGGTCGTGGACCCATACAGAAGAGTGCGTTTGTGTCCCAGTCAATAGTAGTCGACATGAAATCGCCTAGGTTTGGATTGCTTCCTAATTCGTCACACATATTAATGTCCTCGCGAAACATTAATGATCAACGATTTCATTGACGCTTTACATACTACATCATTACATACAGATACATTTTATACAACTCACATTTTATGGATACAGTTTATACAACTCACATTTTATGGATACAGTTTATACAACTCACATTTTACAGATACATTTTATACAACTCACATTTTACAGATACATCTCATTCAACTAAACTGCATGAACTCGCTCAACTTTTGTTGATGTTTTCAAACTTACATGTATTTCAGGGAATTAGTGGACCAATGCAACGATTTCAGTTCAAGGAAAACAAGTATCAATACTCCATGCCAACTATTGAAGGGTTTGCCTGTTATATACCGCCTCTTTGCGGTGATATAGTGGTCAAAGTCTTGACATTTTAAGACTTACATTTTGATGTATAAAACGATGACAACTTATTTTCATTTGATGGTTTGTAACCAATACATTCAACTTATGTTGCATTCTTTTGAAACAATTATGACAATGGCATTGGAGCTTGTTTTTATTCATTTAGTATGTTCACTTATATTGTTATGCAATGAGAACCGATCAGATCACACCTCGCGCTTCCGCTACGAGCGGGTGTGACATTGTCGGATTCAAAAATAAAGTCTATGACTTAAAAGTGACGAACATGAATGGAAAAATCATAGACATGAATCTTAGGCGGCAGAAGAATGGAGATGGTGTAAGGTATGCTATAGAAGATTGGCCGATGTTCATGAAGGAGAATGGCATTCGTTTCGGTGACACATTGCATTTCAGATTTTTATGTGAAGGAAATGTCTTGATCTTATCATAAGTGGATGCGGTTAATGAAGGTTAACAGGTAAAAAGTAACCAAAATGCTACATATGTTTGTGTGGATGAAATGATAACTCTTTTTTTGCAACTATTACATGTTTAGTTCTTTTTTTGGGACATGGAAGTAGACGTTAACATGTTTTATTTTGTTCCTTGGTAGATTATAAACCCAGATACCATATTTTTTATTGTAAGAAACATTGGTATCTTTTATATTTACAAATACTTTATAACGGGTTGTTAACTATCAAATGTTGAAATACATATATTTACAAATACTTTATAACGGTTTGTAATCCTTTCCAGCCCACTAAATTGTCACTAAGCCCATTTAAAAAATCTAATTCTTTTGATTTAAGTTCCAGCCCACAAACATTATCATGTTCTTTATGGATACCATATTAATTTCTTTAATCTTGCTTTTCATCAACAGCTATTTAATATTTTACATATGAAAATGACCATTAATCATGAACTTAAATCGGATCTTATTTAAAATTGGGACCAATCAAATAGCATGTAACTTCCAAGGAATTAACTCTTGTGTAATAGATATTTAAAAGATTAATGTAATTAGATTAACTTTTTATAATAATTTGTGAAACATAAAATATGAAATCCTTAAATTTTATCACTTAAGTCAATATATGTCTTCATTAATAATCCTGGATCGTCCAAAGATAAATAGTACCATCCAATACATGACAAAAATTGTAATTAAACTTGAAGATTTCATAAGAATATTGAAAAAAATGAATAAATTTGTTAAAATACCTATGATATGATAATTTTTTTTGTAACTTAATATAGTAGTTTTCACTATATTCCACCTTCTTGCTAAAACACCCCTACGATACTTCAAGGGGACAAAGTTAGTCATTTAATCCAGGTCGAATAGAATTAAAATGAGGGTATATCAGATATGTATAAGAATATTTAAAAATAGAAAAATCAACATAATTTATCACATTTATTTTAGAACCAAAATAACTTAAATGAAAAGTTCAAATCCAAGAAAATGAAATACACGGTTAAATCATAAGTTACAAAAAATCTCCTTGTAAACTACGTTAGATGTCTTCGCTATGGGTTTACCATCAGCATCAAATGATAAAATTTTAACACCTTCTCGGCTCTTGACTCTTGATAAAGCGACGTACAGTTGACCGTGAGTAAAAACAGGATCTTTTAAATATAAACCAACTCTAGATAGCGACTGCCCTTGACTCTTGTTAATTGTCATAGCAAAACAAACTGATAAAGGAAATTGCCTTCTTTGAAATTGAAAAGGTATCTTCTTGTCTGAAGGAACCATACTAATCCTTGGAATAAAAACTCTTGTGCGGATATTTCCGCCAGATATTACTTCAGCTTTAATTACTCGTTTACCAAGAAAGGTTACTTGGAGTCTAGTTCCATTACATAATCCGTTCTGTTGATCAATGTTTCGAAGAAGCATCACAGGAACACCAACTTTAAGAACCAACCTATGGTTAGGTAAACCGGATATTTTCAGAGCATTCAAATTATCAGGAGAGTACAGTCCTTGTTGAAAAGAATCAAGAACTTGCTCAGTTTGGCATATACTGTCAGAGCTCAAATACTCTTTTTCTTCACCTGGAAATAAAGAAAGTAATCGATCATTAATCTCATGAACTACTTCATTCTTTGGTGCTAAAATTGCTCTCTCTGAAAAGAATCCAGGATTTTTATACTGTTGTAAAATTGAAGGATAAACAAAATCGATTAAACTTTGAATTGGATCATCTGAGTCGGTAATTACTAAATCGTCATAGATATAATCGATCATTAATCTCATGAACTACTTCATTCTTTGGTGCTAAAATTGCTCTCTCTGAAAAGAATCCATGATTTTTATACTGTTGTAAAATTGAAGGATAAACAAAGTCGATTAAACTTTGAATTGGATCATCTGAGTCGGTAATTACTAAATCGTCGGGTATCTCTATAAGTCCTTCACCATCGTTTTCTGAACCAATGTTTCCTTCACCAATATCAAGTAGCCATTTTGCAAACTTCTTAACCGAATTGCTGTCAGATGATTGAGCTCCAATACTCAACCTCATGTTTTTTGTTAACTTTAAAACCTTGCATTCTGACCATATATATGAAGAACTCAAAGATGCATTAACAATCTGTTGTCTAGTACCATTTGGGATAACCGGGAGTATCTGTCTAAAGTCACCACCAAAAACAATAACTTTACCTCCAATGGTAGTTCAGAATGGTTATTCGTAGAAGACGATAGAATGTCCTTCATTGTTCGATCTAGTGCCTCAAAAGCATGCTTGTGGACCATAGGGGCTTCATCCCATATAATCAACTTTGCCTCTTTTAATAGATTAGCAACGTCATCGTTCAGCTTAATGAAGCACATGGAATCTTCTGTCAAGTTTATGGGTATTTTAAACCTAGAATGTGCAGTCCTTCCTCTAGATAATAATAATGATGCAATACCACTTGAAGCAACGTTCAAAACAATCTGACCTTTAGATCTGATTGCAGAAGCCAAGGTCTTCCACAAAAAAGTCTTCCCAGTTCCACCATAACCATATACGAAAAACAACCCTCCACTTTGGCAATCGACTGCATTGACAATTTGGTTAAAAACGTCTAACTGCTCTTCAGTTAGAGATTCTTTCAATCGACTAAACTCACTTTTCAACTCATGTGTGTCGTGCGATAATTCCTCATTGATTAGACGATTAGTAGCTTGACGTAACGAAAAGTGGTCTGGAAAGAGGATCGTCAAAAAATTACTTAAGGTTGAGCCATTGGAAATTAAATAATTCTCGATTTCCAACAAAATAAGATTCTTCAACTGATGTTCAGGAATCATTAGATCTACACAAGGTATAAACAAAAATTAAACAAATGTTGAAACAAAATAGATAAAAAATAATAAATATAATAGGTACTTCCTATGAAAATAAAAAAATAACTTACCAGGGATATGTGTCTCTTTGCGACACTTGTATAGAATATCGTCTCCTAGTAAATGCCAAGTTTTTTCCCACACAAATTCTGGTCGTGATAACGTATTTGTTAAAAGCAATGTCGAAAATAATGATCTTAAATAGTGCAGTGAGCTTCAAAACTTGCTTCCTTAATGGCTTCAACATATTCTTTGTCATCGTCTAAAAGACCCATCGCATAACATGCATCTTTAAATGTCGGAAATACAGTTCCGTTAACTGTTCGAATTTCTTCAAATGATTTAGGACCTCTAACTTTATTTAGAAGAATCCTTAAATAATAAGGTTCTCCTGAAGCAATTGAAACAGAATGAACTCTACCAACAGTTTTATACCTTTTTCTTACTTGCCAACATCTATCTTTTAAGTTCCAAACAAACTTTGATGGGAACTCCACATAAGTCAGTTTACATGCTTCCTCACTATGTTGATTTAAACGCATCCATTGAAAAAAAAATAGAAGAAGCAACAGATGGTTTGTTCAAGACATCTTCAATATCATCATCTGCACCGTATACGACATTGTGTTGACCAGGTAAATGAAAAGGTAGCCTCATTACAGCAGGAAATCTATAATGAACTTCGTTTGCGAAAATTCTCCAAGACGCTTCACAGGCTGATATATATCTACAATCGTAGTATTCTTTGATCTCATCTTTTATTTTCTAATTGCTAGTACTGGTTGAATCAGTATATAAAACTGCAGTAGCCCGGTCAGGTCCTTTGTTAATGTACTTGAACAGATGCTTTATCGAACCTGCTTGGTTACACCATTCAACATTAATGTGTGCTTGGTATCTTTTTAATAGACCTTTGTTGTAAGGTACCACACTTCGGTTGTCTAACTGAACACCTTTTTTCATAACAGTATGCCCAGAATCTCGTCTTCGATAAACCGGAAAACCACTAGAGTCAATAATTGTATGATCCGAAAACTTTTTCGGAAATCGTTTAGAACATTTGTTGTCAACCATGCAAGGACAACTCAGGTTAGCAGCCCCACAAGGACCATGAGTCATATACTCAGACACAAGATAATGTAATTGAGGATCTTCAGATTTATCAGGAATTTCAGCAGAAATAAAAGGATCTATATGATCTACAGTCGGAAGTTTATGATCAACCTTCATGAATAAACAAATGTGTGCATACGGTAGGCCACGTTTTTGAAATTCAACGATATAAACAACTACACAAAAAAAGTAAATGTGTTAGTAATATACTAAACAAAATGTAATATAAATTATAAGAAAATTTTTAGATGAAGTAAAAGTATAACAAAAGGATACCGGCATTGATGACACCAAAAAATTTATTATCCTTTATATCTTTAATCATTGAATCCAGCTTCATCTTGAACAATCGACATAATATATCAGGCCTGTCTTCTGCTTTAATGGAAGTATCTTTAAGAAATCTTGAAACTTCAGGCCATTTGGGATTGCATGTAATGGTTATGAAAAAATCTGGGTATCCAAACCACTTACATAACGCCATAGCATCAAGGTAGTTTTGTTGCATGAACCGAGCGCCTCCAGTAAAAGATGAAGGTAAAATTACCTTTTGACCAGTGTTAGATAAATTTTGTTTACCAGTGTCCTTATACTTTTGAAGATTTTCAAATGACTCGGAACATAGATTCTTCTGCTTACCACGTATGAAATTGAGCCTTTCACTTTCAATCATAGTGTAAGCATCAACCAAAAACTGTTGCAACAGTCTTCTGGCGTTTAAAACCAACGAATAACCACAACTTCGATCCTGTATTCTATATGCAAAGAACTCCCGCATTGTGCATTTTGGTCGTATTTTTTTTTTGGTTGTTACACCATCCCTATGAGGAATGTCGATCCTATATCCATCATCACCAAAAGGGAAAAGAATGGGATATTGAAGAGCAAGATAGGATGGGTGTAACTCACTAATACGTTTAAGCATACCAGATTCAGTTTCAACTAAAATGTCTCGACGATCAATAGATGGATCTAAATCATCAACAATCAGTGCCGCAACCTCAGTAGTGGATGGTAGATTATAAGTCCTACCATCTTTATCTCTCTTGTAAATGAGCCGGAGCTTTAAGTTTGCTTGAGGATTCTCATGAAAGTGGTTTCTTACCATTCTGTAGGATTTAACCAACTCGTTATGAGAATCTAAAAAATCTCTGAGGTATTCAATTATTTCAACATCCAACTCCTTTTCATGTGAAGATAGTTGATTCCTATTATAAGAAGAAAAAAATAATTAAATTACAAACAATAATTATAATTGAATAACAATTATAAGTTGTTAAAAATATAAATAAGCCAACGAATATGCTTACCCCAATACACTCTGTCTCTTAGAAATCTCGTTCTCAGTATCATATATGTATAGCTGAGAAAACTTAGCTTGTTTCCCATTAGGTGGTCTTAGGCTACCTAGACTATGACAATTTTGACCACTAATACGGTATATGAATGGGGCATTACCCTTGTTGATCTTCGGATCAACCTTTCCACCCATAGATGTAAAAGAGAGCATAGAATTATAACGTCGAATATTCTTCATGAAAAACTTGCTCTTTGTATCGGACATGTGAAACAACTGTTGATACTCAGAATTAGCATCTTTTAAGACTGGTAGCTCAACTTTCCCATATCCACAACACAAACCATAACATAGTTTATCCATTGTTATACGACCTTTGCCACCTTCTGAAGTCCACAACTTTGCATGACAAATCTCACATATAAGATCCTGGTCACCATGATCTAAATAGTCTACATAAAAATAAGTTTCTATTATTTGAATGAAATTTATTGATTTTATAAAAAAACTATTGTCTATTAAATAATATAAATTGCACACCTGATGAAATTCCTGTATAAGGATCCAACACAAAAAGTTCTTCGTTGGGTTGGTCAAGGGAATCCAAATCTACCATAACTACTGGAGTTGTATCACGTGCCTTGTGCTTCAATTTGCGCTTACCAGCTGATAACTTACTAAGTGATGATGTGTTAGATGTTGCAGATGGATTTGTAGATGTCACGATACTTGAATTAAATGAATATACACCAGGTGTAGATAACGACCCATCATTATTATATATATTATCATTTGCTGAAAATAAACTCAAAGACAAATAGGAATTATAACATAATTAGTGATGAATATAATATTTATAAAAAATTAAATATTAAATAATCTACTATATACAATATAATACAATATATTAAGATGTTTCACATACCCGAAGTAATATCAACTAAGGAAGCTGTAGCATTTATAGTTCTGTGATACGGGATGGGAATATTTAACTGGTTTGTAACATTCGACCCTTGAGATAAGTTTTCTTTGTCACGTAAGGTGACACCAACCTTCCTAGATGAAGATTTTCTCTTTGCCTTTTTACTATCAATTATTGCTTTTCGAACTCTACGCCTTTCTCCAGTATCAATTACTTAATAATCAACCAAAAAAAATACATATATTATTAATCTAAACAAAACAGTAAATAAATATATGAATTAATATTGTGATCTAATAAAAAGTAATACTTACCATTAGAAATGTTTGAAAGAGGAGTTATGTCCAAAATACCTACATGTATAAATGTATTATTAAAGGTACAAGTAACATATTGTTTGTTTAAAGATAAATTGTTAGAAATTTAAAACTTACTGTTAACATCTACTGCTACTGATCTACCGGGTGTTGATGTTGACGAACGTAAATTATAGGTTCTCTTTGACATATTCTATACAAATTAAGATCCACAAAAACGAAATACATAAAATATAAATATGGCATCAAACGACGTGCAAAATTGAAATTGAAAAAACATACATTCGTAGAATAATAAAACCAAATAACCTTGAATAAATTATTGAGATGTTCTGAAGTGCCAAAAGTTAAAAAACCAACTAACCTTGAATAAAGTATTGAGATGTTTTGAAGTTCCAAAGAGTGAAATTAGAACTGACGAAATGAGTTGGGTGAATCGATATATATTTCCGATTTCAAAAAATGCATGGGATATATATAATAGATTTAAAACATATTTTATTTTTTAAAGTTTATGTTAATATGGAATGTATGTCATTACATTAATTAGCCAGAATCACAATTACAATCATATTTACTTTTAAAGATTGGAAAGATAATAATTATTAACCATAATTCTTAATATTCGTAATATACATATTAATTACCAAAACGGTATTAATTAAACATAATCTATTATAATAATGGAAAAATAATGCGTCCATGAATAAAAAAAGAAACCGATAAAGTTTAAGTAAAGTCATACTAGTCTTACATAGTCAACTTTGACAACATTATTATGGAAACTTAAAATGTTGCAAAAAACGGAAATAAACAGAAATGACAAATAATATTGAAATATGTTGATAACTTAAACTTAAGCACTCTTCACATGGCCGGTATTCTCAATCGATGGTCTTGCGTTTTGTCGCAGAACAATGCTCACTTTGATGAATGTCATAAACTTCATTAACACCGCGTTTACCATTTATCGACTTGCGATCCTGCATAACATAATACCAGAAATATTCAAATATACTTGAAGAATTGATGCAATATACACTTTATATTTGATTATAATACCTGTCCAGTCACAAACTTATTCTTAATGTCACAAATGAGAGTTTCATCGTCACTTATATGGGAGATTCCATAAACCTCGTCATAATGTGCAAGATTGTACTCAGTGATCCCTATCTTGAATGAGAATAACTTTCCTCCCAATGACCTTATCTCTTCTTGAACCACAACAATATCATCACACTCAAAATATTGAAAACTGTTTATTTAAGTTTTTAATATTTTAAACTATTTATAAAATAATAACTTTTATAAATCTAAATATATAAATAACCGTGGTGTTCTCGTGAATCAATTGTTTAGCAGACTTGTTAATAAGCTTAGCAGCCTGGTTGTGAAATAAGACCAGTTCAATGGAATCAGAGTCATCAGCAACTTCAAGATTAATTTTAAACTTAGGAACAGGTTGGACTGTAGTCTCAGAACAATCGTAATTCGAACAGTTATAAACTTCAAATTGCTTTAAGTCATCAAAAGAATCAGGTGAAAAAAATTCTTCAACCTCCAAAGTGGCTTCGTTAGAACACGTAGGGCACATCATACAGTACCAAGAGTTGTTGATAATATTTTTGACCTTAGCCAAAATAATAACATGCTTTGGCTGAAAATAAATCAAACATAAATTCATTTAGTTGTTGAGTGTATACGTCCTCAATATCTATTAATAAATAAAGAATACCTTTGATATCTCCCAAACGTCACCAACGTTAGAAAAAGTTGAATCTTTCATAAATAAAGATGATAAAGCATCTCCCTTGGCAGACATGGCAACTGATACACATTAAAGATAAGCATTATAATTTATAAAATGAAGTTACTACTAATCAAAACCCCTATAATAGAACTAAAATCTCATAGATAAACATAATTTAAAAAAAAAACAACCTTGATGAAGAAGAATACAAGAAAACCAATAAAAGTCTGTTGCAAAATGAGAATAATTTCAACGTTTATTTATAGCCTCAACAAAAATGTATTTTTGGATATAAGGTCAAAATAATGGAAGATATATAAAATCCATATTTTTTCTAAATGAAATTTTATTTGTAGTATAATAAATTATCAATTATCAATTATAAATTATAACCTATTATGCATTATGTACAAATCGAATTTTAGTAAATAATAATTCAAAAAATCTTTGCAAAGATAATGCGTGAGTTAGTTTGAATTTTTAATACATTTTGTTTGGCAACAAAGTATTTTTGGTTAGGTTTAATGATATTTTACCACTAATTTAGAAATCTATGATGTTCCATGAAATAAATGATAAAGGAGTTATTTTAAGAAACCATATTAAATTTGAAAACCATAATCAATTTCATATAATGCATGTCAGAACGTTTTTAATTTTTTTAATACAATTATATAAAATCAAATTTTCGCATTTTGGGAATTGTAAAAAAATAATAAAAATATGAATTAATAACACATAAAACACCTTACCGATTTACTGATTTAATTACTTAGAGAATTATTTATATTTAATTAAGTAAATAAATTTTATTAATTTAAAAAGCTTAATTTTTTAGTAAGTTGGTTAAATCTTACAGTTATCTAAGGTAAACTAATTATGTAATAAAGTTTGAAACTAACCTAGTTAATTATTGAAGTTGATAAGGTAGATAAGGTTGAAGGGCATTTTGTGCAATATTCTAAAAACATATAAATATGAAAATAAAAAATAAAGGGCACCGCCGGGTATCAAACCAGCGACAAACCTGGTTAAGTTTTGAAGTTATATAAATTAAATTAATTAAGTAATCAAGTTTTCATAACTACCCTAGTTAATTATTGAATTTAATGTGGTAGTTAAAGTTCAAGGGCCTCTTGTGACATTTTTAAAAATTATAATAATATACGAAAATTGAAACAAACGAAAAAAAATGGATTTAAAAACATAAGAGCTGTAATCAAAACCATAAGCATATTATTCAAATGAATATTGTCTTAAAACCATAATAAAGCAATAACCAACTTTCAAAAATAAATGTTCCAATACGAAATCAAACCATAGTAAATTGTCTTTAACTCAACACAACCAACTAATAACCCGAAGGACACACGCTATTTCTCAACTTTAGGAATCAGAAGTTTTGAAGATTCGGAATTCTGGGCTTCGTCTTTCTCATCCCCAAGACGCCTTTTTGTTGAAGAACATCCAAGCTTGTCATCAACCATGTCATCAACATCATACATTTCATGGAGGTTACGCTTCACTTCCCCTGAAGAAGATGATTTGTGATCATTATGCAATAAGTTAGACATTGGCGTTTCATTATCTCCACTGAAAGATACCTCATCCTGAAAATAAAAAGGGAATGCATCAATCTTATTTTTTATGGATATCATATAAGTGAATAAATATAACTAAAGTAATATATATAAAATAGGCTTATTTATAAAAAATATACCTTGGAAACATCACAAGGAATAGATTGAATGTCTGACAGTTGCACGCTGGATGATTCAGATTTCTCGTACTAACCAAATACAAAAATTAGATAATTAGACTTGTAATACTATGTAGGGAAAGTATAAAAAGGACTTGTCCTGGAGATAACAGATTTTATACCTCAAGTATTTTGAATTTCGCGTACAGAGCAGAAAGAATCTTTGAGTCATATGTAAGCATGGAAATTCCATAATTTTTGACTTGATACTTAAGGTTAAAATCTGAAACACTGATGATAAAAGCCATTTTCTGCCCAATCAAGTTGTTAAAAACATCCGGATATCGCTTAGAAACATCACCAGAAGACAACTCTTAGAAAGTTATTATAATAAATAAGGATAAATATGTATTTGGTATACATAAATAGTAAGAACAAAAAACTTAGAATTTAAAATTACCTCATCCTGCACTTCAACCAATTCTTTAGCAGTTTTCTTAAAAATCTTGTACGCTTCGTAATAAAAAAAACGTCAAAGTAACCGTACCGGATGAGTCTTGTACGCGAATAGAAATCTTGAAACTGATAATATTTTAAATAAAACAGAATGTAAATGTTTTACTGTTATAAATAATACATTTATTATAAAGCTATTTTAATTGTAAGGTTAAGTAACAAACCGAGGCAAAGCCACAATATCAACTCCTTTACACTTAGTGTTTGTGCATAAAATAGTCTTCATGTCTTCTACATCACCTGAACCATCATCTTTAGCAATTGTAACAAACGATTCCTCAACTCCGGATTTGCAATGGTTGCATGCATTGTAGTACCAATTTTTATCAGTGCAAATAGCGATAATGGTGCCAACCAAAATAACCTTCTTCTTCTAGTTAAAGAAAAAAGATTAATCAACAATTGCATAAACATCAATCTTTTATCATACTAATGTACAATTAATTACAAATACAGACATAAAAGAAAGTTGGTACCTTCGTGATGGTACTAAGAAAAGCAAGCAGAACAAAACCAAAGTTGTTCAAAAATGCATCCTCAGCAGTTGATATAATGTAAGAACCGACATTCTCACTTGATGACGGTGTGGATGCAAACTTGTCTATATAACTATATTAATTTGAATATTCATAAATTAGTTGAAAACTAATATAACAAAAAAATAGTAATGTGATTTGAAAAGTATATAAATTAGTTAATAAACCGATTCTTGAAAGAAGAAATTTCTTCAAGTTCAGAGTTGATCCACATTCTACTTATATCAAATGAGGTAGACAAACCAAGTTGATCTACAAAATCAAAAAAGACATACTTAAAATAAAATATGGGAAGCAATATATTGAGGTAAAAAGTTGAATGCTTAAAGTGTTATAATATAACTTATAAATTAGGAAAAAAAAGTAGTAACTTTGAAATTTGGTACCTTTGTAAAGATTAACAACACCAAAATGAACCAACACCACCACATGCTTCTCCCGATTTGGATTGTTAAAGTATCCATGCATCTCAATTGCGAAATCATCCCACAGAGTAGCGGTAACTTGTTTACCACTTTGTATAGTGACAAAAAGGTAATATATATAAAAGTTGTAAGATGAATACGGTATAAAAATTACGAATTATAACTTAAAAAACTTACTCAATATCTTTAAGCTTTATATTCAATCGTTTGCCTATTGTTCCATCTTTTTTATTAGTGTCCTCCAGATTGAAGCACACTTCAACATATCCTATGAAGTCTATAAATTAACAAAAAAAACTAATTAATAACTAAGCCATAAAATTACAAAAACAATTACTAATGTACACGGATTAACAAATAATGAAAAAAACTACATACCAACAGGTGAATTAATTTCAACATTGTTTTCGACGTCTCTGAAGTTGACAAAAGAGAAGCAATACTTTGGACCTTTCCAATCAACGGTTCTTTGAATTTGTGTATAAAGATTATAACTTCTGGTTATTTTTGGTATGGTTTATACTTGTATTGTAAGGAGCAAGAGAAGGCCTGCTAATGACAATACATTCATCGAGCTTGAAGTACTGCTCAAACTTTGGCAAAATCCGGTGACGACAACTTGCTTGAATAATGTGACCCTGTAAGTGCACAATGATAATAAGTTGAATTCTCAAACATATCAAATACATAATTCGAAAAAATTATATACTAAATCAAACAATGTGAATATAATAAAATAAAATTTTCAGACCTCTTCGTCCATACATATCATATCAACCCAGAATATCTCATTCTTACGAGCATGCATCATTTTTCTCCAAAGAGATATGATTTTCAACTTCAAAGGGTAGTTATTTGACAATGCATTCAGCTTAGACAACATTGTAATCTTCTGATATTCCATTACAATAATAATAATAGAAAATCGAAATACAGAAGAAAACGACAGAGGAAGAATGTTTGAAATATTATGATAATCAAAGTGTATATATATGTCACACCCCGATATTTCCACGTATTACCAGTGGGCCCGGTGGGGAGTATCGTGACGTAGTTGATATCATCATAGTCAAACAACACAATTTAAATGCACAGCGAAAGTCTAAAGTAATTATATTACAAACCGATTCAAAAGTAATATCAGATATTACAACGGAGTGTAAGATGGATCCACAGACGGATCTTAAAACAGAAAGATAACACTGTTCAGCAGACTTTAGGCATCTAGAACTTGCAAGATTCCCTATTAACGCCCTGAGCTCCCAGCCAATTACGTATAGTACCTGTCACTTAGTCTTTTGAAAATACGTCAGTTTACACTGGTAAATACAATTAACCGACTCATTTGAAAAGGTTTAAGAAAATTGATTTGAATGCACAAGGCACAAAATATCCTTTATAACTTGGGACAATTATATAAAAATAATCTCGTATACAGATTTACATGTTCGTTATACATTCAAGGCACGATGTTAGAACCTGAGTCAAGATTAACAGACACGCCACAAGTATAGGCCCACAAGAGAGTGAGATACCGTTTCCCTTATTCAACTGTCAGGTGTATGCCTACACCCCGTGCTTAAGACGTGGCCATTTTATTATAATGATGCCAAGGATATCCGGGACATGGTCATTAACCCCTAAAGGCTTTTATTTCAAAAAATACAGATTTAAACGGGTTACCTCAATAATTTAATCACAGTACGATTAAACATTCAATACCCGACCAAGCGGTATTATTATAATACCGTATCCCAAGCCCGTATAGGGAAAATAAGTTAAGAGTATCTACCTGAGCTTAAAAATGCAATTTATACTCAGTCGTATATCCTAATCAGCAAGCACAAGTACCTTTACTGGGGCTCTTAATCTAGAATGAAGGTTTTTAATAACCTATTAGATTCCTAACGGGTCTTAAATAAGTCTAAACTTAGACCGGTTAGTTTTAAAGGAAGATATACAGTTCAAAAACGCATGATTAAGCGACGACCGGATTAGAATGTGGTTTAGACCCGACAAGTTTGTATACTTGTATAATATGGGTAAACTAAACACATTCTGGATTTTGAGATGAAAATGATAAAGTTTGACCCGTTTCGGCTAATTTATGTAAACTATTTACATAAATTGCACCGAACGCGAAAGATGCGTAACGGGTAACCAAATGAGTCATGAATAGGTTTCCTAAGTTAATATGCCTTAAATATGTTGTGATATCAGTAAGATACCTTCCATTATGCCCAAAATGAATTTAAATTCAAATTATGCCCCGTAGGGGTATTTTGGTCATTTTAAAGGTTATAAAAGAGTTTAAATACTAATATGAGTTTCAGGTCTGATATAATCAGTAAAAATAATTATTTTTATAAGTCATAACAGTAGGGTATTGAATATATGTGAAATTTATCTATTATAACCAAACTATGCACCGTAGGGGCATTTTGGTAATTTCACATAAGCTTTAAAGGTCAAAATTAAAATTCTGAGTTCAAAACTTTTGCTTACTGTTTAATTATAAAAATTTACTTAAAATATCAGTAGGTATCAAGCCTTATATGGTAAAAATAGTTTTTAATACATACTATGCGTTTAAAACGCGTAAAAAGGCAATTTTAAGCGATTTCCGGGTTTTATAAGAAAAGCTGATATTTTTATTATTCCAGAAGGCTTAAAATATTTTATTTATCATATAAGATCAGTAGAAAAAGTTTTGGTATCAAAATGATTTGTAAAACTCACTTTATAGGCCAAAAGGGCAAAACAGACAATAACCGAATTAAGACATGAACCCTATGTTATGCTCAGCTTAAAAATAAATAAAAATCTTTAAAAATCCCAAAATATTAATTTACATCAGTGGGTAAAAAGTTTGGTGTCAAAAATTGGGTTTAGATAGGCTCTATGCTAATTACGCCGTTTAATTAATAAAAAGCTTTCTAATTACGCTATTGAGCATAACTTTTAATCTAGACCTCAAACTGATGTCAAATTTTTAGGACAAGTTTATAAATTAGTAATAAAGGTTTTTGTACTCTCACATTTTCAAAAATCTTGTTTTAAGGTCAAAAGGGCATTATGGTCAACATTTAGGCATATAACGGAAACATGCATATGAATCAAATAACTAATGAACCAAGTTGTATAACCTCAGAGGGTTACACTAATCTATAACCTGGTCATAATAGAGCTCTAAGGCATTTCTAAAATATGCTACATTGGGCCAGAACTGAAAGTCAAAGCAAAAGTCTACTTTTGCGACTTTCGGTTCCGAACCGAGCTTAAACAGAAAATTGTCGGGTTGAACATGCTTAGACATGTTCTTACATTAATTACCAAGTTATATGAGTGATCAAACAGGTTCCATAGCTTCTACATTGTTAATTATATGTTTATGCAAAATTTGCTTTCTGTTGACTTTTTATAATTAGCTTTGACCCGACAATTGACCTAGTTAGAGTGGGAATCAGAGGGTGCCCTTTTAAGGGTTTATTACCCACATAATTACCAACTCAAAGCTACTTTCAATTCGAGAATTGACTTGACAATTTGTGATTAATTACTAAGTCAAACCTTAATTACGACGGTTTAACTTTGGGCCATTAAACTAAGCAAAACTGAATTAAGAGAGGTTAAGGACACTTACAAAGGTCCAATGGACGACTAAGAATCCTTAGGAAGTGGTCTTGAGCTCCAAGGATCTCCAGAAATTGAGTTTGAATGGTTTTCAAAGTGTATGCCAAAGTGTTGCAACAATGGGTTCTTATATAGTGAGTTTAATTCATCAAGATCATGCCACAATAGTCTATAGATGTTCCTTGATCATTTCCAGGTGTCCCTAGGCATGGAAAACCATCAAACAAGCCCCTAGAATCGAATACAAGGTTTCTAAGTCGGTTTAACTTGCTGAACTCGCACCTGCACATGAATTATGTTTAGCTCAGGCCGTCGCGTCATGCGACGGCATAAGGGGGAGTTGGTGGCGCAGCGCCAACAGGTGGCCGACCTGATCAACAAGTTTCAAACAATGTCATTTTCACCCCCTGGACCTTCTAAAACGTAATTTCTTCCATTTTAAGCACTTTTAACCCATGAAATTTATATTTCTATGATCCATGAGATATAACCAATCATCATTAGGTCCGGTTTCGTTAAATGATAACCGAAAACACAAGTTTTGCCTCGTTGACGCTTTTAACCCCTTAATTAAGAAAGTTAGCGTATCTTTCTCATATGATATCGAAACCTTATGAAATTTTTACCACTTATTCTTGGGAGTATAATTAATCGTTACAAGGCTCCGGGTTCGCTAAAAGGTCACTCGGAGATATAACTTAAACATGTTGACACATTTAACCCTCGTGTCTTGTAAACTTTCACTTTCTTCCACAAACGGTTTCATATGCTTCATGATACATTCGTTTTAGGGTATAAACATCGTGTAGGGTTGTTGAAAGGAAAAATTATCAAATTTTGACACTTTGTATCCTTATATACATATACTTTCTTCATTTGTCAACTTTAGTCCCTCATAATCAATCCGTTACACGTTTAAAGTCCATGACACATGTCGATACTATATTGGACATGATTTTGCGAGGTGTTACATCCTCACCCCCTTAAAAGAAACATCGACCTTGAGATTTGCTAAAGTAATGGAAGTACTTCCTGATGTATCACGGACTTAACCTCCATAGCATAATTGGGCCTCTAAGGGCATCTCAGTTGACATATACAATAGGTACATACTTTCTTTCGGGGTTTCTTAACCTGTCGATCCTTAATCGACACGGGTTTCTCATCGAACCATAAATTTTTCATTAGTCTGCATATCATTATGTGACAATGCTCCTGACTTATCGGCGAAACACTTCCTTTAATCACTAGTATGGAACACCTTGATTTCCATCAAGTTCCTCAGGTAAATTTTAGCTCATAGGTTAAAAATCTTGCTATATTCGATTTCCTCGAATAATCCTATATGTCAGAACTTAGCTAGCCCAAAAATTTAAGAAAATTTCAGCACACCCTTCTTGGGGTGATACCTTCAACTGAACCTTGTTCCTTATTAAGGACTTAAGAGGTTCGCGGCTTTCATTAGTCCTTGATTTTCTGCCAATTGCTGGAAACTTTCGGACGATTACGTTTTGTATGATCTTATTCGTTGTTTCCAAGGTAACTTTCAGATCCTGGTAATTGGACTTCCAAAGTCCCGTCCATCAAACGGACATTCTGATATTTTATCTATACAAGGTCTCCAAAAGAGCAACCTTGATACTTATATATTGACTATCTTAGAAAACTTATTTAAGGTGAGGTGGTTATTCCAACTACTGCTTAAAACTAATCTAAGGAATAGCTAATCCTTACAGCTAGCCCAATAAATCGACGATCCTGGGCAGCTGATGGTGATTCTTAATTGCTGCCTAAGTGGGGTTACGGTAATCAATGCATAAGCAAGATGAACCGTCTTTCTTAATTGACTATACCGAATTCTCAGAATATTGAGTTAGGCTATATGAACCTCTATTTTAAAACTCACTTAATCAGGATTTCGATTCTTCCAATGATGGTACTAGCCGTCTTGGAGATTTCATAATAATACAGCCTTAAATGGGATATAAATCTTAACTCTACTTGCCTTTCAGGAGGTAAACAGGGTAGTCCTAGGAGAATATAATCAAGACATAAGGAGGTTACAGAGATTTTCCAAATCTCAAGCTCCAGTTCATCTATCATATTCTGTGTCAGATAAGTGACACATTTATGTTATGAGTCCACGAATTCCTTAATCGAAGACCTTTACTTGGACAATTCCATTCTGGATATCTTCTTTGAATACCATTAGCTGACTTTAATACCGTATGACCATTGGAATATCCTTGTGGTTCCATGCATTAAACCTCCATACTGATCAGGCATGGAAGCAATCTATGGAACATATTAAGATACACCAATCCTCATATGACACTTTTGTCAAACCATTTGGTATTCGTAATCAATAGGGATCAAATAGATATCAATTACATATGAATGCACTTTATCTGGAGAGAGGGTACATTAGAATTTCACGATTGAGGATTTCTGACAGGAACATATGAAATGGTTCCTATGATTTTCTATCTGTAAGCTTTACCTTACACTTAATATCTAGGATTCTTATGATAGATTTTTAAAAGTCTAATATACTTACAATTTATGAAGGATTTATTGGTATCCGAATTAAAACATAATTCTTAGCATTTATATTCAAAATAATGTTAAAGAACGTACCTAACGTTATTATTGATATGAACTACTTCTGGCACTCTTTAGGAGAGTTTAAGCACTATCATTCTTAGGCTTTCCTTCCCTAGTCGCACTTCCCTTGACGGATGCAGGGCATGTAGTCTTGATGTGGCCCTTCTCACCACAGCCGAAACAGACTGCATTCTCCATGTCCTTGCAATCTAATGTTTTATGCTCCCTTGATTTGCAGATCCCACAAGCCCTCGGCTGCGATTGGGATTTTGGTTCGAACATGCACTTCCCATAATGGCGCTTCTTGCAGGTCTTGCATACAGGTTTCTGGTTGGACTTTTGTTTGTTCTTTTTCTTAGAACTCTGGGAGTTATCTTCCTCCCTTTTCCTTTTTAGTTCATCCTTTGCATTAGAGGCATGAACGAGATCCTTCTCGTGAGTAATGAAGGGTGGTCTTGGATGAGATTTGGAGCAAGTAGCATTGGGCTCCTTGAACTTTTTCACGGCCTTCTTCACAGCTTTTCCAACAGCTGCGTCTATCATAGTTTGAAGAACATCTTTGGAAATTCTAAGGTTCACAATTGTAGCATCATTAGCGTGTGTCGCATCATCTATAACACGATCAATGGCTGTCTTATCCGAGTTTGTCATACTCGATATTTGGTTCCTAACACCAAACAAAACAATTATTTAGTTGCAATCCAACAACCGCTATTCATCATACTGATGACCTAATATATACTAACCATGGTATCGTTAAACCATACAGGCTAATATAGCACGAACACTCTCAATGAACGTCATTTAGATATGTATATATATCAATTATACTTAGCCTAGGCCATAAAAGACCATTAATGGCAATTAAGGTTTGGACCTAGTCCATCACCTTTTTAACAGGGGATCAAATGTCACATCTGTCTTGATCATATTGATGATTTTGGATAGCTTGAAAGCTCGACATAAGGATATTGGATAAGAGTGATTCCTAATGAATATAAAGCATCCATCTAAGGTTGTTGAAGCAGTCTCTAAATGTTATCGGCCAATTCTATTCGCGTTATAAGCCTAAGGTCCTAATAGGCGGATATAACAGCTTACAACCTTTATTGTCCACGATAGACTTTTCTCCGCCATAATCAAACAATTCTCGCATATACATCATTGATAAGGAAAGGTACTTGATACGTCGTCATCATTCTGCACCATCTCCTGGGCGTTCATTTGAAAGACCCGAGCATTGGTCTTCTTAGCCTCTTCAGGCTTCTTCTGATTCCTAGGGCAGTTGGTCTTGATATGCCCCTTCTCGTTGCAACCATAACAGGTCACATCTTTCAACTTCTTGCAATCCAAGGTCTTATGCTCCTTGGACTTGCAGATTCCACAAGGTAGAGGCTGAGATTCAAATCTGCATTTCCCGAGGTGGTATTTCCTACAGATTTTGCACCTGGTCTTTTCACCCGACTGCTGGTTGCCCTTTTTAAACCCGGAACTCTTCTTATGATCAGAGTTCCCCTTTTTCTTCTTATCAGAGCGATGAGAATCCTCATCCTCCTTTTTACGCTTTCCATTATTAGAAGCTTTGGCAGCCTTGTTTCTGACCACATCGAGCGTGAGAGATAGTGACAGATCTGCCGCTGA
This sequence comes from Helianthus tuberosus, assembly GCA_030545235.1. Classification (NCBI taxonomy): domain Eukaryota; kingdom Viridiplantae; phylum Streptophyta; class Magnoliopsida; order Asterales; family Asteraceae; genus Helianthus; species Helianthus tuberosus. Next base: position 64,154,054 of record CM060420.1, read on the forward strand.
CCTGAATGTAGTAGGTCTCGATGCTTTCACGCTTGCCTTGATTTCTGGGGCTAGACCCCCAATAAAGCGAGCTATACGCTTTAGTTCTGGTGTGATCAAGTAAGGAACCAATCGAGACATGGTATTGAAACTTGTAAGATATGCCTGACAATCTAGGTTCTTCATGACCAATGCCAAGAAATCAGTTTCAATTTTCTCAACTTCATGTTGAGGACAGTAATTTTCTTTGATAAGAGCAACAAACTGATCCCATGTCAGATTATACAACGGGATTTTCCCAGAAGCTTGGATTAATGACTTCCACCAAGCTAGAGCTTCTCCTTTAAAAGATTGTGAAACAAACTTCACAATGTCTTGCTCTGCACATCCACTAATATCAACAATGGTGTCCATCTCATCGAGCCACGTCATGCAGTCGATGGCTCCTTTTTCTCCTGTGAAGTCTCTGGGTTTGCAGGAGACAAAATATTTATACGAACAGGTTTTAACATGTGGCTCTTGATTAAGCACAACCTGTCTAGACGGAACACTCCTCTGATTTGACGAGTTATGAACACCGTCCTCCTTTGACTCGTGTGATTTAGAAGGGGGCTTACTACGAGCCACAAATAGAGTCTTAGAGTGTGTATCACTTGATTCATTATATTGTCTGTTAAGAGCTCGAGTAACAGCATTATCTATTAATGCCTGCAATTCCGCACCAGTTATATTAACTCTGGTAGTATCATTGTTCTCCCTCGGGTGGCTGTTAACCTCATCTGATCCAGCCATGTAGCTTGATTGCTACATAAATATTGACAATGATTTATTCAGAGGTTTTTATGGAATCATCATTTTTGACGACTCATTAACCATGGTAATATAAACCATATTGGGTAATTTGTTAATTATATTAGTATTTTCATTATAATTTATCCTAGTTATAAAACATTAAGGATATTAAAGTGGCACAACAGGCCTAATCACAAGGAAAATTTTAAATTTATAAGCCATGATTTTTTTAGGGGTCAAGGCATTAAGGTTTGAACGCAGTTCATTACCTTTCTTGACAGAGAGTCAAAGACTACAACTGTCTTTTGTCTTTTAGGATAGTAGATATAGCCCGTAGGCGTTTCATCACTAATGGATGTTTGTAAAAATGATCATCTTAATTTGATGATTTAAGCCATGATTTCTAAATCACTAGGCTAGATAAGGGGGGCTGGAAATTCCCATTATAAAGATGACAAGTGTGATTTTATCGCACCACTATTGTCAGGAGTGTTAACATTTTTAAGATGTTAACAAGGATCTGAATCTCTTTTAAACAGGTTTTACCATCATAGCTAGGTCCTTAATGACATACAAGCTAGGTTATACCCTTTAAGATTCTTTTTAATATATATTGGCAGATCAATTACAAAAAGGAATGATAATTTGATTTATTTCATATGTTATATTCATATAAAATGATAAAATGGAATTTAGATAAAATATTCCAATGATTTTAAAAGGAATATATAATTGCCCTAAACGGGACTTGAAGGGATGACGTTGTCCTCGAAGGGATTAAAAGATAAATATGTCCTTATAAGGACTACTAAGGAAACGAACTTCAGCAAAAGGAATTTTCTTCTTTACTTTACTTCCGAATGTTTTCTCCTTGGTTGCACGTTGTATCCTAGCCGCGGTACGAAGCTCGGCAATTCAAAACTCCAGATGTGGAGAAGTCCAATACGGCTTCTTTGCTTGGCGACATATTCAAAACATATTAAATCGAAAGCAATAGATTTCCGAATAGAGATGGGAGTATTCCTATGTTAAGTCTAGACTCAGAAGGTCAAGGAATGAGCTACTGTGTCATTGAGATTAAACACATAAAGGCTAGTGTTTAATTCACTCAATGTTGGCTCTGATACCAACCTGTCACACCCCGATATTTCCACGTATTACCGGTGGGGAGTATCGTGACGTAGTTGATATCATCATAGTCAAACAACACAATTTAAATGCACAGCGGAAGTCTAAAGTAATTATATTACAAACCGATTCAAAAGTAATATCAGATATTACAACGGAATGTAAGATGGATCCACAGGCGGATCTTAAAACAGAAAGATAACACTGTTCAACAGACTTTAGGCATCTAGAACTTGCAATATTCCCTATTAACGCCCTGAGCTCCCAGCCAATTACGTATAGTACCTGTCACTTAGTCTTTTGAAAATACGTCAGTTTACACTGGTAAATACAATTAACCGGCTCATTTGAAAAGGTTTAAGAAAATTGATTTGAATGCACAAGGCACAAAATATCTTTTATAACTTGGGACAGTTATATAAAAATAATCTCGTATACAGATTTACATGTTCGTTATACATTCAGGGCCCGATGTTAGAAACCGAGTCAAGATTAACAGACACACCACAAGTATAGGCCCACAAGAGAGTGAGATACTGTTTCCCTTATGCAACTGTCAGGTGTATGCCTACACCCCGTGCTTAAGACGTGGCCATTCTATTATAATGATGCCAAGGATATCCGGGACATGGTCATTAACCCCTAAAGGCTTTTATTTCAAACAATACAGATTAAAACGGGTTACCTCAATAATTTAATCACAGTACGATTAAACATTCAATACCCGACCAAGCGGTATTATTATAATACCGTATCCCAAGCCCGTATAGGGAAAATAAGTTAAGAGTATTTACCTGAGCTTAAAAATGCAATTTATACTCAACCGTATATCCTAATCAGCAAGCACAAGCACAAGTACCTTTACTGGGGCTCTTAATATGGAACGAAGGTTTTTAATAACCTATTAGATTCCTAACGGGTCTTAAATAAGTCTAAACTTAGACCGGTTAGTTTTAAAGGAAGATATACGGTTCAAAAACGCATGATTAAGCGAAGACCGGATTAGAATGTGGTTTAGACTCGACAAGTTTGTATACTTGTATAATATGGGTAAACTAAACACATTCTAGATTTTGAGATGAAAAAGATAAAGTTTGACCCGTTTCGGCTAATTTATGCAAACTAGTTACATAAACCGCACCGAACGCGAAAGATGCGTAACGGGTAACCAAATGAGTCATGAACAGGTTTCCTAAGTTAATATGCCTTAAATATGTTGTGATATCAGTAAGATACCTTCCATTATGCCCAAAATGGATTTAAACTCAAATTATGCCCCGTAGGGGTATTTTGGTCATTTTAAAGGTTATAAAAGAGTTTAAATACTAATCTGAGTTTCAGGTCTGATATAATCAGTAAAAATAATTATTTTTATAAGTCATAACAGTAGGGTATTGAATATATGTGAAATTTATCTATTATTACCAAACTATGCACCGTAGGGGCATTTTGGTAATTTCACATAAGCTTTAAAGGTCAAAATTAGAATTCTGAGTTCAAAACTTTTGCTTATTATTTAATTATAAAAATTTACTTAAAATATCAGTAGGTATCAAGCCTTATATGATAAAAATAGTTTTTAATACATACTATGCGTTTAAAACGCGTAAAAATGCAATTTTAAGCGATTTCCGGGTTTTATAAGAAAAGATGATATTTTTATTATTCTAGAAGGCTTAAAATATTTTATTTATCATATAAGATCAGTAGAAAAAGGTTTGGTATCAAAATGATTTGTAAAACTCACTTTATAGGCCAAAAGGGCAAAACAGACAATAACCGAATTAAACATGAACCCTATGTTATGCTCAGCTTAAAAATAAATAAAAATCTTCAAAAATCCCAAAATATTATTTTACATCAGTGGGTAAAAATTTTGGTGTCAAAAATTGGGTTTAAATAGGCTATATGCTAATTACGCCGTTTAATTAATAAAAAGCTTTCTAATTACGCTATTGAGCGTAACTCTTAATCTAGACCTCAAACTGATGTCAAATTTTTAGGACAAGTTTATAAATCAGTAATAAAGGTTTTTGTCCTCTCACATTTTCAAAAATCTCGTTTTAAGGTTAAAAGGGCATTATGGTCAACATTTAGGCATATAAGGGAAACATGCATATGAATCAAATAACTAACGAACCAAGTTGTATAACCTCAGAGGGTTACACTAATCTATAACCTGGTCCTAATAGAGCCCTAAGGCATTTCTAAAATATGCTACATTGGGTCAGAACTGAAAGTCAAAGCAAAAGTCTACTTTTGTGACTTTCGGTTCCGAACCGAGCTTAAACAGAAAATTATCGGGTTGAACATGCTTAGACATGTTCTTACATTAATTACCAAGTTATATGAGTGATAAAACATGTTCCATAGCTTCTACATTGTTAATTATGTGTTTATACGAAATTTTGCTTTCTATTGACTTTTTATAATTAGCTTTGACCCGACAATTGACCTAGTTAGAGTGGGAATCAGAGGGTGTCTTTTTAAGGGTTTATTACCCACATAATTACCAACTCAAAGCTACTTTCAATTCAAGAATTGACTGGACAATTTGTGATTAATTACTAAGTCAAACCTTAATTACGACGGTTTGACTTTGGGCCATTAAACTAAGCAAAACTGAATTAAGAGAGGTTAAGGACACTTACAAAGGTCCAATGGACGACTAAGAATCCTTAGGAAGTGGTCTTGAGCTCCAGGGATCTCCAGAAATTGAGTTTGAATGGTTTTCAAATTGTATGCCAAAGTGTTGCAACAATGGGTTCTTATATAGTGAGTTTAATTCATCAAGATCATGCCACAATAGTCTATAGATGTTCCTTGATCATTTCTAGGTGTCCCTAGGCATGGAAAACCATCAAACAAGCCCCTAGAATCGAATACAAGGTTTCTAAGTCGGTTTAACTTGCTGAACTCGCATCTGCACATGAATTATGTTTAGCTCAAGCCGTCTCGTCGCACGACGACATAAGGGGGAGTTGGTGGCGCAGCGCCAGCAGGTGGCTGACCTGATCAACAAGTTTCAAACAATGTCATTTTCACCCCCTGGACCTTCTAAAACGTAATTTCTTCCATTTTAAGCACTTTTAACCCATAAAATTTATATTTCTATGATCCATGAGATATAACCAATCGTCATTAGGTCCGGTTTCATTAAACGATAACCGAAAACACAAGTTTTGCCTCGTTGACTCTTTTAACCCCTTAATTACGAAAGTTAGCGTATCTTTCTCATATGATATCGAAACCTTATGAAATTTTTACCACTTATTCTTGGGAGTATAATTAATCGTTACAAGACTCCGGGTTCGCTAAAAGGTCACTCAGAGGTATAACTTAAACATGTTGACACATTTAACCCTCGTGTCTTGTAAACTTTCATTTTCTTCCACAAACGGTTTCATATGCTTCATGATACATTCGTTTTAGGGTATAAACATCGTGTAGGGTTGTTGAAATGCAAAATTATCAAATGTTGATACTTTGTATCCTTATATACATATACTTTCTTCATTTGTCAACTTTAGTCCCTCATAATCAATCTGTTACACGTTTAAAGTCCATGACACGTGTCGATACTATATTGGACATGATTTTGCGAGGTGTTACAATATAATAAGATGATAGAGGACTTATTTTAAGAAATCATATATAAAGTTTGAAATAAATCTGTTATTTTGAGAATGAATATCTAATGTTAAACTGGTTACCCGTAATAATTTAATATAAATTAGTATAATTTAAAAATTGACTTTTCAATTTAATTAAAACGATTTCCAAATATAAAATAGATTAGTTCCATTAATTTAGAAGTTACTATATTATTTAAAAAGAATTACCATAATCGATAACGAACCTTAATCAATAAGTAACCAGAAATCAATAACCAAACCGTCTTAATATAATTATTTTTCAATAAGTTGACTATAATAAATAAAGAACAATCACCGCTGTCAGTTACTTTGGAATAAATAAAACATAATTAATAAGAAATTTACGTTGTATTTATATCAAATTTTGTTTAATATGGAAGTTTGACAACTGTATTCTATAATTTCCAAATTTAAATATAACATAAATATTTAAATTTAAGTACGGGTTTGGAGAGCATATTAGAATATTGTGATTATCATTTATAAAAATTAAATTAAAGTTAAAGATTGAACAATAAACATTAAAAATTAAACATTAAACATGTAACATAAACAACATAAACTAACTTATATACCATTTAGTAGTCCAAAAAGGGTTACATCAGCTAATGTTAAAACATTCAAAAAAAATTATAAGATAAATATTCAAAATGAAGCTTCTAAAGTAGCGAAACAACAAAATTAACACAAAAGCAAATTATAGTTATACTGTTTAGAAGGTCAGAAAGGAACTACTTGACAACATTCTTGAGAATCAACTTGTTTTGAAGTTGGCAATAAACAAAAGTGCACTTAGCAGGATGATTGATGCCATTTGGTTTCGTAAACTTCGTACTCCATTCCAAAGCCTCATAGCGAAAACCACCACCGTGTTTTTCAGCACGAAATGAAATCATCGTATCCACTCCAGCCAGGTTCTGGACGCACATCTCCATAGTCATGTCAATTCTGGATGCTTCAGCAACATCAGCATTAAGACGCTACGATAAATAATTAAAGTAAAATATTAGTTATTTGATCTATATAAGACGGCTAACTTAAATACTAAAAACTGTTTTTATACTATTTTTGATAAAATTAACACGGATATTAACTTAACTTACAAAACGCCTGTCGTACTTCCATTGAAACTCAATAGGATGGTAGTCCGGATCAACCTTCTTATCTTCTTCATAATCCGAAACTTCAACTTCTTCCTCGTCATTGTACAATCCATCGCTATTAGAGTTAGTTATAATGGAAGAAACATCATCAGAATAATCATCCATGGACTCATTATAATCTGGATCAGATTCATCAACATCATTTTCATGATTGGTGTCAGCGTCGGTGTCTGGTATTTCAGTAATTGAAGGACCGGGTTTAGGAATGTTTACAGCAGCAAGCGTGTATACACCCTTCGGCACAAGAACCTCACAACCATTCAAGTCATAAACAATCAGCTGGAAATTTTTCTCAAAAATGTACCTCATCACAACGTAATAATCCGGGTATATAGGTACGTAAGAATCAACATTGTCCCATCCATCGTTAATAAAATAAACCTTAATATCCTGGTCTTTAACAATCATCACATCAAAACTGTCCCACAAATTAACATGGACCTTGAATGTTAACTTGCGAATAGATGGTAAACGTATTGTTCCTTCAACGAAATCAGAAGGAATGACCTGCATATAATATTAAGCTTGGTTAATAACTTAAATTTGATATTGAAAAAATAAATAACTAAACTTCATATACTAACCAGATTATCATTGGACTCTTGTGTGAAGCGTTGGCAGAAGTACTCGACGTTGCTTATAGTTTTCTCCGTAGACATGGACGTAAATAAAGGAACATTAGAACCAAAGATCGAATGGGGTTGCATTTTCTTAAATGGTGTTAACAAATAAGAATATAACTTAATTTGCTTAAACACCAGGAAACAACCATCGGTAAATGATAGTTTAGCTACAATATCTTCCCACCCATCCATGAACACAAACGCACCTTTATGCTTAGTAAATAGAACTTCAAATTCTTTACCATTAAAACACTTGATAACGGCTTGATTGTTTGGCTCAACATACATTAGGAACCTGTTGCTATATTCATATGGTATTTCCTTGAAAAAAAGAAAATATATTAAAAAAATATGAAGAAAAATTTTTGTAATTATAAGACTCATAAACTTACAAGATATTCAGAAGACTCCGATGAAAAAGTTGTATAAAAAGATGTAACACCCCGAAAATATAAAACTTTATATTAGAATTATAAAGTATTAATCAAACAAGAACAAACTAACTAGGAAATTATAACCCAGTTAGTTACGAGTCTTGAAGTGACTTATATTAAGGTTAAAATACCTAAACTCTAAGTTAAACAAAAGTTGAGGGACCAAATTAGTAAAAACTGAAACTTTAATGATTAAAATAGCAAATAACTCACCAAACACACACATGTGTGTGCTTGGATCGAACAGAAGAAAAGGGGCGACCAGGGGGTTTCTTTCAAACCCTAAAATTCACAAAAACTCACAAATTGGAAGCCTAAATCAAGTCTGAATCGAAATCTGAATACATATTAGTGATCACCTCGACAAAGGGATAGTAAGGTATGTGAAATTTTGATATTTGGTTCCACTTCAAATTTTAGATGAACTCATGAGTTTTGAAATTGAGCATGCATGATTGTTGTATTGATGAAATTAGAAGCGAAATGATGTCTAGAGATAAACCCTAGATGATTTCTTGTTAAAATCTAGCATTATACTTGTGGGGTTTATAATCACCTTTGTAGGTGATTAGTGAGTTTGTAGAAACTAGATAAACACTAGGATTAAGATTCTTGTTCTAGTGAAAACTGAATTCATGTGTTAAATTCGGTATTATTGATCTTGAAATTTAGTGCAAATCGCCTAATCGAAGTAAATGTAGGTGAAAATAACATGTCAAGAACCTAGTAATAATTATGTAAGAATTTCACCCGTTAGGTGTTTGTTGAAACGCCTAAGTGAGGAATAAAATGTTTAGAATCGAACAAAAACGCATATTTGAATATTATAATGAATTATCCATTATGGATTATGAAAGAGTTCTAAATTGATGATGAATGGAACTCTTTAGGTAAAGCATCCGGATCGTCTAGTGGACAAGCCGGAAGTGATACACGCTTGAAGGGCATACTTTGAAGGTACGCGACTTATAGTTTCGTTACATTATGTTTAATTGTTGGTTTTATGTTGTTATATTGAAAATTGGTAAATAAGAAAAGCCACTAAGTCATAGAAGTGACAAAGTGCATTAGACAAGCGAAACAGGACAAAACATGAATAAGAAATAGAGTTTGGATGTGTCGTGTAATGGTGACACCCATTCGGCATCCAAACGGGTCGAAACAAGATGAGTAGTAAATGTCGAAGTCAATGACCATCACTCGTTGATTGGTCATAAACAAAGCGTAAGCCGTGAAGCGGACACGCTAACTAGATGTAAAAACATGAACCCTTGAAGAGGGATTAAAGCTCGGAATTTTTACTTGTCAAACGATTTAAGAAAGCATGTTTAATCCTTGAAATAAGCATGATGGTTACGGCATAAGGAACCCACGAGTGGGAAGCGAATCGCCATAATTGGTAAATACGGGAATAGGTGAAATGACCTAAAAACATGAGACGATAACCAAACATGTTGTTGAACTTGTAGACAAACGGGTCGAATAAACAAGGAATCAGATTATAAGCCGATTGTTCTTAATGGGAAATTTACGTTAATTGTGTTGATAAACGTGTCCGTAATTAAATTACGGTCGCGTAGGAAAAAGAATCGGTTAAATCGGACTTACGGATCATAAGTTATGATGATTTTAAGTTTGGTTTTGATAAAAGTTTTAGCTGGGCAAGTGCAGCAACAAAATAAAGGAACTTGCAGTGAAAAAGGGGGCTAGGTGGGGCGTCTAGCCCCTAGGTGGGGCGTCTAGCCCCCTGATTCCGAAAATTGTTAATTTTTGTTCATTTTGACTCATGAAACTTGTTTATACCCTTTTTAACATTGTCAAAACTAACATTTGATTTGGTTTTGACCTTAGGTGATGATGGATCTAACCCGGATGGTGATCAAGTAGTTATCAAGAACCGAACGCACTAAACAAAGCTTCCGCACTTGATCTATTTTGTTTTAAATAATATGTAAACACTTGAAGTCATGTTTTGTATGTTTAAATTAGTTGGAGTATAACTTGAATATTATGATCATGTATGGTCTTAAAAAGCATGAAAGTTTTTGTAAACTAGTAAATTCTTGTATTAATGCAAGTTTTGTATCACTAAACTAGTATTTTAAGTCGGGTCTTACAAAAGACGTCATAATGATCTGCGTGTGCACAAACAAAGGATTATATTAAATAGAGTATCAGCTGGTACAAAATAAACACCATAATCCATCATAAAAATTCATATTTTTATCAGTATGTGCTACTGTCAATAACAAAAATCATAAACATTTTCACCATAAACCAATATTAACATCCACAAAACAAAAATCCTATAAAACAATAAAAATAATACAAAACTAATAATAATGCATAAAAATTTTTACCATCAATAGATCAACGGATTTTGTAAAAGAAATAACACATAATAACATAAATACCGATCTGGGTTTTTTTCCCAAAAAATACTAACATGCAGTAAATTATAACAAAAACCAAACATACAGTGAGGAAGATAACTTCATCCATACGCTTATTAGAGAGAAAAACACATGAAAAACATAACACATGAAAAACATAAATCGATTAAAGAAAAACTTGAAAGACCATAAATCGGTTAAAATAACACATCAAAAAAACTCAGACAACTTTAATAAATGGATTTAAAAGACAACTTAGAGTCGGTGCTACAATGACGAAGATAAGTTCTTCGTAAATAAAAAGAACAAAAAAGAAGATACACAATTGATTACTACAGATCAACAAAACGGCAGTTATTAATACATACCTTGAAGCTCCGATTATGTGATAGAGATGAATATGGATGGATTGAGATTCACACGGATGAAGAAGAAAGGGTTTATGGGGGAATGTGAGATAGTCTTTGAAGAAAGAGATATTACAATGAGTATTCAAGATTTAGTAAGAGAAAAAAAATCACTTATAAATGATCCATATCTGCGGGTCGGGTTTAATCAAACCGGGTATTCTAGAACGAATTTAGGAGGACGGGATTTTGGAGCCAAAATGCAAAATTTAGAGGCCTCCTAGTTTGACACATCAGCAAAAATTAACACATTTATTATATATAATAGATAAGTAAACATCAGCAAGCCATACAAGTATTTTTCCTTGTTCCACATATAATTTTTAAGTCACTTAAAATATGTATGGTATAAGCGTTTTCAAGTAGGTTATGTAACAAAAAGCAAGATGTTCTTAAACATGTGTACCCAGTACACCAGAACTGCCTATTTTTGTCCCTATTTAAAGCTCATGACTTTGTTAAAAACAAAATAGACAACTAAATCTATGTTTGTTCCCATGACATAAAAACCAATCATTTCGTATTTGTGACTTGCCGACAGTACTTATGTAAAATTTAAAAAAACGCAGAATCCATATGTTATGTTTATGATCATCTACCGGAGACACCTGGTAAATGCCTTTTCTCATGTTACTCATCGAAAAGGCCTTTTCTAAAAAACAGAAACTTAGAAGAAAGTTGCAACTTGACATACGACTTCGGACAAACGAAAGTGGTCATTTGTATAATAGAAACCTAGGATAAAAAATTGGAAGTGACGAAGGCTTTTGAGTTGTAAAATGATCGTTACGAAACACGAATTCGTAAAAAGGCAAAAAAAGAAAAACTAAAGATAATACTTGCAAACCAATAAAGTATACCTAGTAGTACTGTCTAGTATCGTATCGATAACAATACCCAGACAACTAAAAGGAAAACAAATCAAATATAAAACATATTAAAGACTAACATGGGCGGTTAATACCATCTAAAAACCTGAAATGTTAAAGTAAAACCCATTAGAACAAAGCATGCAACGTATCTTTATACCCTAAATAAAATTAGCTAAAGAAACACAAAGTTACGGATTTCATGTAACTTATTTTATTAAGAAGTAAACATCAGCAAGCCATATAAGTATTTCCATGTTCCACGCAACCATCCATCATAGTACTTAGGTAAAATAAAAACGAATTGGAAAAGAATATTATGTTTCAGGTAAACCCATCTAATATGTTTTTAAGTGGTGCTTTTAGACCAAACATATTTCGACTCGTTAGATAACCTGCCCGGCTCGCCTAAAGAGGATGAAATATAAGTTAGCGAATTCACACATGAATCTAATATAGCGGGTGTTGGGATTAGGGATGAGCAAATGGTACTGGGTACCGGTACCAAATTTCCCGAGTACATTTTCGGTACCGATTCGGTACCAACTTTTGACATTTTCGGTACCGGTTCGGTACCGGTCCGGTACTGGTTTTTACACTAAAATACCAGTACCGAACCGTACCGGGTATATTCGGTACCGGTACCCACTTTTGGGGATTTTGGGTACCGGTACCGGTTCGGTACCGAACGAGTACCATGCTCATCCCTAGTTAAGATGACCTTTTTATAACTATTTATGAATACATATATGTACGAAACCAGAATAATGTGTTTTATGGGTCAGACCAACTGCTACCCATTTGACCAGAACTCATTTTTTACTATAAATAACCTGTGAATGTTTAAACAATAGTGAAAAACTTCAATAACAATGTGTCTAATCATCATGCATTCAAATAAATTAAAGAGCAAACTAGTTTTACCTTTATCCAACAGCAAACATTCAAAAACAATAATATTCATTTGCTAAAAAGTGTTCCAATCCAGGTGAATCAACGAAACCTTCAATATCATTGTGTCTAACAATCATGCATTCAAATAAAAGTAACCATTCAACATATGAAATCCAAAGAATTAAAAACCATTGACAAAGACAATTAGTGTAACCCAAAGATAATATACAAAGAAGAAACCCTAGGCTATGAATTAAAAGGAAGGCAAGCAGCAACACTGATCTGTACGACAAATCTGATAAAGCATAGGAAGCTTCTGGCTCTCAAATAATGGTCAGACCCATTAGTCGACAAGTTTTTCACTCTAGGGTTACATGTGATAGTTTTATAAATCTTCAGTTTTGAGGTTCCGATTATTGTAGTTTGACAAAAAGCTGGAACAAAGCTTTAACACCAGAGCAAGACACGTTAACTACAGGGAAAAACATAGACTATACACGTGTAAAGAAAAAGAACATAGCTGAGTCTGAAAGGGGAAAAAGGAAAACAAATACTGGCTGAGAGGGAGGAAAAAAGAAGGACGAAAAATGGAAATACTACCGACATTCACCGACTTTTTGCTTTAAGATATAGTATATAATATAATGTAGTTAAAAATAGGGTTATTGGATTTTATCATCCCTAATTATTGGCTATTGTCCACACTGCTACCCCCAACTATCACTTTGACGCATGTCACCCACAACTTAACACTTAGTGTGTCTTGTCACCACGTCGTTAATTGATCACTAACTTTTGATCCTGTTACTATACATTTGGGGTGTCCTAAGATCCCTATGACACCCCCAAAAGTATTGTAACGGGATCTAAAGTTAGTGATCAGTTAACGATGTGGTGACAGAACACACTAAATGTTAAGTTGGGGGTGACGGACGTCAAAGTGATAGTTGGGGGTGACAGCAGCCAATAGCCAATAATTTAGGATGATAAAATCTAATAACCCTTAAAAATAAACCTAACCATTTAATAATATTTAATTAATAGTTGTCTTTAATTTAATTGAGATGTCCAAAAAAAAAAACCAAATTTCTTCAAAAACTCACCACACACTCTCTCTCCTCTCCAAGACTTTTTCTTTCCTTCGCAGGTCGGCAATCCATCCATCCGATGTTTCTTTTGTTTCTGCGATCCATGGTTGCACCCACTATCACTTATCTTCTTCCAATTTAGGTAATAAAATGCGTTTTTATCAATCATCTCATCAATCGGTACATCACCACTGCTGAACGTAAGTAGTTCAACAACCCTTGACTTTTTCACTAACAATTTAGCTCCAGTTTTCAGTTGGGTATCTTAATTTATTATATTATGTTACCTGTAGCTGTTCTAGTTTAGATTGATTGTTTCCAGGGAGGGAGGGAGGGAGAGAGATCGAGGTGGGTGATGTTTAGACCATCACCACAAATCCACCACTTTTGATCCTAATAACTCCGGTATGAGTTTAGATGATGCCCAGATTGTCAATGTTAACAACCCCCAGCAGCCATCATCACCCGATACCACCCTGCAAAGACAAGTCCTCGATTTGGGATCAAAGAGATCTCGAGAGCAAGGAGACGTTGATTCCGAAAGGTATAGCAGCATTTCCATGTCCCATAGAGAGATTAATGATGGGGATGGAAGGTTGGTGCATGTAAACGACGCCTTGAAGACCAACGAAAGGTTTGAATTTGCTGGAAATTCCATAAAAACAGCCAAATATTCTCTTTTTAGCTTCTTGCCTCGAAATCTATTCGAACAGTTCCACAGAGTTGCCTACATCTATTTCCTTATTATTGCTATTCTCAATCAGCTCCCGCAGCTCGCGGTGTTTGGGCGGGGCGCTTCCATATTGCCCTTATCTTTTGTTTTGTTAGTTACAGCGGTTAAAGATGCTTATGAGGATTGGAGGCGCCACAGGTCAGATCGAATTGAAAACAATCGCATGGCATCTGTTTTAGTAAGTGATAGATTTCAGCAGAAGAAATGGAAAGGTATTCAAGTAGGCGAGATTATTAGATTTTCTGCAGATGACACCATCCCCTGTGATACGGTGTTGCTTTCCACAAGTGACCCAACCGGGGTTGCTTACATCCAGACCATAAATCTAGACGGCGAATCAAATTTAAAAACCCGTTATGCAAAACAAGAAACCCTTTGTAAAACCCCGGAAAAGGACGTGATTAATGGGTTTATCAAGTGTGAGAAGCCTAACAGGAACATATATGGTTTCATGGCGACCATGGAGATTGATGGAAAGCATCTATCACTTGGGCCGTCTAACATAGTGCTTCGTGGGTGTGTGCTCAAGAACACTAATTGGGCGGTAGGAGTGGCTGTTTATTGTGGCAGGGAGACCAAGGCTATGCTCAACAGTTCAGGGGCCCCATCAAAAAGGAGCCGTTTGGAGACCCGTATGAACCGTGAGATTATCTTGCTGTCGGTTTTCCTTGTTGCTCTATGCATGGCTGTCTCTGTTTGTGCTGGTGTTTGGTTGAAACGCCACGAAAATGAGCTTGAAGTATTACAGTTTTATAGAAAAAAGGACTATTCTGAGCCGGAAGTTGAGAACTACAACTATTCTGGTATTGGAATGGAGATATTCTTCACTTTTCTTATGTCAGTGATTGTGTTCCAGATTATGATACCGATTTCTTTGTACATATCCATGGAGCTCGTGCGTGTTGGTCAAGCTTACTTCATGATTAGGGATAATAAGATGTATGATGAGACATCAAACTCTAGATTCCAGTGTCGGGCTTTAAATATAAATGAGGATTTAGGACAAATAAAGTATGTATTCTCCGACAAAACTGGTACACTGACAGAAAACAAGATGGAATTTAAATATGCAAGCATTTTCGGTGTAGATTACAGTGGGGAGAAAACAAACTTTGAAGGCGAACAAAGGGGATCCTCCATTCAAGGTGCTGCATAATTTTTTTTTATTTCTCTTCATCTCCATTTTCATTCTTTTTATTCGGTGTTTGTAATGTATTATTGTTTAATCAGTATTTTTGTAGTCAAAATGGTACCTTTACATGTTGTTATCTGGTTTTAGTGAACGGGCAGGTTTGGAGGCCAAAAATGAAGGTAGAGGTTGACAAGGAGCTACTTCAATTGTCAAAAGATGGAAATAATACCGAGGCTGGAAAACATATTTATGATTTCTTTCTTGCATTGGCTGCTTGTAATACAATTGTGCCCATTGTTGTTAACACACCTGATCCTGCTGAAAAGTTGGTAGATTATCAAGGGGAATCTCCCGATGAACAAGCACTTGTTTATGCTGCTGCTGCTTATGGTTTCATGCTTATGGAGCGGACTTCTGGTCACATAGTTATTGATATTCAAGGAGAAAGACAAAGGTACGTTAGTAACCGTTCAACTTTGCTTTACATTTTCCCTTATTGTACTTTCTATGCTATATTTCCTGTATCATGCCTACTTATGGTTATTTGTAAGTTATTATTGTACTTTAGTTCGTAATTTTAGATTATTACTGTAATAGCATATATTATATAATCCTATTTAAGCCATTAGTTATATTAGTTATTTATCAACAAGTTGTAAACAAATTTACCAAAAATGTTTGTGGGTCGACCCAAACAAATCTGTTTGGCTTATATAGATCAAATGCTCAAATAAGCTTTTCTCTTTATGTAGCTTGTCGCCTAAGTTACATATCCTTTCAGTAAAGTAATATTGTTACTTTATTTTTATTATGTAAAGTTGTCCAAAAGTATGTATATATATTTAAGTTCCTTCTAGATTCCAAAGCGGACCCTTTTTCGACTCTCTTTATATGCCATTTAGACTGGATTTATGTATTTTTAAACACCTAGATTCTAATCTGATCAACTACTACCTATTATGACAGCACAGGTTTAATGTTCTTGGAATGCATGAGTTTGATAGTGACAGGAAGAGGATGTCCGTTATATTAGGATTCCCTGACGGCTCTGTAAAAGTCATTGTTAAGGGGGCAGATAATTCCATGTTTAACATTATTGATAAAACCTTAAACTTGGACGTACTTAAAGCCACCGAAGGTCATCTCCAGTCATATTCTTCCATTGGTTTGAGAACCCTTGTTGTTGGAATGCGTGAATTGGGTGTTCCTGAATTTGAGCGATGGCAGTCTTCTTATGAGACAGCTAGCACTGCTGTAATGGGTCGAGTTGCTTTGCTTCGTAAGGTTGCCATTAATTTAGAAAGTAATCTTGAAATAGTTGGTGCGTCTGCAATTGAAGACAGATTGCAAAAGGGTGTGCCAGAAGCAATCGAGTCTTTGAGAAAAGCAGATATGAAAGTTTGGGTTTTGACTGGTGACAAGCAAGAAACTGCAATTTCGATCGGTTATTCTTCTAGGCTTCTAACAAGTAACATGCATCAGGTGGTAATCAACAGCAATTCCAAAATGTCATCCAAAACAAGTTTGGAGGATGCTTTGATTACTTGTAGAAATTTCTTAGTGCCTGGTGGTTCTGACGGTAATACAACTTCTGTTGCTTTGATTATTGATGGAACAAGCCTTGTATATATCCTTGACACTGAGCTTGAAGAGCAGGTGGTTAATGAACACACAAATTTTCATTTGTTCAAGATTAATTTTTAAAATGCTAATTTTTTTAGTTGTTGTTGTTCATATTTCAGCTATTTGAGTTAGCGAGTAACTGTGCTGTGGTACTTTGCTGTCGAGTTGCTCCATTGCAGAAAGCTGGGATTGTGGCACTGATAAAGAAAAGGACAGATGACATGACTCTTGCCATTGGGGATGGTAAGCATTGTTTCTTGTTCTACATGAGATATTTCCCGAGACCAAAAGAATTATATTTCTGTTTCTAAAATTGTAATACACCGTTTAGAAGTGGCAATATGGGTGAGTTGGGTAAGTTTGATGAAGGGTCGAAATGGGCGACTTTAAGTCTGTCTCAAAACACGTTTCTGTCTTTTTTTGGTAGACTGTATGCATTGAAATTGAAATGGACGTTTCTGTCTTTAATGCTGATTTAGGTAGGTGTGTTGATTAATGTTTGTGTTGGCAGGTGCGAATGATGTTTCAATGATCCAAATGGCTGATGTTGGAATTGGAATAAGTGGGCAAGAGGGTCGTCAAGCAGTGATGGCATCTGATTTTGCAATGGGTCAGTTTAGGTTTTTGGTTCCTCTTTTGTTGGTCCATGGACATTGGAATTACCATCGGATGGGTTACATGATCCTCTATAATTTCTATAGGAATGCAGTCTTTGTCCTTGTCCTCTTCTGGTAAGTCCAAAATAAATATAAATATTTTCTTTCAAATTGTTTGTTTATTTACATGATTTTGTCCAGGTACGTGCTCTTTACAGGCTTCACTTTGACCACAGCTATTACCGAATGGAGCAGCGTGTTATATTCTATACTCTACACCTCAGTGCCTACAATTGTTGTTGCAATTCTCGATAAGGATTCAAGCAGAAGGTCTCTGATGGCATATCCTCAGCTATATGGGGCTGGCCAAAGACATGAAAGCTACAATTCAACGTTATTTTGGCTTACAATAGCTGATACACTATGGCAGAGTATAGTTGTGTTCTATGTTCCTCTTTTTGCGTACTGGAAAAGTGACATTGACGGTTCGAGTTTAGGAGATCTTTGGACCCTTGCAGTTGTGTTCCTGGTCAATATTCACTTGGCCATGGATGTTATTAGGTGGACTTGGGTCAGCCATGCATCTATTTGGGGGTCTATTATTGCAACTTGCATTTGTGTTATTATCATTGACGTCATTCCAGTGTTACCTGGTTACTGGTATGTATTACCATTGATGTCATCCCTTAAAAAAATTCATATCGTCTGATGTTATTTATGCAAATTTTTGGATTTTTCTTTGCAGGGCAATATTTGATCTTGCAAGCAAGGGATCATTCTGGGTTTGCTTGCTTGGCATGCAGATAGCAGCGGTTGTCCCTCGGTTTGGCGTAAAAATGTTCATACAACACTGTAAACCTTCTGATATTCAAATAGCAAGAGAAGCCGATAAGTTTGGAAGTTCAATGGAGTTGGCCCGTCAAGAAATAGAATTGAATCCATCTCGAAGATGACCCGTTTTAATCTGGTTCATTGCAATTCTTTTGTTTTTGTTTTATTTTATCTTGATATTCTTTAGGTTGGTAGGGAAACAAATTGTTCTCTTGCTTGCCAGTGGCATTAGCTGTGTACTGTTTCTAGGTTTGTATTACTGTAGATTACCATTATTTATGACCAGAAATCGGATGCATGTTGCATCAATGTTTCTTTTGAAGTTGGTCTAAATAGAAATACCGGACATTGTATGTTTCTGCCTCTATCAATGAAACTTTTACCTAACTTTCCAAGCTTCTTGCATAGACTTGTGTAGATTATAGCTTACACAATGGATGTTGTATGTGGTATAAGTAGTGGTATATATATATATATGGATGGGTTAAAATGAGAACCACCTTGAGTTCTAATAACCGTGAGAATTAGGCCATTCAAATGGTTTTTCTGAATTTTTTTCCTCAAAAGTCATAAAAAAATCACTTGTTTCAGCAAAAAAAAAGCTAAAAAAATGCCACATACACACATTTACATGAGGCGTTAAAAAATATTTATATTCGTACAAAATTTACACCGTTCTCACACTTTTCACCGTTTCCCTAAATCCTGACCCTATATGGAAGTGTAGAATACAAATCCCCTAATCATACATTATGTACGCGATCATAATAGCCCTACACGTGTCTCTGATTCAGTTTTCCTACATAAGGGTATATCAGACAATCCATTCAATCAGCACAGGGAAAATTAGACAATTCCTTCAACAAACAGATCACGAGTTTGTTACACCACTATCTCGTAATTATGAATCGTATTAGTTTCAAATACTCACAATTTTAAAAACTATACATTGCGGTTTTCATTTATTCGATATTAGGGTTTGATCGATTGTTGTTTTCAATGGATCCAGCACCGGACGAAACACAGATGTCGATTTCGAAGATGCTGAATTCGTCATTAAGCATGTTCAACTGGGTGGTGAGCAGAGAGTTACGATTGAGGAAGTTAGGAACCCTAATTATGCAAATGCAAATGTTGTAATTGAGGGTTCCAATAGTAAGTTCCTAATTCAGATGTTTAAATGTTCTTATTTTTTATACTTGGTTTAATGATTTGGTGTTTGATAGTAATTGATTGGAAGGTTTTTAATATTATTAGAGGCTAACTGATATGGAATCAAAATGTTTAACTTCGCATGTGATGTGTGACATCCCGGAAAATCAGGTATCTTTCTTGATCTAGTTCTTGTTATGTGTTTACGTTAGGTGGTTATAAATTAGTTATTTGGAAATTTAAACCCGATTAACCTTATATATTTGTTACGTGTCAATAAATAGAGGGGGTTAAATGTAATTGTCTATTAGTATAGGGTTATAGTGAATAGTTCAATTTGTATATAGACTCGATTTGTGAACAGAATTGATCATCGAATGAATTGAGTTTTCCTCTTCTCTTGTGTTCTTCTTCTCTATCTTTCGATCATCTACTGTTATTATGAAACTGTTCGTAACAATGGTATCAGAGCTCTCAATCCTCTCGACTGTGGGCTAGACAATAACAAATCAAACAAGAAGGTGGCAAAATATATGCGGCAACAACATGAATCAAGATCTACAGCAGCAGCGATCAACAGAGGTTTCAACATCAAATTAGGGTAACGACATTTAACAATCATAGCAGTTTTCAATAAGCAACAATCGATTCAACAATCAAGCGGTTCATCTTTGGGAATTAGGGCAACGCAGCAACAAGATTCAAGAACCGTTAAAGATTACTTTGATTCAATTTTGTTCATCTGAGAAATCAACAAACGAAGTAAAATGGAGCAGTTAATGGCATATAATCAGGAAGGTATCGTTAAAGATTACTGTGATTCGTTTCAAGTCTTATTCGATCAGGTTAGAAATCGTGAAGAAATTTCTGAATTCTATGCTATATACCTATTCATATGTGGTTTAGAACCGGGAATTAGGAAAATCTTTACTAGATGGCATCAATATAGCTACACTAAGGTGAAAGATGTGATTTCATTGGCTTTAAAAATTGATTCTAATAGCTTGCAAGATTCTTTTTCTCCATTTGATCCTAATTCTACTTTTTATAAGAAAGATTTGGAGTTTGATATTAACATCACTCTTGAGGAATTGATGAAAGATAATGAGTTGTTTCGGAATGGAAAGATTCAAGAAACTTGTGATAATATTGTTCAAGAAACGATTGTAGATGAAGTGATTGATTATGTGCATAAAACAATTGAAGATGTATACATTCAAGATGAGTGTAGTGAAGATAAGTTGTATGGTGAAATGTCCAAAGGGGTTGGGAATGTGATTCAAGAATCATTGGATAGTGATGATTTAAAGAAAATTGAAGAAGCGATTGAAATAAATCGACAACCAGAAATGGATTCTTTGTTTGATGGGTTCCTAAACTTTTCGTTCCTTTACAAAATGCTTTTATATGATGAACAAGATACGGGTTGGGTGGATACCGGGTGGAGATGGACAAAGAGCTTGGTTCAAAGCTGCAGTATAAATATCCATAAAGGTGTGACTGTGTGGGTTTGGGATCCGGGTTCCATAATCCAAATTATGGGAACAAAAATCTTTGAAGGGGAAAGGCTAAGTAGAGGAGGTGGTGGTGAAGTTTGGTCGATATATCATCGGAGGTTTATTCGTTATTGTTTAGTGGATTCTCTTTTGGTCATTGGAGAATTATTGTATAGTTGGTACAGTACTACAGTTGGTACAGTGGATAAGAAAGGAGTTGCTCGATCTTTTCTACGAATATTTTTTGGGACAACATTACAGTGGTGTAGCAACCAGAATTACAATTTGCTCGAGATCATTAGGCTTGAGTGGGGTATTCAACTTTTAACACATCAGTTCACTCTATTGATGTGGGGTACTCAAAAGATATTCGTGAAGTTTCTAGAAGAAAATCCATAAAGTTGTCTCGCTACAGTTTGTTGAAGTACCAACAAGAACCAATGTTCTCGAATATCAAAAACTCACTAGTCAAGTTCATGAAATTTTGGATTGGATGAATGGTAGATTTGGGACATCGACTACTGTGCCTCTTCACCATATGGATCGCTCCCTTGATTTTGATGCTTCATGGGCCATTCTTGTTAACTCATGGAATATAACTGAAGTAGCAGCAGCTTCCATAGGTAATGCATTGAATATATCAGCCGAAGAAAAATGCCATTTGCATAAATCTTTACACATCATGGCCCATAATCAGTGTAATAATCTGAAGGGACCTGGAATTTCAGTTGGTGTATTACCATCATCGGTTGACCAACTCGTTATTCTAAGGGTCAGAAAAATCAATGGCTAGCAGAAGGTAACATCCGCAGGGAACAATATAATGGAAGTCATTTTGATGAAGGTGATAATGAGACCAACATGGAAGGCTGGGCAGTGTGATTGGGATGAACAGAGTCGACTAACCACTCTTTGGCTAGGAATGAAGTTAGGAGCTGATAATATTGATGTTGGATGGAAGTCTGACATTGTGAAGCTTGCAACAACTGTTGCAGGTATAACTAAGAAAGAAACTATAGATCATTGCTTTAATAAGGTTGATCCAGTTGCCAAGTCAATAGGAGCAGTTAGTTGTAATACAAACTATATAGGAGCTAATTTTGCCATTGATGAGGGTCTCTGAGCTTCTAGCGTTAAAAATAGTTCAGGTCCAACTATTATGTTCTTCAAAGGTAGTGCCATAAATGTTGAAAATTGTCTTGAGCTGGTGCACTTTATGTTACAAAAGGAACATTGCTATTTTTTCATGCTTTGTTACAGTGGTTATAATGCTAGTAAATGTCATCCTTCTCAACAAGGAATCAGTCGGGATGCACATGCTGCTCTGGATACATATATATCCACTTCTCAGATAATAATAGTTGGACGAACTCTTGATGGGGCTGTTGGTGCTATGGTTATTAGAAATAATCAAGAAAGGGTGGTTGCATTAATATTACGAAACACTTTTACTTCAACTCTAGATATGGCTGGATCTTTATTACATTTTTTTAAAGTGGTTTATGCTTCTCTTCTTGGCACAAGACATGTTGCAACAGCTGATTGTGGCCGCTTTCGATTTTCGGAAAGGGGTTGTGAATTGAAAAGTTTTTTGCACCTACTGTTGTTATATATGTTTGGTGTTCAGGGGACTATTACTGTTAACAGTCCACATCTACAGATGTCTTTCAGTAGACAATTGTTTTCAAATTTTGAGAATAGTGAATTGAAGGATACTCTTGTAGACTTCTGCAATGTTACCATTACCTGTTTTACTATGGAGGCTTAAGGTCAAGAAGCATAATGATCAGAATTTGGTTGACTTTTTTTTATGATTCTTGAGGTCAAGAATCTTTAGAAGGGGAAAGTATTGTTACGTGTCAAACAATAGAGGGGGTTAAATGTAATTGTCTATTAGTATAGGGTTATAGTGAATAGTTCAATTTGTATATAGACTCGAGTTGTGAACAGAATTGATCATCGAATGAATTGAGTTTTCCTCTTCTCTTTTGTTCTTCTTCTCTATCTTTCGATCATCTACTGTTATTACGAAACTGTTCGTAACAATTAATCCTGAGTTGACTTCACCATTGGTGATGGATTGATTGCTTTGCAGAACAAAAGTGTTATAATCCAATCCGATCCAATAATAACATTCAGAAGTGATTTAATCTAGTCACTAAATAACATAAAAAAAAAGAAAAAGAAACAAATAATATGATATGGTGAGTGGTGACAATATGTCGATTCAAATATACATCAATATGCCACCTACTGTACACCTCCACTCCTTTTCTTTTGGTTTCGGCCTTAGCTAAACAAATCCATGACCCCAGCCTTCATCAGCCCAATATGCTCCAGCCCATATATTTTCCCAAACCGCCATGCGTGTGTGTAGTATAATATAATCTCAAAACATAGAAATCAAATCAAAAACCTCCTCACTATCGCCCTACCTAGCGATCCTCAAAACCTAACTTCCGTTTCTCTCCTTCGGTGAGCACCGATCGTCGGTAAGCACCCTCCCTCCTTCTCGTTTACACACTAGAGTAACGTAGTTATCATGGTCTCAGTTCGATTTCGTGTTTTCGGTATGAGTATGTGGGGTTATATGTGTGTCGAGATGGTTGGTATATGCTTGGAAGTTAACTGTTAGTCTGATTGATATAACTATATGTTAATATGTATGTTTGGGGTTATATGTGTGTCGAGATGGTTGGTATATGCTTGGAAGTTAACTGTTAGTCTGATTGATATAACTATATGTTAATATGTATGTTTGTTCACATGTATACATGGAAGTTAATTAGCTAACTGTTAATATGTATGAGTGTATGAGTGTGTGATCGTGTATATTTATGCTCATATGTAGAACCGTAGACGTAGGTGTAACCATAACCATAAGTATATGTGAAGTTGAAGTATGTACAGCCGTATGGAATGGATAATTTTATTTATGTGTGTAGCCGCATGTACGTAAAGATAAGAATGTGTGTAGGGGTAGCCATGGTATATTTATAGGTGTGTAGCCGTATACGTGTGTAGACGTGTTTGTAAATGTAACCGATTGTACATATGTATTCATGGGTGAAGTGTGGGTGTCCGGATATGAACATGTATGTGTACGGTATGACATGTAGGGTTGGTAGGATACATGAAAAACAATTTAAAATAAGTAATGTTTCATTCAGCGATTTTCTGCAGAAAATGCGCCAACTTCCGTAGTCTTTTTCAGGACTTAAACTTATCGAAACTCTATGTTTTTTGAGCCTAAAATCAAGTATTCGGAAGTAGCTTTCAAACCGAATTGATTTCATATTCTTCGGACAGGTCTAAGTATTTTTAACGGATTAAATCGCAAAACTGCTCTAAGCTGTCATTTTCTACAGAAAATGCAGCTCATGTTTCGTTGGTTTCGCGTCAGTCGGATAAACGTAGATTTTTAAATAAACAATTCTGCAAACAAGGTCAGATTATGACGAATCTGATCACTGTTTGGCGCAATATTTTTCATGGAAAATCCGTAAGGAGTTTGGTCACCAAATTTTTACACAATAGTCGATGCTCCGATTGACACGTTCTGTAATATTTCGGGAATTTTCTTGTACACGAACTATTCCGGATAACACTCCAAAAACTGTCCGAAAATGCACCTATATTGCTGAATTTTTATTGAAGAGTATTTAAAATCTTTCGTGACACTTGTGTTGTCGCTAAGCGATGTCATGATAGATGCGTGCATGATAATTAGTATTGTATGATTCAATGTGCTACGTTCTATAGACGTGTAGGATTCGTGTTTCCGCGTGAGCACACACACTAACTCTTAAATGGTAACCATAATAGGATGTGGTTGACCATACAAGCTCAAGTAATTTAATCTTCCGAGCTAAACTAAGATGAGTTTACACATTTTACTAAAAGCATGTATTCCCGGTGGTTAGGAACAACACTTTCCCTGGTTTGGGATTGCCTAGTATTCCTGGGGATGGAATAATGTTAATTTACTATTTATACTGCATGTCTTTAGCGGACTAAACGAAACTCTATCTGAAAGTCCCCGCACATTTATACCGATTAATCGTCGGGGCCTGGTGAACGGGATATTAGTTAGTAGCGCTATTAGGTTTGACAAACCTCATAGGGTGCCGCAGAGGACGGGAGTGAACTTTTATGCCTGGGCAACTGGTCAATGATGATAAACATTGACTTGGGGCACCAACAACATTACAGTTAATTTCGGTATGGCACAGTTTAGTAGCTTAAAGATGGGGTAGCTCCCCATGACATGTTTTATAAAACCGAGTAACTTAACAACCTACGTTTTTTGAAACAACACTGATAAACTGTGAACTCGCCAACTTTATGTTGACACACTACTACATGCTTTGCAGGTCGTTAGGTATATTGCAGGAGCTTGCACAGTGGGAGTGTCGTTGATGCGGAGGATCATTGATGGGTTTTTATTAAACAATTATGGTTTTATACTTTTGTTTGGAATTTGAACTTTATGCTTCTTCCGCTGATACTTAGACTTTGTTTTGGACTCTTGAACACTTAGTCACTAATCGTATTGATTGTGATGGGTTTTACTTATTCTAAATAAATTGTTCAATATGATTGGTGGCATGATCCTGGTCAGTCACACGCCTCGCGGTAATACTCCGCATGTGGAAATTTGAGGGTGTGACAGATTGGTATCAGAGCCATTGGTTATAGTGAACTCGGTTTTAAAAAGGAAAAGTCTTTTTGATAAAAACCAGACTATAACCTGTTTCGTACTAAATGATCCGCAACGACGCTACGCTCCATGTGCAAGACTCGACACTTTAGATTGTATAGCACATGTATGTGCCTATTTGATACCTACTTGATGTATTACGTGTGGTATGTTTAGTCTTAGGGTTTTAGTGGCAAGATGTCTATTAACCCTAACGTGCTCTCTCTAAAACCTAACTATTTACTTGGAACTTTATGTATTGTGGTCAAACTCTCTTCTGTTTTTTCCCTCACACCACCACGACGCCGTCCTCATTTATGTTTTGTGGGTGTGAAGAAAATGAACGGACGCGGCAGAGGCGGTGTAATTTTGACTATGGACCAGCTGACGGCCCTGATTAACGCTCGAGTAGCTGAGGCTTTGGCAGCTAACCCAGGAGGTTAACCTGCGCCCACTCAATCCCAAGTTGGTACTTTTAAGACGTTCATGGAATGCAAACCTCACATATTCAACGGAACCGAAGGACTAATAGGCCTTCTACACTGGATAAGCACACAACCTATGCCAGTGTGCGAAGCATCGCAGTAGACAACGAATTCCTCAATGCCTTCAGGCAGAGTTAGCACTGGAGCATTGCTTAACTTGTGCTTAAGAATCTCAAAGGATTTTTGTTGTTTTGGACCCTTGTTTAACTTAACATTTTTACGGGTCATTGTAGTTAAAAGAGTGGCTATCTTGAAAAGTTCTCAATAAACCTCCTATAATAACCAGCCAAATGTGACACCTGTGTCACTTCAACCATCAAACAAATACCAAACCAATGAAATATTGTAATTTCATACTTGGGATTTGTATAAATATGTGTATCATTTGCACATATCAATTCTTGATCGATTTCGAGCTCTAAATCGCTTTCTGGAAGGTTATACGGGAACTGATGCGTAAATATAACCAGTTTAATGCAACAAACACTCTAGAACAGTGACATAGGCTTAACATACCTTAAATAACCTTTACATAACTTAGAAATAAGTTTTGGATGGTTTGGTGTGTCGAAATCAAGTTTATTCGCTTACAGGGACTAATTTCGACAAACTGTGAAAGTATGTCGATTCGTACTGTAACGAACATTCTGGAACTTGATCATAAGTTAAACATACCCTAAATATCCTTTACATGGCTTATAAATAGTCTTTGAGAGGTTCGGTATGCTAAAATAAACTTATTTGATCAATAGAGACTAAAAGCGTCAAAAGTGCATAAGTTTGCATTTTCGCGCATATCTTACGTTCTGAATATATCCAGACATACAAAAATTTATGTAATCATTAAAATATTTTATTTTTGTGATTGGCATGATAAAATTCCATTCGTCGCGTAATTTGGATCGTTTTTGCGTTTATTACGATTTCCGTCGTAATTAACCAAACAACGCAACCGTACGACCAAACGAACCGACATCCGAGATGTTTTTGAGCATATTTTAAGTTTCCTATACTTTAACTTTATTTTAGAGCCTTGAAATGGGGTTAACGGGGCTTAAAAGTGCAAAAAAATCAAGTTTTACATGTGCAGGGACCATTTTTGAAATTTCTGGCAGATACATTGAACTTGGTCTATTTTTGAGATTTTGATGGTTTTAACCCATGGTTTTGCACCCTATGGGCTGGTATTTGATGGTTTTACATGTTCCCATGGTATTCTAAAACTTTGGGCCCAAGTGTAAGGCCATGATTAAAGCACGGTTCTCGATAAACGATCTTAACGGTGGACCGAATCCTATATATACCCACCTCATTTTCATTCTTTCCTCACACATGATCTAATTTTCTCTAAGTTGAAGCTCCAATTCTTCATACCTGAGAATTTATAGATCATATCTTCCTAGCTTGGACCCTTTGTAAGCTTCTTTCGTTCTTTTATGCGTTTTTAAGCGTAAAAGTCAAACAGTGTTTGACTTTCTGCTTTGACCAGTCTATGGTCAACACGAAGTTCATTTGAACTTCGTAACATGAGCGTAATCACGATGGTTATAGTCTCTTGTGACTATACCTACTGATTACCACGTTATTTAGGCGTAGTGACGAGCAGTGTTTTAAAAAACGGTAAATACTGGCCGGTTATACCGGTATTACCGGTTCCAGATGCAAATCCGGTACGAAACATCCCGGTAAATAAGTGAAACGGCATAAGATTTGTACCGGCGGTAAAATCCGGTATACCGGTTTGAACCGTAATACCGGTACCGGCCCATGGTTATTTTGGTTTGGGTTTTTTATTCTAGAGTTTCATCAGATACATATACCATTAATCGACATTCAAAACTATTATTACTTATGGTTCTTCACTTCATCCACAAGATTCAACTCCATTTTCATCGGTTCATCACTCCACCTTCATCGTGCTTCCAGTTCCATCTTCATCGGTAGTTTTACTTATTTCAGTAAAATAATCTGAGAGTAGACTTGAAGCAATTCGATGTATCTCTCTCTCTCTCTCTCTCTCCATATATATGTATGTATGTATGTATGTCTATACGGAATGTTATGTGAAAGATTGTGTTTTGAAACTTGAAAAAGAAAGAGGACATGATAATAGTTATAAAACTGATAAGTTATGTCAATATAATTCATGTACGTATGTATCTCTATGAAATTATAGATTTAACTAGTTCATCCGGTTGAACCACCCGGTACAACCCGATTGAACCATTTTTAAAGCCATCCCGGTATGATTTAAAAACCGGTTTTTAAAACATTGGTGACGAGTCATAGTTTTAGTAAAAAATGCGTATTTTTGCGTATTTTGCAACCAAACTATTATTGGGTATCAAGACCCTTTGTCTTGATATCAAACTTGTTTTTAAACTTTTTTAAACATGTTTTAACATGTTTAACTCGTCACTTATAGATTAGTGCTTATATAGGGTCGTAAGATAAGCGGTCTAAACAACCGCTTAGACTTTCAAACCCGACCCGTTTGGTCAATCAGTAGGATTCGACCAAACATATTTTGTGACCATAGTTGTATAGGGAATAACCTTCCGAGGTTATACCTTATGGTCACTTCGTTTAAGTAGTTGTATGATAGATAGTTTATATGCCTTAGGAAAATGACCAAAATGCCCTTTTATGCATAATTAATATTTAAGCATATGTAACCCAAACTTTTGTCATTTAACTGATTATGCAACATAATTAAACATGTTTAGGCATATAATACTTGTCATAGGACTAGTTAGGCGGTCCGAACGCGTTTTACGCGAACGACGCGTTAAAGTAGCGTAAGCTACCTAAACGGGTCGTAATGGGTCGTAAGCACTTAGGTTAGGTTTCGTTTTAGTATGTAGGCTTTGTTAAACCATATCATATGAGTTCCAATACTCATTTGGTTTATAAAACCTCATCCTATCCGATCTTCCGATTTAGGTCCGGTTTATTTACTTAGTTACCTATATTAGGTGCCGTTTGATTCCGTGATGCCTCTAGCCTGCTTGGTAGTTGTTCAAGACTTCTAAGCACTCTCAAGTGAGTACATAGTCCCCTCTTTTACTGTTTTCAATGTTTTGGGGTGAAGCATGTGTACCTAATTGTTATGTTCATGATTTCAAAAGTATAATTGATTATAAATATTAGTACTTATCTTTTGATAAACTAAATGATTATTTATGGTTTAAACTCTAATTTTTCAAAGATTATAAAATTAATTGTTGGATAATACTTATTTTATGTTCACCAGACCGGTTGGTAGTATGATATAGCGCTATAGGATTTGACACCCCATTCCTGTTGTCATAGAATGTCAGAAACCGATATTTTATCCAAATAGGGATTGCCTTTGTGGTATTTATATAGTCTCAAAGGTGTATTTTGATGCACTCAGGTCTGAATGAATTCTTAAATCATATTTTTATTGTATATTTAGTTATACTCCCAAAAGTATAGTTTGATATGCTCTCATATGTGATAATGTACAAAACCAACATATATTTTGTTAATTAATAAAACATAGTTTGATATGTTATTTATAAAATAAAACATAGTTTAATATGTTATTTATAAAACCAAAACATAGTTTAATATGTTATTTATAAAACCAACGCATAGTTTAATATGTTATTAATAAAACCAAAGTATACTTTTGATATACTACTGAAAATTATTATTTGACGACTAAAGTATATTTAATATACTATTTGTTTAACGATTTTGGAACTGAAATATATTTTAATATATTACTTATTCGACTTTCTTAAAACCAAAGTATATTTTATATATATATATATACTATAAACCTTTTTATCAAAATATTGTTTTACAAACAATATATTTTATTCAAACTCATTTTACTTAATTATTTATTTATGCATTATTCTTTTATATTATCTGATTTCTTATAAATTTTAAAATGATTTATAAAAGAAAATATTTTAAGGATCATGACTATTTTGATTAAATATTTTTCTCTAAACTTACAAGTCATGAATCCTATTATAATAAAACCTATGTATCTCACAGGCATTTTTATGCTGACGTACATATTTTTACACATGTTTCAGGTGCTATTATGTGATGATTGTTGATGCATGCTATACATAGGATGGACTCGTACCTTAGTGACTTTAAAACTTGAAAGATAATAATATTATTTGTCTGATTTGTAATAAAACAATGAGTTCAATAATTCAATAAAACAAAATTATTTAATCCATGGTTGTGAAACAATGATTCTGTTACAACACTCCCCGATGTTTCCGCCATGATTTGTTGTTTAACATGGTCGGGGTGTGACAGAAAAGTTGGTATCAGAGCAATGGGTATAGGGAATTAGGTTATTAGTAATGCTTTGACCTAGACTATAACCTTCCTAGGACCCTAACACAAGTTATTTTGTGTTTAGATCTTAAAACAATACCGTCACTTATCCTTAGGTGACAACCACAACAAGAACACAAAGTTCGAATCCGCTTTGAAAACTAATCATCTGTTCTAGGATGATTTATTATATGGTTTTGAACCCTCTAAATTTTCAAAATCTCGTCAAAGTTTGGTCTAAATAATGTGAACACGTGCAAACTGGAAGGGTGGGTGCCTGTACCCTGGGTCTTCTGTCTAAGGCTAGAGTGTTCGTACAAATCCGCAGTATCGGACCAGTCACTCTTACCTGGTAACTCTTGGGGTGAGTGTCCACTTATAGGAGAGCATGTCTTCGCGATACATTATATTGACCCATTTACTTTGATTAGTCACCGTCTCATTTGTTTGCCTTAGGTAACAAACAAATGATCACAATTTCTATGCGTTGTCATTCTGTTTTGATTATCCGATATCATTTCACTTGTTTCCTCTCATATCTTTCATTACCTTCATGATGCCTCTTTATCGCAACAACAATGTCCGAACTAGGTGCTACAATTGCCCAACAAATAGACGTCGTACTCCAAAGGACCGTTTATTTAGCTATCACCATGGCTCGCCTCAGGGATGAAGCTTTACAAGGGAACTGCTCTTTGATGCAATCGATGCCATCGTCATCATCCGAATCAAATATCCTGTTTCAAATGTACCCACGGTGGACGATGGAGACATTTGGTTAACATGTGTCGCTTTGCTATCCAAAACAAAGCTGTTGCAAATCCTGTCGCTGCTCAAACTCCAAATTCTGCTTCATATGTCGCCTGGCATATCTAGTACCTCAACCTCATGAACTTTCTACCTTGTGTATCGACTTAAGCACGTTTAGTGCAAGGTTTCGAAACACCTCTCGTTACACAAATTCCAAAATCCAAAATAGGATCTTTCTATCCTCATAATTAGATCCTTGTGGATAAACATCGCTCTAATCGGAGCCCTTAATTGAATTGTTCGTATGCCTTAATACGTATATTACGATTTGTGACATCTGTTCTTGTAATCATTGTAAACGATTCAGTTATCAATGAAATAAAGTTATTTGATCCCAATGTTTGTTTGTTTATGTTTTACATTTTTCATGTTTTGACTTTTATTCAATTTCAAACTCTATATCGCTTTCTGGAGAGTTATACGCAAACTGGTGCGTAAACGTAATCAGTTTAACGCGAAAAATACTCCGGAACACCAACATATGCTTAACATACCTTAAATAACCTTTACATAACTTAGAAATAAGTTTTGAAGGCTTTGGTATGGCAAAATCTAGTTAATTCGCTTACAGGGACTAAAATTGACAAACTGCGAAAGTATGCCAATTTGAACTGTAACGAACATTCCGGAACATGGCCATAAGTTAAAAACACCTTAAATATCCTTTACATAGCTTAGAAATAAGCTTTGAGGGGTTTGGTGTGCTAAAATAAACTCTATGTTCATTCAGGGACTAAAAGCGTCAAAAAGTGCATAAGTTTGCATTTTCGCGCATATCTCACGTTCTGAATACATCCGGACATCCAAAATTTTATGTAATCATTAAAATATTTTATTTTAGTGATTGGCATGATAAAATTCCATTCGTCGCATAATTTGGATCGTTTTTCGCAATTGTTCGTGTTTCGTCGTAATTAACCGAACAACGCAACCGTACGACCAAACGAACCGACATCTGAGATATTTTTGAGCATGTTTCATGTTCCCTATACTTTAAATTCATTTTAGAGCCTTGAAATGGGATTAACGGGGCTTAAACGTGTCAAAAATGCATCAAAAACCATGTTTTGCACATTCAGGGACCAGAATTGACATTCTGCCAAAGTTATCTTAGGAAGGGACCAAAATGAAAAATCTAAATTCCAGTTTGTTCCATCTTTTCCCCTCATTTGCACATGGTTTTAATGAAACTATGGGCTCCCATGGTTTCACAAAACCATGGGCACATGTGTACGAATGAGATCGAAGCTCATTTTACGATGAACGATCTTAACGGTTGTGCAAAAACTATAAATACCCTACCCCCCTTCACTCAAAACTCACACCTTGATCTGATTTCTCTCTAAGTTGAAGTGATTTCACTTCATACCTGAGAATAATCGGGTCAAACTTCCGTTCTTGGACCTTTTGTAAGTCCTCTTTCGTTCTTTTACGCGTTTTAGCGTGAAAGTCAAACATTGTTTGGCTTTCAGCTTTGACCAGTTTATGGTCAACATGAATTTCATTTGAACTTCATAATGTGAGCGTAATCACGATGGTTATAGTCCCTAGTGACTATACCTATTGATTACCACGTTATCTAGGCTCAGTGACGAGTCGTAGTTTCGGGCAAAATGCGTGTTCTCGCGTATTTTGTAACCAAACTACTCTAGGATATCAAAACCATTTGTTTTGATATCAAAACTTGTTTTCTAACTTAACTAAACATGTTCTAGCATGTTTAGCTCGTCACTTTTATATTTGTGCTTGTTTAGGGTCGTAAGGGTAAGCGATCTAATAAATCGCTTATGCTTTCGAACCCGACCCATTTGGTCGATCATTAGGATCCGACCAAACACTTTAGGTGACCATAGTAGTATAGGGAATAACCTTCCGGGGTTATACCTTATGGTCACGTCGTTTAAGTAGTTGTATGATAGGTAGTATATATGCCTTAGGTAAATTACCAAAATGCTCTTTTTATGTTAAAATTCATTTTAAGCCTATGTAACATAACTTTTGCCATCTAAACTGATTTGGTAACAATATTAAACATGTTAAGGCATATCTTACTTGTTATGGGGCTAGTTAGGCGGTCCGAACGCGTTTTACGCAAACGACGCGTTAAAGTAGCATAACCTACCTAAACGGGTCGTAAAGGGTCAAAAGCACTTAGGCTAGGTTTCGTTTTAGTATGTAGGCTTTGTTAAACCATATTACATGAGTTCCTACACTTATTTGGTTTACGAACCCTCGTACTACCCGATCCTCCGAATAGGTTCGTTTATTAATGTAGTTACCTATATTAGGTGCCGTTTGATTCCGTAATCTTCTAGCTTTGCTTGGTGGATATCTAAAGTCTATTGAGCAATCTCAAGTGAGTACATAGACCCCTATTTTACTGTTTTACAAACATTTTTGGGGTGAAACACATGTGCCTACTTGTTAATTTCATGCTTTCCGTGCTTTCATATCATATACTTGTTATGTTCATTAGTACATTATTAGTACATAATTTCATTTTGTTTTGCTATGTATGTTTACTTAGCATATTTAGCACATTGTTTTACATTACATCTTCTTTTGCTATGTATGTTTACTTGACA
This sequence comes from Helianthus tuberosus, assembly GCA_030545235.1. Taxonomy (NCBI): domain Eukaryota; kingdom Viridiplantae; phylum Streptophyta; class Magnoliopsida; order Asterales; family Asteraceae; genus Helianthus; species Helianthus tuberosus. The sequence continues at coordinate 64,187,951 of CM060420.1, forward strand.
TGATAGCACATTGATTTACATGACTTTTTCTGCTTCATATGTTTACTTAGCATATTTAGCACATTGATTTACATGACTTTTTCTGCTATGTATGTTTACTTAGCATATTTAGCACATTGATTTACATGACTTTTCTGCTTTGTATGTTAACTTAGCATACTTAGTACATTACTTTCATTACATGTCTGTTTTGGTATGACATTTGGTTTGTACAACGGGACTAAACTACATTCATTAACATTAGCTACGCCGCTCGGTAGTAAGTAATGGTACCATAGGACTTGACAAATCCCGTTCCTGACATCCTAGGTTTGTTTGGGTGTAAGGAATGACTGAATCCGAAAACATTTATTTTGATAACCTTGACTGAAAGGGTTATCCGACTGTCTCAAGGCTTGAATGTATGCGTTAACTTACCACATAAGTGTTTGTATCAATAAAACATGTATTTATCTTACAAAACATAACTTTTGATTTATTCAAAATACTTTGTTTTGTACATTTTTACTGTGGTTTAAGTAGTCTTATTTTACTTACCATACATAACTTTTGTTTACACATTACATGACTTATATTCAACTTGGATTATACTGTGACATTTGACTATTAGACTAAAACATGGACATTTTACAATGTTGGTTGGTTTGAGTGACTTAAATAGCGAGGCGTGTGTAATATGATACAAATATGGTGGATACGCCGCTGGTACTTCCTATATATAAGTGTTTATATGATATTACATATCGTAGCGTCATTTAAACCACTTCAGTTTAAACATATTACATTTTGCAACACTTTTTCACTTAAACATTGTTTCACAAATAACTTGGTTCATTCAAACTCTTTTTACTTGGTTATTCTTATAACCACACACTATCCTTTTTTTTTTTCCATATATACATATCATCCGATTTTGCTATCGTTTTTCAAATGATTTATAAAACAAAACATTTAACAAGGTTCATGACTGATTTTCATTAAACTTTTCTCTAAACTCAAGTCATGAATCCTATTTTCTTAAAACTTATGTATCTCACAGGCATTTTTATGCTGACGTACCTATTTTCACATGTGTTTTCAGGAGATGCTGCTTAGGATGCTCGTGACACACTAGGGCGGACCTGTGCCTTAGAGACTTAAAATAAAGATAGACTTAGTTTAATTATGTTGTGAACTCTTTGGTTTTTGTTTTGAAACAATGTATTCCACCTTTGGTTGTTGAATAAAACATAACTTTTAAATGCCATGGTTGTGAAACAATAATTCTGTTGCAACACTCCCCGACGTTTCTGCCACGATTTGATGTTTTACGTGGTCGGGGTGTGACAGAAGAGTTGGTATCAGAGCCAATGGTTATAGGGAATTAGGTTATTAGTGACGCTTTGACCTAGACTATAACCTTTCTAGGACCCCAACACAAGTTATCTTGTGTTTAGATATAAAAAAAAACATGCACTTCACCTATCCTTAGGTGATCACCAAAACAAGAACCCAATCTTTCTAAAACGATTTTTGAAAAACAATCTTCTGTTTTTGGATAATTTATTACATGGTTTTGAACCCTCTTTTATAAGGTTTTGAACCCTTCCAGTTTGGTTTTTTGGCCTTGTGCCTTCAAATTTTCAAAATCTCGTCAAGGTTTTGGGTTTTAAATAATGTGAACACGTGCAAACTGGAAGAGTGAATGCCTGTATTCTGGGTTTTCTGTCTAGGCAAGCACTTCGTATATATCTCATCAGACGCGAGACCAGTTGTGCTTACCTGGGAATTCTTGGGATGAGTGTTCACTTATAGGCGAGCATGTCTTCGCGATACATTATTTTTTATCCATTTACTTTGATTAGTCACTGTGTGTCGTTTGTTTGCTTTGTGATACGGACGAATGACCACCATCTTTACTTTTGTTGATTTTTGTTTCATCTCATTCTTTTCATCTAAACATCTCACTCGTTCCTCTCGTGTTTCCTCTTTTAGAATGCCTCCTCGACGCGAAAATCCGATGCCTAATGCTGCCGAACTGGCAGAAATCATTGCGCAGCAAATGGCTACTCAATTCCCAAACCTCTTTGCTCAGTGGAACCAAGCCAACAACAACAATAATGCTCCATGCAATTTCAAGAGCTTTAACTCGGCTAAACCACTCAAGTTTAGTGGTACTGAGGGAGCAACTGGGCTTTTTCAATGGTTCGAGAGCATTGGGAGTACTTTCCGTCATGTTTTGCGTCCTGAGAATCGGAAAGTCGAGTTTGCTTCAAGCGTATTTCAGAAGAGGGCGCTTACATGGTGGAATGGGGTTATGAGAGACCGTGGCGCAGAAGTTGCTTTAGCGCAAACGTGGGCTGAACTTAGAACTCTTATGATGAGGGAGTTTTGTCCTCGTCATGAACTGCGAGCTTTGGAGAGGGAATTTGATGATTTAAATCAGGATAGTGGTGAGCACCGGGCATATACTGATAGATTTGAGGAGCTGAGTTTGCTATGCCCAACGATGGTTACCCCACTCGAGAAGGCTATCGAGAGGTATATCGATGGTCTACCTGACTCAGTGCAAGACATCGTTACTGGTAGTAACCCTACCACACTCCGTCAGGCAATCTAGCTGTCTGCGACATTGACTGAGTCGCAGATTCGGAAGAATAAGCTGCATTGAAAGGGTGACAAGGGCAAGAAACAGGCGTCTGACAAAGGGGATAGCAAGAAAGGTCAAAACAAAAAGGATAAGGATTCTGGATCCTCGAAGAGTTCAAGGAAGCGTAAGGCTTCCCAAAACTACGCCGTTACTGCACAGGCGAATCAAGCTGCACCAAATCAGTATGCGCAACCGCCTGCCAAGAAACCTTACCTTGGCAATGCACCTTTATGCAACAGGTGTAACGGTCATCATCAACCACACCTCTAGTGTCGTCAGTGCACCAACTGTGGAAGACCTGGTCATCTCGCTGACACCTGCCGCATTCCTGCCAATCAGAATCGGGCAGCTCAGAACCTGGCTCAACAAGTTGCTCAGCCTCTTGCTCAGCAACAAGGTCAAGCTGCACGACCTCACTACCCACCAGGTTCTTGTTACAACTGTGGGGATCTGACCCACTACCGCAATCAATGCCCAAGATTGGTGAATGCGAATCCAGCTCAGGCTCAGGCTCGAGGTCGAGTCTTCAACATGAATGCACAAGAGGCGCAAGCAGACAATGAAGTGGTTAACGGTACGTTCTTTGTTAATAATCAATCCGCATCTATTCTTTTTGATTCTGGTGCCGATAAGAGTTTTGTGTCGTTATCTTTTGAGCCATTGCTTCGCGTGTCTAGAACGAAACTAGGTAAACCCTTGACAGTAGAGGTTGCCAGTGGTGAACCCATTATTCTTGATTAAGTCCTTCGCAACTGCCAGTTGAACCTTAACAACCATCTTTTCCCTATCGACCTCACGCCAATGCAACTGGGAAGCTTCGACATTATAGTGGGTATGGATTGGTTAGCCAAGCATCGCGCAGAGGTAGTTTGTTTTGAGAAGATCGTTCGTGTGCCGCTCTCGTCAGGTGAGATCCTACAGGTTCATGGTGAGAAACCTGCTAGTAGCCTCAAGCTTATGTCTTGTTTCCAAGCTCAAAAGTATCTGCGAAAGAACTATGTGGCCTTCTTAGCACATGTTACAGCAGATAAAGGCAAAGGTAAGTCTATTCAAGATATCCCAGTTGTTTGGGATTATCCGGAGCTGTTCCCGGAAGAGTTACCTGGATTACCCCCAACACGCCAAGTCGAGTTCCGTATTGATCTTGTACCTGGTGCAAATCCTATTGCCAGAGCTCCATATCGTCTTGCACCGTCTGAGATGCAAGAACTGTCTAAACAGCTTCAAGAGCTTTCTGACAAAGGTTTTATCCGTCCTAGCTTTTCACCCTGGGGTGCTCCCGTTCTTTTTGTCAAGAAGAAGGATGGATCCTTCAGGATGTGCATCGATTGCCGTGAGCTTAACAAGCTTACCATCAAGAATCGATATCCCCTACCTCGCATTGATGATCTCTTTGATCAGTTACAGGGCGCTTCTTATTTCTCAAAGATTGATCTTCGCTCTGGGTATCATCAACTTCGTGTGCATGAAGAAGATATTCCCAAGACAGCTTTTCGCACTCGTTATGGGCATTATGAGTTCACAGTTATGCCATTCGGTTTGACTAATGCTCCTGCTGTTTTTATGGACTTGATGAATAGGGTTTGCAAGCCTTATTTAGATAAGTTCATCATTGTGTTTATTGATGACATCTTGATTTACTCTAAGACGCGAGCTGATCATGAGCAACATCTTCGTCTTACTCTGGAACTCCTAAAGAAAGAGCAACTTTTCGCCAAATTCTCCAAGTGTGAATTTTGGCTTAAAGAGGTTCAATTTTTGGGGCACATCGTTAACGAACAAGGTATTCATGTAAATCCCTCCAAGATCAGTGCGATTAAGGATTGGGATACGCCTACTACTCCTACCGAGGTTCGTTCTTTTCTTGGTCTTGCGGGTTATTACCGCCGCTTCATAAAGAACTTCTCAAAGATTGCAGTTCCCTTAACTGCTCTAACTCAGAAGAACAAACCCTTTGAATGGGGTTCTAAACAAGAAGTAGCGTTTCAGACCTTGAAGCAAAAACTTTGTGATGCACCTATCCTATCTTTGCCTGAAGGCAATGATGATTTCGTCGTTTATTGTGATGCATCGAAATTGGGTCTTGGCTGTGTTCTGATGCAAAGGAACAAAGTCATAGCCTACGCATCAAGGCAATTGAAGGTACATGAGAAAAACTACACCACTCATGATCTTGAGTTGGGTGCAGTTGTCTTCGCTCTCAAAATCTGGAGACACTATTTGTGTGGTACAAAATGTGTGGTTTTCACTGACCACAAAAGTCTTCAGCATATCTTTAATCAGAAAGAACTCAACATGAGGCAAAGACGTTGGGTTGAGCTTCTGAACGACTATGACTGCGAAATTCGCTACCATCCTGGTAAGGCGAATGTCGTAGCCGACGGATTAAGTCGTAAAGAACATATCAAGCTTCATTGTGTTCGTGTTCAATCTGATATTCAGGCTCGAGCTGATATTCAAGCCCGCATTTCTCAGGCTCAACATGCTTGTGTTTCACAAGACTTGATGGGTAAGGAATTACCCTATCACATTAAGCCTGATCTTGTTTTGAAGGACAATGGATCATACTATTTCATGGACCGTTTATGGGTCCCAAGCCAAGATGGTCTTCGCACTCTGCTTATGGATGAAGCTCATAAGTCTCGTTATTCTGTCCATCCTGGCTCAGACAAAATGTATAAGGATCTTCGTACTCAATATTGGTGGCCTGGTATGAAGAAGGACATTGCCTTGTACGTTTCAAAATGCCTTACTTATCTTAAGGTCAAGGCTGAACACCAACATCCTTCTGGTCTTTTGGAGCAACCAGAGATCCCAGTTTGGAAATGGGAAAACATCGCTATGGATCTCATTACCAAACTTCCGCGCACTAAGAAAGGTCATGATGCCATCTGGGTAGTCGTTGATCGTCTTACTAAGTCAGCGCATTTCTTGCCAATCCGTGAGGATTTTTCTGCTGAAGATCTGGCTAAAATCTATGTGGATGAAATCGTATCTCGACATGGGGTTCCTTTGAACATCATTTCTGACAGAGATGCTCGTTTCACTTCTCATTTTTGGAGAACCATGCAATCTGCTATGGGGACCCAACTTAATCTGAGCACATCTTATCATCCGCAAACAGATGGTCAATCTGAAAGAACAATCCAGACTCTGGAGGATATGCTTAGAGCTTGTGTGATCGATTTTGGTGGTAGTTGGGATTCACATCTTCCGTTGATTGAATTCTCCTACAACAACAGTTATCACTCCAGCATCAACATGGCTCCTTTCGAGGCTCTCTATGGTTGAAAATGTCGTTCACCAGTCTGCTGGAATGAGATCGGCGAGGCTCAGCTTACTGGACCTGCCCTCATTTTTGAGACAACTGACAAGATTAAGAAAGTTCGTGATAACCTTCAGACAGCTAGAAGCCGTCAAAAGAGTTACGCGGACCCAAAATGCAAGCCCTTGGAATTTCAAGCCGGTGATCGAGTATTACTTAAGGTCTCACCTTGGAAAGGTGTGATCAGATTTGGAAAGAAAGGAAAACTTGCACCTAGATATGTTGGACCATTCAAGATCGTCGAAAGAATCGGTAAGGTAGCCTACAGACTTGAGTTACCTCCTGAACTTGGAAATGTTCATCCAACCTTCCACGTGTCCAATCTCAGGAAGTGTCTAGCTGATGAGAACCTCCACATACCACTTGACGAAATTCGTGTTGATAAAACACTACATTTTGTTGAGAAGCCAGTGGAAATCATGGACCGTATGGTCAAATGGCTTAAACGCAAGCGCATCCCTTTGGTTAAAGTTCGCTGGGAATCTAAGCGTGGACCTGAGTTTACTTGGGAACGTGAATATCAAATGAAGGCGAAGTATCCGCATCTTTTCCCACGATTTCCTCTAAATAAATTTCGGGACGAAATTTCCACAAGTAGGGGAGACTGTGACATCTGTGCTTGTAATCATTGTAAACGATTCAGTTATCAATGAAATAAATTTATTTGATCCCAATGTTTGTTTGTTTATGTTTTACATTTTTCATGTTTTGACTTTTATTCAATTTCAAACTCTATATCGCTTTCTGGAGAGTTATACGCAAACTGGTGAGTAAACGTAATCAGTTTAACGCGAAAAATACTCCAGAACACCAACATATGCTTAACATACCTTAAATAACCTTTACATAACTTACAAATAAGTTTTGAAGGCTTTGGTATGGCAAAATCTAGTTAATTCGCTTACAGGGACTAAAATTGACAAACTGCGAAAGTATGCCAATTTGAACTGTAACGAACATTCCGGAACATGGCCATAAGTTAAAAACACCTTAAATATCCTTTACATAGCTTAGAAATAAGCTTTGAGGGGTTTGGTGTGCTAAAATAAACTCTATGTTCATTCAGGGACTAAAAGCGTCAAAAAGTGCATAAGTTTGCATTTTCGCGCATATCTCACGTTCTGAATACATCCGGACATCCAAAAGTTTATGTAATCATTAAAATATTTTATTTTAGTGATTGGCATGATAAAATTCCATTCGTCGCATAATTTAGATCGTTTTTCGCAATTGTTCGTGTTTCGTCGTAATTAACCGAACAACGCAACCGTACGACCAAACGAACCGACATCCGAGATATTTTTGAGCATATTTCATGTTCCCTATACTTTAAATTCATTTTAGAGCCTTGAAATGGGATTAACGGGGCTTAAACGTGTCAAAAATGCATCAAAAACCATGTTTTGCACATTCAGGGACCAGAATTGACATTCTGCCAAAGTTATCTTAGGAAGGGACCAAAATGAAAAATCTAAATTCCAGCTTGTTCCATCTGTTCCCCTCATTTGCACATGGTTTTAATGAAACTATGGGCTCCCATGGTTTCACAAAACCATGGGCACATGTGTACGAATGAGATCGAAGCTCATTTTACGATGAACGATCTTAACGGTTGTGCAAAAACTATAAATACCCTACCCCCCTTCACTCAAAACTCACACCTTGATCTGATTTCTCTCTAAGTTGAAGTGATTTCACTTCATACCTGAGAATAATCGGGTCAAACTTCCGTTCTTGGACCTTTTGTAAGTCCTCTTTCGTTCTTTTACGCGTTTTAGCGTGAAAGTCAAACATTGTTTGGCTTTCAGCTTTGACCAGTTTATGGTCAACATGAAGTTCATTTGAACTTCATAACGTGAGCGTAATCACGATGGTTATAGTCCCTAGTGACTATACCTATTGATTACCACGTTATCTAGGCTCAGTGACGAGTCGTAGTTTCGGGCAAAATGCGTGTTCTCGCGTATTTTGTAACCAAACTACTCTAATAAACTTTTGATTACCGTTTGTTTTGATATCAAAACTTGTTTTCTAACTTAACTAAACATGTTCTATCATGTTTAGCTCGTCACTTTTATATTTGTGCTTGTTTAGGGTCGTAAGGGTAAGCGATCTAATAAATCGCTTATGCTTTCGAACCCGACCCATTTGGTCGATCATTAGGATCTGACCAAACACTTTAGGTGACCATAGTAGTATAGGGAATAACCTTCCGGGGTTATACCTTATGGTCACGTCATTTAAGTAGTTGTATGATAGGTAGTATATATGCCTTAGGTAAATTACCAAAATGCTCTTTTTATGTTAAAATTCATTTTAAGCCTATGTAACATAACTTTTGCCATCTAAACTGATTTAGTAACAATATTAAACATGTTAAGGCATATCTTACTTGTCATGGGGCTAGTTAGGCGGTCCGAACGCGTTTTACGCAAACGACGCGTTAAAGTAGCATAACCTACCTAAACGGGTCGTAACGGGTCAAAAGCACTTAGGCTAAGTTTCGTTTTAGTATGTAGGCTTTGTTAAACCATATTACATGAGTTCCTACACTTATTTGGTTTACGAACCCTCGTACTACCCGATCCTCCGAATAGGTCCGTTTATTAATGTAGTTACCTATATTAGGTGCCGTTTGATTCCGTAATCTTCTAGCTTTGCTTGGTGGATATCTAAAGTCTATTGAGCAATCTCAAGTGAGTACATAGACCCCTATTTTACTGTTTTACAAACATTTTTGGGGTGAAACACATGTGCCTACTTGTTAATTTCATGCTTTCCGTGCTTTCATATCATATACTTGTTATGTTCATTAGTACATTATTAGTACATAATTTCATTTTGTTTTGCTATGTATGTTTACTTAGCATATTTAGCACATTGTTTTACATTACATCTTCTTTTGCTATGTATGTTTACTTGACATGATAGCACATTGATTTACATGACTTTTTCTGCTTCATATGTTTACTTAGCATAATTAGCACATTGATTTACATGACTTTTTCTGCTATGTATGTTTACTTAACATATTTAGCACATTGATTTACATGACTTTTCTGCTTTGTATGTTAACTTAGCATACTTAGTACATTACTTTCATTACATGTCTGTTTTGGTATGACATTTGGTTTGTACAACGGGACTAAACTACATTCATTAACATTAGCTACGCCGCTCGGTAGTAAGTAATGGTACCATAGGACTTGACAAATCCCGTTCCTGACATCCTAGGTTTGTTTGGGTGTAAGGAATGACTGAATCCGAAAACATTTCTTTTGATAACCTTGACTGAAAGGGTTATCCGACTGTCTCAAGGCTTGAATGTATGCGTTAACTTACCACATAAGTGTTTGTATCAATAAAACATGTATTTATCTTACAAAACATAACTTTTGATTTATTCAAAATACTTTGTTTTGTACATTTTTACTTGTGGTTTAAGTAGTCTTATTTTACTTACCATACATAACTTTTGTTTACACATTACATGACTTATATTCAACTTGGATTATACTGTGACATTTGACTATTAGACTAAAACATGGAAATTTTACAATGTTGGTTGGTTTGAGTGACTTAAATAACGAGTCGTGTGTAATATGATACAAATATGGTGGATACGCCGCTGGTACTTCCTATATATAAGTGTTTATATGATATTACATATCGTAGCATCATTTAAACCACTTCAGTTTAAACATATTACATTTTGCAACACTTTTTCACTTAAACATTGTTTCACAAATAACTTGGTTCATTCAAACTCTTTTTACTTGGTTATTCTTATAACCACACACTATCCTTTTTTTCCATATATACATATCATCCGATTTTGCTATCGTTTTTCAAATGATTTATAAAACAAAACATTTAACAAGGTTCATGACTGATTTTCATTAAACTTTTCTCTAAACTCAAGTCATGAATCCTATTTTCTTAAAACCTATGTATCTCACAGGCATTTTTATGCTGACGTACCTATTTTCACATGTGTTTTCAGGAGCTGCTGCTTAGGATTCTCGTGACACACTAGGGCGGACCTGTGCCTTAGAGACTTAAAATAAAGATAGACTTAGTTTAATTATGTTGTGAACTCTTTGGTTTTTGTTTTGAAACAATGTATTCCACCTTTGGTTGTTGAATAAAACATAACTTTTAAATGCCATGGTTGTGAAACAATAATTCTGTTGCAACACTCCCCGACGTTTCCGCCACGATTTGATGTTTTACGTGGTCGGGGTGTGACACGATTCAATAAGGACAAAGCCGAATTCTCATTAAGATCTTTCTATCTCCATAGTTAGATTCTTGAAGATGTTTAAAGTGCCAAATGAAATCCACGGATTGGATTCCTGGCATGCTTTAATACCCGTGTCCAAAGATAACAAATTAAAAATCAAGTTAAACAAATTATGTGATTATATGTGCTTATGTGATTCCTTTTATGTCTTGTGTTTTTGTGTAATCTGAATTTTCGTTATCTAAATCCTCATAGAATCTTCCATATCTCATATGAGGGATTCATAGTAGGATATCCAAAGGTACTATCTTAAATCCTTAATGGACTTCTACGTTGTAGTTAAGTCCCTTGGGTTATGAAGTACTATTCTATAAATTGGAACCCTTGAGTGGTCTAGTTAAACAAATTGATCCAAAAATCTGGTTAGGAATATCATGTGATGATATAATTGAAAAGATCCCTTAAGTGGTCTATTTAAGGAGATCGTACGACGGTCTAGTTAAGAAGATCATGTGTTGATCTAGTTAAAAAGATCGTTCGTTGATCTAGTTAAAAAGATCCTTTGGTGGTCTAGTCAAGTCGTTTCATGTTTATTCAATTGATTTTCCCCTACGCATTATGAAATGAACTGTGCGTACTGTGCAAGGAATTATGTAATTATGGATGCATACATAATTATGGAATTCAGTGCACAGAAATCACAGCAAATTTTGTCATGTGTTAAGACCTATAGTGATGAGAATAACGAAACGGGAACAATGTAGAAAGGAGCATGGTGGATACGCCGCTGGTACTTCCTATATATAAGTGTTCCTTATTACATTGCAAACGTAATGTTATTTAAGTTACTAGAAGTCCTGAACATTGACCAATGTCATTTTATCTTACACTCTCCAACTCTGATTTCAAGCACACACAAGTTTCCTATGATAAGTCTTCATGAGAAACGTTCTTCTGTCCGTAGTTCGAAACTCCATGTTTTGTTACTACAAGGACTTCACTTTGATAGTTGACAATTTTGCTAAGAATCCAAACATGGCCCAGAGTTTTACTTAGGGTTCGAGGGATTCATTCGAAAGCGAAACCATCACAGTTGTCTTCACAGTTTCCTCTAAAATTAAATTTCGGGACGAAATTTACTAAAGTAGGGGAGACTGTGACACCTGTGTCACTTCAACCATCAAAAAATACCAAAACAATGAAATATTGTAATTTCATACTTGGTATTTGTATAAATATGTGTATCATTTGCACATATCAATTCTTGATCGATTTCGAGCTCTAAATTGCTTTCTGGAAGGTTATACGCGAACTGATGCGTAAATATAACCATTTTAATGCAAAAAACACTCCAGAATAGTGACATAGGCTTAACATACCTTAAATAACCTTTACATAACTTAGAAATAAGTTTTGGATGGTTTGGTGTGTCGAAATCAAGTTTATTCACTTATAGGGACTAATTTCGACAAACTGTGAAAGTATGTCGATTCGTACTGTAACGAACATTCCGGAACTTTATAATAAGTTAAAAATACCCTAAATATCCTTTACATGGCTTATAAATAGGCTTTGAGGGGTTCGGTATGCTAAAATAAACTTATTTGATCAATAGAGACTAAAAGCGTCAAAAGTGCATAAGTTTGCATTTTCGCGCATATCTTACGTTCTGAATATATCCGGAAATCCAAAAATGTATGTAATCATTAAAATATTTTATTTTAGTGATTTTCATGATAAAATTCCATTCGTCGCGTAATTTGGATCGTTTTTGCGTTCATTACGATTTCCGTCGTAATTAACCGAACAACGCAACCGTACGACCAAACGAATCGACATCCGAGAAGTTTTTGAGCATATTTTAAGTTTCCTATACTTTAACTTTATTTTAGAGCCTTGAAATGGTTAACGGGGCTTAAAAGTGCAAAAAAACAAGTTTTACAAGTGCAGGGACCATTTTTGAAATTTCTGGCAGATACATTGAACTTTGTCCATTTTTGAGATTTTGATGGTTTTAACCCATGGTTTTGCACCCTATGTGCTGGTATTTGATGGTTTTATATGTTCCAATGGTATTCTAAAACCTTGGGCCCAAGTGTAAGGCCATGATTAAAGCACGGTTCTCGATAAACGATCTTAACGGTGGACCGAATCCTATATATACCCACCTCATTTTCATTCTTTCCTCACACATGATCTAATTTTCTATAAGTTGAAGCTCAAATGCTTTATACCTGAGAATTTATAGATCATATCTTCCAAGCTTGGACCCTTTGTAAGCTTCTTTCGTTCTTTTATGCGTTTTTAAGCGTAAAAGTCAAACAGTGTTTGACTTTCTGCTTTGACCAGTCTATGGTCAACACGAAGTTCGTTTGAACTTCGTAACATGAGCGTAATCACGATGGTTATAGTATCTTGTGACTATACCTACTGATTACCACGTTATTTAGGCGTAGTGATGAGTCATAGTTTCGGTCAAAATGCGTATTCTTGCGTATTTTGCAACCAAACTATTCTTTGGTATCAAGACCCTTTGTTTTGATATCAAACATGTTTTTAAACTTTGTTAAACATGTTTTAACATGTTTAACTCGTCTTTTTTAGATTAGTGCTTATATAGGGTCGTAAGATAAGCGGTCTAAACAACCGCTTAGATTTTCGAACCCGACCCGTTTGGTCAATTAGTAGGATTCGACCAAACATATTTTGTGACCATAGTTGTATAGGGAATAACCTTCTGAGGTTATACCTTATGGTCACTTCATTTAAGTAGTTGTATGATAGTTAGTTTATATGCCTTAGGAAAATGACCAAAATGCCCTTTTATGCATAATTAATATTTAAGCATATGTAACCCAAACTTTTGTCATTTAACTGTTATGCAACATAATTAAACATGATTAGGCATATAATACTTGTCATAGGACTAGTTAGGCGGTCCGAACGCGTTTTACGCGAACGACGCGTTAAAGTAGCGCAAGCTACCTAAACGGGTCGTAATGGGTCGTAAGCACTTAGGTTAGGTTTCGTTTTAGTATGTAGGCTTTGTTAAACCATATCATATGAGTTCCAATACTCATTTGGTTTACGAAACCTCATCCTATCCGATCTTCCGATTTAGGTCCGGTTTATTTACTTAGTTACCTATATTAGGTGCCGTTTGATTCCGTGATCCCTCTAGCCTGCTTGGTAGTTGTTCAAGACTTCTAAGCACTCTCAAGTGAGTACATAGTCCCCTATTTTACTGTTTTCAATATTTTGGGGTGAAGCATGTGTACCTAATTGTTATGTTCATGATTTCAAAAGTATAATTGATTATACATATTAGTACTTATCTTTTGATAAAGTATAGTTTGATATGCTCTCATATGTGATAATGTACAAAACCAACATATATTTTGTTAATTAATAAAACATAGTTTGATATGTTATTTATAAAACCAAAACATAGTTTAATATGTTATTTATAAAACCAAAACATAGTTTAATATGTTATTTATAAAACAAAAGCATAGTTTAATATGTTATTAATAAAACCAAAGTATACTTTTGATATACTACTGAAAATTATTATTTGACGACTAAAGTATATTTAATATACTATTTGTTTAACGATTTTGGAACTGAAATATATTTTAATATATTACTTATTATTATTCGACTTTCTTAAAACCAAAGTATATTTTATATATATACTATAAACCTTTTTATCAAAATATTGTTTTACAAACAATATATTTTATTCAAACTCATTTTACTTAATTATTTATTTATGCATTATTCTTTTATATTATCTGATTTCTTATAAATTTTAAAATGATTTATAAAAGAAAATATTTTAAGGATCATGACTATTTTTGATTAAATATTTTTCTCTAAACTTACAAGTCATGAATCCTATTATAATAAAACCTATGTATCTCACAAGCATTTTTATGCTGACGTACCTATTTTTACACATGTTTCAGGTGCTATTATGTGATGATTGTTGATGCATGCTATACATAGGATGGACTCGTACCTTAGCGACTTTAAAACTTGAAAGATAATAATATTATTTGTCTGATTTGTAATAAAACAATGAGTTCAATAATTCAATAAAACGAAATTATTTAATCCATGGTTGTGAAACAATGATTCTGTTACAACACTCCCCGACGTTTCCGCCATGATTTGTTGTTTTACGTGGTCGGGGTGTGACACCAAACCTAAGAAACTACGGATCTCAAAGGGTGTCTTAGGTGCCTCCCAGTTCACGATAGCTTCAATCTTGGCAGGATCCAATTGGATACCACGCTCACTAACCACATGTCCAAGAAATTGGACTTCGCGATGCCAGAACTCGCCCTTGTAGAACTTAGCATAAAGCTTCTCCTGCTGTAAAAGCTCAAGGATGCACCGTAGATTTTTCTCATGATCAGATTGATTACGAGAATAGACAAGTATGTCGTCTATGAAGACAGTGACAAACTTAACTAGATACGGCTTGCAGACTTTACTTTGTTCATGAGATCCATGAACGCTGCAGGTGCATTAGTGATCCCGAAAGGCATCACTAGAAACTCGTAGTGCCCGTATCTTGTTCTGAAGGTGGTTTTATGAACATCTTCACTTCTAACCTTCAGTTGATATCCCGACCTCAAGTCTATCTTAGAGAAAAAGCTTTCCCTTTACAGTTGGTCGAATAGATCATCGATCCTTGGCAAAAGATAACGATTCTTGATCGTTACCTTGTTCAGTTCACCGTAATCAATGCAGATGCATTGAACAGTCTTTCTTCTTCAAAAATAATATTGGAGCTCCCCAAGGCGATGATCTAGGTTGAATAAAACCTTTCTCCAAAAGCTCGACCAATTGGGTTCTCAATTCTTTCATTTTGGTCAGCGCTAAGCAATAAGGAGCTCTTGCAACTGGTGCAGCCCCAGGTAGGATGTCGATCCTGAACTCCACATGCCTCTCAGGAGGTAAACCTAGTAGTTCATCAGGTAAAAAATCTGGGTAATCTGAGATGGCAGAAATAGCTTCAATTTCAGCTTCGGTTTATCTACCGTCACCTGTGCCATGTAAATGACACATCCGCTCTTCAAACACTTGGATGCTTTAAGTATAGACACTTGTTCAGGCAATCCATAGTGTATATCTCCCTGAATGGTTATCATATCACCGGAAGGGGTTTTAATTTCGATGAGTTTCTTGCCGTAAGCGATTCTGGCTTGGTTATGCGATAACCAATCAATGCCCAAAACCATATACAACCCCGCCAATTTCATTGGAAGAAGAGATAAAGGAATAGAATGATTCTTAATGGACATAGAACATCCATCAAGAATGGAAGATGCAGTTTCTAAAGTTCCGTCAGCAAGTTCTACCTCATACGTAATATCTAGAGTTCTTGTGGGTAAGTTAAAAGTTTACTAAACTTAAGATCTACAAATGATTTATCTGCACCCGAATCAAATAGAACTCTAGCATAGATGTCGTTGATAGAGAACGTACCTGTTATGACATTATCGTCATTTACAGCCTGCTTAGCATTCATTTGAAAGGCCCGTGCATTCGCTTTTTAGCCTCTTCGGGCTTTTTGGCGTTCTTAGGGCAGTTAGTCTTGATGTGCCCTTTTTCGTTACATGCGTAGCAAACGACATCCTTAATGTCTTTGCAATCTAGTGTCACACGGCCTATCCTGTTGATCCTGACGACACTGACCCTTGTGTCTTCTGTTGCAGGTTTTGCAGACGGGTCTATCACTGGACCCCTACAGGTTCTTCTTCTTTTGGAACCCAAACTTACCCCTTTTCTTCGACTTCTGGGAGTTGTCATCCTCCCTCTTTCGCTTTTTGTCAGTCTCAGTTTTGACTGACTTACTTCTCAACACATCCAGTGTGAGCGACAGAGATAGATCCACAGCGGATCTATACGATGTAGGCTTTGAAGCCTTAAAGTGCCCTTTGATTTTCGGTGCCAAACCACCGATGAAACGTGCAATGCGTTTAGGCTCCGGGGTGATCAAACATGGTACCAACCTAGACAAGGCGTTGAAGTCGGTGACGTACTTCCGACAATCCATGTTTTTCATAACAAGAGTCAGAAAATCTGACTCCACCTTTTCGACCTCATGCTGAGGGCAGTAAGTTTGCTTTATTAGGCCTACGAACTTGGACCACTCGAGGTTGTAAAGGGGGATCTTCCCCGTAGATTGCATCATTGCTTTCCACTAAGTAAGGGCATCGCCCTTAAATGACTGTGCCACAAACTTCACAGTATCCTCCTTAGCGTAACTGCTAATATCAACCACTGTTTCCATTTCATCGATCCATCATGGCATCAATTGCCCCATTTTCACCATTAAAGTCTTTTGGCTTGCAAGAGACGAAGTACTTATACGTACACCCTTTCGTAGAAGAACGGGGTTTCTCATCAAACACTATCTTCTTTGGTTCACTCTTTGCAGTCGAAGAGTGAACAAAGCTCTCTTTACGAGCTGATGAATGTGGCTTTGAATGGGACTTTAAGCGAGTAGCACTCGACTCTTAATTTTTCCATGATATTATCCATGGCTTTACCGACAGCTGCATCAATTCGAGCTTGGAGTTCATCTCCATCGGCATTTATATTTACAACATTATGATCGCTACTGTTATTACGACTGTTGTGAGCTTCATTAGAATTCGCCATTTCAAAAGCTTTGGTACTAAACACGAAAATAACAATTTCTTAGTTGCAATATAATAATAGATCATCGCATTTGATGATTTAACAAGCCATGGTATTATTAAACCATATAGGCTATTCAGTTTTAACATTTTTAATGAATGTTGTCTGAAAATAGTTCAATATAATAGCCTAGGTCAAAAATGGACCACCAATGGCATTAAAATAGGACGTAGTCCATTATTTACTAGACAGGGGATTATAAGTCACGACTGTCATTGTCGCATTGACAATATTAAGTGGCTCAAAGGGTCGTCTTGAAGGACATTAAAAATGGCACAAAAGGCCTTTTCACAAGGACATTTAAAAAAAATATAAGCCGCGATCTCATTCGATCAGGGGCTTTAAGGCTTAAACTTGGTTCACCACCTTTGGACAGGGAGTCATAGACTACAACTGTCGTTGTCATAAATGACGATATAATATGGCCCGTAGTGTCACACCCTGACTTTTGCGGAAGCGTATTACGTGTGACTTGCTTAATATCATTGCATTCAATTATAACAAATGACTATATGATTAAAACCATGATGTTCATCCATTAATACGATTCAAAATAATACAAACCACATGGTTTAGTACCAACAAAAGACTTCAAGTTTAACGTACAACAAACCAAATGTTTTAAGTTCCATAAAGGACTTTATCAAAATACATAGATAAAACTAGGCTTTGATTCATGTATCTTATCAAGGATAAGATACACAATTCAAACCCCTCAAAACGGGATGACGTCGCCCGCCAGATCTATATCAATTTCCTAAAATACATGTAATTTGAAAACATCAACAAAAGTTGAGCGAGTTCATGTGTTTTGTATGTGTGCACGAATAACCTTGTAAACATTTGTAAGTATGTCTTTGTAAACCCGGTATGAAAGCGTCTATGAACAAATCAATTAATGATTTGCAAGGTCATTAACATGTGTGTAATGGTGCAGGAAGTCTCAAACCTTTGCGTATTTCGTACCGGGCCACCCGGCTGGAACGACATAGTCACCACATGCGGCCAACTCGCGGACCCATGGGTGGGGCTCGCAACACCCAAATAGATCTATCACTCATGCCCCTCGGTCCTTATACAAGGATTAATGGTCTTAAGTTAACGCCTACCCATTCACATGATCTAACAGTTCATTTATTAGCTAACCATACCATTTGTAATCATTGAAACATTTGTAACATGTATTTCACCCCCGAAGTTATAAAACTGAAAACAGTTTAAAGAAAAGGGGGACATGAACTAACGGTTTTGCGTTTTTGCTGTCCGATGTAAACTCAAAGACCTTATCCTGGTGTCGTGTAACTACCTACACACGTGCTATGTTTTATTAGACGGCTAGGTCGTGTAATGACTCTTAGTCTTAGCTGTTTTGTTAAGACTTAGTATCCTTGAGTTACGTCTTTGATGTACCATGTATTATTCCAAAGTATATAATTTTTGGTTAAAATAATAATATTTTAACTAAAATTGTATTTATCAATTATTTGGAATATTTGTCAAAATAATATATTTTTGACTTAATTCATTGTGTAATCCCTCAAGAATATTTCCCAAGGATGGGTATAATTACACTTGTGTATTTTTAGTCTTGTGTATTTTGCCAGTATTGGAGGCGTATTCCGGTGTGTATTTGTACGTACGAGAATACGTATTTTCTTGTATTCATTAAGTATTTTATAGTTAATCTTGTATTAAATTTTCTGGAATATTATTTTTAATCAACTTAAAATCACCAATTTATATTCTTAAAATATATGTATTTTAAGAACACTTTTATAGAAAAAAATATCTATAAATATTTCTTGGCAAAAATAATTATATTTCATATAAACCTCAAAAATAATATATTTTCAAGATTAACTTAGAAAATATTTATAATTCCATTTTTTCACCCAAAATAATATGTTTTTAGCTTGTTTAAGAAAATATATATTTTCTTCAAAAATAATACATCTTCTTAATGTTCAAGAAAATACATATATTTTTCTCCACTAAAAAATAATATATTTTCTACTTGATAAAATATGATATATCTTGTAATACTTGTAAAAATCATACTTTCGGTTCTCTTGGTTTCCAAAATACCATTTAACTCGTTTGTCGAAATATGAATTTAATTCCGGAATATATATATATATATATAGTCCATAGTCCTTGTCCGGTTTGTCCGATATTCGGGTGTAAGTTATATATTTATTTTCTTGGAATTTTGGTAATATTTTGTATTATAATTTTGGTATTTTGGTGAGTTATATTATTTTCAAGTTCCTAAAATAATATAACTAATACACATAATATACAAGTAACACACAAATTGTGACATCTAAATATATATTTTCCTAAATATATACTTAGTCATTTTTATTTATAAAAAATCAACCTCCAACATTTGTAATTTTGTAAAACAATTATGGCAAATTTTTATATGAAAAATCATGATCAAAGTCTATTTGTAAACACTTGTTTAAAAATACTTTTCTAAGTGTATAATTTCTACAAAAAGTTTGCCATAGTTTCCCCTTAAAAATGGAGGTTTTCATGCTATAAAAAGCATATCATTTTCTTTTAAAATCATCATCAACCATCAACAATTCAATCAAGACTTACCATGAGCCAAAAATATGAAATTTACACTATGTCATGAACTTGAAATTTTGTAAAAATTTATAGTAACTTAATATGTTGTTAAGTAAGTTTAGTTACCCCTAAAAATATGGTTATTTGTTTATAAATCTCATTCTTGTAAAATTTAGTCTTTTACAACTTACATGAAGATTTTCTAAAAATAATTTTTTTTTTGTATTCATCTTGTTAACAATACTTTTCTAGTCTTGATTTAACACTAAAAACATGTTTAACTTCTTTAAAAAACCATGATCATGTAAATCTTGTAATAAACTTTGGTTTCTTGAGAAAATTATTTTTGAAATCATCCATTTTCAAGACTTATATCATGTACCAATATTCGTCATGCTCAAAAACAACCTTCTATTCAAGTTCATGTTCCATATAAAGGTTGATCATTATGATTTTCACAAGATTCATCCTCTCACTTGCTAGATCATGTGTTTAATCATCATCTAGCAAGGTTCTTATGATGATCAACATCATAAACACAAGAAATCAACAATCAAGTATCACACGTACACTAAAACAACTTAGATTATTATGTTATTAAGCTTTATGTAGATGATCATCTTTTTGTTTCTTTGAGATTCTTATGATTAACACATTACATGACCTTTTAACCACTAAGATTAGAAGTAAAATCAAGTTGTATGAAGCTTACTACTAGCACAAATGGCTAGGGAAGAAATCAAGAGGAAGATGATGATGAACAAGGTGGATAAAAGCTCTTGATGATGGTCCTTCAAGTTCCAATGCCTCCAAGCTTCTTAACTTAGCTCCTAGCACCCTTGGATCACCTTAGATTGTTTGTTAGAGGAATAAAAATGGAGGTGGTGTGTGTGTGGTCTGAGCCCAAGAACAAGGGAAGGAGGTGAAGTGTGGAGGTGTTGAATGAGAGAGATTGATGAACTTGTGGTTTTAAACAACTTGCTCCCAACATCAAATGGTCTATTGGTTCTTATGCTCCTAAAGTGATTAGCAAATCTATTAAACAAATGAAGAAAAATCATGGTGTGGGTCCCATGTGGTGACCGTGAATTAGAGGGGGGGGGGGGGATATGGTTGGTTTTCAAATGTAGGTTAAGGACTTAGTTACAATGTAATGGAATTTGGTTAGTGTTATATGTGTTATGTAATTATAAGATGTATTATGATGTTCGGTGACCATAACTAGCTCGGAAATGTTAAAACAATGCTTCTAGTGAAATCTTGGTGTTTCGGGTAGTGTCCGGTTGTTCGGTTGGTTACCGGTTCGTTAAAGTGCTAAACTACGCAGTTTAGTGTGCTTTATGTTCCCTTTTATGACAGTTTTGATTCCCGGCACTTAGGAAAGCATTCTGGACCATTAAATCATAATTCTGCATTATATTGTGTTGTTAAAAAAGATGATTTTTGCTGAAATATGTAGAATTCTGCAATTTTTGTGAGTTTTAGGCACTTTTCGGCACTTAAACTATCACTAGGAGGGCAGTTTTATGATCCTTACTTTCCTACACATTGTACTAGTGTAACTCTTGGCCTCGGGCTCATTTTGTGTCTTAACATCTTGTCTGCCTGAGTACTGAACTCCCGTCAGTACTTCTAGTTTGTCTGATGACTGTGTCTTCTATGTTTCGTGAACTAATTGAATCATATGGTGTTGCATACAATAATGATAAATAATCATGCAACATGTAATGCACTTGTATGTATATGCAGTAATCAGAAACCATTCATGTCATTAATTCAAATCAGGCACAGTCAGTAAGATACAAATTACTGTTTAATTATTGTACTGATACATTGAAAATTGACAGTTGTCACATTCTCCCCCCGTTAAGAAAATTTCGTCCTGAAATTCTAAGCTGCGTTATCGGTTGCAGGGGAGTTTGGAAACAAATGTGGATACTTTGATTTCATTTGATCTTCACGCTCCCAAGTAAACTCTGGGCCGTGACGTGAGTTCCAACGAACCTTGACAAGCTTAATACGACTTCTCTGAGTCTTGTTGACTTTCTAGTCCGTAACCACAACGGGTTCCTCAGTGAATTGGAGAGTGTCATCGATATGCACTTCATCCGAAGGGATGATAACTGTTTCTTGGGTTGGGCTCTTCTTAAGGTTTGACACATGAAACGTATCATGTACACCGTTCAGTGTTTATGGTAATTCTAGCTTGTACGCGACGGTACCAACCCTTTCCAAAATCTTGAGTGGTCCAATGTATCGGGGATTCAACTTTCCGCGTTTCCCAAATCGTGCTACACCTTTCCAAGGTGAGACCTTCAACAAAACCCTGTCTCCTACCTCAAACTCTAAAGGTTTCCGCCTTCGATCGGCGTAGCTCTTTTGTCGATCATGAGCCGCCTTGATGCGCTCTCGGATCTGCATGATCTTGTCTGTTGTTTCTTGCACCAGTTCATGACCAACCATCTGTCTATCTCCAGCATCTGCCCAACACAACGGTGAGCGGCATTTACGGCCATATAGAGCTTCGAATGGTGCGGCTTGAATACTCGTATGGTAGCTGTTATTATAGGAAAACTCAACTAGCGGTAGATGAGTATCCCAACTGTCACCTAAATCCATTACACAAGCGCGAAGCATATCTTCCAGTGTTTGTATAGTTCATTCGCTCTGACCATCTGTTTGCGGGTGGAAGGCCGTACTCAAATTCAATTGAGATCCAAAGGCCTCTTGAAAAGATTGCCAAATCCTTGATACGAATCGTCCATCTCTATCTGATATTATCGAGAGAGGCACTCCATGACGTGCCACTATCTCCTTAAGGTAAAGCTCAGCTAGCTTTCCAGTGCTATCTTTCTCTCGAATTGGTAGGAAGTGTGCAGATTTTGTCAATCGATCCACTATTACCCATATCATGTCGTGTCCTCTAGGAGTCCTGGGTAATTTTGTTATGAAGTCCATCGAATTTTTTTCCCACTTCCACATGGGTATTTCAGGCTGTTGCAAAAGACCTGAAGGTTTCTGATACTCGGCCTTAACCTTAGCACAGGTTAGGCATTTCCCAACATAAATGGCAACGTCGTTCTTGAGCTTGGGCCACCAATAATAATCTTTCAGATCTTGGTACATCTTGTCTGATCCTGAGTGGATTGAGTACCTCGACTTATGAGCTTCATCAAAAATAACCTAGCGAATACCGCCATAAAGCGGAACCCAAATGCGTCCCATGAAGTATAAGGTTCCTTCCTCATTTGGCACTAACTTCTTCTCTATTCCTCGGAGATATTCAGCCTTAAGGTTTTCTTTCCTAAGGGCTTCTTGTTGTGCATCACGTATACGTGAGGTGAGATTCGTCTGAATAGTCATTTCTAAAGCTCGAACTCTTAGGGGCTTAACACTTTCCTTTCGACTTAAGGAGTCTGCTACCACATTTGCCTTTCAAGGATGATACTTGATCTCACATTCATAATCATTCAGCAACTCAACCCATCGTCACTGACGCATATTAACTTCTTTTTGATCAAATATGTGTTGCAGGCTCTTGTGATCCGTGAAGATAACACATCGAGTACCATACAAATAATGTCGCCAAATCTTCAAGGCAAATACCACCACGCCTAATTCCAGATCGTGAGTGGTATAATTCTTCTCATGTACTTTCAGTTGGCGTGAAGCATAAGCGATAACCTTTTGGCGTTGCATGAGCACGCAACCTAATCCTTGTCGCGAAGCGTCGCAATATACCACAAAGTCTTCCGTGCCTTCGGGTAGGGATAGTATCGGTGCATCGCATAGCTTGTTCTTGAGTAGTTGAAAGGCTTCTTTCTGCTTGTCTCCCCAATCATACTTCTTATCCTTCTGAGTAAGGGAAGTTAGCGGTTGAGCTATCTTGGAGAAGTTCTCGATGAATCTGCGGTAATAGCCTGCTAATCCCAAAAACTGTCGAATCTCAGTTGGTGTTTTGGGAGTTTCCTAGTTCTTTATCGCTTCAATCTTTGTGAGATCCACATGAATACCATTCTCGTTTACCACATGACCAAGGAACTGTACCTCACGAATCCAGAATTCGCATTTTGAGAACTTTGCGTAGAGCTTCTCTTTCTTCAGTAGTTCCAGAATGGCTCTGAGATGTTGCTCATGCTCTTCCTTCGTTCGAGAATAAATCAGAATGTCATCGATAAATACAATCACAAATTTATCGAGATATGGCTTGCATACACGATTCATCAAATCCATGAATACTGCTGGCGCTTTAGTCTGTCCGAACGGCATCACGAGGAACTCGTAGTGTCCATAACGAGTTCTGAATGCGGTCTTTGGTATGCTATCCTCTTGAATTCTCAGCTGATGATAAGAGGATCGAAGATCATTCTTGGAGTAGTAGCTCGATCCTTGCAGTTGGTCGAACAAGTCGTCAATCCTCGGTAATGGATACCGATTCTTGATAGTTAACTTGTTCAGCTCTCAGTAGTCGATACACATTCGAAAGCTACCATCCTTCTTCTTAACGAACAACACTAGAGCTCCCCAAAGCGAGAAGCTCGGCCTTATAAATCCCTTGTCCAACAATTCCTGTAGCTGCGTGGATAACTCTTGCATCTCGGATGGCGCAAGCCGATAGGGTGCCTTGGCTACAGGCGCGGTACCTGGAACCAAGTCAATGTGGAATTCGACTTGTCTATGCAGAGGTAATCCTGGCAAGTCTTCGGGGAAGACCTCAGGATAATCCCTCACCACTAGGATATCTTCAAGCTTCGGCTCTTCGGATTTCTTATCTACTACATGAGCTAGGAAGGCAACGCATCCTTTACGTAAGCACTTCTGCGCTTTCATACAATTGATGATCCGCAAGGGCGTATCATGCTTCTCTCCATGAATCACGATCGTCTCCTCATTCGACATCGGAATACGAATGATCTTCTCATGGCAAACTATCTCTGCACGGTTGTCAGACAACGAATCCATCCCGACCATGACATCAAAGCTTCCCAAATCCACTGGTAGAAGATCATAGAGAATTCGTTCTCTCCCAGTTCCAAAGTACAACCCTTAATCACCTCATTTGCCTCTACTAACTTTCCATTAGCCAGTTCTATCGAATATGGGACGTCTAACTTACTTGCAACTAAACCAAGTATATTCTTAAAGTCTATGGATACGAAGCTAAATTCGGCACCAGTATCAAACAACACAGATGCATAACGTTGGTTAATAGGGAACGTAGCAGTAACCATATTTGGATCCTGGCGTGCTTCCCTGGCTCCAATGGTGAACACCCTTCCACGAGCTTGATTGTTTTTAGGGCAATCCTTCTTGAAGTGCCCCATGTCACCACAACCAAAACAACACTGACCACGTCCATTTCCATTACCACTCTGGTTGTTGTTGTTTCCTCCACGATTCCCATTCCCCGCTTGATTCCCGTTTCCACCATGGTTCTGATTCCCATACTGATTCCCATATCCATTCCCACCACGATTACCATTACCATTACCATTACCACCTTGACCTCCGTTCCCACATCCAGCACCATACCAGCATGCCTCCCTGGCATGCCCCACCATGCCACAGTTCTCACATTTACCAAATCTGCACCGACCGGTATGATAAAATTGGCAGATATCACACTTGGGTAGGGTACCCATGTATCCTTTTCCCTTGGGTTCAGTGTTTGCAGCGCTAGTCCTAACCTCAGCTGGCGGGTTGGGGTCCCTACGCTTGTTGGGAGTGTTGTTAGCTAGGGTGCTCTTCTTGAAATTTGGGAACTTCCTTTTGTTATCACCCGATGACTCCACATGAGTCTCCTTCTTTTTCATCTCAGAAATTGAAAACTTCCCCAATCGAACTGCCTCCTCTGTAAGTGCTACACTTAGGTCAATAGCCTCAGAAATAGTTGGTGGCTTGGAAGCTGTAACCATACTTAAAATCTGAGGTGCCAACCCCCAGATAAAACGCTCAATCCTTTTAAATTCTGGCTCCACCAGGTAAGGAACCACCCTTGACAAATCGTGGAAGCGCTGGATGTACTCTGCTACTTTCGGACCATCCATTTTTAAGTTCCAATATTCCGTCTCCAACTTCTGAATTTCCGCTCGTGAGCAGTACTTTTTGCGCATTAACTCCTTCAATTCATCCCATGTTAATGCGTATGCAGCAGTCTCGCCCAGTGTTTGGACTTGGAGGTTCCACCAAGAAAGTGCTCAGTCCAGAAACAACCCAAAAATATACGTAACCCTTTGTTCTGGAGCACACTTGCTCATCCTCAATACAGAGTCGGTTTTCTCTACCCAGCATACGAAAGCGACAGCACCCCAGTGCCATTGAAATTAAGGGGCTTGCAATCCAATAATTGTTTTTAGGTACAACCTGTAACACAAGCAACACAATTCACAGTAAGCATCGGCAAAGCACAATTGGAAATATCCAAACGAGTTGTAATGTGTCTTAGGTGACTTAACATTACCGATTGGGGGGTTATTTCCAGAGGTACCACCTCTATGTTCCGAGCGGATAGCCTCGTGCTGAGCAATAGCTTGGGAGATGCGTTCTTGCAGCTCTGCTTCAGTCCTTAGCAGAGGGTTATCGGTATTGACATTTCGTCGGGCCGGCATCGTTCTTCTAGCATGAAGATCGGGTAGATTAGGCCTTATTCGATAAATAATTATCTAGGAGGCGTACATAAATATTTAATATAAATATTTGCCACAACAAGCAATCACACATTATCATAACCATCACATTACAGATAAATCAACATTGTATTTAATGAGAACACGACTATTGAGCTTTTCATTAATAACCAACCACAAGTTACATTGTTTTCAAGTTATAGCATATCAAAAGAGACATGGGGTCACACTACCCCTATCAAATAAGTTTGTCAACATACAAAAGCAATAATCAAAAAGTGGTCTTCATGTCTTTGTAGTCTTGGCTCAATTGTAGCGTTCTCACAAAAAGTAGGGTACCTGCGTAAAACCAAAAACCTATGATGCATATGGCGGAGGAGGAGGAGGGACAAAGAGCAAACTGCGGACGTGAGCGAGCTCCTCCTCGAGCTCATGAACTCGGCGAACCAAATAACGGATCTGCTGCTCAACAGTGAGGAAGCGTGTGACAACTGTGTTCTGTAATCGTTGTACAATGTAAAACAATGTTGATTATCAATAAAACAATGTGCTTTGGTGTTATTATATGTGTTTTGATGTTATTATGTGTGTATTTGTGTTTGGTGATTTTTCAATTTAAATCAATTCCGATTTCAAGCTCTAAATCGCTTTCTGGAAGGTTATACACGCACTGATGCGTAAATATAACCAGTTTAATGCAACAAACACTCCGGAATAGTGAAATAGGCTTCACATACCTTAAATAACCTCCACATAACTTAGAAATAAGTTTTGGATGGTTTGGTGTGTTGAAATCAAGTTTGTTCGATCGCAAAGACTATTTGTGTCAAACTGCGAAACTATACCGATTTGTATAGTAACGAACATTCCGGAACTTGATCATAAGTTAAACATACCCTAAATAACCTTTACATAGCTTAGAAATAGGCTTTGAGGGGTTCGGTATACTAAAATAAACTTTATTGATCAATAGGGACTAAAAGCGTCAAAAAGTGCACAAGTTTGGATTTTCGCGCATATCTTACGTTTTGAGTATATCCGGACATCCAAAAATTCATGTAGTCATTAAAATATTATGTTTTAGTGATTGGCTTGATAAAATTCCATTCATCGCTTGATTTGGATCGTTTTTACGTTCGTTACGACTTCCAGTCGTAATTAACCGAACGACGCAACCGTACGACCAAAAGAGCCGACATCCGAAATATTTTTGAGCACATTTCAAGCTCCCTATACTTTAAATTCATTTTAGAGCCTTGAAATGAGGTTAACGGGGCTTAAACGTGTCAAAAATGCTTAAAAATCAAGTTTGGATGCACAGGGGCCTGTTCTGCCAATTGCTGAAACTTACTGCCAGCTAGCCAGCACCATACGGTCCGTATGGGGACCTATACGGTCTGTAAGACTCCTTCAGACCAGCAGAATGCAGAAACATTGAACCTGGTCCTTTCCACTTGTTCCTATGGTTTATACCCCTTGAATTTCATACTTTGGGCTGGTATTTAGATGCCCCTTGTATTTGTAAACCATGTGCCCACATGGATGGTTGAGATTGAAGCTTGATTTTTGATTAACGATCTTAATGGTTCAAGGAACTCTATAAATAGCCCACCCCATTCATTCCCCCAACTCACACTTGATCTGATTTTGGCCTTCTAAGTTGAAATTTATACTTCATACCTGAAGGTAAATCAGATCATAGCTTGCGGGGACCTTTTGTAACTATTATTTCATTCTTTTCATTTGTTTTTATCGTTAAAGTTAAACTGCGTTTGACTTTCTGCTTTGACCAGTTTATAGTTAATGCGAAGTTCGTTTGAACTTCATAACGTGAGCGTAATCACGATGGTTATAGTCCCTAGTGACTATACCTACTGATTACCACGTTATCTAGGCTCAGTGACGAGTCGTAGTTTCGGCCAAAATGCGTATTTACGCGTATTTTGTAACCAAACTACTCTAGGGGTATCAAAACCGTTTGTTTTGATATCAAAACCTGTTTTCTATCTTAACTAAACATGTTCTAGCATGTTTAGCTCGTCACTTTTTAGATTAGTGCTTGTGTAGAGTCGTAAGTCAAGCGGACTAAACACCCGCTTAGACTTTCGAACATGACCCGTTTGGTCGATCATTAGGATCCGACCAAACATGTTTAGTGACCATAGTAGCGTAGGGAATAACCTTCCGAGGTTATACCTTATGGTCACTTAGGTTTAATTAGTCGCATGATAGGTAGTTTATATGCCTTTTGTAAATGACCAAAATACCCTTTTCATGCATAATTGGTAATTAAGCATATGTAACCTAAACTTTTGTCACATAACTGATTATGTAACATACTTAAACATGTTTTGGCATATAATACTTGTCATAGGACTAGTTAGACGTCTCGAACGCGCATTGCGCACACGACACGTTAAAGTAACGTAAGCTACCTTAATGAGTCGCAATGGGTCGAAAGCACTTAGAATAAGTTTCATTTTAGGATGTAGGCTTTGTTAAACCATAACACATGAGTTCCAACACTCATCTGGTTTACAAGACCTCATTCTATCAGATCTCCCGATTTAGGCGTCTATTGTTTGACTAGTGATTCAATTACTAGGTGCTACTTGATTTCTCTGGTTTGCTTGAGTTTGTTGAAGTTCTATTGATTGAGGATACTTTGCACTTCATGTGAGTACATAGTTCCCCTATTTTAGTGTTTTCAATTGTTTTGGGGTGATTCATATGTACAAAAAAAATGATTTTCAAGGTTTAAGCGATGGTTTTTCAAAAACAATTAAGATGGTTTATACAAAACTAATAACGATTTCAATAAAGTGAACAAACTTGTTGGTTGTAGTTACATAACAAATGACATTCATTAGCATTGATCAAGCCGACCAGTATTAGGTTATGGTACCATAGGATCTGACAAATCCCGTTATTTTACTGCACCCATGGTTATGTGTGGGGGTTATGGGTAACGACTGAATCTGATGTTTGTTAACTTACCCTTTTGTTGTTTGTTAACTCGAGAAGCGAGAAGCGAGGTGGTCGAGTCATGAAGGTTTGAATGTTGTTAGCGAGACAACCATAAATAAGTTTTCACAGTTAAAACGAGGATGATTTTAAACGATTTAAACAAGTTAACGATTTTGAAACGATTTGAACAAGATAAACGATTGGTTTTTGGTTAGTGTTTAGATAACGGGACGGGTGTAATGTGATGAAAGCATGGTGGATACGCCGCTGGTACTTCCTATATATAAGTGTTTTCAACATATTACATATCGTGGCGTTATTTAGTTCACTTGGGTAAACGATTTTGAAACGATGTCACACAACAATGTTTTCTAAAAGATATAAACCATACGAGTTTTTAACGAGTTTTTACAAGATGTTTTAAAAATTGGTTTTCTAAAACAAATGTTTTTGGGTTAAGAATCATGGCTACGAGATTTTATAAACTATAACCAACTTGATTTGAGTTGATTATGTTATGTTGCAATACACTTTTCAAAACGAGGTTTGTGTTTTGACTCATGAAGTCTAATAAAGTACTGCAACATATAAACGAGCCATGATTCCGACACTCTTATAAAACCTATGTACTCGCCAGCATTTCTTTGCTGACTTTGTTTTTACATATGTTTCAGGTGTTGTTGCTTGATTGATTTCTAGGATGCATGCATCACATAGGATCTGGACAAGGCCTTAGTGACATAATAACAGTGATAGTCGATATGTAATTTGTTTGTTATGTGTTAAGACAATGTTGATGTTTAATTTTATCAATAAAACGAAACTCTTTTTGTATCCATGGTTATGAAACAATGATTCTGTTGCAACACTCCCCGACGTTTCCGCCACGGTTTGTTATCCTACGTGGTTGGGGTGTGACAGAAGAAGTTGGTATCAGAGCCAATGGTTATAGGGAATTAGGTTATTAGTAATGCTTTGACCTAGACTATAACTTTTAGGACCCCAACGCAAGTAAATTTGTGTTTGGATTTTAAAACAAAACCGTCACCTATCCTTAGGTGATAACCACAATGAGAACGCTAAGTTCGAATCCGCTTTGAAAACTAATAATCTATTCTAGGATGATTGATTACTAGGTTTTGAACCCTCTGATATAAGGTTTTGAACCCTTCTAGTTTGACTCATATTTGGCTTAGTGCCTTTTGAGTTTTCAAAATCTCGTCAAAGTTTGGGTCTAAATAGTGTGAACACGTGCAAACTGGAAGAATGAATGCATGTACTCTGAGTTTTCTGTCTAAGGCTAGAGTGTTTGTACAAATCCACATAATCGGACCAGTCACTCTTACCTGGGAACTCTTCGGGTGAGTGTTCACTTATAGGCGAGCATGTCTTCGGCGATACATTATATTGACCCATTTACTTTGATTAGTCACTGTGTGTCGTTTGTTTGTTCAAGGTAACGAACAAATGATCGCCTTTCTTGTGTTTTGTTGGTATTTTCAATACCTCTCTTGCTTTTTAACCTCCCTCGTTTCCTCTGTTTCCTTGTTAGACAATGCCTCCTCTACGTGAAGCACAATCTTTTACTATTGAAGAAATCGCAGCCCTGGTCTCTCAGCAAGTGGCTGCTGTGCTTCCCGGCGTTGTGACCCAAGTTCACGAGATATACAACAACAACAATAATAACAACAACAATGCACCGTGTAACTTCAAGAGCTTCAATTATGCCAAGCCTCTAAAGTTTTCTGGGTCGCAAGGAGCAACTGCGCTCCTGCAGTGGTTTGAGAGTATCGAGAGCACATTCAGACATGTGCAGTGTCCGAATGCGCGTAAGGTTGAATTTGCTTCAAACGTGTTTGAGAAGCGAGCTCTTACCTGGTGGAATGCTATTATGTGCGATAGGGGTGCCGAAGTGGCGTTGGCACAAACATGGGAAGAGCTTCGGGCTCTCATGATGAAAGAGTTTTGCCCCCGTCACGAAATTCGGGCTTTGGAGCGAGAGTTTGACGATCTAAAGCAAGATGGGGGTGAACACCGTGCGTATACGGATCATTTTGAAGAACTCAGTATGTTGTGTCCCACTATGGTTACCCCTCTGGAGAAAGCAATCGAGAGATATATCGATGGTTTGCCCGATTCCATTCAGGATATTATGACCGGTGTTAATCCTACTACCGTCCGTCACACAATCAAGTTGTCTGCTACCCTGACTGAGTCGCAAGTCAGGATGGGTAAACTTACCCATAAGGGGGAGAAGAAGAAGTCGGCTGATTCTGAGAAGAACAAGGATAAGGGTAAGGGTAAGAAAGGTGAGACATCGAAGAAGTCGAGGAAGCGAAAGGGGGCTCAGAATTTTGCTGTTACAACACAGACTGCTCAGAACCCGCAGAACCCACCAGCTCCGCTGCCTGCGAAAAAGGTATATGCTGGTACCGCACCTCATTGTGCACGCTGCAACGGCATCATGTTGCACAACAAGCATGCAAGCAATGCACGACGTGTGGTAAACTTGGGCATTTGGCCAATATTTGTCATTTAGGACATAATCAGGTTGCCCATGTTCAAGCTCCGGTTCAGGGGAATGCTGCGAGATTCCCACCGGGTTCATGTTTCAACTGTGGAGAGTTTGGTCACTTCCGCAACAACTGTCCAAGACTGGTGAATGCAAACGCGAATGCTAATGCAAATCCGAACGTAAATGTCAATGCCAATGTGAATCCCGCTCATGGACGAGCATACAATTTGAATGCAAACGAAGCGAGGGCTGACAACGAGGTGGTTAATGGTATGTTTCTTGTTAACAATCGACCTGCATCTGTTCCTTTTGATTCTGGTGCCGATAGAAGTTTTGTTTCATTGTCATTTGAACCTTTGCTTGCGATACCTAGAACTAAACTGAGGAAACCCTTATCTGTTGAAGTTGCTACTGGTAAACCTCTTGTACTCGATTCTGTTATTCGTGATTGTCAGTTGAACCTTGATAACCATCTTTTTCCTATCGACCTCACACCGATGCAACTTGGGAGCTTCGACATTATCGTTGGAATGGATTGGTTAACCAAACATCATGCTGAGGTGGTTTGTTTTGATAAGATTGTTCGTATTCCTTTATCTTCTGGCGATGTTCTGGAAGTTCGTGGCGAGAAACCTTCAGGTGGATTGAAGCTTATGTCGTGTGTGAAAGCCCAAAGTTATTTGAGAAAAGGATATGTTGCATTTCTAGCACATGTCACCGAGGAGAAAGACAAGAGCAAGAGTATTCAGGATATTCCGATTGTTCGGGATTATCTAGAGGTGTTTCCTGATGAACTGTCTGGTTTGCCTCCAGTTCATCAAGTCGAGTTTCATATTGACCTTGTACCCAATGTCAACCCTATTGCAAAAGCGCCTTATCGACTTGCACCATCCGGGATGCAAGAATTATCGAAACAGCTTCAAGAGTTATCTGATAAAGGATTCATCCGCCCGAGTTATTCACCCTGGGGAGCTCCTGTCCTCTTCGTGAAAAAGAAAGATGGATCTTTTCGAATGTGTATCGATTATCATGAACTTAACAAGCTTACCATCAAGAATCGATATCCCCTACCTCAAATTGATGATCTCTTCGACTAGCTGCAAGGTGCTTCATGCTTTTCCAAGATCGATTTGCATTCTGGGTATCATCAACTTCGTGTTTTCGAAGAAGATATTCCCAAAACTGCTTTCCGCACAAGATATGGTCATTATGAGTTCACTGTCATGCCTTTTGGTTTGACAAATGCTCCAGCTATCTTTATGGACTTAATGAATAGGGTCTGTAAACCTTATTTAGATAAGTTCATTATTGTGTTCATCGATGATATTCTTGTCTACTCGAAGTCTCGAGCCGAGCACGAGCAACACCTTCGCTTAACATTGGAACTCCTAAAGAAGGAACAACTTTTTGCTAAATTCTCCAAGTGTGAATTCTGGCTTAAGGAAGTTCAATTCTTGGGTCATATAGTCAATGAGCAGGGTATTCATGTGGATCCATCCAAGATTGTTGCTATTAAAGACTGGAATACACCAACAACGCCTACAGAGATTCGATCTTTTCTTGGTCTTGCTGGTTATTATCGTCGATTCATTTCAAACTTCTCAAAGATCATGGTTCCACTCACTGCTTTGACTCAGAAGAATAAGCCTTTTGAGTGGGGACCCAAGCAAGAAGAAGCGTTTCAAACGCTGAAACAAAAGTTATGTGATGCTCCTATTTTATCTTTGCCCGAGGGAGTTGATGATTTTGTTGTCTATTGTGACGCGTCGAATCTAGGACTTGGTTGCGTTCTTATGCAATGAGGTAAAGTCATTGCTTATGCGTCAAGACAACTGAAAATTCATGAGAAGAACTACACAACTCATGACCTTGAGTTAGGTGCTGTGGTTTTCGCGCTTAAAATCTGGAGACACTACCTCTATGGAATGAAGTGTGTGGTTTTCACAGACCACAAAAGTCTCCAGCATATTCTTAATCAGAAAGAGCTGAACATGAGGCAACGACATTGGGTTGAACTCTTGAGCGATTACGATTGCGAGATTCGTTACCGTCCTGGTAAGGCGAACGTCGTAGCCGATGCGCTTAGTCGAAAAGAGCGAGTCAAGCTTCATTCTGTTCAAATGCTATCTGATCTTCAAACTCGTGTTCTTCAAGCTCAACAATTTTGTCTTTCACAAAATTTGATAAGTAAGGAATTACCACGTCAACTTGAGCTTAAGCTCGAAGCGAAGGACGATGGCTTGCTCTATTTCAAGGATTGTTTGTGGATTCCGAAACAAGATGATCTTCGCACCTTGGTAATGGACGAATCTCATAAGTCTCGATATTCTATCCATCCTGGTGCTGATAAAATGTACAAGGATCTTCGTACTCAGTGTTGGTGGCCTGGTATGAAAAAGGATGTTGCCTTGTATGTATCAAAATGCTTGAATTGTCTTAAAGTCAAGACTGAACATCAACGACCTTCTGGTTTGCTTGTACAACCAGAGATACCGGTTTGGAAGTGGGAGAACATTGCGATGGACCTCATCACTAAGTTACCGCGTACGTCTAAAGGTCATGATGCTATTTGGGTTGTTATCGATCGATTAACGAAATCAGCTCATTTTATTCCAATTCGCGAGGATCTATCTGCTGATAAACTGGAAAAGATTTATGTTGATGAGATTGTGTCACGACATGGTGTGCCTTTGGATGTCATTTTTGATCGTGATGCTCGGTTTTCATCTCATTTTTGGAGGAACATGCAATATGCTTTGGGAACCCAA
Source organism: Helianthus tuberosus (assembly GCA_030545235.1). Taxonomy (NCBI): domain Eukaryota; kingdom Viridiplantae; phylum Streptophyta; class Magnoliopsida; order Asterales; family Asteraceae; genus Helianthus; species Helianthus tuberosus. The sequence continues at coordinate 64,222,315 of CM060420.1, forward strand.
CTGAATCTAAGCACTGCTTATCATCCCCAGACAGATGGTCAATCTGAGCGAACAATTCAAACTTTGGAGGATATGCTTAGAGCATGCGTGATAGACTTTGGTGGTAATTGGGATTCTCATCTGCCATTGATCGAGTTCTCTTACAACAATAGTCATCATGCTAGTATTAATATGGCACCATTCGAAGCTCTCTACGGTCGAAAATGTCGTTCACCTGTCTATTGGAACGAGACCGGTGAAGCTCAGCTTACTGGACCTGAACTCGTTCTGGAAACAACAGACAAAATCAAGAAAATCCGCGATAATCTAGTGACAGCTCGAAGCCGTCAAAAGAGTTATGCGGATATGCGACTCAAGCCCTTAGAATTTCAAGTCGGAGATGGTGTCCTACTCAAGGTTTCACCTTGGAAGGGAGTGGTGAGATTTGGAAAGAAAGGAAAACTTGCACCTCGATATGTGGGACCATTTAAGATTGTGGAAAGAATTGGGAAGCTTGCCTATCGACTAGAGCTACCTCCAGAGCTTGGGAATATCCACCCAACTTTTCACGTGTCCAACTTGCAAAAGTGTTTAGCTGACGCTGATCTTCACATTCCTCTCGATGAGATCCGAATCAATGAAATGATGCACTTCGTCGAGAAACCTGTGGAGATAGTGGACCGTACTTTCAAATAGTTGAAGAACAAACGGATTCGATTGGTCAAAGTTCGTTGGGAATCCAAACGTGGCCGAGAGTTTACTTGGGAACTGGAGGACCAAATGAAGACGAAGTATCCGCATTTTTTTTCACAAGCTTCCTCTAGTCAAAATTTCGGGACGAAATTTCCGGAAGTAGGGGAGACTGTGACAACTGTGTTCTGTAATCGTTGTACAATGTAAAACAATGTTGATTATCAATAAAACAATGTGCTTTGGTGTTATTATATGTGTTTTGATGTTATTATGTGTGTATTTGTGTTTGGTGATTTTTCAATTTAAATCAATTCCGATTTCAAGCTCTAAATCGCTTTCTGGAAGGTTATACACGCACTGATGCGTAAATATAACCAGTTAATGCAACAAACACTCTGGAATAGTGAAATAGGCTTAACATACCTTAAATAACCTCCACATAACTTAGAAATAAGTTTTAGATGGTTTGGTGTGTTGAAATCAAGTTTGTTCGATCGAAGGGACTATTTGTGTCAAACTACGAAACTATACCGATTTGTATAGTAACGAACATTCCGGAACTTGATCATAAGTTAAACATACCCTAAATAACCTTTACATAGCTTAGAAATAGGCTTTGAGGGGTTCGGTATGCTAAAATAAACTTTATTGATCAATAGGGACTAAAAGCGTCAAAAAGTGCACAAGTTTCCATTTTCGCGCATATCTTACGTTCTGAATATATACGGACATCCAAAAATTCATGTAATCATTAAAATATTATCTTTTAGTGATTGGCTTGATAAAATTCCATTCGTCGCTTGATTTGGATCGTTTTTACGTTCGTTACGACTTCCGTCGTAATTAACCGAACAACGCAATCGTACGACCAAACGAGCCGACATCCGAAATATTTTTGAGCACATTTCAAGCTCCTTATACTTTAACTTCATTTTAGAGCCTTGAAATGAGGTTAACGGGGCTTAAACGTGTCAAAAATGCTTAAAATCAAGTTTGGATGCACAGGGGCCTGTTCTGCCAATTGCTGAAACTTACTGCCAGCTAGCCAGCACCATACGGTCCGTATGGGGACCTATATGGTCCATAAGACTCCTTCAGACCAGCAGAATGCAGAAACATTGAACCTGGTCCTTTCCACTTGTTCCCATGGTTTATACCCCCTGAATTTCATACTATGGGTTGGTATATAGATGCCCCTTGTATTTGTAAACCATGTGCCCACATGGATGGTTGAGATTGAAGCTCGATTTTCGATAAACGATCTTAACGGTTCAAGGAAATCTATAAATAGCCCACCCCATTCATTCCCCCAACTCACACTTGATCTGATTTTGGCCTTCTAAGTTGAAGTTTATACTTCAAACCTGAAGGTAAATCGGATCATAGCTTGCGAGGACCTTTTGTAAGTATTCTTTCGTTCTTTTCATTTGTTTTTATCGTTAAAGTCAAACTGCGTTTGACTTTCTGCTTTGACCAGTTTATGGTCAATGCGAATTTCATTTGAACTTCATAACGTGAGCGTACTCACGATGGTTATAGTCCCTAGTGACTATACCTACTGATTACCACGTTATCTAGGCTCAGTGACGAGTCGTAGTTTCGGCCAAAATGCGTATTTACGCGTATTTTGTAACCAAACTACTCTAGGGTATCAAAACCATTTGTTTTGATATCAAAACCTGTTTTCTAACTTAACTAAACATGTTCTAGCATGTTTAGCTCGTCACTTTTTAGATTAGTGCTTGTGTAGAGTCGTAAGTCAAGCGGACTAAACACCCGCTTAGACTTTCGAACACGACCCGTTTGGTCGATCATTAGGATCCGACCAAACATGTTTAGTGACCATAGTAGCATAGGGAATAACCTTCCGAGGTTATACCTTATGGTCATTTAGGTTTAATTAGTCGCATGATAGGTAGTTTATATGCCTTTTGTAAATGACCAAAATACCCTTTTCATGCATAATTGGTAATTAAGCATATGTAACCTAAACTTTTGTCACATAACTGATTATGTAACATACTTAAACATGTTTTGGCATATAATACTTGTCATAGGACTAGTTAGACGTCTCGAACGCGCATTGCGCGCACGACACGTTAAAGTAACGTAAGCTACCTTAATGAGTCGCAATGGGTCGAAAGCACTTAGGATAAGTTTCATTTTAGTGTGAGGGGTGATACGGGTCAGAAATAGGCATGGTGTAAGGTGGGAACCATCTAAATGGCTCATCGAATGGTGATTGTGCAACAGGAGGGATCTGCGGGATAGGTGGAAAGTCTGCTGAAGCAAAAGGGTCATAGCTCGGCTGCTGACTTGATGTGCCTTCCCCAGGATGGGGAGCTGGGATCTCCTGCAGAAAAACAATAGGGAGATCGGTGCGATGCTCATCTGAAACAAAATGTGGAGGCTGGGGAACAAGTGGATCGACAAGTGGAAGATCAAGTGGAGCGGGAACGGGCTCAAGGATAAGTGGTGCAATATCGGGTATGCCAAAAGGAACAGGGTCTGGACTAGGAACATGGCCTGGAGTGTGAGGGGGTGTAAGAAATCGAACAGGAGATGATGGAGCAGCCGACATCGCATCATCATCATCGTCAGTAGCATAAAGCTGAAGGCCTGCAGCCCGTAGTGCTGAAGAAGTCACAGACTCAAAGGAGTCTGCAACGGAGTGTAAGCTGGAATCTGAAGAAATATCGATGACAGGCACAGCTGGAGGGGGCACGTCTACCATAACCACGTCATCCACCTCCCCGTCACCCTGCTCCCTGCAGGGTGATCGGCCACAAAAAGATCTACATCGTCATCAAAAAGATCGTCGAAAGGCCAGTCCTCTGGCGGAATGACAACAAGAGGAACAACATCAAGGATAGGGGCAGCAATGTGCTCACCATCGGGATGACCGATGATGAGATGGTCGTGAATAGGGACAGGAAACGCAAAAACATCATCAATGGGAATGCCATCAGCAATAGGTGCATCATCTCCAAAGTCCGGTAAAGCAAAGGGTTGAAAATCGTCCTCGTCGTCGGACATCATCTCCGGGTCACTCTCTATATCTGACGTGAAGATCTCCGGCTCTAGAGTTATCTCATCGTCAAAAACCACTGCCAAAGGGTCATGATCGTCTGACAATCCACTCTCAGACGATGACATAGGTACCTGTAACATAATAATCATGGCATATACACATATGTTAACCACTATCACTCGGTGTATGTAAACAAAGACAAGCATCACTTTAGCATGTATTCACGTCATTCCTATGTGAGACTTTTCTAACTTAACAAGTCTACCCCCATGCAATCTAAACCACCGACTAAGTCTTTGTTCATGTTTCTTGTCTATCCTTTGTAAAATGTTTGTTCCATGGATCTTAGCGTCTTGGAAATGCAATGAAAAATATTTTGTAAAATATTTTCGTGAGAGAGTCCTAATGATTGTAGTCTAGACTCGAGAAGGAATCCTAGTTCACTACAATCGAAGCTCTGATACCAAACTGTCACACCCTGACTTTTGCGGAAGCATATTACGTGTGACTTGCTTAATATCATTGCATTCAATTATAACAAACGACTATATGATTAAAACCATGATGTTCATCTATTAAGACGATTCAAAATAATACAAACCACATGGTTTAGTACCAACCAAAGACTTCAAGTTTAACATACAACCAACCAAATATTTTAAGTTCCATAAAGGACTTTATCAAAAGACATAGATAAAACCAGGCTTTGATTCATGTATCTTATCAAGGATAAGATACACAATTCAAACCCTTCAAAACGGGATGACATCACTTCTTGTAAACACATCTTGAAAACTTTTAAATGCCCGCCAGATCTATATCAATTTCCTGAAATACATGTAATTTGAAAACATCAACAAAAGTTGAGCGAGTTCATGTGTTTTGTATGTGAGCACGAATAACCTTGTAAACATTTGTAAGTATGTCTTTGTAAACCGGTATGAAAGCGCCTATGAACATATCAATTAATGATTTGCAAGGTCATTAACATGTGTGTAATGGTGCAGGAAGGCTCAAACATTTGCGTTTTTCGTACCGGGCCACCCGGCTGGAACGACATAGTCACCACATGCGGCCAACTGCGGACCCATGGGTGGGGCTCGCAACACCCAAATAGATCTATCACTCATGCCCCTCGGTCCTTATACAAGGATTAACGGTCTTAAGTTAACGCCTACCCATTCACATGATCTAACAGTTCATTCCTTAGCTAACCATACCATTTGTAATCATTGAAACATTTGTAACATGTATTTCACCCCCCGAAAGTTATAAAACTAAAAACAGTTAAAAGAAAAGGGGCACATGAACTCACGGTTTTGCGTCTTGCTGTCCGATGTAAACTCAAAGACCTTTTCCTGGTGTCGTGCAACTACCTACACACGTGCTATGTTTTATTAGACGGCTAGGTCGTGTAACGACTCTTAGTCTTAGTTGTTTTGTTAAGACTTAGTATCCTTGAGTTACGTCTTTGATGTACCATGTATTATTCCAAAGTATATAATTTTTGGTTAAAATAATAATATTTTAACTAAAATTATATTTATCAATTATTTAGAATATTTGTCAAAATAATATATTTTTGACTTAATTCATTGTGTAATCCCTCATGAATATTTACCAAGGATGGGTATAATTACACTTGTGTATTTTTAGTCTTGTGTATTTTGCAAAGTATTGGAGGCGTTTTCCGGTGTGTATTTGTACGTACGAGAATACGTATTTTCTTGTATTCATTAAGAATTTTATACTTAATCTTGTATTAAATTTTGCGGAATATTATTTTTAATCAACTAAAAATCACCAATTCATATTCTTAAAATATATGTATTTTAAGAACACTTTTATAGAAAAAATATTTATAAATCTTTCTTGGCAAAAATAATTAAATTTTTATATAAACCTCAAAAATAATATATTTTCAAGATTAACTTAGAAAATATTTATAATTCCATTTTTTTCACCCAAAATAATATGTTTTTAGCTTGTTTAAGAAAATATATATTTTCTTCAAAAATAATACATCTTCTTAATGTTCAAGAAAATGCATATATTTTTCTCTACTAAAAAATAATATATTTTTTACTTGATAAAATATGATATATCTTGTAATACTTGTAAAAATCATACTTTCCGTTCTCTTGGTTTCCAAAATACCGTTTAACTCGTTTGTTGATATATGAATTTAATTCCGGATTATATATATATATATATAGTCCTTGTCCGGTTTGTCCGATATTCAGGTGTAAGTTATATATTTATTTTCTTGGAATTTTGGTAATATTTTGTATTATAATTTTGGTGAGTTATATTATTTTCAAGTTCCTAAAATAATATAACTAATACACATAATATATAAGTAACACACAAATTGTGACATCTAAATATATATTTTCCTAAATATATACTTAGTCATTTTTATTTATCAAAAATCAACCTCCAACATTTGTAATTTTGTAAAAAAATTATGGCAAATTTTTATATGAAAAATCATGATCAATGTCTTTTTTAAGCACTTGTTTAAAAATATTTTTCTAAGTGTTTAATTACTATAAAAATTTTGCCATAGTTTCCCCTTAAAAATTGAGGTTTTCATGCTTTAAAAAGCATATCATTTTCTTTTAAAATCATCATCAACCATCAACAATTCAATCAAGACTTACCATGAGCCAAAAATATGAAATTTACACTATGTCATGAACTTGAAATTTTGTAAAAATTTGTAGTAACTTAATATGTTGTTAAGTAAGTTTAGTTACCCCTAAAAATATGGTTATTTGTTTATAAATCTCATTCTTGTAAAATTTAGTCTTTTACAACTTACATGAAGATTTTCTAAAAATAATTCTTTTTTTTGTATTCATCTTGTTAACAATACTTTTCTAGTCTTGATTTAACACTAAAAACATGTTTAACTTCTTTAAAAAACCATGATCATGTAAATCTTGTAATAAACTTTTGTTTCTTGAGAAAATTATTTTTGAAATCATCCATTTTCAAGACTTATATCATGTATTAATATTCATCATGCTCAAAAACAACCTTATATTCAAGTTCATGTTCCACATAAAGGATGATCATTATGATTTTCACAAGATTCATCCTCTCACTTGCTAGATCATGTGTTTAATCATCATCTAGCAAGTTTCTTATGATGATCAACATCATAAACACAAGAAATCAACAATCAAGTATCACCCTTACACTAAAACAACTTAGATTCTTATGTTATTAAGCTTTTTGTAGATGCTCATCTTCTTGTTTCTTTGAGATTCTTATGATTAGCCCATTACATGACCTTTTAACCACTAAAATTAGAAGTAAAATCAAGTTGTATGAAGCTTACTACTAACACAAATGGCTAGGGAAGAAATCAAGATGAAGATGATGATGAACAAGGTGGATAAAAGCTCTTGATGATGGTCCTTCAATTTCCAATGCCTCCAAGCTTCTTAATTTAGCTCCTAGCACCCTTGGATCACCTTAGATTGCTTGTTAGAGGAATGAAAATGGAGGTGGTGTGTTTGTGGTTTGAGGCCGAGAACAAGGGAAGGAGGGGAAGAGAAGGAGGTGAAGTGTGGAGGTGTTGAATGAGAGAGATTGATGAACTTGTGGTTTTAAACAACTTGCTCCCAACATCAAATGGTCTATTGGTTCTTATGCTCCTAAAGTGATTAGCAAATCTGTTAAACAAATGAAGAAAAATCATGTTGTGGGTCCCATGTGGTGACCGTGAATTAGAGGGGCGGGGGTATATGGTTGGTTTTCAAATGTAGGTTAAGGACTTAGTTACAATGTAATGGAATTTGGTTAGTTTTATATGTGTTATGTAATTATAAGATGTATTATGATGTTCGGTGACCATAACTAGCTCGGAAATGTAAAAACAATGCTTCTAGTGAAATCTTGGTGTTTCGGGTAGTGTCCGGTTGTTCGGTTGGTTACCGGTTCGTTAAAGTGCTAAACTACGCAGTTTAGTGTGCTTTATGTTCCCTTTTATGACAGTTTTGATTCCCGGCACTTAGGAAAGCATTCTGGACCATTAAACCTTCTAGAATGCCCTATCGTGCATAACCATTCGGTTATAACCGAATGACCATGTGGCATCATCCTGAGCACCCCTCAAGGTCACGATGATGGCACTAAATTGAAGAAGGATCCACGTTCACCCACTTTCCATGTGGCATCTCCCCAACCATTGATCATGCCCATGACCGTGTGCATAAGCATCAAGATGAGGATTAACGACAGAAGAAATAACTGCTTACGGAAAATACTTTCCGTTATCTCTCCTGTCAACAAACTTTCCCGCCCAAATTCGGTTATAAATAAGGACAATTCAGGTAAAATCTCTCAAGTTACACTCACTTCACTTTAACTATTACTTCTTCTTCTTCATTGAAACCTGTACTTATTTTCACGCCGGAGGGTGGTCATGGAGAGAACCCCCATTCTCCCCGTGGCGAGTCTAACGGCTGTTCGTTTTGTAGTTATCATTCTGAGAAGGAGCTAGCTAAACCCCGAATCAAACAAGAAGACTTACCCCTTTTTATGCAGAACTAAACCGCTGGTTCAATTGATTCCGGTCATTTGAACTAGTGTTTCTTCATTGGCGCCCACCGAGTCTTCAATTTCTATTATCTTCTTGTTCTGATTCAATTCTTTTTTATCTCTGTTTTCCATGGCAGAGAATTTGTCAATTCGCCCATCAAGTCCTCGATCCGAAAACAAGGGTAATCCAACCCAGGTTATTCAGATCGACGGAATCATGGGAAAAACAGCTAGCAGCAGAAATTGTCACGAGGCAAAAAGCTCTGTTGTCTTAAAAATGCAATATGGAGCTCAAAATCATCTGGATCTACTCTTGGAAGAGAATCCAGAGTATTGGTTCACCAAATTCCAGAACACCATAAGCGAGATTTTTGTACCAAATTCCAGATCTGAGCCTTTTCATAACAGATCTAATGATAAGTAGTCTCAAGACGGGTACGTGTTCAAGAGCAAATCTAATACCACAGTGTTGGAACCGCAACCAACACACCAGTGGGACATCCAACTTAGTAACAAAGGATATCTGGAGCCGTTCAGATATATAAAACAAAATATGGAGGATAACAACCACCAGGAAACCAAGGTGCAACAGACAAATATGGTACAAGGAGGACCTTCATAAAGACCGCACAAGCGGAGTCACAATCAACACTGGCGAGAACAACAAGTAGTCTTCCTTATTGTTCCAGGAGGTCCTCAAGAAGAACGCCCGGTAATCATCACTGGTATTTTCGGCCATTATCGCACTGATTATATGTTTGTAGATTCGGGAAGTTCCATGGATATAATTTACTAGCAATGCTTTAAGCAACTAGACCCAGAGGATAAGGTGCGCTTAACACCATTAGATTTTCCTCTCACTGGTTTCTGCAATGAAGCCGTCTTTCCATTGGGTCAAACTGCCTTCCCTGTAACCCTCTCAGACGGCTAACACTCGCGCACTGTCACAGTCAATTTTATGGTTATGCCAGCAACATCACGCCATGATGTGTTACTTAGGAGGCGATCACAGAGAGAGTTCAACATGATTACCTCCATACCGCACGCCGCTTGTGGTTTATCGACGGAAACCGGGGTAGAATTTTATATTCCAGCAAAGAAGTGATGTATGTGGATGACGAGCCACCAATAAAAATCCCCAAACCCTCACCGTCAAATGATCCAGAAAAGTGGGTCCTCAACAAGGAATACCCTGAACAAACCATTTTGTTAGGACATGCCATCACACCGGTAATCCGGGCAAAATTAAAGGAACTCCTATCTAACAACATGGATATCTTCGCTTGGTCCCCAGCGGACATGACCGGAGTACCAAGAGAGATAACACAGCACAGCTTAAATATCCGACCTTCAGCGGAACCATTCGCGCAAGGGAAGCCCAGTCTTAGCACAGAAAAAGCAAACACAATGAACGAATAAGTAGCTGAATTACTTCAGGCTGGGATCCTGCACGAAGTACAATATCAAACCTGGGTAGCCAACCCAGTAATGGTGCAAAAGCATAACGACGGGTGGCGCATGTGCGTAGACTTCAAAGATCTTAACAAAGCCCGCCCGAAAGATTGTTACGCCCTTCCAGAAATAGATAAGAAAGTAGATTCATTAGCATCCTTCCGCTGGAAATGTTTCCTAGATTGCTATAAAGGATACCATCAAGTGCAAATGAAAGAGGAAGATGAAGATAAAACGGCCTTTCGCACAGACAAAGGTATATTTTGCTACACAAAAATGCCTTTCGGCCTCCGCAACGTGGGAGTCACCTATCAACGGCTGATGGATAGAGTCTTCGGAGATGATATTGGCGTAACAGTAGAAGTTTCCATGGATGACCTTGTCATTATGAGCCGAGAGGAAGAATCTATGCTTGCCAACATCCAGCGCACTTTCGACTCCCTGCGCAGAGTTAACTTAAAGCTAAATCCGGTTAAATGCTCGTTCGGAATGGAGGAAGGCAAATTTCTAGGGATTATTGTGACCAGAGATGGTTTCAGAGTTAACCTAGAAAAGGTAGAAGCCATCCAACTGATGCCATCACCAACATCAATCAAAGAGATGCAACATCTCGCTGGTCAATTAGCAGCACTCAAAAGATTTCTGGCAAATCACGCTGCCAAATCATATCCATTCATCAGCACATTATGCAATTGTGTTAAAAAGAGTCATTTCCAATGGACTCTAGAAGCAGAAAAAACTTTCCAACAAATGAAAGAATGTCTGATTCAGCTGCCAACCTTAACAGAACCATGGAAAGATGAACCATTAATCCTATATCTATCTGCAGCAGAAGTAGTAGTCGGCGCGGTACTGATGGTAGAAAGAGACGGAGTTCAAACCCCGATATACTACATCAGCAAAATGTTAACTGGTCCAGAAACACGCTATTCTATCATGGAGAAACTCATCCTTGCACTGGTTCACGCATCACGCAGGTTGCGACGATATTTTTCTGGCTACGTTATCACCGTCATTACAAACTATCATCTAGGACAAATCTTGTCTAAGCCAGATGTCGCGGGGCGGTTGGCCAAGTGGGCTATCGAATTAGGAGGGTACAACATCTTGTACAAACCTCGACCAACTATTAAGGGTCAAGTCTTAGCAGACTTTGTTACCGAAGTCCCCATCGACAAAATCCAGGAATGCGAGGCAATTCAAAATCCTACCCTAGTCTTCTATGACAGGGTTTGGACATTACATACAGATGGCGCCTCAAACGACGATGGTGCAGGAGCAGGCCTTCGCCTAGTTAGCCCTGACGACCATGAGCTCACGTACGCAATTCGCCTGGATTTCAAAAGTACTAACAACGAGGCGGAGTATGAAGCATTTCTCGCGGGTCTCCGCCTGGCACTCAAGATGGGAGCAAACAATCTCGAAGCACATGTCGATTCCAAATTTGTAGCAGAATAGGTCAACGGTCATTATGACGCTAAAGGCGAAGCTATGGCATTGTATTTAGAACAAGCGAGAATCCTTATCAACCAGTTTCAGACCTTAAAGATAGTTCACATCAACAGAAGCGAAAACAAACATGCAGATGCGCTAATCAAACCGGATGCGACAAGCTTCAAACACCTCGCGAAAGAAGTCCACATCAAGGTATTATCTAATCCATATGTTCCCTTAAGACAAATGAACATCATAGAAGTCGGTAATCCATCTTGGATGTCCCCAATCATTACATACTTACAACATGGAATCCTTTCAGAGGGGAAGGTGGAAGCCAGGAAAATTCAGCACAAGGCGTTAAACTACGAAATGGCAGACGGTATCTTGTACCTCAAATCATTCATGGGTCCCCTTTTACGCTGCGTAGATAAGACCGATGCAAAATATTTAGTCCGTGAAATTCATGAGGGACTATGTGGGATCCATGCAGGCCCGCGCATGGTGGTTGCAAAACTCATGAATGCAGGCTACTACTGGCCAGGTAGGCATGTAGATGTAGTAGAACTATTGCGCAAGTACACGGCATTTCAGCGCCATGCCCCAAAAATGCTCCGCCCAAAGAACCCCTGGTCCCAGTCACTTCAGCTTGGCCTTTCCAACAATGGGGCATTGACCTCGTCGGTCCTTTTCCCGACGCGCCCGGTGCAGTCAAATTCATAGTAGTAGCAGTAGACTACTTTACTAAATGGGTAAAAGCAAAGGCTCTCACATCGACTACTGCAATGGTGATCCGAAAATTCATCTGGGAACACATAGTTTGCCGATTCAGATTGCCATTGCGCATCATTTCTGATAATGGTACAAACTTCGCATTAGAAGATCTACAAAAATGGTTCAAAGAGATGAACATCGAACACAGCTTCGCCTCTGTGGCGCACCCACAGGCGAATGGGCAAGTCGAGAGCTAAACAAGCAGATAGTGGATGGCATAAAAGCAAGGCTGGGAACCGCGCGCAGGGGGTGGGTAGATGAACTCCCAAGCATTTTATGGGATCACCGCACCATGCCAAAAACCAGTATAGGTGAAACTCCATTCAGTCTCGTTTATGGCTCAGAAGCAGTAATTCCGGCAGAAGTCGGCCTTCCATCACCACATATGATCGCCATGGAAAAACAAGACAACGAGCGAGAGCGTAGAATTGACCTGGACCTCCTTGAAGAATGGAGCGAAAACGTGGCCATTAACGAAGCCAGGTACAAATCAAAGTTAGAGAAATACTATAACGCTCGGGTGCGCGTATGCACCTTTGTTCTAGGAGATTTTGTTTTACGAGACAATGAGGCCTCCAACGCTGAGAAACCAGGAAAACTCGCGCCCAAATGGGAAGGACCATACGTCATTCATTAAGTCCTGGGTAAAGGCGCATATACTCTAAAAAGGCTCGATGGAACGGATGTACCACGCACCTGGAATGCAATAATTGCGCAGGTGCTACATATAACCAACTCAACCATCTCGCACAACAGCCAAACACTTGCGCAGGAAACATAATTATTTTAATTATTGACTTTGTATCAACTGGCCCCCGCGCCTTATCCAATCAATACAAAGTTTACTCCTATTATGTTCTATTATTTATTACAAAATGTATGTAATTTCTTTTGGTAAGCACGAAAACACTATGGTAAAACATTACAAGTCTCATGAACAGTCTACGGATACAAGCCCCGCATACAATCCAGACCTACGTTCACACATGAGCTTCATACCATCTTTATTCGCTTTACCTAAACAAAGTAATTATACACATGCAAGACATTGTAATCCAAACATATATTATATCCAAAACAGTTACTTGCGCACCAAACGCATTAAGAAAAATCTACATGCACAGCAGTGCACCAAAAAAGTTACTTGTGCAGCAGGCACAAGAACAAAAGTATACGAGCACAGCAGTGCATCACACAATATTTACAAAAAACATACAAAATAAACTAGACATCTGGGAACATGGCCAACACCTCCAAAGGGGTATGTAGTGCTTCACCATACCACTCAAGAGGGTGAGGGTCAACGATCCATTGGTTCTCACCCTCCCCATCACCCCCAGCAGAGGTCATCATTTAGGCCCCGGCCGGAATTACAGAAAGTCATCCACTTTGACGCCGCTTATACACCACCGAGCATCGACCCCTCCGATCAGACGGAAAAGACTGCATCAAGACATTTGCCGACAATCGCGTAACACCTGCATCATCATCAACTCCAGCAGGAAATGGGATATCATCTTTCCCTTTACAGGGGCGAGGCACGGTGCAGAAAAACCCTTCACTTTCGACAACTTTTCCGGTGTCAGACTTCCAAGACGAAGCATAGCTTCAGCAGCGTCAAGAGTCTTCAAAATCTTGGAAACCCTCCGTAAACGGTATTTTCGACTCGTTTTCATTTTTAAAAAATCTGGTAAAGAGAAAGTAATAGCATACATATATATAAAGCTAAAACAAGTTGACGTCAGCATAATTAAGAGAAGTGTAAGAAATCATAATGATTAATGTCAAATCGCCACTTTCTGAAACGGCGGCGCCACAGTAATCATCGATTTTATTAAATAAACCCTAACAGCATTACACGTCTGCACACATTCCCACATGCTACAGTTTCAATAAGAAGGTGATCGGTCAAACACCTATTCGTCTTCTACCCTACGACACACAAGGGCCACGTCACATCAATCAGCTCATGCCAAAAAATGTTCATTCTAGCATAATGAACAGTTCAACTTGAAAAATATCTTCTCCAAGAAGATTTCCAACATTTCGCGCCGAAACTCCACATAGCAAAAAACACCCATCTCTTGTATAGTCCAGTACTCCACTTATTTGCATAAGAGCAACACTGGACTGGGGGGACTTGAAGGGGTATGGTCCCAAAAACCTCGTGCAGGCACTTTGGATCATACCACATTTTCACCACAATAAACCTCTTTAAAGGGAACCTTGCGCGGCAGCGCACTGGTTCTAAAGAAGGAACTTAAAAGAGAACAGGCTTCAACATAGGCGCGCCAAGAAAACCAATAACATGTCCTTGCGCAAACCCATGCAACTGAATAATTAGGATGGAACAAAATACCTCCGCGCAAATACCACCCAGACTTGAACAGAAAGTAACCTTTCTGTTACAATAAAATTTGCATAAGGCAGAGCCACATAGGATTACAGCTGTAAACCTTCTAGAAGGCCCTATCGTTCACAACCATTCGGTTATAACCGAATGACCATGTGGCATAATCCTGAGCACCCTCAAGGTCACGATGATGGCACTAAATTGAAGAAGGATCCACGTTCACCCACTTTCCACGTGGCATCTCCCCAACCATTGATCATGCCCATGATCCGTGTGCATAAGTATCAAGATAAGGATTAACGGCAGAAGAAATAACCGCTTACGGAAAATACTTTCCGTTATCTCTCCTATCAACAAACTTTCCCTCCCAAATTCGGTTATAAATAAGGACAATTCAGGTACAAACTCTCAAGTTACACTCACTTCACTTTCACTATTACTTCTTCTTCTTCATTGAAACCTGTACTTATTCTCACGCTGGAGGGTGGTCACGGAGAGAACCCCCATTCTCCCTGTGGCGAGTCTAACGGCTGTTCGTTTTGCAGTTATCATTCGGAGAAGGAGCTAGCAAAACCCCGAATCAAACGAGAAGACTTACCCCTTTTTATGCATAACTAAACCCCTAGTTCAACTGATTCCAGTCATTTGAACTAGTGTTTCTTCACAGACTTAGACCGACTAGCTTAAAGTATAAAAAACGATATGATACGCTTGATTAAGCGATGACCGGAATAGAATGTAGTTTAAACCCAAAAAGTACTAATATTTGTATAATATAGGTAAACTATTAACATTCTAGAATTTGAGATAAAAATGATAAGGTTAAACTCGTTTCGGTGAACTTATGTAAACTAGTTACATAAACCTAACCGTACGCGTATAAGCGATAACGGGTAACCAGATGAGTCATGAACAAGTTCTATATGTCAATATACTTTAAGCAAGTTATAATATCAGTAGGATATCAACTTGTATGCCCGTTAAGGTTTAAAAATCAAACTATGCCTCAAAAGGACGTTTTGGTCATTTAGCGACGTATAAAAGGAACTTGCATATAAACTGATGTCATAAACTTAATCATTCTGGAAAAATATTTAATTTGTGATATAATATCAGTAGGATATCAAACATATGTGTGTTTTATAGTTTAAGACCAAACTATGCACCGTAGGGGCATTTTGGTCATTTCACACATAGTTTAAAAGCTTATTTGGGATTCTGAGTTTATAACATGTACCTACTGTAAAATATTTTAAATAAGTTATAAAATCAGTAGGTAACAAATCTTGGTTGGAAAATATGGTTTAAAACCATACTATGCGCCAAAAGGGCGTTAAAGTCGTTAAATGACGATATTTGTGATGTTTTATCAAAACTGATGTTATGATCAGGTTTATATAGTTAAAATATGTTACTTAATATAACATATCAGTAGGTAAAAGGTTTTGTATGAAAATTATGATTTAAAACCATTTTAAGTGCCACAAGGGCATTTTCGTCATTTAAGGACATAATACAAGAACTTGTACTTAAACTCAGATTATAAACTAACTTGATATCCCAGATAATTCTAATTATGATATTATATCAGTAGGTATTGAGTTTGGTATAAGAAATTATGTTTAAAAACATTTTAAGTGCCGGAAGGGCATTTTGGTCAACTTAAAACATAATTTACGATATTATACGAAAACTCGGTTTATGATCAGTTTAGTAACATCATTATAAGTTAATTACTTTAACATATCAGCACATAAATAATTTGAAAGTTCATTAGTGATTAAAACCTTGTTTTTAATAAAAAGGCAAAATAGTCAAAGTATGGCATAATAATGGATACTTGCATAAAACTCGGATTACTACTATGATCATGTAATTTAACCTCATAGGGTTATGCTACATTATATTATGATCATAATGGAACCATAAATCAGTAGCAAACTAATCTAATTGGGTCAGAATCGAAAGTCAAAGCAGAAGTCAAACTTTGCGACTTTCGGTTGCGAACCGACCCTAAGATTGGAATTGACGAGCCGAACAAGGTTACACATGTTTTAATAATTATTACCAAGTTGTTTAAGTGTTAAAACATATTTTAGTACCCATATAAACTCAGATTACAATATTTATAAAATCTGCCCAGTTGACTTTTTAAAACAATAATATGTTGACCCGTCAATTGACCAAGAATACGTGATTCTTAGGAGGTGCCCTTTAGAGGGATTAAAACCTACCTAATTACGATCACGTAGCCATGTTCACCTGGAACAATGGCTGGACCATTAAGGTCTAAACTGAAAGTCAAAGCATTTATCGAAAATGTTTTACTTTCGGCTTTACAAAGCCTATAAACGAAAATGCAGGAGGAAGGAACACTTACAAGTGGTCCTTGCACGAAAATTGTCACACCCTGACTTTTGCGGAAGCGTGATTATGTGTGACTTGCTTAATATCATTGCATTCAACCATAACAAACATCTATATGATAAAACTAAAGATGTTCATCCATTAATTTAAGTTTAAAACATCACAAACAACATTGTCTTAAAACTCAAACACAGACTTCAAATCCATAATACAAACCATGCAAATTGTTTGAGTTCCACAAGGACTCGACAAAAGACATTAATAAAAACCAGGCTTGGGAAGATGTGTCTTATCCAGGATAAGACACACTATCCAAACCCTTAGACTCCGGATGACATCTTTTATTCCCAACATCACTTGAAACATCCAAACGCCCGCCAGATCTACATTTAATTCCCTGAAATACATGTAGTTTGAAAACATCAACAAAAGTTGAGCGAGTTCATGTGTTTTGTATGTGTGTACGAATAAACCTTTGAAATCATTGTAAGTATGTATGGTTTGTAAACCGGTATGAAAGCAAACAAGGAAACAGATCAATCAATGGTTTGCAAGGCCATTAACATGTGTGCAACGGCGTAGGAAGGCTCAAACCTAGACATAGTCACCTCATGGGCCAAACCCCGGTCCACATGGGTGTGGGCTCGCTACACCCAAATAGATCTATCACTCATGCCCCTCAGTCCTAACATGAGGATTAATGGTCTTAAGAGTGCGCCTACCCATTCACATGATCTACAATGCACTCCTTAGCTAACCATACCAATTGTAATTGTTTGTAAACATTTTGTAACATGTACTTCACCCCCGAAGTTATAAAACAAAAACAGTTAAAAGAAAAAGGGGGACATGAACTCACAGTTTTGCGTTCTTCGAATCCGACTGTAACTCAAAGTTTCCTCTGGTGTACATGACTACCTACAACGTACTACGGTCTATTAGACAAGCGGGTCGTGCCTTGACTTAGTATTAATTAGTGTCTTTGAGTTACGTTTCATTGTGTCTTCAATATTATTCCAAGTTATAAAATTATTTGTTAAAATAATAAATATTTTAACTTAAATTATATTTATTAAATTTTGGAATAATGGTTAAAATAATATATTTTAGCTCGTTACTTATTATGTATTTATACATGTATATCCTTCCCAAGGATGGGTGTATTTGTATTCGTATTCGTATTCTTATACTTGTATATTTTTGCCAAGCATCGGTGGCGTATTCCGGTGTGTATTTATACATACGAGAATACGTATTTTCTTGTAATTATAAAGTATTTTATACTTAACTTTTCCGGAATAATATTTCTAATAAAAATACATCAATATATATTTTCAACATATATATTTTAAGAGATATTACATAGAAAAATTACTTATAATTTTCCTTGGTAAAATATTTATAAATCTCATACAAGTCTCAAAAATAGTAAATTTCCAAGTCTAACTTAGAAAATATATATAAACTTATTTTCACCCGAAAATAATGTATTCCATGTGTATTCAAGAAAAAATATATTTTCTTCCCAAAAATAATATATCTTCTAATAATTTCAAGAAAATATATATATTTTATTCACCCAAAAATAATATATTTTCTTATGGTCAAAAATATGATAAAATTTTGTAATAATTGTAAAAATCATATTTTTGTTCTCTTGGTGTCCAAAATATACTTATGAATAAAATTTCCAGAATATTTTGTGAGTTATATTCCTTTGTTCGGTTTCTCCAATATTTTGGGTATAATTTATATATTCATTCTCTTGGAATTTTGATAATATTTTGGATTGTAATTTTTGGTATTTTGATGAGTTATATTATTTCAAGTCCTAAAATAATATAACTAATACACATAATATACAAATAATCACACACATGGTGACTTCTAAATATAAATTTCCTAAATACATATTTAGTCACTTTTATTTATAAAACTAACCTCCAATATTTATAATTTTTGTAACAAAAATTATGGCAAACTTTATATAAAAATTCATGGTTTAAAATATACTTGTAAATATTTGTTTAAAAATATTTTTCTAAGTGTTTAATTTTTAGAAAAAAAATTGCCATAGTTTCCCCTAAAAATGGAGGTTTCCATGCCTTCAAGGCATATCATTTTCTTTTGTAAATCAACACTATCAACAACAAATCAATCTACACTTACCAATTTGCCAAAATCAAGCATAAACTACTACCTCATGAACTTGAAAATTTATAAAAATGTGTAGTAACTTACTAGTGTATTTAGTAAGTGTTAGGATCTGAGGCTCTCATAATTGTGTTTGTTTGTTTAATTTGAACAAATCAATTAATATGAATTGAAATTAAGTGCAGCGGAAATGAAAACAAACTTTGTAAACACAATCAAATAGGAGAAATAGTTTTGATAAACACATGCTTTTCATTGAGTCAAAAGATTACAATACAAATCAAAAGATTACTAAGCAAGCTTACAAATAAGACTCCCCCTCAGCCTGATACTCCATGGTTGATTGTACAAGATGAAAGGATTGGACTAGAGGAGAAGAACTCGTTCAGTCAACCAAATGTAACAGTACAGGGTACTGTTCCATTTATAGGCAAACCAAACCACTGAAGCATCTTAGCTGACGTCACCATGAAAGTGACATCTAACAACCTAACAACCTGTAAACACTGTTCTTATACAAACACTGCTAATCTTAACCACTGATTCTATACATAACAAAAGACACACTAAACTACTGCTTTCTCCTTTCATCAGTGCTTTCCTCAAGGTTGATCAGTCCTTGAGTGGGCAGTCCTTTAGCGTCAGTAGATTAAACCAGCAGTGTTTACTTCTTAGCAGTCTTCAGGGCTTCATCAGCAGTTTGAAGGACAACAGCTGTTGTATACGGACAGTGGATAGAGGACCATCAGATGTTATAATCACTTTCAAGGGGAAAGTCTAATGTAAACTGCTGCTTATTATGAATCCACTGTTGTGATCCGGTTTTGGCTTTAATTATCTGTTCCTCTGATAGGGTTCAATCCCAACAATCTCCCCCTGGAACAGATAATGCCAAAACCCTTCATTATTCAGGATTTTTATTGTCTCATCAGAAGTTCCTTAGCTTGTCTTTTAAATTCCACTTCAAAGTCCTTGGAACTTGAGTCATCCTCATCCCTGCACAGTGTAAGTTCAAGGATATCTTGTAAATCTTCAACACCAAGGCCTAGTGCTTGTTTCCTTGATATGTACTTCACTTCACCATTGGATCTGAACAGGGTCAATACATGGGTCTTTTTATCAGACATCCATTTTAGTATTTTTGAACCCAATGGGTTTCTTGGGAGAGGTTTATTTACTGATGAGTTGGGAGACTTTGGCCTTGTAAAGATTTGTAAAGCAGTATCCTGAGCTTTTGCTAGCTCAGAATTTTCAGACATTTGTTTGAAAGCCATTTTTATGACATCATTTGTTGCAGCTATATCTTCTGTAACTTCTTTATCAATCTGCTCTTGTCTCTTCTTTTGATCTAGCTCAATGTCTGAAACACCTGCTGATGCATTTGGTGATGATGGTTCATTCAATACCTTTTTGGCAAGGTTTTGAAGTCTTTGTCACACCCTGACCACGTAAAACAACAAAACGTGGCGGAAACGTCGGGGAGTGTTGTAACAGAATCATTGTTTCATAACACATGGAAATTGAAATATTGTTTTATTGATTAAAAGTGTTACAATGTCTTAACAAACAAAGAAGTACAACATAATTAACTAGTCTTGCATCTTTTTAATGTCACTAAAGTCCAAGTCTGCCTACGTGTATCTTGATCATCTTATGCAACAGCTCCTGAAAAACACATGTGAAAATAGGTACGTCAGCATAAAAATGCCTGTGAGATACATAGGTTTTGTGAAAATTGAATTCATGACTTATGTTTGAGAAAATGTTTAGTCATGAACCTTGTAATTTGTTTTGTCTTGTAAATCATTTGAAAAACGATAAGATCAGATGATATGTATAAATAAATGTAAGGTTAAATGAATAACCATGTAAGATGAGTTTGTATAAGATAAGTTGTTTGTAAAACAATGTCTTGTGAAAAGTATGTTATTTGTATAAAATGTTATATGTCTCAAATTGAAATGATTCAAATAACGCTACGATATGTAATACCATACAAACACTTATATATAGGAAGTACCAGCGGCGTATCCACCATGCTTGTATCATATTACACACGCCTAATTACTTAAATCACTTACTCAAACCAAACCATCGAGATGTAATGTTTAACAATTGTAGAAATGTTTAGGTATAGTCAAATGTCTATTGTCAAATGGTTCATATGGTTCAATAGATACAAATGGTTTACATAATGTAATATAATGTGTTCATATGCTGAATGAGCATATGCAACAAAATATAATGTAAAACAATGTACTAAGTATGCACACAATGGGCGTACATAACATGAAATGTAATGTGAAACAATGTACTAAGTATGCACACAATGGGCGTACATAGCATGAAATGTAATGTGAAACAATGTACTAAGTATGCACACAATGGTCATACATAGCATGAAATGTAATGTAAAACAATGTACTAAGTATGCACACAATGGGCATACCTAGCATAAAATGTAATGAAATCATGTACTATAAATGTACTAATGAACATAGCAAGTATATGATGTGAAAACATGGAAAAGCATGAAAGTAACAAGTAGGCACATGTGTTTCACCCCAAAACAGTTTGGAAACAGTAAAAGAGGGGTCTATGTACTCACTTGAGATTGCTCAGAAGTCCTAAGATAACCACCAAGCAATGCTAGAGATCACGGAATCAAACGGCACCTAATATAGGTATCTATGTTAATAAACCGGACCTATATCGGAGGATCGGATAGAATGAGGGTTCGTAAACCAAATGAGTATGGGAACTCATGTAGTATGGTTTAACAAAGCCCACATACTAAAATGAAACCTAACCTAAGTGCTTACGACCCATTACGACCCGTTTAGGTAGCTTATGCTACTTTAACGCGTCGTTCGCGTGAAACGCGTTCGGACCGCCTAACTAGTCCTATGACAAGTAAAATATTCCTTAACATGTCTAATATTGTTACCAAATCAGTTTAGATACCAAAAGTTATGTTACATATGCTTAAAATGAATTTTGGCGTAAAAAGGCATTTTGGTAATTTACCTAAGGCATATAAACTACCTATCATACAACTACTTAAACGTAGCGACCATAAGGTATAACCTCGAAAGGTTATTCCCTATATACTATGGTCACCTAATGTGCTTGGTCGGATCCTAATGATCGACCAAGTGGGTCGGGTTCGAAGGTATAAGCGATTGATTAGATCGCTTACCCTTACGACCCTAGACAAGCACAAAACTAAAAGTGATGAGCTAAGCATGTTAAAACATGCTTAACTAAGTTTAGAAAACAGGTTTGGTATCAAAACAAATGGTTTTGATACCCACAAGTAGTTTGGTTACAAAATACGCAAGAATACGTATTTTGGCCGAAACTACGACTCGTCACTGAGCCTAGATAACGTGGTAATCAGTAGGTATAGTCACTAGGGACTATAACCATCGTGATTACACTCACGTTATGAAGTTCAAACGAACTTCGCATTGACCATAGACTGGTCAATGTAGAAAGTCAAACAAAGTTTGACTTTCGGACTCGAAAAGCAATAAAAGAACGAAGGAACACTTACAAAGGGTCCCCGAAAGCTAATCTAGATCCAAATAACTCAGGTATGAAGCAATGGCTTCAACTTAGAGTCTTTTAGATCAGATTTGTGGGTTTTGAAAAGAATGGGGTTGGGTATTTATAGTAAATGGACCACCGTTAGGATCGTTTCTTGGAGAAGAGGGAATGATCACATCCCTACACTTGTTGGCAACCTCATGTGCAACTTATTGGCCCCCCATAAGCAGGAAACAACACTTGGAATTGAGGTGGGAGTGCTTAACAGCTGTTAAGAGCCTGTTTAAAACATTGAATCTTGTCAGAAGGGGCTTCGCGTGACGCCAAGGGGGCTAGGTGTCATGCTAAGGTCCCTCTGATCAGCCAACATATTCCAAAGTTCCTGTTTCAGTCCCTTTTGTGTTTTAAGGCCATTTTGACACGTTTAAGGCTCATTTAACCAACGTTAAGGCCCTAAAATGATGCCTAAACATTGTGGACATGAAACATGCTCAAAAATATGTCGGATGTTGGCTCGTTTGGTCGTACGAACGCGATGTTCGCTTAATTACGACGGAATTCGCATAAGCGCGAAAAATGATCCAAATTGCGTGACGAATGGATTTTTCTCATGCCAAACACTAAAATAAAATATTTTAGTGCTTACATAAATTTTTGGATGTCCGGATGTATTCAGAACGTAAGTTATGCGCGAAAGTGCAAACTTATGCATTTTTTGACGCTTTTAGTCCCTGAATGACCCAAAAGTTTATTTTAGCACACCGAACCCCTCAAAGCCTATTTCAAAGCTATGTAAAGGATATTTAGGGTGTGTTTAACTTATGGCCATGTTTTGGAATGTCTGTTACAGTTCAAATTGGCATACTTTCACAGTTTGTCAAATTTAGTCCCTGTAAGCGAATTAACTTCATTTCGGCATACCAAACCCTCCAAAACTTACTTCTAAGGTATGTAGAGGTATTTTAAGGTATGTTAAGCCTATGTCACTATTCCGGAGTGTTTGTTGTATTAAACTGGTTATATTTACGCATCGGTGCGCGTATAACCTTCCAGAAAGCGATTTAAAGCCCGAAATCGAACAAGAATTGATATGTGCAAACGATACATATATTTTTACAAATCCCAAGTATGAGACACAATATCTCATTGGTTTGGCATTTGTTTGAGGGTTGAAGTGACACAGGTGTCACAGTTTCCCCTACTTTAGGAAATTTCATCCCGAAATTTAATTCTAGAGGAAACTTGTGAAGACAGCTGTGACGGTTTCGCCTTCAAATAAATCCATTGAACCCTTAAGTAAGACTCTGGGCCATGTTAGGATTCTTAGCGAAATTTTTGACTATCAAAGTAAAGTCCTTGTAGTAACAAAACATGGAGTTTCGAACTATGGACAGAAGAATGTTTCTTATGAAGACTCATCATAGGAAACTTGGTGTGTGCTTGAAATCAGAATTGGGAGTGTAAGATAAAATGACATCGGTCAAGGTCCAAGACCTTTCCCGTATCATTACTCTTGTCACTATAGGTCCTAACACATGACAAAACTTGCTGTGGTTTCTGTGCACTAAATTCCATAATTATGTATGGGTCCATAATTACGTAATTCCTTGCACAGTCCGCACAGTGCATTTCATAAGGTGTAGGGGAAGAAAATCAAACGAATAATCCTGTGGTGATTTAACTAGACTGCAATAGAATCTCTTTAACTAGATCACCAAAGGAGCTTTTAACTAGGTCAACAAACAATCTCTTGAACTAGACCACCAGAGGGCCTCTTTAACTATATCACTCACATGATATCTTTAACTAGATTGACGAATCAATCTCTTCAACTAGATCCATGAATGATCTCTTTAACTATATCAATCACATGATATCTTTAACTAGATTGACGAATCAATCTCTTCAACTAGATCCACGAATGATCTCTTCAACTATATCCACACATGATATATTTAACTAGATTGACGAATCAATCTCTTCAACTAGACCCACGAATGATCTCTTCAACTATATCTACACATGATATATTTAACTAGATTGACGAATCAATCTCTTCAACTAGATCCACGAATGATCTCGTCAACTATATCCACCCATGATATATTTAACTAGATTGACGAATCATTCTCTTCAACTAGATCCTCGAATGATCTCTTCAACTATATCCACCCATGATATATTTATCTAGATTGATGAATCAATCTCTTCAACTAGATCCTCGAATGATCTCTTCAACTAAACTAGCCAAGAGGAATCTTTAACTATCATCAACAGAGGATGTCTTTAAACTTTGGAATTGTACTTTATAATCCAAGGGACTTAACTACAACGTAGAAGTCCATTAAGGATTTAAGATAGTACCTTTGGATATCCTACTATGAATCCCTTATACGAAGATATGGAAGATTCTACGAGGATTTGGATAACAGAAATTTGGATCACACAAAAACATAAAAGGCAACACATAAGCACATAATCACATAATTGTTTAATTTGACCTTTAACTTGTTATCTTTGGACGTGGATACTTAAAGCACACCAGGAATCCAATCCGTGGATTTCATTTGGCACTTTAATCATTTACAAGAATCTATCTATGATGATAGGAAAATCTTAAATAGGAAATCGGCTTTGTCCTTATTGAATCGTAATGTACGTAGTGAACCATACAAAGAATTCAACTTAGAGTCTTTTAGATCAGATTTGTGGGTTTTGCAAAGAATGGGGTTGGGTATTTATAGTAAATGGACCACCGTTAGGATCGTTTCTTGGAGAAGAGGGAATGATCACATCCCTACACTTGTTGGCAACCTCATGTGCAACTTATTGGCCCCCCATAAGCAGGAAACAACACTTGGAATTGAGGTGGGAGTGCTTAACAGCCTGTTTAAAACATTGAATCTGGTCAGAAGGGGCTTCGCGTGATGCCAAGGGGGCTAGGTGTCACGCTAAGGTCCCTCTGATCAGCAAACATATTCCAAAGTTCCCGTTTCAGTCCCTTTTGTGTTTTAAGGCCATTTCAACACGTTTAAGGCTAATTTAACCAACCTTAAGGCCCTAAAATGATGCCTAAACATTGTGGACATGAAACATGCTCAAAAATATGTCGGATGTTGGCTCGTTTGGTCGTACGAAAGCGATGTTCGCTTAATTACGATGGAATGCGCTTAAGCGCGAAAAACGATCCAAATTGCGTGACGAATGGATTTTTCTCATGACAAACACTAAAATAAAATATTTTAGTGCTTAAATAAATTTTTGGATGTCCGGATGTATTCAGAACGTAAGTTATGCGCGAAAGTGCAAACTTATGCACTTTTTGACGCTTTTAGTCCCTGAATGACCCAAAAGTTTATTTTAGCACACCGAACCCCTCAAAGCCTATTTCAAAGCTATGTAAAGGATATTTAGGGTGTTTTTAACTTATGGCCATGTTCCGAAATGTCTGTTACAGTTCAAATTGGCATACTTTCGCAGTTTGTCAAATTTAGTCCCTGTAAGCGAATTAACTTGATTTCGGCATACCAAACCCTCCAAAACTTATTTCTAAGGTATGTAGAGGTGTTTTAAGGTATATTAAGCCTATTTCACTATTCCGGAGTGTTTGTTGTATTAAACTAGTTATATTTACGCATCGGTGCGCGTATAACCTTCCAGAAAGCGATTTAAAGCCCGAAATCGAACTAGAATTGATATGTGCAAATGATACATATATTTTTACAAATCCCAAGTATGAGACACAATATCTCATTCGTTTGGAATTTGTTTGAGGGTTGAAGTGACAGAGGTGTCACAGTCTTGTTGAGCTGTCTTTATCTAAAGCCATTTTCTTGATGGCTTCTTCAAAGTACTCAGCTTCCTTTTCTTTTCCTTCTGTAACAGTCAGCTGTTTCCTCTTTTCTTGGTCAATCACAGTGACAGAGGTATCTACTGAAGTGAGCAGTGGTTCAGAAGTTTTAATCTGCTGCTTTGGCTTTTTGTAGTCAGGCTTCTTTGGAGTGTCAGAATCTGTCATCCTCCTTTTCTTAAGCCTTTCATAAGCCTCATCGGTATATTGTTTTGTCCATTTTGCTATGGCTTTAGCAGTATCCACCTTTGCATCCACCAACTCCTACTTCTTTCTTTTGTACTCAGATGTGAGGTCAACAATGAGCTTTTTGTATTTGTTACAGTTTGGAGCTGTCCTCTTCTTGCTTGGATCATTTTTGATTCTTTCAATTCTGTTTGCCTCATGCTTTAAAGCAACTATTGGCCATTCTTCAAATTGTTTTTCTTCAGCTGGATAGAATTTTTCTTTCATGATGTATGTAAGATATTCTTTTCTCATTTCTTTTCGTAGATCTGCTTTGGGTGGTAAATTTGGCATTTCCTTGCTTAGATCTATTGCATAGTCTTCCATCTGTTTGACTTTAGTGAGCGAGAATTTCATTTCTTATCTTAGCCTGCCTTGCTTTGAGCTCGAGATATTCATCCATATTTTCTGGGATTATGAAGCCTATGAGAGAAGGAAATCTTCTTTTTGAAGGATCATCCTCAGTGTAGAATTGTCTCATCTCATTTTTTACAGCTTCCAGTTCCAGTGGATATTTTGCAGCAATAGGATCATATTTATTATCATTTGCCTGAGTAGTTTTTTCTTTTTATGGTGTAAGTTTTCTCCAGTGACGGAGTGCTTTTGGGTGATTTGTTGATTGGAGTGAAGTTGGTTTGAAGTGAAGTGAGAGTGCTTGGACTGACAGCTGTTGAAACAACTGGTGTTTCAACCACTGTTGCCATTACAACTACTGATGTGTCAGTAGATGTCTTCTGCTTTTAAGCAGGTGGTGGTTTGATGGGTGGTGATGTAGTTGAAGTGATGGATTTTGGTGGTGAGGTGATTTTAGGTGGAGGTAGAGCAGTGGTTGTAGTGTGTGTTGGAGTGATGGTTTTAACAACTGTTGAAACTACTGATGTACCAACATTTGTTGAGACAGCAGAAGTTACATCAGCTGTTTGGGTAGATGGTTTAGAAGCCTGTTTTTCTTTTTTTGGTTCAACATAAAGGCCATCATCTATTCCCTTTTTCTTTAATCCCTTAATTTTCTCCCCCTTTTTGGCATTATCTGAGGGAATTTGATCTATGAAGAGAACATTGGGAGGAGCAGTGCCAGTGGTATTCAACATGTGGGTTTTTATAGCCTTGATGTCTGCTTGGGTGTTTTTGAACCTTGACTCAATCATATTTCTCATTTCTTGCACATATATTGCATGTTGCTGATCTGCCATCTGTCTTTGTTTTTCGAGCATGGGTTGAAATAAATTCCATAGCTCATTTGTAGCAGGTGCATGTTGTGAAGGTGCTTGAGCTGGAACGGTAGTGGGTTGTGCATTTTGAGCTTTTAACAGCTGCTGCACCATATCCTTTATTTCAGCAACAGATGTTTCAAGGTTGTCAATTCTCCCCATTAATTCCTGATATTGTAAATCATCACCCAATTTAATGGGATCATCTGATTCCCCACCAGCAGTGGTTATATCAATGTGTGACTTAGGAACTGAGTCCCAAAAATCATTCATTGATGCCCCTTGTTCTTGGTTCTGGGGTTTTCTTCCTTCAACACTTGATAGCCTTTTAATGTTGCCAGTGGTTTTAACATACTCACTGGTGGTTATCAGAGGTTCTATAGAAGGAATTGCCTTTAAGGATGTCTTATAGATGTAACCACTGTCCAAATATAAACCAGTGGGTTCAACATTTGTAGTGGCTGCTTCACTTGAACTACTGACAGGAATTACTTGTAATTCCTGCAGTGTAACCTCCTCAGTTGTTGCTGGGATAGCAGAGGTATAATCATTAGACCCAGTCACTTGTAGGAGTATGCTCTCATAGATAGGTGATTGAGAGGAACTAGTTTGTGTCTGAGCTATATCAACCGCATGCAACAAGGGTATTATGGATTGTGGTAATGTGAGGGGTGAGGATAAGGGTGTTGAAGGAGACATGTCCTTGGGATCAGGACTGAGGAAGACGGATCCAAGTGGATTCAAAGCTTCATAATGTGGGGTCCCTGTGTTTACAACTTGATCCTTTTGTGAGAATGCAGGAGGAGTTTGAGGCAATGGTGGAGATCTTTCTTCCAACTGATGTGAGGAAGTAGCAGCAGTGATTTGTGGTGACATTTATGTTGTCACTGGCAGTGGCTCTGGGATCTCATCTTCCAGAGTTGCCTTTTTAGTGGGTTTGGTGGGCTTTTTGGATGATTTCTTTTTGGTCTTTTTGGTAATGGCAGGTGTGGGTTTCAAAGCAGTGGTTGTGCTGCTATGATCACCTGGAGCAGTGGGCTCAACAGTAGATGCCTGAGGAGCAGTGTTTTTTGCTAAATTCTGCTCAGGCACCTCTGTTTTTGTTTTTGTAGGTGCCATCATTCTAGTGAATGTTTCCGTTGTTAAACCACTTATTTTAAAATATGCATCTTGTTTGAGTAAATTTTCATTTTCCTCTCCAAATTTTTGTTTGAAATAGTAGCTTAGAAACCTTGGAAAGAGTAAAAATGATTTGCTATCAACATTCTTTACCAAGTCATTAAAGATCTCATGGGAATAGTTATAATTTTCATTATGTAAAATGGCATAAACCATACATTGGATCTTTAATGGTATTTCGTTAAAAGCAGTTGTTTTATTTGAAACACACATCAAAAGAGTGTAAAATAAAAACCTAGTTGCAGAAGGGAAGAAACCTTTTTGTAAGGTATCTCTTTTTGTTTGTTCTGCATACCCCCTTCCCATAAAATCAGTTTTCAACTCGTTTTTAAGAAAAGAAGTTTTACCTTGCTGATCATCGAGTTTAAAGACCTCTGAGATGGATTGTGGAGTAATTTGTATCGCTTTACCCTGTATGGAAGAGTTAATGGCAGTGACGGTCTCGCCTTGTTTGTCAAGGGTAGCATTCTTCCAAAACTCTCTCTGGGTTTGTTGATAAATTGGAGTGTCTGTTGTTAACAAAGTTTTGTACTTTGATGCAGACATGATGTCGATGATGGAATCGAAGGTGTGGTTGTTGGCGGGTTTTGTGAGTAGACCCAAGTAGTTGTGAGGGGATTTGTATGGTATTTCAATGGTTTCAGCGGCCGTTTGAGCGACCTCTTTGGAAGATGATGATGATTTTGACTTTGATTTTGATTTCGTCATTTGGATGAAGAAAAATGAAGAATGATTTGAGATGGAAGATTGGAAACTGCTTTGAGAAGAGAATTTTTGGAATTCAATTCGACAGTGTAAAACCCTGTTTGGGGTTTTGATCAGGGTTTTATTTAGGGAAAAAGTGAACGCTGATGTGGCAGCGGTTACAAAGATCTGAAGGCTAAAAACTGACCACGTGTCAAACGCTGATGAAAAGATGAATTATGGAGGACAGATGTTTAGGAAACCACTGATGAAGCAAGTATCAGTGGTTGCAACGGTCAAAATGAAGACAATGGGTGATTTTTGCTATCAGTAGATAGCATATCAGTGATTAAAACACTGATTTTGAACATCAGTGATTACCAAATACAATGAAGAAACAGAGATTGACTTTCAGCAGTGGACAGTGGTTAGGAAACAGACGTTTGAACAAAACAGTGTTTGGGGGTAAGGTAATGGTAAGGATTTGAAAGGTTAGTATCTCAGCAACTTTTAGTGCAATAGTGGATAAGCTTTTGATAAAAGTTTTGATCATCTTTTGTTCAGATGAAAGGAATGATTTTATTTTGTGTAACCACAATATCATGTCCAGTCATTTGATGATGATTATGAAATATCTGCAAAATTTCTGTCCTTAACAAAATACATTTTAGATGCATATCGTCAAGTTCAATATGTCAGCAGCTTTTACAGGAATTTGCATTCAAGGTTTTGCCCCATGTCAATTCAAGTTTTGAAATAGATTCCTAACAGTGGTTTAGTACCCCAGATGGTGGAAACTTTTTACTATGGCTACTCATTTTTGTTATAATATTTGAATTAAAACATGAGTACCCAAGTATTTTAGGATCTGTTTAGCAATCAACCTTTGATCTGTGTTTAAAGCAAACTTGAGTTTGACATAACCTAGACAATTGTACCATTTCCTTTTGATCCATTTTTAAGGATAATATCACCAAAAAAATAAGGGGACTACATCCTGACAGGAGTTTGAAACTTTTGCCAACAAAAACAAGAAAAAGTACAAAATATATCATTCACAAAAAAATAAAGAATAATATATCCTGTTTTATTGAGAAAACCCTTTTTAAGAAAAATGGTTAAGGATTTTCTGAAAACAGCATCAAAAGGATCTGGTAAATTTCCCAATTAAACACACAATCACATCATTCTCAAGTTTTATGAAGAATGGTCAGTGGTTTGAAATATATTGTAATAACCACTGTTTAGGACCTTTTCTTTGTTGATTGATTGACAACAAAAATAAGGACACATGTTCACATGAGTTTTTGAAAGCCCTGTTATAGACTTTGTTACCATGTGATGATACTGAAAATTTGTCTAGTCCTCTTGTAAGTTTATTCACTGGAAATACTATTGTTACCTGAACTTTTCCTGAACCAATGAATGCACACAGTTGCTTAATGACCATTGTTACCCCAATTATTGACTCTTAAGTGTTTTATATTTATACTCTTTTCTTTTGACTTCAAAACTTTTGAGATAAACACACTTTAGAGTTTTTGTGATTTTCCTTCTTCCCTTTTTACCCTTCCCATTCATAAGTAATGAAATACTTACTGGGAGGTCTTTATTGAGGGAATACTTAATCCAGAATCATTTTGCAGTAACGTTTTGAGAGATCTGACCACATTTGTACACGTTCCATTATCAAATCTCACATTACATATGATTCGGACTATTTTTGACCCCTAATTTTCTTAATGTATTTTAACAAGGTTGATTTGGTCCTTTTGAGGATTCTCAACCCATTTTTCAACACGTAAGATCTAATGACTAAAGTTTTAATTTCCCTCTTTTTACGTTAGCAAAAACACTAATGTTTTTATAAACATAGGTTTTTGTTAATTTGAGGTTCATACTTTAGTATCAAACATGATGAGACCACCACAAACTTCATAACAACAGTTGAAATCAATTTTGAAAAGAAATGATTATACCATAGTTACCAGACATGTTTTTAGATCTGAAAACTATGGGTGATTTATGCGTGACATCACTTGTTGTGTGAATTTTGTGTGTCTTATGACATCTTGGTTGTTTTACAGAGTTTTTGAATAGAAATTTTGAAAGTCATTACTCGTTACTCTGTTTTTCATCTGAATACAATCAACCTTAGTATCAATGAATTTTGAGCTGAACTGTTATGTCAAATTGGTTGTTAGATCGAATTTGACTGTCCAAGCTCTGATACCAATTGTTAGGATCTGAGGCTCTCATGATTGTGTTTGTTTGTTTAATTTGAACAAATCAATTAATATGAATTGAAATTAAGTGCAGCGGAAATGAAAACAAACTTTGTAAACACAATCAAATAGGAGAAATAGTTTTGATAAACACATGCTTTTCATTGAGTCAAAAGATTACAATACAAATCAAAAGATTACTAAGCAAGCTTACAAATAAGACTCCCCCTCAGCCTGATACTCCATGGTTGATTGCACAAGATGAAAGGATTGGACTAGAGGAGAAGAACTCGCTCAGTCAATCAAATGTAACAGTACAGGGTACTGTTCCATTTATAGGCAAACCAAACCACTGAAGCATCTTAGCTGACGTCACCATGAAAGTGACATCTAACAACCTAACAACCTGTAAACACTGTTCTTATACAAACACTGCTAATCTTAACCACCGATTCTATACATAACAAAAGACACACCAAACTACTGCTTTCTCCTTTCATCAGTGCTTTCCTCAAGGTTGATCAGTCCTTGAGTGGGCAGTCCTTTAGCGTCAGTAGATTAAACCAGCATCGTTTACTTCTTAGCAGTCTTCAGGGCTTCATCAGCAGTTTGAAGGACAACAGTTGTTGTATACGGACAGTGGATAGAGGACCATCAGATGTTATAATCACTTTCAAGGGGAAAGTCTAATGTAAACTGTTGCTTATTATGAATCCACTGTTGTGATCCGGTTTTGGCTTTAATTATCTGTTCCTCTGATAGGGTTCAATCCCAACAGTAAGTTTTGTTACCCTTTAAAGTGTGGTTGTTTATTTAAAAACTTCATTTTTGAAAGAATTAGTTCTTTACAACTTGTAATTAATTTTTCTAAAAATGTTTCTTCTTGGAATTTTCTTGTTAAATACATGATCCTACACTTGATTAACCACTAAAAATGTGGTTTATTCCTTTAAGAACCAAGATTAAGTAAACTTTGTATTTTTAACTTGATTTCTTGAAATCATAGATTTACAAGACTTATACCTTATTTTGATCTTCACTTAACAAGAAAAACAACTTATACTTTCAAGTTCATGATTCTCATGAGGATGATCTATTGATCTTTAACATTTTCATCCTCTCATCTTGCTAGATTATGTTTTTAATCATTATCTAGCAAGATCATATGATGATCAACATCATAAAACATGAGAAAACAACATTCAACAAGCATAACAACACATAAACATCATGATTTCTTATGATTTTAAGCTTATGTTCAAGTTTGAAGTTCAAGATTCTTAGTGTTCTTTAGGATTAACAACTTGTATCATCTTTTAACCACTAAAATAAGATGTAAAATGAAGTGTAGAGTGTTCTTACTACTAGCTCAAGGCTAGGGATGATCACTAGATGAAATGGAGTGGATAAAAGCACAAGAGAAAGGTCCCTCAACTTCCACAAGCTCCAAGCTTCCTTGTGCACCTTCTAGCACCTTTGTAGATGTATAGATTGTATGGATTGTATGGAAGATGATTGATGATGATGGATGTATAAGTGTGGGTGTTCGGCCGAGAGTAGTAGAGGGAGGAGGAGGAGAGCTCAAATGTTGAGTGTTTGAGAAATGAGAGGTTACGTCTTGATGGTTAAACTTATAATACTCCACATATGAAAAGTCTAGTGTTTTATGTGTGTTATAAAGAAGGAACATGATCTAATATTATATTTAAATAAAATCTTGATATGGGGCCCTTGTTGGCCGATTACTAGGTGGGGGGGTCTAGGCTTAGGTAGTAACTAATAGTTAGTTTATGTAGTTAAAATTCAAGTATTAGTTAGGTTAGTTAGTTACTAGGTGTTATATGATGTGTTATGATGTTCGGGAACCGTAACTAGCTTGCTAATGTTAAAACAATGCTTCTAGTGAAAATTTAGTGTTTCGGGTAGTGTCCGGTTGTTTGGTTGGTTACCGGTTCGTTAAGGTGCTAAACTATGCAGTTTAGTGTGCTTTATGTTACCTTTCGTGACAGTTTTGATTCCCAACACTTAGGAAAGCATTCAGGACTATTTAACCATATTTCTGCATGATATTAGAGTGTTCAAATGCTGATTATTGCGGAATTCAGCATTTTAAGTGAGTTTCAGGCACTTTCCGGCACTTAAACTATCTCTAGGAAGGCAGTTTTGTGATCCTTACTTTCCTACACACTCTACTAGTGTAATACTTGGTTTCTGGCTCATTCTGTGTCTCAATACAATGTCTGTCTATGTACTGAACTCCGTCAGCATTTTTCTGATTTATCTGATAACTGTGCTAACTGTGTTTCGTGCATCAATTGAATCAACAAAGTTTGCATGCAATAAAGATATTTCATTTGCAATATATGATGCACATGTATGTATATGGCAATAATTAGAAAGCAATTCTAGTCATTAATTGTAATTCAACACAGTCATTAAGTACTAATCATTGTTTAATAATTGTACGGATACCTGAAATTTTGACAGTTGTCACAAAAATGAACTGAATTTGGAAGTCCCTTTCAGCTAGGAACCTCCATAGAAGAGAGGAGAGTGATAAAAAAGAAGTGAGGAAAAGTGTTGCAAGAAAACTCTATTTATAGTTTAGGAGGATTGTGGAGGAGTTATGGAGGTGATTACAAGTGTCTTGGGATTTTAGGAGTGCTTAAACCTGTCCTAGAACGTGGTAAAGTGGTTTGGGAGCCCTTGGTATGGATCTGGACCCGTTTTGGCAGCATGTGTGGGCTACAAGCAAGGAAACGCATAGAGACCAGCCCCACGACATGCGACAGCCAGCCCCTCTCCGCTCCGCGACGCGCAGCGTCGTCCACCAGATAAATTTCTAAAATTTGTCACAAACAGCCCATTGACCTTTAAAACTTTTTATGTATTGTCATTTTTAGCACAAAAGCCCTTCAAGGCCAATATTAGCACACCCGAAGTATAACCAAACATCATAAAGCTCCCGGTTCGTTAAAAGGTCACTCAAAGGTATAAATTAACATGTTGACGCTTTTAACCCTCCAACTCACAAACTTTCAAGCAATTTCACAAACGGTTTGTTGGATCGATGTGTGACCCTAACGAGTCAATCAGAAGAGTTTTACATCAAAATCAAAGGTGGAATCAGTGATTCTGACTTAATACAGCTTGATTCTTCTCAATTATCCTTTTATTATTGATTTCAAAGCTTTACAGATCAAATAACAAACGGGCAGCACCTCGGCTCTGAAATCTCAAACGTTACAAATGAATCAGCTGCTCACGTATTTATAGGCATTGTAATTTCGAACGAAATAGGGAATGCTAATTTCGTGCGAAATTGCCCTTTTACATGAAAAACCTGTCTTCTGACCTGCCGAAATTACCAGGTGTAATTTCGTGCGAAATTACCTGTTGCTATTTAGTGCGAAATTGCCCTTTTACATGAAAAACCTGTCTTCTGACCTGCTGAGCACTGGTTTATCCTATCTAGACACAAGACTCTATAAAGACGAAGTTAACAGACATTTATGCACCAACAGACTCCCCCTTAGATGTTGACGAAGTCTTTAGCTTCAAGTCTTCAGTCTTTAGCCTTGATCTATCTTCTTTTCTTTTCAGTTTGTTTTGACACTGTAAGCTTCCTTCAATCTTTATCTTCAAACTCCCCTTTGTATGTTGATCCAGAATGTTGACTCCCCCTTTCGATCAGCTAAGAATTCTGGTTCAAACTTTAAACTTTCTATACCATGGGGATCTTGTTTCCTATTTCTCAAACATATAACATTACAATCTATTGACTTTTAACATCATTTCTTGTTTTTATCAGTTTTAAAAAAATCCACTTAAGTATTCAGGTCCAAGTTAATGACCCTGATTACTCAATATATCTACCAAGTCCAACTTAATGACCTTGATTACTCAATATGTCTACCAAGTCCAACTTAATGACCTTGGATGACCTGAGACAAATCCAAACTGACATTTGTTCAACATTTTTCAAAATATTTTTATGAAAATCACAAGTTTCAAATTAATGAACTTGTTTTGACTTTATCATCTTTCAAGATTATAATGATTAGCTCCCAACTCATCTTCCAGCTCAGAAACTTCCTGCATTTTCTTCAAAATTGTGAATCTGAAGATCAACTTTCCACTTTGGTTTGTCAGAAAATAAAGCAGAAATGAAAAATCTTTTTGGATTTTGAATAAAGCTTCTAAACTAGAAATGAATTACAGAAATGAAATGCAGTAAACGTAAACTATTTACAAACATATTTTTGGTGAGCGTGTTAGAGAATCATATCAGCTATAGACAAGTCACAAGTACCGTTAAGCTTTGATTTCATACTCAGAATTAAACAATTCGCTTAGATTGTCGATATACTGATCCACTTAAATTTTCACACAAATTTCAGTCTGTCCAGGATACGAATTAGGTGAATTAAGAACTTAAACTCATTCATGTGTCCCACCTCTTGAATATACTCCCGTATCCAAATCCCAATATTCAGTCTTACAGGTGAGTATACCATAGATGATATCTGTAAGGGGTTAAATGTGAGGCCGTGAGAGCTCAGGCTATTGCTTCCACAAAATCAGAGAGATGACGGCTTCGACTTTTGGTGTGTCCCCTTTAGAGGATCTTTTCTTCAACAGCACATGATTAACATTTTTCAATGCTTCATCATTTTTATGCTGAGGGCGATGCTATATTTCAAGCAAGCAGTAAATTATTATACGGGGACTAGGCCATTGCTTCCGCATTATCAGAAGTCCCAGAATAATACCCCAGATATCACTGAGTATAAAGACCTAGTATCTCAGAAAGAGGGATCTTTCAAACAAGATTTCAGGGGTTACCTATATATCCAAGTAGTGTTCCCCACGAAATAAGTAAGTAAAGATTTAGGTTTATATCCTGAACAAACCTACTAAATGTGTAAAAACCTATCGGCATATCATCAGCGAGACTGTTTAAAACTTTTAAACTTTACATATCTTTAGCATACTGTAACTTTCAAACTGATGTACTATCATTTTCCCTTTTTACACAAGCTCTTTTCTGGTTTTTTAACACCTGTGCCTCCACGGCCATCAAACAAATACCAAACCAATGAAATATTATATTTCATACTTGGGATTGGTAAAAATATGTGTATCTTTTTCACATATCAATTCTTGTTCAATTTCAAACTCTAAATCGCTTTCTGGAAGGTTATACGCGCACTGATGCGTAAATATAACCAGTTTAATGCAACAAACACTCCGGAATAGTGACATAGGCTTAACATACCTTAAATAACCTTTACATAACTTAGATATAAGTTTTGGAAGGTTTGGTGTGGTGAAATCAAAGTTTAATCGCTTACAGGGACTAAAGTTGACAAACTGCGAAAGTATGCCAATTTAAACTGTAACAGACATTCCGGAACATGACCATAAGTTAAACATACCATAAATATCCTTCACATAGCTTAGAAATAGGCTTTGAGGTGTTCGGTATGCTAAAATAAACTTTTGTGTCATTCAGGGACTAAAAGTGTCAAAAAGTGCACAAGTTTGCATTTTCGCGCATAACTTACGTTCTGAATACATCCGGACATCCAAAAATTTATGTAAGCATGACTATATTATGCTTTAGTGTTTGGCTTGCCAAAAATCCATTCGTTGCGTCATTTGGATCGTTTTTCGCGCTTATGCGCATTCCGTCGTAATTAAGCGAACATCGCGTTTGTACGGCCAAACGAACCAATGTCCGGCATATTTTTGAGCATGTTTCATGTCCACAATGTTTAGGCATTATTTTAGGGCCTTAAAGTTGGCTTTACGGGCCTTAGAAGTGCCGGAAATGGGCTTAAACACGTGCAGGGGCTGAAACTGTCATTTCTGAAACTTGTTTTCTGATCTGAAGAGCTAGGCGGCCCGCCTCAGCCAAGCTTAAATCTTAGGCGGCCCGCGTCAGCCTCCCAGAACAGATAATATCGAACAGTCAGCAGATTCCAGCTGTTTGATCCTCACCCACACATTCTCAACTGCACATTCAGCTCATTTAGACCCATTTTTAGTCAC
The DNA here is from genome assembly GCA_030545235.1 of Helianthus tuberosus. Taxonomy (NCBI): domain Eukaryota; kingdom Viridiplantae; phylum Streptophyta; class Magnoliopsida; order Asterales; family Asteraceae; genus Helianthus; species Helianthus tuberosus. The sequence continues at coordinate 64,260,080 of CM060420.1, forward strand.
CACAACTTTCCGACACATGTACGGCCTTGATCGTTTCCCCTTTTCCAAGAAACGATCTCAACGGTTACCCGAATCCTATATATACCCATCCACCCCATTGCATAAATCACTAGAATTCTGATTTGAGAACCTCTAAGTTGAAACCATTGTTTCATACCTGAGATTCTTGAATCGGGATTAGCATTCGGGGACCCTGGGTAAGTATTCTTTCGTTCTTTTATTACTTTTCGAGTCTTTCGAGTCTGAAAGTCAAACTTTGTTTGACTTTCTACATTGACCAGTTATGGTCAATGCGAAGTTCGTTTAAACTTCGCAACGTGAGTGTAATCACGTTGGTTATAGTCCCTTGGGACTATGCCTACTGATTACCACGTTGTCTAGGGTCGTAGGGTAAGCGATCTAATAAATCGCTTATACCTCGAACCCGACCCATTTGGTCGATCATTAGGATCCGACCAAATACATTAGGTGACCATAGTAGGTAGGGAATAACCTTCCGAGGTTATACCCTATGGTCACGTCGTTTAAGTAGTTGTATGATAGGTAGTTTATATGCCTTAGGTAAATTACCAGAATACCCTTTTCATGTATAATTGGTAATTAAGCATATGTAACCTAAACTTTTGTCACATAACTGATTATGTAACATGTTTAGGCATATAACACTTGTCATAGGACTAGTTAGACGGTCTGAACGCGTTTCACGCGCACGACGCGTTAAAGTAGCATAAGTTACCTTAATGGGTCGCGATGGGTCGAAATCACTTAGGTTAGTCTCAATGTAGTATGTAGGTCTTGTTAAACCATATCATATGAGTTCCAACACTCATTTGGTTTACCAAGCCTCATCCTATCCGATCTCCCGATTTAAGTCCGGTTTATTTATATAGTCTTAGATTGCCGACTGATTCCGTGCTCCCTCTAGCTTTGTTTGGTTGTTGTTCAAGACCTCCAAGCATTATCAGGCGAGTACATTATTCCCCTATTTTACTATTTTCAATTGTTTTGGGGTGACTCATATGTGCTAAATGTTTTCGATGTTATAACAATGGTTTCAAAAACAATTAAGACGATTTATACAAAACTAATAACGATTTCAAAAAGTGAACAAACTTGTTGGTTGTAGTTACATAACAAATGACATTCATTAGCAATGATCAAGCCGACCAGTATTAGGTTATGGTACCATAGGATCTGACTAATCCCGTTAGTTACTACACCCGTGGTTATGTGTGGGTGTGGTGGGTAGCGACTGAATATGAAATTGTTAACTTACCCTTTGGTAAGGGTTTGTTAATGCAAAAACGAGAAGCGACGAAAACGAGAAGCGACGAGTGATGAGTCACGAAGGTTTGAATGTTGTTAGCGAGACGACCACATAAGTAGTTTCACGACCTAAAACGAATTAAACGATTGGGTAAACGATTGGTTTTCACACGATGTTTTAACGATTGGGTAAACGATTGGCTTCAAAGCGATATACGATTGGGTTTTGGTTACATATTACATGATTTACATTGGGCATGAACATTACTTTGGTGGTTTGGTTTGGGTAAGTGATTTGAGTAACGGTGCGTGTGTAATATGATACAAGCATGGTGGATACGCCGCTGGTACTTCCTATATATAAGTGTTTGTATGGTATTACATATTGTAGCGTTATTTGAATCATTTCAGTTTGAGACATAGAACATTTTATACAAGTAACATACTTTTCACAAGACATTTATTTACAAACAACTTATCTTATACAAACTCATTTTACATGGTTATTCATTTAATCATGCATTATTCTCTTATTATACATATCACCTGAACTTATTATTTTTCAAATGATTTACAAAGGCAAAGCAAATTACAAGGTTCATGACTAAACATTTTCTTAAACAGAAGTCATGAATCTTATTTTCACAAAACCTATGTACTCGCCAGCATTTCTTTGCTGACCTCGTTTTCACATATGTTTCAGGTATTGTTGAATGATATCGATTGATAAGATGCATGCTCACATAGGACTGGACAAGGCCTTAGTGACTCAATAACAATGATAGATTATGTTTAAATTGTGTATTTAGATTTCCAAACGATGTAATTATTCAATGTTTAAATAAAACGAAACACTTTTGGTATCCATGGTTATAAAACATTAATTCTGTTGCAACACGCCCCGATGTTTCCGCCGCGATTTTTTGTTTTACGCGGTCGGGGTGTGACAGAAAAGATGGTATCAGAGCCAATGGTTATAGGGAATTAGGTTATTAGTAATGCTTTGACCTAGTCTATAACCTTCTTAGGACCCTAACGCGAGTTTACTTGCGTTTAGTCATAAAACAATACCGTCACCTATCCTTAGGCGACGACCACAACAAGAACATAAATTTCAAAACCGCTTTGAAAACTAATCATCTGTTCTAGGATGATTGATTTCTAGGTTTTGAACCCTCTATTGTAAGGTTTTGAACTCTCTATTATATGGTTTTGAACCCCTTTGAGTTTTCAAAACTTCGTCAAGGTTTTGGGTTTTAAATAATGTGAACACGTGCAAACTGGAAGGGTGAATGCCTGTATTCCGGGTTTTCTGTCTAGGCAAGCACTTCGTATACATCTCATCAGACGCGAGACCAGTTGTGCTTACCTGGGAATTCTTGGGGTGAGTGTTCACTTATAGGCAAGCATGTCTTCGCGATACACTATTTTTGACCCATTTACTTTGATTAGTCACCGTCTCATTTGTTTGCCTTAGGTAACAAACAAATGATCGCAATTTTCATGCGTTATCATTCTGTTTTGAATGTCCAATAATCTTTCACCTGTTTCTCCCTATGCCTTTCTTTTTCTTCAAGAATGTCTCTTCATCACGATGACGCCCAGATATCTGAGCAAGCAGCCAAAAAAAAAAAAATTCGCTCAGCGAATAGGCGAAGTAGTCCTGAAGACTGTTGAATTAGCTACTGCCATGTATCATCTCCAGGATGAAGCCACTCAAGAGTCACCAAGACAAGCAGGACCTAGTCAGGCGACAACACCATCAGCCAATAAACCAATCGAGGAATCAAAGACCATGGATGAACGATCCCCTAAGAAGTCAAAGAAGCGAAAGGCTTCTCAGAACTTCGCCATGGTCGCTCACAATGGTAAAGCAGTCCCCAACCAACCAGCTCAACCCCCTGCTAGGTGTGTATGGCTTTTCCTATGATACCTACATCAAGGAACTATGTACCTTACAAACTACTCTTGTGATTTCTCTCTTTCAAATGATTGCTCATGATTCCCTCGAAAATTTTAAGTACTCGTTTCACTCTAAGAAACAAAGTACAGAAAATTAAGTGACATTATGAGTAATCGTGCTTTTCGCACATCTGTGCCTTTAAATCCTTGGTTAGATAACTAAGGGTATTTTCAAATCTCATACCCATTACGTTTTGATTTTTCAACATACACAGTACCAGTATTTCAAAACAATCTTCATGATCTCAAAACATTTCATATAGTTTGAAAACAATTTTTCTAGATGCATTGTCTATGTTATTTCAAAAACATTGGCCATGTTATCAAAACCAACCTTTCTAATTTCAAAATATTTCATATAGTCTGAAGACAATATTAACACAATACATTTTCTGATCAAGTGCATGATTTCGAAAAGCATCATTCATGTCTTTCAAAAAAACCTTATACATAATTTCAAAATTCATCTCGCATGATTTTAAAACATTTTTGTAAATATATCTACCTAATACACCTACTTTATGATTTCAAAAAGTATTATATATAAGGTTTCAAAAACGTTAAACACATTTTTCTTAAAAGAACCCCATGCATAGTTTTCAAAAATATTTTCCTCATACATTGACTTAACCTTCAAAATTCTGCTTCATATGTCGCCTTGACATATCAAGCATCTCAACTTCATAAGCATTTTACATCATGTTTTGACCTAAGCACATCCAGTGCAAGGTTACAAAACATCTTCAACTTCTAAAATCCATATGGGATCTTTTTATCTTCATATTTAGACCCTTGTGGATGATCATCATTCAAATCAGAGTCCTTAATTGGATTCTTTATGTACCTTAATTCGAACATTTCGAGTTCTAGTAATCGAAATCGAATTTTCTTTTTGGATCTTTCTATCTTTATAGTTGGATTCTTGATAACGTTTAAAGTACCAAATGAAATCCACGGAATGGATTCCAAGTGTGCTTTAAATGCATGTACGCAATTTACAAGACAAATTAACGAACAATTTTGTGGTTATGTGATATGTGTTTATGTGTTCTCCTTTATGATTTTGTGTGATCCGATTTTCAAATCCTCATAGAATCTTTCATGTTTTCATATGAGAGATTCATAGTAGGATATTCAAAAGGTACTACCTTAAATCCTTATGGGCTTCTACCTGGTAGTTAAGACCCTTGGGTTATATAGTACCACTCCATGATTCATAAGAGACCCTCTTAGTAGTCTAGTCAAAAAGATTGATTCACAATTTGGTTAGAGAACGACATCTAGTGATGTAGCTGAATAGACTCCTTGATAGTCTATTTAGATCATTTATTGATTTAATTTAAAGGACTCTATGGCGGTCTAGTCACACTCATCACCGGTTTGTTCATTTGGTTTTCCCCTACACACTATAAAATAGACTGTGTGAACTGTGCAAGGAATTGTCTGATTATGGACGCGCACATAATTATGAAATTTAGTGCACAGAAACCCAGTAATATTTATTATGTGTAAGAACCGATAGTGACAACAATAACAGAATGAGAACGATGTAATGGAGGTACGGTGGACGCACCAATGACACTTCATATACTTGTATATAAGTGTCCCTCTTACATTGAAAGCATGATGTTATTAAAGTTACTAGAAGTTCAGAACCCTAACCAATGTTGTTCGATCTTTTCAAACTTCATTTTTCAAGCTCTCACAAGTTTCCTCTAAATAAATTTCGGGACGAAATTTCCTAAAGTAGGGGAGACTGTAACACCTGTGCCTCCACGGTCATCAAACAAATACCAAACCAATGAAATATTATATTTCATACTTGGGATTGGTAAAAATATGTGTATCTTTTTCACATATCAATTCTTGTTCAATTTCAAACTCTAAATCGCTTTCTGGAAGGTTATACGCGCACTGATGCGTAAATATAACCAGTTTAATGCAACAAACACTCCGGAATAGTGACATAGGCTTAACATACCTTAAATAACCTTTACATAACTTAGATATAAGTTTTGGAAGGTTTGGTGTGGTGAAATCAAAGTTTAATCGCTTACAGGGACTAAAGTTGACAAACTGTGAAAGTATGCCAATTTAAACTGTAACAGACATTCCGGAACATGACCATAAGTTAAACATACCATAAATATCCTTCACATAGCTTAGAAATAGGCTTTGAGGTGTTCGGTATGCTAAAATAAACTTTTGTGTCATTCAGGGACTAAAAGTGTCAAAAAGTGCACAAGTTTGCATTTTCGCGCATAACTTACGTTCTGAATACATCCGGACATCCAAAAATTTATGTAAGCATGACTATATTATGCTTTAGTGTTTGGCTTGCCAAAAATCCATTCGTTGCGTCATTTGGATCGTTTTTCGCGCTTATGCGCATTCCGTCGTAATTAAGCGAACATCGCGTTTGTACGGCCAAACGAACCAATGTCCGGCATATTTTTGAGCATGTTTCATGTCCACAATGTTTAGGCATTATTTTAGGGCCTTAAAGTTGGCTTTACGGGCCTTAGAAGTGCCGGAAATGGGCTTAAACACGTGCAGGGGCTGAAACTGTCATTTCTGAAACTTGTTTTCTGATCTGAAGAGCTAGGCGGCCCGCCTCAGCCAAGCTTAAATCTTAGGCGGCCCGCGTCAGCCTCCTAGAATAGATAATATCGAACAGTCAGCAGATTCCAGCTGTTTGATCCTCACCCACACATTCTCAACTGCACATTCAGCTCATTTAGACCCATTTTTAGTCACCACAACTTTCCGACACATGTACGGCCTTGATCGTTTCCCCTTTTCCAAGAAACGATCTCAACGGTTACCCGAATCCTATATATACCCATCCACCCCATTGCATAAATCACTAGAATTCTGATTTGAGAACCTCTAAGTTGAAACCATTGTTTCATACCTGAGATTCTTGAATCGGGATTAGCATTCGGGGACCCTGGGTAAGTATTCTTTCGTTCTTTTATTGCTTTTCGAGTCTGAAAGTCAAACTTTGTTTGACTTTCTACATTGACCAGTTATGGTCAATGCGAAGTTCGTTTGAACTTCGCAACGTGAGTGTAATCACGTTGGTTATAGTCCCTTGGGACTATGCCTACTGATTACCACGTTGTCTAGGGTCGTAGGGTAAGCGATCTAATAAATCGCTTATACCTCGAACCCGACCCATTTGGTCGATCATTAGGATCCGACCAAATACATTAGGTGACCATAGTAGGTAGGGAATAACCTTCCGAGGTTATACCCTATGGTCACGTCGTTTAAGTAGTTGTATGATAGGTAGTTTATATGCCTTAGGTAAATTACCAGAATACCCTTTTCATGTATAATTGGTAATTAAGCATATGTAACCTAAACTTTTGTCACATAACTGATTATGTAACATGTTTAGGCATATAACACTTGTCATAGGACTAGTTAGACGGTCTGAACGCGTTTCACGCGCACGACGCGTTAAAGTAGCATAAGTTACCTTAATGGGTCGCGATGGGTCGAAAGCACTTAGGTTAGTCTCAATGTAGTATGTAGGTCTTGTTAAACCATATCATATGAGTTCCAACACTCATTTGGTTTACCAAGCCTCATCCTATCCGATCTCCCGATTTAAGTCCGGTTTATTTATATAGTCTTAGATTGCCGACTGATTCCGTGCTCCCTCTAGCTTTGTTTGGTTGTTGTTCAAGACCTCCAAGCATTATCAGGCGAGTACATTATTCCCCTATTTTACTATTTTCAATTGTTTTGGGGTGACTCATATGTGCTAAATGTTTTCGATGTTATAACAATGGTTTCAAAAACAATTAAGACGATTTATACAAAACTAATAACGATTTCAAAAAGTGAACAAACTTGTTGGTTGTAGTTACATAACAAATGACATTCATTAGCAATGATCAAGCCGACCAGTATTAGGTTATGGTACCATAGGATCTGACTAATCCCGTTAGTTACTACACCCGTGGTTATGTGTGGGTGTGGTGGGTAGCGACTGAATCTGAAATTGTTAACTTACCCTTTGGTAAGGGTTTGTTAATGCGAAAACGAGAAGCGACGAAAACGAGAAGCGACGAGTGATGAGTCACGAAGGTTTGAATGTTGTTAGCGAGACGACCACATAAGTAGTTTCACGACCTAAAACGAATTAAACGATTGGGTAAACGATTGGTTTTCACACGATGTTTTAACGATTGGGTAAACGATTGGCTTCAAAGCGATATACGATTGGGTTTTGGTTACATATTACATGATTTACATTGGGCATGAACATTACTTTGGTGGTTTGGTTTGGGTAAGTGATTTGAGTAACGGTGCGTGTGTAATATGATACAAGCATGGTGGATACGCCGCTGGTACTTCCTATATATAAGTGTTTGTATGGTATTACATATTGTAGCATTATTTGAATCATTTCAGTTTGAGACATAGAACATTTTATACAAGTAACATACTTTTCACAAGACATTTATTTACAAACAACTTATCTTATACAAACTCATTTTACATGGTTATTCATTTAATCATGCATTATTCTCTTATTATACATATCACCTGAACTTATTATTTTTCAAATGATTTACAAAGGCAAAGCAAATTACAAGGTTCATGACTAAACATTTTCTTAAACAGAAGTCATGAATCTTATTTTCACAAAACCTATGTACTCGCCAGCATTTCTTTGCTGACCTCGTTTTCACATATGTTTCAGGTATTGTTGAATGATATCGATTGATAAGATGCATGCTCACATAGGACTGGACAAGGCCTTAGTGACTCAATAACAATGATAGATTATGTTTAAATTGTGTATTTAGATTTCCAAACGATGTAATTATTCAATGTTTAAATAAAACGAAACACTTTTGGTATCCATGGTTATGAAACATTAATTCTGTTGCAACACGCCCCGATGTTTCCGCCGCGATTTGTTGTTTTACGCGGTCGGGGTGTGACAGTTTTCTATTGTTTTTGTATTTGAAAAATATCTCATGTTTTTAGATTTTTGAATTTTTTTACTGTTTTTTTATTTTCTGAAAATTTACCCTAACTCCCCCTAAATACCAAAACAAGCAGATTGCTTCTCAACATCATCTACAGTGGTACCTTCATCAACGCTAATAATCCCATCCGACACCGATAAAAGCTTCATACCGTTCAGTTTTAAAAGATATTTAAAATGAGTTTTATCAAATGCTTTGGTATGTAAATCAGCTTTTTGTTCGTCAGTGTGGATTTTCTCAATTCTTATCAACTTCTTCTCGAAACAATCGTGAATGAAGTGATGTCGAATTTCAATGTGTTTCGTTTTAGCGTGATGAACATGATTTTTAGTGATGTTTATCGTTGCCTCATTATCAACAAATATAGGGGTGTTAAGAAATTGCAAACCGTAGTCTCTCATCTGTTGCTGGATCCACAAGATCTGTGAGCAGCAACTGCTAACAGATACATACTCAACTTCACATGTGGATAAAGCCACAGAGGTCTGCTTCTTGCATTGCCAGGTAACCAAACGCGGTCCGAAAAACTGGCACCCCGCTGTTGTTGATTTAGCGTTAACTTTACAGCATCCGAAATCAGAATCAGAATACCCTTCGAGCATGAAATCGCCTTCTCTTGGATACCACAACCCCAATGATGGAGTTCCTTTCAGGTAGCGTAATATCCGTTTCACAATCACCATATGCGAAGCTCTGGGGCTTGACTGAAATCGCGTTGCAAGGCAGGTTGGATACATAATATCGGGTCTTGAAGCAGTCAAATACATCAACGAACCGATCATGAAACGATACAACATTTCATCTACCCTTTCTCCGGTGAGATCTGGGTTTATCCCATGATTTGTCGCTAATGGGGTGGAATTTGGAGACATTCCTGACATCCCAAATTTCTCCAGAATATCATGAACGTACTTCGTTTGATGTATGAAAATTTCCTCGGGCAGTTGATCAACCTGAAGTCCCAATAAGAATTTCATCTCACCCATTGATGACATTTCAAATTTCTGTTTCATAACTTTTTCAAAATCTTTGCACAAATCTTCATTTGTTGACCCGAATATGATGTCGTCCACATATATCTAAACAATCAGAAGATGTCCGTCGACTTCTTTAGTGAAGAGAGTGGCATCCACTTTTCCACGAATAAAGCTGTTGGCTAGCAGGTGTTGAGACAATGTCTCGTACCAAGCTCTCGTAATTTTCAGAAAGTTGACGGTTTTCAAGAATCAATTTTTCATTTTCTTTCCTAATTCTTTCTACGTCAATTTTATCATTTTCAATTTTATTAGTCAACTCTTTTATTCGATCATTTGATGCTTTTACCAACTTGTCACGACTCAAAATCTGATTTTCAACTTCTCTGACTCTATCAGTCAGTTCTTCAATCTTCTTACCATTGAGATAAGCATGTGTACTACAAACCTTGCAGTTTTTCATGCAATTTTTGCAGTTGCTTTCACTATTAGCTTTCTTACCTAACTCTTTGGATGACTCATTTGGACGGACCTTGCTTTTAGACTCAGTTTTGGACTTAGAGTCTACCTCAAGCTCTTTCGCTGCAAATACTTTGTCAGCCATTTTCTTCAAGTTTTCAGCAGTGAACTCTTTTGACGTGTCAATAATCCCGTCATCAACTTTCTTTGGTTGCGGTTCCTTTTCTTTTTCTTTTTCTCCAGTTTCTCCTCCTCCCCACCACATTCTCTGTCTTGCTTCTTCTTCTTCAGCAATTTGCTGGGTGAGAGTTTCAACACTGACAGAATCAGGATCAACCGCTATGTTTCCTTTAGGATCTAGATAACATTCTCGATCAGCATCCCATCTCCTCAAGCTTTTAGCCTCTTTCCATGTTCGATAAATTTTCTCTTTCATGACTTGGGCTGTCATCTTTCTGTTGATATACTTCACTTCTTCAGATCGGGTATCTTTGAAAGGAATGATTTTTTTCATAAAGGCATAGCCCACTGCATCTTCCTCTGGTAGCAATTCGCTCCAATCGAATCCCTCATCATCATGGAAACAGCAAGTGCTCTGGACTTTTCTTTGGAATTTTCTTCTATCTGCTTCATCCTGCGGGGTTCAGATTTGTTTTGATGATATATGGCTCTTTTATAATAATCTTCACGGAACGGATTTGCCGTATCATCAGCATATGCATTTCGACATTCACGTTTAAAATGTCCTTTTTGTTTACATTTAAAGCATGTGACCTTTGACTTATCAAAACCAAGTTTGGTTGAAGGTCCTCCAGTTGAATGTCTACCCGTAATCTCCATGAATCTTTGTGCTCTCCTAACTGCACTCGCTATACACCACCTGATATCTATCAACTCCATCTCTTCTGGGTCGATCTGATCATAATCCTCCTTGGTTAGGTTGGTGTTTCCGATTTTACCTGCAACAAGACTTTCATAAGATTCTAAAACAGACGCTAAAAACACCATTTGTTGCTTAGCAGATTCTTCACTAAAGTTTTGAGCATTTTTAAGATCTACTGCTATATTGCACTGAAACAAATTCTTTGAAGCTGATTGACTTGGAGTGGTTGACGATGAACCTCCATGATAACCACTGCTTGAACTTTCCTTATTTGACACATTAGAAATTTCTACTGAAAAAGCTGTCTTGGGTGACACAGATTTCGGGATCATACTTCCTCGATAATACAACTCTACATTCTGCTGATAAGAGGAATTGTTGAATTTGTTGGTCTTCCTGATCTCCAGTTCATGACTTTCCAATCTTTCGATCAACAGGTCAACTGTCAGATCCTCCAACTTTACTGTGTTCTTCAGCATCAAAGCAAAATACTGCCAGTCTTTCTCATCAGGCAATGAGTCAAACAGTTTGTCAACTAATTCTTCCTGAGTATACACAATATCATATCTTGCAAGTTCCAGCTTTAAATGTCCAAATCTTTCTATCATCTTAGACACGGACTCATTTTTCAGACATCCAAATAGATCAAATTCTTTTCTTAACAACTTCTTTTTGTTTTTAACAATTTCAGCACCACCCACACATTTCATTTTTAGTTTTGCCCATAAATCTTTAGCATCTTTATAGTCAATTAGAGATATGATGTCATCTCTTACTGATTGGTGAAGTAAAGCAATGCATTTTTGATCTGCCACAAACCTTTCTAGTTCAGATTCATTTAGATTTTGATAATCAGTTCTACCTAGATCAAAACCATTTATTATGCTCTTTCAACTTTGATATGCAAAAGCTTTCAGCCATTCCTCAAACCTTGGTGCCCCTATATTATACTCTTCTATAGCCATAAGCTTGGGTGGTTTGTTGTATGTGCCATATGCACTCTCTACACTCAAAGCATCAGACATAGTTTTCTTCAGACTCGGTGTCGTTGGTGTGTTTTCATTTGTGTTGTTTGTTGTATCATCTCCTGAACTTCCCGTGAAAGCAAAACTGAACGGATTCATAAACTCATCCATCTTTCAAGTACCTGAAACACTTAACAAACACTTAGAAAATTTTTGGATTTTAAAGACAGTTTCAAACGAAATCAGTTCAAGTGAAATAGTTCAAACGAAATAATCCTCAAACGAAATAGCAATTCAAACGAAATAACAGCCTTCACACGAAATAGCTTTCAAGTGAAATAGGGTTTTCAAACGAAATTGTAATTTCGTTCGAAACAAACCAAACGAAATATAATTTCGTGCGAAATTAGCTTGGTTTCAAACGAAATTAGCAACTTTGGAACGAAATAGTAATTTCGTATGAAATACTTCAAACGAAATTTAATTTCGTGCTAAATTATCAGTCAATTTCAAACGAAATTAATCACAAACTGTAATTTTGTGAGAAATTATGAGGCTATTCCATGCGAAATTAGATGACGTCAGCACCGTCGATCACCAATTTGTCAAATTGGTCTAGTTTTTGTTCGAATTAAGGTCCAATTCTTTCAAGGATTAGTTAAAACAGTGTTTAACGTGATATATGTGAGTTTTAAGCCATTTCAACCGTAAAATCTCGTTAATTTTGAAAGAGAATGAGTAGAAGTGATGAAAACAAGCTGAATTGGTATGAACTCTTCGTCCTGAGCTCTGATACCACTTGTTAGATCGATGTGTGACCCTAACGAGTCAATCAGAAGAGTTTTACATCAAAATCAAAGGCGGAATCAGTGATTCTGACTTAATACAGCTTGATTCTTCTCAATTATCCTTTTATTATTGATTTCAAAGCTTTATAGATCAAATAACAAACGGGCAGCACCTCGGCTCTGAAATCTCGAACGTTACAAATGAATCAGCTGCTCAGGTATTTATAGGCATTGTAATTTCATACGAAATAGGCAATGCTAATTTCGTGCGAAATTACCAGGTGTAATTTCGTGCGAAATTACCTGTTGCTATTTCGTGCGAAATTGCCCTTTTACATGAAAAACCTGTCTTCTGACCTGCTGAGCACTGGTTTATCCTATCTAGACACAAGACTCTATAAAGATGAAGTTAACAGACATTTATGCACCAACACGGTTCCTTTCGTCCAACAAGTGGCTCATTTGAGAATACGGACACCGTATAAGGTCACTCATAGGCATAGTTTAAGCATGTTGACACTTTTAGTCCCTCCACATTCATACTTTCATCATTTGGCAAAAATAGTGCCTCCTAGCCAACATTAGGCACAAATAGGAATAGGGACACGTGTCAATACGTTATTGGACATGATTTACGAGGTGTTACATTTCAGGGAAAGAAACGAGATAAAACAAAATGGGTTGACAAAAGACTGCATATTTATTCTACATACTTTCACTCTAAGCATCATGCATTGGATAGGTGGATACGATGGCTTGAATATGGAATGGTCGGCATCAATGCTGAATTTGTGCACAAACCAGTCTTTTAACATATATGGGTTGATATGGTCGATAATGCCAACTAATCCACATAGGCCATGTATCCTAGATTCATTCAACTGCTTATCAACGATCAACATCCAGGCCTACCACATGATGGAAACCTGTACAAGTTTCAACTCCCAACAGGAAGACAAGTCACTGAATTAATGACAGATGAATGGGTGATGCTGCACCACTGGATGTACAGAAAAGAAAGATTTTCATTAGCTCTCGAGGCCTACAAGAATAACAGAGAAGGTGTGAGGGAGGCTAGAGAAAAGCAAGCCAAAGAAGAGCAGGAAGTTAAAGATGAACCCCAACTGGTTCGAAAACGAAAAGACAAAGGGAATTTTCGTACTATTTAATTATTATTTATTAACTGCAATAATGTGTTTAAACATCAACATTAGGTGATTACTTGCTTTACATATGAATTCATGCATGTTTATACTTCAAATGTTGCCTTGTGCATTACTTTAAGCGTTGCGTCAGAAAGACTAGTAAACTCACCGGTAAGACACACTGTGTCAGCACTTCTGCAGAAAGCAGTAAAACAATAGATTTAGGGCCTAGGAGTAGGTCCAACATCTAAAACACATTAAAACCCAAGTATGGATACAAGGGTTAATATATAAACTTTTCGGAAGCTAAACTATGCACTAAAAGACACCCGAAACTCACTTTAAATGCAGAATTCAGCAGAATTCAGCAGAAAATCAGCTAAAACAGCATTTTAACACCAAAATATTATGCAGAATTGATGTTTTAGTGTCTAGAATAACTTACAAAGTGTCGGGAATTGAAACCGTCACAAAAGGTGCTTCATACTTAGTAAAACTGCGCAATTTAGCACTTTAACGAACCGTAACGAAACGAATAACCGGACACTACCCAAAACATCAAAATTTAACTAGAAGCAATGTTTTTATGATATTAAGCTAGTATGGGGGATAGAACACCTTAAAAATCATAAAAACACCTAAACACACTTAAACTAACTTAAACCTTCTAGTTTTCATTTATAACCTTCAACTTTCAAACTTTGACACTTTACCCCCCCTTGTTCGAAATCCGGCCCCAAGCCCCACTTTCTTTTGATTAAAATAATCCAACATGTTCCCTAGATATTGTGCAATTAACCTTTTGGATATTAGATGGTTGGAGGATAAAAGAACACTAAGACTTCAAGACTCTCACTATCATTCTCACTTTCAAAATTCACCTCCTTCCTCCCCTTTCTCTCCTTGCTCTCGGCTCACACACAACACCCATACATCCACCACTTTCAATCCATTTCAAGGCAATCTAAGGTTACTATAAGGTGTAAGAGGCTCATCAAAGAAGGTGTGAAGTGCTAGAACTTGAAGGACCATTTGGAGGAGCCATTAACCACTCATTTTCATCATTCTTCATCATCTTCCTTCTTGTGCCACTTACCTAGCCAATAGAGCTAGTTGTAAGCATCTTAATCACTATTTTAGTTCATGTTTATGTTATGTACAAGTCTCACCATCTAAGTAACTAAACTTTAAAGGATGAATATGAGAAGATCTAACATAATCATGAAGAAAACAAGTAATTTTAGTGATTTTTGGTGTATGTGATGAAGTTAATGTTGTTGAATCTTGTGTGTATGTTTAGATCTAGTATGTTAAGCTTGTTAGAAGCTTAGATCTAACAAGTTTAAGCATGGATCTTGAAAGATCCATGGTTAAACTTGAAGTTGAACTTGTGAAACACTTATGTGAACTTGAAAAATGAATTTTGAAGCATGAACTTGTAATCTTGAAGTAACAAAGTGTATGTAAAACTAACTTTTGAAACTAAAATCTATGAAAAGCTTGTTAATGGTTCTTCAAGAAGCTTGTTAATGTAAGATTTAAAAATGTTAAGTGTGGATCTTGGAAGATCCAAGATGAAACAATGTTTTAAGCATAAAAGGTCTTTCTAATGAACATAAAAATGATTTTTGAACATGATTTTTAAGACTTTGAAACCATAAAACTCATGGATGGTTTTGTTAGTAACTTAAAGCTTCATAAAAGTTTGTTTAAAAATTACAAGAGAACTTGTTTTTGGAAAGAACATTGTATGTTAAGTGTAGATCTTAAAAACTACACATTTTTAACCAAAAATCAAGTTCACCATAATGTTTCATATGAAGATATTAGTGTATGTTATTGGTGAAAATTATTGGAAATTGTTTTTGGTGTTGAAAAGAAAATAAACACATGTTTTGAAAACATGGGAAACCTCAATTTTTAGGGGAAACTATGTCAAAATTTTTATAAAATTTTGACACTTAGGAAAATATAAGTTTTGGTGAAACTTATTCCCCATAAATACACCTAAAAATATTTACCAAGGTTTCCTAAAATTTGCATGAAATTTCAAGTTAAAAGACAATGATTTCTTCAAGTAAAATTTATATTAAGTATGTATATTTTAGGAAAAATATATATACTTAGTGATCACCAAATTTTGTGCTAAGTGTATATTGTGTGTGTTGATGCAACAAATAATAGACCAAGGCCTGTAGCGATATCTCTGGGGTAAAAGGGTTCAGGGGTTCGATTAGCCTAACGCAGGTCGTGGGGTCCCCCCACGTTTGCAAGACGTGGAGAGAGATTCACTATTATTGTTTTTATCTTCCTTAGATCTTGAGCTGATTAGAAATCAGCCCAGAAAGCAATCGTTGGAGAAGATGAATTATTTTGTGTGAAGAAGAGAAGCAAGCATGAAGCTAGTTCTCAAGAGGGAGAAGGAGAATCAGAGAATTAGAGTGACATCATCCTGGAGTGAATGGCATGGTGGAATGGCCTGCATTTTATAGGGGAAGGTGTTTCTCAAAGGAGAAACCCGTGACTAGTGAATCTGTGCTTGCAGTGAGGGGTTTGCCCATTTTGGGGGTTGAAGGGTTTGGACCTGCGGACAAAAGGGTGTGCTCTCCCACATGTTCTGGTTGCGGCTGGGCAGAAGGTTTCACACGTTAAGTGTTGATGTGACCGGACACTGTGCTTGTCCTTTTTACTGTTCATGACCGTTGGACCATTTCCGAACCTTTTAACCTTTTAAGTTGTTGTGTCTCTAATCAGTTTATTAAGGTTTGAGCTACCCCCGTCATCAGCCCCCCAAGTCAGAGGTATTTGGGGTGTAAGCTCAAATGCTTCTGACTTTTGTACACGATTTTTATTGCTTAAAGGCTTCAAGGCTTGAAAGGTTATCAGGCGTCTAAGTTTTTTGGATTTGAATTTTGAAATGACAGTTAATGTGATGGATGGAGGTTTTTTTTTCCTTTTGCGTAATAATAACTGCCTATACTTCACTTTCTTTTTTCTTTTGATCGCCTCTCCTGGGTGCTAGCAAAGATCTGTATGTGAGTTATTCTTGTCTCACTAGATAGGAAGTTGAGGCTTTTTGTAAATAATGGGGGATCGATCTAAAGTTTAATCCGGTGGCTCCGGGTTTTAGATAAATCGATCGATCAGTGTCCCGCTGGTTCGATTGCTCTTTATTGCTGTCATTTCGAGTTTTCCAACTTGTGTCATTCATTTTTGGTCTTTGTTCTGAATATTTTAGAGTATTATCGTGTGTCGCTTGGTTAGTTGCGTCCTCAAGGTCTTGCTGGGACTTTACACTTTGAGGTCTTGTGATATGGTATGACCCATTGTTGTTGTTTCGATGTTTCTTACGGTTGACCAAGAACGACGATTGGGTCACGTTTGAGACATCCCAAGTTGATGTTTGTTTGACTTCCTTAATGGTTACTACCGTTTGTTCTTGGAAGGACAGAATTTTCTGGATTTCTGAGTCCATTGTTTTCTTCAAGCTTGTTTGGAGGCACCCTGATGCTATGTTAAACAAGCTTAAGCCATTTGAGTCTGAACTAGATTGTTTAAAAGCCATTAGGAAGTGTCCTTCAAGGCTTCGTCCCTTTCCTGAACACTTTTTAGTGTTGATGGGAGTGAGCACCTTGTGGGACAGGCCGGATCGTGACCCTGTGCTCATGAGGTATGATCAGGGTATGATGTTTTGCCTTATGCTTTATCAAGAGTGATGATACCTCTGATGTTGTGTTTGGGGATGCTGAGGCCACCCCCGGTGAAGATGCTGTTGCCAGAGGTGCTGAACACAGGTTCGAGGGTTCAGGTTATGTGAACCTTCCAAATGTCAAAGGTTTCACCAAAGTTGTTACTTCCAAAGTCTCTACTCGTCGTTCGAGCTGCTGTTTGATAAAGACTGCTGACCAACCATCGGCTTCTGAGCCGGTGGAACTAAGTAATGACATAGAGGCTTCAGATGATTTAGAAGTTGGGGTTGGGGAAAATAAAAAAGGACAAGGGACGGCCCTTGGTGGTTTGGCGGGTAAAAATGTTGTGAGCTTGAAGGGTTCCGGGAAGGGTGGTGAAGGTTCCACCAATGTTAATCCAGGGGAGGTTTATGTGCCGGATTGGTAGGTCACAGTTGGTGACAGCTTCAAGCCTTCATCCGTTTGTGAGGATGTTCTTACCCACTTTGATTCTCCTATTGTTCGAGGTTCTTGCTCATCTATGGATGATGACCTGATGATTTTGAAAAATGGTAATGTGTGACACCTGTGTCATTTCAACCATCAAACAAATGCCAAACCAATGAAATATTGTATTTCATACTTGGGACTTGTATAAATATGTGTATCTTTTGCACATATCAACTCTTGTTCGATTTCAAGCTCTAAATCGCTTTCTAGAAGGTTATACGCGCACTAATGCATAGATATAACCAATTTAATGCAACGAACACTCCGGAATAGTGAAATAGGCTTAACATACCTTTAATAACCTTTACATAACTTAGATATAAGTTTTGGAAGGTTTGGTGTGGTGAAATCAAAGTTTATTCGCTTACAGGGACTAAATTTGACAAACTGCGAAAATATGCCAATTTGAACTGTAACAGACATTCTGGAGCATGACCATAAGTTAAACATACCATAAATACCCTTCACATAGCTTAGAAATAGGCTTTGAGGTGTTCGGTATGCTAAAATAAACTTTTGTGTCATTCAGGGACTAAAAGTGTCAAAAAGTGCACAAGTTTGCATTTTCGCGCATAACTTACGTTCTGAATACATTCGGACATCCAAAAATTTATGTAAGCACTAAAATATTTTATTTTAGTGTTCGGCATAAGAAAAATCCATTCGTCGCGTCATTTGGATCGTTTTTCGCGCTTGTGCGCATTCCGTCGTAATTAAGCGAACATCGCGTTCGTACGACCAAACGAACCATCATCCGACATATTTTTGAGCATGTTTCATGTCCACAATGTTTAGGCATCATTTTAGGGCCTTAAAGTTGGCTTTACGGGCCTTATAAGTGTCGGAAATGGCCTTAAACACGTGCAGGGACTGAAAATGTCATTTCTGAAACATGTGGGCTGATCAGACATCCCAGGCGGCCCGCATTGTGTTTGTCTGATCCTGAAGCGGGCCGCGTCCGCATATCAGATCAGATTCAATGTTTTTAACAACAAGTTGCAGCTGTTCTATCCTCAACCACACATTCCCAATTGCTTAGTCAGCGGATAAGGACCATTTTTAGGCACCATAAGGTTCCAACACTTGTACGGTTACGATTAAGGCACGGTTTCCATGAAACGATCTTAACAGTGGACCGAAAACTATAAATACCCCATACCCCCCATTTCTTAAATCACTAGAACTTTGATTTGAGAAACTCTAAGTTGAAACTATTGTTTCATACCTGAGATTTTTGAATCGAAGTTAGCATTCGGGGACCCTTCGTAAGTATTCTTTCGTTCTTTTATTGCTTTTCGAGTCAGAAAGTCAAACTTTGTTTGACTTTCAGCGTTGACCAGTAATGGTCAATGCGAAGTTCGTTTGAACTTCGCAACGTGAGTGTAATCACGTTGGTTATAGTCCCTTGGGACTATGCCCACTGATTACCACGTTGTCTAGGGTCGTAGGGTAGGCGATCTAATAAATCGCCTATACCTTCGAACCCGACCCATTTGGTCGATCATTAGGATCCGACCAAACACATTAGGTGACCATAGTAGGTAGGGAATAACCTTCCGAGGTTATACCCTATGGTCACATCGTTTAAGTAGCTGTATGATAGGTAGTTTATATGCCTTAGGTAAATTACCAGAATACCCTTTTCATGTATAATTGGTAATTAAGCATATGTAACCTAAACTTTTGTCACATAACTGATTATGTAACATATTTAGGCATATAACACTTGTCATAGGACTAGTTAGGCGGTCCGAACCCGTTTCACGCAAACGACGCGTTAAAGTAGCATAAGCTACCTAAACGGGTCGTAATGGGTCGTAAGCACTTAGATTAAGGTTTCATTTAGTATGTAGGCTTCATTAAACCATATGACACGAGTCTCTACACTCGTTTGGTTTACGAACCCTCATTCTATCTAAATCCTCCGATTTAGGTCCGGTTTATTAACATAGTTACCTATATTAGGTGCCGTTTGATATCCGCGATCTCTAGCATTGTTTGGTTGTTACTCAAGGACTACTAAGCAATATCAAGTGAGTACATAGACCCCTCTTTTACTGTTTTCCAAACATTTTGGGGTGGAACACATGTGCCTACTTGTTACTTTCATGCTTTCCTGTTTTCACATCATACACCTGCTATGTTCATTAGTACATTATAGTACATGATTTCATGGTGTTTATGCTAGGTGTGCCCATTGTGTGCATTACTTAGTACATCGTTTTACATTACATTTCATGCTACGTGTGCCCATTTGTGTGCATTACTTAGTACAGTTCACATGCTATATATGTATGTTGTTGCATACTTAGTACAGATATTTCAGTTCACATGCTATGTATGTCCGTTGTTGCATACTTAGTACAGATATTTCAGTTCACATGCTATGTATGTCCGTTGTTGCATACTTAGTACAGATATTTAAGTTCACATGCTATGTATGTCTGTTGTAGCATACTTAGTACATTTCTTATTCATTATATGCTTACATTTTGGTAGGATAATTGGTTTAAACATAGACATCTTACATTGTTGGTTTGGTTTGTGTAAGTGATTTAAGTAACGAGGCGTGTGTAATATGATACAAGCATGGTGGATACGCCGCTGGTACTTCCTATATATAAGTGTTTGTATGGTATTACATATTGTAGCGTTATTTGAATCATTTCAGTTTGAGACATAGAACATTTTATACAAATAACATATTTTTCACAAGACATTGATTTACAAACAACTTATCTAATACAAACTCATTTTTCATGGTTATTCATTTAACCATACATTATTTATACATATCATCTGATCTTATCGATTTTCAAATGATTTACAAAACAAAGCAAATAACAAGGTTCATGACTAAACATTTTCTCAAACATAAGTCATGAAACCTATTTTCACAAAACCTATGTATCTCACCGGCATTTTTATGCTGACGTACCTATTTTCACATGTGTTTTTTCAGGAACTGTTGCATGAGATGATCAAGATACACATAGGCAGACTTGGGCTTTAGTGACAATAAAAGATGCAAGACTAGTTAATTATGTTGTATTTTCTTTGTTTGTTAAGACATTGTAACATTTTTAATTAATAAAACGAAACTTCAATTGCCATGGATTTGAAACATTAATTCTGTCAGGAGGATAAACTGGTTAAGGCGTTGCGCTTGTAACCGAGAGGTCACGAGTTCGATCCCAGCAAAGGCCGGTTCTCACCCAGGATAGAAAAGATGGTATCAGAGCCAATGGTTATAGGGAATTAGGTTATTAGTAATGCTTTGACATAGTCTATAACCTTTCTAGGACCCTAACGCGAGTTTACTTGCGTTTAGTCATAAAACAATACCGTCACCTATCCTTGGGCGACGACCACAACAAGAACATAAATTTCAAAACCGCTTTGAAAACTAATCATCTGTTCTAGGATGATTGATTACAAGGTTTTGAACCCTCTGTTATATGGTTTTGAACCCCTTTGAGTTTTCAAATTCTCGTCGAGGTTTTGGGTTTTAAATAATGTGAACACGTGCAAACTGGAAGGGTGAATGCCTGTATTCTGGGTTTTCTGTCTAGGCAAGCACTTCGTATACATCTCATCAGACGCGAGACCAGTTGTGCTTACCTGGGAATTCTTGGGATGAGTGTTCACTTATAGGCGAGCATGTCTTCGCGATACATTATATTGACCCGTTTACTTTGATTAGTCACTGTCTCATTTGTTTACCTTTGGTAACAAACAAATGGTCACAATCTACATGCCTTGACATTTTCTTTTGACTATCTTTCGCTTGTTTCCTCCTATGCCTTTCGTTATCTTCAAGATGCTTCTTCATCGCAACAACAATGTCCGAACCAGGTGCTGCAATTACCCAGCGAATGGGCGTCGTACTCCAGAGGACCGTTGACTTAGCTATCACCATGACTCGCCTCAGGGATGAAGCTGTATAAGGGAACTGCTCCTTGGTGCAATCAATGCCATCGTCATTATTCAAATCAAATACCTTGTTTCAAATGTACCCACGGTGGACGATGGAGACTTTTGGTTAACATGTGCCGCTTTGCAATCCAAAGCAAAGCTGTTACAAATCCTGCTGCTACTCAACCTTCAAACTCTGCTTCATATGTCGCTTGGCATATCTGGCGCCTCAACCTCATGAACTTTCTACCTTGTGTGTCGACGTAAGCACGCCTAGTGCAAGGTGTCGGAACACTCTCGTTACACAAACTCCAAAATCCATGTAGGATCTTTCTATCCTCATAATTAGATCCTTGTGGATGGATATCATTCATCGGAGTCCTTAATTGAATTATTCGTATGCCTTAATACGTAAATTACGATTCAATAAGGACAAAGCCGAATTCTTATTAAGATCTTTCTATCTTCATAGTTAGATTCTTGTTAATGTTTAAAGTGCCGAATGAAATCCATGAAATGGATTCCTAGTGTGCTTTAAATGCATGTACATAATTAACAAAACAAAACTTACAAATTAAAGATCTAGATAAACAATTTTGTGGTTATGTGACTATGTGTTTATGCATTTTGTGTTTTTGTATACTCTGGATATTCGTTATCCAAATCCTCATGGAATCTTTCTTATCTTCATATGAGGGATTCGTAGTAGGATATTCAAAAAGGTACTATCTTAAATCCTTAATGGACTTCTACTTTGTAGTTAAGTTCCTTGGATTATAAAGTACTATTCCAAAGTTTAAGGACAACATGTGTTGATAAAGTTAAATATATCCTACGTCGATGTAGTTAAATTTTCCCCGTAGGTAGTTTAGTTAAAGAGATCCTACGTCGATCTAAGTTAAATAGATTGGTCCGACAATCTAGTTAAATGCATCCTACGTCGATGTAATTAAAATTTCCCCGTAGGTAGTTTAGTTAAAGAGATCCTACGTCGATCTAAGTTAAATAGATTGGTCCGACAATCTAGTTAAATGCATCCTACGTCGATGTAGTTAAAATTTCCCCGTAGGTAGTTTAGTTAAAGAGATCCTACGTCGATCTAAGTTAAATAGATTGGTCCGACAATCTAGTTAAATGCATCCTACGTCGATGTAGTTAAAATTTCCCCGTAGGTAGTTTAGTTAAAGAGATCCTACGTCGATCTAAGTTAAATAGATTGGTTCGACAATTTAGTTAAATATATCATGTGTTTATGTAGTTTAATAGGCCCTCGGGTGGTCTAAATCAAGAGATTTTCGTTTGATTTTTCCCCATACGCATTATGAAATGAACTGTGCGGACTGTGCAAGGAACTACGTAATTATGGAGGCCTACATAATTATGGAATTCAGTGCATAGAAACCACAGGAAGTTTTGTCATGTGTTAAGACCAACGGTGGCAAGAGTAATGATACGGGAGAAGTCTTGGACTTTGACCAATGTCATTTATTCTCACACTACCCAATTCTGATCTTAATCACACACACAATTTCCTATGATGAGTCTTCATAAGAAAAGTTCTTCTGTTCGTAGTTCAAAACTCCATGTTTTGTTACTACAATGACTTCACTTTGAGGGTTGACATCTTTGCTAAGAATCCTAACATGGCCCAGAGTTTTACTTAAGGTCTCAATGGATTTGTCTGAAGGCAAAACCGTCACAGCTGTCTCCACAAGTTTCCTCTAAAACTAAATTTCGGGACGAAATTTCTTAAAGTAGGGGAGACTGTGACACCTGTGTCATTTCAACCATCAAACAAATGCCAAACCAATGAAATATTGTATTTCATACTTGGGACTTGTATAAATATGTGTATCTTTTGCACATATCAACTCTTGTTCGATTTCAAGCTCTAAATCGTTTTCTGGAAGGTTATACGCGCACTAATGCATAGATATAACCAGTTTAATGCAACGAACACTCCGGAATAGTGAAATAGGCTTAACATACCTTTAATAACCTTTACATAACTTAGATATAAGTTTTGGAAGGTTTGGTGTGGTGAAATCAAAGTTTATTCGCTTACAGGGACTAAATTTGACAAACTGCGAAAGTATGCCAATTTGAACTGTAACAGACATTCCGGAGCATGACCATAAGTTAAACATACCATAAATACCCTTCACATAGCTTAGAAATAGGCTTTGAGGTGTTCGGTATGCTAAAATAAACTTTTGTGTCATTCAGGGACTAAAAGTGTCAAATAGTGCACAAGTTTGCATTTTCGCGCATAACTTACGTTCTGAATACATCCGGACATCCAAAATTTATGTAAGCACTAAAATATTTTATTTTAGTGTTCGGCATAAGAAAAATCCATTCGTCGCGTCATTTGGATCGTTTTTCGCGCTTGTGCGCATTCCGTCATAATTAAGCGAACATCGCGTTCGTACGTCCAAACGAACCATCATCCGACATATTTTTGAGCATGTTTCATGTCCACAATGTTTAGGCATCATTTTAGGGCCTTAAAGTTGGCTTTACGGGCCTTAGAAGTGTCGGAAATGGCCTTAAACACGTGCAGGGACTGAAACTGTCATTTCTGAAACATGTGGGCTGATCAGACATCCCAGGCGGCCCGCATTGTGTTTGTCTGATCCTGAAGCGGGCCGCGTCCGCATATCAGATCAGATTCAATGTTTTTAACAACAAGTTGCAGCTGTTCTATCCTCAACCACACATTCCCAATTGCTTAGTCAGCGGATAAGGACCATTTTTAGGCACCATAAGGTTCCAACACTTGTACGGTTACGATTAAGGCACGGTTTCCATGAAACGATCTTAACGGTGGACCGATAACTATAAATACCCCATACCCCCCATTGCTTAAATCACTAGAACTTTGATTTGAGAAACTCTAAGTTGAAACTATTGTTTCATACCTGAGATTTTTGAATCGAAGTTAGCATTCGGGGACCCTTCGTAAGTATTCTTTCGTTCTTTTATTGCTTTTCGAGTCAGAAAGTCAAACTTTGTTTGACTTTCAGCGTTGACCAGTAATGGTCAATGCGAAGTTCGTTTGAACTTCGCAACGTGAGTGTAATCACGTTGGTTATAGTCCCTTGGGACTATGCCCACTGATTACCACGTTGTCTAGGGTCGTAGGGTAGGCGATCTAATAAATCGCCTATACCTTCAAACCCGACCCATTTGGTCGATCATTAGGATCCGACCAAACACATTAGGTGACCATAGTAGGTAGGGAATAACCTTCCGAGGTTATACCCTATGGTCACATCGTTTAAGTAGCTGTATGATAGGTAGTTTATATGCCTTAGGTAAATTACCAGAATACCCTTTTCATGTATAATTGGTAATTAAGCATATGTAACCTAAAATTTTGTCACATAACTGATTATGTAACATATTTAGGCATATAACACTTGTCATAGGACTAGTTAGGCGGTCCGAACCCGTTTCACGCAAACGACGCGTTAAAGTAGCATAAGCTACCTAAACGGGTCGTAATGGGTCGTAAGCACTTAGATTAAGGTTTCATTTAGTATGTAGGCTTCGTTAAACCATATGACACGAGTCTCTACACTCGTTTGGTTTACGAACCCTCATTCTATCTAAATCCTCCGATTTAGGTCCGGTTTATTAACATAGTTACCTATATTAGGTGCCGTTTGATATCCGCGATCTCTAGCATTGTTTGGTTGTTACTCAAGGACTACTAAGCAATATCAAGTGAGTACATAGACCCCTCTTTTACTGTTTTCCAAACATTTTGGGGTGGAACACATGTGCCTACTTGTTACGTTCATGCTTTCCTGTTTTCACATCATACACCTGCTATGTTCATTAGTACATTATAGTACATGCTTTCATGGTGTTTATGCTAGGTGTGCCCATTGTGTGCATTACTTAGTACATCATTTTACATTACATTTCATGCTACGTGTGCCCATTTGTGTGCATTACTTAGTACAGTTCACATGCTATATATGTCTGTTGTTGCATACTTAGTACAGATATTTCAGTTCACATGCTATGTATGTCCGTTGTTGTATACTTAGTACAGATATTTCAGTTCACATGCTATGTATGTCCGTTGTTGCATACTTAGTACAGATATTTAAGTTCACATGCTATGTATGTCTGTTGTAGCATACTTAGTACATTTCTTATTCATTATATGCTTACATTTTGGTAGGACAATTGGTTTAAACATAGACATCTTACATTGTTGGTTTGGTTTGTGTAAGTGATTTAAGTAACGAGGCGTGTGTAATATGATACAAGCATGGTGGATACGCCGCTGGTACTTCCTATATATAAGTGTTTGTATGGTATTACATATTGTAGTGTTATTTGAATCATTTCAGTTTGAGACATAGAACATTTTATACAAATAACATATTTTTCACAAGACATTGATTTACAAACAACTTATCTAATACAAACTCATTTTTCATGGTTATTCATTTAACCATACATTATTTATACATATCATCTGATCTTATCGATTTTCAAATGATTTACAAAACAAAGCAAATAACAAGGTTCATGACTAAACATTTTCTCAATGAAACCTATTTTCACAAAACCTATGTATCTCACCGGCATTTTTATGCTGACGTACATATTTTCACATGTGTTTTTTCAGGAACTGTTGCATGAGATGATCAAGATACACATAGGCAGACTTGGGCTTTAGTGACAATAAAAGATGCAAGACTAGTTAATTATGTTGTATTTTCTTTGTTTGTTAAGACATTGTAACATTTTTAATTAATAAAACGAAACTTCAATTGCCATGGATTTGAAACATTAATTCTGTTACAACACTCCCCGACGTTTCTGCCACGTTTTGTATGTTATACGTGGTCGGGGTGTGACATAATGGGTGCTTATAACCTTGTTGCCTTGCTTCCAGAGGGTTTATCTCGATTTTGCAAGAGGATGTGAGAATATGATGTCTTCTTGAAGAAGAGGGATGAGATGAATGCTTCACTAGCTACTCTAAAGAAGGAGGCAGAGGGTTATGCTGGGAGGGAGAAAAGCTGATGTTGAGGATTGATGAGCTTTCTTCCCAGCACAAAACTGATATGGTTGAGTTGGAAAAACGCTTGGAGGCTGACAAGGTTTAAGTCAGGGTCGATAAGGCTGCCTTGGAGGTTTAGAAAAAGAGCCTTCTTAGAGGAGAAAGAAGGGTTAAAGGCTTGATTTGCCCAGGAAACTAGTGATAATAGATGGCTCATTGAGGATGGATTCCAGCAAGTGGTTACTGTGACACCTGTGTCACTCCAACCATCAATCAAATTCCAAACCAATGAAATATTGTATTTCATACTTGGGATTTGTAAACATATGTGTATCGTTTGCACATATCGATTCTTGTTCGATTTCAAGCTCTAAATCGCTTTCTGGAAGGTTATACGCGCACAGATGCGTAAATATAACCAGTTTAATGCAACGAACACTCCGGAATAGTGAAATAGGCTTAACATACCTTAAATAACCTTTACATAACTTAGATATAAGTTTTGGAAGGTTTGGTGTGGTGAAATCAAAGTTAAATCGCTTACAGGGACTAAAGTTGACAAACTGCGAAAGTATGCCAATTTGAACTGTAACAGACATTCCGGAACATGACCATAAGTTAAACATACCATAAATATCCTTTAAATAGCTTAGAAATAGGCTTTGAGGTGTTCGGTATGCTAAAATAAACTTTTGTGTCATTCAGGGACTAAAAGCGTCAAAAAGTGCACAAGTTTGCATTTTCGCGCATAACTTACGTTCTGAATACATCCGGACATCCAAAAATTTATGTAAGCACTAAAATATTTTATTTTAGTGTTTGGCATAAGAAAAATCCATTCGTTTCGTCATTTGGATCGTTTTTCGCGCTTATGTGCATTCCGTCGTAATTAAGCGAACATCGCGTTCGTACGGCCAAACGAACCAACCTCCGGCATATTTTTGAGCATGTTTCATGTCCACAATGTTTAGGAATCATTTTAGGGCCTTAAAGTTGGCTTTACGGGCCTTAGAAGTGTCGGAAATGGCCTTAAACACGTGCAGGGACTGAAACTGTCATTCTGCAAACTTGTTTTCTGATCTGAAGAGCTAGGTGGCCCGCGTGAGCCCAAGCCTAAATCTTAGGCGGCCCGCGTCAGACTCTCTGATCAGATAATATCGAACAGTCAGCAACTTCCAGCTGTTTTAACCACAACCACACACTCACCACTTGCCTATTCAGCTGATAAGGATTATTTTTAGCCACCACAACTTTCCGACACTTGTACGGATACGATTAAGGCACGATATTCGACAAACGATCTTAACGGTTCGGGTATTCCTATAAATACCCAACCCACACAACTTCAAAACCCACTAGAATTCTGATCCTAGAAGCTCTAAGTTGAAACCATTGTTTCATACCTGAGTTACTTGGATCGGGATTAGCATTCGGGGACCCTTCGTAAGTATTCTTTCGTTCTTTTATTGCTTTTCGAGTCTTTCGAGTCTGAAAGTCAAACTTTTTTTGACTTTCTGCGTTGACCAGTTATGGTCAATGCGAAGTTCGTTTGAACTTCGCAACGTGAGTGTAATCACGTTGGTTATAGTCCCTTGGGACTATGCCTACTGATTACCACGTTGTCTAGGGTCATAGGGTAAGCGATCTAATAAATCGCTTATACCTCGAACCCGACCCAGTTTGGTCGATCATTAGGATCCGACCAAATACATTAGGTGACCATAGTAGGTAGGGAATAACCTTCCGAGGTTATACCCTATGGTCACATCGTTGAGTAGTTGTATGATAGGTAGTTTATATGCCTTAGGTAAATTACCAGAATACCCTTTTCATGTATAATTGGTAATTAAGCATATGTAACCTAAACTTTTGTCACATAACTGATTATGTAACATGTTTAGGCATATAACACTTGTCATAGGACTAGTTAGACGGTCCGAACGCGTTTCACGCGAACGACGCGTTAAAGTAGCATAAGCTACCTAAACGGGTCGTAATGGGTCGTAAGCACTTAGATTAAGGTTTCATTTAGTATGTAGGCTTTGTTAAACCATATGACACGAGTCTCTATACTCGTTTGGTTTACGAACCCTCATTCTATCAGATCTTCCGATTTAGGTCCGGTTTATTAACATAGTTACCTATATTAGGTGCCGTTTGATATCCGTGATCTCTAGCATTGTTTGGTTGTTACTCAAGGACTACTAAGCAATCTCAAGTGAGTACATAGACCCCTCTTTTACAGTTTTCCAAACGTTTTGGGGTGGAACACATGTGCCTACTTGTTACTTTCAAGATTTCCTGTTTTCACATCATATACTTGCTATGTTCATTAGTAAAATTATAGTACATGTTTTACATTACATTTAATGCTACGTATGTCTATTGTTGCATACATAGTACAGGTCACATGCTACGTATGTCTATTGTTGTATACGTAGTACAGGTCACATGCTACGTATGTCTATTGTTGTATACGTAGTACAGGTCACATGCTACGTATGTCTATTGTTGTATACGTAGTACAGGTCACATGCTACGTAGGTCTATTGTTGTATACGTAGTACAGGTCACATGCTATGTATGTCTATTGTTGTATACGTGGTACAGGTCACATGCTACGTATGTCTATTGTTGTATACGTAGTACAGGTCACATGCTACGTATGTCTATTGTTGCATACTTAGTACAGGTCATATGCTACGTATGTCTATTGTCGCGTACTTAGTACATTTGTTATTTATCACATGATTACATTTTGGATACATATTATATGATTTACATTAGACATGAACATTTTACTTTGGTAGTTTGGTTTGAGTATGTGATTAAGTAACGATGCGTGTGTAATATGATACAAGCATGGTGGATACGCCGCTGGTACTTCCTATATATAAGTGTTTGTATGGTATTACATATATCGTAGCGTTATTTGAATCATTTCAGTTTGATACATATAACATTTTATACAAATAACATACTTTTCACTATACATTGTTTTACAAGCAACTTATCTCATACAAACTCAGTTTACATGGTTATTCATTTAACCATACATCATTCACTTATTTATACATATCATCTGAACTCATTGTTTTTCAAATGATTTACAAGACAAGACAAAGCAAATTACAAGGTTCATGACTAAACATTTTCTCAAACATAAGTCATGAAACCTATTTTCACAAAACCTATGTATCTCACAGGCATTTTTATGCTGACGTACCTATTTTCACATGTGTTTTTCAGGAGCTGTTGCATAAGATTGATCAAGATACACATAGGCAGACTTGGGCTTTAGTGACAATAAAAGATGCAAGACTAGTTAATTATGTTGTATTTCTTTGTTTGTTAAGACATTGTAACACTTTTAATCAATAAAACGAAACTTCAATTGCCATGGATTTGAAACAATTAATTATGTTACAACACTCCCCGACATTTCCGCCACGTTTTGTATGTTCTACGTGGTCGGGGTGTGACAGAAAAGATGGTATCAGAGCCAATGGTTATAGGGAATTAGGTTATTAGTAATGCTTTGACCTAGTCTATAACCTTCTTAGG
Organism: Helianthus tuberosus; assembly: GCA_030545235.1. Classification (NCBI taxonomy): domain Eukaryota; kingdom Viridiplantae; phylum Streptophyta; class Magnoliopsida; order Asterales; family Asteraceae; genus Helianthus; species Helianthus tuberosus. The sequence continues at coordinate 64,290,214 of CM060420.1, forward strand.
ACCCTAGCGCGAGTTTACTTGCGTTTAGTCATAAAACAATACCGTCACCTATCCTTAGGCGACGACCACAACAAGAACATAAATTTCAAAACCGCTTTGAAAACTAATCATCTGTTCTAGAATGATTGATTACTAGGTTTTGAACCCTCTATTGTAAGGTTTTGAACTCTCTATTATATGGTTTTGAACCCCTTTGAATTTTCAAAATCTCGTCAAGGTTTTGGGTTTTTAATAATGTGAACACGTGCAAACTGGAAGGGTGAATGCCTGTATTCTGGGTTTTCTGTCTAGGCAAGCACTTCGTATACACCTCATCAGACGCGAGACCAGTTGTGCTTACCTGGGAATTCTTGGGATGAGTGTTCACTTATAGGCGAGCATGTCTTCGCGATACATTATATTGACCCATTTACTTTGATTAGTCACCATCTCATTTGTTTTCCTTTGGTAACAAACAAATGGTCACAATCTTCATGTGTTGTTATTCTCTTTTGACTATCTTTCGGTTGTTTCCTCCTATGCCTTCCGTTATCTTCAAGATGCTTCTTCATCGCAACAACAATGTCCGAACCAGGTGCTGCAATTACCCAACGAATAGGCGTCATACTCCAGAGGACCGTTGACTTAGCTATCACCATGACTCGTCTCAGGGATGAAGCTGTATAAAGGGAACTGTTCCTTGGTGCAATTAATACCACTGCCATTATCCGAACCAAATACCCTGTTTCAAATGTACCCACGGTGGACGATGGAGACATTTGGTTAACATGTGCCGCTTTGCAATCCAAAGCAAAGCTGTTACAAATCCTGCTGCTGCTCAACCTTCAAACTCTGCTTCATATGTCGCTTGACATATCTGGCGCCTCAACCTCATGAACTTTCTACCTTGTGTATCGACGTAAGCACGCCTAGTGCAAGGTGTCGGAACACCTCCCGTTACACAAACTCCAAAAAAAAAATCCATGTAGGATCTTTCCATCCTCATAATTAGATCCTTGTGGATGGGTATCATTCATCGGAGTCCTTAATTGAATTCTTTATATGATTCAATACGTACATCACAATTCAATAAGGACAAAGCCGAATTCCTTTTAAGATTATCCTATCTTCATAGATAGATTCTTGAAATGATTAAAGTGCCAAATGAAATCCACGGATTGGATTCCTGGTGTACTTTAAGTATCCGCGTCCAAAGATAACAAATTAATAAACAAGTTAAACAACTATGTGATTTTGTGCTTATGTGTTCTCTTTAATGTTTTCGTGTGATCCAAATTCTTGTTATCCAAACCCTCGTAGAATCTTCCATATCATCGTATAAGGGATTCATAGTAGGATATCCAAAGGTACTATCTTAAATCCTTAATGGACTTCTACGTTGTAGTTAAGTCCCTTGGATTATATAGTACTATTCCATAATTAGACCCCTTGAATGGTCTAGTTAAACAGATTGATCCAAAAATATGGTTAGGAATATCATGTGATGAGATAGCTGAAAGGACTCCTTGGTGGCCTAATTGAAAGGATCATTTGTAGATCTAATTAAAAGGACCCTATGGTAGTCTAGTCACACTCATCACATGTTTTATTTTCCTCCCCTCCACATTACAAGCAAATTGTGCGGACTATGCAAGGAATTGCGTAATTATGGATGCATACATAATTATGGAATTCAGTGCACGGAAACCACAACTAGTTTGGTCGTGTGTCTGGAAAATGACTCTTTTCGTTCATTTTCGGTTCTGAAGAAATGGTGGAAAATGACTCTTTTCGTTCATTTTCGGTTCTGAAGAAGTGGTGGAAAATGACTCTTTTCGTTCATTTTCGGTTCTGAAGAAATGGTGGAAAATGACTCTTTTCGTTCATTTTCGGTTCTGAAGAAGTGGTGGAAAATGACTCTTTTCGTTCATTTTCGGTTCTGAAGAAGTGGTGGAAAATGACTCTTTTCGTTCATTTTCGGTTCTGAAGAAGTGGTGGAAAATGACTCTTTTCGTTCATTTTCGGTTCTGAAGAAATGGTGGAAAATGACTCTTTTTGTTCATTTTCGGTTCGGAAGAAGTGGTGGAAAATGACTCTTTTCGTTCATTTTCGGTTCTGAAGAAGTGGTGGAAAATGACTCTTTTCGTTCATTTTCGGTTCTGAAGAAGTGGTGGAAAATGACTCTTTTCGTTCATTTTCGGTTCTGAAGAAATGGTGGAAAATGACTCTTTTCGTTCATTTTCGGTTCTGAAGAAATGGTGGAAAATGACTCTTTTCGTTCATTTTCAGTTCTGAAGAGGTTGTGGAAAATGACTCATTTTGTTCATTTTCGGTTCTGAAGAGGTTGTGGAAAATGACTCATTTTGTTCATTTTCGGTTCTGAAGAGGTTGTGGAAAAAGACTCATTTCGTTCATTTTCGTTTCTGAAGAATGCCTGTTGAAAATAACTCCGTTCATTTTTCAATTCTGAAAAATGTCCGTTAAAGAGAAATAACAGGATTATGCCTTGCTTATCTTTGATGGTTACTTCACACAAAGCCACAGATAGACTCCTACGAATTAATTTCGGGACGAAATTTCCTAAAGTAGGGGAGACTGTGACACCTGTGTCACTCCAACCATAAATCAAATTCCAAACCAATGAAATATTGTATTTCATACTTGGGATTTGTAAAAATATGTGTATCGTTTGCACATATCGATTCTTGTTCGATTTCAAGCTCTAAATCGCTTTCTGGAAGGTTATATGCGCACTGATGCGTAAATATAACCAGTTTAATGCAACGAACACTCCGGAATAGTGAAATAGGCTTAACATACCTTAAATAACCTTTACATAACTTAGATATAAGTTTTGGAAGGTTTGGTGTGGTGAAATCAAAGTTAAATCGCTTACAGGGACTAAAGTTGACAAACTGCGAAAGTATGCCAATTTGAACTGTAACAGACATTCCGGAACATGAACATAAGTTAAACATACCATAAATATCCTTTACATAGCTTAGAAATAGGCTTTGAGGTGTTCGGTATGCTAAAATAAACTTTTGTGTCATTCAGGGACTAAAAGCGTCAAAAAGTGCACAAGTTTGCATTTTCGCGCATAACTTACGTTCTGAATACATCCGGACATCCAAAAATTTATGTAAGCACTAAAATATTTTATTTTAGTGTTTGGCATAAGAAAAATCCATTCGTTTCGTCATTTGGACCGTTTTTCGCGCTTATGCGCATTCCGTCGTAATTAAGCGAACATCGCGTTCGTACGGCCAAACGAACCAACCTCCGGCATATTTTTGAGCATGTTTCATGTCCACAATGTTTAGGCATCATTTTAGGGCCTTAAAGTTGGCTTTACGGGCCTTAGAAGTGTCGGAAATGGCCTTAAACACGTGCAGGGACTGAAACTGTCATTCTGCAAACTTGTTTTCTGATCTGAAGAGCTAGGCGGCCCGCGTGAGCCCAAGCCTAAATCTTAGGCGGCCCGCGTCAGACTCTCTGATCAGATAATATCGCACAGTCAGCAACTTCCAGCTGTTTTAACCACAACCACACACTCACCACTTGCCTATTCAGCTGATAAGGATTATTTTTAGCCACCACAACTTTCCGACACTTGTACGGATACGATTAAGGCACGATATTCGACAAACGATCTTAACGGTTCGGGTATTCCTATAAATACCCAACCCACACAACTTCAAAACCCACTAGAATTCTGATCCTAGAAGCTCTAAGTTGAAACCATTGTTTCATACCTGAGTTACTTGGATCGGGATTAGCATTCGGGGACCCTTCGTAAGTATTCTTTCGTTCTTTTATTGCTTTTCGAGTCTTTCGAGTCTGAAAGTCAAACTTTTTTTGACTTTCTGCGTTGACCAGTTATGGTCAATGCGAAGTTCGTTTGAACTTCGCAACGTGAGTGTAATCACGTTGGTTATAGTCCCTTGGGACTATGCCTACTGATTACCACGTTGTCTAGGGTCATAGGGTAAGCGATCTAATAAATCGCTTATACCTCGAACCCGACCCAGTTTGGTCGATCATTAGGATCCGACCAAATACATTAGGTGACCATAGTAGGTAGGGAATAACCTTCCGAGGTTATACCCTATGGTCACATCGTTGAGTAGTTGTATGATAGGTAGTTTATATGCCTTAGGTAAATTACCAGAATACCCTTTTCATGTATAATTGGTAATTAAGCATATGTAACCTAAACTTTTGTCACATAACTGATTATGTAACATGTTTAGGCATATAACACTTGTCATAGGACTAGTTAGACGGTCCGAACGCGTTTCACGCGAACGACGCGTTAAAGTAGCATAAGCTACCTAAACGGGTCGTAATGGGTCGTAAGCACTTAGATTAAGGTTTCATTTAGTATGTAGGCTTTGTTAAACCATATGACACGAGTCTCTATACTCGTTTGGTTTACGAACCCTCATTCTATCAGATCTTCCGATTTAGGTCCGGTTTATTAACATAGTTACCTATATTAGGTGCCGTTTGATATCCGTGATCTCTAGCATTGTTTGGTTGTTACTCAAGGACTACTAAGCAATCTCAAGTGAGTACATAGACCCCTCTTTTACAGTTTTCCAAACGTTTTGGGGTGGAACACATGTGCCTACTTGTTACTTTCAAGATTTCCTGTTTTCACATCATATACTTGCTATGTTCATTAGTAAAATTATAGTACATGTTTTACATTACATTTAATGCTACGTATGTCTATTGTTGCATACATAGTACAGGTCACATGCTACGTATGTCTATTGTTGTATACGTAGTACAGGTCACATGCTACGTATGTCTATTGTTGTATACGTAGTACAGGTCACATGCTACGTATGTCTATTGTTGTATACGTAGTACAGGTCACATGCTACGTATGTCTATTGTTGTATACGTAGTACAGGTCACATGCTACGTATGTCTATTGTTGTATACTGGTACAGGTCACATGCTACGTATGTCTATTGTTGTATACGTAGTATAGGTCACATGCTACGTATGTCTATTGTTGCATACTTAGTACAGGTCACATGCTACGTATGTCTATTGTTGCATACTTAGTACAGGTCACATGCTACGTATGTCTATTGTCGCGTACTTAGTACATTTGTTATTTATCACATGATTACATTTTGGATACATATTATATGATTTACATTAGACATGAACATTTTACTTTGGTAGTTTGGTTTGAGTATGTGATTAAGTAACGATGCGTGTGTAATATGATACAAGCATGGTGGATACGCCGCTGGTACTTCCTATATATAAGTGTTTGTATGGTATTACATATATCGTAGCGTTATTTGAATCATTTCAGTTTGATACATATAACATTTTATACAAATAACATACTTTTTACAATACATTGTTTTACAAGCAACTTATCTTATACAAACTCAGTTTACATGGTTATTCATTTAACCATACATCATTCACTTATTTATACATATCATCCGAACTCATTGTTTTTCAAATGATTTACAAGACAAAGCAAATTACAAGGTTCATGACTAAACATTTTCTCAAACATAAGTCATGAAACCTATTTTCACAAAACCTATGTATCTCACAGGCATTTTTATGCTGACGTACCTATTTTCACATGTGTTTTTCAGGAGCTGTTGCATAAGATTGATCAAGATACACATAGGCAGACTTGGGCTTTAGTGACAATAAAAGATGCAAGACTAGTTAATTATGTTGTATTTCTTTGTTTGTTAAGACATTGTAACACTTTTAATCAATAAAACAAAACTTCAATTGCCATGGATTTGAAACAATTAATTCTGTTACAACACTCCCCGACATTTCCGCCACGTTTTGTATGTTCTACGTGGTCGGGGTGTGACAGTTACTTATCTTCTCCATTCGTCAGAGTTCAAAAAAGTCTTGGGTGATGTGTACATCGAGCTTCTTGTTCATGGGAGACACCAAGGTTTGTTTGCTGGTTACAAATATTTGTGAACCTAGGAAGCCTTAGAAAAAATCTTCTCTTTTTCAACACAAAGCCTTCAAAGTATTATGGGAACAGTTTTTAAGATAGAGCATTTGATTTACTCTTATGTGGGTGAAGTCTCCGAGTGTTTTGGTAAACCTTTGCTTGTCTTACAGGAGCTAAAACCCAAGGGCCTTAATGAGGTTGTTTGTAACGAAGTGTTGAAGTCCCTCTCGAAGAAACGTCCTTGCTTCGGAGATAGCGAGGAAACGTGTTCTGAAGGTGGTGAGGGCTCAAAGGGTTCAAGCCTTGAAGCCTCCGAGGCAACGGGTGCAGCAGGGAGGAAAAAGAGGAAGGCTAAAAAGACCCCAGATGATGGAGGTTCGAAGAAGGATGATGCAGCAAAGTCTACCATCCCTGACGTTGCTAAGTGAAGAAGAGGCCTTAATTCATAGTTTTCTTAGCATGTCGAACAATGTTATTGGTTGTTTGTTTGAACATCTTTTTATTTTAAAGGAACCGTCTAGATCCCTTGGTGGTTAAAGCCTTGGAGGCTTGTGGACAATGTTTTATGTTTGATGGCCAGTATGGCCCTTGCTATATTTAACTTATCTTGCTATGTTGTTCTATTTATTCCCTTGCGTTTTCATTGATTTTTCATGTTGTCTTTGTTTTGGGTGGTGCATCTTATGTTATTTATACCTTAAAGGGTTCAGTGCTGCAGTCACTTAGCCTTAGGGTATTTTTAACAAGAAGATATAACCTCTATCCTATGTATGACATTCACTTAGAGTCTTTTTGGTTCGTAAGCCAATGTTGGGGCTTAAGGAACATTTGGTGTAGGCTGTTCAAACCCGTCTATGAGACATGATTTTTAAGATTTCTCTGAGTCTCATGGAGTTGTATTGATTTAGGAACTCACCCCTTATATAGGTCCATTCAACCCTTGAACCTATTGAGCGATGTGGCCTGGGAGCTCATCCCCTTACATGGCCCTTGCCATGGAGTTTCTTGCTAGATTCTCAACCTGGTTATAGGATAGAAAGACAAATTTTGATTCATCGTTCATTCATTTCAAAGTACTTTGAGTAGAACAACTTTTGGGAACTATTTGTAATACGTTTTGGTTAAACATGGAACCTTTTAAGGTTTCTGCCATTCCAATGGCGGGGAAGCTTTTTGCCTTGCGGACCTGCCAGCTTGTATGATCCCCCTTTGTGGGCTTTAAGGATAGTGTATGGCCCTTCCTACTTAGGGCCGAGCTTTCCTTAGCTTTCTTTCTTGCAGGCCTCATTATTTCGAAGCACGAGGTCCCCAGGCTTGAAGTGTTCATGCTTCACCCGTGTATTTTAATGCAATTCCATGTTTTGCTTGTACCTTGCTTTTTGTATGGCTGCTTGATCACGAGCCTGTTCGAGGAGTTCCAAATTCAATATCGTCTCTTTCTTATTTGGCTCGAGGTCGATGTTAATTGTTCTTTGTGTTGTTACTCCGATTTCAGCTAGGATTACAGCCTCTGATCCAAACACTAGGCTGTAGGGTGTTTTCTTGTGGCTCGTTTTCTTGGTTGTTCGAATTTCCAATAGCACATTGGGAAGCTATTCGAGCCAGTTGTTGTTGTATCTTTCCAATCGAGATTTAATCCTTTCAACAATGTTGTTGTTTGTCCTATTAACTTGGCTGTTGGATTGTGGGTGAGCTACCAAGCTGAATACTTGGGTTATTTTGAACTCCTTACACCAGGAGCTAGAAGGCTTCTCGGCAAACTACTTCCCGTTATTCGTGACTAGTACCCCTGGAGCCCAAAACGACAGATTATGTTTTCGTAAACGAAATCAATGAACTGTTTCCCTGAGATTTTTGCCAATAGTTTTACTTTTGGCCACTTGGTGAAGTAGTTCACGGCTACCAATAAGAGCTTGACTCCTCATTTGGCTAGTGGGGATGGACCAACGATGTTGATTCTTTACTTGTGAAATAGCCAAGTCGAGGAGATGGGAACGGGGTCATGTTTGAGGCTTTTGGGTACCGGAGCATGTAACTGACAAGCTTCATACTTTCGCAATTGTTCGGAGGTATCTCGATGCATGGAAGGCCAAAAGTGTTCGAGGTTCATCAACTTTGACACTACCGATTTTGGGCCACAATGAGCTCCACATATCCCTTCGTGAACCTCTTTGATCAGATATTGGCTTTGTTCTGGGCCAACGCATCGAAGTAGTGGTGCAAGGAATCCTTTTTGTAAAGGATATCTCCTTGTAACACATATTGCCTTGACTTGATACGAACCCTTTTAGCCTTAGTCTGGTCATTAGGTAATTCACCATTTTGAGGAACCTTTCAATGGGAGTTGATGACGGGGGTAGCTCAAGACTAAATAAAATGATTAAATATGTAAGCGCTCAAAAGGTTAAACGGTTCAACGGTTGAAAAGCTGTGAGTTGGGAAAAGCAATGCAGAAACAGTAGCCGGTCACATCTGAAGATCGCTTCACCAACCCACGTCCGCAAAAGCAAAGCAGGTCTGCCAATGCACACTATTATCCGGGGGTCAAAAGCCTTCAACCCCCGAAAGGGGAAACCCTCCACTGCAAGCGAGGTTACTAGTCTAATCCATTCCACTTCGGGAGATGCCTTCTCTTATAAAATGACACTTCATTTACTTCAGGGAGGACATCCGGACCAGCTCTGATTCTCCAATCTCTGGTCATTCACATCGAATGCTTGTCTCGCACAAGTCATTCCCTTTCACATCCAACACACACATTCCCTTTGCTACCACTTCCAAATCTGGGTACGATTCAGAGGAGGATCTATAGCAAAGAACAACAATAAACTAGTAAACCTCCTTCCACATCTCGCAAACGTGGGGGGACCCCACGACCTGCGTTAGGCAAGGTTGAACCCTTCAACCGTTCTGCCTAGCCAGTCCAGCTACCACCGTTGGTCTTGTATTTGTTGTATCAACAAGTTGGCGCCCACCGTGGGGCTACGCCACTATTTCTTCTCCAAAAGACCTAGTAGTGTAGCTCTATTCACTTAAAATCACCATGTCTGAAAGTGGATCCCCGGAAGAAGTAAATCAGATCCCAAACGCTTCTACTCCGGGTAGTAGCCAAGCTCACGTGGCTATACCAACTTCTTTCTCAACTCCGGGGAGCACACCCGAGTTCCTCAACTTCAACACACCAACTCCGTCCAGATCCGGAGTTCCATCTCCCAATATCGGTGTCTCTGACGCCCCATCATGTGTTGAACTCACCCCTGAAGGGGTTGCTAACAATTTCCTGGTGCTAAGGACTCTTCTCAACCAGCATGTGAGTAAAGAAAGAGAAAAGGGAGTGAGGATTCGTTTAGACTATGACGAACCTGAGCCAACATTGTCTCCTGGACCACCTCCTCCTCTTTTTGCAACAAGAAGTGAGGCTGGTCCCAGTAACCTTTCAAACCCTCACCCTTATCTGTCCACTATGACAAATCCTACGGTGCATCCTATCTTCTCTTCCCAACCAATTACTAGTGGTGCTCCTCTGGGACATGAGCTAACTCTTGACCAGCTCCTACAATCCCCGGTGACAAGCTATCCAGCATCTACTACAACTACATGGGAGCAAGCTCTGTCCGTGCTCCCCTTAGCACGAAGTGCTGTTATGAGTGCTCCCCTCGGGATAAACTGCTCCGCTGGTCCAGGAAGCCTTCAAGGCTTCAACCCTATGCCCAACATGATGACCCAGATGATGGCCAACTTCCCATGGCAACACTTCATCAATCAAGTGCTTCCCACTCAGGGAAACAACGGCAATAACAGTAACATGGATGCAAGGACTGAGGAGGACTTGGCTAAACCATACAAGCCAAGTAACCTTTCATGCTTTTCAAGGCAGATAGCCGATTATGATTTTCAGTCAAAGATCAAAATGCCAGCCCACATCAGAACGTATGATGGGACTGAAGATCCTGAGGACCACTTTCAGATCTTCACCGGTGCAGCTCGGATAGAGAAATGGTCCAACGCTGAGTGTTGCCTAATGTTCATGCAAACTCTTGTCGGATCCGCCAGGATCTGGTTCAACGATTTGCCTGCTCAAAGTGTTCGAAGCTTTGATGATCTCAGCAAGGGTTTCCTGGCCAATTTCTCCCAACAAAGACGATATGTCAAAGATGCAACAGTGATCTTTCAGATAAAACAACGTGATGATGAAAGTCTCCGTGCTTTCATTGAACGATACAAGAAGGAAGGTCTGACTTATGTAGGGGCCGATGAGAAAATGAGAGTGGCTGGCTTCATGAATGCCATCACCTCTAAGTACCTTACAAGGGATTTCAACAAATCTCTACCCAAGACCTTAGAAGAAGCTCTTGAAAGGGCTGAAGCCCACATCCGGGGAGAGGAGGCAGTAGACATTAAGGAACAAAGAAAAAGAGGGTCCGGCTGGAGAAGCAACAGTCCAGCCAGAAAAAGAGGGAACTTCAACTCCTATGACAGACGGTCAAAGGGTTCAGAACCTCGAAGGTCTGAAGGTCGGAACCTTTCAAGCAGAGAAAAAGGCATAAGTTTCACACCCCTCACAAAGACCCCTCAAGAAATCCTTGCAACAGAAGAAGTTAAACAAAACTTTCGGCCTCCTAGACCTCTCCCCAAAAGCAGGAAAAACGAGAACTCCACCCAATACTGCGAGTTTCATGAAGAAAAAGGTCACCACACCAATGATTGCTTCCAACTCAAGAAAATAATAGAAGAAGCTGTTAAGTCCGGAGAACTCGTTCATTTGGTAAAGGGAGTCCGGGACAAAATGGCTGAAGGAAAGGGTAAGGAAGTCAATATGGCAGATTTCGATGGAAAGGTTCCACACAAGAGGCAGAGGTTGGAAGCTTGGGAGCTTCAGTGTGTTTGCTTCCCCCCTACGGAGAATGACCCTCTCCCTAGCCCTCTCGTGGTAGAAGCTGCCGTGGGAACGTTGCAAACATGCAAGGCATACATAGACACGGGGGCAGCCACTGAAATCATGTTCGAAAAATTCTTCAACCGATTGAGTAATGAAGAACGTTCAAGGCTTCAACCCTCTGGAACCTCCATAAAAGGTATCGCTGACATACCCCTCAAGCCTTTAGGGCAACTGACACTTAATGTTCGTTTCAGTGAAGGTTTAAAAGAAAGAACCCAACCACTCACCTTTGTGGTTATCAACATCCCCTCAAGCTATGATGTGATCATCGGAAGACCAGGACAGTGTGCATTTTACATGGCAGTGTCTGTTGGCCATGGCACAGTCAAATTTCCCACCGAAAGAGGCGTAGCAACCCTTCAACCCTCTCAGGAAGCCTACATGGTTGAAGGTGAAAAATCAAAAAGTGAAGAAGACAGGCAAAGGTTGGTCATAAACCCCAAATACCCTGAACAAAGAATAAGGGTCAACCCAGACCTTTCTGAAGAGACCCTTTCATACCTTGAAAAATTGCTAACACACTACAGCGATGTATTCGCTTGGTGTCCTGAAGATATGACCGGAATCCCGCGGGACATTGCCGAGCATGAGTTGAGAATACCACCAGAGGTCAAGCCTGTGGTTCAGAAGAAAAGAAGCTTGGCTCCAGAAAGAAGTCTGGCAGCCTGCCAAGAGGTCAAAAAGCTTGTGTCAGCCGGTATTCTCCGAGAAGTCAAGTACCAGTCATGGGTTGCAAACCCGGTCATGGTTAAGAAGCCAGACAACTCTTGGAGGATGTGCATAGACTTTAAGGATCTTAACAAAGCTTGTCCTAAGGATTGCTATCCACTACCAGAAATTGATCTCAAAGTTGACTCCCTCACAGGCTACTCGTTCAAATTCTTTCTTGATGCATACAAAGGCTATCACCAAATCCTCATGAAAAAAGAGGATGAGGAGAAGACAGCCTTTCACACGAACAAAGGAATCTTTTGCTATCAAAAGATGCCTTTCGGTCTCAAAAATGCAGGAGCAACCTATCAACGGCTCGTTGACAAAGCCTTCGAAAGCCAAATCGGCAAGAACATGGAGGCGTATGTCGATGACTTGGTTATTAAAAGCAAGACAGAATACCAAATGCTCGATGATATTCAAGAAACTTTCAAGAACCTCAGAAAGGTTAACATGAAGCTTAATCCGGAAAAGTGTTCATTTGGATTCGAAGAAGGAAAATTCTTGGGCCACATTGTTGGAAAACAAAGCATCAAAGCCAACCCTAACAAAGTAAAAGCCGTCCTTGAAGCCAAGCCACCAAAGACCAAGTAGGAAGTTGAAAGCTTGAACGGGAAGCTTGCAGCCTTGAAGCGTTTTACCTCAAAGTTAGCCGGAAGATCTCTGCCCTTCTACAAAACGCTCAAGAACTGCTCAGATAAAAAGGATTTCAAATGGACTGAAGAAGCTGAAGAAGCTTTCAACCAGATGAAGCAACATCTAGCTTCCCTACCAGACATTGCGGCACCAAAAACCGGGGAGTTAATATCAGTGTACCTCTCAATCACGGACGAGGCCATCAGTGCAGTCCTCACCATTGAGCGAGACAAGGCCCAGGTACCCGTTTATTTTTTCAGCAAAACTTTAAAATTAGCTGAAACGAAATACCCTCCCCTTGAAAAACTTGCCCTAGCATTAGTTCAAACAACTATAAGGCTTCGAAGGTATTTCCAAGCACACCCCATACAAGTGGTCACCGACCAACCTATTAAGAGTGTGCTTGAAAAACCTGAAAACTCGGGGCGATTAGCCAAATGGGCCATAGAACTAGGTGAACATAACATCACCTATGTCCCAAAGAAAGCTATCAAGGCTCAAGTCTTGGCCGATTTCATTGTGGAAATCCCAAACCAAACAGTCACTAAAGTAAACACTGCCACCACTGAACCTTCCAACCCTGAAGCCTGGAAGCTTTTTACCGACGGGGCTTCAAGCGTTGAAGGGTCAGGGGCTGGATTAATTTTGATCAACCCAAAAGGTTTGGAATTCACATATGCTCTTCGTTTTGATTTTCAGACCACCAATAACGAGGCTGAATATGAAGCACTAATAGCCGGCCTAAGGTTGGCCAAAGAAATGAAAGTTGAAAAGCTTGAAGTGTTCACGGACTCGTTGTTGGTCTCAAGTCAAGTCAATGACAGCTACATAGCTAAAGAGCCCAACATGAAAAAATACAGAGAAAAGTCCAAGGAACTGATGAGTACCTTCCAAGCATGCAACATCAAACAGATCCCAAGATCTCAAAACAAGAAGGCCGATGCCCTAAGTAAGCTTGCATCCCTCACTTTTGCCCATCTCACCAAAAAGGTACTGGTAGAAGTGTTGAAGGCCCCATCCATTGATGAATTGGAGGTTCAAGACGTGGTTACCGAAGAAGAACCAAACTGGATGACTCCCATAAGAAAGTTCCTCAAAAATGGTGAATTACCCAATGATCAAGTGGAAGCCAAAAGGGTTGAAATCAAGGCAAGACAATACATGCTACAAGGAGAAACCCTTTACAAAAAGGGTTACCTTGCTCCCTTGCTGAGATTTGTCGGTCCTGAGCAAAGTAAGTACTTGATCAAGGAAATTTACGAGGGCGTGTGTGGAGCTCACTTTGGAGCTAGGTCGGTAGTTGCAAAACTCATGAACCTCGGATATTTCTGGCCCTCAATGCATCGTGACACAACCGAAGAATTGAAGAAATGTGATGCCTGCCAGATCCACGCACCAGTCCCAAAAAGTCCCAAGCATGATTTAGTCCCAATAACCTCGGCTTGGCCATTCCATAAGTGGGGAATGGACATTGTTGGTCCATTTCCCCCAAGCAGAGGGGGAGTGAAATTCCTACTGGTGGCGGTAGACTATTTCACCAAGTGGCCCGAGGTCAAGCCGCTTGCCAAGATCACAGGAAAGCAAGTCATTGACTTTGTCTGGGAAAACATCATTTGCCGTTATGGATTGCCAGGAGTACTTGTCACCGATAACGGAAGGCAATTTGCTGAGAAGCCCTTCAGCGTTTGGTGCAAAGAATACAAAATCGATCAGGTTTTCAGCTCAGTGGCTTATCCGCAATCAAACGGGCAGGTTGAGAGAACAAATAGAAGCATAGTGGAAGGCATAAAGACAAGATTGGGAAGATACGAAAGCAACTGGCTTGAAGAATTGCCTAGTGTCCTATGGCCAATTAGAACAACAGAAAAAACAAGCCATAAGAAAACACCTTACAGCTTGGTATTTGGATCTGAAGCTGTGATCCCTGCCGAAATAGGAGTTGTAACCCAAAGAATTGTCAACATGGATCCCGAAACAAACCAAAAAGAGACCATGTTGAATTTACAACTCCTAGAGGAAGCAAGAGATCAAGCCGCAATCCAAGAAGCCAAATACAAGCAACAAATGGAAGCTTACTACAACAAAAAAGTCAAAAACGAACGTTTCAAGCCAGGGGATCTGGTCCTCAGAAACAACGAAGCCAGCAAGAAAGAAAATCAAGGAAAGCTTGGCCCAAAATTGGAAGGCCCATACACCATCCTTGAAGCACACAAAGGTGGAGCCTACAAGCTGGCTGATTCAGAAGGCAAAAGGCTTCCAAGGCATTGGAACGGCAAGACATTGAAAAGGTTCCATGTTTAAACGGAAAGTTTGGTTTGTATCAAAATGTATTTCAAGCAGGATTATGAATACCTTTTGTAAAAAGCAAGTATTGCTTTAATGAATGAAGTTGTTTTTATCAAACTTGTCTTTCTATCCCAAAATCAGGTTGAGAACCTAGCAAAAAACTCCATGGCAAGGGCCATTTAAGGGGATGAGCTCCCAGGCCACATCGCTCAATAGGTTCAAGGGTTGAATGAGCCTATATAAGGGGTGAGTTCCTAAATCAATACAACTCCATGAGACTTGTTAAGAAAAAACAAAATTGTCTCATAGACGGGTATAAGCAGCCTACACCAAATGCTCCCTAAGCCTTAGAAATATAGTCTACAAAAAGGCTAAAAAATCAAAAGAAATGATTAAAAGGATAGGTGCCATCTCTTCTTGTTAAAAATGCCAAGGCTAAGTGTCTGCAGCACTGAACCCTTTTAGGTATAAAAAACAGGATTAGGATCAAATACAAAGGATCCTAATTGTAAGAAGTGTAAGAAGGATTTATAGAGTGACAAGTGTCCAATAACCTAAAAAAACCCACTACACAAAAAAACCCACTAAAAAAAAAAAAAAAAAAAAAAAAAAAAAAAAACTTAAACATCAACCACCACCAACCCCCCCACCCCCCCCCCTACCCCCCACATCACCCACCCCAAAAAAAAAAAAAAAAAAAAAAAAAATTTTTTTTTTTTTTTTTTTTTTTTTTTTTTTTTTTGCCGAGGGGGTGGGGGGTGGGGGTTTAGGTTTTTGGGTGGTGGTGGGGGTGGGGGTGGGTGTTTAGTTTTTTTTATATTTTTTTTTAGGTTTTTGGGGGGTGGGGGGATGGGGGGTTAGGTTTTTTTAGGTTTTTGGGGGGTGGGGGGGGGGGGTTAGGTTTTTTTTAGGTTTTTGGGGGGTGGAGGTTGGGGGGGGGGGGTTAGGTTTTTTGAGGGTTTTTTTGGTGAGGTATAGTTTTTTTTTGTTTTTTTTGCGGGGGGGGGGTGGGGGTGGGGGTGGGGTGGGGTGGGGGGGGGGTGGGGGGTTTAGGTTTTTGGGTGGGGGGGTGGGGGGTTTAGGTTTTTGGGTGGGGGGGGGTGGGTGTTTAGGTTTTTGGTGGTGATGTAGTGGGTTTAGTTTTAGGTTATTGGACACTTGTCACTCTATAAATCCTTCTTACACTTCTTACAATAAGAAGCCTTTGTAGAATAACTTGACCCTAAAAAACATAAGGGCAGCACAAACCTGACAAAGACAAAGTTACAAAAAGAACAAAGCAAATCCAAAAAGAACAAAGTCAATTGGACAAAAATCACAAAGGTACAAACAAGCCAGGACGCAAAACTAAGAAGCCTTCAAGGCTTCAAGCCACCCGGGCAATACCTCGTAACCTTAAAGGCTTCAACCTATTGCCAGACAGTCAAAAGGCTTGGACGGTTAAAAGCCAAATGAACTGCCTTGTCCAAAAGGCACATACATAAAACCATAATAAATGGAAAATAGTTAAAACATAACATCATATAAAACAAAGCCCCAAAAGGACTTTCAAACATAAGTTAGAGCAAGACCTAATAACTTGCAAGCTTAAAACTACTGTTCCAGCGGCCACAAAGGCCTTAAAACACAACCAACAGGAACCTTAAGGGTTCCTAATAACCTAATATTGTTCAAGTTAACATTACAAAACATAAATTGTTTCAGTGCTAAGAAAGCTACGAATCAAGAGTCAACAGATTTGGAAACTCCAGAACCTTCGCCCTTGGCCTTCTTTGTTTTCTTCAACTTTTTAGTCTTCACACCTCCATCAGCACCAACTGCTGAAGCCTCCAAGCTTGCATCCTTAGGAACATCCGGCTGACCTGAAAGGGTATCGTCACTATCACCCGAATAAGACCTCTTCCTTGAAAGAGATCCCAGGATTTCAGCACAGACCTTCTCATTTAAGCCCTCCGGCTTCAAACCCTGCAACACAGCAAGAGGCTTACCAAAGCAACCAGAAACTTGATGGATGTAAGGATAAGTCAGCTTCTCCATTTGCTCAACGGAGCCTTTAAAAACATCGGAAGCCTCGGGCCGAAATAGGGGTGACTTCTCCAAAGGATGACCGGACTCATGGAGCTTATAACCTGCAACAAGACCTTGGTGTTTTCCTAAATTGAGCAGCTTAGTATAAACATCGCCAAGGGCAGAATTAAACTCTTTGGAGTGCAGCAGATATGTAACCACTTGATGGAAACCCTGCTCAATGAGCCATTGGTTATCCCCAGTAGCCTGAGCAACTGAAGCCTTCAACCTCTCTTTCTCCTTACCAAAAGCCTGTTGCTGAACAAACAAAGCTTCCCGGTCAGCCCTAAGTTTCAACCTATCAGCCTCGAAGCACTTTTTCAAATCACCCATCTCAATCTCATGCATCTTTTTCAGATCACTAACCTTCTTCTCCCATGCTGCTTCCTTCTCGGCAAAACCAGCTATCTCCTTCTTCATCCCAGCCATAGAGGATTTCATTTTATCCTTCTTCTTGGAGAAGTCTTCATATTCGTGAATTCTTTGACGAAAACGGGCAATGCCTTGAGGAAGCATGGCAGCAAGGTTGCAAGTACTCAAAATCATATGGGACAGCATCAGGTCATCATCCATTCCAGCAATAGTCTCATGCACCGAGGGAGGAGCAATGTGACTCAGAACATCCTCACAAACAGCAGCATCTTTGAAACTGTCATCATTCTTCACCGACCATATAGGCATATAAATCCCTTCCGGATCCAACCCTTCAACATCCCTGCTCGAAGACTCCTGAACAGGAGTGGCAACAACCTTCCTGCCTGAAACCTTTTTACCATGGACAACCAATTCCTTATCCTTCTCAACACCTGCTTCAACACCTTGATCTTCGGAAACTTCAATATCATCGCTCAAGTCCACTGGTTCAGTAGAAGTGGATTGAGGGCCAGCTTTCAACAAACGTCGAGAAGATCGGCGGGTTGAAGACTTAGGAGCATTAGACTTAGAAAAACCCTTGGCAGTAGCAGCACTAACATAGCCTGAGCCCTCAAACCTTTGATCAGCAGTCCTAACCACAACATTCTCACCAGGAACAGACGGAGCATCCTCAAAAACAACATCAGAAGTGTCGTCGCTCTTAATAAAATCCAAAGCAGACATGACTACAAAAAACAACAACACATAAGTCATAGACTAAGAAAAACATAAAAAAGACAAAAAAGGAAAATGCATACCCATGCCACTCCTCATAAGAACCGGGTCCCGATCAACATTCCCCCAAATTTTACTAACCCCTAATAGAACAAGTAAGTGTTCAGGAAAGGGACGAACCCTTGAAGGGCACCCCCGGATGGCATTGAGAAAAACAGCATTCAATTCAGACTCGGAAGGTTCCGGATCATTGAGAACAGCATCCGGATTCCTCCACACCATTTTAAATGGGAGAATAGTATCGGAAACCCAGAAAAAGCGGTCTTTCCAAGCCCCAAGCGTAGTAACCATCGACGAAATAAGGCAGGTATCAACCTTGGTTGTTTCAAAGGTAAACCAATCGCCATTCTTAGCCAAACGGAAAAACCGGCGAAAGAGTAAAAGGGAAGGATCATACCCAAGAGCACGACATAAAACCTCAAAATGTAAAACCCTAGCCATCCATTTTGGATGAACTTGCCCAAAAGAAACCCGATAATACTCCAACAAGTTCAAAACAAAAAACGAAAAGGGATAACGAAGGTTTGAGAACTCAAAATGACTACAATAAAGGGCAATCGAACCAGAAGGTGGTTTATCAACGGGAACATCACAAGCAGGGGCTATGGGATCAAACTTCCTATCAATACCATATTCCATACAAAATAAATCTATCTCCTCTTGTGTTAACCGGGAAAAAGATTTTGCTAAGTCCTTACGAGCACCCATTTTTTGAAAATGAAAAATGAAGAATGCAAGATGAAAAGGAAAACCGGAACTAACCTTAGAGAAGGAGAAAATGGCAGAAACTTGGAGAAAATTATGAAACAAATGGATAAGTTTGGAAATATAAAATAAATATAAGTCTACAATAGGGGTAATAATGACAAAACAGTAACTCCTGCGAAAACCGCCACCCTATCAACTGCCATACATCAATCAAATCAATTGTCAGTTATTTGAAATTCAAATTCAAAACATTAACTGCCTCCAACCTTTCAAGCCTTCAAGCAACGAACCCTCGAAACCTTCAAGCAATAAAATACGTACATAAAAGTCAGAAGTCTTTAAGCTTATCACCCAAAAGCCTCTGACTTGGGGGGCTGATGACGGGGGTAGCTCAAGACTAAATAAAATGATTAAATATGTAAGCGCTCAAAAGGTTAAACGGTTCAACGGTTGAAAAGCTGTGAGTTGGGAAAAGCAATGCAGAAACAGTAGCCGGTCACATCTGAAGATCGCTTCACCAATCCACGGCCGCAAAAGCAAAGCAGGTCTGCCAATGCACACTATTATCCGGGGGTCAAAAGCCTTCAACCCCCGAAAGGGGAAACCCTCCACTGCAAGCGAGGTTACTAGTCTAATCCATTCCACTTCGGGAGATGCCTTCTCTTATAAAATGACACTTCATTTACTTCAGGGAGGACATCCGGACCAGCTCTGATTCTCCAATCTCTGGTCATTCACATCGAATGCTTGTCTCGCACAAGTCATTCCCTTTCACATCCAACACACACATTCCCTTTGCTACCACTTCCAAATCTGGGTACGATTCAGAGGAGGATCTATAGCAAAGAACAACAATAAACTAGTAAACCTCCTTCCACGTCTCGCAAACGTGGGGGGACCCCACGACCTGCGTTAGGCAAGGTTGAACCCTTCAACCGTTCTGCCTAGCCAGTCCAGCTACCACCGTTGGTCTTTTATTTGTTGTATCAACAGGAGTCATCCAATTCGGCCCTTTTTTAGTGATCACATCTTGAACCTCAAGTCTTTGGATGGATGAGGTTTTTAACACCTCAATTAGTACCTTCTTGGTGAGGTGGGCAAACGTAGGAGATACAAGTTTGCTTAGTGCATTAGTTCTCTTGTTTTGAGATCTTGGAACTTTTTTGATGGAAAATGTTTGAAATGTGTTCATCAATTCCTTTGATTTCTCTCGGTACTAATACATGTTGGGTTCTTTTGGTTATTGTCTTAGCTTGAGAGAGTCTGTAAGGACTTGAAGCTTTTGAACCCCCATTTCTTTGGCTATGTAGTTGTGACTTATTTGGTTTGAAATAAGCAACGAGTCTGTGAAGACTTGAAGCCTTTTGACACCCATATTTTGCAAGCTTGAGCCCAGCAATCAATGCTTCATACTCAGCTTTGTTGTTTGTAGTCTGAAATTCAAGACGAAGGGCATACGTGAATTACAATTCTTTAGGATCAATTAGAACTAGCCCTGCTCCTGACCCTTCAATGCTGGAAGCTTCGTCGGTAAAGAGCTTCCAGGTATCAGGGTTGGAGGGTTCAGCTGCAGTTGTATTAACTTCTGTTATGGCTTCTTTAGGGACTTACAAGATGAAGTCAGCCAAGATTTGAGCTTTGACAACTTTTCTCAGGACATAGGTGATTTTGTGTTCACCTAGTTTCACAACTCATTTGGCTAATCGTCCGAAATTTTCTTGTTTTTCAAGCACATTCTTAATTGGTTAGTCAATGATCACTTGTATCGGGTGTGACTGAAAGTACCTTCGAAGCCTTCTAGCCGTTTTGGCTAGGGCTAGAGCAAGTTTTTTTTTTCAAAGAAGAATATTTGATTTCTGCTAATTTTGAAGTTTTGAAAAAGTAAACTGGTATCTGAACTTTGTTTCGTTCAATGATTAGAGCCGTACTTATGGTATTTTCAGCAATCGAAAGGTAGATAGAGGTCGTTTCTCCTGTTTCTGGAGCCGAAATGGCTGGGAGTGAAGCTAAGTGTTGCTTCATTTGGTTGAAGGCTTCCTTTTGAGGTAAAACGCTTCAAAGCTGTAAGCTTTCCATTGAAAGTCTTTCTTGTTAGCACATCCTTTGAGGGTTGGCTTTTATGCTTTGTTTCCCCATGATGTGCCCTAGAAACGAGCACTTGACTGGATTAAGCTTTCATGTTTATCTTTCTCGAGGTTTGGAAGGTTTCTTGTATGTCATTGAGCATTTGGTATTCCGTTTTGCTCTTGATCATCAAATCTTCAACATAAGCTTCTATATTCTTGCCAGTTTGTTCGGTAAACGCTTTGTCAACCAGGCGTTGATAAGTGGCACCTGCGTTTCTTAAAACAAAAGGCATTTTTTGGTAGAAAAATATACCTTTATCAGTGTGTAATGCGGTTTTTTATTCGTCTTCTTCTTTCATTAGGATCTGATGGTAACCCTTTTAGGTGTCAAGAAAACACGAGAAGCCCGTGAGTGAGTTAACCTTGAGGTCTATCCAGGGCAGCGGGTAGGAATCCTTTGGGCGTGCTTTGTTCAAGTCTTTAAAATTGATATACATCCTCCAAGACTTGTCGGGTTTTTAAACCATTATCGGATTAGCCACCCATGATTGATAATTGACCTCTCGAAGGGTTCTGGCTAGAACAAGCTTTTCCATCTTTTGGCATTCTGCAAGGCTTCTTTTAGGGTCTTGACTCTGTTTCTTTTGTATAATGGGCTTAACATCAGGTGGGATCCATAACTCATGTTTCAACAATGCTACGAGGGATGCCGGTCATATCTTCGGGGCATCAAGCGAATACATAGTGCAAGAGCAGCTTTTCAAGGTATGAGAGGGTTTTCATTATAAAGGTTAGTGTTTACCCTTATCCCCTGTTGACGATATTTTGGGTTTATGTTCAACCCTTTTTCAACGTCTTCGTCCTTTCTTGAGCTTTCCCCTTCAACCACAAAAGCTTCTTGGGTAGGTTGAAGGGTTGCGATCCCTTTTTCAGTGGGAAACTTCACAGTGCCTTGACCAACTAAAACTGCCATTCCGAACACACCTTGCCCTGGCCTTCCTATGATGATATCATAGTTGGAAGGGATATTGATCACCGCAAAAGTGAGTTGTTCGGTTCGTCACTTTGTTCTCTCGTTGAACAAACATAATGGGTTATTTGGCCTAAAGGCTTGATAGGTATGTCTGCGATACCTTCAGACTGTTGAAGCTTTGAACGCTCATCGTCGCTGAGAGGATTAAAGCGTTTCAAGCTTTTCATCAGCTGAGAGGGTTAAAGCATTTCTCAAGCATGATTTTGGAGGATTCAGACTGTTGAAGCTTTGAACGCTCATCATCGCTGAGAGGGTTAAAGCGTTTCAAGCTTTTCATCAGCTGAGAGGGTTAAAGCATTTCTCAAGCATGATTTTGGAGGATTCAGACTGTTGAAGCTTTGAACGCTCATAATCGCTGAGAGGGTTAAATCGTTTCAAGCTTTTCATCAGCTGTGAGGGTTAAAGCATTTCTTAAGCATGATTTTGGAGGATTAAGACTGTTGAAGCTTTGAACGCTCATCGTCGCTGAGAGGGTTAAAGCATTTCAAGCTTTTCATCAGCTGAGAGGGTTAAAGCTTTGTTTTCAAGGTCGACCATGTTCACTTCCTACTTTTATTCTTCAACCATTTTGTCCTTGACCCCTTTAACCAAGTGAGCCAGTTCGGACTTGACGGCTTTTTCGATCCTCTTTTTGGGTTGGAAGCAATTATTGGTATGGTGACCTTTCTATTCGTGAAACTCACAATACTGGCTTGATTTTTCCAATCGTTTGTTTCTTGGCAAAGGTTAAGGAGGGCGGAAGCTGTGTTTTACCTCTTCGGTTGCCAAGATCTCTTATGTAGCCTTGGTTAAGGCTGTAAAGTTTATGGTTTTTTCTTGGCTTGGAGGGTTCCGGCCTTCAGGCCTTCTGGAATCCGAACCTTTGAACTGTTTGTCATAAGAGCCATACTGGAAGCTCCAGTTAAGAGTCTTTTATTTTGTTCTTTGATGTCTACAGCTTATTCTCCTCGAATGTGGGCTTCAGCCCTTTCGAGTGTTTCTTCAAGGGTTTTGGACAGGCATTTATTGAAGTCTTCTGTGAGATATTTGGAATTTATAGCATTCATGAACCATTCAACCCTAATCTTTTCATCGGTGTAAGTTAAACCCTCCTTCTTGTAACTTTCGATGAAGTCTCTGAGACTTTCATCATCACGTTGTTTGATCTGGAAGATTATCGTGGCGTCCTTAACATACCCATGTTTTTATAGGAACGTTTGCTAAATCGTCAAAGGTCTGAACGCTTCATCCAGGAAGGTCATTGAACCATATGCGCGAAGACCCTTCAAGGGTTTACCTGAACATGAGACAACATTCGGAGTTGGGTCATTTGTCAACTCTTGCAGTCCCGACGAAGATTTGGAGGTAGTCTTCAGTACCGTGATCGCATTTTTATCTGGGTTTAAACTCGTACTCAATAATTTGTTGGGAGAAGCAAGACAAGTTGTTGGGCTTGTAAGGTTTTGAGAGGTATTTTACTACCCTTGAAGCTGGGTTACCGCTTGAGGTACCCTGGTGAGTGTTTGGCACTTGGTTGATGAAATTAAGGTTAAAGCCTTGAAGGCTTTCTGTGTCATCATCCAGCTTTCACGTGCTGCAAAGGAAATTATGCCATCATCTGTGTCATCGGCTAGGGCATAAGGTTAAATCCTTAAAGGCTTTCTAAAGCCATTATCTGTGTCATAAGGTTAAAGCCTTAAAGGCTTACTGTATAAGGCATTCCCATGGATGTGGTCATGACCGTACCTTCGAGCCAAAGGCAGGGTGGCCATAGCTTGTTTTCACGAAGTAGCGATGGGAGGGGGAACACTTGAAGCTGGTGACTGCCATAATTGATCAAGAGTGGTTTTATGCCCCATAGGTGCACCGGTTGTAACAGGTTGGGAGGTAAATAAGGGAAAAACGGTTGGACTTGGCCTCCCCAAAAGCTAAAGGGCTTGAGTGGTTGGTCTGTCACACTAGGACCAGCTTCAAGGTAAGATGTGGCTGAACGTGAGCTGCTAAAAGGAAGAGATGGACGGCCAGGTGATAATGAGGGTTTAGACTCCTCATAATTTAGTCTTATTCTCACCCTTTTTTCCCTTTCTAAGCTCACATGCTAGTTGAGAAGAAATCTCAGTTGTAAGAAATTTCTATCTAGTCACTCGGGTGTTAGATCTATGCGTTCCGGTGTATGCATTACATCGATTTGAGTATGTGTAACCCCTGACCAAGATGGGGTTGGTGTTTGAAAAGAAGTGAACTCCGGGAACATATCCCGGTGGAGTACTTCCGGGAGTAGAAAGAGGTGTAGATAGGACCGGTGAGATCCGACCCGAATTTGGTGTTAAATTGGTGTTGTTAGGCACCTGATTTACCTGACCGAGAGACTCGCTTTCAGACATGATGTAAAGAGAAAATGGAGCTACACAACTGGTCTTTAAGATAAAGTAAGCGGCGTAGCCCCACGGTGGGCGCCAACTTGTTGATGCAACAAATAATAGACCAAGGCCTGTAGCGATATCTCTGGGGTAAAAGGGTTCAGGGGTTCGATTAGCCTAACGCAGGTCGTGGGGTCCCCCCACGTTTGCAAGACGTGGAGAGAGATTCACTATTATTGTTTTTATCTTCCTTAGATCTTGAGCTGATTAGAAATCAGCCCAGAAAGCAATCGTTGGAGAAGATGAATTATTTAGTGTGAAGAAGAGAAGCAAGCATGAAGCTAGTTCTCAAGAGGGAGAAGGAGAATCAGAGAATTAGAGTGACATCTGCTGATCCTGGAGTGAATGGCATGGTGGAATGGCCTGCATTTTATAGGGGAAGGTGTTTCTCAAAGGAGAAACCCGTGACTAGTGAATCTGTGCTTGCAGTGAGGGGTTTGCCCATTTTGGGGGTTGAAGGGTTTGGACCTGCGGACAAAAGGGTGTGCTCTCCCACATGTTCTGGTTGCGGCTGGGCAGAAGGTTTCACACGTTAAGTGTTGATGTGACCGGACACTGTGCTTGTCCTTTTTACTGTTCATGACCGTTGGACCATTTCCGAACCTTTTAACCTTTTAACCTTTTAAGCTGTTGTGTCTCTAATCAGTTTATTAAGGTTTGAGCTACCCCCGTCATCAGTGTGTATTATATGTAGTAGTGTATTAGGAACTTAAAAATACACAAAATACTCCCAAGGAGTATAAATACCAAAATATACATACAAATACATGAGAATACCTAAGTATTCAAGTATACAAAATTCCTCTCAAAAAGAGTATATCTACAAATACAAGAAAATACATTTGTATAACTATAATCCACAAGCATATGGACTTTGGACAATTTTTGGACATAAATATATTTTTTGGACAAATATATAACCATTATCAAGTAATGGAACTTACACAAAAATATCGGGTGAATAACAAGAATAATTATATATATTTTGAAGCATGACAAAATATATATATTTACTACAAGACTTGAAAATACATTATTTTTAAGAAACACAATTCCAGAAAGTAATAAAAATCAAAGTATGGATTTTTGACAAATAATGTAAAATACACAAGTATTTACAAAAAAAAAAAATCAAGTATACTTTCCCTAAGTATACTTGCACAAAAATAATATTGAGAATATTATTTCACAAAAATACTTATATTTATTTTTGGAAAATAAAATAAGTAACATATATGAAAAGTTAAAAATATAGTTATTTTTAACACTTATATCGTTGACGAAGACTTCATAAACAAATATATATATTTTAAGAAGTGAAATATATATTTACAAATAGACAATACATATTCAAGGAGCAAGACACAACGGACGGGCAAGACCCGACAAACAAGGGCACGACCCTCACAAAAGATGAACATACAAACAACAAATACATAAGCTAAAGATGGTGACTTATACTTGTGTGTTACAAGTCTAGTGACTAACATACATAGAATAATTATAGGTTACGACGCTTACCAAACATCCGGTGAAGTTTACGACGCAAGTTACACAAAACTGTGAGTTCATGTCCCCACTTTTAAACATTTTCTTGTTTTTCTAAACTTGGGGAAAATACATGTACTGTGGTATGTAGAAACAAAACTAAGGAATGACTCTATAGATCATGTCACAAATAGGGTGTCATAAGCACCATTAATCAACGTAAGTCATAGACCGCGAAACTATAGGTTAGATCTAATGGGTTTCAGGCAGCCACACTCTTGGCCACTTTGTTACCGAGAGTGCTTTTGTGTCTCTATTCGTGAATCGACAAGTAAAATACCTATGGTTTGGATGCTTCCTATGTCGTTACATATGCTAGTGGCCTCGCGAACCATTAGCGATCTCGATTTCCTTACATTTACATAATACTTTTTCAAGTACAATCTCATACCATAATTCTTACAATAATACTTAAATGTTTTACACAAAACTACATGAATTCACACCAACTTATGTTGACGATTTTCCAAAACTTACATGTATTTCAGGTAACTAAGTGGATGTATGCGCGGTCCCTCTTGCTCAAGGATGTTGTTTGTGTTTTTAGATATGTTGTGTCAGAACTCCAATGCCTCTTTTGTGGGATTTGGTTGTTATATTCCACCTCATGTGGTGATATAATGATCAAAACCTTGATATTTGCCTTTGAAATGAAGTTGTAAACTTTTCAAACAATTATCTTTCATGTGATGTAAACACTTAACTTAACTTTTGTTTTGGATATTTAGTATCAATGGCATTATGGAGTTTGTTTTATGATCATGTAGTATGTTTACCATTTGTATGCAATGAGAACCTTTCAGGATCACACCTCGTGTTTCCGCCTTACAAAGGGGTGTGATAGATTTGTATCAGAGTTGCGATTGTAGTGAACCAGGATTCCTTCTCGAGTCTAGACAACAATTTTTAGGATCCTCTCACGAAAACAATTTTTCAAAAGTTTTTCATTGCATAAAACTTTCCGCGACATCCGCTACCTGAACTTGTTTTTCAAAAAGTCAAGTAAGGACACTACGAGACTTAGGGTGCATAGCGGTAGCACTTAACTTCAATTAGGGACTACTTGTTTATTTGTGTGTTACTATATATATTAGTTAAGTAGTAATAATTAATATGTGTACGTATGCTATGATTGTTATGTTACAGGTACACATGTCTTCATCTTAGAGTTGTGGTCTATCGGAGGAGCATGATCCCATGGTTGTTGTTTTCAATGACGAGATCGCACCAGCTCTTGAGATCTTCACTTCCGACTCAGAGACCGATCCCAAGCTTATGTCTGATGACGATGATCTTGATGACTTCCAGCCTTTTGCTTTACCCGACTTTGGTGACGACATTCCTTTCGTTGATGATGTTCTCGCCTTACCTTTACCCCTCCATGACTAGCTTATCATCGGACATCCCAATGGTGAGCATCTCGTTGTGCCTATTCCCATTCATGCTATTCCTCTTGTCGCCATCCCTGCTGAGGACTGGCCTTTCGTTGATGATCTGGATGATGATGTTGACGTCCTCATGATTGAGGTGGAGTACCTCAGCGACAATCTTGGCTATGGAGAAGTGTTCGACATCGGTATATTAGATGTAGCATCTCCTATTGTGTCTGTTATCGTTATCTCTTCTGACTCTGATCTTGAGTCTGACGCCGATTCCTTTGAGTCAGTGACTTCTTCGGCCCTTTTAGTTGCTGGACTGAGGGCTTACCCCACCGATGATGATGATGACGCTATGTCTGTTGCGCCATCTTCTCCTGTTCATGTCTCTACACCCACTCATACACCTCCCCACACTCCTACTCAGATAGTCAGTGACAGCTCTTCACGTCCACCTGTTTCGACAGACTATACCAGTGGTGTACGTATTATCCCTTACGCTTCAGCTTTCCCGTACACACCTCCCACTCATGGGGGGAGCCTTCTGGTCATGCACATATCCCTCCACCAGAGTTGAGTTCCCACTTTCAGTCGCCCCGTTTATTCCCTCCGTATACGATGCCATTATCCGATCCATACCATCCCTCACATCACTCTAGATACACTAGGGATGATCTCCTACCATCACTCCAGCTTCAGGTGGAAATCCTATGTCTTAGGGTCTACGAGTTGGAGAATGAGGCCGATGCGAGACGACCTCCTCCACCAGATTATCCACCACCTGTTACACCTCCACCACCATCTTCACCCCCACCGGCATCTCCACCACTAACTGTAGGGGCACCTACTGAGGGTCATGCTGCTCGGTTTCTCACTGTGGAGAAGCAGGTCAGCTTCCTTATCCATCAAGTTCATGAACTCGAGGATGAAGTGGCTCATCTTCGCAGTTTGATCTTCCTTGCACCCCCACCCTCTCCACCAGCCCATTAGTTTTCTTGCATTGCAGGTACTTTGATGGAGCAGTGTTTTTGGGTATGAAGACTATGACCGAGTTTTGGGTACAACTTGAAGACAAGGACCGCCAATGTGAAGAAAGATATTTTGTCTTTCATATGTATTAAACTTGTACTATGGGGTGATGTAACCCTTATGCATTTTGTTTTCTTCGCAAACAATGATGTAACAAGTTGTCCTGATATGTATAAAAACTCGGTGAATATCTTATGACACATTAGTATTTATCTGTTTATGCAGGCTTGTTGCAGTATGAATTGATTTATATGTTTGGTGGATTGTTTGATATTGCTTATGTGTATATATATATTTATACGTATATGTACTACTACGATCTAGTATGATGGTATCAGACAAATGTCTAACCCTGTTGTGTTGTGATTTGAAAGAACATGGCACCAAGGAGAGCTGTGAACACTCGAGGTTCTGATCAATCACCTCCTCCACTGACGCCAAGGACTGCTGAGGAATTGAACTCTCTGCTAGAAGAAAGGATTTCCGAAGCTATCGCCCAATACGAGGTGAACCGTGCTAAGAACAGTTGAGGATCAGGCGGTACAGGACGAAATGGACATGGAGATTCATCTGGAGGAAACCCGACTCAAGGTAACCTTAAGTTAATTTGCCATAACTTGATGAAACCTATGAATGGTCTTTGTTTCATTGATTGCTCACGTGTGAATTGGTTGGATAAATTCCAGGCTGCACCTACAAGCAGTTTCTCGACTGCAAGCCACTGAATTACGACGGCACTGGAGGTGCAGTGGCTTTCGTGCGCTGGATGGGGAAAATTGATTCCACAATCCGCATGAGCAAGTGCACCGCAGACTAGCAAGTCACTTTTGTTACTAGGTTGTTCGTCGACGAAGCTTTGACTTGGTGGAATTTGCAAGTCCAAACTCTGGGTGATGATGCCGCGTATGGTGTGACTTGGGATGAGTTGAAGGAAAGAATGAGGGAAAATTATTGCTCGCGTGCTGAACTTCAAAGGTTGGGAACGGAATTTTGGAATCTGTCCATGGTTGGTGCGGACATTGTTGGTTACACTCAGAGATTTCATGATCTGTCAAGAGTGATCCCCTATCTGGTGACTTCTGAATTTAAGCGCATTGAGCGCTACATTTGGGGATTGGCTCTGGAGTTTCATAGTTTGGTGACTGCGGCAGAACCAGCAACGATCACTCAGGCCGTAACTCTGGCTGTCAGCCTTACTGAAGATGTTGTTCGTATGAAAAAGTTATCATTGAAAGCTACTGAGAAAACCGAGATGCTTGCTGAGTCATCTGGTGACAAGAAAAGGAAGCATTCGAATCTGAGTCAGGCAACGCGTGGCAATAAAAAGGGTTCCAACAACAAGAAGCGTGACCCCAATCCACCCAAGGAGACAAAAACCTTTGCAGCTGCGAATGACACTACTACTAGAGGGTACCAGGGCACCATGCCCACATGTAACAAGTGCAAGCTTCACCATGAGGGAGTTTGTCGCATTCCAAAATGCGACAAGTGTGGAAAATTGGGTCACCGTACCGAAGATTGCTGGGGAAAAAAAGGTGGAAGTGGAAATAGAAATGGGAATGGAGACCGCAACGGTGCTGGTAATGGGAACGGTAGCGGAAATGGCAATGGTACTGGTAAAAGAAATGGTAATGGAAACGGGCAAAACCAAGGATGTTTTGGTTTTGGTAGCAAATAGCATTTCAAGAAGGACTGTCCAAGAGAGAACAACGCTCACACTCGAGCATTTGTGATAGGAGCAAGGAACGCCTGCGAGGACCCTAATGTGGTCACCGGTACGTTTCTCGTTAACAATCACTTTGCATCCATATTATTTGACACTGGTGCCGATTATAGCTTCATGTCTGTGGAATTTAAACGTATGCTTGGAATAGAATCTAGTAGATTAGATATTCCTAATTCCATAGAACTAGCCGATGGCAAACTTGTTGAATCGGGCGAAGTTGTTAGGGGATGTACATTAGAACTTGGTGAGCGAATATTTAGTATCGATCTATTGCCTATTCAGTTGGGTTGCTTTGATGTTGTAGTCGGAATGGACTGGTTGTCCAAGAATAAAGCCGAAGTTGTTTGTCACGAGAAAATCATTCGCATCCCTCTTGCGAATGATGAAACGCTCATAATCCATGGAGAGAAAAGAGACACGCCCTTGCGAATCATCAACTGTATGAAGGCGCATAAATGCTTGCGAAAAGGATGTGTTGCATTCTTGGCACATGTAGTAGATAAGAAGGTTGAGGAGTTGAATCTTGAAGACATTCCTGTGGTAAAGCAATTCTCTGACGTTTTTCCCGAAGACTTGCGAGGATTACCTCTGCAAAGATAAGTCTAGTTCCATATTGACTTGGTTCCAGGCGCTGCTCCTGTAGCCAAGGCACCATATCGACTTGCGCCATCCGAGATGCAAGAATTATCTACACAGCTCCAGGAGCTATTAGATAAAGGATTCATAAGGCCGAGCTTCTCACCTTGGGGAGCTCCAGTGTTGTTCGTGAAGAAGAAGGATGGAACCTTGCGAATGTGTATTGATTACAGAGAGTTGAATAAGCTCACTGGTAAGAATCGGTATCCGTTACCGAGGATTGACGACTTATTCGACTAGTTGCGAGGATCGAGCTATTACTCCAAGATTGACCTTCGGTCTGGCTATCATCAGTTGAGGATTCAAGAGGAAAGCATACCAAAGATTGCGTTCAGGACTCGTTATTACGAGTTCCTTGTGATGCCGTTTGGATTGACGAACGCACCAGCAGTGTTTATGGATCTGATGAATCGCGTTTGCAAGCCATATCTCGATAAATTTGTGATTGTATTTATCGACGATATACTGATTTATTCACGCACAAAGGAAGAGCACGAGCAACATCTCAAAACCATCCTGGATCTATTGAAGAAAGAGAAGCTTATGCAAAGTTCTCAAAGTGCGAATTTTGGATTCGTGAGGTACAGTTCCTTGGTCACGTGGTGAATGAGAATGGTATCCATGTGAATCCAGCAAAGATTGAAGCAATAAAGAATTGGGAAGCTCCCAAGACACCGACTGAAGTTCGACTATTTTTGGGATCAGTAGGCTATTACGGCAGATTTATCGAGAACTTCTCCAAAATAGCTCAACCGCTGACTTCCCTTACTCAGAAAGACAAGAAGTACGACTGGGGAGATAAGCAGGAAGAAGCCTTCCAACTACTAAAAAACAAGCTATGCGATGAACCAATACTATCTCTACCCGAAGGCACTGAAGACTTCGTGGTGTATTGCGACGCTTCGCGTCAAAGATTGGGTTGCGTGCTCATGCAACGCCAAAAAGTAATCGCTTATGCATCACGACAATTGAAAGTACATGAGAAGAATTATACCACCACAACTTGGAGCTAGGTGAGGTGGTATTTGCCTTGAAGATTTGGCGACACTATTTGTATGGTACTCGATGTACTATCTTCACAGATCATAAGTGTCCGCAACACATATTTGATCAAAAGGAGTTAAATATGCGTCAGCGATGATGGGTTGAGTTGCTGACCCGAGTACATGTGGAAACACGCATTAAACTTGTCAAGGTACGTTGGAGCTCTAAACACGGACCAGTTTAAAGCCAGGTACCCCTACCTATTCGAGAAAGCTCCTACGAGAGATAACTCAGCTTGAATTTCGGGACAAAATTCTTTTAACGGGGGGAGACTGTGACAACTCGCACCAAACCGGTAATTTCTGTACTATTTTAATTATTATTTATTAACTGCAATTATGTGTTTAAACGTCAACATTAGGTGATTACTTGCTTTACATATGAATTCATGCATGTTTATACTTCAAATGTTGCCTTGTGCATTACTTTAAGCGTTGCGTCAGAAAGACTAGTAAACTCACCGGTAAGACACACTGTGTCAGCACTTCTGCAGAAAGCAGTCAGACAATAGATTTAGGGCTTAGGAGTAGGTCCAACATCTAAAACACATTAAAACCCAAGTATGGATACAAGGGTTAACATATAAACTTTCCGGAAGCTAAATTATCCACTAAAAGACACCCGAAACTCACTTTAAATGTTGAATTCCGCAGAATTCAGCAGAAACTCAGCTAAAAACAACATTTTAACACCAAAATATTATGCATAATTGATGTTTTAGTATCCATAATAACTTACAAAGTGTCGGGAATTGAAACCCTCATAAAAGGTGCTTCATACTTAGTAAAACTGTGCAATTTAGCACTTTAACGAACCGTAACGAAATGAATAACCGGACACTACCCAAAACATCAAAATTTAACTAGAAGCAATGTTTTTATGATATTAAGCTAGTATGGATGATAGAACACCTTAAAATCATAAAAACACCTAGACACACTTAAACTAACTTAAACCTTCTAGTTTTCATTTATAACCTTCAACTTTCAAACTTTGACACTTTACCCCCCCTTGTTCGAGAACCGGACCCAAGGCCCCACTTTCTTTTGATTAAAATAATCCAACATGTTCCTTAGATATTGTGCAATTAACCTTGTGGATATTAGATGGTTGGAGGATAAAAGAACACTAAGACTTCAAGACTCTCACATTATCATTCTCACTTTCAAAATTCACCTCCTTCCTCCCCTTTCTCTCCTTGCTCTCAGCTCACACACAACACCCATACATCCACCACTTTCAATCCATTTCAAGGCAATCTAAGGTTACTAAAAGGTGTAAGAGGCTCATCAAAGAATGTGCAAAGTGCTAGAACTTGAAGGACCACTTGGAGGAGCCATTAACCACACATTTTCATCATTCTTCATCATCTTCCTTCTTGTGCCACTTCCCTAGCCAATAGAGCTAGTTGTAAGCATCCTAATCACTATTTTAGTTCATGTTTATGTTATGTACAAGTCTCACCATCTAAGTAACTAAACTTTAAAGGATGAATATGAGAAGATCTAACATAATCATGAAGAAAACAAGTAATTTTAGTGATTTTTGGTGTATGTGATGAAGTTGTTGTTGTAGAATCTTGTGTGTATGTTTAGATCTAGTATGTTAAGCTTGTTAGAATCTTAGATCTAACAAGTTTAAGCATGGATCTTGAGAGATCCATGGTTAAACTTGAAGATGAACTTGTGAAACACTTATGTGAACTTGAAAATGAATTTTGAAGCATGAACTTGTAATCTTGAAATAACAAAGTGTATGTAAAACTAACTTTTGAAACTAAAATCTATGAAAAGCTTCTTAATGGTTCTTCAAGAAGCTTGTTAATGTAAGATTTAAAAATGTTAAGTGTGGATCTTGGAAGATCCATGATGAAACAAGGTTTTAAACATAAAAGGTCTTTCTAATGAACATAAAAATGATTTTTGAACATGATTTTTAAGACTTTGAAACCATAAAACTCATGGATGGTTTTGTTAGTAACTTAAAGCTTCATAAAAGTTTGTTTAAAAATTACAAGAGAACTTGTTTTTGGAAAGATCATTGTATGTTATGTGTAAATCTTAAAAACTACACATTTTTAACCAAAAATCAAGTTCGCCATAATGTTTCATATGAAGATATTAGTATATGTTATTGGTGAAAATTATTGGAAATTGTTTTTGGTGTTGAAAAGAAAATAAACACATGTTTTGGAAACATGGGAAACCTCCATTTTTAGGGGAAACTATGTAAAAAAAATTATAAAATTTTGACAATTAGAAAAATATAAGTTTTGGTGAAACTTATTCCCCAAAAATAAACCTAAATATATTTACCGAGGTTTCCTAAATTTTGCATGAAATTTCAAGTTAAAAGATAATGATTTCTTCAAGTAAAATTTATATTAAGTATGTATATTTTAGGGAAAATATATATATTTAGTGATCACCAAATTTTGTGCTAAGGGTATATTGTGTGTATTATATGTAGTAGTGTATAAAGAACTTAAAAATACACAAAAAAACTCACAAGGAGTATAAATACCAAAATACATATACAAATACATGAGAATACCTAAGTATTCAAGTATACAAAATTCCTCTCAAAAAGAGTATATCTACAAATACAAGAAAATACATTTGTATAAATATAATCCACAAGCATATGGACTTTGGACAATTTTTGGACATAAATATATTTTTTGGACAAATATATAACCATTACCAAGTAAGGGAAATTACACAAAAAAATCGGGTGAATAACAAGAGTAATTATATATATTTTGTAGCATGACAAAATATATATAATCCCTAAAAGACT
Source organism: Helianthus tuberosus (assembly GCA_030545235.1). Classification (NCBI taxonomy): domain Eukaryota; kingdom Viridiplantae; phylum Streptophyta; class Magnoliopsida; order Asterales; family Asteraceae; genus Helianthus; species Helianthus tuberosus. The sequence continues at coordinate 64,324,307 of CM060420.1, forward strand.
TGAAAATACATTATTTTTAAGAAACATAATTCCGGAAAGTAATAAAAATCAAAGTATGGATTTTTGACAAATAATGTAAAATACACAACTATTTACATAAAAAAATTTCAAGTATACTTTCCCTAAGTATACTTGCACAAAAATGATATTGAGAATATTATTTCACAAAAATACTTATATTTATTTTTGGAAAATAAAATAAGTAACATATATGAAAAGTTAAAAATATAGTTATTTTTAACACTTATATCGTTGACGAAGACTTCATAAACAAATATATATTTTAAGAAGTGAAATATATATTTACAATTAGACAATACATATTCAAGGAGCAAGACACATCGGGCAAGACCCGACAAACAAGGGCACGACCCTCACAAAAGATGAACATACAAAGGAAAAATACATAAGCAAAAGATAGTGACTTGTACTTGTGTGTTACAAGTCTAGTGACTAACATACATAGAATAATTATAGGTCACGATGCTTACTAAACAGCCGGTGAAGTTTACGACGCAAGTTACGCAAAACTGTGAGTTCATGTCCCCACTTTTAAACATTTTCTTGTTTTTATAAACTTGGGAAAAATACATGTACTGTGGTATGTAGAAATAAAACCAAGGAATGACTCTATAGGTCATGTCACGAATAGGGTGTCATAAGCACCATTAATCAACGTAAGTCATAGACCGTGGAACAAAAGGTTAGATCTAATGGGTTTCAGGCAGCCACACTCTTGGATTCACACCAACTTATGTTGATGATTTTCCAAAACTTACATGTATTTCAGGTAACTAAGTGGATGTACGCGCAGCCCCTCTTACTCGAGGATGTTGTTTGTGTTTTTAGATATGTTGTGTTAGAACTCCAATGCCTCTTTTGTGGGATTTTTTTGTTATATTCCACCTCAGGTGGTGATATAATGATCAAAACCTTGATATTTGTCTTTGAAATGAAGTTGTAAACTTTTCAAACAATTATCTTTCATGTGATGTAAACACTTAACTTTTGTTTTGGATATTTAGTATCAATGGCATTATGGAGTTTGTTTTATGATTATGTAGTATGTTTACCATTCGTATGCAATGAGAACCTTTCAGGATCACACCTCATGTTTCCGCCTTAGAAAGGGGTGTGATAGATTGGTATCAGAGCTGCGATTGTAGTGAACCAGGATTCCTTCTCGAGTCTAGACTACAATCTTTAGGATCCTCTCACGAAAACAATTTTTCAAGCACGTAAAAAGAGAAAAACATGAGAAGGATCATCAAAAGATGTTCAATCTGAGCCCACTTCATCAACCCGTGCAGCTCTGCCACTTCCTACAAGAAGGCCTCGACCCTTCCAAGAACTGTCCGATCGCCTATCAAGGGAAATTGGTTCATATTCCGCCAAAGAATTTTGTCTACTGAAGAACCAAGTAAATGACACCAACGTGCTAAGGGAGAAATTGAAAGAATAGAGGAAGAAGAACAAAGAACTGTACGGGTTTGTGTCAGAGCAAACAAAATTTCTAAGGTTTCAGCATGAGGGTATGATAAAGATGCATGGGATGCTGCAAGAGTTGTATGCCACAACAAACCTGAAACCAAAGTGCTCAGGCGAAGATCTTTTCAAATTCGAAAAATTCAAAGAAGAAGTTGAAAAGCGTAAAGCTTCAGAAGCCGTGAAAAAGAAAAAGGGGCTTGAGTCGGCAGTTAATGTAAATGAAGAAGGTGATATCGAAGAAGAGGAAGTGGAGAGATATGAGATGCTCGCAAAGTTTTTCGAATAGGGGCTCGAGGAAGAGCTCACTTATGAAACAGATGGAGGAGAGGAAGTGGCGCCTCAACACCCTGAATGGTTCAAGAAAGAACGCGAAAAACTGCCAGACTTCTATCAGGTTGTGACAATTGAAAAGACTGATGTGACTGATAAAATCATAGGGTGAAAGTATTGTGATCTTAAAGAGATTTTCATCGTCAAACGAAAAGGCGGCATCATACAACACTTCCGTACTGGTCTTGATATGTAAACGTTGCCAACCTAGGATGCTCGTGAGCTGGGCAAACTTGAAATGATTAATCTGACGAACAATGGTATTGGAGCAGACTTTGAAAGACTTATCTTGTGAGAATGCGTGAGAGGTTTTACTGTGTTCAAGCCCAGACGTCCCAGAATAAGAGTGTTAAAGACCACTAAAGACCCAATGATGGGAAAGGAAAGGTGACATGGGTGATAGACCCAACAAAAGTTGTGATCAGAGTGAAGATTTCAAGAAGTGGTTCTATGATGGTAAAACTGGTGAAGGAGTGATCAGATCAAACAACAATGAAGACATCCGATTTTTGATCCGATGGACGTGTTTATGTTCTGCTTGTCCGATTTGAACATTCTTTATGGGCATAAGATACAAGTGGGAGCTGGAAATGAATACCTGGATGAAGGAATGCTCTTTCAATTTGCTGTAGAAAGCGCAAGAGATAGAAAGAAGAAAATGATGGAGATCATGTTTAAAATTGAAGAACAAAAGGAGCAGGACGAACCTAAAAAGAAGAAAGATGCCGAAAAGACTGCTGAACCGCAATCATCCACTCCTCAAGACAAGGATGCTTCATCGGAATCGGATATCTAAATGATACCAACTCCGACTTCATCCACATATGAAGTCGCTAAGGAGGACCCACCTGTGACAACTGTCAAATTTGTATGCATTCGTACAAATATTAAATGATGATTTGTGCCTAATGATTGTGTTGAATTACAATTTATGACTTGAATTGCTTTCTGATTTCTGCGTCATACTTACATGTGCATCACATATTGCATACTGCCACATCATTTATCACATACAAACTTTAGTGACATAAACGATGCACAAAGCATAATTAGCACAATTAGCGGATAACTCAGAAAAATGCTGACGATGTCAGTACATAGACAAACAGTGTTTTGAGATCCCGTATGGGCCAGAGACAAAGTTTTACACTAGTATAGTGTGTAGGGAAGTAAGGACCACAAAACTGCTTTTCTAAGGGATAGTTTGAGTGCCGTAAAGTGCCTAAAACTCACATTAAGTTCAGAATTCTGCATATTTCAGCAAAATTCAGCTTTTTAACAAGCTAGTTACATGCAAAAATATGACTAAATGGTCCTGAATGCTTTCCTAAGTGTCGAGAATTAAAAGTGTCACAAAAGGTAACATAAAGAACACTAAACGATATAGTTTAACACTTTAATGAATCAGTATGCAACCGAATAACAGGACACTACCCGAAACACCAAAATTATACTAGAGACATTGTTTAATGTTTCTGAGCTAGTTATGATCCCCGAACACCTTAACACACTATATAACATACCTTATACATAAACACTAACTAATGTACTTGGTTTTCAACTAATTATCTAAGTTATCATTAAAACTTACACTTAGACGCCCCCCCAAGCTAGTAATCGGTCACAAGGTGACCCCACCACCCAAGATTTCCCTAGATCTTACATAATCTTCTTTGATTCACCAAGATCTTGATCTAGATATTGTTGTGTACTTGGAAGACACTTTACACATTGGATAAAACTTAGAAGTGGTTATAAAAAGATCAAGCTCATGTCTCTCACACACAACAACACACACAAGCTCACCCATCTTCCTCCTCTTGGTCTCAGCCGAGATACACCACCACCATACCATCCCCTTCATTCACTTATTCATCCATTCCAAGATCATTACATGATGCTAGAAGGTGTTTAAGGAAGCTTGAAGCTTGTGGATCTTGAAGGACCCCTCCCGATTGCTTTTATCCTCCACATTTATCATCTACGACATCAAGTGCTCATCCCTAGCCTTGTGCTAGTAGTAAGGCCCTCATAACCCTTGTTACTTCATACATTGTTGGTTAAAAGATGATATACATTGCTAATCTTGATGAACACTAAGAAACAAGAAGTTGAAACATGAACATAAACTTGAAATTATAAGAAAACTTAAAGGAATCAAGTTGTTTGATGTTATTGTGATATTTGATGAATGATTGTTTGTGCAGATGATGTAGATCATTATATGATCTTGCTAGATCATGATTAAAAACATAATCTAGAAGAATGAGAGGGTGAAAATGTTAGAGATTTATAAATCATCCTCATAAAAGACATGAACTTGAAAAGATATATTGTTTTCTTGAAAAAATAATAATCAAAGTGGGTTAATAATCATATAGATCCAAAATTTATGAGTGGTTTTCCAAAAGAACCAAGCTTGAAATATGGGTTTTAGTAGATCTTGGTTCTTACATAAACAAACACTATTTTTAAGGGTTAAACAAGTGAAGAAACATTTGTGTAACAAAAAGATTACATAAAGAAGCATTTTTAGAAAATGAATTTGGAAGTTGTAAACACCCAACTTCTTTAAAGAATGAAGTTTGTAAGGAAGTAAATACATTTTGGAGGGTAACTAAACCTACTAAACACCCTACCAAGTTACTACAAGTTTTTATGAAAATTCAAGTTCATGATTATTATGTAAATAGCATTGTTTTAGCACTTGGTAAGTGTAAATTGTTTGGGGTTAATTGTTAATTGTTTGTGATGATTTTTGAAAAGAAAATGATATGCTTTGATAGCATGGACACCTCCATTTTTAGGGGAAACTATGGCAAAATTTTCTAAAAATATAAACACTTAGAAAAATAATTTCTAACAAGTATTTACAAGTGTATTTTAACTATGGTTTTCAATATAAACTTTGCCATAAGATTTGTTACAAAAATACAAGTATTGGAGGTTGGTTTTTATAAATAAAAATGGATAAATATGTATTTAGAATATATATATATATATATATATATATATATATTTACATTAAAGACACATTATGTGTGATTATTTGTATACCTTGAGTAGTAGTTATATTATTTTAGGGTTTGAAATAATATAACTTGACAAAATACCAAGAAATTACAATCAGAAATAATACCAAAAATCACAAGGAATAAATATATAAGTTACACACATAGTATTGTGGAACCGAATGATAGAACATAACTTACAAAATACTCCGGAAAATACGTTATGAATATATTTTTGGTAAATACTATTTTGGATACGAAAGAAATGAGAATATGATTTTTGTTATTATTACAAAGTATATCATATTTTCGACAAGGAGAAAATATATTATTTTTGAGAAACAAAAATAAATTTTCCTAGAGTTTTTAGAAGATGTATGATTTTTGGGAAAAGTATACGTTTTCTTGGATAAACTTGAAATACATTTGGGATAAAATAAGTTTATATATATTTTCTAAGTGAGATTTGAAAATATATTGTTTTGGAAATTATATATGGGATATTTATTAAGAAAATACCTACACACCGGAATACGACGCCAACACATGGCAAGATATACCAATACAAGAATACGGATATACATGTACAAGATACCCCCATCCTTGGGAAGGAAATACTTGAGAAATATTGTTACAAAATATTGTTTAACAATTATTCCAAAATCAAATGTAATTTAAAGTTAAAATAATCATTATTTTAACAAATAATTATAACTTGGAATAATATTGAAGACATGAAGTAAACGTAACTCAAAAACGTAAATACTAAGACAAGGCACGACCCGTTCGTCTAATAGACGTTTGAACATTGTAGGTAGTCATGTTTGCTTAGAAGATTTGAGTTACGAGTACCGAAGACGCAATACTGTGAGTTCATGTCCCCCTTTTCTTTAAACTGTTTTGTTTATTAACTTCGGGTGTGAAGTACATGTTTCAAATGATTACGAAATGCTTACAGACAAACACAATTGGTATGGTTAGCCTAGGAAAGAACCATAGATCATGTGAATGGTTAGGCGGATACTTGAGACCATTAATCCTCGTATAAGGTCCTAGGGGCATGAGTGATAGATCTATTTGGGTGTTGCGAGCCCCATCCATGAGTCCGCCGAATGGCCCATGAGGTGACTATGTCTTACAGCCAGAAGCCCGGTACAAAGTCTGCTAGGTTTGAGTATTCATGCACCATGTCACGTATATTAATGTATTAGCTACACATTAATTGATCTTTTTCCTTATTGCTACATACCAGGGACTTACATACATACTTACAACGTTTTCAAAGGTTTATATACACACAAACGAAAACATGAACTTGCTCAACTTTTGTTGATGTTTTCAAACTACATGTATTTCAGGAAATTTATAAGTGGATCTGGCGGGCGTTGGAAGTTTTTATGTTGCGTTAAGAAAAAAGATGTCATCCATGGTCTTTGAGTTTGGTTATTGTGTCTTATTCCTGGACGAGACACGTCTTCCAAACCTTGGTGTTATTCAATATCTTTTGAAGAGTCCTTAATGAACTCATAAACAATTTGTACGGTTTGAAATTGAAGTCTACGTTTCAAAACCATGTTGTTATGTTTCAAGCTTATTAATGGATGACAAACCTATGGTTTTATCATATAGTTGATGTTATGATTGAATGCAATGATACTAAGAAAGTCATACCATAATCACGCTTCCGCAAAAGTCAGGGTGTGACAGCTTGGTATCAGAGCTTCGATCGTAGCGAACTAGGATTCTTTCTCGAGTCTAGACTACGATCATTAGGGCTCTCACGAAAATGTTTTCACAACATGTTTTCATTGCATACACAAAGCGTCCAGATCCAGGGAACAAAAATTTTTACAAACAAAAGACACAAATCACAATTCAAAGAATTCGTTTATAATTCAGTCTTAGAGACTGGGGAGGTTCAGTCTTAGAGACTGGGGAAGTTTAGTCTTAGAGACTGGGGAAGTTTAGTCTTAGAGACTAGGGATTTTCAGTCTTAGAGACTGGGGAAGTTAGTCTGAGAGACTGGGTAATTCAGTTTGGGAAACTGGGAAGTTTAGTCTGAGAGACTGGGTGTTTAGTCTGGGAGACTGGGTGTTTAGTCTGGGAGACTGGTTGGTTAGTCTGGGAGACTAGGTGGGTTAGTCTGGGAGACTAGGAAGGATAGAAAGTTTCATGAAGAATAATGTGAATACATGACTACATGATAAATTACTTTTGTTTGCATACGCTAATTGTTAGTGATTACTATGGATATACGTGCTATGACTATTATGTACCGGTACACATGTCACTTTGATTAGAAAGCGAGTTGTCAGACGTTGATGACCCTATGGCCACCGCCACAAATAATGAGATTGCACCTGCACCGGAGATGTTTACGTCAGACACTGGGAGTGACCCTGACATGTGGTCCAAGAATGAGGACGACTTCCAACAGTCCGCGCTACCAGATTTTGGGAGATACTTTACTCTTGCTGATGGTTTCTCTGACAAGAATCCTCCTGTCACTCTTGTTTCAGACCATGACCACTTCATCATTGGTCATCCCGATGGTAAGCACACTATGGCTCCGATCCTCGATGATGCGCCTCCTGTGGACATTCCTTCCGAAGGTTGGCTACTCGATGAACAGTGGATGATGACGTTGACATGTTTATTGATGATCCTCCTGCTGACGCCCATGATGATGGAAAATTAGATGAGAACGTTGTTACTAATTTCACTTCTTGAGACCCCTGTTAACAAGCTATCCTCTGATTCTAAGTATACACTCGATCTTAGACTCCTTTGAGTCTGTGACATCTGCAGCCTTACAGACAGCCGGATTACAGCTTTCTACTACTGACGTAGACGACGACGCCGTTATGACTGCTGCACCATAACCTGCTCGAGGCACCACATCGTTACACGACCCAGAGCCTGCTCCTGAGCTAGCTTCTGCACCTTTTTGGGTCAGCCTGATGATGCGCCTAATGATCTTGAGCCGATTCCTGACCCTAACCATGTTTCTTTTGGTTTACCAGACAATGCATCCCTTATACCTGACCCAGTACCTACACCTGATGATCCTCTCTTTTATTGAGACATTTGTTTTTACACCCGCAACCGCTGATGTTGCTCCTCTTCCCCTATGGAGACCGACGTCCATTGCACTGGCATGCCTATCGCTTTCTTTTAGGACTTACCCGCACCCCAGAAAGGTATTCCTGGTCAGCACCCGCATAACGATCCCTATTGCTGCAGCAGCATTTTCTACAACCCCACAGGCCGCACCGTTTGCTACATTCACCTCTACATCGCTGGACGAGCCATTTCGAGGGTTCCTATAATACACTATGCTGATTTTAGACCCTTACCATCCCTCACATTATAGAGGCCATACACGGGATGAGTGCTCCTGTAACATCAGCTACAGTATGAGATTATAAGTCGCAGAATGTTGGAGCTTGAGCTGACACCACGTCCTCCACCCTGTCTATTGCCAGTATACCTTGATCCTCCACATTTATCAAGATTCCTTTTGCGCTCTCACCTGCTGCTATTACACCTTTCCCAGGTTTTTGATGCTCGTTTCTTTACTGTCGAGCAGCATATCAGTTAATTAATTCGACGTATATACAAGCTCAAGGAGGAGTTCACGCATGTTAACAGTTTACTTTTCTTTCCTCCTCCACCTCAGTCACTAGTATAGTTGGTTTCTGGATTATGCAGATTGCATTACATTTGGGTAAAGACACTAATGATAAGCCGGGATTGTGGAGACTTTTGAAGACCACTTCTGATTACGTAATTTTGATACACTAATATACTTATTGGACAAGGGTAGGGTGACCCTGTGTCCCGTTTGATGTGATACATTTTGTAAGACAATACAATTGTGGTCGGAGAATAATGAGAGCCCAATCATCATTAAACACGCGATAATACTTTGTGGCCAATGACCAATGAAAGCTCAGTCGCTATATCTTCATTAAGCACATTGTTGATCTATATGTGTGTGCTATAATTATAAGGCTACGTGCTTGCTTACTATGCTCTCATTAAACATAATTACCAAATTACTTGGTTATGCTATGATTATGCTATTGCTTGATCAGTTGATATGATAATCTATTATGTGTATGTTCACATGATCTCTAAACAACTATATGCACTCCCTGAACAAATAAGACTTAACCTAACTTCTTCTAGGAAGATGTCGATTCAAAGGAACACCGATGCCAACAACCCCCCGCCAACGACAGCGGCAGAACTACAAGAGCGCATCTCACAGGCCATTGCACAGCTCGAGGCCCTTCGCCCCGAACGCGGCGGAGGTACCTCAGGAGATAACCCACCCAACGGTTGCACCTACGAGCAGTTCTTGAACCACAAACCTCGAGATTTCAACGGCACTAGGGGTGCCATAGCTTTTGTGCGTTGGGTTGAGAAGACGGATTATGTTTTGCGAATAAGTAAATGCGCCCCCGAACATCAAGTCACGTACTTAGCGGGACTGTTTGTAGATGGGGCTCTGTCATGGTGGAACCTACAGGTTCAGACAATGGGCGAGACTGCTGTGAATGCTTTGACATGGGACGAACTGAAAGAACTAATGCGTAAAAGATATTGCTCTAGGGCAGAAGTCCAGAAGTTGGAGACTGAACTGTGGAACTGGAAAATGGAAGGTCCAAAGATAACTGAGTATGTACAGAGATTTGACGATTTATCACAAGTTGCTTCGCTTTTAGTGGAACCAGAATCTAGGAAGATCAAACGCTTCATCGGGGGATTGGCGCCTCAGATTCTAAGCTTGGTGACAACATCTAAGCCTCCAACAATCATCGAAGCTATCGACATGAGCGTGGTGCTCACTGAAGAAGCAGTTAGACTAGGAAAATTTTCCGCTTCAGAAGAGAAAAAGGAGACTCCTTTAGAGTCATCTGGAGATAACAAGAGAAAGCTCGTAAATTTCAAGAAGGTTACTCGGGAGAGTAACAAGAAGAAGGCCAAAAAGGGAAAAGACTACATGGGTATCCTACCTAAGTGCGACAATTGTCTACGTTATCATGTCGGGCGATGTAAATATGGAAAATGTGATAACTGTGGCAAGAGGGGGCATCCCAAGGAAACTTGTAGGCAAGATACTGAACGTAGAAATGGAGGCCAAGATGGTAGCGAGAATCACAGAGGAAACAACGACAACGACAACTATCAAAGCAAGACGAGTGACAAACAAAAACGTGCTCAAGGTTATCTTAACTGGGGGAGCAAGAAGCATTTCAGAAAATACTGCCCTAAGAAGAATCAGGCACAAGGATGAAAGCTCAACAGCGAAGCTAGGGAAACACGCCAGAATCCAAACAAGGTTATCCATTCGCCCCATATTACTCAACGTTATGCATCTGCGCTACTAGATACTGTTGCAAATTTTAAGCTTCGCATCTCTAGAGTTTGAGGGTATACTTGGTTTAGTAGCAAGTAAGTTAGATGACCGTACTCGATAGAACTAGCTAATGGGAAGCTAGTGGAAGCCAACAAAGTATTTGGAAACGGCAAGATAGAACCTGGAGCGCGAAAGTTTACGCTTGATCTACTGCCAGCTGAGTTGGGAAGCTTCAATGAGGTAAGTGGGATGGATTGGTTGTCGAGTGATCGAGCGGAGATTGATATCTGCATCCCGATGGTGAACGAAGAAACGATCTTGACTCATGAAGCAGGATACGCCTCTACAAATTTCTAATTGCTTGAAGGCACGAAAGTTGTTACGTAAAGGATGTGTTGTTTTCTTGGCTCATGTCGTGGACAAGGGAGCCAAAGAACCAAAACTCGAAGATATTCCCGTGATAAGAAAATACCCTGAAGTCTTCCCCGAAGACTTGCAAGAATCATCTCCTCAACGATAAGTCGAATTTCGCATCAATTTGAGTTCCAGGCACCGCGCCTGCAGTCAATGCACCTTAGCGACTTACACCTTCGGAGATGCAAGGATTGTCAGTGTAACCTCAGAAGCTGATAGAGAAGGAAGATAACAGACCAAGTTTCCCGTTTTGGGTAACCCCAGTTCTGCTCGTCAAGAAGAAGGACGATGATTTTCAAATGAGCATCAACTACCAGGAGCCGAACGAGCTAACCAACAAGAGTCGATAACTCTTGCTGAGGATCAATGAATTTCTTACTTAACTAACTGTGAGGATCCAATTACTATTACACGACTGATCGACGATCGAGTGTCATTAGCGGTGAATTTAGGAAGAAAGTATACCGGGGAAATTGTGGGACAATAACTTGTTTTAAACGTACACAAAAATGGTGTTTCCTACATGATGCACAGAACAATTTTACACCGAATACGAAACTTTGATAATCTAGAAAACTTGTACTTAGGACCTTTGGAAACCCAGGTCCAAACTCGTAAAAATTGTTACTTAGGAACCACATCTGTTAACTCAAGCAAACACCATTATCCTGACATATATGCCATTTCAGTTAACCAAACAGGAAGTACTTAAATTTCTTTTGTTGAAATCTTCACTTTTGCTTCTAGCGAGTAGATGTTTGCATCTCTACTCCCCTTAATGGTAGTTGTATCGCGTTGATTTTCTTTGCTGAGAGCGAACACACATTTGCTTCGATACTTGGTCATTTCTTCATTTTAGCAAATACTCATTTTTTTCAGTACTCGGAAACTTATATGTCACACATGCACCATTTGCTACGCATGTGGTTTCGTTTCGAATAAACGCTTCATTGAAGTTCAAATATTATTTTGCTAAAGCTAACTATTGGTTTATGATTCGAATAACCTACATCATTGTAATTGCTGGCTCTTTTGCTATCAAGTCAACACTGTGACAACCCTCAAATTTACATATAACCGTACAGTTTATTAATAATAATTAATGTGCTTGACGACTGTGTGGAATTACTTAACTGCTTTCTGATATCTGTGTTATGCTTACACGTATTCGTTAATATACTAATAGTGTACAGAAAGGTCACTAAATAGTCCGTTATATCTTCCTGAGTGTTGAAAATTAAAAACGTTACAAAAATGTATATGTAGGACACCTTACGAATTAATTAAGCAGTTTAACGGAACAGTATCGAACCGAACAACCGGACTTTACCCGGAACATAAAAATATTGCCAATAACATTGTTGATACTTTTCTGAGCCAGTTAGGGTCCCCGAGTACCCTAACACCCGTTATAAATTACAACCCACTTAATACACCAATTAAACACCTAACTAAATTAACTAGTTACTTAACTATTTAGTTAAAATCTAACTATATAGCCCCCCCCCCCCCCAACCGATCGGCTTCCAAGAGGGGACACACCCCACCATTTGTTGAATAAAATAATCATTCTTGTCTAGTATCAAGTGGACACTTTACATGTTGGTTAAAGCTAATATTGGTTTATAAATTAGCCTTAAGGATCTAGAGCTCTCATTTGCAAACCACCAACTCAAACAAGCTCCTCCTTCCTTTCCCTTGCTTGTGTTTGGCTGACTTCCCACACACACACACCACCCACTTTTGTTTCAAGCTTCAAGCAATTTCAAGGTATTCAAGGGTGTATCAAGGTGTTCAACGAAGCGTGGTGCACTCGCAAGTTGAAGGACCGCTCTTGTTTTCTTTTATCCACCACTTTTACGCCTTTGATCTTCCCTAGCCTCGAGCTAGTAGTAAGTGACTCTAAACATCTTCTTGATCTATTCTAAAGTGGTTAATAAGAGTTTCGTCGGTTGAAAATCACTAACATATAAGATCACCAACTAAAAGTCTACTAAAGTGATGAACAAGGTGGTTAATGGATGAATATTAGTGTAAATCATGTAGATCTTGTGTGATTATGATTATTGGTTGATTATCTGATGTTTTGCTGATTAATATTAATATGTGATGTTGTTGTGGTCACTAAACATGATTAACGGAATCGATCGAACACAAGTTAGAAAGTTAGAAAGTGAAAACAGAGTCTGTCCCGGTTTTACAGCCAACTTCAGTTGGCTGTAAACAGGTCATAAACTCAGCAAAATACCGATATTTTGAATCTAAAATATGTTATTATGAAATACGGTTCTAATGGCACCAGAATCGTAATTTTTGGACTTCGTTTACTATTTTTAATGTGTCGATTTGTAACAACAGCTTAAGCTGAATTTTGACAGCAATAAATGGGTGTCGTACTTTCAGTCATAACCTGAGTTTTGTGATGAATCGGACCATGAAATTTGTACAGTAGATGACAACCAATGCATTTGTAATTACCCCACTGGAATTTCGTAAATCGGACACTCGATGATTTTTTAATAAATTGTTCCGTGGACTGTGGTCAGAAATACATAAATCTGAGTTCAGTCCGGAATATGAATTTTTATAAAATATTGGTAATGAACCAGACCCCGATATTTTTACACAATAAAATATGGAACGTTTAAGACATCCTGTAAAAATTTGGGAATTTTTGGAATAATTTAACTATTTTATTAAAATGTCCGAAAACAGCCGGTTTTGAATTTAAATGCTGAAATGACATAAGTTGTGACTCGCGTGTCTAAATGTCGAGTATGCTATCTGTGAATGATCTAACATGTTATATATGTTATGTGCATTATCGTATGTTTGATTTTGAGTGGGGAATGGATGGGAAACTTAGATGGGCATAAACCATTAAAGTGATGCATGTTGTGTGATAGATACGTGTAGGAACTTTGTGTTCTATTTGAAAAGCACTAAAAGACTAACTGGTAAATCATACTAGGACGTGACTGACCGACCTTGACTGTTAGCCATAATTGAAAATCTAACTGAGCAAACCAAGGTAAGTTCACACCCTTACTAAGGCATGGGATTCCCGGTGGTTGGGAATGGGATTGAATAACTATTTATATTATCAATACTACTAGACTACCCACTACTGTCCTCGGATTGAGAAGGGCACGTACGTAAAACCTACGTACACTCACACTTACTACTGTCCTTGGATTGAGAAGGGCACGTACGTAAAACCTACGTACATTCATACTTACTATTGTCCTCGGATTGAGAAGGGCACGTACGTAAAACCTACGTACACTCATACTTACTACTGTCCTCGGATTGAGAAGGGCACGTACGTAAAACCTACGTACACTCATACTTAACACCGTCCTCGGATTGGGAAGGACACTTATGGATACGCCTAGTCTAGTAACATACATAATGGGAAGCCCCCACTGATTATGGTTATGGTTTGGGTAATGAAAAAGGAACTGATTAAACATACTTTCAACTACGGGGTAACCCCCACGGCAATTAAGCCAACGAAAGCCAAACCACGTTTTGCATAAACAACTTAAAACTAAACAACCAAATGTGAACTCACTCAACTTTGTTGTTGACTCGTTGTTACATGCCTTACAGGTCGCTAGATGGAGCTTGCACAAGGAGGAGGTTGTTGTGGAATACGGATTGTTATGTCCCGTACTAAACATTTAAATCCTTATGAACTTATTAAACCTACGTTTTGAACTTTAACTTATAAACTATGGACTTATGCTTTTGGATTTACTTTTATGCTTCCGCTGTTTAAATTGAACTCGGTTAACTTCCTTTTGGTCACCAATTGTATTGTGATTGGTTTTATTTACTTAATTACGAAGTTCAATATGATTGGTGGCTCGATCCTGGTTACGTCACGCCTCCAAGCGGTGGTACTCCGCATGGTGGATTTTGGGGGTGTGACAAACACACTTTCTTGAAACTTCTTTTCTTTCAAGTTACATTCATGGTTTATTTTTGTAACCATGCTGAGATTTCCCTTGCTGGTACATACGTTTATTGTCGGGTTACGCTGAAACCAAGTTCAATTGCTTGAACTTATCCATTTCGCATATTCAATTGAAGATGCCATATGATGTATTGAGAGCAAAATATTCAAATATTTTTGCAAAGGTTCTTTTGTTTCGAGTCGTAGTGGACTTGATTGGTCTACGACTCCATTGAATCGTTGTTGATTTCGATACCTTATGGTGATACTTTCACAGAATTGAAGCTTGCACTAATTTGGTTACGCACCTCATACACGGATTTAATTGTCTATCTATTAGTTCAAAATCCATTTTGATATTCACAATTAAAGCAATCTCAACACAGTTATGTGTTAAGACAACGGTACATAGATTCATTTCATAGCACGGTGTACCTCCTAACGATTCTTTCGTTACAAATTGAAAACCTTGCAGTGTTTATTGCTTTCCATCTTCAATCAGAAACAGTAGTTCTTTGATGTTCCGTATTCAACTGAAAACTCTATGACATTGTGTAAATCAAATCTTCGGATTGTCTCAGTACACTTTCATTTGATTTCAAACACGGTGAACTTGCTCAGTCACCACTATTATTGAATTATGTCATTACGACACCTTGTGGTGTCATTACAAACTAGTAGCTTGTACTAATCATGGTCAACCGTTTCACACGAAACTACACATACTTTTGTTTGACTTGTCATTTAAACATTCTTAAAGCAACTACGAATTAAGACAATGATACACCAGATTCGCTTGTACTTCATTCGGTGTATTTTCACAATTCAAGATTGTCAACACACTAATCCTTACCATTTATTTATTCAGAAGTTGACAGATCTCTTTCATATTCAAGTTGTTGATTTTGAGTTCATTTAGCGGATGCTATGGTTTGTGAAAACTCGTTGCATATTGTGACCGATTGTTTGAGAATCCTATTGGTCAAAACTCCTCTTTTGTGGAACCCCTGTTAACTGGATTACACTAGACTATACGTCAATACGTCATGTATCTTTGACAACAAATCCTAAAACACATACTTTTAACTGATGGGTTTCGATTATAGTAAGATGTCCTTGGATTCACCTGATGTGAATAAGATTTGATTCGGTTTTGTGGTTATCTACTTCAATATTATCCATATACATACACGCATAATGTAACCCTAAGGAGTTAAGGTAGTACAAATTTCGAGGACGAAATTTTCTTAACAGGGGGAGAATGTGACAACTGTCAAATTTGCATGCATCCGTACAATTATTAAATGATGATTTGTGCCTAATGACTGTGCTGAATTACAATTTATGACTTGAATTGCTTTCTGATTTCTGCGTCATACTTACATGTGCATCACATATTGCATACTGTCACATCATTTATCACATACAAACTTTAGTGACATAAACGATGCACAAAGCATAATTAGCACAATTAGCGGATAACTCAGAAAAATGCTGACGATGTCAGTACATAGACAAACAGTGTTTTGAGATCCCGTATGGGCCAGAGACAAAGTTTTACACTAGTATAGTGTGTAGGGAAGTAAGGACCACAAAACTGCTTTTCTAAGGGATAGTTTGAGTGCCGTAAAGTGCCTAAAACTCACATTAAGTGCAGAATTATGCTTATTTCAGCAAAATTCAGCTTTTTAACAAGCTAGTTACATGCAAAAATATGACTAAATGGTCCTGAATGCTTTCCTAAGTGTCGGGATTTAAAAGTGTCACAAAAGGTAACATAAAGAACACTAAACGATATAGTTTGACACTTTAACGAATCAGTACACAACCGAATAACCAGACACTACCCGAAACACCAAAATTATAATGGAGACATTATTTAATGTTTCTGAGCTAGTTATGATGCTCGAACACCTTAACACACTATATAACATACCTTATACATAAACACTAACTAACATACTTGGTTTTCAACTAATTATCTAACTTATCATTAAAACTTACACTTAGACCCCCCCCCCCCCCAAGCTAGTAATCGGTCACAAGGTGGCCCCACCACCCAAGATTTCCCTAGATCTTACATAATCTTCTTTGATTCACCAAGATCATGATCTAGATATTGTTGTGTACTTGGAAGACACTTTACACATTGGACAAAACTTAGAAGTGGTTATAAAAAGATCAAGCTCATGTCTCTCACACACAACAACACACACAAGCTCAACCCTCTTCCTCCTCTTGGTCTCGGCCGAGATACACCACCACCATACCATCCCCTTCATTCACTTATTCATCCATTCCAAGATCATTACATGATGCTAGAAGGTGTTTAAGGAAGCTTGAAGCTTGTGGATCTTGAAGGACCCCTCCCGATTGCTTTTATCCTCCACATTTATCATCTACAATATCAAGTGCTCATCCCTAGCCTTGTGCTAGTAGTAAGGCCCTCATAACCCTTTGTTACTTCATACATTGTTGGTTAAAAGATGATATACATTGCTAATCTTGATGAACACTAAGAAACAATAAGTTGAAACATGAACATAAGCTTGAAATTATAAGAAAACTTAAAGGAATCAAGTTGTTTGATGTTATTGTGATATTTGATGAATGATTGTTTATGTAGATGATGTAGATCATTATATGATCTTGCTAGATCATGATTAAAAACATAATCTAGCAAGATGAGAGGGTGAAAATGTTAGAGATTTATAAATCATCCTCATAAAAGACATGAACTTGAAAAGATATATTGTTTTCTTGAAAAATAATAATCAAAGTGGGTTAATAATCATATAGATCCAAAATTTATGAGTGGTTTTCCAAAAGAACCAAGCTTGAAATATGGATTTTAGTAGAGCTTGGTTCTTACATAAACAAACACTATTTTTAAGGGTTAAACAAGTGAAGAAACATTTGTGTAACAAAAAGATTACATAAAGAAGCATTTTTAGAAAATGAATTTGGAAGTTGTAAACACCCAACTTTTTTAAAGAATGAAGTTTGTAAGGAAGTAAATACATTTTGGAGGGTAACTAAACCTACTAAACACCCTACCAAGTTACTACAAGTTTTTATGAAAATTCAAGTTCATGATTATTATGTAAATAGCATTGTTTTAGCACTTGGTAAGTGTAAATTGTTTGGGGTTAATTGTTGATTGTTTGTGATGATTTTTGAAAAGAAAATGATATGCTTTGATAGCATGGACACCTCCATTTTTAGGGGAAACTATGGCAAAATTTTCTAAAAATATAAACACTTAGAAAAATAATTTCTAACAAGTATTTACAAGTGTATTTTAACTATGGTTTTCAATATAAACTTTTCCATAAGATTTGTTACAAAAATACAAGTATTGGAGGTTGGTTTTTATAAATAAAAATGGATAAATATGTATTTAGAATATTTATATATTTACATTAAAGACACAATGTGTGTGATTATTTGTATACCTTGTGTAGTAGTTATATTATTTTAGGGTTTGAAATAATATAACTTGACAAAATACCAAGAAATTACAATCCGAAATAATACCAAAAATACAAGGAATAAATATTTAAGTTACACACATAGTATTGTGGAACCGAATGATAGAACGTAACTTACAAAATACTCTGGAAAATACGTTATGAATATATTTTTGGTAAATACTATTTTGGATACGAAAGAAATGAGAATATGATTTTTGTTATTATTACAAAATATATCATATTTTCGACAAGGAGAAAATATATTATTTTTGAGAAACAAAAATATATTTTCCTAGAGTTTTTAGAAGATGTATGATTTTTGAGAAAAGTATACGTTTTCTTGGATAAACTTGAAATACATTTGGGATAAAATAAGTTTATATATATTTTCTAAGTGAGACTTGAAAATATATTGTTTTGGAAATTATATATGGGATATTTATTAAGAAAATACCTACACACCGGAATACGACGCCAACACATGGCAAGATATACCAATACAAGAATACGGATATACATGTACAAGATACCCCCATCCTTGGGAAGGAAATACTTGAGAAATATTGTTACAAAATATTGTTTAACAATTATTCCAAAATCAAATGTAATTTAAAGTTAAAATAATCATTATTTTAATAAATAATTATAACTTGGAATAATATTGAAGACATGAAGTAAACGTAACTAAAAAACGTAAATACTAAGACAAGGCACGACCCGTTCGTCTAATAGACGTTAGAACATTGTAGGTAGTCATGTTTGCTGAGGAGATTTGAGTTACGAGTACCGAAGACGCAATACTGTGAGTTCATGCCCCCCTTTTCTTTAAACTGCTATGTTTATTAACTTCGGGGGTGAAGTACATGTTTCAAATGATTACGAAATGCTTACAGACAAATACAATTGGTATGGTTAGCCTAGGAAAGAACCATAGATCATGTGAATGGTTAGGCGGATACTTGAGACCATTAATCCTCGTATAAGGACTGAGGGGCATGAGTGATAGATCTATTTGGGTGTTGCGAGCCCCATCCATGAGTCCGCCGAATGGGCCATGAGGTGACTATGTCTTACAGCCGGAAGCCCGGTACAAAGTCTGCTAGGTTTGAGTCTTCCTGCACCATGTCACGTATATTAATGTATTAGCTACACATTAATTGATCTTTTTCCTTATTGCTACATACCAGGGACTTACATACATACTTACAACGTTTTCAAAGGTTTATACATACACACAAATGAACACATGAACTCGCTCAACTTTTGTTGATGTTTTCAAACTACATGTATTTCAGGAAATTTATAAGTGGATCTGGCGGGCGTTGGAAGTTTTTATGCTGCGTTAAGAATTAAGATGCCATCTATGGTCTTTGAGTTTGGTTAGTGTGTCTTATTCCTGGACGAGACACGTCTTCCAAACCTTGGTGTTATTCAATATCTTTTGAAGAGTCCTTAATGAACTCATAAACAATTTGTACGGTTTGAAATTGAAGTCTATGTTTCAAAACCATGTTGTTATGTTTCAAGCTTATTAATGGATGACAAACCTATGGTTTTATCATATAGTTGATGTTATGATTGAATGCAATGATATTAAGAAAGTCACACCATAATCACGCTTCCGCAAAAGTCAGGGTGTGACACCACCAAAAACAAGTGAAGCTGCTACTACTCAATCATCACTACCAAGGACTGCTAAAGACACGACAGCAAGCCCAGAAGCTCAAGACAAAGACTAAAGACTCTCAAGTACGCAACGATCTAGGGGGGATATTGCTAGAACTTTTTTAGACCGTTGGAACTTGGGTTTAATATTTTAGGGCTTGTTTGTAATAGTTTAAAAGTTAGGAGGGGCTGAAATTGTAATTCTTGTAACATGTCCCATTGTCCTATTGATTTACTGATATTTGTTAAGATTTTCAAGGTTTTTCAAAGTTTTTCAAAAGTTCTTAGTGCAAATGGCTTGATTTGGAGTGTTTAATGAAAAGGTTGTTGTTAATCAGTGTTTAGGTTTGCATTTGCGTCATTTTGATACAAAATACCATGGTTTTTGGACTGTTTTTGTGTGATTAGGGGTTTTAGTCTGTACTAAAACCCTTCTGGGCGTATTTAAGTTTGAAGATTGCGTAGATAAATTTAAAGGTCGCGTAGATATATCTACGTTACCCTCATAACCTGCGTATTTAAGTATTTTTGCATTTTTATCCAAAGGCGACTTCGGGGTCAGTTGTATAAATCTCTTGAGATTTTATCCTGGTGTTCGGGATTTTTAGCCAAGGTCTTTGTGTTTATCTGGTCTGTCAGCGTATTTAACATTTACGCCGGTCCAAGAAACTTATCACTTAAACCAGCGTAATCGAGAGCGAGCGTATTTGACTGAGTGAACTGAGATCTGTTTGACCTGCATAATTAATAGCGTAATCAAGCCCAGTAACATATTTCAACGCATTTAATAGCGTAATCGTGCCCAGTTCAAGTAACACCTGAGTAATTAACTTGCTGTTAATGATTTGAACTTAAAACCGAATCAAAATGTCACTTGATCAATTGAACCCAATTGCTTAAGCTGAACTTGAAACCGGAACCGCAACCCGACCTCCAAAATTGAAAGGATCAGCCTATTTCGGTAGTTGGAAAAACCGAATCAAATCATTCTTTGAGTATACAGACTATACTCAATGGATATATGTTACTATCGGACCTCATGTCCCAATGACAGTTCATAATGACGTTCGTGTAATCAACAGTGATCCCTTGACCTTTACCAATGAACATAAGGCATTGATCCAACATGACCACCGGGCTCACGCAGCTCTAACAATGGCTTTATCAACTGATGATTGCAATATGTTCGAAGAATACACTACTGCAAATGAACTTTGGTTAGCCTTAATCGACTACTCTGAAGGAAATGAAGAAATGATTCAGAACAAGAGAGACATGTTTCAGAAAGAATATGATATGTTCGGAAGCGTTCGCAAAGAAAGTTTGTCAGACCACATCAGTCGATTCTTGAACACAATAACGAAAATGAAGAAGGCTAGAAACCCCGTTACTAACTGTGCTGCAATCAAAAAACTTTTGGACTCTCTTCCAAAAGAATGGTGCTTGCAATGTATGATGATTAAAAGAGACTTCTTGAACAGTCCTGTCGCAGCCCCCGACCCCTGCCCGGGAGTGGGCGGCCGTGAGACGCGCACAGAGCCGGTGGTGTCGGTGTTTATTAATTTTGGCAGCAAAATTTATACATCAGGACCATAGTTAGGAAATAGTATCAGAGTTTAAAATACCAACTTTTTATATATAATAAATACATGGGGTAGAACCCAAGTTTCGATTACAATACATTTATAGGGATAAACCCTAATTTATTGAAAACATAATCTCCTTTTTATTTAGGTAACTTTTATAGCCACTTCTTTAAGCCTTCAGTGCTCTCCAGCTGGCTTCTATTAGCTTCACTTTAAGTTACCTGAAACGCGTTTTAAAAAGATTTTATCAGCAAGAAATACTGGTGAGTGCATCCCAGTTTAATCAAAATAGGTTTTATAGCTTTACAGCATTGAGAGTAATCACAATGTTTATATCTACCCAATTACTCGGTCAGTACTTGTCACTCGATGGATCTGTGACTATGGTCATATCACACATTGGATACACGTGCCCAATTGTGAAGGTTATCAAGTACTGTATACAAACCCCATAATACTGGCAGCAATTGTAGATTACAAAAACTCAATCACTGTAATTATAACTGATTACATTTTGGGTTTTGTAAAACTTTTGAAATAATGGCATCACAAAGGGTGACAAAAAGAGAATGTACGCACTTTGTTGACTTAGGTGTTACTATAGCTTCCTGGTTATTATCTATTAAAATTAAACAATGCTCACGTGTTAGTAAGATAACCCAAATCACATTAGCCATACAACACGAGACAAAACTCCAATGAACTGAGTCAGGCAGAGCCTTGACATGCGTTACGAAGCCGTAGATCAATTGGGTAGGGTAACAAATACGTGATCGGGGGTTATAATACTTACAACGAGGCAGAGCTTCACTTTTTAGGGTATAATACCCGAGTATTATGTCTACTAGAGATTTGAGAGAGAAAAAGAAATTTAACGGTTGAAGAATGAGGCCGAAGCCTCAATTTATAGGGCTGATCGGAGGCGGCTCGTGCCCCACGACGCCCTCCTCTGTCTCCTTTACAGACTGCGAGCAGGGTAGGGTAGGTCCTAGCCTTGGTGAATCAACGGTCTAGACTTCACACGCACCTATACACGTGGCAGCCGGAGGGCTTGCCTGGTGTTACTCTGTCGCGCCCCGCGACAGACCTAGGGGACTGGGTCGTGGCCCGCAAGGGACCCTAATATTTGTTTTTATTTTATTTTTATTAATATAAATGTTATTTAGGACCGTTAACGAGTATACGGGGTATATAGGGCGTTAGGGGTGTTTTAGGAGGGTTGTTATATCCTCCCCACCTTGTTTTAAATCTCGTCCTCGAGATCTACTGGAACAGGTGTGGATATTTTCGTTGCATCTCTGACTTGAGTTCCCAGGTGTATTCTGGTCCTCTCTTATAATCCCATTTCACTTTAACCAGAACTAATCTCTTGTGTTTAAGATTCTTGATCTTTCCATCTTCAATCTGAAGTGGTTTCTCTATAAACTTAAGGTTCTCATTTACCTCTATGTCCTGAAAAGGTAACACTAATGATTCGTCTGCTAAGCGCTTTTTGAGGTTACATACATGAAATACATCATGTATTCCCGCCATTTCCTCTGGCAGTTGTAGCTGATAACCTACTGGTCCTGTTCTTTTGATAATCTCAAAAGGTCCAACATACACGGGGCTTAGCTTTCCTCTTTTAACGAATCTGACTACTCCCTTCCATGGAGAAACTTTTAATAATACCTTATCTCCAACTTGAAATTCCAATGGCTTTCGTCTGTTATCTGCATAACTCTTTTGACGATCTCGTGCTGCTTTTAATCTTTCCTTGACTTGAATAATCTTGTCCGTTGTTTCTTGCACTATCTCTGGTCCAAATAGTTGCTTTTCTCCAATTTCTGCCCAACAGACTGGAGTTCGACACTTTCGTCCATAAAGTGCTTCAAATGGTGCAGCGTTAATGCTGGTATGATAGCTGTTATTGTAGGAAAATTCTATTAATGGTAAATGGTCGTCCCAATTTCCTCCGAAATCAATTACACAGGCTCTAAGCATATCTTCCATGGTCTGTCCTTTCGCTTTGTCCATCCTTTTGAGGATGATAAGCTGTGCTTAGATTTAACGTTGTTCCCATTGCTTTTTGGAAACTTGTCCAAAAATGAGAAGTAAAACGGCTATCTCTATCAGATACAATAGATAAAGTAATTCCATGTAATGAAACTATTTCATTTACATATAGCTTGGCTAACTGTTCCATATTGAAGGTTTCCTTCATAGGTAAGAAATGAGCAGATTTGGTTAGTCTGTCTACAATCACCCAGATTGTATCATTACCTTTTCGTGTCTTGGGTAATTTGGTAACAAAGTCCCTTGTTATCAGTTCCCATTTCCATATTGGCATTTCTAGTTGCTGCAATAACGCTGAGGGTTTCAGATGTTCAACTTTAACTTGTGAACAGGTTAGACATTTAGCAACGTAGTTTGCTATATCCTTTTTCATTCCTATCTACCAAAAATTCTTTCTTAGATCTTGATACATCTTATCACTTATGGGATGTATCATATACTTAGATTTATGGGCTTCTTCTAAAATTTGGTTTCTTAAGCTTCCTTAGGTAAGTATCTAGATCCCGTTCTTATGGAATCTCCAAATTCCATCTGTTCATTTTTCTAATTCCTTAATCATTTCTTTTAAATCTTCGGCATCATCCTTGATTGTTGTTTCATGTACCTCTCTAATTTGCTCATTTAAATCTACCTACAGATTTAACCTGAGAGAGCGTACTCGTTTTGGCTTTTCATGATACTTTCGACTTAAAGCATCAGCTACTACATTAGCTTTTCTTGCATGATACTGGATATCACAATCATAATCACTAAGAATTTACATCCATCGTCTCTGTCTCATATTTAATTCCTTTCGCCCAAAAACATATCTTAAACTCTTATGATTTGTGAAGACAACAAACTTACTACCGTAAAGATAGTGTCTCCAATTCTTAAGGGCAAAAATTATGGCTCCTAATTCTAGATCATGGGTTGTATAATTCTCTTCATGTTTCTTAAGTTGTCTAGAGTCATAAGCTATAACCTTTTGATGTTGCATCAACACACATCCATATCCTAACTTAGACGCATCACAATAGACTATAAAGTCTTCAGTTCCTTCTGGTAATGCGAGTATGGGTGCGTTGGTTAACCTTACTTTAAAATCTTTAAGGCTTCTTCCTGTTTTGGTCCCCATTCAAACTTAACTGATTTACAGGTCAGTTTGGTTAATGGAATGGCTATCCTAGAGAAATCTTGAACAAACAGTCTATAATAACCTGCCAGTCCAAGAAAACTTCTTACTTCCGTTGGTGATTCAGGGACTTTCCATTTGGTAATCGCCTCAATCTTTGTGGGATCCACATTCCTTCATGATTAACCAGATGTCCAAGGAATTGCACTTCTTGTAACCAGAATTCGCATTTTGAGAATTTAGCATAAAGCTTTTTTTTTCTCAATAATGTCAGAAGTATATGCAGATGCTCTGCATATTCCTCTTTACTCTTGGAGTAAATTAGAATATCCTCTATAAAGACAATTATGAATTTATCCAAGTATGGTTTACATATTCTGTTCATCATGTCCATAAATGCGGGTGGGGCATTGGTTAAACCAAATGGCATGACTGTAAATTCATAATGGTCGTACCTTGTTCTGAAAGGGGTTTTAGGAATGTCCTCTTCCTGTACTTTTAATTGATGATATCCTGAACGTAAGTCGTTCTTAGAAAAGAATCGAGCTCCTTGAAGTTGATCGAACAGATCATCGATTCTCAGTGGTGGGTACCGATTCTTAATCGTAACCTTGTTCAATTCTCGGTAGTCAATGCACATACGCATTGATCCGTCTTTCTTCTTGACAAACAGTACCGGTGCTCCCCATGGAAATGAACTAGGTTGTATGAAAACTTTTCTAAGTAGTTCGTCCAACTGTTTCTTCAGCTCCTGCATCTCCGTTGGTGCTAGTCGGTATGGTGCTTTGGCAATCGGTGTCATTCCTGGTATTAGGTGAATCCTAAATTCAACGTCTCTATCAGGAGGTAATCCAGGTAGCTCTTCTGGAAAAACGTCTAAGAATTTAGAAACCATGGGAATATCTTTTAATTCTTTTACTTTAGTGTTAATGATTACTTGTCACACCCCGATCGCGTTAAAACAACAAAACCGCGGCGGAAATGCCGGGGAGTGTCGTAACAGAATCATTGTTTCACAACACATGGATTGAAGTTTTGTTTTATTGAATTAAGTTTATTACATTTTTTGAAATTTAAAAGCAAAATACAACATATTGTCTTTCATTGCTATTAAGTCACTAAGGCCTCGTCCATTCCTATGTGAGCACGCATCATAATCATCATCAAACATCATTATACAACAGCACCTGAAACATATGTGAAAATAAGTCAGCATAAAAATGATGGCGAGTACATAGGTTTTGTGTGTGTTAACAAATTCATGGCTTGTATATATATATTGCAATACCTTGTATGACTACTAGAGTCGATAATTCAAAACCTTGCATCGAAAAGTGTTTGGTATTGCAATATAATTTAACCAACTAAAACAAGTTGGTAATATGTTTGTGAAAAAACCTCGTTGCCATGAATCTTGACTAAAACATTTGTCTTTTGTAAACCAAGTAGTAAATCGTCATTATATGAAAACTTGTATGGTTTATGTCATTTAGTAAACATCGTTGCGTGTCATCGTTTGAAATCATTCGTCCAACTAAATAATGCCACGGAATGTAATAAGATAAAATCACTTATATATAAGAAGTACCAGCTGCGTATCTACCATGAATTTATCTCATTACACCTATCCCGTTATCTAATCACATACCAAAAACCAATCGTCCAATTGTACTTGTTCTCGAATCATTCGTGCTATCAAAACCAATCGTTCAAATCGTTAACTCGTGCATTGTTCATCGTTCAAATTGTTCAAATTGTTCTAATCATTCAAATCGCTCTATTCGTTCAAATCGTTCAAATCATTCATGTTTTAATTGTGAAAACTAACTTTTGGTCGTCTCGTTGAACACATTCAAACATGTGTGACTCGTCCATCGTTCAATCGTATTAACAAACCACCAAAGGGTTAGTTAAAATTCATCAGGTTCTGTCGTTACCCACATTACCCCCAAATTCATGGTGATAGTCCGATAACGGTATTTGTCATATCCTATGGTACCATAACATACTACTGGACGGCTTGATCATAGTTAATGAATGTCATTCAATTGTCTTTCGACCAATGCCCCAACAAATTCGTCCACAATATTGAAATCATTGTGTTTAATATAAACCATAGTGTTTGTATTGAAAACTCGAAATCATTTAGCACATATGAATCACCCCAAAACAATTGAAAGCAGTAAAATAGGGGAATCTATGTACTCACTTGAGATTGTAAGGTATCCTCGATTAAGTGAACTAACAAAGCTCGGCAATCAAGGAATCAAGTGGCACCTAGTATCGAATCACTATGTTAATAACTCGGGACCTAAATCTGGAGATTGGGTAGAATGAGGTCTTGTCAGCAACAAGCCTACATTCTGAATTGAAACCTATCCTAGGTGCTTATGACCCGTTATAACCTGTTAAGGTAGTCTACACTACTTTAACACGACATTTGCTCAAAAGCTCATTCGAATAGCCTAACTAGTCCTATGACAAGTATTATATGCCCTAAAGTGTTTAATATTGTTGCATAATCAGTTTAAATGTCAAAATTTGGGTTACATATGCTTAAATTCAAATTATGCACAAAAAAGGCATTTTTGGTCATTTTCCTAAGGCATATAAACTACCTATCATACAACTAATCAAACAAAGTGACCATAAGGTATAACCTTGGAAGGTTATTCCCTATACAACTATGGTCACAAAATATGTTTGGTCAGATCCTAACGATCGACCAAACGAGTCGGGTTCGAAAGTCTAAGCGGTTGTCGAGACCGCTTGACTTACGACTCTAAATAAGCACTAAACTAAAAGTGATGAGTTAAACATGTTAAAACATGTTTAACTAAGTTAGAAAACTATTTTGATATCAAAACAAAGTGTTTTGATACCCAAAAATAGTTTCGTCGCAAAATGCACATAATCGTGCATTTTGACCGAAACTTTGACTCGTCACTTAGACTAATCAACGTGGTAATCAGTAGGAATAGTCGCATGGGACTATAACCATCGTGATTACGCTCACGTTGCAAAGTTCTAACGAACTTTGTCTTGACCAAATCATGGTCAAAGCTGAAAGTCAAACACTGTTTGACTTTCTTGCTTGAAATAAATAAACAAGCATGAAAGAACACTTACAAGAGTCCTATGCTTGGAAAGAAGACTAAGAAAACTCAGATTTGAGGCCTCCAACCAAGTGTGGTAGCCTCAAGAGATCAGATATGAGAAGAAGAAGTGAATGAGCAAGTTTGAATGGTGAAAGGCCTGGCTATTTATAGGAATTCAAGCACCTTTAGATCATTGCCATGTGTTTTTGAGTTGATCAAAGCATGATCTTGACCTTACACTTGTTAGACACTGATTAGGGGACTTGGAGATCACACAAACCAGCCCACAAGATGCAAAAACTAGGATTAAAACAAGTTGCAACAGCTTGGTTTGAAGAAATCTGGTTTCTGATGTGCTGGCACAGGCTTACGGACGTAAGCACTTCCCCATACGGTCCGTATGGGACCTGCAGGGCAGCTACTTTTGCAAATTGACAGTTTTAGTCCATGTGCTTGGTTTGTCGCGTTTCGGCACCTCTAACACCCGTCAAGCCCCTTTTCAAGCTCTACGATGAAGTTAAAGTATATTTAACTTGAATTATGCTAAAAAATGTCACGGATGTCAGTACGTTTGGCTGTACGGTTGCATTTTTTGGTTAATTACGACAGAAATTGTAACGGACGCGAAAACGGCCCAAATGCGCGACGAATGGTATTTTTGCATTCCTATCACTAAAATACAATATTTTAGTGATTACAAAAACTTTTAGATGTCCGAATGTGGTCAGAACACAAGATATGCATGTATGAGCATACTTTTGCAGTTTTGACGCTTTTAGTCCCTGTGATCAAATAAGCGTATTTTTGCATACCGAACCCTTCAAAATTTATTTCTAAGCTATGTAAAGGACGTTTAGGGTATTTTTAGCTTATGATCTTGTTTTGGAGTGTACGTTGTTATACGAATTGGCAGACTTTTGCAGTTTGTCGCAATTAGTCCCTGTAACCGAGTAAACTTGTTTTTGCCATACCAATCCCTTCAAAACTTATTTCTAAGTTATGTAAAGGTTATTTAAGGTATGTTAAGCTTATGTCACTATTCCAGAGTGTTTGTCGTGTTAAACTAATTACGTTTGCGTAATAGTCTGCGTATAACTTTTCAGAAAGTGATTAAGAGCTCGAAATCGAACAAGAATTGATATGTGCAAATGTCACATGTATATGTACAAATCCCAAG
Organism: Helianthus tuberosus; assembly: GCA_030545235.1. Lineage (NCBI taxonomy): Eukaryota > Viridiplantae > Streptophyta > Magnoliopsida > Asterales > Asteraceae > Helianthus > Helianthus tuberosus. The sequence continues at coordinate 64,353,041 of CM060420.1, forward strand.
AATGAAACACAAGATTTCATTGGATTCATATTTGTATGATGATTGTAGAGGCACAGATGTCACATTACTGAAATCATATACATTATTCCTCCTTTCCTTGCACAACCTGCAGCTTTCATCACAGAGATGAATTTGTTGATCTGGTTGGCTTGTCTCCTTTAATTGTGATCTTTTCACCCTTGGGTGTTCTTACTTGTACAGACTTTTGATCACATAAAATACTGGCATGATTGGCTACCAACCAATCCATTCCTAGTACGACATCGAATCCAGCTAGATTCATTGGAAAAAAGATTAGCAATAAACTTATGGTTTAGAATTTCTATTCTTGCTTCCTGCAAGATTTCACTTATCTTAATGGAATCTCCATTTGTTGTCTCCACTAGACAGTCTTGTTGAAGTTTAGTTAATGGTTGGTTGAGAAGTTTGTAGAAAGAAGTATTGATAAAACTTTGGTTTGCACCAGAGTCAAATAATACATTGGCAAAAATATCATTAACTAAAAACGTACCAGCAATCACATCCGGAATCATCTTGGCTTCTTCGGCTGTTAGAACGAATGCTCTGGCATTCTTCATGTGTCCTTCAGTTGCCTTAGCTTTGCTGGTTGTTGCTAGAGCTAGTTTCGGACGGTTCGGTTTAATGTGACCAGCTTCTCCACAATTGTAGCATAGCCTATTGCTAGCTTTCCTCCTACAATATTCTTTCTTATGTCCTGGGAATTTGCAATAGTTGCAGGATACAACACACTTTCCTGAGTGCTTCTTTTTACAAGACTTGTTGTAGGGTGTGCAGAGGAAGAAACTGTACCTTTCCCATGGTTGGAATTACCGTAGCGAAATTCTTGGGTAAGCCTTTGAGCTAGGTTCTTTATCTGGTTTTCCTCTTGTGTACGTACCAATTCATCAGTCAGGGTGTTGGCTAGTTCTACTGCTTCTTCCATGGTTTGGGGCCTAGCTGCCTTGACTACGTGTCTGATCTCACTAATTAACCCCCAAATATAACGGGAGATTAGTACTGGCTCAGGTGAGGCTAAGGTTGGTACTATCCTAGCATATTCGAAGAATATGGTAGTTTAACCCTTTCAGTCTATCCTAGCCATTTTAAGATTTAAGAACTTATTGGCAATCTGTTCTTTTTCATGAGGAGGACAAAATTTTCTTTCAACTATCTCCTTAAAGTTAGTCCATTCCATATTATAAACTCTGTCACTTCCTCTAGACTGGAGAATGGTATTCCACCACTCTAGGGTTGCATTCTTGAAAAGATTAGAAGCAAACATAATCTTATCTTCATCTGCACATTTACTTATTTTTATGACTGCTTCTGTCTTTTCTATCCAACGTAAGGCTGAAATGGCTCCTTTGTTGCCTGAGAATTCTATTGGTTTGTAGGCCAAGAATTCTTTGTAAGAACAACCATGTGAGATGGTTCTTCTTCTTTTGGAATTGGAGCTTGGATTAATGGTCCGTGATTTTCGTTCATGCTGTAACTGGGTTCAGTAATTTGACGTTAACTTCCAATTGCAGAGTTATTATTTTCTGCTTCTTTAATAGTCTTGATAATATAGGGCATATCATCTATAATTCCTTGGGCTACTATGTGTTCGATGGCGCGTTTGTTCACTTGGTTCTCGTTATTATCGTTATTCTGGTTTTCCTGATTTACTTCGTTCGACATCTGAATTGTAAACATTTATCAGGTATTAATATCACAAAATAAAATTTATACAAACAATCACACAAGCAGATTGATCAAAAACGTTGAACATTGCGACTTTACTCTTTTTGTATATATCTATAAATATATATGCATCGACTACATATTACAATTGAAAATTAAACACACTAGTAGTTATGCATCGATATCTATTTTAGTCTATCTGTTTTAGTTGGTTATATTATTATTAGTAGTCGTAGTAGTAGGTAGTAGTAGGTAGTAGTAGGTAGTAGTAGGTAGTAGTAGTAGTAGTAGGATCTGAGTTTCTTAGATTGTGTTTTGTTTAAGAGAAATGAAGATGAAACAGAGATGTATTGCAGCGAAATTATGAAATAAACTTTTAACACACAATCAATGGAAGAATAAGTTTTAAGCAAACATGTTTGACATTGAACCGAATGATTGTATTTATTACAAAGATCAATTACAATGCATGCATGCACTAATCTCCCCCTCAGCCTGAGCTCACTTGATTGTTCGTACAGAATTGACTTGGGTGAAAGAGCTAACAGAACAGTACAGGGTACTGTTCTATTTATAGTACAGAACAACCACTGAGCATCTTCGGCTGACGTCACCATGAAAATGACATCTAACTTCCTAACAAACTACAACTATTGATCTATACAACCACTGATTACATAAACAGAGTATAAGTAAAACACTGATTCTTCATTCCACTGTTGTAGCTTCTGTAGTGCTTTGGTCTTCAGCAGTACTTGAGACACATCAGTAGATTGAGCTTCAGTACTTTAGTCTTCATCAGTCTTTAGATCAGCAGCAGTTGTAATGGGCAGTGCTTTGAGTCATCAGATGTTAGAGCCACTGTCAAGGGGAAAGATCTGTAAAAACACTGCTTATGAAGGATCCACTGTTTTGAACCAGTTTTGGCTTTATCAACTTTTCCTTTGTAGGGTTCAATCCCAACAATCTCCCCCTGGAACAGATGATGCCAAAACACTTCATTATTTCAGATATTGATTGTCTCATCAGCATTTCCCTGATTTGCCCTTTGAATTGTAATTCAAAGTTCAAGGAATCTTCATCATCCTCGTCCCTACATAGTTGAAGCTCAAGGAGATCTTGTAAATCTTCTACACTCAGGCCTAGTGCATTTTCCCTTAATATATGCTTAACTTCTCCACTGGACTTGAGCAAGGTCAATACGTGGGTCTTTTGATCAGACTTCCACTTTAGTATTTTTGAGTTCAGTGGGTATCTTGGGAGAGTTTTTATCTTTGATGAGTTTGGAGAAGGAGGCCTGTGTATGACACCTTTATCAAGGTTTTGAAGTTTAGCAGAGTCAGGATTTTCAGCAATCATATCCTGAAGGACAATCTTCATAATATAATCCACTTGCTCCTTCTCTTCTTCTTCCATCTGTTTTTTCCTTTTTCCTTGATTTAAGGCAATGATGGAGGTGTCAGATGATGTGAACAGTGTTTTCAAGGAAAGGTCCTGCTGCTGTGGATCATCAGCCTTTTTATCTCTGTATGCTGGCTTCTTTGGAAGGCAAGGATCTGTCTCTCTCCTTCTTTCCAGCCTCTTATATACCATATCAGTGTATTGCCTTGACTATTTTGCTATGGCTTTGGCTGTACCAACCTTTGCTGCAACCAACTCTTGCTTCTTTCTTTTGTATTCCAAGGTAAGATCAGCAATTCCCTTTTTGTATTTGCTCCAGTTTGGTGCTGATTTTTTCATACCTGGATCATTTTTAATTCTTTCAATTCTGTTTGCTTCATGTTTCAGAGCAATGAGTGGCCAGTCTTTGAACTGCTCAACCTTGGCTGGGTAGAACTTTTCCCTCATGATTAATTCAAGGAGATCTTTTCTCATCTCCGTTTGTAGGTCGGGTTCTGGTGGCGGGTTGGACATTTCTTTACTCAAATCTCTTGCATAATCTTCCAATTGTTTAACTTTTGTAAGCAAGAACTGCATTCGATTTGAGAAGGCATTGTCACTTTCCCCTTTGCATTCAAGTCTAGCTCTCATTTCAGCTTGCCTGGCTTTGAGTTTTAAATACTCATCCATATTTTTTGGATCTCTAAAGCCAACAAGAGAGGGGAATTTTCTTTTTGAGGGATCATCCACTGTGTAGAACTGCTTCATTTCATTCTTTACTGCATGCAATTCTAGTGGATAGCTGGCTGCTACTGGTATAACATTAGCAGGATCATATCCGTCAAGCACTTTTGGATCTTTGATTGGGTTGGCTAAGGTTGGAGGAATGAATGGTTGAGGTTTGATTACATTGTAAGGTGCAGATGAAATAGGATCAGGTGCTGGTATGTCATCATCATGCACCTGAAACTTTCTTTTTCTTGTATACACCTTTTTAGGATAAGGTGTTTTTGTTTGAGTTTTAGGAACAAAAAGGATTATGGCTTGAGAAGGGATGTTTGAAGTGATGGGTGACTGACTAACAGTTGTTGAAACAACTGGTGTCTCAACCACTATTGTCATTACAACTGTTGATGTATCAACTATTGTCTTCTGCTTTTTAGCAGGTAGTGTTTGTAATGGAGATGTAGTTTGTGGTGTAACAGTGGGTTGAGTGGTGGTTGGTGAAATGATAAGGCCAGTGGTTGAAACAACATTTTTTGAAACCACTAAAGTATCAACAACTGTTGATACAACAAGTGTCTGAACATCTGTTGGTTTAGAGGTTTAATGTGAGGAACTTTTGGTGATTTAGGAGTAGGTTTAGTGGTTTTGGAAGATGTGGTTTTGGGTTGGCTGACCTTTCTGGTAGTCTTTCTTCTGTTTGAAGTACCCTGTTCTTCCTTTTCCATCAAAACTTTCTTTTCCTGTTCAAATGTTTTAGAACCTTTTATTTCCATTGTCTCTTTTCTATTTGCTTTTTGTTCAGCAAAATCATTTAGAGTCACATCAACCTTCTTTGAACCATCTAGCCTTGGAATTTCTACCATAGGTTTAGATTTTGGATCTGGTGGTAGATATAAACCTTCTTTTCCTTTCTTCCCTTTCTCCCCCTTTTTGGCATTATCAGGGTTTTCAACATAGACAACGGTAGGAGGAGAAGTGCCAGTGGTTTGGAGCAGATGAGCTTTGATGGCCTTTATATCAGCTTGAGTATCTTTATACCTAGCTTCCATCACATTTCTGAACATTTGAAGCTGAATTTCATGTTGTTGATCAGCATACTGTCTTTGTTGATAGAGCATAGGTTGAAACAAGTGCCATAGCTCAGTGGGGGATGGAGCAGATGTTGCAGTAGTAGATGGAGCTTTTTGAGATTGTAACAACTGTTGCAGCATATTTTTGAAATTAGCAACAGAGGTTCCAATTTTGTCTACTCTCTCCGTCAATTCTTGGTATTTTAAACCATCACCCAAAGGAATGGGATCATCTGATTTCCCACTAGCAGTGGTTGTATCAGCAGTTGGACCAAAAGAAGTTTCTAATGGTTCAACCACTGATGCCCCTTGTTCTTAGTACTAGGGACTTCCCTCTACATCAACTATCTTATTTAACACACCAGTGGGTAATGAAACACACCAGTGGTCAATTTGACAGCATCAGTAGTGGTTGCCTTCAAGGGAGACTTACTGATGAAACTACTGCCCAGGTGTAAATCAGTGGATTCGACACTTGTAGTAGCTGCTCCACTTGAACTACCACCAAGAGTTACTTGTAACTCAAGGGGTGTAACCTCCTCAGTTGTTGATGGGTTAGCAAAGGTATAGGAATCAGGCTCAGTCACTTGTTAAAGTATATTCTCATTGATAGGTGGTTGAGAAGAACTGATTTGTGCCTGATCCACATCCAATGCATTCAACAGAGGTAAAATGGATGGTGGGATTTGTGAAGTGAGGATGAGGGTAGAAAGAGAATTTGCCCCGGGAGCAGGGCTGTGGAAGATGGATTCAAGTTGATCCAGAGCTTCATAATTTGGTGTCCCTATGTATACAACTTGATCCTTTTGTGAGGATGCAGGAGGAGTTTCAGGCTCAGGTTGAGATCTTTCTACTATCTGCTATGGGGAAGTAGCAGCAGTGGTTATTGGTGACTTTGGTGTTGTCACAGGAGTCACTTCTGGGATCTCATCTTCCAGAAGATCCTTTTTGGAGGGTTTGGGGGGGGGGGGGCTTTTTGCATTTTTTCTTGATGGTCTTTTTGGTGATTTTTAGTGGGGGTTGCACAGCAGTGGGTGTGCTATGACGGGTAGTCCGTAGGACAACCCTTAAGTGGTATAAATGATAATAAAATCCTACATTTAATCGGGTAGTTGTCTAGAATTAGATAACTACGGTTGTTTGTGTTTCAGGTACAAATGGGAGCTTAAAATGGAAGGAACACGGAGAATAAATGAAAAAATCAATTTTTGGAATTGAAGAATTAAGAGGATAGCATTATAGAGGACGAAATTACGAGAACACGGGCGAAAACAGTGAAGAAAACGGAGTTGAAACGAAAAAGTTATGCTGAAAACAAAATTGCATGATGAAGCCTACCGTAGCTTACGGTAGCTACCGTAAATTATGGTAGCCCCCAGCATTTTTCATCCACCGTAAGGCAGTAGAGACCCACCGTAGCCACTTGAGAGGGGCGGGGGTTTGGACTTTAGTAGCCCATTTGAGCTTGAAGCCGATCATTTGTAACCCGTGCCTAGTTCCTCTAAATTTAACCCGTGTTTGACCCGATCTATTAGTGTTGCATCTCGTATTAGTTTGTTTATCTTGTTATGTTTGAAAAGAAAAAAAAAGACAAAAAGAGATATGAAAAGAAAAGAAAAAAAACGAAGAAAAAGCAATGAAAAAAAGAAAAGAAAAAAAATGAACGAGATATTTGGTATATAGTTGTTTATGTTTTGTTTTCGTTAGAAATAAAAGACCGGGTTAAATTGTTAGCTACTTCGCATATGTATTTCCATTTCCTACCCATTTGCCTTGCCATGTTACAACCTCTAAGTCCCTTTGATTCACGTGCATGTTTAGCAAATCACTTAGGCGAAGGATCGATTTAATTACAAGCTTATTGTCGTGCAACCACCCGTTTGCTTTAAGTGTGATCTAGCTGATCTTTGCTACTTATTGCTTTTTGCCGAGAGGAGAGTTTTGTGAGGGGTGTGTCATGTGCGATTTTAAGAAAGAGTTGGTAAATGAGGACATTTGTTTGCTTGGTTTGTGCTTGATCGCTTGAATAAATTGTGTTTTGTTGAACGGGTTGCTTGGGACAAGCAACGGTTAAGTGTGGGGATGTGACGGGTAGTCCGTAGGACAATCCTTAAGTGGTATAAATGATAATAAAGTCCTACATTTCATCGAGTAGTTGTCTAGAATTAGATAACTATGGTTGTTTGTGTTTCAGGTACAAACGGGAGCTTAAAATGGAAGGAACACGGAGAATAAATGAAAAAAATCAATTTTTGGAATTGAAGAATTAATAGGATAGCATTATAGAGGACAAAACTACGAGAATGCAGGCGAAAGCGGTGAAGAAAACGGAGTTGAAACAAAAAAGTTATGCTGAAAACAAAATTGCATGCTGAAGCCTACCTTAGCTTATGGTAGCTACCGTAAATTACGGTAGCCCCCAGCATTTTTCATCCACCGTAAGGCAGTAGAGACCCACGGTAGACCCTAACGAAAAGTGTAACTCCTCACTTTTAATGACCATTTGATGAGACTTTTGATTAGACAATCATTGTTTTTCGTTTTGTAACTCATGAGAGGCGAATTGGGGGTGTTCTAAGGTGTTCTTGAGTGATTGAAAGATGAAGACTTTGTTTTTGATTCCAATGGACAAAGATTTGATTGTGATGATGGTTCATAACACTATGAGCGGCTAGGTTTGCTTCGTGATCGTCTCGGATGTAAGGTTTTATTTGTGACAATTATGTGTGTTCTTTAATTTCTGGAATATTAGACTGTGCATGTGTTGTTAGTTTATTATGGTGTTTGATTGGTTGTTTGTAAATTGTTGATGTGTGTTTGATCATAGTTCTAAACCATACGTTCTTGGTGCCGTTGGCAATCGAGATATCATGGGAGAGATTAGGTTTGGATATATGTTGATTGATCATCGGGTAACAAACTCGCGTTCTACGAATCCGAGTATTTAGTTCCCTTTCATCACAAATAAGTGATCTTACATGAGCCATGTCTATGTGGTTCTTTCCAGTTGAACATAAACGTTAGTTGTCACTTAAAACCTGAAACTCGGGATGATTACTACCCTCTTATCCTGTTACAAAATTGACTTCGATTTGTATTCTAATTTAGTAATTCTAGATAATTAAAACCAATCAACCCAAACATTGAAATTTACATTTCTTGCAATTTAGATTAATCTAGTTAGTTAGACATACATTGAGATAGCACATATTCCACAAACTCCCTGTGTTCGATACCCACTTACCGCTAGCTATTAGTTGTAATTGGTTTAAATTTGCGTGAGACTACGACATCACGTCATGCTGTTGTGGTCACCAAGAGCAGTGGGCTCAACAGCAGAAACCTGAGGGGCAGATGTTGTCTCAGCCAAATTTTGCTCAGGTTTCTCTGTTTGTGTTTGAGAAGGTTTTGACAGCCTTGTAAAAGTTTCAGAAGATAGGCTGTTTATTTGAACAGGATTACCTTGGATAAGCACATGTGCACTATCCTTTAGAATTTTCTTTTGTAAATAAAAGCTTAAAAATCTTGGAAACAGTAAAAATGGTTTCTTCTTTTATTTTATATTATTAACATTTCTAACCATATCATTGAAAATCTCTTGGGAGTAATTAAAATCAACGTCTGCCATGATAGCATATCCCAAGTATTGGATTTTCAATGGTATTTCATTGAAGGTTGTTGTTTTATTTGAAACACACATGAGAAGGGTATGGAATAAAAATCTCATGGGAGGTTGAAAACTTCCCTTTTGCGAAGTATCTTTTTTCATTTTTCCTCATACCCCCTCTCAATTAAATCTGTTTGATATTCTTCCTTTGGGAAAGAAGTTTTACCTGTATGATCATTTATTTCGAAAACCTGAGAAATGGTTTGAGGTGTGATAGCAACCTGAATTCCCCCTACAGTTGAAGTGATAGCCCAAGGCTTTTTGTCCTGAACTTCAATTTTTGCATGTTTCCAGAAATCACGTAGGGTGTCCAGGTAAATCGGTGCGTTGCAAGTCAATAAAGTTTTGTACTTTGAAGAAGAAAGTGCATCAATCACGGAGTGAAAAGCTGTTTTTGTCTTGTTTTCTCAAGAGTACACAGATAGTTATGAGGGCTTTTTAGTGTGAGAGCCATGGTGATTCACGGAAGTGTTGCGAAGGAAGAAAGAAGATGAATGATTCGAAGGATTTTGATGAAAATTGCTTTTGAAAGGAATTTTGAATTCGATTCGACAGTGAAAACCCTGTTAGGGGTTTTTTATCAGGATTTTATAGAAGTGAAAAAGTGAATGCTGACGTGGCAGCGGTTACAAAGATCTGACGGCTAAGTACTGTTCAAGTGACAACCTCTGATGAATAATGGATGACAGTTGTTTAGGAAACCACTAATGAGCAATATCAGTGGTTTACAGTGGTGAAAATGAAAACAGTGGCTGACTTTTGACTATCAGTGGATAGCCATCAATGATGCAAAACACTGATGTTTGACAACAGTGATTATTAATGAAAATGGGAGAACAGAGGTTGACTTTCAGCAGTGGATAGATTTCAACATAACAGATGTTTGAACCAAAACAGTGGTTATGACACACTTTTAAGGATGAATGAAAACTTTCATTTTTAACTATTTTAAGGATGGATTTTTGATTTTCTGAAAACATTTTAATGCTTTTTATTCATAGAAAAACAGGATTTTGCCTGTTATTCCATATTAAGCATGCCAATCCTAGAGATCAAGCTTTCAAAGGTGGATGTGTCTAAAGCCTTTCTTAGCACATCTACCAGTTGATCTTTAGTATGAACATGATGCAGAGAAATCAAACCTTTTTCGTAGCAATCCCTCACAAAATGATGTCTGATGTCAATGTGTTTGGTGGTTGAATGTGAAACTTGATTTTTGATGATACTTTCTGTTGCCTGACTGTCCAACATGAGAGGTGTCTTTAAGGAAGTGATACCAAAATCCAATAGTTGATTTTGAAGCCATAACAGTTGGGCTGTGCAGCTTGCAGCAGCAATATACTCTGCCTCAGCAGTGGATGTTGAAACAGCTGCTTGCTTTTTGCTTTGCCAAGATACTAAGCAATCACCTAGAAATTGGCACCCTCCTGATGTGGACTTCCTTGTTGCATTGCACCCAGCAAAATCACTGTGACAACTGGCAAAAATAATGGTAATTCCGTACAACTAAAACACTTGATTTAACGTTTAATTACGTTCATTACGATTTAATTATTGCATGATTAGGTCGTATAAAGTCTAGCAATCATAGGACATGGTCAAAATTGTCAAACAATACTAACACAATCGCTACGTCGCTAGAAAACTACAAACTATGTCCTAATATGTTGGCAAAATGCTGAAAACACTATTCATCAGAACACACTATTCATGCTAGCTAGTTCTGAAAACAGTTCGAACGAGCAACGAATGGCATGAAAGAATATTATAGTTGGAATATAAATAAAAACCCCTAACTAGGGGCACCAAATGATAAAACATATAAACTTTAAAAAAAATGTATATTTATAAGGCGTTCGTTCTGCGCCAAACTGTAACAAAATAAAATGTCTGTGACACAAAAAAACAAAGACCCATATCTCTTCCACCTAAAATCAGCCATGATGGGCCCCTATACACCTTAACCTATAATTTGAATGATGGTGAAGATCTTATAAGGACATGGCTACTAAAGATCATACATTGACTTAAAAAGATTATAACATCACATATCACCCATCTTACCATCACTTGCATTTCCCAAACAGTTTTCAAAAACCAACAACACCTCCCCACTCTCTCTAACCTACAGCACTACCACCACACCCTTATCCTTCCATTTTCAAACTTTAAAAATCCCTTTCAAGGCTTTACAATTCACTTTAAAGAAGGTCTAAGGTGATTCAAGAGTGTAACAACCATGGAGGAGCATTAGGGATCATTTTGGAGCTCTTATTTTCTCTTAATCTTCATTTTAAGCTTGTGCAAAGTTGTAAGACTTTATTACACTCATTTTTTTAGCTTGCGATAATATGTAGATATACAAAATACATGTTGATCATCTTGAACATAAAGAAAACCAAACTTAAAAACTCTAATCTCAACTTAAAAGTCTACTAAATATGAGGTATTATGTGTTGATTATGTTTATTTGTGCTAGCTAGTGTGTATAATCTTGTTGTTTATGTCAAAATAAGATGTTTAAGTGAATGATCTTGTGTGATCTAGGCTATAAATTATGATCTAAACATCTTGATGTTTAGATCTAAACAAGATTATCATCATCCTTATGTTCCATAGACTTTTCTATAAACTTGAAAATGATTTTTGATAAAAATAACTTTTATAAAAATTAAACACCTTGATTTTTATTAAGATCATTCTAAAAAGTAGCTTAAACAAGTTGGTTAAAACTAAGAACTTGATTAGAAAGCATGAGAAAAATGATGGTTTTAATGATCTAGTTAAGATATATAAAGAGGCCATTATTTTTTTTATGTGTGTTGTTATATATATAATATATAAGTCTATATGGAAAAATGAGGATGAAAAGTATGATTCATGCATGCAAAGTTGGTGTTTTGAAAACTTGATTGAGTTTTGATGATGATTATGGGTTAAACATGCTTAATGATACGTTTAATAAACGTGGAAAACGCTATAGTTTAGGGGAAATTATGGCGAAATTTTCTAAAAATCTAATCGCGATTAAATATAGATTAATTGGGTTATTAACCTGGTTAAACGCGATTAGTAACCTTAATTGTCATTAAGAAAGTTTTAACAAAAAGGTTTAAGTCCTAAACTATGAAGGTTTTTGATAAAACAACTTATTTATCTTTATAAGTTAAAAAAGGAGGTTATTTATTATATCTATATATTTTTTAGGGACAAAAAAAATATATATGTATATATTTTACCACCATTATATGTGTATGTGTATAAATACATGTGTATTGTGTTTATGTATTAGAGTTAGGATTCTACTAACTAAATAAAAAATACACTACACATAACAAACTCCAAAAACATGGCGACGAAAGAATGTAAAATACAAGAGGAAACGAATGCAAGTTATATTACACTTTGACACGGGTATGACAATCACTGTCTGTGAAACCTGAAAGCTTAATATTCCCATTAGCAGGGTACCAGATACTAAGTGTGGGAGCAAATTTTATGTATCTGAGTATCCTTTTCACAGCTATTAGGTTAGACTTTCTAGGGGCTGATTGGTATCTTGCACAAACACATGTTGCAAACATGATGTCTGGCCTAGATGCAGTTAGGTACAATAAAGACCCAATCATGCATCTATATAAGGTTTGATCCACCAAATCATCCTTTTCATCAGTCATGACTAGCTTGGTGGTTGCCATGGGTGTACTACATGGTTTACAGTCATTCATCTCAAATTTGTTTAAAAGTTCTTTAGCATATTTTCTTTGATAAATGAATGTACCATTTTGCAGTTGTTTTACTTGGAGACCAAGAAAACACTATAGTTCACCCATTGCACTCATCTCAAACTTAGCTGTCATGAGTTTTCTAAACTCTTCACACATTTTTGAGCATGTGCTTCCAAAAATGATGTCATCCACATAAATCTGGACAATCATTAAGTCTTTCCCTCTCCATTTTAAAAACAGTGTTTTGTCAATTTTGCCTCTTATGAAACCAATAGAGATAAGAAAGGTGGAAAGAGTTTCATACCATGCTCTAGGTGCTTATTTCAAGCCATACAAAGCTTTATTTAGCTTGTAGACATGATTTGGATTAAATGGATCCTCAAAACCAGGAGGTTGATAAACATATACCTCTTCTTGAATCTTACCATAGAGGAATGCACATTTGATATCCATTTGAAACACCTTTATGTTGTGGTTGACAGCAAAGGCCAAGAACAGTCTGATAGCTTCCAATCTTGCAACAGGGGCAAAAGTTTCATCATAGTCAATGCCCTCTTCCTGTCTGAAACCTTGAACCACTAGCCTTGCTTTATTCTTGACAACAATGCCCCTTTATTCAGTTTTATTTTTAAAGACCCACTTTGTGCCAATAGGACTTACACCATCTGGCAATGGTACAAGCTCCCATACTTGTTGTCTTTTAAACTATTGGAGCTCTTCTTGCATGGCTTCCACCCAACTGTTGTCTTTCAGTGCCTCTTGGTACTTGACAGGTTGATGAAGTGATAGAAAACCAGCAAAAAGATAGATGTTTTGGGATTGACTTCTGGTGAGAACCCCTTCACTGATGTTGCCAATGATTTGGTCAGGTGGATGAGACTTCAAGAAGATTAAATCTCCTTTGTATGGAACAATGGCATTTAAGGGTGAGGGCTGTAGATGTGAATCATCTAAGCTAACAACTGTTGGTGACTTTAATGATCCAACAGTGTCTTGAAATGGAGGTGGAGGAATAGGAGGAAGTGGTGTGGAAACATGTTAATTTTTATCCACTGTTTGAAGATTTTTATCAACAGTGTTTAAGGATGTGGAAGGAGGGGTTTGAGGACTACTTTGGTCAACAACTGTTGATGTAGCAATGGTTGAGCTTTGACAGCTGTTTTGAACATCTGTTGCTCTGGAAATGGATGTGAACTTTTGTTGTGGAATGATCACTTCATATCCATTGTCTGATGGAGGTGGTTGAGATGGATCTACACTGTTAGTCTTGACAGAAACATTTTCAAAGGTGAATTTATCAAGATCAAATAACTCAGAAGGATTTGCAGGGATTTTCATTGAAGAAAGTTCATTAAACTTTACATTCAAAGTCTCTTCCACTATCTTAGTAATAGTGTTGAACACTTTGAAGGCCTTAGCAGTGGTTGAGTATCCCAAATGGTATCCACTGTCTACTTTAGCTGCAAATTTTGAAATTGAATCTTTTAGGTTTAAAATGAAACAAGGGCAGCCAAATACTTTAAAGTATGAGATTAGTGGTTTGATTTTATACATAATTTCATAGGCAGTCTTTTGATGCCTGGGATTGATCAAAACTCTGTTCTGGACATAGCAGGCAGTGTTTACAGCCTCTGCCCAGAAAGTTAATGGCAAACCTGAATCAGCAAGCATGGTTCTGGCAGCCTCAATCAGTGTTCTGTTCTTTCTCTCAACAACCCCATTTTGTTCTAGTGTCCTTGGAATGTTGTACTGCCTTACAATTCGTTTTGACACACAAAACTCATCCAACTCCCTATTTCTAAATTATGTGTCATTGTCACTCCTAAAGACTTTTGCTGGCAAGTCAAATTGCTTTTCAACCTGTTTGACAAAGTCTTGCAGAATTCCTGTAGTCTCATCTTTAGAATGTAAAATATGTAAACCTAGAAAAGTCATCTACAATTACCAAACAATATCTTTTCCTTTTAAGACTCATGACTTTTACTGGGCCAAACAGATCCATGTGCAGCATTTGCAAGCACTTGGTTGTTTTGGACTCTTCAATGGACTTAAATGACCTTTTATGTTGTTTTCCTTTTAAACAGGAAACACAATGCTCAGGACAGGTGAACAGTTTTTTAGGAAGACCTCTTACAAGACCCTGTTTTGACAAAGCAGTGATTGTCTTGAGATTTGTGTGCCCCAATCTTATGTGCCATAGTTCTATCTCTTTGTTAGAGGCAGCTGAGAACAGACAGGCATCAGTCCTGGGGCTCTCTTTTGACAAATCAACTACATAAACATTGCCACTTCTATGAGCAACAAGTTGAGTTTTTCCAGTTTTTATTATTTCTTCAATCTTTTTGACCATTTCTGACCAACAATCCTACAACACTCCTTAGTATAGAATGACCCATAACCTTTGTCACTCATTTGTGAGACACTAAGGAGGTTGAATTTTAGATTGTCAATCAGATTGACATTTTCAAACTTAACATTTCCAGAATGTACTGTACCAGAACCCATCATCTTCCCTTTACTATTATTACCAAAAGATATATCACCCCCTCCATGAATTTTGAATTCTTTGAGTAGGGCTCTACATACAGTCATGTGCCTGGAGCCTCCACTATCTACATACCAAAGACTATCTAAGCATGCAGAAGCTCCCTGCACATCAAGTAAATAATTAGTTCAGGAGGGTCTCCAAAGCCAATAAGGCTTTGGATGGGGTCTCAACAGTGTCTATGTTAAGTTCAGTAAGATGGACAGTGGTTAGCTCAGGTGTTTGGGCAGTTTTTGAAATATTTTTCTCTAACCATTGTTGGGGGTCATTTCCTGTTAGCTGTTGATAACCAAAGGGATACATGTTCACTTTTGGTTTAGAAGGCCTTTTGTAAGCCTCATAAACATGTGGGACCCTTGGGTATGGAGGTTGACCTTTACCTCTTTGGTGGTGTTGGTTAGCAGGGGGTGCATCAGTCACTTGAACCTCTCTTTTAACAGAGTTTTGGTTCAGCTGTTTTGTAACAGCTATTTGGATTGGCACAAAAGATGGTTGTTTCTTGATTTGTGATTTTGATGAACTCATGAGTGTTTTTGAAATGTACTCTTCCTTTTTGACCTCAAAGGATTTGAGGTACACACACTTCTGAGTGAGATGGTTTGAATTACCACAGATGGTGCAGCTCTTTGAAGGCACAATGGTACTTGTTTTGTTAATGTCATAAGCTTTTAAATGAAAACAATCTTTGGTCAAATGATTTTTCTTTTCACAAAAGTCACAAAACAGGTTTTTAATCTTTTCTTTCCTTTTCTTCTTTTCAGACTCCTTTGCAACAGAGTTTTAAACCGCTGTTGGGATGTCCTTAAGAGGAATTACCTTGGCCTTTGGAGCTTTGACACCATCCATAGTGGTGAAGTCCATGGGTTTAAAATTTTCAAGGATGTCACACTCATCAGACCATGTGGGTTTGAATTGATATTTCTCAATCTCCTCAAAAGTTGAGGACCCCACTGACCTTTCCAGAGTGATTTTGTTTCCACTTTTATCAGTTATTTTAATTTCCTGACCATCCTTATTAGTGGGTATGATTTCAACAGAACCAAATTGATTTGCAGCAGTGTTTTCAACTTGGTCATTTTTCCTGAACCCTATGCCAAATTTTACATTACTTTCAATCTGTTGTTCAAGCATAATTTCATAACCTTTGCAGGATTCCACCCATTTCTCACATGTGATTTGGGTGGATTCCAACTCCTTTTTGCAGGTTTGATATTTTTCTATCATGTCCTGGAGTTGGTCCTTGGTTATGCTATGCTCATGTTTGAGGCTGCAAATCTCATTTTTTTTTCTGACAATTTGATTTTCAATTCTTTTAAAGAATTTTCAAATTGTACTTCATTATTCAACAATCTATCTCTAAGGTTTTCATTCACCTCCTTGATGTTTGCAAATGCTATGATGCATTTGTCTGAACAAAGGTTTTTAAGAACCTGGGGTGATACCTTAGTTGCAGCCATCATGGCACAATCACAGACATGTTCACTTTCTTCTGGCTTTTTCTCCTCTTCAGCAAACCAAGGGTCGGACAGTGGTTCCAACAGGGGTTCTGATTTTTCTTCTAACAATTGTTCACCAACAACAATAGTAACCACTGCTTCAGCAATTGTATCCACAGTTTCTTCACTGGATGTTCCTTCTTCAGTTTCCAGCCCTTTAGGAATTGACTCTAATGCTGCAAAACAGAATTCATCACTAGAAACATCATTCTCATCATATAGAGCAAAATTTTCATCACCTAGATCCTCAGGCAAACTACTCCAATCAACAAAGCCTTGGGTGAAAAAGCTTTGCTGATCTGCTTGAATAGCTATTTGTGTAGCTTGTTGAGGTGCAACTTGTTGCACCTGAACCTGAGGAACTGGGGCCTGGACATATTGTATCTGAGGAACAGTGGTTTAGACATAGTGCACAGGAACAAGGGTTGCAGGGTGTGCATAATGAGCAGTGTTTACATGAGCAGCAGGGGCATATTGGGAATACTGCACAGTGGTTTGGTTATTTTGTGGTCTAGAACAAGGGTGTGTGATGATTGGTCCACTGTTTTAACTCCTACACTCTCTAGCAAAATGACCTAACCTATTACACTTGTAGCATTTGATCTTTAATTTTAAGTTCCCATGTAACCCTGGAAATTTTCTCCCTGTTCTCTTATAAAACTTGCTGGTTCTAACACTCAGCAGTGCAAGTTGGTGCAAAATATCCATCTCTTCCAGATCAGTTGGATCAAAATGCTGGAGATCATTGAGTTCAAAGGATAGATTGTCAGAATGCTGGTTTTCTCCATTAGTTGTAAAAGCATAATTGGATGAGTAAGAATCAGAGTTGTTGAAAGCTCCACCAGCTGTTATGTCAATGTAATGATCATAACTCTGATCCTTACTACCACCAGATTCTTCCTGACCCAAAAGAGCTGTGTTGCCAAATGAGTAATCATCTGCAACCTTCCCAGTCTCTTGTAGCTTCTTTTTCAGGTCCAACTCCCTTTCATAGGTCAGGAGTCTACCATGAAGCTGGGTCAGGGTCAGATCTTTGAACCCAACTGAATTTCTGGTTACAAAAGCAATTGTGTCCCATTTTTCAGGAAGCGGCCTAAGAAACCTACTATTTTGAGTTGATTTAGCAAATTCAACCTTAACAAGTTTCAGTTCACTTATAAGACAGCTAAAACGTTCAAACTGTTGTGTTAATGATTCACCTTTAATGTGACAAAAGGTTTCATACTGTTGATTCAAAACCTCCCTGTTATTTTCAATTACTTCTTTAGTCCCACCAAACTGTTCCATAAGTGCATCCCACAATTCCTTGGCACTGTTACAATGTAACAGCCCAGCATAAATTTCATTTGGGAGTGCAGATGCAACGATGCTAAATGCTTTGGCATCCAGTTCAATTTTCTAAAAGTCCTGGTCAGAATAGTTTTCAATTTTCTTAGGTACAAGAACTTTTAGATCCTCAGCACTCGGCACCATTGGAACATGTGGTCCAAAGACAACCAACTTCAAACATCCGGAGTTTTGTTGAGCTAGGATGTGACTCATCCCACGCTCCCAGATGTTGTATTCAGATCTGACCAACATAGGTGGTTTAAAGAGTGAATCAGTGTTATTAGTGTTATCCTATGATTGTGACGCCATTCTGGTTGATTTACAGGTACTGAATAATCAACTTTTGTGCATGATTACACCTTACTCTGTTTTTCAACTAAAAACGAACAATCAAAAGTATCAACGAAATTGAGCTGAACTTTTACGTCAAAATGATTGTTAGATCAAGTTTGACTGTCCAAAGCTCTGATACAAATTGTTAGGATCTGAGTTTCTTAGATTGTGTTTTGTTTAAGAGAAATGAAGATGAAACAGAGATGTATTGCAGCGGAATTATGAAATAAACTTTTAACACACAATCAATGGAAGAATAAGTTTTAAGCAAACATGTTTGACATTGAACCGAATGATTGTATTTATTACAAAGATCAATTACAATGCATGCATGCATGCACTAATCTCCCCCTCATCCTGAGCTCACTTGATTGTTCGTATAGAATTAACTTCGGTGAAAGAGCTAACAGAACAGTATAGGGTACTGTTCTATTTATAGTACAGAACAACCACTGAGCATCTTCGGCTGACGTCACCATGAAAGTGACATCTAACTTCCTAATAAACTACAACTATTGATCTATACAACCACTAATTACATAAACAGAGTATAAGTAAAACACTGATTCTTCATTCCACTATTGTAGCTTCAGTAGTGCTTTGGTCTTCAGCAGTACTTGAGACACATCAGTAGATTGAGCTTCAGTACTTTAGTCTTCATCAGTCTTTAGATCAGCAGCAGTTGTAATGGGCAGTGCTTTGAGTCATCAGATGTTAGAGCCACTGTCAAGGGGAAAGATCTGTACAAACACTGCTTATGAAGGATCCACTGTTCTGAACCAGTTTTGGCTTTATCAACTGTTCCTTTGTAGGGTTCAATCCTAACAATTGCACACACACATATATATAAATATATATATATATATATATATATATATATTATTCTAGGTGTTCGTTCATCCAATACTACATCTCATGCTCGTCATATTTCCAGACGAGTTTCTCTCCTATCTGTCGGATTCTATTTCCTTCGTCAACTAAATTTTTGCCATACTGACGGAGTTCCTGCACATATTCTCGATTTGTTGGTGGGTTTACTGGTGTGGCTGGTATTGGTTCTTCGGGAGGATACAATTCCGAATATGACATGTTGTCATCCCACAATGGATCATATTCTAAAGGGATTGGGGTTGGGATTCGAGGTAACTCATTGGGGTCGAATGCTGGGATTTGGAATTGGTTTTCCTGGTTTTGGTTCTAACTCCATTTGTTGATCGGGGAATAAGGGTAATAGTGGTGGTTCAGCTATTTGGTTCAGATTAGGGTCTGCTGCGATAGTGGCTAACATATGGAAATCTGCTAACCGTTTATCAAGTTCCTCTTCCCATGATGGTCTCTTAGCTGCTTCCTAGGTTTGCGCATACACTTCCCTATTCGCTTTCGCTAATTCTCTCTGTTGTTGTAACCTTTTCATCCTTTTCCTCCTCTCATGCGCTCCTCTACTAAACCACCCTCTCTTTTTAGGAGGGAACTGATGTGTGTAAAATGCAACATATAAATTACGTCAATTGAGGCATAAAACTAACCCTTTTTTAGTACTAATGTTGGAAAAAGTATGCTTTTGTCTTCCTGTTGTATTTTCAGGATTAAATGAGCGTAAATGAACAAAAGGAATAAATATGCAGCAAAATCTAACATAAATAAACATGGCATGCCCGACCCCTCGACAGCATCTTCCCAAGCAAAAACAAGAGAACAGAAGGCTGACCACGGCCCTGTGCCCAACGGACACGGGGGCGTGGCCAGGTGTCTGTTGAAAAGACAAAGTTGTAGAAGCTTCTACTCGTAGCACGGGGGCGTGCCCAGCTCGACACGGGCCGTGGTCAACGGTAAGATTCGCAGAATCCATGCAAATCTTGATAGTACAGATACGCTTCTGCACACGGAGCCGTGCCCAGCGGACACGGGGCGTGTGGAGCTAATGCAGACAAATTACAATTAATGAAGAAAGAGAAAGTGGATGGACACGGGGCCGTGCCCGATGAACACGGGGCCGTGTCCAGGCTTCTGTGCAGGCTATAAATAGAGGTGCTTGGTTCACTTCAAAGGCATCCCTTGGCAAACCACCTCTCTCCCACTTCACCCACATCCACCACCATCATCCATCATAGAGTGTGTGTAGTAGTATCGGGATCCAAGATTGATAGTAAGAGTTCTTGACAATCAAAGGCCATGTTTGCCTAAGTCTCTTACATCACTTGATGAAGACAAGCATTTAGTATAATACTTTTGATTTTTAATCTTTTCGCACTTTTTATTTGGTTTTGTATTAATGACTTTAATAACTAGTTTCTTATGTTGAAGGTGAAACTTCCTTATCATTTGTCCGTGGTGTCTTGGCGTTATTTTACTGTCTATATAAAATAAAAGATTTACACCATTCATATCTCTACGGTCTATATAGAGATATGTTGGCTACCTGGTCGGGGGTTAAGGGAATGGTTTGGTAAGGTTCTTGCATTGTTCAGTGTATAGATCCTGCAAGGACCTGGGTCAAGCTTACTAGGACCTCCTTCAATACCCACTGGTATTGGATGGCGGGGGTGCGAATGGCTTTATCCCCTCATATGTAAACTACTATTAATACATTAACCCGGCTACTTGGGATTGTATCCCTGCTGACTCAAACCACTTAGCCGAGGGTAACGTCACCTTCAAAAGAGGGGCCTACCACATTACGCAATAATAACTTAATTAATGATCTTTCAATATTCCGACCCTTTAGGATTGTATCCTTGCTGACTCAAACTACTGGGTTGAGGGTAACGTCACCTTCAAAAGAGGGGCCTACTACTATAACTAAGATAATCTCTTAAAAAGTGCAAAAGTGCGGAAATCATCAAAGGTTACACTAAAGGCGAGTCGGATCCAAGTGTAACATCTTGTCTATTTGTTTTTATTTTTATTTTATTTTATTTTCAGCATTTTTAGTTTTTAATTTTCACGTTTAAAACTTTTTCTAAACTTTTGATTTGATTAGACGTTGAGGATAAACCGGTATTAAAAGCACTTGTGTCCCTGAACGACCTCGGTATCTTACCAACGCTATACTACGCTCACGATGGGTGCACTTGCTCATATGTGTGTTTAGTGTTAGTAGAATATCGTGTTTTATAAATTTAAAACTTGACTAAAGTGTTAAAAAGGGCTTAAAATATATCACACCTAACGCACATCAAGTTTTTGGCGCCGTTGCCGGGGACACAAGGATTTTAAGAAAGTTAGGAATCAACGGCCTAATCGTTTTTCTTATTTTTCTGTTTTTTAAGGATTTTTCTTAATTTTTCAGCTTCTGCAGAGCTCAGCACGGGGCCGTGCCTGGTCGGACATGGGCCGTGCCTAGCATCATTACTGGCAGTTTTTATTTTCCGAGTTACAAAGAGTTGAGCACGGGCCGTGTTGGTGCTGCTCGGGGTCGTGTTGAACTCCCTAGTAACAGGGATCCGGAAAAAAATAACTGTAACTCCGACCACGGGGCCGTGTTCATCTGAGCACGGGCCGTGGTGAAACTTCTGACCAACAATCTTTTTGTTTTTATCACAGGACTTGGAACCTAGGCGCCGCACCTGAACTTCCTACGCAGTGCATGAACTCCAGTTCCAATAAAGACATAAAAGAACCTCTAGACAAACCCGAACGCTTTCTAAGAAAAAGACTTAAAACTAAAAACCAAGAGAAAGTTTCGGGGGACCCACTTCCAATGGCGGATCAACGTACTCTAATGGATTACCTACGGCCCATGATAGGAAATCTCGGTGCCGCTGTCAATGCACCGAATGTCGATGCCAACAACTTCGAACTTCGGCCGCATTTGATCCAAATGCTCCAAAACTTAGCAACTTTCCATGGGCTTGCGGACGAAGATCCCCATTTACATATTACCAACTTTTTGAAAATATGTGATACTTTTCGGATCAACGGAGCATCGAATGACACCATCCACCTCCAAATGTTCCCATTTTCACTTAAAGACCAAGCTAAGGCTTGGCTTAACACCCTCCCAGTTGGATCGGTAAACACCTGGGATGAACTAGCCCAAAAGTTTTTGTATAAGTATTTCCCTCCTTCTAAAACGGCTAAATTAATGAATGAAATTAATACATACTCGCAAGAGGATGGGGAATCCTTATATGAAACTTGGGAAAAGTTCAAGGAGCTACTAAGAAAGTGTCATCATGGTCTTGCAGTATGGCAACAAGTATCTACTTTCTATAATGGGTTGTTGCCACACACAAGACAAAGCATGACTCTTGCTCCGGGGGACTTCTATGTAATCGTCGCCCAAATGAAATTTACAACCAAATTGAGGAAATTGCTCAAAAGATTGATGAAAGCACCTCTTTGCAAGCCCAAATCGAGGCCCTCTCTTCAAAAATCAAAAAGTTGGAAATGGTAAAAGCAGCCTCGGTTATGGCTTGTGAAGGGTGTGGTGGACCACATGAAAATTGGAGTTGTATGAAAGAAATGGATAATCAAACAGAAATGGTAAACTATATTGATAATAGACCTAGGCCGTCAGGTCCTCCTACTGGTACCTACAACCAAGGATGGCGTAACCACCATAACCTTGGTTGGAGAGAACCCGGCAATAGTAGTAACCAACAAAATCAAAATCAACGAACAAACTTTCAACAACCAAGAAACGAGTCACAAAATTTCTCTCAACAACAAGGGGGACGAGAGAGGCTTGAAGATACTATCTCACGCCTCATCTCCGACACCGAAAAGAAAAACTCGGATCGATTTCAACAAATAGAATCGAACTTTATAAATCAACAAGCTAGTATACAAAACATTGAAAAACAACTAAATCAACTAGCTCAAAATTTCTCCGAGAGGCCACAAGGCGCATTACCCAGCAATACCGAAACCAACCCAAAGGCGCAAGTACATCTCATCACATTGAGAAACCGTACCGTAGGTCCCGAGGAGGCTCCACTACCTCCAACTGAAAAGAGCCTGTCTAACCAAACCGCAACTTTACTGACACCCCAAAAAGAAACGACTCCTCCACCAAATCAAAAGCCTACCAAGACTCCTCAGGTACCTTACCCCGGTCGGTTACTTCGCCAAAAGACCGATGAGCAATTCACAAAATTCATAAACTTACTAAAACAATTGCATGTCAATATTCCATTTGTAGAAGTCCTAACCCAAATGCCTAAATATTCAAAATTTATGAGAGACTTTCTCACTCACAAAAGGAAAATTGAATCATTGCAATTAGTTGATTTAAGCGAAGAATGCTCCGCCTTGCTACTCAACAAACTCCCACAAAAGAATATTGATCTCGGAATCTTCACCATCCCTTGTTCAATTGGGGTATCACCCATACGCAATGCACTAGCCGATCTTGGGGCTAGCATCAACCTCATGCCCGCATCAATGTTCGACCGACTCAGACTAGGGAAAACAAGCCCCACAAAGATGAGCATACAACTCGACGATAGGTCCATTAAATATCCACAAGGTGTCGCCGAAAATCTATTGGTAAAAGTCGGAGAATTTGTCTTCCCGGCTGACTTTGTCATACTAGATATGGAGGAAGATACCTAGGTACCACTTATCTTAGGAAGACCATTCCTAGCCACCGCCCACGCAATGATGGATATGAATGGTGGGAAATTAACATTGAGGGTTGGGGACAAGGAAATGGAATTTGGGGTTGGGAAAAGAGTAGAAGACGATGACCCGGTCAACTACATGAAAGTCATAGACTCAAGTTTGGATGATGCTCTCCGACGGTGCAACATGGGATGCAAAACATCCCACTTGGGTAACATATGACTGACTTCGGGTCTAGCCAAGGACCCTTATAAACGTGGCGCACCACGGAGGCATTCCGCGGAACTATCCATAGTTTTAGTTTAGATTAACTTTTATGCTTTCTAGTTTAATTTTCATTTTCAGGAATAAAACACACTCGGAATGATGGAGGTTACTAAGGGAAACTTGAACCCACACACCATGCAAAAAAACAGAGCTACCCGACAATTTTTCTTCATTATAGCAAGTTCAGCACGGGGCCGTGCTCAGCCCAACACGCCCCGTGCCCAAGGTTCTGCAGAAAATGCCCAGTTCAGGTAACAGAACACGGGGCCGTGTTCACTGAACACGCCCCCGTGCTCAGCCTTCTGTAAACTATGATACTAGCAATCTGAACACGGGCCCGTGTCCAGACGCCCAGTAACATAAAAATTTGTTTTTAACACCTTTTTACACATTCAATCAACCTAAAAATTTATTTTTGGGACACATTGAGGACAGTGTGTAATTTAAGTGTGGGGGGGATGCTAAAACCTTGAATTTTGCAAGTCCTAATAACAAGCCTTACACAAAACTCTATTGGAACCGCTAATCACCCCAAAATTTTTTTCAAAAACTTTTCATTTTTTTTACTTATCTTGGTTTAATTTGGGAATAACAAGTTCTAAAAAGGTTATATTTTTACAAATTTACAACCGATAGCGTCGTGATAAAAAGAACCAACATAAGAAAATTTTGAAACGGCATGACAAATCTAGTTAAAATTTGATTATATATACTTGATCACATTATAAACTCATTCCCACAAAAAGTGAGTTTTGAGCCTTTATTGAGCATAAAAGCATACATCTTTAAATTAAATGCTCAATTTCCGTTTCTTGTGTGAATAGCCGCTTGGTTTCTTACGACTCTAGAACTTGCCATGACGATACAGTCCCGGTCCTTACCGACTTAAATCCAAGTAAGTAAATGATGGAGGCATTAGGACTAACCCTTTTTCTTTTCTACACCATTATTTTTCACTTTTTATCACCTACCCAAAATCCCCCTAGTTAACCCATTTGAGCCTAAACCCTTTTCGTTTCTAAACCCACAAAACAAACACCCTTTACCCACCAAAACCTTTTTTTTATTTTTAACCCTTTATTTTAGTAAAAAGCTCGGTTTTCATGTGACATTCCTTTAAAAAAAATGAAGTATAGCAATAAACAAACAAGTTCCTCAAAGAAACTTTGTTTGAAAATGCTTTGTTTAAATAAAAGTCACAAAAACAAAAAGTTTTACGACGACCGACGCTTTTTACGCTTTCGCCCTTTTTACTAACCACTAACCCAAAACCACTTACCTTTAACCCAAGCCTAACCCTTCCCCAAGTCCTCTTGATATTTACAAAGGTGTATAGTTAAAAAGGAGGAGGATTGATTGCTTGGCAAGCATATGGTAGAAGTAAGTTCCATACCGGTCTCGAGTGTTTCACAAAAATACATCTTCGGCCGAGTGTTGAGTGATCTCCCGTGAGGTATGTGAACTTCTTTATATAAATGGAATTTTAAAGAGGCATATTATGCCCAAATAAGTAATTTCTCTTATGAAACGTTCTAAAAAAATCATAACGAATAGGATTGTAAATAACATAAAAATAAAGCCTAATAAAGATCTTGGATTCCCGACACTCAAGACAAGCCCAAAACTTCTCTTCTACCCATTCCATTTGGGAGTGTAAGCCACATTATAAAGAGTTTTGCTTGAGGACAAGCAAAGATTCAAGTGTGGGGGTATTTGATGTGTGTAAAATGCAACATATAAATTACATCAATTGAGGCATAAAACTAACCCTTTTTTAGTACTAATGTTGGAAAAAGTATGCTTTTGTCTTCCTTTTGTATTTTCAGGATTAAATGAGCGTAAATGAACAAAAGGAACAAATATGCAGCAAAATCTAACATAAATAAACGTGGCATGTCCGACCCCTCGACATTATCTTCCCAAGCAAAAACAAGAGAACAGAAGGCTGACCACGGCCCCGTGCCCAGCGGACACGGGGGCGTGGCCAGGTGTCTGCAGAATTCAAAGTTATAGAAGCTTCTATTCCCAGCACGGGGGCGTGCCCAGCTCGACACGGGTCGTGGTCAACGCTAAGATTCGCAGAATCCAAGCAAATCTTGATAGTACAGATACGCTTCTGCACACGGGGCCGTGCCCAGCGGACACGGGGTGTGTGGAGCTAATGCAGACAAATTGCAATTAATGAAGAAAGAGAAAGTGGATGGACATGGGGCCGTGCCCGATGAACACATGGTCATGTCCGGGCTTCTGTGCAGGCTATAAATAGAGGTGCTTTGTTCACTTCAAAGGCATCCTTTGGCAAACCACCTCTATCCCACTTCACCCACACTCCACCACCACTACAACCCGCATCCACCACCATCATCCATCATCCATCATAGAGTGTGTGTAGTAGTCTCGGGATCCAAGATTGATAGTAAGAATTCTTGACAATCAAAGGCCATGTTTGCCTAAGTCTCTTACATCACTTGGTGAAGACAAGCATTTAGTGTAATACTTTTGATTTTTAATCTTTTCGCACTTTTTATTTGGTTTTGTATTAATGAATTTAATAACTAGTTTCTTATGTTGAAGGTGAAACTTCCTTATCATTTGTCTGTGGTGTCTTGGCGTTATTTTACTGTCTATATAAAATAAAAGATTTACACCATTCATATCTCTACGGATTATATAGAGATATGTTGGCTACCTGGTCGGGGGTTAAGGGAATGGTTTGGTAAGGTTCTTGCCTTGTTCAGTGTATAGATCCTGCAAGGACCTGGGTCAAGCTTACTAGGACCTCCTTCAATACCCACTGGTATTGGATGGCGGGGGTGCGAATGGCTTGATCCCCTCATATGTAAACTACTATTAAAACATTAACCCGGCTACTTGGGATTGTATCCCTGCTGACTCAAACCACTTGTCACCTTCAAAAGAGGGGCCTACCACATTACGCATTAATAACTTAATTAATTATCTTTCAATATTCCGACCCTTTAGGATTGTATCATTGCTGACTCAAGCTACTGGGTTAAGGGTAACGTCGCCTTCAAAATATGGGCCTACTACTATAACTAAGATAATCTCTTAAAAAGTGCAAAAGTGAGGAAATCATCAAAGGTTACACTAAAGGCGAGTCGGATCCAAGTGATTCATCTTGTGTATCTATTTTTATTTTCATTTTATTTTATTATCAGCATTTTTAGTTTTTAATTTTTAATTTTCACGTTTAAAACTTTTTCTAAACTTTTGATTTGATTAGACGTTGAGGATAAACCGGTATTAAAAGCTCTTGTGTTCTTGGACGACCTCGGTATCTTACCAACGCTATACTACGCTCACGATGGGTGCACTTACCCATATGTGTGTTTAGTGTTAGTAGAATATCGTGTTTTATAAATTTAAAACTTGACTAAAATGTTAAAAATGGCTTAAAATATAACTAAAAATATATCACACCTATCGCACATCAGGAACGGTTCCTCAGACTGTTCCTTAAAGATGATATTCCTTCCTCAGTATCAGCATAGTATCCTAAGGGGGTTGGCTGAGATGAGGTTCCTTCATCTTTTGGGGAACTAGCTAATTGACGATAAGCGTCGGATGTACCTTGCTCACTCATACTGTAAACTAACAAATTGTCAAATAACACAAAACAATGATATACATATTTACACATAATCACATTATTTCTTAACACAATTGATTAAAATTTAGGTATTGGCAGAACACCTAAATAGCTTAAACCAGTGGCTGTAGCTCTGATACCACCTTCTGTCGCAGCCCCCGACCCCTGTGACAACCGGTAATTAACGACTCTTAAGTACGTGCTAAACAAACATTAGAGTGATAATAAATAGTGTTTATGATGCAAACTAACTTAATTAGGCCTTTAGGATGTCTAGGAACGCCTAATCGACCTTACAGTGCACGTTTGACGATCTGCGGAGAAACTGCTGGAAATTAAACGGTAATAAACTGAAACCGAACAAAATACTGACAATGCCGAAAAATACTAAATTTTTACCATATATTTAGCTTCATAATTAAATTTTAATATCCGTAGTCGAAACCAGATCGAAAAACGCATTAAAACGACAATCGATGCATTCTACGCAATTTTTAACGCGGCCGACGATCAAAAGCGACAAACAACGATTATTGATACTAATTACATATTTATAAACTTGAAATTTTAATTTACGACATTATGGAGTGTTCGGGTTTTGAAAACGGGTCTCGTAGGAATTACGGGCCACTTATACACGGGGATTGGGCTTGTGGGCCTTGGGCCCAAGCCCAAAGCCCACTAACTAAGAACCCTTGATATATATAAGGGTAGTAATAACCTTATCTCCTCATTTTGTAAAACTCAGATCTAAATTCACGCACACAAACACTTACCTGCTCCCTCTTTCCCTTTCACCTCACAGACCCTAGCTTCTCTTGTCTGCAATCTTATACACACAAACAAAAAATGGAGCATGGCCTCCTTCTTCATCTTGAGCTCCTTCAAATCCACAAACTCACCAGCCTACCCCCTCGTTCTGCCTCTCGGATCCGATAACCGGCGACGCTGTGACGAAGATTCTGGCGCCCATGGTTGTTTCGTCGCACACCTATAAACCCCCAACACCCCCTGCTTCTCGATTTAATGGCCGGTCACCAGGTGGTGGCGCACGACGGCGTGGTTCCACAATAGTGATGAAGGGAGAAGCAAAGAGAGAGAGAAAGAGAGTCGTTGTTGATAATGATGATGATTTTGTCGGCGACTGCCGTCGTGAATGATTGATGTCGAAGCGGTGGAACTCCGGCAGCCGTACATCGATAATAGCCACTCCGTTCATGCACGATTCATTTTTGACTCAAGATATGGTCCAGATTTGGTTCGGGTCCACTCGGGTCAGATTCATGTTCAGATTCGGCTTGAATTTGGTTCGGGTTCACGCCAGTTGTGGTTCGGGTTCGTGAAACGGGTCGACTCGGTGCAACTCGGCTCGACCCGGTTAACTCACTAATCAACTCGGTCAAACCTGAGTCAACTCAGGTAAACAAATACAACTCAGTCAACTCAGCAGTCAACTTCAGTCAACTCTGGGTCTTGTTTCGGTTCGATTTCGGAGCAGTTGGGTCTCGTTTCAGTTCAAGTTATGGGTTCGAGTCTCAGTTTCCGTTCGGTCAACATAAGTCAGCAGCGGTCAATGGTTCGGGTCAACTGGTCAGATGTGGGTTCGGGTCAAACTCGGTCAACGCTAACCTTGGTAAAGTATTGATGATGATGTTTCATTATACAATTATTTTGATTTGTCATAACGTGACGTCGAGCTCCAACCCGGACCAACTAACATAATCATCATGAAAATAAAAAGATTTTAGACTCATATCAGATTTTGTTGTTATCGTGCGTATATGCTTATGTACATATTAGTCAAAAACCGAACTTATACGCGATATAATAGAATATATATAAATATATATATGTTAAATTTTACAAGAAAGCGGTGTTTGAATAAAATGAAAGATACTTGTATATTGTTGAAAAGTTGATTGTTGAATTTTGAAAGAAATAACGACAACTTGTGTTGTCGGGGACGTCCAAAAACAGAGGAAACTCTGCCCGTTTTTCGAGAAAAATCCATAAAAATAAAACGCGTTTTATTATAAAACAAACTATCGGACTCAAACGACTTTTATAAAAACAAATACAAATTTCTTACGATAACACTTTACAACATACGAAAACGATTATTCGGATATTATTTACGAAAATAAATATAAATTATCATATTTTTTTCTAAACTTCGAAATTTTGACAATTCTTTTATAAAAAAATAAATATAGATTACATATTTATCTCGACCATCAAATAACTTGGATTTCTTTTATAAAAATAAGTATAGTTCATATATTTATTTCAAATACCAAACATCACGAATTCGTTTTATAAAATAAATATAGTTTATATATTTATTTCGAATATCAAACAACACGATTTTGTCTTATAAAATAAATATAGTTTATATATTTATTTCAAATATCGTACAACACGAATTCTTTTATAAAGATAGATATGGTTTATCTATTTATTTCAAACATCCAAAAACTCGATGATAATTTTATCAAATAAATATAACTTTTTATATTTATTTCAAACACCGAAACGACCTATAATTATATGTTGACAAATATATACAAGACGCAATATACAATACGAGCTTGTTATATATTACTTTCATACGAATATTCTTACATACACATACGACTTCTCGAGACGACGAAGCGATCTTATCGCTATATTTATATATTTTAATAATCTCTCGAGAACTAAGTCGTCCAAGACTTATTAATTACCGACAATAAGCGAACTAAATGCAACTTACTCGTTTTCATTAAGTTCATAAGTTACCATCAAATCGTTCGATTAGCGATTCGGTGGAGCTCGGTGACACGTACTTTAGTTATAGCGTTTATTTAGAAACTTATAAGATATTCCGTGTTAGGAATATTGTAGAATGCACGCTAGCGAGTCATGTCTTGGAAACGACATCACAGAGTCGTATTTAGCTAGCTTTACACATGGGAATCCAAGTGAGTTCATAACCCCAGCTTTTTACGGTTTTACATTTTTATAAAGGTTTTCGGGGTGGAAAGACATGCAAGTTTTTTGAAAAGTAAACAACTTTTCGATGAACAAAAACTCTATATTTCTAAACTATGTTACAACACGTTTTAACTAACACAAATGATTTGTGATTTTCATTGAACTCAAATGGTTTACGAAAAACTTATGCAAAACATACCGGTTTTTACAAGAATATGAACAGTACGAAACATGCATGAGCTACAGATACTAGTGACGGGGTTGGTCCTAGTTACAAAGAGGACTGGTTAGTCCTGTACAAGAACAACAGAGAATGTGTGTCCCAAATACAACAACCCAAAACTTGCATGCACCTAAGGCCTTCATCTTAAGGACTAACGAGTCCAACATACAGACTCATGCATGCATGTTTGTCATTGTCATACGCAAACATTGACAGGCCATTCAAGTGTTACAAACACGAAACTTTACAGATACAAGGTTATGCAAACATAACGCTTTATACATACAAGGTTTCACAAATACAAAGTTTTCATTTAACATGCCAAAGAAAATGAATTTTTATTTCATTTTCTAAAACAATACTTTAAAAACCGGTTATTCAAAAAGATTTATTTCAAATCTTTTACATACAAACTATGAACTCGCTCAACTTTATGTTGATTTTTCGCATGTTTCTTTCTCAGGTTACTTCTTCAAATTATGGCACGGTTGGAATAGGAGAACCATTGGAGTTTCGAGTACTTAGTGGGCGTTCGTTTTCTAGAAGTCTTAGCTTATTTGCTTCCGCTGTGTAATGAAGATACCGGTCCAGTCACGCCAAGCTCTGGTATTTCGAGGTGTGACAGATTGGTATCAAAGCTTTAGGTTACAACGAATAGGGTTTTCTGTAGGAATACCTAGGCTCTAACCTCACCTTTCTCTGGGACTTAGATTATTAAGACTTTGAAAATATACCGAACGACTAAGCTCGAATATGGTCACCAACCGTTGCCGAAAACAATGAGTCAAAATTTTGTTTTCAAATATACACTATTGTGGTGCTTTATACACGGTACACAAAACAAATACATATAGTGAACAAAACTTTGAGAGTTTAGGAAACATACATTTAGAACCTATGAGAACTTATGTTGAAGTTCAGTAAAGGTCAACACGTAGGAACCACGTCTACTAACTCGGGTAAACGCCATTATAATGTTGTCTATGCTAATTTATTTAACCGAGCAGGTAACCTACGCAAAATGAAGTACGAGCGTGCAAGATTACACGAAACTAAATCTATACATCAACGGGGGTTGAAGTACATCACATACGACTATCTAATCGAGGCAAGGCTTTTGAAAAGACACGGTGGCGCAATTCAACGACGACGCTAGAATCCTGTCAACAGGAGAACTACCGATCAGGAATGCGAGGAATTGTCACGCGATCCTACAACGTCACGAATCATGTCAAGGAGAAGACGCATGTCTCCGCATTCCCCCTGTCTCAATAACGATGAACACGCTATGTTCGACATTCCATGGTAATGTCACCTAACAACCGGCCATCACATGAAACCCCAGGTAAAGTCCTTAAATTTCTTTTAATGAAATTCCGACTTTTGCATCTAGTGAGTAGATTTTCACATCTCTACTCCTCTTAATGGTTGTTGTATCACGATAACTTCTTTCATAATAAGCGAACACTCATTCGCTTCAATTCTTGAAAGGTTCATATGTTACACATGCATCATTGGATGACCCTCGAAACCATAATCTGTTGATATACGGCGTAGATCTGGATGATTGATGGAAGAAACACCAGTTACGCATGTGGTTTCACTTCGAATGATCGTTTCCATCAAAAATTTTAAATTACTATTTCGTTATATCTAATTATTGCTTTGTGATCTGAATGACCTGCATTATTGTAAGTGTTGACTCCTTGATATCGAGTCAACAAAACTTTCTTGAAACTTCTTTTCCTTCAAGTTAAATACTTGGTTTATCTTTGTAACCATGCCAAAATTTCCTTGTCAATACATTAATTCAATGACGGATCGTGCTTAAACCGAATTCAATTGTTTGAACTTGTTCACTATACATATTCAATTCAAGGCACCATATGATGTATTGAGAAGCATCATATCCAAGTCAATTTTTAACAAGCGTTTCATTTGTTTCGAGTCATAGTAGACTTGTTTGGTCTTCAACTTCCTTGGAATCATTTGTAGACTACGACACCTTATGGTGGTGTTCTCATTAATTTGAAGCTTACGCTAATCTCGTTTACATATCTCATGCACGGATTTAATTATTTATTTATTGAATTGCTTTAAATCCGATTTGATTTATCATCAACAGTCTTAACATAATTGTGTGTTAATACAATGGTACACAAATTCATTTTTATATTCCGGTGTACCTACTAACGGTTCTTTCATTATCGATCGAATATTTCACGATATTCATTGCTTCTTCATCTTCGATCGAAAACAGTATTTCTTTGATGTTCTATTTTCAATTGAAAGTTCTATGATGTCCGTTAGGGACAAACACTCATATTTACTTCGTTGAGCCCTCATTTGACTTCAAACACGGTGAACTTGTTCGGTCACCGCTATCATTGAATTATCTCGATCACTACGACACCTTGTGGCGTCGGTATAACCTGCAGCTTGTGCTGATCACGATCGAGCATTTCATGCAAAACTACTTCATTTGAGCTTGTTGATTCTAAGATTCTTCTAGTGAATGTTATTGTTTCTAACATTCATTTGCATATAGTGAACGTTCATTTGGAATTTGATTGGTCGAAATTCCTGTTCCTTGTTGGATCCCTGTTAACTTAGTCACACTGGTGACTGTATCAGTATGTCTCATTTTCCCTTGACATCAAGTTCTGAAACACATTCCTTTTAACCGTTGAGTTCTTATTGTTGTAGTACGTCCTTGAATTCACATAGTTCGAATATGTTTTGATTCGATTTCATGGTCATCCACTTTGACACTATTCGTATTTACCTACGCATAACATAACTCCAAGGAGTTAACGTAGTCTAAATTTC
This sequence comes from Helianthus tuberosus, assembly GCA_030545235.1. NCBI lineage: Eukaryota > Viridiplantae > Streptophyta > Magnoliopsida > Asterales > Asteraceae > Helianthus > Helianthus tuberosus. The sequence continues at coordinate 64,386,465 of CM060420.1, forward strand.
GAGGACCAAATTTTATTAACAGGGGGAGAATGTGACAACCGGTAATTAACGGTTCTTAATTACGTGCTAAACAAACATTAGAGCGATAATAAATAGTTTTTATGGCGCAAACTAACTTAATTAGGCCTTTAGGATGTCTAGGAATGCCTAATCGACCTTATAGTGCATGTATGACGATCTGCGGAGAAACTGCTGGAAATTAAACGGTAACAAACTGAAACCGAACAAAATACTGATATTTCGGGGTGTGACAACCCCTGCCCGGGAGCGGGCGGCCGCGAGACGCGCACAGAGCCGGTGGTATCGGTGTTTATTAATTTTGGCAGCGGAATTTATACATCATGACCATAGTTAAGAAATAGTATCAGAGTTTAAAACACCAAACTTTTTATATATAATAAATACATGGGGTAGAACCCAAGTTTCCATTACAATACATTCATAGGGATAAACCCGAATTTATTGAAAACATAATCTCCTTTTTATTTAGGTAACTTTTATAGCGACTTCTTTAAGCCTTCAGTGCTCTCCAACTGGCTTCTATTAGCTTCACTTTAAGTTACCTGAAACGCGTTTTAAAAATATTTTATCAGCAAGAAATACTGGTGAGTGCATCCTAGTTTAATCAAAACAGGTTTTATAGCTTTACAGCATTGAGAGTAATTACAATGTTTATATCTACCCAATTACTCGGTCAGTACTTGTCACTCGACGGATCTGTGACTATGGTCATATCACACATTGGATACCCATGCCAATTGTGAAGGTTATTAAGTACTGTATATAAACCCCATAATACTGGCAGCAATTGTAGATTACAAAAACTCAATCACTGTAATTATAACTAATAACATTTTGGATTTTGTAAAACTTTTGAAATAATGGCATCACAAAGGGTGACAAAAAGAGAATGTACTCACTTTGTTGACTTATGTGTTACTATAGCTTCCTGGTGCTTTTCCTGATTATTATCTATTAAAATTAAACAATGCACACATGTTAGTAAGATAACCCAAATCACATTAGCCATACAACACGAGACAAAACTCCAACAAACTGAGTCAGGCAGAGCCTTGACATGCGTTACGGAGCCCTAGATCAATCGGGTAGGGTAAAAAATACGTGATCGGGGGTTATAATACTTACAACGAGGCAGAGCTTCGCTTTTTAGGGGTATAATACCCGAGTATTATGTCTACTAGAGATTTGAGTGAGAAAAAGAAATTGAACGGTTGAAGAATGAGGCCGAAGCCTCAATTTATAGGGCTGATCAAAGGCGGCTCGCAGCCCGCGATGCCCTCCTCTGTCTCTTTCGCGGCCCGCGAGCAGGTTAGGGTAGGTCCTAGCCTTGGTGAATCAACGGTCTAGACTTCACACGCACCTAGTCACGTGACAGCCGGAGGGATTGCCTGGTGTTACTCCGCTGCGCCCCGCGACAGACCCAGGGGACTGGGTTGCGGCCCGCAAGGGACCCTAATATTTGTTTTTATTTGAATTTTATTAATATAAATGTTATTTAGGACCGTTAACGAGTATACGGGGTATATTTAGGGCGTTAGGGGTGTTTTAGGAGGGTTGTTATAAGTCCGAACCCAGTTACACTCTCAGATCTGATCAACAGTCTAAAGTCCTTTGAAATGGATGTCACCAAATGAGAAATGAATCAAGTCGGATACTCGCAGAAAGGTGTTGGGTTGGGTTGGGTTGTGCCAACTTCTCGTTTTTAGTCCATTTTAAATATATTAAAAAGTGATAACGCATTAAATAAATGTAAAGCACGTATAGATTATAAATACAAATGTCTCGAGTATTGGTTGCGCAAATTAATAAGCACTCAAGATTGATGTATAATACAAGTATTGTAACAGGAAGTATATAAAAAGAATTTTATTATGATTAAGATCTCTGATATAAGATTTGAATAAAAAACGAACACGACACGATTACCATTTCCAAAAATAGAAAATACGATTACACTTGCTAAATAAGGAAAAAAATGCGGAGCGTTACACAGTCCACACCCACTTTTCCACCCCGTGCCCCTCGTTGTTAACGGTGTTGTCCACAAGGCGATGGGAATTCCACTAGTGTTGTACCTTACTCCGCGTTGACGTGGCATGTGTTGATTCGACGTGGAGACAAGCCGTTTTAACCCCAACGCTTACTTTTTAAAAATTAAAATGATTTACTTTCTAAAATTCAATTTTTACATCTATAAATACCACACAACACATCTTCACCCCACACCCAAAACCTACACAAGAAGAAGACATGGCAGCCATCCCATGGACACAAGAAGAAGAAATCGCACGTTGCGAGTCATGGGTTGAAGCCTTAAGCCACTACACGCCACGCCGCTGGTCTAGCGGCCCGTTTTGGGGGAGAATTCTACAACACTTCTCGGTCCATAGGTGTGATCACACCCGAACCGTCTACGCCCTATCCTTCCGCTTTAGGACAGTCCACGTCACATGCAACACCACTCTTTTAACCACCACGCTATGTTATAAGGTTCGGTCAACGTGGCGCATAATTCCACCCCCACCACAGCTTGTGGTCATACACATATCCGGCGCTATTGGCTAAGGTGGCAAAGGCATACCGGCCCATACCTGACGACAGCGAAGGGGGTGTTTGGCCTAGCTTTTTTTATCTAAGCTTATAGCTTTTTTAGCTTATTTTTACAAAATAAGAACTAATGGGTGTTTGGTTTAGCTTTTTAAGCTTATGCTTATTAGCTTATATAAGCTAATTCCAAGAAGCTTATGGGAACATGGTTATTTAGCTTATTTGTATAAGCTTATTTGAAGAAGATAGTTTTTTACTCATTTGCCCTCAAATGGTGGATTAGCTCATTACACACAATGATATTATACCCCTTCCCATAATACAAAATAACTTAACAAACAACTAAAGATTAATTATTAATTATTTTACCCACCGTTCAATTATATTAACTACCTGCATCTCTTTTGTATAACTATTGGCAACTAATAAAAGACAAAAAAGAAATAATGCATGCTTTAAATGAATATAAGTGAAAAGATGCATGCTTTAAAGAAAAGATACTTTTGTATAACTAACTGCATCTCTTTTGCATTTAATATTGCACCACTTCTTTCACACCATTTCCACCGATTAGTTTGTCACCACTGTTTGCATTTAGTATTACACCTACCTCATGTGCATTTCTATTAAACATATAGTATAACTTCATTCCATTCAAAATTGAAGCAAACTTCTCTCGTGAAAACTGCAGCCACATTGAAGTTTTATTAAAAGAAGCCAGTTTCATTCTTATGAAAACTGCAGAAAGTTAAGCAAATACGGAGAAAAGATCAACTCTTTTAATCCATCTACCATCTCTCAAACCATTAACTCTTGCCTTAAAAAATCCTATTTATCAAACACCCATCTACCATTTATCAAGCATTCAAAAAATTTGCTTGAAGTGGAGTAATACCAACCTGTTTTCATATACTGAGGTAATTTGTTCTCTTCGTTTTTTTACTTATTGAATTGTTTTCTCTTTGTTTTAATTTTCAAGTCATGGACTTGAACCATGATAATGACGTTGTTGTCATGAAAACTAAGAAAAAGAAAATAAGATCATTATGGACGGATGATACTCATATGATATTTCTTGAGTTATGCTTGAATGAGGTTAGAGTTGGGAACAAGAAAACTGGTTACTTTAATAAATTTGGGTATGAGAATTTGGAAAAGTACATGAAAGAGCGTACTGGGAAAACTTTTGACCACAAGCAAATTAAAAATCATTGGGAAACTATGAAGAAAGAATGGAAGTTGTATGATCGTTTAATGAGACTTGAATCTGGAATTGGGTGGGATCCCGTGAGAAAGACGATTGAGGCATCGGATGAATGGTGGGATGAAAAAATAAAGGTAATATTTTGTTTTTTTAGTTTTTTTTTTATAGTTCATTAAAATCAGTTTTGGTACACATACATTATACTCTTTGACCTTTTTAAAGTTGAAAATTTATGTTGAAAAAATGAAAGTTTGGTTATATCAGTTTTGGTATTATTATGTTGAAAAAATGAAAGTTTGGTTACATCATATTATAGTCAAATTAAGTTGATGATTTTAAGAGATATTTAAACGTTTGTTGGTATTATCAGTTTTGGTATTATTATGTTGAGAAAATGAAAGTTTGGTTATATCATATCATATGTACGTTGCCTCTTTATCAACAAACGTTTAGATACATAAATTTAAATGGCTTGAGTTTTGTACAGGGAGATAAGGACCTTTTCAAGCTAAGAGGGCAAAATTTAGAGATGTATAAGATGTATTACGAGCCTTTATTTCGAGATTGTGTTGCAGTTGGAGATAACACTAAGACTCCTTCTGATTTTGCGAACATGATCGATAAAGATGAAGAGTTGATTGAAGGGAAATGTGATAGTGACGAGATAAATGTGTCCAGTGATGACCAAGAACCTATTTTCTTAGAAAATAGTTTAACCAAAAGGAAGAAGTCTAAGAATGTTTCCTCTTCTCGTTCAACTAAGAGAAAGACTTCAATAACTTCTGCATTTGAGGACAAACTTGAGAATGTTATGCAGACACTATCATCGAGAAGCTCACAATCGTTTCCATCGCAAAACCCGTCACCTTCCACAAAAGAGTGCATGGATATTGTGTTAACCTTTCCTGGTTTTGAAGAAGGTTCAAGGAATTATTGGCACGCACTAGACATTTTCTTGAAAAAGCAAGCTCGTGAAAATTTCATGGTTCCAACAAGTGATGTGGCAAAGATGGAGTTTTTAAAATATCTAATGGAAAAATGATTATGTGTGTTTCCTTAGTGGTTAAAATTTCTATTGGAAAAAAATGACTTCTCATTTATGTGTGTTTTTAGGCTTATGTAGTTTTTAAAACATCTAATGGATAAATGATTATGTTTTAATCTTAGTTGTGTTTATCTATATGTGTGTTTTTTAATAGGATGGATACAGATAGTGACGAAACCGATTGTGATAGAGATGAAGAAAACAAGGCGGAGGAAGAGAAAAATTGGCTCATATTATGTGGTTTAGCCATTGAAGGGATAATAATCAGTCATAAATTGAATAATCCACGTATGCTTTGTCACACATCTTCCCGTACAGGCAATGTCTTTATTCAAGAAATACTTATTGGTCATCCAAGACGTTGTTATGAAAATTTTAGGCTTCACGTACCAGTATTAAAAATGTTATGTTCGGATCTTTCAACGCATTATGGGTTGAAACAAACACGCAATATTTCTGTTTACGAGTCAGTTGGGATTTTCTTGATGACTTTAGCACATGGACTTGGAAATAGATAGGTCCAAGAAACATTTAATCATTCGGGAGAAACTATTCATAGGCATTTTCATCTTGTTTTAAACGCGGTACTTAAGTTAAGTAAATACATTATAAAGCCTAGTGCAAATTACAATGAAGAAGTACCATCAGAAATTATAAATTCTCGTTATTACCCGATGTTCAAGGTAGTCCATATCATATGTTACATATTTAAAGTATACCTTGAAATAATGAACCATCTATGTTTCTCTATGTAGGATTGCATTGGAGCTATCGATGGGACACATGTGAGGGCCTCTGTTCGAGAACAGGAGCAACCAAAATATATTGGTAGAAAAGGATACGCGACACAAAACATAATGGCGGCATGTGATTTTAACATGTGATTTACGTTTGCATGGGCTGGATGGGAGGGGACAGCACATGATACTAGAATTTTCAATGAAGCATTGCGTAGGCCCGAAGTTAATTTTCCACGTCCAATAGGTGGTTAGTACCATTCCATGTTTGCTTAAACCTTATGTTTTGCTTAACTTTTTATATAAGTAATACTATTTATTTTATTCATTATAGATAAATATTACGTTGTTGATGCTAGATATCCAAATACTAGAGGTTATCTTGCTCCATATAAAGGAACCAACATTCGTTATCATCTACCAGATTTTCGTCGTGGAAAAACGATTGCTAGTCGTGCTCCTAGAGGACCTAAAGAGATATTTAACTACCATCATTCATCATTGAGAAATGTCATTGAACGAACTTTTGGAGTATGGAAGGCTAGATGAGAGATATTACAACATATGCATGTCAATTACACCTACGAGACACAAGTGAAGATCGTGCTAGATCTATGGCAATTCATAATTATATTAGAAAAAAAGATACATGTGATGAAGGATTTACCAGGGCGCAACAAGAATCTTACACTTCAAATAATGGTCGAGGATCTAATGACATTAATGAAGTAAATGAAGACACAAGTACACAACGTAGAATAGATGATTTATACATGAGTGCAGTTAGATATATGATTGCAGGAGATCTAACCAAACCAAGATGAATGTTTATTGAATATTAATGTATTTTTGTAGAAGTTTTACGTTATACTCGACATAAATTTATCCAAAGATGATGGAATAACTCATAAAAACAAAGTAGATACATATAAAATATACGTTATGTGATAATATGTAACCATGCCCTTTTTGGTCATTTTACTAATATAAGCTAAATAAAAAAAGCTAACACAAACACTTAAAAAGAGCTTATCAACTTGTAGATTCTATAATCTTACTAATATAATAAATCAAGTGAGAAAATCCTAGGTGTCAACCTAAGAAAGTATCCACGTATGTTTTTGCTGAGGTGTCAATCTCATGTTACTTCTATGCCACTTGTCATTTTTCTGCGTTTTTTTTTTTTTTGTTGAATTTTTGAATTTGAAAGCTGGTGAGAAGAGGTCAAGAACAATTAATGAATGGCAGACCAACTTTCTTTCTCCATTCTCTCTCTACCTGCAATACCTGCAAGTCAAAAGATATGTCCAAAAACCCAAACTTTCCTTTCAAATTTCAAATGCCTTTTTTTCATTTTCGTTCTCTCTCTCCCTCAAATCCAGATCCAACTAAAATTTTCGTTCATTCTCTCCAGGCGATTTTGTAGATTGTGGATCTAGGGTTTCTGGCATCTTCAAGGTGGGTTTATGGCATTTTCAGGTGTGTTTCATGCTTTGATTATAAGAAATCTTTCACTATTCTTTCATCTTCATAATCTCCCACATCTCACAGATCTCACAAAACTTCATCATCAAGAATATCATTCAAGATCTCTCACCAGATGCCGTTTCATGACCAGATCTGTGAGGATTTCACCAGATCGATGAAGGTCTGCAACCCTTGGGGGACGGGAGAGAGTGACGGTGGTCATGATCCGGTTACAGGCTTCTATACGGTGTGACAGTGGTGGTCCTCAACTCATAGATGCAAAATCATCTACAGATTTGATCTTTGCTGCACTTATTCCGTTCCAGTCATTCCAATATTCCAATACAAGGTAATGTTCTTCAGATTAGGTTTAATCTTAACATTATCATCTTATTATTTGAGTTCGATGTTTCATCTATTGAGTTCTTATGTTTCATCTATTGTATAATAAGACTACAAATTGTTTTTTAGACTAACTTGAGAGTTTTACTTCCATCTCACAAGAGGCAAATCCGTATGTCATTTTTTATATAAAATAAAATTCAAGATATGTCGTTTTGCGTGTTTATTTCTGAAATAAATATTATTTTCTACACTTAATACAACTGTTCTTTTGATTATTACAACCTCAAAGTTCAAACATTGATTTCTAAAAGAATCATTGTTTACTTTTGTAGCTTTAGTGGTAATTTTTTTGTTTGTCAGTGTTTGATCGTTCATTAAGATGCTGAAGCACCAAGATATTTTTTTTTTCTTAATTTTAGAGGGGGCGACATCAACCCTTTTTTTATGAATTGAGTTGTTTTGGAATGTGCTTAACCTAACTGGGTTGTATAAAAACTAGCTGGGAACGAGTTAAAGGGGTTGAAAGTTGCTTAAAGTTTGTTGTTAAGTGTACAACCTCTTAAATTAATTCTAATCACATGTAACATGTGTTTGTTTAAGCAGATTAAGGTGAAGAGGGATTTGATGGAAGAGAAATAATTAAAGGACGATGGGGTTATTGAATGGAACAAAGAGTTTTTTGCGGTTTGTGAATTGATGGGGTTTGGAGATGGGTGTTTTCATAGGTGGGAAGTTGCAGTCAAGGTGTTCGATGTAAGTCCTAAACAAACCTTCTGGTTTATATTTTTTATTTTGGTTTTAGGTTAGGACTAAATAAAAGTTCTCTTGGAAAATCTTAAATCACATGAATCAATGTTTGAACTTTGAGGTAAAAAAGCTGTTTTTGATATGGGTATGTTTTTAATAATTTGATATTCAATCTTACTATTTTAATTCCTAATTTTGATTCATGTGCTAAGTAGAGAGGCTAATGAATGAGAAGGAAGAAGAGCTGAACTCGATAATCGAGGAACTGCGACTGAATTACTCTGTTTTACAGGAAAAATTCACGAAAGAAGAGCCGAGAAGTTGGTATGATTCGAATCTTCATTGAATTCGAGTATCTGGTTAGTGATTACTGATATGGTTGATCTTGATTTCAGGCTACAATTGAAGCCTTAGTGGCCGAGAAGAATTCCAGGATGACAGTCGAAAGATCGCAGGCAGCCCTCACTGAAGATGTTGAAAAGGCTTTAAGAGAAAGTTCGAGTTCGAATCAGAAGGTTATCAGAAATGGATCTTGATTTTTTATTGATTTAAACTATGGCCAATAATCTATACCGGCAATTTGACCAATGAGTTCCAAACTTTCAGTTTCGTTTCCAAGGGCGATCCCGCTGGCACAAACTTTCAGTTTCGTTTCCAAACTCACAGAGTTGATACTTTCAAGATTGATCATCTTCATACGAGGTTGCTGCTTGTAAAGTTCTAAACTTTTTTAAATTTTAACTTCAATCTTGTCATGATTCTTATCTGATTTTGGTTTTCTTCGTTATCCTTTTTGAATGATATCATTTTACCGTTTAGTCCCTTATTTATTAAGCATTTTAATGTTGAAATTTATTGTTTTCAAGATTATTTGTGGTGGATGTTCTTTAAAGTTTTCTTCAGATTTATCTTTATTTGTTTGAAAAATGGTGTTTTCAAGATTATTTATTGTTTTCAAGATTATTTGTGGTTGAGAGTAAATTTTTTGTGGGTATTTTATTGTCTCTTAAATAACATTTTTTTTCAAAGATTTGACATGTATTTGTTCTTTAATTTGTGGTTCTAAGATCAAATATTTGACTGCAAAATGGTAATTCTCAAAACCTAAATTGCTTGAAATTATTATTCTTTTTTTTTTGTGAAAAAAATAGTGTTTAAATTTTATGGTCTGATCTTTGGTAAAACAGGGTTAGTATAAGTCAAATCTATGGGAAATTAGGTTTTGAAAGAACAAATTTTTAGTTGGTAATTTGTATGTCTAAAACCTGTAAGAATTATATTGTTTACTCTTTAATTGTACTACTATGTGAAGTGGAAAAAAGCTGTTTTTGAAGCTTAAAATTGGTATTGCTTCAGTACAAAGCAACAATTAGTAAAGTTTTGTTTTTTCTTATAAAGTTCAAATCTTTTTTGTAGTGAAGCTGAGTTTGATGAGCATCTTCAATAAAGATTTTTGCTTGAAGTTTTTCTTCTTCTAGAATTATCAACTTTTTGTGTAAAAAATCGGTACATGATTGCGGTGAAAATCATTAATCATTGGTGTTTATAATTACAGATTCAATAGCTTTGAATGGATTTGAGAATTTGAAATGATGGTAGGAAGCCAGTCACAATTAGTAAAGTTTTGTTTTTTTCTCATAAAGTTCAAATCTTTTTGTAGTGAAGGTGAGTTTGATGAGCATATTTAATAAAGATTTGTGCTTGAAGTTTTTCTTCTTCTAGAATTATCAACTTTTTGTGTAAAAATTCGGTACATGATTGCGGTGAAAATCATTAATCATTGGTGTTTATAATTACAGATTCAATAGCTTTGAATGGATTTGAGAATTTGAAAAGATGGTAGGAAGCCAGTCACAATCAGGTATGGAATTGTTCTTGTATTAATTGTCTGGAAGCTTAATATTCATTTTATGGGTCCTTTAATTCAACACATGGTGATATAGGTTTTTAATGAAATAATCATTAGGGACACATAATATATATAAAAAGTGGAATAAAAGAATGACCTGTTTATTGCTTGAAAAATACATTGATAGTTTGGTGACATTTCAACTTTGTAAAATACTTGTATTGTAGTGAAGGTAGATGAGACCCCTTTATGTTCTCACTTCAAAGTAAAGTCTTCCACTAAAGCTAAAATAGATCTGTGATTGCTATTTGGCTTTTAGATGTTGTTTGCTAGATTTTTGTATGAAAGTTTGATGCTAGATTCCAAAGCTAAAATAGATCTATATGGTGTTTGTAGCCATTGTGATTAAAATGCCATATGCTAATTCATGATTAGAAGAAATTTTGTTTAGTCTGATTATTTCTTTTGTTGTAAATCAGAGTTCAAATGCATCAACACACAAGATTTGTGAAAATAACTCATGACTATTTTAATATTAATCAAATGAAAAACTAAAAAAAAAATTACAATATGACATCAGATTAATTAATTATGTAGTAGGCCAGTACTATTACTTTTGTTGTTTTATGTATTTTTAATAAAGTCTCCACAAAAACATAGAAATATTTTGGTTTTGTGACGCAAATTGTTTACTACATTATCAAGGAAAGAGAAAGAAGAAGACTTTATGGCAATGAAAGGGTGTAAACTCCCTCAAAGACCTAAGAAAAGAGCCAAGATGATTCAAAGAACCTTACTAGCAATGGAGGTAGAAGACAGGTGTGTTATTACTCATGTTCAAGATAACCTCTTTCGTGTTCATGTGAGCAAGAAGAGAGGAAGACACAAAGGAGGTGTCAAACACAGTTCAGATGATACAAGTTCAGGTGTCAAACCTATATCATCTGAACTGTGTTTGACACATTCTTTGTGTCTTCCTCTCTTCTTGCTCACATGATGTCACACCCTGACTTTTGCGGAAGCGTGATTATTGGTGTGACTTCTTAATACCATTGCATACGATCATAACAAAACTATATGATAAAACCAGTAGATGTACATCCATTAATTTAAGTTTAAAACTAGTACAACATAATTGTCTGAAATGTCGATACCAAATTCAAGTTACAAACCATAACATGTTTTAAGGAGTTTAAAAAGACTCAACAAAAGCTTTTAAAACAAACCCGAGTTTAGGACCACGTATCTCGTCCAGGATTAAGATACGTCTCCTAAGCCCTAATGACTTGGATGACATCTTTATTCACAACGCAGCTTAAAAACTCCAACGCCCGCCAGATCCGTTCTAATTCCCTGAAATACATGTAATTTGAAAAATCAACAAAAGTTGAGCGAGTTCATGTGTAAGTGAGTATGTATAAACCTTTGTAATGTGTCTGTATGTATGAAAATCCCTGGTATGTAGCAATTAAGGAAAAAGAGATCACCATTGGGTTGCAAAGCCAATGATATGTGTGAAGTGATGCAGGAAGACTCAAACCTAGCGGATTTGTGCGTCAGGCACTTAGTCACCACCTGGCCCACTCAGCGGACTCAGGAGTGGGGCTCGCTACACCCAAATAGATCTATCACTAATGTCCCTCGGTCCTACAACGAGGATTAATGGCCTCAAGTTTCCGCCTACCCACTCACATGATCTAAGTAGTAAACCCTCCTTAAGCTAACCATACCATGTATAAAAGTCTGTAATGATTGTCGCATGTATTTCACCCCCGAAGTATAAAACTAAAAACAGTAAAGAGCATAGGGGGACATGAACTCACAGTATTGCGTCTTCAGTATGTATAACCCAAGTCTCCTCAGCCAACACGACTACCTACAGTGTACTAACGTCTATTAGACGAACGGGCCGTGCCTTTGCTTAGTATAAAGGTTTTTGAGTTACTTTTCTGATATTATTCCAAGTTATAATAATAATTGTACTTAGTTTTGGAATAATTGTTTACACAATATTTTTGTATTAATACTTCTCAAGTATTTGTATTCGTATTTTCTTCCCAAGGATGGGATATTTTACACTCGTATGCTCGTATTGGAATTTTATTGTTAAGTCCCTTTTAGAGAATATATATTTAACCATATTCCTGTATAAAACCAACCTCCGTTACTCTGTATTTCGTTATAAAAATTATGGCGAGTTTTATGTTTGAAAAACATAGTCTAAAATATGCTAGTAAACACTTGTCTAGAAAATGTTTACTAAGTGTTAGAATTTTCGGAAAATTTCGCCATAGTCTCCTTTGTAAATGGAGGTGTCCATGCTTAATAGCATATCATTTTCTTTTACATATATCCCATAGATCGTTCATAGCCAACCCGACAATTAGACATGCAATAAACTACTTATGTCATTTCAGCTTTATTAATCAAAACTGGACTGTTTTCGAGCATTTTAATAAAATAGTTAACCTTCTCCAAAGATTCTGAAATTTTTACAGAATGTCATATATAATCCAATTTTTATTGTGTAAAAATATCGGGGTCCAGTTCATTACCAATATTTTATAGAAATTTATTTACCGGACTGAAATTAGATTCGTCACTTTCTGACCACAGTTCACGGAGAAATTCATTTAAAATTCATCGTAAGTCCGATTAAAGAAATTCCAGTGGGAGAATTTCTTATACATCAGTGGTCATCTACCGTACAAATTTTATGATCTGAATCTACACAGAATCCATGTTATGATGGAAAATAGGACGCTTATTTTCAGCAGTAAAAATACAGCTTGAGCTGCTGTTACAAAACGGGTCTTTAAAAATAGTAAACGAAGTCCAAAAATTATGATTCCAGTGCCATTAGAACCGTATTTCATAATATCATGTTATAGAATCAAGAAAATCAAATTTTTGTTAAGTTATGACCTGTTTACAGCCAGTTAAAGTTGGCTGAAAGTGCAAATCAGCAAGCTTTTTATAGGTTAAATGTTACTAAAATGCATATATACGATCACCATACTAACTTTTTAATCATGGAACAAGATGAACAAGGGTGTACAAGTAACTTACTACTAGCACAAGGCTAGGGATGATCAAGAGGATAAATGAAGTTGATGAAAGCAAACTAGAGATGTCCTTCAAGTTCCGTGAGCACCGAGCTTCGTCAATCACCTTGTTACACCTTGTGAGGGCCTTGGAATGCTTGAAAGAAAATTGGAAATAGGTGATGTGTGTGTTAGGTGTTTGGCCGTAGCCTTTATGGAAAAGAAGAAGAGATTTTTGTGATGAAGATGGAAAGCTAGTGGATACTTATAACACCAATTGCTTTATTATTCTTTATACAATTTGTCTTAAAAGTGCCAACATGATCTTGCTAAATCCAAGAAAGAGATTAGAGGAATTATTAGAAAGATTTAACAATCTTTGATGTGGGTCTACAAAAGGAACGGTTACTACATGAGGGGGGTTTGTAAATTAAAATGATAAGTAATCTTGGCCATGCTTTTTAAAGATACTTCCATATATTTTAGTCACCAAAGAAAGTAACCAATCTACTAAAATAATAAGATGTAATCTTGCACAAGATATGGAAATATGGTGGATGATTTGTATGGGTCCACAAGGACCGAGAATTTAGTTGGGTGATGAGATGAAGTATTGATAATAGTTATTTATAATCTAAATTGGGTATTGACCATTATATCTTGTGTCCCACATAGTACATACATAATCTATAAAAGATTTAAGCAATATCAAAAGAGATTTAGGAGATTATGGAAAGATTTGTGGTGGGCCATGCTTGACCGGTTTACTTACATGGGAAAGGGGTAAATTCTAACTTAAATTGGTAAGTGGGTGATTTAGTGGAGGGTTAAAGTGTAAGTTATGTCGTAAAGTGTCCTTTATGTAACTTTTAATGACCCTTTTAATTCCCGACACTTAGGAAAGCATACAGGATCATTTTGCCATATTTTTGTAAGTGACTAGCATATTTAAATGCTGAATTTTGTTAATAGATGCAGAATTTGGTATTTAGAGTGGGTTTCAGGCACTTTCCGGCACCTAAACTATCACCTAGTGACGTAGTTTTATGGTCCTCACTCCCCTACACTCCATACTAGTGTAGTACCTTATCCCTGGCTCATACTGGCCATAATAATACTGTCCGTCTAAGTGCGGGCATTGTCAGCATGTTTCTGAATTATCCGTTCAGTGTGTTAACTGTGCTGTGTGCATCAAGTATGTCACTAATGTTTGTGAGCAATAAATGGAGTGACTGTATAAAATATGATGCATATGTATGTATGTATGTATCAGCAATCAGAAAGCAGTTTAATCAACGGTTGTAATTAAGCACAGTCATTAAGCATAAATCAATATTAATTAATTGTACGGCAGCATGCAAATTTGACAGTTGTCACATTCTCCCCCCGTTAAAAGAATTTCGTCCTCGAAATTTGTACTGCCTTAACTCCTTATGGTTACGCCACACGCGTATATGAGTAATACCAAGGTAGATAATCATCAACCGAATCAAACCTTACTCACATCAGGTGAGTCCAAGAATATATAATAACCCGAACCCTATGGTTAAAAGGTATATGCTTTTAGCCTTTGATTTCAAAGGTACAAGACGTAATTGACGTATAGTCTAGTGTAATCCAGCTAGCAGGGGGGTTCCACAAAAGAGGGGTTTTGACTAGTAAGATCCTCAAACGATCGATTGCAATATGCAGACGAGTTTTCACAAACCATAGCATCCGCTACATGAGTTCAAAATCACCAACTTGGAAATGAAAAAGACCTGTCAACTTTCGAATAAATAAATGGTGAGGTTTAGCGTGTTGACATTCATGAATTGTGAAAATACACCAAATGAAGTACAAGCGAATCTGGTGTATCATTATCTTCATTCGTAGTTGCATCAGAAATGTTTAAATGACAAGTCAAACGAAAGTTTATGCAGTTTCGTGTGAAACAGTTGACCATGATTAGCACAAGGTAATGACACCACAAGGTGTTGTAATGACGAGATTCAATAATAGTGGTGACCAAACAAGTTCACCGTGCCCGAAATCAAATGAAAGTGTCCTGAAACAGTCCAAAAATTGGATTTACACAATGTCGTAAGGTTTCTAGTTGAACACGGAACATCAAAGAATCACTGTTTCCGATCGAAGATGAAAAGTAAGTATGTATCGCAAGGCATTCGATCGACCATGAAAGAATCGTTAGGAGGTACATTGTGATATGAAATGAGTCTATGTACCTTTGTCTTAACACACAACTGTGCAGAGTCTGCTTTAATTGAAATAAACAAGACGGATTTAGAGAAAATTAGCAAATAATTTAAATCCGTGTATGAAGTGAGTAACCAAATTAGCGCAAGCTTCAATCTCGTGAAAGTATCACCGCAATGTATCGGAACCAATCCGACGATTTAGTGGAGTCGTAGACCAACCGAATCTACTACGACTCGAAATGAAAAGGTCTTGGCAAAAATATTTGAATATGATGCTCTCAACACATCATCATACAGCGTCTCAAAACGAACACGCAAGGATGGATAAGTTCAAGCAATTGAACTACATTTCAACGTTATCTGACAATCAACATATGTATCAATCAAGGGGAATCTCAGCATGGTTACAAAAATAAGCCATGAATGTATCTTGAAAGAAAAGAAGTTTTAAGAAGTGTGTTGACTTAATAACAACAGAGCCAACAATTACAATGATGTAGGTCATTCGAATCACAAACCAGTAATTTAGATTTAGCAACATAATATTTGAACTTCAATGAAGCGTTTGAAATGAAACCGCATGCGTAGCAGATGGTGCATGCGTAACATGTGAGTTTTGAAACAATGAGTGTTTGCTAAAATGGAGAAACAACCAAGTATTTGAAGCAAATGAGTGTTCACTCTCAGCGAAGAAAATTTATGTGATGCAACTACCATTAAGGGGAGTAGAGATGCAAACATCTACCCGCTAGAAGCAAAAGTGAAGGTTTCGACAAAAGAAATGTAAGTACTTTCTGTTTGGCCAACTGAACTGGTATATACGTCGGATAATGGTGTTTGATTGAGTTGACAGATGTAGTTCCTAAGTAACAGCCCTTACGAGTTTTGACCTGGGTTCCAAAAGTTCTACGTCATGTCTGTTAAATTCACAAAGTTTCGTATTCTGTGTAGCGCTGTCTTGTACATCGTGTAGGAAACACCATTTTGTGTATGTTAAAAAAACAAATTATTGTCCCACAATCTCCAGTATACTTTATTCCCAAATTCACCGCTAATGACATTCGATCATTGATCAGTCGTGTAATAGTAGTTGGATCCTCACAGTTAGCTAGGTAAGAAATTCGTTAGTCCTCAGCAAGAGTTACTGACTCTTGTGGGTTAGCTCGTTCGGATCCTGGTTGTTTGAGGTTCGTATGAAAGCTATCGTCCTTCTTATTGACAAGTGGAATTGGGATTACCCAAAAGGGAATCCTGGTCTGTTATCTTCCTTCTCTATCAACTTCTAAAGCTTTACTGTCAATCCTTGCATCTCCGAAGGTGTTAGTCGCTGGAGTAACTACAAATGCGGCGCCTGGAACTCCAATTGATGCGAAATTCGACTAGTCGTTGAGGAGTTAATTCTGGTAAGTCTTCGGGAAGACTTCATGATATTTTCTAATCACAGGAATATCTTCGAGTTTTGGTTCTTCGGCTCCCTTGTCCCCGACATGAGCCAAGAGAACAACACATCGTTTACGCAACAATTTCCTGTGCCTTCAGGCAATTGGTAGATTGTAGGGGTGTATCCTGCTTCATGAGTCAAGATTGTTCCTTTATTCGCCATCGAGATGCGGACATCAATCTCCGCTCGATCACTTGGAAATTAATCCATCCCAATTACCTCGTCGAAGTTTCCCAACTCAACGGGCAACAGATCAAACGTAAACTTACGCTCTCCGGGTTCTATCTTACCGTCTCTAGTTACTGCGTTGGCTTCCACTAGCTTCACCTAGCTAGTTCCATCGGGTGCGAGTTATCTGACTTAATTGTTACTAAACCAAGTATACTCTCAAACTCTAGAGATGCGAAGCTTAGAATTTGCAACAGTATCTGGCATCACAGATGCATAACGTTGAGTAATATGGAACGTACCGATATCCATGCTTGGATTCCTGGTGTGCTCCCCTAGCTCTGCTACTGAGCTTTTATCCTCGTGTCTGATTCTTCTTCGGGCAGTATTTTCTGAAATGCTTCCTGCTTCCACAGTTAAGACAACCATGAGCACGTTTCTGTCTGTCACTTGTCCTGCCTGGATAATCATCACTGTTGTTGTTCCCTCCGTGATTCTTGCTACTATCTTGGCCTCCTTTTCTATGTTCAGTATCTTGCCTACAAGTTTCTTTAGGATGCCCTCTCTTGCCACAGTTATCACATTTCCCATATTTACATCGCCCGACATGATAGCGTAGACAATTGTCGCACTTAGGTAGGATACCCATGTAGTCTTTTCCCTTTTTGGCCTTCTTCTTGCTACTCCCCCGAGTAACCATCTTGAAATTTACGAGCTTTCTCTTGTTATCCCCAGATGACTCTACATGGGTCTCCTTTTTCTCCTCCGTAGTGGAAAATTCTCCTCGTCTAACTGCTTCTTCAGTGAGCGCCACGCTTATGTTGATAGCCTCGGTGATCGTTGAAGGTTTAGATGTTGTTGCCAGGCTTAGAATCTGAGGTGCCAGTCCCCCGATGAAACGTTCAATCTTCCTAGATTCTGGTTCAACCAAACGCGAAGCAACTTGTGATAATTCGCCAAATCTCTGCACATAGTCGGCTATCTTTGGACCTTCCATTTTCAAGTTCCACAATTCAGTCTCCAACTTCTGGACTTCTGCCCTAGAGCAATATCTTTTACGCATCAGTTCCTTCAGCTCATCCCACGTCAAAGCATACGTAGTAGTCTCGCCCACTGTCTGAACCTGATGGTTCCACCATGACAGAGCCCCATCTACAAATAGCCCCGCTATGTACGTAACCTGATGTTCTGGGGCGCATTTACTTAGTCGCAAAACATAATCCGTCTTCTCAACCCAACGCACAAAAGCTAAGGCACCCCCGGTGCCGTCGAATTCTCGAGGTTTGTGGTCTAAGAACTGCTTGAAGGTGCAGCCTTCGCTGTGTTCGGAGCGAAGGGCCTTGAGTTGTGCAATAGCTTGTGAGATGCGCTCTTGTAGTTCTGCCGCTGTTGTTGGCGGAGGGTTGTTGGTAGCGATGTTCCCTTGTATCAACATCTTCTAAGAAGAAGATTGGTTAAGTTAGGTCTTATTGTCCAGGGAGTGCATATAGTTGTTTAGAGGTCATTTGTACATACACGCATTTGATTTTTATATCAAACAATCAAGTAATAGCAAAGTCATAGCATAACCAAGTAATTTAGGAATTTTGTTCAATGAGAGCATAACAAGTAAGCACGTAGCGTTATAATTATAGCACACACATATAGATCAATAACATGCTTAACGAAGACATAGCGACCGAGCTTTCGTTGGTCATTGGTCACAATGTATTGTCACATGTCTAATGATGATTGGGCCCTCGTTACTCCCTGACCACAATTGTATTGCCTTCCAAAATGTATCACATTAATAGGGACACAGGGTCACCCTACCCTTGTCCATTAACGGTATTACTGTATCAAAATCACATAGTCTGAAGTGGTCTTTAAAAGTCTCCACAATCTCGGCTTGTCATTAGTGTCTTTACCCAAATGTAATGCAATCTGCATAATCTAGAAACCATTATTCCGGTGTCTGAGGTGGGGGAGAAAAGAAAAGCAACTGCTAACATGTGCGAGCTCCTCCCCGAGCTTGTATATACGTCAAAGTAATTAACTGGTCTGTCGCTCGACAGTAAAGAAATGAGTATCAAAAAACCTGGGAAGGGTGTAATAACAGCAGGTAAAAGCGCAAAAGGAATCTTTGATAAACGTGGAGGACCAAAGTAGACTGGTAATGGGGTGACGGACATGGTGTCAGCTCAAGCTCCAAAATTATGCGACTCATATTCCCAAACTGTATCTGATGTTACAGGAGCAACTCATCCTGTGTGTGGCCTCCATATTGTAAGGATCTAACATTAGCGTAGTGTATGATAAGAACCATCGAAATGGCTCATCCAGCGATGTAGAGGTGAGTGTAGCAAACGGTGCGACTTGTGAAGTCGGGAAAAATGCTGCTGTAGTAAAAGAATCGTCATGCGGGTGCTGAACTGGAGTACTCTTTCGGGGTGCGGGCAAGTCCGGAAAGGAAACGATAAGTATGCCAGTGCAATGGGCGTCGGTCTCCATAGGGGAAAAGGAGCAACATCAGCGGTTATGGGTGCAAAAACAGACGTTTCAACCAACAAGGAGATTTTCAGGTGCTGGGTCAGATAATAGGGTGCAATGTCTAGTAAACGAAAAGAAACAGGGTCATGACCAAGTAAAGGTGCAGGTTCAGCAGGTGCAACATCAAGCTGACCCAAAAAGTGCAGAAGCTAGCTCAGGAGCAGGCCCTGGGTCGTGTAACGGTGTGGTGCCTCGAGCATGTGTTAGTGCAGCAGTCATAACGGCGTCGTCATCCGGGTTAGTAGCAAAAAGCGGCAACCTGACCGTCTGTAAGGCCGTAAGTGACGCAGACTGAAAGGAGTCTGAAATCGGGTGTATACTAGAATCAGAGGGTAGCTTGACAACAGGGGTCTCAAAAGGTGAACTTTGTAATAGCGTGCTCGTCAAACTTTCCATCATCATAGGTGTTATCAGAAGGGCCATCAATAACATGCCCATGTCATCATCAATTATTCGTTGAGTAGCCAACCTTCGGAAGGAATGTCCACAGGAGGCGCATTGTCGAGGATTGGAGTCAAGAGGTGCTCTCCACCGAAGTGTCCAAATGGCAAGGCGGTCGTGGACCGAATCAAGAATGACAGGAAGACTCTCGTCAAGGAAACCATCAGCAAGGGTAATTTATCACCAAAGTCTGGCAGCGCGGACGGTTGGAAATTGTCCCCGTCCTTGGTCAGCATGTCAGGGTCACTCTCAGTGTCTGTCGTAAATATCTCCGGCACAGGTATAGTATCATCATCTGTGGCGGTGGCCGTAGGGTCATCAATATCTGACAATTCGTTCCCTGAGGAAGGTGACGTGTGTGCCGGTACATAGTAGTCATAGCATGCATATTTACTGTAATCTTTAACGCTTTGTGTATTGCAAATAAAGACAATTTATAATGTAATCATGTATCCACATATTCGTCCTAGTCTTCCCAAACTATCCCACCCAGTCTCTCAGACTAAACTCCCTAGTCTCTCAGACTAATTCCCTGATCTCCAAGACCAACTCCCTGGTCTCTCTAAGACTAACTTTCCCAGCCTCTAAGACTAAATCCCTGGTCTCTAAGACCAACTCCCTGGCCTCTAAGACCAATCCTCCCAGTCTCTAAGACTAATTATCCCCAGCCTCTAAGGCTGATCCTCCCTCAGCCTCTAAGGCTGAACCTCCCTCAGTCTCTAAGACTGAACCTCCCCAGCTTTTAAGGCTGAACTCCCTCAGTCTCTAAGACTGAAATATAAGTTTTGAAATGTGTATGTGTGCCTTTTGTTTGTAAAAATGTTTGTTCCCTGGATCTGGACGTTTTGTGTATGCAATGAAAAACAAGTTGTGAAAACATTTTCATGAGAGTCCTAATGATCGTAGTCTAGACTCGAGAAAGAATCCTAGTTCGCTACGACCAAAGCTCTGATACCAAGCTGTCACACCCTGACGTTTGCGGAAGCGTGATTATTGGTGTGACTTCTTAATACCATTGCATACGATCATAACAAAACTATATGATAAAACCAGTAGATGTACATCCATTAATTTAAGTTTAAAACTAGTACAACATAATTGTCTGAAATGTCGATACCAAATTCAAGTTACAAACCATAACATGTTTTAAGGAGTTTAAAAAGACTCAACAAAAGCTTTTAAAACAAACCCGAGTTTAGGACCACGTATCTCGTCCAGGATTAAGATACGTCTCCTAAGCCCTAATGACTTGGATGACATCTTTATTCACAACGCAGCTTAAAAACTCCAACGCCCGCCAGATCCGTTCTAATTCCCTGAAATACATGTAATTTGAAAAATCAACAAAAGTTGAGCGAGTTCATGTGTAAGTGAGTATGTATAAACCTTTGTAATGTGTCTGTATGTATGAAAATCCCTGGTATGTAGCAATTAAGGAAAAAGAGATCACCATTGGGTTGCAAAGCCAATGATATGTGTGAAGTGATGCAGGAAGACTCAAACCTAGCGGATTTGTGCGTCAGGCACTTAGTCACCACCTGGCCCACTCAGCGGACTCAGGAGTGGGGCTCGCTACACCCAAATAGATCTATCACTAATGTCCCTCGGTCCTACAACGAGGATTAATGGCCTCAAGTTTCCGCCTACCCACTCACATGATCTAAGTAGTAAACCCTCCTTAAGCTAACCATACCATGTATAAAAGTCTGTAATGATTGTCGCATGTATTTCACCCCCGAAGTATAAAACTAAAAACAGTAAAGAGCATAGGGGGACATGAACTCACAGTATTGCGTCTTCAGTATGTATAACCCAAGTCTCCTCAGCCAACACGACTACCTACAGTGTACTAACGTCTATTAGACGAACGGGCCGTGCCTTTGCTTAGTATAAAGGTTTTTGAGTTACTTTTCTGATATTATTCCAAGTTATAATAATAATTGTACTTAGTTTTGGAATAATTGTTTACACAATATTTCTGTATTAATACTTCTCAAGTATTTGTATTCGTATTTTCTTCCCAAGGATGGGATATTTTACACTCGTATGCTCGTATTGGAATTTTATTGTTAAGTCCCTTTTAGAGAATATATATTTAACCATATTCCTGTATAAAACCAACCTCCGTTACTCTGTATTTCGTTATAAAAATTATGGCGAGTTTTATGTTTGAAAAACATAGTCTAAAATATGCTAGTAAACACTTGTCTAGAAAATGTTTACTAAGTGTTAGAATTTTCGGAAAATTTCGCCATAGTCTCCTTTGTAAATGGAGGTGTCCATGCTTAATAGCATATCATTTTCTTTTACATATATCCCATAGATCGTTCATAGCCAACCCGACAATTAGACATGCAATAAACTACTTATGTCATTTCAGCTTTATTAATCAAAACTGGACTGTTTTCGAGCATTTTAATAAAATAGTTAACCTTCTCCAAAGATTCTGAAATTTTTACAGAATGTCATATATAATCCAATTTTTATTGTGTAAAAATATCGGGGTCCAGTTCATTACCAATATTTTATAGAAATTTATTTACCGGACTGAAATTAGATTCGTCACTTTCTGACCACAGTTCACGGAGAAATTCATTTAAAATTCATCGTAAGTCCGATTGAAGAAATTCCAGTGGGAGAATTTCTTATACATCAGTGGTCATCTACCGTACAAATTTTATGATCTGAATCTACACAGAATCCATGTTATGATGGAAAATAGGACGCTTATTTTCAGCAGTAAAAATACAGCTTGAGCTGCTGTTACAAAACGGGTCTTTAAAAATAGTAAACGAAGTCCAAAAATTATGATTCCAGTGCCATTAGAACCGTATTTCATAATATCATGTTATAGAATCAAGAAAATCAAATTTTTGTTAAGTTATGACCTGTTTACAGCCAGTTAAAGTTGGCTGAAAGTGCAAATCAGCAAGCTTTTTATAGGTTAAATGTTACTAAAACGCATATATACGATCACCATACTAACTTTTTAATCATGGAACAAGATGAACAAGGGTGTACAAGTAACTTACTACTAGCACAAGGCTAGGGATGATCAAGAGGATAAATGAAGTTGATGAAAGCAAACTAGAGATGTCCTTCAAGTTCCGTGAGCACCGAGCTTCGTCAATCACCTTGTTACACCTTGTGAGGGCCTTGGAATGCTTGAAAGAAAATTGGAAATAGGTGATGTGTGTGTTAGGTGTTTGGCCGTAGCCTTTATGGAAAAGAAGAAGAGATTTTTGTGATGAAGATGGAAAGCTAGTGGATACTTATAACACCAATTGCTTTATTATTCTTTATACAATTTGTCTTAAAAGTGCCAACATGATCTTGCTAAATCCAAGAAAGAGATTAGAGGAATTATTAGAAAGATTTAACAATCTTTGATGTGGGTCTACAAAAGGAACGGTTACTACATGAGGGGGGTTTGTAAATTAAAATGATAAGTAATCTTGGCCATGCTTTTTAAAGATACTTCCATATATTTTAGTCACCAAAGAAAGTAACCAATCTACTAAAATAATAAGATGTAATCTTGCACAAGATATGGAAATATGGTGGATGATTTGTATGGGTCCACAAGGACCGAGAATTTAGTTGGGTGATGAGATGAAGTATTGATAATAGTTATTTATAATCTAAATTGGGTATTGACCATTATATCTTGTGTCCCACATAGTACATACATAATCTATAAAAGATTTAAGCAATATCAAAAGAGATTTAGGAGATTATGGAAAGATTTGTGGTGGGCCATGCTTGACCGGTTTACTTACATGGGAAAGGGGTAAATTCTAACTTAAATTGGTAAGTGGGTGATTTAGTGGAGGGTTAAAGTGTAAGTTATGTCGTAAAGTGTCCTTTATGTAACTTTTAATGACCCTTTTAATTCCCGACACTTAGGAAAGCATACAGGATCATTTTGCCATATTTTTGTAAGTGACTAGCATATTTAAATGCTGAATTTTGTTAATAGATGCAGAATTTGGTATTTAGAGTGGGTTTCAGGCACTTTCCGGCACCTAAACTATCACCTAGTGACGTAGTTTTATGGTCCTCACTCCCCTACACTCCATACTAGTGTAGTACCTTATCCCTGGCTCATACTGGCCATAATAATACTGTCCGTCTAAGTGCGGGCATTGTCAGCATGTTTCTGAATTATCCGTTCAGTGTGTTAACTGTGCTGTGTGCATCAAGTATGTCACTAATGTTTGTGAGCAATAAATGGAGTGACTGTATAAAATATGATGCATATGTATGTATGTATGTATCAGCAATCAGAAAGCAGTTTAATCAACGGTTGTAATTAAGCACAGTCATTAAGCATAAATCAATATTAATTAATTGTACGGCAGCATGCAAATTTGACAGTTGTCACACATGAACACGAAAGAGGTTATCTTGAACATGAGTAATAACCTTACGCTCAAAATTTTGGGGTATTAATTGTCATTAATCAATTGTGAAACGGTATCCTTTAGTGTTGTTTTCGCTAAAGTTTGAAACGGTATTGTTTAGTGTTACTCTACCTTCAAGGAAAATCCAAGGAGCAGGTATAATTATAAATTTTCCCTTCAAATTCGTTCTAACAAAACAATAGAAACGTTGTTGATTATGTGATATTTTTTTTTCATTTTTTGTAGCTATGGGAAGGTTTAAAGCTATTGAATGGCTGGAAAGTGTAGTTAGGCCATTGGGGATACCAAAACAACCATCAAACTTTTTGATAGGTTAAAGCTTCATGTTTCCAACAACTAATGGTTGTTCTATCGTAAAGACTTCTGATATGGATCTTAACCATAAACTGTGATTTGAAACCAAATATGGTTTTTGAAACCAAATATTGTGAACCGAACCGATAAACCTGATTTTTTGAAACCAAATATTGATGTTTTGGAGTTTTTTTTTTAGGTTTTGTTAGTAGAATAATGTGTACTCTATGCTGTGATTCAAATTGTTTGTTTACTCACTGGTATGTTATAACTCTTTTGGTGCGAATTTTTCGAATGTTTAAATTGAAGTTTTGGAGTTTTTAGGTTTTGTTAGAATGGATTAGGTTAAATAGGATAATAATGTGTTGTTTATATTGTGATTCATGGTGGAAAACAATGTGATTATTGTAGAAGTTCAACATTGCTATGTTGCAACTTAGTTTCAGTTTGAATCTGTTTGTGTGTTTCCGAGGGCTTTTTTAAGCAAGGCGCATAGTATAAACTCTAACTTTTAGGTGTTGTATCATTTCTCATGCTTCAACCTCAACTTCAGCAAATTCAGGAGGAAGAGTGGAGTATCTTCCAGGCTTCCAAGGACCCCTCCCTTACAACCATAAATATAAACACACACCTTGATTTTAACATGAAATTGCAACTCGAAGGCACATTCATTATTATTGAACTAAACCAACTTTGATAAACCATAAAAAGAAACATTCGAATAATCAAAATGTATGGAAATATGATGTTACATGTAAAAAAGCTTAATTCATACGTTATTTCATTTTGTTGCATTTTCCTTCTTCAGTCATGTTTTTGAGTTGCAATTCGTTTGTAAATACTTCTATCTTGGGTAGTTATTTCAATGAAATGATGTCTCCATTAGAGATTTTTGAAGGACAATTTCAATTTGATAATTTGTGATACAATACTAATTAGCGGTTTACTTGTGCATTTTTAGTGTATGCTTTCTTAGAATTAATATTACTAATAAATACTGTCACACCCGCTCATAGCGGAAACGCAAGGTGTGATCTGTCTGGTTTTCATTGCATAAATATCGATGTACATGAACAAACTATATGAATAAACATACTCCATTGCCATTACATAAGTGTTTCAAAAGATCGCAACATAAGTTATGTACATTGTTTACGAACCATCAAATGAAAATAAGTTGTCATTGTTTCATACATCAAATGTAAGTCTAAAAAATGTCAAGGCTTTGACCACTATATCACCGCAAAGAGGCGGTATATAATAGGCAAACCCTTCAATAGTTGGCATGGAGTATTGATACTTGTTTTCTTTGAACTGAAATCTTTGCATTGGTCCACTAATTCCCTGAAATACATGTAAGTTTGAAAACATCAACAAAAGTTGAGCGAGTTCATGCAGTTTAGCTGTATAAGATGTAACTGTATCAAAACAGTATGTAATATGTATTTGTCTCAATTGTAATTGTATCCAAACTGGATATAAGATGTATCTGTAAAATATGAGATGTATTTGTATCAATTGTAGTATGAAAAGCGTCAATGAAATCGTGATCATTAATGTTTTGCAAGGACATTAATATGTGTGACGAAATAGGAAGCAAACCAACCCTAGACGATTTTAATTGTATCGACACCATGTCGTAGGGCAACAAATGCACTCCTAGGAAAAATGGCCATGAGTGGGGCTCGCCAACACCCATTAGATCTAACCCTTTGTTCCTTGGTCCAAACTGGATTAATGGTGCTTTAGTTATGGCCCTAATTTCTCACATGATCTAAGGTGTTTCATTCCTTGACTTATCATACTATTGTACATGTATTTTCCCCGATAGTTGTAAAGCTTGAAAAACATTTAAATGAATAGGGGACATGAACTCACAGAATTGCGTCCGTGAATAGTAACTAACTGTGATCTGACATACGGTCGTCTTGAACAATGTTGCGACCTACAAATGTCCTTATATTTGTTAGACCCTTCGGTCTTTGTAAATGACCTGAGTATAAGTCTTGTGTCTTGAATATGTGTAAGACTTGTATGTCTTTACTGTTCGTTAACTGTGTATTCGATGAATGAGTTGTTCAAATGTTATATATATATTTTTCACCAAATATATATATATAAACGTTATCTTGTATCTTGTGAGTTGTATAGTCGGATCTAGTCCGCTGAATCTCGTGTCTTATATGTATCAATTGTATAGTTGTGTTTCCAATAATTGTATCATTGGGCCGAGCCCATGTTTTCATGTTATTGGGCTTAAATAGTGCTGGGCCTCAAATAGTGTTGGGCCTCAAATAGTGTTGGGCTTGAATAGTGTTGGGCCTCAAATAGTGTTGGGCCTCAAATAGTGTTGGGCCTCAAATAGTGTTGGGCTTCAATAGTGTTGGGCTTGAATAGTGTTGGGCTTGAATAGTGTTGGGCTTGAATAGTGTTGGGCTTGAATAGTGTTGGGCTTAAATAGTGTTGGGCTTTGGCCCATATGTTTGGTGTTTGGGCTTAGCCCATGAATTTATGTTAAGCCCATTATGAAGATAAGCCCATTAAGAAAAATAAGCCCATTTGTAGAAAAATAGCCCATTTAAGTAAAATAAGCCCATTAAGAAAAATAAGCCCACTAGTAAATATAAGTCTTTCATTTTTATAAAAACATTTTTATAAAAATTCACTAAGTATACTTTTTAGTAAATAAAAACATACTAGTTTTTATAAGTTTATAAACATCCGAAATTTGTTATTGATAGCTTATTTATATTTCGTGTCGAAAAATCGTCTAAACATCGTAGTAACTCTTCGGATTGGCAATTCACTTATGTAGTCGTCCGTCGTTCATTTTGACCATAAATGGTGTCCGATTATTCGAATCGTCCGTAACTCGTTTTAAGGCGTAAATATGTGAAGTCTTGTAGGACTTTTGTTATAAAGTGTTTTGAGTTTAAATGTAACATTAGATACAAGTTTCCTACATTGATATATGTAACTAATACATCAAGTAATATATCACACAAAAATTGTTAAAGTAACCAAATATATATTTTCTAAAAAAAAATATATTTTTTTCTTGTCTTTTATTTTATAAAAACTTTCTTTAACAACCTTTTTAATCTTGTAGAGATTTAACCATATATGTGGTTACTTTATAAAATAAAGTTTTTATGAAAAATGGCCATATAACCTTTGTATTTTTATCTTAACCATGTTTCATAAACATATCATTTTCTTTATCAAATCACCACCAATTTACTCATCATCTTAACTAAACATATGAGACTTTTATAAAATAAAATTTATCAAGATGATTTCCAAACCATGTAGGGTTTTAAACATGATCATTACATATGCTAACTAGTTCAAAAACCAAGTTTAATTCTAGTTTTAACAACTTTTATAAAAATCTCTAGTTGTATGTTACTTTTTATAATCTTGTAAAAGTCTTGTTTTTAAATAAAAACCTTTAATACTTTCACAAGAACAATAGTTATGATCATCCATTTAATCCTTTATGTTAAAAACCCTTTAACATAAACATGTATAATTTTTAGATCATAACTTAAAACATACTCTAACCATTTATTTATCTCATAATCATCATAACAAGATCAAATAAGCATATCACAAGTCTTAAATCACAATATAATCAACATAAATATATCATGATTATTATCTTTGCTTCCTTGTATTTTTTTCATGTTTATTAAGTATGATCTCTTGGTTATTATTAGTAACAATAACAATCATAAACTTAATATATTTGTATAAAAAAATAGATATAGAAGCTTACTTCTAGCACTAGGCTAGGGATGATCTTAGAAGATTATTAAGACTAAGAAGATGATGATCTTGTTGGTAGAACACTTTTGTATGGATGAAAACCCTTCCTTTTACTTCCAAAAGCCTTAGATCACCTTATGTTACTTGGAAATCCATGTTGATCATGAAGGAGGTAATAAAAATAATTGGGTTTTTTGAGGGTGTTCTTGGTAATATGGATGAAGATGATGAGAGAGTTCTTAGATGATGAAAGATGATAGAGTAAAGTGTAGTAACTTAGTGATTAAGTGTAGAAATTAATCACCATTCACATCCACTTGTAAAATAAGAAATATCTAGATATTTACCAAAAAAAATAAGGTGTGGGACCCCTTTAAAACCGTTCACAACATGGGGGGGGGGGGGTCTTGAATTGTTGAAATGTTATTAAGTGTTTAAAGTGTTAGAAACTTTTAGCAAAGTTTAGGTGTTTAAATGTTTCAAGTGTATAAATGTGTTAAGAAGGTGTTAAGTGACCATTACTAGTCTAATATGATCTAAATAATATTAGATGGTCACTAAAAAAAAGATCCGACATTGTTCGGATATTCGTTTCGAATTGTTTCGGTTAGACGTTATTTGAACGCTAAGTTGTGTAACTTGTGTGAATTGATGTAGTTATTGGTTCGGATGATACCCTGTTATTGAGAATTTCATCCCGAAATTCAAGCTGAGTCATCCTTTGCAGGATTGTTCTCAAACAGGTGAGAGTATTTGGCTTTGATTTGGTCTTCACGTTCCCAAGTATATTCGGGTCCGTGTCGAGAGTTCCAACGAATTTTTACTAATATGTTACGACTCCTTTGTATTTTCTGGACCTTCCGGTCCATAACCTTAATAGGTGCTTTGTGAATTGGAGTTTGTCATCAATGTGAATTTCATCTGAAAGAATGATAACGGTTGCTTGTGTTGGACTCTTTTTAAGATTCGACACATGAAACGTGTCGTGCACACTGCTAAGTTCATCTGGTAACTTCAACTTGTAGGCAACAGTGCCAATCTTTTCTAAGATTTCAAATGGTCCAATGTAACGTGGGTTAAGCTTTCCACGTTTACCGAACCTCGATACGCCTTTCCAAGGCGAGACTTTCAACAAGACTTTGTCTCCATCCTCGAAAGATAATGGGTTTTTGTCTTTTATCTGCGTAGCTATTTTGTCGATCGCGAGCCGCCTTGATACGGTCTCGGATCTGAAAATTTTTATCCGTAGTCTCTTGGACTAATTCCGGACCAATTAATTGACTATCGCCAGTTTCTGCCCAAATAGCAGAGAGCGACACTTTCGACCATAAAGAGCCTCAAATGGTGCAGCTTGTATACTAGTATGGTAGCTGTTATTGTAGGAAAACTCAACTAAAGGTAGATGAGTATCTCAATTGCCGCCTAAATCCATAACACATGCACGAAGCATATCTTCGAGTGTTTGGATTGTCCGTTCGCTCTGGCCGTCAGTTTGTGAATGAAAGGCCGTACTTAGATTCAAATGAGATCCAAAGGCCTGTTGAAATGATTTCCAAATTCTAGAAACAAAATGAACGTCTCGGTCCGAAATGATTGAAATAGGCACTCATGACGAGCCACTATTTCTTTGAGATAGAATTCCGCTAGTTTCTCAGTATTATCCTTCTCCCGAATCGGTAAGAAGTGTGCGGACTTTGTTAGTCTATCGATGATTACACATGTCATGTAGTGACCTCTTGAGGTCCTGAGTAACTTCGTAATGAAGTACATCGATATTTGTTCCCATTACCAAACGGGAATCTCGGGTTGTTGTAACAAGTCCAAGGGATTTTGCTACTCGACTTTGACTTTCGCGCAAGTCAAGCATTCTCCGACATAAGTCGCGATATTACTTTTGAGGTTAGGCCACCAATAGTATTCTTTCAACACTTAGGCCTATGTGCTTCCTCAAAATATCATCTCGAAGGCCGCCAAAGAATAGAACCCAATTTCGACTCATAAGGTATAAAGTTCCATCTTCTTTACACTAATTGTTCCTTCATGCCTCGAAGTGTTTCTGCTTGAATATGCTCTTCCTTGAGCGCTTGTGAATCATCTTCTCTAATGCTTGAACTCTCAGTGTTCTAACGCGCTCCTTGCGGCTCAAGGCATCTGCTACAACGTTTGCCTTGCCCGGATGGTACTTTATTTCACAATCATAGTCGTTCAACAATTCAACAAACATCGTTGACGTATATTTAATTCTTTTTGGTTGAATATGTGTTGAAGACTTTTATGATCCGTGAAAATAATGCATTGAGTACCATATAAATAATGTCGCCATAATTTTTTTAAAGCGAATACCACCACGCCTAACTCAAGGTCGAGAGTGGTATAGTTCTTCTCGTGAACTTTTTAATTGGCGCGACGTGTACACAATAACTTTTTTTTACGTTGCACGAGTACGCAACTCAATCCTTGATGCGAAGCATCATAGTCTACAACAGAATCATCGGTATCGTCGGATAATGATAAGATTGTAAAATGCTATGCACCAATCTTAAGAATAAGTTGTAATGTTATATCTTGTTTTTCAATTGGGGCGAATTTATTGTCTTTATGGGTGAGGGAGGTTAGCAATTGAGTAATTTACAAAAAAAAAAATCTCAATAGATCTCCGATGATATCACGCTAATACCAAAAATTGTCGGACTCCAGTTGGGGTCTTGGACGCTTCCCAGTTCTTAATTGCTTCGATCTTAGCTGGGTCTACTTGAATGCCTTTCTCGTTCACTACATGCCTGAGGAAATTTATTTCGCGAATCCAAAATTCGCACTTGGAAAATTTTGCGTATAGTTTCTCCGTCTTTAACAAGTCTAAAATGGTTCTCAAATGTTGCTCATGTTCATCAGTCGATCGAGAGTACATCAAAATGTCGTCAGTAAACACTATGACAAATTTGCCGAGATACGGCTTGCACACACGATTCATTAAATCTATGAAGACCGCTGGTGCATTTGTTAAACCAAAAGAGGCATAACGAGAAACTCGTAATAACTATAACGAGTTTTAAAAGCCGTTTTCGGTATGCTTTCCTCTTGAATTCGTAACTGATGATACTTCGATCGTAAGTCTATCTTAGAGTAGAAGCTAGAACCTTTCATAAACCATTTGAGTTAGTTGGAAATTCATTTGTAACATGGTTTAGAAATATGAATTTTCGTTCATCGAAATGTTGTGCATTTTTGCAAAACTTGCATGTCTTTCCACCCCCAAAACCTTTATAAAGATGTATAGTGGTAAAGAGTGGGGGTTATGAACTCACAACATCCTTATTCGGTCAACTACAAGGTTCAGAAGGTGCTAATCGACATGGAGATTTGGCTATGGGTGCGGCTCCCGGTACCGAGTCGATGTGAAACTCGACTTGTTGATATGGTGGTAGTCCTGGCAAGTCTTCAAGAAAGACTTCAGGAAATTATTTTACCATAGGAATATCTGTCAGCTTCGGCCCAACGGCCTTCTTGTCTACAACAAGTGCTAGATAGGCAATACAACCTTTCTGTAAGCACTTATGTGCTTTCATGCCATTGATGATCCGCAATGGGGTGTCGCGCTTCTCTCCATGTATCACAAGTGTCTCTTCGTTCAGTAGTGGTAGGCGAATGATCTTCTCGTGACATAAGACTTTGGCTAGGTTATCGGATAACCAATCCATGTCAACCACTACTTCAAAAATACCCAACTAAATGGGTAAGAGATCGATATTGAATTTCAGCTCTAGACTCGACTAGTTTACTTTTTGCCAATTCTATAGAATGAGGAGACGTCTAGCTTACTTGACTCTAGGCCAAGTACATTTTTAAATTCTGTGTGGCGAGCACTTCACTGTATAGTTTTAGGAACCCTATGTTTAAATGTAGGATAACCCAATCCATATGTTTAGATGTAGGATAACCCGATCCATATGTTTAGTTGTTGGATAACCCAACCATATGTTTAGATGTAGGATAACCCGATCCATATGTTTAGTTGTTGGATAACCCAACCATATGTTTAGATGTAGGATAACCCAATCCCTAATTGTAGCTAGGACAATCCCGTCCCTAGCCATGAAACTCATGTATGTGAAATGTTGAGATGAAGCTAAAATAGCCAATTGTATAAAATAACATGGATGTAAAATGTTGACGAATAGGATACATACCGGTGGTCCTTAATGATTTGATATGTCTCAGCTAATTCCCCATTAGCTAACTTGATATAGTAATGTGTGTCCAACATGACTCTAATTCGAGTATATGCTTAACATTTAAAAGCAATAGCTAAGCTCGGTGTTGGTATTAATAGAATTGATACATGATGATCGTAGAGTGTACGTACTCATGACTTCATTTCTCTCATGGCGAGAGTTATTGTTTGAGTGATCGAGGTAGGGAGGGATGATGCGGTTATGCTTCGGATCTCCAAGGCTAAACCTAAAATGTAACACTCAGTGTGTTTGAATTCGGGTGTTACCCATTATGGAACAACCTTTGAGATATCGTGAAAGCATCAAGTGTAACCAACAATATTAGCTCCAGTTATGATCGAATTCTTTTATAAAATCATATGAAAATAGATATGAAAATCAGATGATATAAAAGAATGATGTATGGTTAAATAAATAACCAATAAAAATGTAGTGTATAAATATATCATGTCTTGAAATAGAATATTATGTCTTGTGTAGAGGATGTCGCGCTTGTGCAAAAATGTCATGTCTTGTCTTTGTCGAAGAGATTTGAATAACACCACGATATGCAATATAACATAAGCACTTATATATAGGAAGTACCAGCGGCGTATCCACCATGCTTTTATCATATTACACACGTCTCATCACTTACAAATAACCACCAAAAATGTCTTGTGTATACCAACGTCAAATGACATGTATAACAATGTCTTGCGTAACAATGTCATGTATAAACCACGTCTTGTGTAAAAGCAATAGTTTTCAACACATAACTTTTAACTTAAACAATTGATTCTTTTGGCGCCATGATCTTTTTAATACTCAATATTAAAAGAATCTAGACATATATATTTGGATAAATATAGTCTATCATGTGCCCAAGAATGAAGAATACAATCAATCGGTCATGGAAACCTCAAGACCGCATTGTTCATACATGTTTGAATAAATGATAATGTGGATAACCAAAACCAAAAGGTGTAATGCCTCTTGCGTGTATTGGTCATATGTTTTAATGGAAAAAGAAAAAAAAAATTCGTTGAGGAGGGGAAACCAACCAGTGGTCTTCGTCTATATAATATGTATTCCCTACTCTATGGACCTCGATCATCCTAAGTATAGAAAATCCTTTGTCTTACTTGTCTATGTGACAATTATGGTAATAGTGCTTGAGTTTCACAAGCTCTAGCAAGATTATTAGAATCTACAAAAATGTCGAATAGAATGCAATGAGGGAGTTGCAGCATGGCTCATGCCATACCATTCATTGGGAAAAGACAAATGTCAAGCGACGGAATTTATTGTATCATTTCCAATAAATATGATAAGGTGGAATATGATAACGTAAGGTAAGGTAAAGTAGGGTAAAGTGTCATAGACACCATGGAACCAACCCATGTTCAATAATTTCGAGAATGTTGAGGAAAATCCTCCATGAGTGGATAACAAGCTTTGTTTGTTTAAATGACTAGTCTCAACTGAATCGTGATATAGATCGAATGTTAGGTGTGAACAAATACATGTCGTTTTCCTGTATTGTATTGTATTGTATTGTATTGTATGGTGTTATACTAACCACCTCAGTTCGTGTCCTAATAGATAAGAAAAATTGAATCTCAAGTAATAACTTAAGAATTTTGAACGAATAGTGATCATTAGCTTGGCCCGCAGAGTCCACCAGAATTCCCATGCACTACAAGTTGTTATTACGTAGGCCTCCGTAATAATAAATTGCCTTGCATGGTCACCCTAGCGTTCTCTCGTACAAAACAGCCGATCAGTCAGATGAGGGACACTATTGTCTATATACCTTCAACATAGGAGGGACCTTCGTGATAGATCACGTGTCAACGTCCGTTTTCATTACTCACAAAACAGCACAGCGTTAGATGGAATAGAAATGGAAAGAATCTGTAACAATAACAACTGAAGGGGCACCTTCAAGATGAGTACTTCATCTTCCTTGTAGGGACAAGAGTATATCAACCTTGATTAGTATGAGTCACAGGGATCTCGTCCCACTAATGGAGTTGTTGTCCAAGGTTACCACCTTCGCCTCGTCGTCATTATCATGGTCAGGCATCTCAGCATTCGCGAGAAAGCAACCATATTTTACGGAATTAAGTTTAAGATTTCACTTAGGAATCATGTTCTCCATAAGCTCCGCAATAGACATGAGGTCGATATTTTCACCATGTGAGTAAAGAATAATAATAGAGTTTGAAGTCGAAGGTATTTTGTTCTTGGCAAAATATTTCATGCAACATATATATGAACAACCTATATATATAATCATGTAAAATCCTATCAATCAAGGATTTCTATCTTGTATAAGCTGAACTTGTAAACTGTTTATAATGCATAAACTGATAATGTAATGTATTGTGGGCACATAGTCTATTAATGTATTGTGTCTGTTTCTCATAGACTTCACCCATGGAAATGTCCTCGCTTGATTTATGTGAAATGAATTTTTGTTGTAGTGGACATTGAAAAATGTTTATAATTACAGATTCAATAGCTTTGAATGGATTTGAGAATTTGAAATGATGGTAGGAAGCCAGTCACAATTAGTAAAGTTTTGTTTTTTTCTCATAAAGTTCAAATCTTTTTGTAGTGAAGGTGAGTTTGATGAGCATATTTAATAAAGATTTGTGCTTGAAGTTTTTCTTCTTCTAGAATTATCAACTTTTTGTGTAAAAATTCGGTACATGATTGCGGTGAAAATCATTAATCATTGGTGTTTATAATTACAGCTTCAATAGCTTTGAATGGATTTCAGAATTTGAAAAGATGGTAGGAAGCCAGTCACAATCAGGTATGGAATTGTTCTTGTATTAATTGTCTGGAAGCTTAATATTCATTTTATGGGTCCTTTAATTCAACACATGGTGATATAGGTTTTTAATGAAATAATCATTAGGGACACATAATATATATAAAAAGTGGAATAAAAGAATGACCTGTTTATTGCTTGAAAAATACATTGATAGTTTGGTGACATTTCAACTTTGTAAAATACTTGTATTGTAGTGAAGGTAGATGAGACCCCTTTATGTTCTCACTTCAAAGTAAAGTCTTCCACTAAAGCTAAAATAGATCTGTGATTGCTATTTGGCTTTTAGATGTTGTTTGCTAGATTTCTGTATGAAAGTTTGATGCTAGATTCCAAAGCTAAAATAGATCTATATGGTGTTTGTAGCCATTGTGATTAAAATGCCATATGCTAATTCATGATTAGAAGAAATTTTGTTTAGTCTGATTATTTCTTTTGTTGTAAATCAGAGTTCAAATGCATCAACACACAAGATTTGTGAAAATAACTCATGACTATTTTAATATTAATCAAATGAAAAACTAAAAAAAAAATTACAATATGACATCAGATTAATTAATTATGTAGTAGGCCAGTACTATTACTTTTGTTGTTTTATGTATTTTTAATAAAGTCTCCACAAAAACATAGAAATATTTTGGTTTTGTGACGCAAATTGTTTACTACATTATCAAGGAAAGAGAAAGAAGAAGACTTTATGGCAATGAAAGGGTGTAAACTCCCTCAAAGACCTAAGAAAAGAGCCAAGATGATTCAAAGAACCTTACTAGCAATGGAGGTAGAAGACAGGTGTGTTATTACTCATGTTCAAGATAACCTCTTTCGTGTTCATGTGAGCAAGAAGAGAGGAAGACACAAAGGAGGTGTCAAACACAGTTCAGATGATACAAGTTCAGGTGTCAAACCTATATCATCTGAACTGTGTTTGACACATTCTTTGTGTCTTCCTCTCTTCAAGGAAAATCCAAGGAGCAGGTATAATTATAAATTTTCCCTTCAAATTCGTTCTAACAAAACAATAGAAACGTTGTTGATTATGTGATATTTTTTTTTCATTTTTTGTAGCTATGGGAAGGTTTAAAGCTATTGAATGGCTGGATAGTGTAGTTAGGCCATTGGGGATACCAAAACAACCATCAAACTTTTTGATAGGTTAAAGCTTCATGTTTCCAACAACTAATGGTTGTTCTATCGTAAAGACTTCTGATATGGATCTTAACCATAAACTGTGATTTGAAACCAAATATGGTTTTTGAAACCAAATATTGTGAACCGAACCGATAAACCTGATTTTTTGAAACCAAATATTGATGTTTTGGAGTTTTTTTTTAGGTTTTGTTAGTAGAATAATGTGTACTCTATGCTGTGATTCAAATTGTTTGTTTACTCACTGGTATGTTATAACTCTTTTGGTGCGAATTTTTTGAATGTTTAAATTGAAGTTTTGGAGTTTTTAGGTTTTGTTAGAATGGATTAGGTTAAATAGGATAATAATGTGTTGTTTATATTGTGATTCATGGTGGAAAACAATGTGATTATTGTAGAAGTTCAACATTGCTATGTTGCAACTTAGTTTCAGTTTGAATCTGTTTGTGTGTTTCCGAGGGCTTTTTTAAGCAAGGCGCATAGTATAAACTCTAACTTTTAGGTGTTGTATCATTTCTCATGCTTCAACCTCAACTTCAGCAAATTCAGGAGGAAGAGTGGAGTATCTTCCAGGCTTCCAAGGACCCCTCCCTTACAACCATAAATATAAACACACACCTTGATTTTAACATGAAATTGCAACTCGAAGGCACATTCATTATTATTGAACTAAACCAACTTTGATAAACCATAAAAAGAAACATTCGAATAATCAAAATGTATGGAAATATGATGTTACATGTAAAAAAGCTTAATTCATACGTTATTTCATTTTGTTGCATTTTCCTTCTTCAGTCATGTTTTTGAGTTGCAATTCGTTTGTAAATACTTCTATCTTGGGTAGTTATTTCAATGAAATGATGTCTCCATTAGAGATTTTTGAAGGACAATTTCAATTTGATAATTTGTGATACAATACTAATTAGCGGTTTACTTGTGCATTTTTAGTGTATGCTTTCTTAGAATTAATATTACTAATAAATACTGTCACACCCGCTCATAGCGGAAACGCAAGGTGTGATCTGTCTGGTTTTCATTGCATAAATATCGATGTACATGAACAAACTATATGAATAAACATACTCCATTGCCATTACATAAGTGTTTCAAAAGATCGCAACATAAGTTATGTACATTGTTTACGAACCATCAAATGAAAATAAGTTGTCATTGTTTCATACATCAAATGTAAGTCTAAAAATGTCAAGGCTTTGACCACTATATCACCGCAAAGAGGCGGTATATAATAGGCAAACCCTTCAATAGTTGGCATGGAGTATTGATACTTGTTTTCTTTGAACTGAAATCTTTGCATTGGTCCACTAATTCCCTGAAATACATGTAAGTTTGAAAACATCAACAAAAGTTGAGCGAGTTCATGCAGTTTAGCTGTATAAGATGTAACTGTATCAAAACAGTATGTAATATGTATTTGTCTCAATTGTAATTGTATCCAAACTGGATATAAGATGTATCTGTAAAATATGAGATGTATTTGTATTTGTATCAATTGTAGTATGAAAAGCGTCAATGAAATCGTGATCATTAATGTTTTGCAAGGACATTAATATGTGTGACGAAATAGGAAGCAAACCAACCCTAGACGATTTTAATTGTATCGACACCATGTCGTAGGGCAACAAATGCACTCCTAGGCAAAATGGCCATGAGTGGGGCTCGCCAACACCCATTAGATCTAACCCTTTGTTCCTTGGTCCAAACTGGATTAACGGTGCTTTAGTTATGGCCCTAATTTCTCACATGATCTAAGGTGTTTCATTCCTTGACTTATCATACTATTGTACATGTATTTTCCCCGATAGTTGTAAAGCTTGAAAAACATTTAAATGAATAGGGGACATGAACTCACAGAAATGCGTCCGTGAATAGTAACTAACTGTGATCTGACATACGGTCGTCTTGAACAATGTTGCGACCTACAAATGTCCTTATATTTGTTAGACCCTTCGGTCTTTGTAAATGACCTGAGTATAAGTCTTGTGTCTTGAATATGTGTAAGACTTGTATGTCTTTACTGTTCGTTAACTGTGTATTCGATGAATGAGTTGTTCAAATGTTATATATATATTTTTCACCAAATATGTATATATATATAAACGTTATCTTGTATCTTGTGAGTTGTATAGTCGGATCTAGTCCGCTGAATCTCGTGTCTTATATGTATCAATTGTATAGTTGTGTTTCCAATAATTGTATCATTGGGCCGAGCCCATGTTTTCATGTTATTGGGCTTAAATAGTGCTGAGCCTCAAATAGTGTTGGGCCTCAAATAGTGTTGGGCCTCAAATAGTGTTGGGCTTCAATAGTGTTGGGCTTGAATAGTGTTGGGCTTCAATAGTGTTGGGCTTGAATAGTGTTGGGCTTGAATAGTGTTGGGCTTGAATAGTGTTGGGCTTAAATAGTGTTGGGCTTTGGCCCATATGTTTGGTGTTTGGGCTTAGCCCATGAATTTATGTTAAGCCCATTATGAAGATAAGCCCATTAAGAAAAATAAGCCCATTTGTAGAAAAATAGCCCATTTAAGTAAAATAAGCCCATTAAGAAAAATAAGCCCACTAGTAAATATAAGTCTTTCATTTTTATAAAAACATTTTTATAAAAATTCACTAAGTATACTTTTTAGTAAATAAAAACATACTAGTTTTTATAAGTTTATAAACATCCGAAATTTGTTATTGATAGCTTATTTATATTTCGTGTCGAAAAATCGTCTAAACATCGTAGTAACTCTTCGGATTGGCAATTCACTTATGTAGTCGTCCGTCGTTCATTTTGACCATAAATGGTGTCCGATTATTCGAATCGTCCGTAACTCGTTTTAAGGCGTAAATATGTGAAGTCTTGTAGGACTTTTGTTATAAAGTGTTTTGAGTTTAAATGTAACATTAGATACAAGTTTCCTACATTGATATATGTAACTAATACATCAAGTAATATATCACACAAAAATTGTTAAAGTAACCAAATATATATTTTCTAAAAAAAAATATATTTTTTTCTTGTCTTTTATTTTATAAAAACTTTCTTTAACAACCTTTTTAATCTTGTAGAGATTTAACCATATATGTGGTTACTTTATAAAATAAAGTTTTTATGAAAAATGG
This sequence comes from Helianthus tuberosus, assembly GCA_030545235.1. Taxonomy (NCBI): domain Eukaryota; kingdom Viridiplantae; phylum Streptophyta; class Magnoliopsida; order Asterales; family Asteraceae; genus Helianthus; species Helianthus tuberosus. The sequence continues at coordinate 64,426,058 of CM060420.1, forward strand.
CCATATAACCTTTGTATTTTTATCTTAACCATGTTTCATAAACATATCATTTTCTTTATCAAATCACCACCAATTTACTCATCATCTTAACTAAACATATGAGACTTTTATAAAATAAAATTTATCAAGATGATTTCCAAACCATGTAGGGTTTTAAACATGATCATTACATATGCTAACTAGTTCAAAAACCAAGTTTAATTCTAGTTTTAACAACTTTTATAAAAATCTCTAGTTGTATGTTACTTTTTATAATCTTGTAAAAGTCTTGTTTTTAAATAAAAACCTTTAATACTTTCACAAGAACAATAGTTATGATCATCCATTTAATCCTTTATGTTAAAAACCCTTTAACATAAACATGTATAATTTTTAGATCATAACTTAAAACATACTCTAACCATTTATTTATCTCATAATCATCATAACAAGATCAAATAAGCATATCACAAGTCTTAAATCACAATATAATCAACATAAATATATCATGATTATTATCTTTGCTTCCTTGTATTTTTTTCATGTTTATTAAGTATGATCTCTTGGTTATTATTAGTAACAATAACAATCATAAACTTAATATATTTGTATAAAAAAAATAGATATAGAAGCTTACTTCTAGCACTAGGCTAGGGATGATCTTAGAAGATTATTAAGACTAAGAAGATGATGATCTTGTTGGTAGAACACTTTTGTATGGATGAAAACCCTTCCTTTTACTTCCAAAAGCCTTAGATCACCTTATGTTACTTGGAAATCCATGTTGATCATGAAGGAGGTAATAAAAATAATTGGGTTTTTTGAGGGTGTTCTTGGTAATATGGATGAAGATGATGAGAGAGTTCTTAGATGATGAAAGATGATAGAGTAAAGTGTAGTAACTTAGTGATTAAGTGTAGAAATTAATCACCATTCACATCCACTTGTAAAATAAGAAATATCTAGATATTTACCAAAAAAAATAAGGTGTGGGACCCCTTTAAAACCGTTCACAACATGGGGGGGGGGGGGGGGTCTTGAATTGTTGAAATGTTATTAAGTGTTTAAAGTGTTAGAAACTTTTAGCAAAGTTTAGGTGTTTAAATGTTTCAAGTGTATAAATGTGTTAAGAAGGTGTTAAGTGACCATTACTAGTCTAATATGATCTAAATAATATTAGATGGTCACTAAAAAAAAGATCCGACATTGTTCGGATATTCGTTTCGAATTGTTTCGGTTAGACGTTATTTGAACGCTAAGTTGTGTAACTTGTGTGAATTGATGTAGTTATTGGTTCGGATGATACCCTAATGTATCCACACATGAATTCTATGTTAAATAATATTTTTACATGTCGTAAAATATTAGAAAGCTGATTTCTGCAAAATTTCTGCGAAAAAGTGTAGAAATCGTCGCTTTTAGTGCTTTTCGGCAGTTTTCGGGCAGTTTTTGGTGCTACCGGACATTGGTAATATATTAAACCAAACCCTTGTATTCCCATATAGGGTTTAATGTATATTTGATGTTGGACTTTTGTCTAAGTCCTAAAGATGTAATTTAGATGGTTTATGCGGAACCTGAGTTCTCGTCAGCACACTAGTTTACTAGGTACTACTCTAGTTGTTTCGATGCATTGTTTACACTATTTCAAATGTAACCAATAAAAATGAATAATGTGCATCATAAATGAGTGTTCTAAGATGTATATCATGTAATCAAACAATTCGGATATTCAAAACACATATTTGTAATTCATTGTTTTAAATGTTCGTAAATTACCAGAAAGTGGCAGTTGTCACAAATACTATATTGAATTATTTTTTATAGATATAAAAAATTACGTTTTTTTACTTTTACTTTTCAAATCATATTGCTAGAACTTCACTCAACCCTATGTTGGGAAGTTGCAGTCCCACTTCCTAAGATAGGGTTGAGTGAAGCTCTAGCCATATGATTAGAAAAGTAAAATTAAAAAAATTTATGTGTGATGAGTGTGTACGATTAAAGAGAGGAAAAATACAATAAACATATTCGAACCCTATCTACAAATCGTCTTTTATGAGGTATGTAACCCGTTATTTACTGTTAAATTTCGCAATCTAGGTTGTTTTGCGACATGAGTAGTTTGATTTGGGGTGTTCAACTGTTCAAGAATATTTCAGTTGTAGTGATGGAAATATCATTATTCATTAAAGTTTATTCGTAATATGATCGTACCAAATGAATGGAAACAATTTTGTAATATTAAACATATCTAAAATAATTCGAAAAAAATGAAGTTGTACCAAAATTCGTCATCTATTATAGACATCACGATCACAAGACTAAGGTTTAATAAATCATACGATGTGTATTACTATTAAGCATAACATAAAAGATGAAAATTAGTTAAGCTATTGTACCCAAAAAGACCAAATAACCACGCATTTACATGGTAACCTACATTTACACAAGTAGGTTTATAATAACAACCCACCTAGGACTATAAAGCCCAACCAAAAAAACTACACATAGTGTTTATAATAACATCCAAATGACCATTTCCCACAGTTCATAGTTCATGTACGCTTTGTCCAAAGCTTTTACCACTTCCCACTTCTTACCAAAACCTCTTTAGCTTGTATCTTACCCTTGCCTTTACCCTTCACAAAAAAAGTCATAACTATTAATGTGTAAAAGTTTAATAACAAGAATAATAAATAATTTCTTAAAAATAAAGCACATGATGTACTTACCACGTCATCTTATTTGAAAACGATTTCAGTGCCAGTCTCTGCATTAAAAACAGAAACTTCAAAGTTTTTCAAATCAAGCATTGTAAAAACCAAGTATGGTTCGTTCTCCAAAGGCACGTCCTCAACCAGTTTACGCCATCCATCTCTGAAACAACAACAATGCGAACATGCTTCCAACTTGACATTCCAAAATCTTTCTCCAATATATACCGTTGTCATTTCACCCTTGTAGTTTTTACCATAAAAGTTCTTCCAAAATGTATGAGGCATAAGCTATAAAATAAATTCAAAAAATCATTAGTAGAGAATTAGAAAATATTAGACAGTTGTTAAAAATGAGTACTGAACTAATATAAAGTCACTTACAGAAATTTCTGGTACAGTTTTTTGTTGTGTTGTAAAATAAGAGTTTTGACACACATATTCTTTGAACCATGAAACATTGAATGTGTATGGCCCGGTGGCTGTTATCAACACTCCATCATTTAATTTCAAAGCATTTTTTTTAACCAACTCAATCCATCCGTCAGTAAATATAGGTTCTCCATTTCTGTTTCTGATCCTTACAAACCTCAAACTGTCACCATCTTTTATTTTTACTGTTTTATCATAGGGGACTTTATCTCCCCACAGATTAGTTGCAAAGTCAGATGGTATGGTCTAATAAAGCAATACAAAACATAAAGCAATAGCAAAGATGTGAGATGATAATGTCAAATAAGAATATCACATTACCACCGAAAGAAGAAAAACATACCAAAAATACAATATCTTCGCCAATAAATTTTAAGAACGAAGGAGCTATCTTCGTTGAATCCATTTCTGCACCCAATTTAAGTAGTTATATTTTCATAATCAAGCAGAGTGAGAATCAGTAAAAAAAATTTTAATTAGACAATTGATGGTCATGACTTCATATATAATCAGCGGCTAGCCGGACAAGTGTAACACAATAACTTCAAATTTTGTAAAGTTATATATACATATAAACATGAGAACCAAGGCAGGAACATATGATATGAACATTTCCCCTGTTTAATAATTTAACGCAGTAATAATTCTATACATAATTAGACAAAAAATCAATGATATTATCAATAAAAAAAAGTATTTGTATTTCTGTACCAAAATAGAATGAAAATAAACTATTGGCATTTCATCAAACATCTTATACACATGCCCAAACCAAGCCGAATACACTAAACATTCAATTCAGTGAACATATTCAAGTTGTACAATCTCATTCTCTATTAATAACCATTCAAGTATGCATTATAAGGTTGTTCATAGAAACATTACCATGAAAAATCAGCATAAAAACATCACCATTATCAAGCATAATCCTAAAAAATATCATTCTAACCACAAATGTTACATCAAATAGCAAAGAGTGGCAAAATTCTAAAAAAACCAGCGCATTAATCAAGCACAAGCATTCAAAATCTCCGTTTTAGGGTTTCAAATGAATATCAACAGAAACAATTGAAGTTCTGGTGATCATTATTTTGTTTTCCGACATTTAGATTCTGATTATTTAACATTATTAAACAAATAAAAGTATGAAATCAGTGAAAAAACAAGAAATCAGTCTAAAAAAAGGTTACCGAATGCAGAGATTTCTGATAATTGTTAGTTGATAATCGTTTCTTGAGTGTAATCTTTGTCGCGGATGTTGAAGAAGGTACCGAATCCAGAGATTCTAGGGTTTGAGTTTGGTTGTGGTTCGTGTATTTTGGGACAGGAGTTGAAGAAGCGTATGGGGGAAGCCAGTTAACTCTCCAGCGTGTTTTGGGAGTGTTTGTGTGGGACTTGGATCGTTTTTTTTTATCTTCCCCCAACAAAAATCAATTCATATAATAAATCATATAAAAATTTATATTTTGCAAATTTAAATTTTTAAAAATCAATTCATATCCCATAAAGTTCATTGGTATATAAAAAAATGAAAATTCATTGTGTGATTTAGTTTATACCTTTTAAATGGAATTTTATTTTCAATTGTCTTTTTTGAGGTTACATATATAATGTTGTTGGTTCGGTCTAACTGACGACCAAATCGTTTTCATACTATTTTATCTTAAATATATTTTAAAAGTATATGACATATATGAATATATTTCGCTACCCATATGTCTTCAAGCTATGATCAAAGTTGATTTTTGTTACTCAAGCACAAGTTACAAATTTGTCTTGACACGTGTATATAAAATCATACCAAAAAAAGAACTTTTATAAATATATAATTTTTTAGCATAACCCATAACCTGTGAAAGTCACGGGTATAAAACATTAAGTGTGGGAGGGTATAAATAGGAGACATTAAGAGTGACGTAGCAGTCACGTTAGCAAGGCGACGTGTTAAGAAAAACTCGTGGTAGAAAGGACGTTAAAGTGGTGTTAGTATGAAAAGGTTATCCAATTATAAAAAAATCAAATATATATAATTATTCTGTAAATATAAATTTTTATAAAACAATCCATAACCCGTGAAATCACGGGTATATAACCTAGTATATAATAAAAGAAACCAACTTTGGGACACGTGTCATTCATTGGAGCCATCTATTTTTTAGTTTTCTCATCTTTATCTCCTACTTAATTATAGATAATTAATATTATTTTTTTGGGTAAAGGGTTTTACCCCGGTGATTTTATAAATAAACCAATAAAAACAAGAGAAGTAGAAAATCTACCCCAGTTCTCTTATGAGACAAGCCAACATAAGAGTAAATACAAGCACAAAGCAAACCACCTAGCAACTAGGACAAAACAATACATCTTAGTTATCTATGTATGCTTCCAGCGGGTATAACTTCCAAGCTTCCAGGATACTTCTAACATTCGGCTTATCCTTGTATTTGAAAGTTTGAAGCTTCATCCTTACCGTGCTTATAATGACATTTGTAATTTGTTCCGGTGGTCGAAGCTGATTATTAAAGAATCTGGAGTTTCTTTCTTGCCAAATAAAGTATGCTGCCGCCTTTATAGTAAGTTTAGCAACTACCGAATTCAACGATTTTGATGTAGCTCTTGGAATTAACCAGCTCATTATATCTTCCCATTTGCCTTGAACATTTTTAATACATGTTGTCTCCTTTATGGCATCCCAAACTTGCGTAGAGTATGCACATTCAAAAAACAAGTGTTCATGCGAATCCATCCCCTTCTGGCACAACAAACAGCACATCATATTCATTGAACCGGAAGTACTACAGTTCCATCTTCTGATTCTGTCTTGCGTCCAAAGTTTCCTTCGAAAGATCAACCAACAATGAAATGAGTGTCTAGGAATGTTACATCCGGACCAGACAACTTTCGACCAATCAGCATCACCTCCCCGAGAACGAGTAGTCTCCCATACTACCTTAGAAGTGCACGGTAATAACTTTCCTTCATAGTTTCTCCATAGGGTAACGTCCTGTTTGTTCGGAATCAAATTGAGCGTATTAAGATTGAATAAAACCGGAAATAAATCTCGCCAGGCATCTGGCCATTTCCACGCCCCTTCTCTAAAAATATCAGCCACTTTGGAATAAATAGAGAATCCATGTTGCGACATAATCCTCGGGGACACATATTGACTCAACGGACATTCGTTACACCAAGTATCATGCCAGACAGAAGTATTCACGCCATTCCCAATCCGTTTCCAAAAGAATTGACGAACTGAGTTCCTATATGACAGCAATTTCCTCCATCCCCACGTAGAATTCTGTGGCACTTTAACCTCCCAAAAGCTTCTACCCTTGAGCCTATACTCATGAATCCAATCAACCTAAAGAGATTTCCTACCCGAGACGATGCTGTTAATATGAAAAACCATTAGCGATTTATTCACCTTGGAGACTTTTCTAATACCCAAACCACCCTCCGATTTCGGAATGCAAACATCTTTCCATGCAACCTTCGCTTTACCCGATGCTAAGGAGCCTTGAGACCACAAAAAACCTTTCATGATCATCTCGATTTCCTTGATGATACTGGAAGGAAGACCGAAGACAGCAGCCCAATATGTATACATTGAATAATTAATTAATAGATAATTAATATTAATTAAAAGATAATTATAAAATTAAATTTAAATAATTCGTATAGGAGATAATATAATCTTTTGAAATATTTATTAGATTTCAAAATTATTTATCTTGACATTAACAAAAGACGTACACGAAATATAAATTATTATAAATCATGGCTACGGAGAAAGTCTTCACAACTTTTGTTCATGTATTTTAGAACTTTATAAGAAAAAAACCTAATTCTCTCTCTCTAGCAGGCGATTTTTTCTTTCAATGGATCCTTGATTTTTCGAATTTTAGGTGTATAACAGTCTGTAATCAAGCATTGATTCATCAAACGCTTGTAACGAACTAGTTAACACTTTCTTTTTCGATTTTTCTTGGGTTTTTTTTCTTTTCTTCATCGCCGGCTTTAATCTTAATGTCTGAACGGATTGAATAGCGTATTGGGTCTTTCGGTCCTAATGGTAAGGCAGTAACCTTGATTGATCGGGTGCTCTATTTGATTTTGTAAGGATTTTACGATTAGGGTTTTGCTAGATTTAGGGTTTTGTTTTTTGATCGTTGGGTGTCTTCTGGTAATCGATTTTGTTGCATGGTTGTAAAGTTTTCGTGATTATGGAGAGAGTTGAACAAGATGATGGTGATGGATATCTGAATATGAATTATGAGATTGATGGTAACAACAAATCTGGAGTGGGGAATGAAACTTATGAAACAACACCTGGTACGGCTCCTATGCGTGGCATCGGATTACGAGTTACAAACATCGAAGGGAACCCGTTATTGCCTAGAAGAGGTATGTTTTCCACGAACAATCCATCAGTTCTTGATGGGCTAGCAGCTATTTCTACTCCTGTAAGTTTGGATTTTACGGGTGGTATTTCAAAACCTGTTGGGAACTCCCAGGTGCAATTCCCCACGTTTGCTGATTTTAGTAAGCCGCATGCAAACCCTAGCATGGGTACTGAAGTGAAAGATAAGAATGAAGTAAATCAGCAGAATGTGATGGATCAGAGAATTAATCACAGTACGGTGAAATCTTATGCTGAAAAACTAGCGACAGTCAAACCTGTTCAAAAGGTGAACTTTCGTTTTATGGAGAACTCTAAGTCTATGGAAGATGCTGATGTCACAATACCTGTAGCTTCGGTTAAACAGGTTCAAGATCGATTTGCCAATGTGTTATTTGGATATTTTTTGGGCAAAAGATTAGCGTTTCCAGTCGTTGATTTCTATGTCAGGAATAGATGGGAGAAGTATGGGTTGGAGAAGTCTATGATGAATGGCAAGGGTTTTTTCTTTTTTAAGTTCAAGTCAAAAGATGGAATGGACCAAGTGTTACAGGATGGGCCGTGGCTTATAAGGAATATACCATTGTTCTTGAAGCAATGGACACCAAACACTGAACTGAAAAAGGAGGAGCTAAAGAAAATCCCAGTGTGGGTAAAGATGCATGATGTTCCACTAGCGGCGTATACGGAAGACGGGCTCAGCTTGATTGCTTCTAAGATTGGAACTCCAAAGATTCTGGATAACGAAACGAAAAAAATGTGTATGGACTCTTGGGGTAGAAGTGGCTATGCTAGGGCTATTGTTGAATTAGATGCTGAAAAGGAGATGAAAGAGATGATTACTGTGGCCATCCCGAATGTGGAAGAAGGTGGATTTTTGAAGAGCGAGGTCAAGGTGGAGTATGAATGGAAACCGCCAAAATGTAATACGTGCAATGTATTTGGACATGGTGATCATGAGTGCCCGCTGAAGTGTACCAATAAACCGGATAGTGAAGGAAATGAGAAGGGTAAAGTGGATGATCAAGGCTTTATGAGTGGGAACAACAGGAGAAAGGGTATGAAGCAGCATTTTCATGTTAACAAAAAACAAAAGTTCGTGTATAGACCTAAGAAAACGATCGAGAAGCAAGATCCGAGTAAGCCAAGTTCATCTAAAGGACCCGTGTTTACTACTAGTAACCAATTTAGTGCCTTAAATGAGGTAGCAGAGGAGCCGGATGTGGAAGAAGTAGAAGTTAAGCTAAGCTCGGAGGATGGGGTGTCAAAGTTCATGGGTCAAAACTCAAATGAGGGTACAATGAAAACGGGTGCAAGCACACCTGCGGAAGGGGTTATTAATGGATAGCATAGCCGCTTGGAATGTAAGGGGCTTGAACCATCCCCTGAAACAAAAGGAGGTTCAAAAACTTGTAAAATCTAACGGATTGCAGGTATTAGCTATTCTAGAATCGCATGTGAAGGTTGAGAACCTTAGTAAAGTCTGTGGGAACGTCTTTCGGAATTGGGAATGGTCTTCGAATGGTAATATGTGCAGCAAAGGTACTAGAATAATTGTGGGTTGGAATATGGACTGCGTAGACGTTATGGTGTTGCATGTTACTGAACAAGTTGTTCATACTCAAGTCATTTTCAAAAAAGATAAGATTATGCTATATGTTTCTTTTGTATATGCTAGTAATAGTGATCAAGAGCGAAAACAATTGTGGGATTCGTTACGAATGCATAAAGGGATGGCTAAGGATAAACCTTGGACCATCATGGGAGACTTTAATGTCGCTCTTAATATTGAAGATAAGTGTATGGGATCTTCGGTAGTTAATGGCACTATGAAGGAGTTTAATGATTGTGTGAATTATATTGAAGTTATGGATATTAAGGCTCATGGTATTCATTTTACTTGGAACCAGCGACCAAGAAATGGTGTGGGGATACGGAAAAAGTTGAATCGAATTATGGCCAATGTAAACTTTATTGATTCGTTTATGGATGCGTATGCTTGTTTTCTTCCGAATGGTATTTCGGACCACTGCCCGTGTGTGTTAAAGCTTTTTCAGACAAGCCGCAATAAACCAAAACCTTTTAAGTTTTCTAACTTATTAGCTCACAAAAAGGAGTTCTTGGATGTGGTTAAGACGGGATGGGAGGTGACTGTTGAGGGGGTGCGATGTTTAGAGTAGTAAAGAAGCTGAGAGGATTAAAACATCCGTTTAGATCTTTATTGCATAAACAAGGGAATCTTCATAGAAAAGTGACAGACCTAAAAGGGGAGCTTGACAGGTTGCAAACATGTTTAGATTTGGATCCGTTTAATTTGGGTAATAAAGAAGCTGAATCAGAGTGTGCAAAGAAATACCAAGAAGCCTTGCTTGATGAGGAAAGATTTTTGAAACAAAAGTCTAAACAAAGATGGTTGGAGGTTGGTGATGCGAATACCGCTTTCTTTCACAATGTCGTGAAGTGCAAGAACCACATTAATAAAATCCATATAATTAAAGATACTCTTGGTAATCTTCATGAAGGGGAGGGGGTAGCATCTGCGTTGGTGAACCATTTTCGAGTTTTTCTGGGTTCGAATGGAGATATGGCGAAGAGAGTGGATAATGATATGTTTTCCACAAAACTAAACTCTCATGTGGCAGATTTCATGTGTCGGCCGGTCACTCAGGATGAGGTAAAAAATGCTATCTTTTCTATTAATGAGAACAAGGCGCCCAGTCCGGATGGGTATACGTCTGAATTCTTTAAAAAGGCTTGGTCAGTTGTGGGTAGCGATATTTCTGCAGCTATTATTGATTTTTTTGAAACGGGTAGAATGCTCTAGGAAATTAATCATACGTTTCTTGCCCTTATTCCTAAGGTATCTACGCCGGGTGTAGTAACTGATTACAGGCCGATTTCATGTTGCAATGTTGTCTATAAGGGGATTAGCAAGATTATAACTAATAGGATTCTTGAAGGATTGAAAGAGATCATTAGTGATAATCAATCAGCTTTCGTCCCAGGTAGGAGGATTTCGGACAACATAATGTTAACGCAGGAACTAATGCACAATTATCATCGTCAGATTGGTCCTCCTCGATGTGCTATGAAAGTGGATATTCAAAAAGCGTATGATACAGTTGATTGGAGGTTCTTGTGTGACATCTTGCACGGGTATTGTTTTCATCAACGGTTTATAAAATGGATTATGGAATGTGTCACGTCTACATCGTTCTCTTTAAGTATAAACGGTAATATTCATCGATATTTCAAAGGGAAGCGAGGTTTGCGACAAGGAGACCCGATGTCTCCATACTTATTTACTATGGTTATGGAGGTATTATCTATCATTCTTAGAAAAGCGGCTGAATTGGATAACTCTTTTAAGTTTCATAACAAATGTGAAAAGCAGATGATTATCAATCTTTGTTTCGCGGATGATTTATTCTTATTTGCTAGAGGGGAGGTTAATTCGATTAAGATTATTATGAAGTCCCTAAAGGAGTTTGAAGAGGTTTCGGGGTTAGTTCCGAGTAACGCAAAAAGCACTATTTTCTTCTGTAATGTACCGAAACGTACTAAGGAGAGAATTATGGAGCTGATTCCGTTTGAGGAAGGTAAGCTTCCTATCAAGTATCTGGGGGTCCCGTTACTAGCTTCTAGACTTTTAGTGAAAGTGTCACACCCCCAAAATCCACACGCGGAGTATCACCGCTTGGAGGCGTGACTGACCAGGATCAAGCCACCAATCATATTGAACAAGCATGGAAGTAACCATAATTCAACCAAACAATATGAAAGGTGTTCAAAAACCAAAGCATAGTTAACTGTTTAGCGGAAGCATAATTTGTAAAACCCATATCAATTATTAAATGTGAAATAAAGTAATGTTTAAAGCATGGCACACACTGCCATGTCCCACAACGACCGTTCCTCCCTGTGCAAGCTCCATGAGTACCTAATGACCTGCAAGGCATGTAGCAACGAATCAACAACAAAGTTGAGCGAGTTCACAGTTGGTTGTTTGGTTATAGTATTCAGTTCATAAATCGTATGTTCGTTTTGTAAACATGTACCGTATTTATCCTTATCGCTGCCAGTCCAGGCAGGTGTGCGATGATTAGTGGGGGCTTCCCATGTGTTACAAGACCACGCGTATCGACTGCTACGAAAATGTAAGAGGTGCCCTAAGTCAATGTCTATCAGCATTGACCCTTTGCCCATAGTCCATTAGTACACGCCCGTCCGACTGGCACGGTGTGAGGTTTGTTAAACCTAATAGCGCTATTAACTAATGACCCGCTCGCCCTAGGCCTCGGCGATTAAGTCGATAATTGAGGGACTTCCTTTGATAGAGGTGATGGTCTTAAGATCGTGTACGTAGGCTTTACGTACGTGCCCTTCAATCCGAGGACAGTAGTAAGTATAACTGTACGTAGGTTTTACGTACGTGCCCTTCAACCGAGGACAGTAATAATTTGTTTAATAGTAATAGTTGTACGAGTAGTTATTAAATCCCATTCCCAACCCCTGGGAATCCCATGCCTTGGCTAGTGTGAACTCACCTTGGTTTGCTCGGTAAGATTAAAGTACGGGTTCAATTTGCTCAAATCGATCCTACATGATTACCATTGACAATCAGTCGTGTATTACTCAATCTCATATTCCATACACACATTACCCAAGTAACACCGTATGACATCATGCAAGTTATTTAGACACCTATCAGTTCACAACCAACACATAGCAAGCACTTGATTCTTATACACACAAAACACTTGGTTACCGTTATGCCTAAGACACACATACTCCCATGATAATTTTCTTTCGTTCAGTGCACACATCGGATTATACCTCAGCTTCACAATTTCACTTAATACCATAATTTATTACATCATACGGTTAATCATTGTTCTATAGTTTCCCTACTGTTTGGGCTGCCTACAAGTCATGCATTACCATCCTCCCCTCATTCCTCAATAAGATAATTAAACGAGATTGGCCCAAACAGGTTCAGCCCACATAGACTTCTCGGCCCAAAACCAACCAAAAGTCTTGTGGCCCTATTTCAAATAAAATGTGTGCAGCCCATTTAGTAACAAATATCAATCCACAATCTTATTTATCATATAGAGATTACACAGTGTATTAAGCAACCAATTAAATCAACTCATCATTCAATAAAAGGGTTTATATGTAAATTTAACAGGTAACCATTAGTGGCATATTTCAATTCTTCATATAAGCATCCTTATCATGTACTGCTAATCTAAGTTGACCCCCTATCCCACCATTTGAAACAATTTTGTGAACATCAACCCACCACACCCTAATGCGCATGAACCCTAAATATTAATAGTTCTAATAATGTGAACTCGGTGCATACCAGCTCATGAGTGAACCCCTATGTCCTTCTATTGCCACGTACAATCAGATTCATGAGTGTAATCCATACAAGAAATCAGGCACCTCATCATACCATTTAGCACAAAAACCAACGCAATTTCCTTAACATAATATATAAATTCTAATCGTATGGCAATAATATTTATCATGATTATCAACACTCAATCCAATCACATAATCATCATTCAATATCAGTAAGTTGTTGCAATCATCATGTATTCGATCTATGTTTTTAACAGATAACCATAATCTACCAGTCATAACAGAAACTCACAAAACTTCAACAATGAGTTTACATAATCATCATCATAACAGTTATTATAATAGCCAAAGAAATCGGTTATGACAGTGAGCATTAACACGAATAATCTAAACAGTATAACAAGATTCAAACTGATTATTACACACTAACCTAGGTGTAAAACTGACTGGTCGATCGGGAAGAAGAGTTCCGATGCTGCAGTTGCCGTCGCACAAGGGAGGAGTAATGGAGCTCTAGGGTTTCGGTTTTGTGGTTAATCTTTTACGTAAAGGTTTAAATCAAAATATATGACTAATTGTACTGGGCCTAAGGCCCATTTGATATTCGTTGGCCTCTATGGACGAAAACACTTAATGTGTTTTCATGAGAGGGATTTCGGGTGAGGTCAACATTACACACACATTACACATAACCCTCTACATAATATCATTACATAGAGCATATACTAACCTATTTCGGGTGTGGGTGTTTCGAATATTATACAAGGTTCCAAATAAGAATATATTATTTATACCCAACACAATAACAATATATAAACATAATTTAACATACACATTTGCAAGGCACACCAAAATAATCATATAAATCACAATACTATTTATCGTCATACAAACGTGTACGGTTATGAACAAACACATCGTACCAACAGACAATCTAACAATTAACGTGCAATAAATGCGAAGACAGAATCTCAGAAACTCGGGTTGTCACAGAAAGACTGTCAAGTTCTGGTGGAACGAATGAATAAGAGGATCATGGATTGGAAAAATCGTTTTCTTTCATTTGCTGGTAGATTACAGTTAGTCGTATCAGTGCTTTCGTCTATTCATGTTTACTGGGCTTCAGTTTTTATCTTACCAACTAGTGTTATAAAGGAGCTTGAAAGTAAAATGAAATGGTTTCTTTGGGGTCGTGGTACAGTCTCTAAAGGTAGAGCAAAGGTTGCTTGGAAGGAGGTATGTCTTCCTAAGGCCGAGGGAGGTTTGGGGATTAGGCGCATTGCTGATGTCAACAAATCGCTCATGGCTTACCATTTTTATAGTCTTCTCTCGGGTAGAAAGTCTCTATGGAATAATTGGGTTGGGTTATATAGGCTCAAAGGTCGCAACTTATGGGACATTCCGGTACAACTGAACTCACCTTGGGGATGGAAGAAATTATTAAAATGTAGGGTGATTTTTCGGGATCTTTTTTGGACCAAAGTGGGTAATGGTCAAAGTACTTTTATTTGGTTTGATAAGTGGTGTATTGAGTGCCCACTTGCGAATTTTGTTACTCCAAGACAAATGGCGAGATTTGGTTACAATGTAATGACTAAAGTTGCGGATGTGATCGAGCACGGGTTGTGGACCTGGCCAGATGCATGGAGGGATGTTTATCCGGTTTTGTTTCAGTTGCAATCTGTTAATATTTCTAATGCTAAAGACCAGATCTTGTGGAGGAATTCGGAAGGTAAACTAGTGCAGTTCACTTCTAAAGAGGTGTGGAATTCCATTCGTATTAGGGAGCAACAGAAACCTTGGTCAACGATCGTATGGTCTTCTTTTAACATTCCAAAACATGCTTTCACGTGTTGGCTGATTTTCAAGAGGAAACTTTGGACCCAGGACCGTATTCTTCAGTGGAATCATAAAGTTACCGGCTCTATGAATCAGATGTGTTGTTTGTTGTGCTATGCAGGTCTAGAGACGCATGAACATTTATTCTTTGAATGCTCATACTCGAAGGAGGTGTGGAACTCAGTTCGTACTAGAGCAGGCATGAGTGCGGTTCACGAACGATGGGAGGATATAGTCTCTTGGCTGATTCCGAGAGCTAATTCAAGATCAGTATCATCGATCGTCAGTAAACTGGTTACTGCTGCTTCGGCTTATGCTATTTGGAACGAAAGAAATACTAGATTCTTCAGTAATAGATTGCGGCCCCCTGAACAAACATCGGAATATATTCTTAGCACGGTTAGAACCAAATTGATCTCTTTCAAGTATAAAAATGCTGATAATGTGAGACGTTTTTTTGGAGGAGTGGAAAATTGATGGGGTAGAGTACTTTGAAGAACAATGAAGGCATTAGCATATTGTTTCTTTTTGTACTAGTTAATCCGTTTTGGTTGTTTTTTCTTGTATACTCTTTTGTGGTATGTCACGAAGAGAACTAGGGGGTTTAGCAGTCTTCCTACTTGTATTTTTTTGGTTATGTTATAAAATCACCGGGGTAACCCTTTACCAAAAAAAAAAAATATAAATTATTATAACGTAAAGAGTTAAATGTCATTTTAGTCCCTGTGGTTTGGATCATTTTGTCAGTTTAGTCCAAAAGTTTTATAATACATAGAGTTTATAAAGATATAATAAGATATAACTTTCTATTGATTGGTATATAAAATTATATGTGCTCAACACATACAATACATGAGTTTCTTAAAAATGTAACTTCTTTCATTATTAATATATAAAATAAAATTTACTTAACCCGTACAATACATAGAGTTCTTAAATATAAAATTACATTTATTCAACCCATGTAATAAATGAGGATTTTAAAGATATTTTTTTATTATTTGGTATATAAAACTACATTTATTCAACCGGTGTAATAAACGAGGTTTCAAAAATATATTTTGTTTATTATTTGATATATAAAATTACAGTTATTTAACCCGTGTATTACACGAGGTTCTAACCTAGTATAAGCTAATCCAAACACTTAAAAATAGCTTATGAAATGAAAGAAAATAAGCATAAGCTACTTAATATAAAATTATAAGCATAAGCAAAAAAATAAAATAAAAGCCAGGCCAAACACGCCCGAAGTGGAACCAAATTCAGTTTGTGGTTTTTGGGGTTCCTCCCGCCATGCCCCAATGGTGTTCCACAATATGCATTTCAGATTAGGGTTTGTGGTGGCCTCCAATTTCCGCAGAAAATCTCCACTTGTCGCTACTCTCCTCACACACAAGACTCTACAAGCTGGTGTTGGTGCTTCTTCTCCGCTACTACACCGGAGGTCTTCACAAATCAACCATCGAGATCCTTCGTTCCTTCCACTCTCTCCCGGAGGAATACGTGGCTACGCAGCACTTGATCAGTTCTCTGACGATGACTACGAATGCGATTACGAGAATCACCCGGTATGCCTCTTCAACATCAACATTCTCTACAATTTTCTGCTCTTATTCAATTTAGTACCACTTTGACATTTTCAGTATTTTAAATGATTTATTTATGTGTCTGATTCTCTACTTTTATTCGATTGCAATTCTTCAGAGTAGAGTTAGTTTGTAATCCTAGTTATTAGACAAGTAATAGGATAGTGTTTAAGTGTAATTACGTAGTCTATAAATATCTCCCTTGGCCTTTTCATTAACATAAAGTTTAACTCTAGTGCATAATATATTGCTTGCAGGCATCGTCATCAGTGGCTAATATTGATGAGTGGAAGTGGAAACTTAGCATGCTATTACGTAACGAATCAGACCAAGAGATTGTGTCCAGAGATAAAAGAGACAAGAGAGACTTTGAGCAAATATCTAATCTGGCCACGAGAATGGGCCTTTTCTGGTACCTGACTCTCAAATTATGTTTATTTTTCCCTTCTCTTACACCACTAATCATTGGATGTTCGTTCAGTGAATCGTATGGAAAAGTGGTGGTTGCAAGCAAGGTGCCTCTTCCTCACTACAGGCCCGATCTTGATGATAAGCGTCCCCAAAGAGAGGTAAAGCTTATCTGCAGTTTTTTTCCTTGACACTTCTCATAAAGAGGGGTGTTACACTAGTAAAAGCCTCTCAGCTTATGTTTTAGAATGGTAAATTGTTAATTTTTCACTCTCCCTAGACCAAGGTTTAAAAAAACGGAAACGAGTTTCGAGGCGTTTTCCCTTCGCCTCACGAGGCGTAAGCCTCCAGGCGAACCGAGGCATAAGCTCGAGGTGGAATTAAAAAATAAATATGAAATTATATATCTTATAAAAGTAATAATACTAACTAAATTCATCATCAAATTCATCAAAAACACGCATAAAAAGACATAAATTGCTTGAAATTGACACAAAAGGTCAAAAACATCAAAAACAAATATCGAAAACCCCTGAGGCGCACATACAGTAAAACCCCCCTGAGGCGCGCCTCAGAATCGTTTTATGGTCGTTTCGCCTCGAGGCAGGTCTTGAGGCGCACGCCTCAACTGTTTTTTAAAACCATGCCCTAGACAACCAGTTTTGTCAGCAGGCATGGAACTGACTATTTGACCTTAATAGAATGTTTTATGCAAAGATAGTGATATTTTGTCGTACACTGGTGTAGGTAGTCATACCATTAAGCTTGCAGAGAAGAGTAGAAGGTCTGCTGCAGGAGCATCTTGATCGGATGCAATTGAATTCTGGAGATGCTTCCTCCATAAATCAGGCTGAGTTGGTGAACCAGGGTGGTAATCTAGATCCTTTGTTAGAGGTGAATCTTATGGAAAGCGTTCTTCAGAGACGGAGTTTGCAAATGCGAAATAAGCAACACGCTTGGGAGGTACTTTTATAGGATCTACTGTTATATATAGATTTCTATCTAGGGTGGGAAAATGGGTTATAAACAGATCATTTTATTGATCGGATTTATGTGCAGGAATCACCAGAAGGCAAGAAGATGCTTCAGGCACGCATGTCTCTTCCCGCCTTCAAAGAGAAGGAAAGGCTGCTCCAAGCAATTGCACAGAACCAGGTTTGTCTTCTGTATCCTACTTTCATATTATTATAAACATATAATATTATCTTCTTACATGAATATATAGGTTATTATCATATCTGGAGAGACTGGATGTGGAAAGACCACTCAACTGCCACAATACATATTGGAGTCTGAGATAGAATCTGGTCGTGGTGCATTTTGTAACATACTTTGTACACAGCCTCGAAGAATCTCTGCCATGGCTGTTGCAGACAGAGTCTCTACTGAAAGGGGAGAGCATCTTGGTGAATCAGTTGGGTATAAAGTTCGATTAGAGGGGATGAAAGGAAAAGGCACACATTTGCTTTTCTGTACAAGTGGTATTTTGCTTCGTAGGCTGTTGAGTGACCGCAATTTGGACGGTGTAACCCATGTCTTCGTTGATGAAATTCATGAGCGTGGCAAGAATGAAGGTGCGTTTCTAATAATAGTTTTCCTAACTATCTATATGTTCTTTGATGATGAATTGTCTGTTGTTTAACTTTCAGACTTCCTATTGATTGTATTGAAGGATCTCCTTCCACGTCGGCGGGACCTGAGATTAATACTGATGAGTGCTACACTGAACGCTGAGCTATTTTCCAATTACTTTGAAGGAGCACCAATGATTCATATTCCTGTAAGATCTTCTCTTATATTGTTATCTTATGATACAAACATTGAATTGCATTCTGAATATAGGGGTTCACTCACCCAGTGAGGGCACATTTCTTAGAAGATATACTGGAGATCACTGGATATAAGTTGACTCCTTTCAACCAAGTTGATGATTACCAAGAAAAGCTGTGGAAAACAAAAAGGCAGCAACTTCCTCGCAAAAGGAAAAACAACATCACTCTTCTTGTTGAGGCCGCGTTGAGTGAATCAAGCTTTGAAAATTATAGCCCCAAGGCGCGTGATTCTTTGTCTAGCTGGATACCAGATTGTATTGGATTTAATCTTATTGAAGCAGTTTTATGCCATATTTGCCGCAAGGAAAGACCAGGTGCCGTCCTGGTATTTATGACCGGGTGGGAGGATATCTGTTCTTTGAGAACTCAACTGAAAGCCCATCCTTTACTTGGAGATCCCAACAGGGTTCAACTGCTTACATGTCATGGTTCCATGCCATCATCTGAACAGAAACTCATATTTGAGAAGCCACCTCCCAATGTACGTAAGATAGTACTCTCCACAAATATGGCAGAAGCCAGTATCACAATCAATGATGTAGTTTTTGTGGTTGACTGTGGAAAAGCTAAAGAAACCACTTATGATGCTCTTAATAATACTCCTTGTCTCTTACCTTCATGGATATCTCAAGCATCTGCTCGACAAGTAAGTTAGTTAGTGATCAAAACCTAAACCTAATTCACTTCACAAAATGATGGATAGCATTTTCTTTGTTATAGAGAAGAGGTAGGGCTGGGCGTGTGCAACCGGGAGAATGCTACCACCTTTATCCTAGATGTGTTTATCATGCTTTCTCTAACTATCAGCTACCTGAGCTTTTAAGAACT
Organism: Helianthus tuberosus; assembly: GCA_030545235.1. Classification (NCBI taxonomy): domain Eukaryota; kingdom Viridiplantae; phylum Streptophyta; class Magnoliopsida; order Asterales; family Asteraceae; genus Helianthus; species Helianthus tuberosus. Next base: position 64,445,451 of record CM060420.1, read on the forward strand.
CCCCTCAATGCTCTTTGCTTGCAAATCAAAAGTTTGCAGGTTGGTAGTATTGGGGAGTTTTTGTCTGCTGCCTTACAGCCACCAGAGCCATTGGCTGTAAGTCTACTTCATATTCTACCTTTAGGTTTAGATCCGTCCTTATGTTGAATCAAGACTTTTTATTACTTTTAGGTCCAAAATGCGGTGGATTCTTTGAAGATGATCGGAGCATTAGATGAGAATGAAGATCTTACACATCTTGGTTAGTTTTTATTTTATCACTATGTGGTACATTTGTTTATATAGTGAATATCTGGCAATTTCAAATCCGTCTCATTTGTTTTTTCTCAAATAAAGGTGAATATCTGGCAATGCTTCCGGTGGATCCCAAGTTAGGGAAAATGCTGATTATGGGTGCTTTCTTTCGCTGCTTTGATCCTATTCTTACAATTGTTTCTGGACTCAGTGTCAGAGATCCTTTTCTTTTGCCTCATGAGCAGAAAGATGTCAGTAATATGATACAAAATGAAAACTCAATTACCTTATTCATTGTGATTTAGTACCTAGTTTATATTAATTAATATTATCTGTGTACAGCGAGCTACTACAGCAAAATCAAAATTTTCTGCAAAGGATTACAGTGATCATATGGCACTGGTTCGTGCATATGAAGGATGGAAAGAAGCTGAAAGAGAAGGATCTGCTTATGAGTATTGCTGGAGGAATTTTCTTTCTGCCCAAACACTACAAGCTATTCATTCTCTTAGGAATCAGTTTCACTACATCTTAAAGGATGCTCAGTTGCTTGAGGCTGAAGCAACCCTCAACAATAGTTTGAGTCATAATCAATCCTTGGTTAGGGCCATTATATGTGCCGGCCTCTTCCCTGGCATTGCATCTGTAGTGGTATGTTTCACCTTTGCTCATGTTTACAAACCAAATATTGATCTTCTAGCCTTTTGTTTACTGCAGCAAAGGGAGACGTCGATGTCCTTCAAAACTATGGATGATGGCCAAGTCTGGCTCCATCCAGTAAGTATTAAACATTTTGCCCATATTCCATTTATTTGTTGCAGTTCTAATACGATATACTTGTTTCAGAATTCTGTGAACATGCGATACGAGACGATTCCATATCCATGGCTGGTCTTTGGGGAGAAAGTGAAGATCAACACTGTTTCATTACGTGATTCTACTGGCGTATCTGATTCAGTTCTAATCCTCTTTGGTGGTGGTCTAATCAATGGAGTTTCGGTAATTTCATCTATCAGCTGTTATTATTTTCTCTAGCGTGTTGTAATATTTTACTACTTGTTATTTTATAGCCTGGACACCTGAAAATGTTGAGAGGGTATATTGATTTCTTCATGGATCCTACTTTGGCGGAGTCGTATGTCAACCTAAAACAACAACTTGATCAGCTCTTGCAAAGAAAGGTCAGACCCCAGTCTTTACTTTTAATAATAAAACTAATGCACCAATGTTCGCAATTTTGATCCGTTACCTATAAACGGGTGGAAATAGGTTGAAACTGGCACCTCTATATAAGTTTCTTTGTCCGTTGGATGCAGCTTAAAGATCCCAAGGTTGACATCTACAAAGAAGGCAAGTATCTGATGCGTGCGGTTCAAGAGCTTGTGTCAGGAGATCAATGTGAAGGGAGATTTGTATTCGGTCGTGAAAGCAAAAGGTCAATCGAGTCAAATGACAAAGATACATTCACAAGAGATGGGGCAAACCCGAAAAGCTTGCTGCAAACTCTGTTGATGCGGGCGGGCCACACTCCACCAAAATACAAAACAAAGCATCTAAAAACAAATGAGTTCAGAGCATTAGTCGAGTTTAAAGGAATGCAGTTTGTAGGAAAACCGAAAAGAAACAAACAGCTTGCTGAGAGGGATGCTGCTGTGGAGGCGTTAGGCTGGTTGACTCACACTTGTGGGTCAAACAAACAAGATGATGATAATTCCCCACCTGATCTAACCGACAACATGCTTAAGCTTTTGAGTACGCGCAGAAAATCAAAATCTCGCTCCGGCCGAGGGTAAATTCGTCCTTTAGCAGGATATGCAATGTACACAGTTGAGAGCACGGACGCACCAGATTTTGTGGGCGGTTTGTGACGCATGAAAACCCGACTGGCGTGCCTCCCCGGATCCTATGAGGACATGTTTGGATCTATATGCATTGGCTTTTACTAAAGGAATTTCGGTAAATTAACAAATAACCACCATGGAAGAAAGAGAGATTGGAAAACTGATTTATCAATATTTGGTTGGTTATAGAAGAAAGTTTTATGTGAATGTAGGGGAACCTTGTAATCTCTTGGCAGCACTTGGTTGGGTACTGATTATTATTATTATTATACATGTTGATAATCATAAATAAATACAACAATATACATCTCAAATTTTAAGTAATACAAGTATGATTGTTTAAGTTACAACACATAGTTCATGTGTTAAAAAATGTTTAGGGATAAGTTGTCTTTTAACCAATACTTGTAATTGTAATTTTTCCCTTTAACTTTACTTGACCAATACTTGCAATTTTGCCCTTTTTAACTCTACTCAACTTTTCATTATTTAAACAATTGGTACACTTTTGCCCCCTAGTTTTAGACTAATTATTCCTACGATTTTTAAACGGTTATAACTTCATATGTTAATACTTAAAAAAAAAAAATTACTCCGTAAAAACGGATATTTTATTCTCTTTAATATGAGTCTAGTATTGCTATAGTTTTTTTTTAACTTGACAAAAATTGATATGTAATGTGATTAATAGTATCTATGAGGGACCAATAACCGAATCGTTAATGGAAGACTTGATGACAGACAAATGTCATTTTCTGTGGTTTGTTCTTCATGAATATTTGAGTGGCATGAAGAGACGGATGACACTGAAGAGTGGGATGAAGATAAAGATGAACTTCAAACAAAAAACTCATGTCATTTTGTGTCTCCAAACATAAAAAAAAAACTATTTCAACAAAAAAAAAAAAAAAAAACAAATGAATCATACCAAAGTCAAAAACGCCATATATTGGTAACGGTTCTTGTAGTTTCAAAGAAGAAAGAGACTGGTGACAGTGAAGATTTGGAAGATGAATTGTTTTTATTTTTTTTAATTTTCTTTTTCTGTTGTTTGTTATGTAATTTTCAGCTAAGAAAAAATATATTATTTCTCTAAAAAATATAATAAAATGCCACATAGACAAATGCTTGTGAAACGCCATCATGCCATAAAACGCCCAAAACTACCAAACTATAATAAAATTACTTTGGACAAGTATTATTAAAAACTCAAAAAAAAAAAAAAAAGTATAAAACAAGGTACAAGAGAATAGAGCAAAGTGCCATCTTTATCTAAACCCCATTAAAAATACAAAACGCCAAAATCTCGAAAGGTAACTACAAACAGTAACTACAAACAGTAAACTGAAACGATAAACAGATGAAGCTGAACAAACAGTAACTACAAAACAGTAAACTGAAGCGACGGAAACTTTATTACTAACATTTATTATATTAAAAGCCACTCCATGGGAAATTGAATTTATTTATCTTTTCAAAACGCCATAATTACCTGTCACTTTATAGACTGCATCCTACATGCGCGGGAAAAAAAAGTCATTATAAAAGTAGAACATGTAAACACAACTTAAACACTCTACACATTATCTAAAACGCCACATATTGTCCATAACGCCGTAAAACTTAAACAAATGGCCAAGGTTATTGCATGGAGGTTTGAAAGGTCGGAGAGACATTTCATCCTAAAGTTCTCTGATAGAAGAAGGGTGAAGGTCAAGACAATTAAAGCCATACTTAGTATAGATGAATGGGTTCAGAGGGATATTCTAGTCCTTGGGGTTCCAATGGCCAAAGATTGTGAAAGAACTCGAACGGTAATAAGGAGATTGGAGAGAAAATTTCCAGCAGAAAATGATGATGATGATATTGACGATACTCCTCTACCAACAGTTAGCAATTGGGTGTTGCATGAAAAAGCAAGAATGGTTGAAGTGACATATGGACACGGGGTGGAATATTCATTGCCGATGGAGGAAATGTTGAAGACAGAGAGGCTACATCTCCTTGAACAACTCTGTGATTTAGCACCTTCAAACGATACAAATCCAGGGTTGTAATGACATTTAAGTATAGGCTGCAGCAAAGAAGAGACGAGATGATGGCGTTATACGCCAATGCAAAATATGATGATGATGAATCTGAAGAAAGTGATGAACAAAGCGATGGGTACATCTCTGATGTAATTCCATACACACAAGACTATTAGTTTGTTTTGATTTCGTCTTATTGTAATGTTATGAAATATTAATGAATGGTAATGAATTTTTAACAACGCCACGAACGCCAAAAAATTGACATGGGAAACGCCATAACGCCAAAAAAATTATCTATGTGACACGAAAACAATTAATTCAACGAGACAGATCCAAAAACAGTAAAACGCCAAGTAATAAATGAATATAATTAACGCCAAAATAATCTTTGACGCCAATAATGAAGCAGCATGTGACACACGAAATTGAGAAAAAAGAAGATTAAAAACACAAAAAAGCCCCTCGCACCCGGATTATATCCCGCGCCACGTGTTCCATCAGGATGCGTTCTCACACTTTAGGGTGTTTTCTCCTGATCCCGTTTATATATATATATATATATATAGGGAGGAGTTCATGCGAGAACCACCCTTATTGCGTGAACCGCGAGAACCAATGTGAACACAACCTAAAATAGCTAAAAAAACCTAACCCCCACTCCCCAAGCTAAATGCTAAAAACTTATATATATATATATATATATATATATATATATATATATATATATATATATATATATATATAGGGAGGAGTTCATGCGAGAACCACCCTTATTGCGTGAACCGCGAGAACCAATGTGAACACAACCTAAAATAGCTAAAAAAACCTAACCCCCACCCCCCAAGCTAAATGCTAAAAACTAAAACCCCCCAAAAAACCTAAAAAAACCTAACCCCCCCCCCCCCCCCCCCAAAAAAAAAAACCTAAACCCCCCTCCCCCACCCCCCAAAAACCTAAACCCCCCACCCCCCAAGCTAAAATGCTAAAAACTAAACCCCCAAAAAACCTAAAAAAATAAAAAAAAAATCTAATTTTTTTTTAATATTTTTTATGCTCAAATCGCTACTTTTAGTGGCAAAAAAAATTTAATTTTTTTTTTAATTTTAATTTTTTTTTAATTTTAATTTTTTTTTGGCTTCGAAAAGTAGCGATTTTTATATAAAAAATATTAAAATTTTTTTTTTTGTGTGATTTTTAGCTATTTTTAGGCATTTTTGGTTGTGTTCACATTGGTTCTCGCGTTTCTCGCAATAAGAGGTGGTTCTCGCATGATCTTCTCCCTATATATATATATATAGAGAAAATATAATGTACTTCACGCCTTAACGTACATTAACGTACTTCACGAAATATATAACATGCGTAATTATTTTTTTGACGAAAATAACGTGCTTGATTTTGGATCCCATGCGTGATTATGTGGTCCATGCGTGATTATATGTTCCATGCGTGATTATACCCCTGATCCAACGGTTACCATTGTCTCCTACGTGAAGTATGATAAGCCGTGAAGTATGTTAACCTTTCTCTCTCTCTCTCTCTCTCTATATATATATATATATACTTTAAGATTTTTGCGACTTGAACGATTTTTTTGGTGACCCTCATTATGTTATATCCGTTATCACACCCGTTTATATATATAATATATCTACGATTTGCGCTTCGTAATATATTTAAATAAACATGAACATATTCATCAAATATCGTAATTCACGTATTTCATCAACTTATACATTTTATCATTTTTAAAGCATTCATATACAAAATAACCCATCAAGTTAACCTATGTATTATTTTCATGCTTGACAAATAATATATTTAACGTGACAATTAACGAAATTTACCGTTTTTAACCGTACAAGTGTACATGCATAGTCCTAACTCCTACTATCATGTCAACACTTAGTATGTCACGTTACATATATCCATATTCAGACATCACATTGTAACACATAAAGTTCACCCTTGAACAACTCGTTTTCGCGTACGTTGAAATATGCGTATTTTAACATTTTGGTAACGTTTTCGGGCGTCGGAAGTCACGTATGACTAGCCAAACACCAAAGATATTTAATATAAGTTAAAATACTTATATTTATCATAAAAATATCAGTTTACAACCTGATCTAAAACAGTTTTACAAAAATCATTTTAAAAGCCGATTTTTACCGTTTTTAACGCATAGTCTTGTACCTAACTTAACTATAATCATCCCAAATCGTCACGACTTGATATTTTAAAATAAAACATGTTATTTACTAAATAAAATGGGTGCTTATACTCATGCTAGTGCAGATTTCATGCAAGTCACATAAATCACACAATTTCACTCGTTTTACCACTTTTTAAGCTTCAAGTACAACATGTAAAGCTACCAAACTTATGTCATAATTTTATATTATCATAACACACAACATGAAATATTTTTATCATGTTTATATTATGCTTTTATCCACTTTTATCATACCATAACAAATTCACCAACTTATGATCATTTAACCATCATACATACTTATGTACAAGTACTTAATGCATGAATATCATATCATCATCATTATTCAAGAACTTATATGCATTTAACATACATTTAATTTATGTTCATATTACTCAAACATCATCTTCATCAAATCATTATCCAATCATCTCATCATTTATGCAAGTATCATTCTCATATTTATGAACATCCAACAACTTTCATGTATATGCATACATTTGTGTGTGTGTATATATATATATATATATATATACACCGCACACACTGTAACGCCTGCGTCCCTGAACTTTTAGTTTTTTTGTCAATTTTAGTCCTTATACTATGTGATTCTTGACACTTATGATACTTTGTGAATCTTGATGCTTTGAAACTTGAATCTTGGTGAAACTTGACACTTAATTCTAGATACTTGATTCTTGATGCTTAATTCTAGATACTTGATTCTTGATATTTGATTCTTGATGCTTAATTCTAGATACTTGATACTTGGTGCTTGACTCTTGAGACTCATGAAACTTGAGACTTGGTTAAACGAGAGACTGGAGACTTAACACTTATGTAAACTCGGAAACTTGGAAACTTTTATGCTAATTAAATAATCTTGTTATGTGATAATATTACACAATGATACGCAACGCAACGCTTAATCTAACTCGCAAAATGAACCAAAGACGGAAAAGTTGCAAAATGGATTGGACTGTCCGAATGGACATCCGATCAGATGACCATCTGATCGGAGGGCCATTCGACCGAACAGCCATCCGATCCAACTGCTACACCGCCTTACCTCCTCTCTGGCACTATAAATAGGACCTATCACATCATTCCTCACTGATGTGACAGAGCCCTCCGATCCAGACGCACGCACTCTCGTTCTTGAAAACTTTTCTTTGATTCTAGGCCGATTCTTGTAAGTTTTCAACTTAAATCTTGTACAACTTCAATCTATGCACTATTCCTCACATGATTCTTCCTCGAAGTCACGCTTTTCACCGTGGAATCTCTAAGATTCGAGCTCTTGAGGATGACGTCATCATGGCGGTTTGTACAAACGGCTGTGTGATGTCATTCCCGTCAAGATTTAGCTCAGATCTAAGGGATTTCATGTGCTTTTGCACCGAATCTTTACAAAAATCAAGGTTTTCAGTCGATTTCATGTTTATCTTCAAAATTTCTTAAACTTCTCACTTAAAATGGTGGAATCCAGACCCAAACGGGCTGTAGACTTGACGATTAGTCTGGAGTCGGCTTGGAAATGGATTACCGCCGGAGAAGATGGCCGGATTACGGATTCAGACATGAACACCGTCAAGAACAGATACCTGATCGAACGGGGTGATTCCCATCCGATCAGACAGGCTGAGCCTTGATGTGTTTTCCGTTGTCTCAATGTGTACTATGCCGTCACCGTTAAACTCAAAACTTAGAAACTTTACAAGGTTGCAAAAGGGACAAGATCATTTCAGTCGAATGGCTATCCGATCGGACTGCCGTCCGATCGAACGGCCATCCGATCGAACGACATGTGCCTTACAACCTTCAACACTTGGACTATTTTGAAACAGAACTTTGAACTTTGAAACTTACACTCGAAGGGTCATCCGATCGGATGACCATCCGATCGAATGACTAGGTATCTTGCTACAATGAAAACTTCAAAAGTTAAACACTTTGGAAACACACTATTTAGATCGAATGACCATTCGATCGAATGGCCATTCGTCCGGATGACCATCTGATCGGATGGTGATTCGTCCCATCTATATGTCCTCAGACCGGATGACCATCCGTCCGAATGGCCATCCTATCAGAAGACTGATCCGACACTTTGCACGATTCGTTATTCCGTTTGACGCTTACACTGTAAACTATAATCAGGCTAGTTCAGAGCTCCCTTTTATCCAATCTATAGGTGCCGATACTTAGCACCCACTATTGTTGGAACCTGAAGGTTTATACATAGAGGATTGCATAGTTCAAGGGTTGGTTTTGTAAATGTTCACTTTATGTTTTGGGTCGATATGTATTGTTTGGGTTTGGTTAGATGGTTTTGAGTGGGCCTAGTGTATTAACCCATATGTTTAGTATATAAGCAAACCTCAACCTTTAGGTTGAGGTTGATCAGTGGTTGCGCATAGGAAGGCACTCGAAAACTGTCAAGTTGTCTTGTATCAGTCATTGTTCAAGCTTTGAATGCAAGATAAACTGGTTTGTTTGTTTATTATTGGTTTCGATTACTTTATACTTCTTGAATCTGTTTGTGTTTGATTTCCGCACTTACACAAGTTGTTGTTTGATATCATTGAAAGATCCATACGGGTTTTTACAATTGGTATCAGAGCCAAGAAACCAATTCTTGGTTCGGTTTTGATATCATTCGGATTCAAGAAGATCGTTTTTGTTACTGATCTTATTTACCAGTTCTGGTTACAGGAATTCAGTTTTGTTTTGGTGTGTTTTCTTGATTTCAAGATTCACATCTTCAAACTGTTCTTAGCATATTCTACATATTTGGTGCTGATTTTGGTTTGTGTGATTTCTGATAGAGTGTTTGCTGATTTCTCGGAGGTTTGGTGATAAAAGAAAATTCAAAGATTTCGATATCTTTGAATTTTTGGAAAAGTGCTGAAAATCAGGGATTACGAGTCAACAGTATTATCTCACATTTGTTTTGCAGGTCTTGACTCGAAATCAGATACCGTCTCGAGTTGTCTTCTTTTGGTCTCGACTCGCAACAACAAGTGGTCTCGAGTGGTCTTCATTTGGTCTCGACTCGCAACAACCTGTGGTCTCGAGTAATCATCATCAAGGTCTCGACTCGCAACCATCTGTGGTCTCGGGTCATCATCATCAAGGTCTCGACTCGCAACCATCTGTGGTCTCGAGTCATCATCATTGTGGTCTCGACTCGCAACAAGCTGTGGTCTCGAGTTGGAATTTTTGTCTTGAAATCTCTGTCTCGACTCGCAATCTATTGTCTCGTCTTTGGACTTTAAACTAAATTAATTAATTAACAATTAACTAAAATGTCTACAACTAATGTTTACCTGGCTGCCCTCAACAAAGAGCAAGAACTGGATTCAAAAGTTGGAACCACTACACGCATTCCAAGGTTGACTGATGCAAATGACTTTCCTGAGTGGAAGTGGCGTTTTGAACAACATGTGAAGGTCAAAGATTCTAAAATTTGGTGAAGCATTTTGAGAGGTCCAAGGTTGATCATGATGGATAGTCCTACTGAACCTGGCGTACAAGTAAAGAAACCCCTTAGCCAGTATACTGAAGAAGATTTCACGATAGTTGAAGAAGATGAAAAGGCACTTTCCTATCTGACCATGGGTTTGGGTTCGGACGTTGCTATAGGTTTTCGTACTTGCAAACCAGCCAAAGAACTGTGGGAATCTCTGATAGACGTTTATGAAGGTAATGAGGATATGAGGATATGAAGGAGAGTCGAAGAAATTTGCTAAGACATAATTTCAACAATTTCAACCATATCTATGGAGAAACTGTTGATAATCAAATTCAGAGGTTTGTCAAACTGGTTACTCAAATGCAGATGGAAGAAATACATACATCAAATTCTTCAACAAATAGACAGCTTCTGAATGCGTTACCTAAAAGTTGGGATCATCATGTTGCTATGATCAAGAAGACCAAAGATCTTGCTAGGTGCAGTCTGTCTAAGATGATTTCTCATATCAAGGCCTGTGAGCTGGATGATAAACAAAGGGAAACTAACTATAAGAACAGCATGCTAGCTGCAGGATTCTCTATTGCTCCCGCTTCATCAAACAATAACAATGCAGCTCTCTTGTCTCAAGGAGGTTTTCAAATGTTTAGCAACACAGCATCTGCTAAAGCTGCTCCTACTCCGGCAAATGTTTATTACTCTGGGTCTCCTGCTTCTTCACGTTCTTCTGCTGCTGCTGCTGCATCGTCAAATTCGCCTACTGCTGCTCCTACTTCTGCCGTGAAAAATGAGATGATTGCTTTCTTTACACAACAGTCTAAAGATAATCTGGATATCGCAGCCTCTGTTATAAATTGTTTAAATGCATTTGTTGCAGGAAAAATTGATCCTCCTAAATGGTCTGGAGATGACTTACATCAGATTCATCCTAATGATGTTGAAGAAATGGACATCACATGGCAGATGGCTATGGCTGCTTTCAGAGCAAGGAGATTTTTGAAAAGAACCGGTAAAAATAGATGGGGTGCTTCGTTTACTGGAGCTTCTACAGTACCATTTAATCTGCGCTGTTACAACTGTCATGAGGAAGGACATTATGCACGAAACTGCACCAAGCCACTGATTATTAGAGAACAAACTCCAGCCCAACCTGTTTCACCTAATCCAGAGAGAGCTCTTGTGACCACATCAAGTATAACTGCTGATGCTGCTGCTGGTGGAAGTCCTCAAGCCTTGGTGGTTCAGCCTGATATTAACTTTGATTGGAATTCAGAAATTGAGCGACTGAACATCTCAGCTCCAGAAAATCAAGCTGCTTCAAACAACATTGCTTTCATGACCTCAAATGATCAAGTTTCTGTATCTGAGGATGAGACTCTAGCACCTGAGGAGGAGACTTCAGCTGAAAACCTTGCTCTCATGACCCAGATTCTTTCAGCTCCATGTCACACCCTGTCTTTTGCGGAAGCGTATGATGTGTGACTAGTTTGTTATCATTGCATTCAATCATAATAAACAACTACATGCTTTAAAACGATGTTCACCCATTCATAAAAATTTGAGTATTACAAACACTGGTTGCTTAAGTTTTAAAACACAACCTTTGTCTAGGTTACAATCCGACAAAAGTGGATGACATCTAATCTTGAAGTCTACTTCTAGTTATGACACTCGCACCCAAGATCCATCCTGTCACATGAAATACATGTGAGTTTTGGAAAAACGTCAACATAAAGTTGGTGTAAATTCATGCAGTTTTTGTATTTCACATTTGTATACTTTGTAAGAAAACGTCGTTTGTTTCTTGTATAAATCCAGTATTTTTGTATAAATCAAGTATTCATGTGTACACCAAGTACTCATGTATAAATCAAGTATTCTTGTAAAAATCAAGTTTTCTTATGTACACCACGTACTCATGTATAAATCAAATATTCTTGTATAATTCAAGTTTTCTTGTGTATACCACGTACCCAAGTATACATCAAATATTCTTGTATAATTCAAGTTTTCTTGTGTACACCACGTACTCAAGTATAAATCAAATATTCTTGTATAATTCAAGTTTTCTTGTGTACACCATGTACTCAAGTATTCTTGTATAAATCAAGTTTTCTTGTATAAATCAAGTATTCATGTGTACACCAAGTACTCATGTATAATTCATGTATTCTTGTGTAAATCAAGTTTTCTTATGTACACCACGTACTCATGTATAAATCAAATATTCTTGTATAATTCAAGTTTTCTTGTGTACACCACGTACTCAAGTATAAATCAAATATTCTTGTATAATTCAAGTTTTCTTGTATAAATCAAGTATTCATGTGTACACCAAGTACTCATGTATAATTCATGTAATCTTGTATTAATCAAGTTCTCATGTATAATTCAAGTATTCATGTGTACACCAAGTACTCATGTATAATTCAAGTATTCTTGTAAAAATCAAGTTTTCTTATGGTATGATTCTTGTATTAAGTATTCTTGTATATATCAGGGTTGTTAATGGGTTGCAAGGCCATTAACATGTGACACGACATAGGAAGTCACCAAACCATAGGCATTTATCAAGTTTTCTGAGACACAAAAGCACTACTCGGTACTCGTTCTCACCGAGAGTGTGGCTGCTTGAAACCCGTTGATCTAACCTTTTGTTCTGCGGTCTAGGTATATTGTTGATTAATGGTGCTTCTGATACCCTATTCGTGACACGATTTCTCGTATCATTTCTCAAAATGCATCATACTTGGTACTCGTTCTCACCAAGTGTGCTTCTTGTATTCTTGTATTCTTAAATGCATCATACTTGGTACTCGTTCTCACCAAGTGTGCTTCTTGTATTCTTATATTCTTAAATCGCATCATACTTGGTACTCGTTCTCACCAAGAGTGCTTCTTGTATTTTTATTTTATTCTCAAATCGCATCATACTTGGTACTCGTTCTCACAAAGAGTGCTTCTTGTATTTTTTTATTTTTTTCTCAAATCGCATCATACTTGGTACTCATTCTCACCAAGAATGCTTCTTGTATTTTTTTTTACCATTTGTAAACATTGTAATGTTTGTAACATGTATTTCACCCCCGAGAGTTATAAAACCAAAAATAGTTAAAGAAAAGGGGGAGCATTAACTCACAACTTTGCGTTTCTGCGTCGTAAACTTCACCGGATTTGCTTATCTAGCGTCGTGACCTAAACGTGTTTATTAACGTTAGTCACTAGACTTGTATCGCACAAGTACAAGTCACTATCCTTTGTACATGTGTTCTTGTGTTAAAAATAATTTATATTTTTAACTATTTGTCTTACTTATATCATTTTCTTAAAAATAAATATAAGTATCTTGTATTTTGCACCCGAATTATGTATCTTGTATGTTGTATGTGTATTTCGTATTTTCACTCCTTGGGAGTATTTAGTGTATTTTCAAGTCCTAATACGCTATTACATGTAATACATACTACATACACTTAGCACAAAATTTGGTGATAAATAAATATATATATTTTTCTCAAAAATATACATACTTAGTATCAATTTTAATCTTGAAGAAATCATCATTTCTTAATACAAAAAAATTAGGGAAACCTTGGTTAATGTTTTTAGACACATTTTTAGGGAATAAGTTTCTCAAAAACTTATATTTTCTAAGTGTCAAAATTTATAGAAATTTTGACATGGTTTCCCCTAAAAATGGAGGTTTCCCATGTTTTCAAAACATGTGTTTATTTTCTTTTAAAACTTCATCAACAATCAACAACTCATTTCTCATCTAACAAGTGTTAAAATCAAGTAAGTTACATGACAACATGAACTTGTTCTTTCCCAAAACTTGTAGTAACTTGGCAATGTCTCTAGTAGACTTAGTTACTCTTTAAAGTGTGTTTATTTCATCAAAAATTCCATTCTTGAAATGACTTGGTGTTTACAACTTGTAAACATAATTTACAAAAATGTTGATTTCATTAACTCTCTTGTTTCACAAGTGTTCATACACTTGTTTTTCCACTAAAAATAATATTGGTTTATGTAAGAATCATGATCTTCTAAAAATCATATTTTACACTTGTTTTTCTTGGAAAAATCATTCATAAATCTTGGATTTATAAGTTTACTAGCTCCTTTTGTATATTACTTTTTCAAGAAAATCATTTTGTTCATCAAGTTCATGTTCAATCAAGAAGATGATTATTTCATGTTGTTACATAATCATCCTTCCACTTACTAGATCATGTGTTTAATCACAATCTAGCAAGCTTTATGTGATGATCAACATCATCATTTCGACAAACAAGTATCATTCATACACTAAACACATAGTTTCATCACTATTTCATTATGTGTAAGACTTATGTTCAAGATTCAAGTGTGTGTCTTTTAGTGTTCTTATCATAATTATCACAATACATCATTTAACCAACTAAAATAGAAGTAAACAAAGGTTTTCAAGGATCTTACTACTAGCTTAAAGCTAGGGAAGAACAAGGGCGAAGATGTGGTGGATAAAAGCAAACGGGTGAGGTCCTTCAAGTTCCGAGAGCTCCACACTTCATTAAACACCTTTGTGCACCTTGATATGGCCTTGGATTGAATGAATGAAAATAAAAAATGGTTGTGTCTGTGGGTGAAGTCTCGGCCGAGAGCAAGCCAAGGGGAAGAAGAAAAATGTTGTGGGGTGAAGTGGGCTCTCATTCCCCATATAACCTCCTAAAGCTATTACCCAATGTTCCTTGTGTCTACATAGTACAAGACATATCTTTGCAACAATTTACTAGAGATTTTTAAGATATCTTGCAAGATCTCATAAGATCCATCAATTAGGCCATATGGCCGATTATGGCATGAGGGGGAGGGGTCTAATTGAAACTTTTAGCCATTTAGTACTTGCAAGATCCTACTAAATCACAAGGAATCCAAGGAAGATTATGTGGATTTAAAAGAGATTTAGGGAAGATTTAAGTAGGATTTTGAAGGATCTTGAAAGATTATGGTGGGACCATGCTATGGGGCCGTCCACATGTAATGGGGGGGGGGGTGGTAAATTGTAATTTTTAAATCCCTAATTAATAATAAGCTAGCTTCAAGTGTAGGGTTTAGGGATTTAATGTGTTATTATGTTTTAAGGGGGTGTTATGGTGTTCTGGAACCACAACTAGCTCAGAAACATTAAAACAATGCTTCTAGCAAAATTTTGGTATTCCAGGTAATGTCCGGTTGTTCGGTTAAATACCGTTCCGTTAAAGTGCTAAATTTCACCGTTTAGTGTCCTTTAAGTATTCTTTTGTGACACTTTCAATTCCCAACACTCAGGGAAGTATTCTGGATCAATTTGTCATATTTTTGCATGCTACAATCTTGTCATATTGCTGAATTTTGCTGAATTATATAAAATTCAGCTTTTAAAGTGTATTTCGGGTGGTTTTTAGTGCGTATTTTAGCTTCTGGAAAGTCTATATATAAACCCTTGTATGTACTCTTGCGTTTTAATGTATTCTTGTCGTTGGACCTACACCTAGGCTCCAATTCTATTGTCTAACTGCTTTCTACAGTTTTGTTGACACAATATGTCTTACCGGTGAGTTTACTAGTATTTCTGACGCAACGCTATCATAAAGTAATTCTTGTAGTATAAAATGTGCATGAATTCACTTGTATAGAAATCAGAAATTTGTTTGTCTTGTAGACTAGATCATGTACAGTCATTAAAGCACAGATTTCTGTTCAATTAGTGTACGGAATGTACGGAAAAGTGACGGTTGTCACAGTCTCCCCCCGTTAAAAGAATTTCGTCTCGAAATTCAAGCGATGCCATCGGTCGCAGGGGAGTTGTGAAACAAATATGGTCACTTAGATTCATGATTTATCTTTATGTCCCCATGTAATTCTGGGTCATGTTATGAATTCTATTGTACTCAAGTAAATCAATCATGTCCTTTCTGTATCTTGTGGACTCTTGGTCCGTAACCTTAACAGGTTTCTATAGTATTGTGGACTCTTGGTCCAAAACCTTAACAGGTTTCTATAGTATTGTGGACTCTTGGTACAAAACCTTAACAGGTTCTATAGTATTTTGGTTGTTTGTCCTTGACGTGAATCTTATTTGTGGGAACACGACTGTTCCTTGAGTCAGACTCCTCTAAAGACTAGACACATGGAATATGTCGCGATCACTACTGATCTTTTTCTGGAAGCTTCATCTTGTGAGCAATGGTTTCGATCCCTACACTGGGGTCCAACCTTTACGTTTTCAAATTCACACCATGCCTTCTCTAGGCGAGGCTCTTATTAAAGCCATACTTCTTACTTCAAATTTTTACGATTTCCGCCGCTCATCGGCGTAATCTTTCTGTATTCTGCGGGCTGTCTCGATATGATCACATATCTGAACGATCTTGCCTCTAGTTTTTCCTGAACCAACTCGGGCCAGTAGATTGCTTATTTCCGGTCTCCGTTCAATATGACGGGAATCAACTCATTATGTTCCATCTAAAGCTTCACACGAAGCGGTTTAAACGGCGGTGTGATAAATACTTTTGTAGGAAAAACTTCACTAAGGGTAAGTGAGTGTTCTGACTTTTCATCAAAGTTTCTCACACAAGCACGTATCATAGCCATACAGTCTGCATCGTTCAGCAGCTCAGTTCATATTCAAGTTCTTACGATCATCGGTGTGCTGCAACCCTTATGATCAGTAAAGATCGTGCAGTGTTTTCTTTTAGGTAATGACGTCAAATTTTGCGGCGCGCAATTACTGTATCTAGCTCAAGGTTTCTTCTTATGATTCCTTAATCAATGTGCCGCGTATGCAATGTTGTGGTCACGTTGCATCGACGTGCAATCGAGACTTTATTGAGAAGCGTCCCATAATTGCAACTCTGGCTCTTTAGCTATTGGTTGCGGGGTCGTCATGAATCTCGTTCTTATCCACCATGTATCTTAAAGTTCTCACTTCGTGAATTCGAAATTCGTCATCATAGCACATAACTGTTCTTTTCTCTAGGAGTTGCAAGGTAAATTACAGCTGTTGCTCACGACCTATCTTGGTCGTTGGCCCTATATGAATGTAGTCAATAGGTATAATCATGATTTATCCCGGTATGGTTTACACGTTCGATTCATGAGGTCCATGAATATTGTTGATGCATGTGTTAAACCAAATGGTACGACAAGGAACTCGTAATGCTCAAAGCGATTCCTAAAGGTCATTTTAGGGATACTTCCCTTTCTTGTATTCACAGTTGAGGGCATCCTGTCCTCAAGTTGATCGTTGAGTGGTAACTATAACCTGATGATTTGTCTGTTCATGTTATCAGTCCTTGGAAAAGGATTCTGATTCTCAATTCTCTAGAATTTATGCAAGGTGGAGTCTACCAACTTTCTCCTTGTGTCCTTAACTAAGGATGTCATGTCCTTAATTTCCTCTGTCTAGCAGTTCTTGCAGTTATATCGGAGGCTCATGTTTCGCGGACGAAGCTAGTCGGTAAGGTGTCATTCGGTACTGGTGCCGCTCCTGGCACAAGATTTATCCTAGACTCCTCTTGACGCTGTGGAGGGGTGTTCGTGGCAAGTCTTTAGAAAAGTCTTCTGGAATTTCTTCCATACGGGGATGTTTTCAGCCTCTATACCTGGATTTCCAATCCATGCTGACTATCATATTATGACTTCTTAAGTTAATGGTAACAGAAGGTTCCGGCCTTCTGAGTCACTAAATACAATCCTTAATTGCTTCGACTGCTTAAACTAGCCTTCTATATGCCCATTTCTAAAGAATACGGGACGTCTATTTTACTCCAAACTAGGCCAAGCAGTTTCTTAAGTTCTAAGCATACCAGGTTAAGTTTGGTGCCAGTATAAATCAATAATAGATGCATAAGGTTGGTTAATAGGGAACGTACCCGTAACCGCATCTGGATCCTGGCGTGTTTCACGAGTTTCGATCGCGAAGACCCTTCCTTGCTTGTTTCTTCTTAGGGCAATCTTTCCTAAGTGGCCCTGTTTCACCACATTTGTAGCAATCTGGTACATAGTACCATAAGCCCTCTACGATGGTTGGGGCTTGAGGTGGGTTAGACAACATTCCATAATTGTCTATGAGGTACATAGTACCATAAGCCCTCATGTAATCACCCAATTTCACATGTATATATAATCAACGTATGTGTAGGATCGTGTATGGACCCGAACGAGTCTATCAGAGGAGTTTTAATCAGTTTCAGGTGCGGAAAACAAGAAACTGATGTAGAAACAGCAAGCAATTCACTTTAAACACGCTTTTGTATTGATCTATAACAGATTACATTCTACAGAAATACCGGCAGCACTTCGGTACAAGTTCCTGATTCCCCACCAAATGACAAACATGACTCTCCTATTTATAGACTTTCTGATTTAGCTTGAAATGACAAGGTGTCATTTCGAGCGGAATTAGACATTACAATTTGGAGCGGAATCAGGATTTTATGTTTCGAGCGGAATCATGACATGTGATTTAGCTTGAAATGACAAGGTGTCATTTCGAGCGGAATCACCCCTAAAAATCACTATCTCTTTTTTCATGCCCTAATCTAATACATTCTATACAAGAATCGATACAAGATGAAGTCGACAGATGTATGCACTAACAGACTCCCCCTCAGATGTTGACGAGTCTTACGTGTCGAGTCTTTGCAACTTCAGTCTCTATCAGTCTTTGGGCTTCACTCTTTCAATCCGTATCAATAGACTCCCCTTAACAATGTGCTGGCATTCCTTCAGTTCTTCAGCATCATTTGCTTCAGGATTGTAGTCTGGCTTTCACAGGTTCAAGATCTTTTCCTGGCTCATGCTTTGTCTTCAAAGTCCTCAGATATCGGAACCTGGCTTTTCAAACATAAGCTTCTCAGGATCGATCAACCTGGCTCACATCCAGCTTTTCCTCAAACCTGCACCATCTCTACCTCAAAGTAAATTTTACAATTTAGAATAAAAAATGTATGCACTAACTCAGACACTCCCTCAGATTAATCCAAATGATTTATCATTTAGTAAACTTTTGCTTGATTAGATTAAAACACATTTGATTAAAAAACATAGACTCCCCATTACAACATGGTCATCAAGTCTAGCACTTGGAATTTTGAAAATCAGCTCTCCAACACCAGTTGTCGAAAATCTTTTTGAATTTTTCAAAAAATTATGCTAAAACACACTGAAAATCTTTTTGGATTTTAGAAATAACAGAAATGCAGTAAAGAAATATTTACAGACAATATTTTTGTGAGTTTTGTGTAAGAGGATCATATAAGTTCTTGACAAGTCACAAGTACCGTTGAGCTTAGTTACACATTAAGAATTAAACAATTCACTTAGATTGTCGATATACTGATCCACTTAAATTCTCACACAAATTTCAACTAATTCAGGATATGAGTTAGGTGTTTTAAGAACTTAAACTCATTCATGTGTCCCACCTCTTGAATATACTCCCGTATCCAGATCCCAATATTCAGTCTTACAGGTGAGTATACCACAGATGATATCTGTAAGGGGTTATAAATTATGAAGAATCATGAGAGCTCAGGTTAGAACTACCGTTCAGTAGAGAGATCATGACTCGACTTTTGGGTGTGTTCCCTTTAGAGGATCTTTTTTTACAACAGCAATGACTATCAATTTTATTGTTTCATCAATTTGCTGAGGGCGGCGCTATTTTTCAAGCATGCGGAAAGTATTATTCGAGGACTAGGTCAGAACTTCCATTCAGCAGAAGTCCCGGAATAATACCCCAGATATCACTGAGCATAAAGACCTAGTATCTCAGAAAGAGGGACCTTTCAAACGAGATTTCAGGGGTTACCTATATATCCAAGTAGTGTTCCCTACAAAATAAGCAAGTTTGAATTTAAGTTTATATCTCGAAAAAGCTTACTAAATGTGTAAAAACCTATCGGCATATCATCAGTGAGACTGTTTAACGCTATTTAAACATTAAATTTCTTTAGCATACTGTGACTGTCTACTGATGTACTATCATTTCCTCTTCTTTTACACCAAAACTCATTTTTGATTTTATCATGTTTTTGTCTTTTTCAAATTTTCAAATGTTTTTGGATTTTCTGAAAAATTTATACTCCCCCTAAAATGCAAACACATTAAAGGAAATTTGAAAACAAACTGTACAATAAACTTGACAACTGATATCGAATCACTTCAATTCGCCATCCACCTGGCATAAACAATCAGAACTCCCCCTTACACAAAACTATTTTCTCATTATGATTTCAAAACACTTAAGTTTGTTTTAACCAAAATGATTTTTCCAGAAAATATGTTTTGTTTTAACCACTTGTAGGGTCGGGTTCATCATCTTATTCATTTAATCACATCTATGAGGATTACATCAAGTTCAAACTAATGACCTTGACGAATCTCTTGTAAGATCCAACCTCTTACCACTTGTAAAAATATCCAAATCATATAACCACATGTAGGAATAAAACATCTACACAAACCATTTTACCAATCAAGATGCCGATTCTTGCTTCACACTTACTAACCTTTTCTGTCACACCCCGACCGCGTAAAACAACAAAGCGCGGTGGAAACATCGGGGCGTGTTGCAACATAATCATTGTTTCATAACCATGGATACAAAAAGTGTTTCGTTTTATTAAACATTGAATATTTACATCGTCTGGAAATCTAAATACAAAATTTAAACATAGTCTATCATTGTTATTGAGTCACTAAAGCCTCGTCCAGTCCTATGTGAGCATGCATCCTATCAATCGATATCATTCAACAATACCTGAAACATATGTGAAAACGAGGTCAGCAAAGAAATGCTGGCGAGTACATAGGTTTTGTAGGAGTGTCGAAATCATGGCTAGTTTAGATGTTGCAATACTTTATTAAAAACCTTGTTTTGAAAAGAGTATAATATTGCAACTTAATTAACCAACTCAAATCAAGCGGGTTATAGTTTATAAAACCTCGTAGCCCTGACTCTTAACCCAAAAACATTTTTTTTAGTAAAGCAAATTGTGAAACATCTCGAAATAAATCGTTAATAAAACTCGTTAATAAATCTCGTTAAAAACTCGTATAGTTTATATCATATCGAAAACCTCGTTTGTGTGACATCGTTTAAATATCGTTTACCCAAGTGAACTAAATAACGCCACGGTATGTAATATGATGAAATCACTTATATATAGGAAGTACCAGCGGCATATCCACCATGCTTTCATCACATTACACCCGTCCCGTTATCTAAACACTTAACCAAAAACCAATCGTATATCGCTTTGAAGCCAATCGTTTAACCAAATCGTTTAACTCGTTAATACATCGCGTGGAAACCAACCGTTTACCCAAATCGTTAAAATTCGTTTTAGGTCGTGAAACTACTTATATGGTCGTCTTGCTAATAACAATCAAACCTTCGTGACTCGAATATACCACCAAAGGGTATCTTTAATTCAACTCGTTTAACATCGTTTAAATCATCCTCGTTTTAATTGTGAATAACTTATATATGGTCGTCTCGCTAATAACATTCAAACCTTCGTGACTCGATATACCACCAAAGGGTATCTTTAATTCAACTCGCATTAATAAACCCTTACCAAAGGGTAAATTAACAATTTACAGATTCAGTCGCTACCCACAACACCCACACATAACCACGGGTGTAGTAAAATAACGAGATTTGTCAGATCCTATGGTACCATAACCTAATACTGGTCGGCTTGATCATTGCTAATGAATGTCACTTGTTATGTAAACACAACCAACAAGTTCGTTCACATTATCGAAATCGTTATTAGTTTTGTATAAATCGTCTTAATCGTTTTTGAAACCATCGTTATAACATCGAAAACATTTAGCACATATGAGTCACCCCAAAACAATTGAAAACAGTAAAATAGGGGAATAATGTACTCGCCTGAGAATGCTTAGAGGTCTTGAACAACAACCAAGCAAAGCTAGAGGGAGCACTGAATCAAACGGTACCTAATATAGGTAACTACGTTAATAAACCGGACCTAAATCGGAGGATCGGATAGGATGAGGGTTCGTAAACCAAACGAGTATAGAGACTCGTGTCATATGGTTTAACAAAGCCTACATACTAAATGAAACCTAACATAATTGCTTTCGACCCATCGCGACCCATTAAGGTAGCTTATGCCACTTTAACGCGTCGAGCGCGCAAAAGCGCACTCGAGATGTCTAACTAGCCCTATGACAAGTGTTATATGCCTACACATGTTACATAATCAGTTATGTGACAAAAGTTTAGGTTACATATGCTTAATTACCAATTATACATGAAAAGGGTATTCTGGTAATTTACCTAAGGCATATAAACTACCTATCATACAACTACTTAAACGATGTGACCATAAGGTATAACCTTGGAAGGTTATTCCCTACCTATTATGGTCACCTAATGTATTTGGTCGGATCCTAATGATTGACCAAATGGGTCGGCTTCAAAGGTATAAGCGATTTATTAGATCGCTTACCCTTACGACCCTAGACAACGTGGTAATCAGTAGGCATAGTCACAAGGGACTATAACCATCGTGATTACAATCACGTTGCGAAGTTCAAACGAACTTCGCATTGACCATAAACTGGTCAATGCAGAAAGTCAAACAAAGTTTGACTTTCAGACTCGAAAAGCAATAAAAGAACGAAAGAATACTTACGAAGGGTCCCCGAATGCTAATCTAGATCAAAATAACTCAGGTATGAAACAATGGTTCCAACTTAGAGTCTTTAAGATCAGATTCTTGTGGGTTTTGCAATGGGTGGGGTTGGGTATTTATAGTATTCGGGTAACCGTTAAGATCGTTTCAAGGAAACCGTGCTCGAATCTCATGCGTATACTTGTTGGAATGCTATGGTGCCTCAATTTGCTCACCACCATAGGGAATTGACTTGACATGTGGAAATGGAATTGGGAGTGCACAACAGCTGAAAACAGGCTGTTAAACATCGAATCTGGTCTGGAACACTGACGCGGGCCACGTAAGGATACACACAAACCTTACACGGGCCGCCTGGCCATGTCTGATCAGAAATAAGTTTCAGAAATGTCAGTTTTGGTCCCTGTTGTATTTTAAGCTTATTTCCGACACGTTTAAGGCCCGTTAAGCCAACGTTAAGGCCCTAAAATGATGCCTAAACATTGTGGACATGAAACATGCTCAAAAATATGCCGGATGTTGGTTCGTTTGGTAGTACGAACGCGATGTTCGCTTAATTACGACGGAATGCGCATAAGCGCGAAGAACGATCCAAATGACGCGACGAATGGATTTTTCTTATGCCAAACACTAAAATAAAATGTTTTAGTGCTTACATAAATTTTTGGATGTCCGGATGTATTCAGAACGTAAGATATGCGCGAAAATGCAAACTTGTGCACTTTTTGACACTTTTAGTCCCTGAATGACCCAAAAGTTTATTTTAGCACACCAAACCCCTCAAAGCCTATTTCTAAGCTATGTGAAGGATATTTATGGTATGTTTAACTTATGGTCATGTTCCGGAATGTTCGTTACAGTTCAAATTGGCATACTTTCACAGTTTGTCAAGTTTAGTCCCTGTAAGCGAATAGACTTGTTTTCAACACACCAAACCATTAAAAACTTATTTCTAAGTTATGTAAAGGTTATTTAAGGTATGTTAAGCCTATGTCACTATTCCGGAGTGTTTGTTGCATTAAACTGGTTATATTTACGCATTAGTGCGTGTATAACCTTCCAGAAAGCGATTTAGAGTTTGAAATCGAACAAGAATCGATATGTGCAAATGATACACATATTTATACAAATCCCAAGTATGAAATACAATATTTCATTGGTTTGGAATTTGTTTGATGGTCGCAGTGACCCAGGTGTCACACTGGAAGCTCCGGCAAGTCCTCAATCTGTAAAAATTTAAACAATTTTAAAGTCTTTCACAAAAAACAAGTTTAACAAGAATGATGCCGATTCCTGATCCACGATTACAAACTTGGGATCTCTGGAAAGTCAGGTTTTTTAAGCAAAGAAAATGTCCACCCAAGCTTTACCAGCCTTGGGTGATTTCAATTCAGATTCAGTTGGGGTGTAAGTTGCTTTCTTTGTAGCATAGAAATCTTTTACCCCTTTAACTTTCCCATCGACCATCTTACCGAAGATTTTCTTCACATTTCCATTAAATGTTTTCTCAACATCAAAATTATCCTTTTCAGAATAAAACTGATTTGAGATTTCAACCTTCCCAATCTTTTGTTTAAAATTCTCAGTCCTCAATGGTGGAAAGTTCTCATCATTCATTGAAGGAACTGAGTTTTCATCACTCTCCTCAAATTGTGGATCCTCTAATTTTGTGGAACCAGATTCATCGCCAGATTTTACCTCTGATTTCTTAACAACCCATTTTTGATTGTCAAGCTTCACACTTCTCCTGTAAAACCTTTTTGAACATTCACCAACTTCATATGTAGAATTTTTTAAAACCTTAAATTTCTCAGTTGGTGGTTCGGTTTTATCAACAATAACTTCTTTTAGTTTTCCAGAAACTCCCTGTTTTGTGTTAGTTGCTTTAGGACAGTTCCATGCAATGTGACCAACTTCATTGCATCTAAAACAGGTTCTGGTTTCTTTTCTCTGAAATTCATTCTTCTTCTTCTCAGCAGGAAATTCTTGATTTGATTGTCTCCAGAATGAGCTCTTCTTTTCATCCTCAGCAGACGGACCTGAAACAAATTTTGTATTTGTTTTAGAAAATTTTTCATTTTTAAAGTTTTTAGGTGGAATAAAACCTAATCCTTTCTTTTTGTAGCTACCATTATGGTTTGGTTTCTTTTGAAAATCAGAACCAGAATTGTAACTCTTTTTCTTGTTTAAACGTTGTTGAACTCTTGAAGTGTATTTCTTAGGTTTTCCAATAAGATTTAAATCTTTTATTTCAGAAATATTAATTTCTGTCATTTTGAAAACCTTTTTGATCATGTCAAAACGAACACTTCTTATTGGAAACTCTTTATCAAAATATAATTTGTCAGAATCATTCAAAGTATATGCAACTTCAAATGTTTCGTCATTCAAATTAGATTTTAACAACAAAAACTCTTTACTATAAACCCATTTTCCCGACGACTTTGAACTCTTTTCAGACGAATTCGAACTTCTGACAGACTGACACGAACTTTTGGACTCGGATTTTAACTCTGACTCCTCATCCCTATCCAACACCTGATTGACCATTCTTTTTATTAATTCGGACTCATGAACTGTGTCGGACGCTGTGAACGTGACGTCAATGTTGTCTGGTAATACATCGGTTAACTCAGACTCTAACTTTAGATTAACTGCCTTTTGGACTTGTTCCTCATTCGGTTTTCTAGACGAATACCCTTCCCAAATTGGAGGCGGACACTTATTGTAACAGACACTTTGTTTCTTACCAGTATCCGTTTTCTTCTTTGACTTCTTGTCTTCATCTTTAAACGCCTCAAAACCTGCAACAGTAGGATAAATTCTATCAATTATGTAATCACAACTTGTATAACTTCTTAGTAAACATCTGATTCTTTCATTTTCAACTTTTTCACCATCCAACTCTTGCTTCCATTTCGCACATTCTTCAATGTAAAAGTTTATCTCTTTCTGCTTTGACATCATTGTTGCATTTAACATCTTCAAAGCAGCTTCTCTTTCTGTGTTTGTTTTCTGTAAACTAGTCACTGTTCTGTTTAACACATCATACAACTCTTTCAAATTCTTCACATCAAACAACAACTTTTCTTTCATCTTTTCTGATTCACTAAACTTCTCATCTTTTTCTTCACATTGTTTGCATGACTCTAAACAAATAAGACAGGGTTTTGTGACTTCAACTATCTTTTCTACTTCCACAATCTTCTCAACTTCAACTACTTTTTCCATTTCAACTATCTTCTCAATCACTTTGACTTCCTTCAATTCTTTTGCAGCTTTTCTCTCTTTGAGTTTCTTCAATTTATCTGCAAAATAAAATTCAAATCTGTCAGAAGATAAATGTATTTTTCCAAGATTTATCTGTTCAAGCTCTTCATCATCACTGTTATCTGTTGAACTGTTTTCAGAGGAAACATATTCTTCATCTTTTTCTTCATCATCAGATAACTCAGCCATCCATTCCTTCACCAATTCTGGTTTTTGAATAATCTGAGCAATAAAAGCTTTAACATTGGGATCAGCTGGAATATACTTATCCTAGCTAAAACCTTCAGCCACTTTCTCGTCATCTTGATCAATGATTCCATAGTAAGCTTTTCTGTTTGCATCTTCAATCATTTTTCCATGTGCTGTTTGAGAATCTTTTTGTTGATGCGGTTGATAAGTGATTTGTTGATATATGGACTTTTTATAATAATCATATTTTCCAAAAGGATTCTTTGTTCCACTAGGCTCCTGATTTTTGCACTCTCTTTTGAAGTGACCTTTTTCCCTGCATTTAAAACAAGTAACTTTAGATTTATCAAAACCTAAAGCTGAAAGATGAGCATCCAAAAAGTCATTTCGTCCTGTAATCATTTTAAACTTTTCAGCTCTTCTCAGGACACTTGCTAGAGACCATTTGATATCCATAAGCTCCAACTCTTCTGCATCAACCTGATCGTAATCTTCCTTTGTTAACATCGGGTTACCAATCTTTCCAGCAATCAACCCTTCATAAGATTCCAATGCAGTAACTAATAGACCCATATGATTTTTCACAACTTCTTCAGAAAAGTTTTGACCATTTTGAAGATGCAATGCCACATTGCACTGAATCATATGCCCATTTCCAACATTTGCACTTTGAACACTTGGAGGGTTAACATTTGAAAATCCGCTAGTGTTGATTGAACTTTGATTCCCTGATCCAGATGAGTTTCCTGCACTAAATGCGGTTTGTATCTTTGGACTTGCTTCAACAGTTTGAATATTTCCTTTGTAATACAATTTGATATCTTGTTGATGACTTGAGTTGTTCATTCTTGCAATCTTCTGCTGTTCAAGATCCTGTGCCTCAAGTTTCTCAATAAACTGTCCAATTGACAATCTACTAAACTGTCCAGAATTCTTCAGAATCATCAGATAAGTACCCCATTCTTTCTGCGGTAGCGCGTCAGCTAAATTTTCAACCCATTCTGCTGGAGTGTTAATGATTTTCAGCTGAGACATGGTACGCACAAGATGACAATATCTCTCAATGAGAGTCTTTGTAGTCTCACCAGGCATACTAGTAAACAACTCAAACTCCTTTTTCAATAACGCTGCTTTACTCTGGAGCATCTCTGTACTTCCTTCAAATTTCTTCTCAAGTGCTTTCCAAATCGCAAATGCATTTCCATCATGCTGAAGCAAAACAAATATATCCTCTTTGATAGCTTGCTGCAACAGACTTATCATCATTTTCTCTCCTTTATAACTCTCTCTCTCTTGGTCTGAAATCTCTGAGATAATTTTATCCACATTCATAGCAGTCTGTGGTCTGATGTATGCTGTTTCAATGCTTTCCCAAGCTCTTAGATGGTTTGCCTGAACCCAATTCTCAAAACGATTCTTCCATCCATGATACTCCTCAATTCCCATAAGTTTCGGGGGTTTTTGCATTGTTCCGGTTTCGTTTTCTAAATTCATATTCTTAGCAATGTCAGCCGGAGTAGTCGAAGTTGTAGCAAACGCATTATAGAATTCAGAATCCATGTTTCGGTATCGAAGAATTTCTTAAACAAGCTTTCAAACGAACTGGTTCACCTCGTAAAATTTCCTGAAACAAATAAGCAAACGAACAATCAGTTTAAACGGATTGAATATGAAAAAAATGTTGATGAAATCAATTGAAGACTCGTGTCGAAGATTTGTGGATTCGTTTCAATGTCGTTAAAGTGAGATCACTGAATGAATGAGCCGATCAAAACAAAGCGAATTCAATCGGGCCTTCACTAATTGGGCCGATGATAATGAAACTTGAGCCGAGGATAATCAAATGAATTCAGCCAACTTTAACCACATACAATATCTCATGGGCTTACACTATTGACTTTCAAACTCATTAAATTTGGGCCGATGACACTTTAACCGATTTACTCTGATTGGACCTTAAATTCCACTAAGTTGACAACAATATTAATTGGGTTGATTTGTTTTTTTTTAAATGCTACACATGCATTGGACCATAACTACTGTTGACTGACATGTTCAAACAAAACGACGACATTGTTCAAGTGAAATCAGTCAATAAGTTCGAGCGGAATCAACAGTAAGTCTCAAGCGGAATCCCAAAGTAATTAGGAGCGGAATCACAATCAACAGTTTGGAGCGGAATCAGAAACAGATTTGAAGCGGAATCTACTTTTTGCAACTTGGAGCGGAATCAGACCAATATTTTAGAGCGAAATCTGAAATTTTCTGGAGCGGAATCAACTATTGGTTAACTTTGGAGCGAAATCAGCAAGAACTTTAGAGCGGAATCAACCAATAAATTCAATCTGGAGCGAAATCAGGAACTTGTCAGTTCGAGCTGAATCACTTCGGACATCTGTTTTGGTCATTTTTACTGCGAATTTTGCTCTCAAACTTTCAAGGATTTGTTAATATGCACTTTTACACAAACTGTGAAAGATTGAACTGATTTTGACCGTTAAAAATTTCTGAAATGAAGAAAGAAGGTGTAGAAGACAGAAAATGCAATAAAAAACAGCTGTAACCTGCAGAACTCCTCCTCCTGAGCTCTGATACCAATTGTAGGATCGTGTATGGACCCGAACGAGTCTATCAGAGGAGTTTTAATCAGTTTCAGGTGCGGAAAACAAGAAACTGATGTAGAAACAGCAAGCAATTCACTTTAAACACGCTTTTGTATTGATCTATAACAGATTACATTCAACAGAAATACCGGCAGCACTTCGGTACAAGTTCTTGATTCCCCACCAAATGACAAACATGACTCTCCTATTTATAGAGTTTCTGATTCAGCTTGAAATGACAAGGTGTCATTTCGAGCGGAATTAGACATTACAATTTGGAGCGGAATCAGGATTTTATGTTTCGAGCGGAATCAGGACATGTGATTTAGCTTGAAATGACAAGGTGTCATTTCGAGCGGAATCACCCCTAAAAATCACTATCTCGTTTTTCATGCCCTAATTTAATACATTCTATACAAGGCTCGATGCAAGACGAAGTCGACAGATGTATGAACTAACAGTATGAGTGAGGAAACAATTACTGAGCCTTCACATAGGCTTGCCAACTTGGCTTATTGTTTGTAATAAAATGAACTCGAGGTTACATCGCCTTGATCATTTAGGTCTCAGTTATTTCCTGCTATATTAGCTTTATTGATGTGTATGTTTCCCAGAGATGGGGTTGTTCATGTAGGGTGATAGAGTGCGTAACGTCACTGAATCTTTCTGAATATTATCCTTCTTCACTCGCTTATATATCGGTTCTCAAACGTCTCGTACACCGGTAGAAGTGTCAGGCACGAAGTAGGCAAAGACAGGTTTCCTACTTTATGAAGTGCTAAAGCACTGGTCTAGGTATTGTTCTACCATATGAAGGTGTGAACACCTAGAGTTATTTTTCTTTGGAGGAATGGTGATCACTTACCTGATCCGCAGAGTCCACCAGGATTTCCATGCACTACAAGTTGTTATTACGTGGGCCCCTGTAATAATAAATTGTCTTGCACAGTTACCCCAATTTTCTCTCGCCCAAGCAGATGATCAATCAAGGAGGGGACACTACTGTCCTTATACCTCTGTCATGGAAAGGACCATTGTGGTGGTCCACTTGCTAACACTCGTCGTCGTTACGCGCGAATAGGCATGATGATTAGATGAAGTAGGAATAAAGAGAATTCCTAATAGTTGGAGGGGCACCTTCAAGATGAATACTTCATCTTCCTTTTCTGGTCAAGTGTGTCATCAATCTTGCTTCACATAAGCCGTAGGGATCTCGTCCCACTGATTAGAAGTCGTCCAAGGTTGCCGCCTCTGCCTCGTCATCATCACCGTAGTTAGGCACCTTCACGATCGAGAGGGAAGAACAGCCATCTCCTACGGAAGCAAGCTCAGAATCTTGTCTGGTAATCACTCTAGCTATGAGATTTACAATGGACGCGAGGTCGATAGCTTCATCGTGCGAGTTACGTATAGTAATAGGAGTCGAAGTCGAAAGTATCTTATTCACGTCAATAATTGTCACACGCCCAAATTACCACTCGCGTAACTCACACAGGGCGTGTGACATACCAGGATCTTAGCCATCAATCACATTGAACTCATATGTGTAAGTAAATAAAACTTTCATTGATTTAACAATAAGTGTTACAATGTTACATCATATTTTATAGTGTGCAGCGGAAGCATAAATCATTCGTTAAGTGTATATAACCACATGTAAAAACTGTTAGTCTTGTATAGCGTTTCCATGTATCTCGACCCATGACCACTCCAGCTTCCTAGACAGCAAGTTCCAATGTTAAGCACCTAAAGGTCTGCATGGCATGTAGCAACAAGTCAACAACAAAGTTGAGTGAATTCACAGTTGGGTGTTCGTTTTAAGTTGCTCCCAAAAACATAGTTAGTCATTAGCTGGCTAACATGCCGTGGGGGTTACCCCATAGTTGAAAATACGATTAACCAGTTTACCCTGTTTTCCAAAACATATTCATAGTTGGTGGGGGCTTCCCATGTGAATTACCAGTTTACCCTGTTTTCCAAACCTTTACGATATTTAGTGGGGGCTTCCCATGTTGTATAGTACTAGACTAGTGGTATCTATAGGTGTCCTTCCCAATCCGAGGACAGTGATAAGCATGAGTTTACGTAGGTTTTACGTAAGTGCCATTCCCAATCCGAGGACAGTGATAAGTATGAGTTTACGTAGGTTTTACGTAAGTGCCCTTCCCAATCCGAGGACAGTGATAAGTATGAGTTTATGTAGGTTTTACGTAAGTGCCCTTCCCAATCCGAGGACAGTGGTACGTAGCGAGTACGTAGATTTAGCGCTGGCGTCCTTCCCAATCCGATGACGGTGGTAAGTAGTCTAGTAGTGGTATATGTACAAGTTCTGTTGTAGTTATTCAATCCCATTCCCAACCCACCGGGAATCCCATGCCTTAGAAGTGTGAACTCACCTTGGTTTGCTCGGTAGGATTAGTTACTTGTTTGATAGTTGGTTGACCAAATCCTAATATGATTACTAGCAACAGTCAGTTTCGTACACTTAAATCACAGATTCCTTGTACATATTACACATGTAGCACACAAGCATTACTTACACCATCAATCCAGTGATGTACTAGAAACACATAACATACGACTAGTTGTATACACACTTGCATCACTAATAAATTACATGCAGTCTAATCAGCAGGTTCACATACCCATGTAGGGTTAAACATTTTATTCACATGCAACAATGATGACCTCTCATAAGAGTCTGACACTTGATGTCATATATTGTCATGATAAAGGAATAATCACAGTCAAATGAAATCTATATTACCAAATCCATTAATTTCACACCCACTACACACTCTTATTTAACAGCAAACACTTAACTTGATTTACGATCAATTACCGGGACCCTTATTATCATTTAATTCACAACCAAGCATTAACAAACCAATTGACTAGTCAAGTAAATTGCATTTCATACTCACATACAGAATCCTTTTAGTAAATACCTAATATGAATTTATATTTGCAAGCTACCTACTTTATTCGATTATCACAGCCACTAATATCTTACCACCACTAATTTAAAGAATTCATCAATCACCAACATGCTTATAATCTTGAATACCCAACATCAACAACCGTCCAACATATTCTGTGAATTGTCATGCTACACAACAATTATCGAAAATCATGCAAATCAGCCACACTTGGACGTGAACAAGAATAGCCAAACAATCTCAGATTCGTTATAGAGTAAATATACTAACCAAACCAGTCAATCTAGTTAACCAAAAATCATTCATTATGCCAATATTTAAACGAATCAACATATAGTCATCATGGCTGTTTCGATACATAAACATCATCAGATTTTAACATTCCAACCATATCCTAGTGTTTTGAACACATACTACGCACAGATACATAAATCATATTCGAACACATGCAACACATAATTACCTAGATCATGTTCGAACACCTAGAACCATGTGGCTACATCAAGGTGGATTATACTAACCGAGTGTTCGTGCGAGAGAGAGAGAGAGAGAGCCGAGTCGAAAGGAGGAGAGCTTCGGGTGCTTCAGGCAACGCCTTCGTGTCTCCGGCGAGTCGTGATGCAGTGCAGACGTGAATAGAGGTGTCATCAAATATGTAAGAGTCGAAGAATGGTTCCTGTCGTGATCCTCCGCGTATCCCGACAACTTCACTTGCTCCGATAATATTCCGGTAACGGGTGGATGATCATGGCGAGGTTGTTTGTTGTTAAAGTATAATAGGAGAGTGCAAGGTAGAAAGCATGACCAGGGGCTTGAAGGAATCACTGTTGATCACTGCCATTGATGATGGAACGATGGGGAGGAGGAAAGTGCCGCCAATTGCGTGAGGGATAGGGTTTACCTCTAAAAGAGTTATGGGACTTAATTAATGTGTGCAAATAATAAAAGAGGTTGGGGCGGTTTGGTTTGGTCTCTTGGGCCGACTCATAGGAACACAGATTGGGGGTTGGGCTACAAATGGTATGTGGGCTACACCCACAATATGCATATAATATACAAATGGTTGTGCAAATAATGTATGTATATATATATTTTTTTACACAATATCAACTAGTTATAATAATACCACAATTAATCCACTCAACTAAACTAATATAAAGGGAAATCATCAAGTTATGGTTCGGTCTCATAAATTTTGAATTACGTGAGTGGGTTCCAATAGTTCAGGTCAGTTCACGCGTCGTGAATTAATTCCTCAAATAATAACATAAAGAGAGCAAAAATAAACAGTTTCTACATTGAAGTTACGAGTTGTCACAATAATCATTCCGTACACTTATTTGTATGCATTCACGTCAATATTTATTCCGTACACTTATTCGTATGTATGTATGTCAATAACAAATATGCTACTTAGCATAAACAAGCAATTTGATGCATTATATCACGTATAACTCTCGTTATTGGGGGGTTATTTTTCTAGTTGTCGATTTACGACAGAAACACTACTTGGTACTAGTTATCACCAAGTGTGTATTTTATCTTTGGCAAATCTAACTCGTATAGACTATGCCTTAATTGGCACCTTATCTTGAGGGTATCCCCTACTAATGTCCTTGTCTTGTCTCTTTTTGAAAAGTGGTTGACTCATGGATCTTGGCACTTACGTGAATGCAATGAAAACCTTTTTGTAAAATGTTTTCGTGAGAGAACTCTAGTGATTGTAGTCTAGACTCGAGAAGGAATCCTAGTTCACTACAATCGAAGCTCTGATACCAAACTGTCACACCCTGTCTTTTGCGGAAGCGTATGTTGTGTGACTAGTTTGTTATCATTGCATTCAATCATAATAAACAACTACATGCTTTAAAACGATGTTCATCCATTCATAAAAATTTGAGTATTACAAACACTGGTTGCTTAAGTTTTAAAACACAACCTTTGTAATTTGAGTATTACAAACACTAGTTTGTTATCATTGCATTCAATCATAATAAACAACTACATGCTTTAAAACGATGTTCATCCATTCATAAAAAATTGAGTATTACAAACACTGGTTACAATCCGACAAAAGTGGATGACATCTAATCTTGAAGTCTACTTTTAGTTATGACACTCGCACCCAAGATCCATCCTGTCACCTGAAATACATGTGAGTTTTGGAAAAACGTCAACATAAAGTTGGTGTGAATTCATGCAGTTTTTGTATTTCACGTTTGTATACTTTGTAAGAAAACGTAGTTTGTTTCTTGTATAAATCCAGTATTTTTGTATAAATCAAGTATTCATGTGTACACCAAGTACTCATGTATAAATCAAGTATTCTTGTAAAAATCAAGTTTTCTTATGTACACCACGTACTCATGTATAAATAAAATATTCTTGTATAATTCAAGTTTTCTTGTGTACACCACGTACTCAAGTATAAATCAAATATTATTGTATAATTCAAGTTTTCTTGTGTACACCACTGTCACACCCCGACCACGTAGAACATACAAAACGTGGCGGAAACGTCGGGGAGTGTTGTAACAGAATTAATGTTTCACAACAATGGAAATTAAAGTTTCGTTTTATTAATCAACATGAGAGTTACATTGTCTTTAGACAAGAAATAAAGAGTACATAACACAAATTAACTAGTTCTTGTCTCGTTTTAAGTCACTAAGGCACAGGTCCGCCTAAGTATGTCTTGATAAGTCCTATGCATCATCTCCTGAAAAACACATGTGAAAATAGGTACGTCAGCATAAAAATGCCTGTGAGATACATAGGTTTTGTGAAAACGGAATTCATGACTTATGTTTGAGAAAGATGTTTAGTCATGAACCTTGTAATTTGCTTTGTCTTGTAAATCATTTGAAAAACGATAAGATCAGATGATATGTATAATTAAGAGGATAATGTATGGTTAAATGGATAACCAAGTAAAAATGAGTTTGTATTAGATAAGTTGTTTGTAAATCAATGTCTTGTGAAAAGTATGTTGCTTGTATAAAATGTTATATGTCTCAAACTGAAATGATTCAAATAACGCTACAATATGTGATACCATACAAACACTTATATATAGGAAGTACCAGCGGCGTATCCACCATGCTTGTCTCATATTACACACGTCTCGATACTTAATCACTTACTCAAACCAAACCACCAAGATGTAATGTTTAACAATTGTAGAAATGTTTATGTATAGTCAAATGTCTATTGTCAAATGTAAATCATGTCAACGGATACAAATGGTTCACACGGTTCAACAGTTACAAACGGTTCACACAGTTCAACAGTTACAAACGGTTCACACGGTTCAACAGTTACAAACGGTTCATATAATCAAATGGTTACTACGGTTTACATAATCAAATGGTTACAACGGTTCAAAATGTAGTATAATGTGTTCATATACTGGATGAGCATATGCAACAAAAAATGCGATGTAAAACAATGTACTAAGTATGCACGTAATGGACATACATAGCATAAGTGTAATGTAAAACAATGTACTAAATATGCACACAATGGGCATACATAGCATGAAATGTATTGAAATCATGTACTATAAATGTACTAATGAACATAGCAAGTATATGATGTCAAAACAGGAAAGCATGAAAGTAACAAGTAGGCACATGTGTTTCACCCCAAAACAATTTGAAAACAGTAAAAGAGGGGTCTATGTACTCACTTTGATATTTCTCAGTAGTCCTTGAGTGACAACCAAACAATGCTAGAGATCACGGATATTAAACGACACCTAATATAGGTAACTATGTTAATAAACCGGACCTAAATCGGAGGATCGGATAGAATGAGGGTTCGTAAACCAAACGAGTATGGAGACTCGTGTAATATGGTTTAACAAAGCCTACATACTAAATGAAACCTAACATATATGCTTACGACCCATTACGACCCGTTTAGGTAGCTTATGCTACTTTAACGCGTCGTTCGCGTGAAACGCGTTCGGACCGTCTAACTAGTCCTATGACAAGTGTTATATGCCTAAACATGTTACATAATCAGTTATGTGACAAAAGTTTAGGTTACATATGCTTAATTACCGATTACACATAAAAATGGTATTTTTGGTAATTTACCTAAGGCATATATACTACCTATCATACAACTACTTAACGAATCGACCATAAGGTATAACCTCGGAAGGTTATTCCCTATATACTATGGTCACCTAATGTATTTGGTCAGATCCTAATGATCGACCAAATGGGTCGGATTCGAAGGTATAAGCGATTTATTAGATCGCTTACCCTACGACCCTAGACAACGTGGTAATCAGTAGGCATAGTCCCAAGGGACTATAACCATCGTGATTACAATCACGTTGCGAAGTTCAAACGAACTTTGCATTGACCATAAACTGGTTAATGTAGAAAGTCAAACAAAGTTTGACTTTCAGACTCGTAAAGCAATAAAAGAACGAAAGAATACTTACGAAGGGTCCCCGAATGCTAATTTCGATCCAAGAATCTCAGGTATGAAACAATGGTTTCAACTTAGAGTTTCTCAAATCAAAATTCTAGTGGGTTTTGCAATGGATGGAAAGGGGTATTTATAGGATTCATAGAGCCGTTAAGATCGTTCCTCGTTAACCGTGCTTTGATCTTGGCCATACACCTCAAGATAGTGGTTTTACAAAACCGTTTGAGCCCACGGTATTGCCAAAACCATGTGCGAAAGTGAAAAGGGACCAGATGCAATGTTTCTGTCCAGATGAGGCACTCGCGTAGCGCCGCTGCATAGGCATGAGGTGCTCGCGCTACGCCACTGCCTACCAGTTTCAGCAAAGTTTCAAAAAATGGCAGAAATGGTCCCTGCAGCCCGTTTAAGCTATTTTCGATGCGTTTGAACCCCATTAACCTCATTTCAAGGCTCTAAAATGAAGTTGAAGTATAGGGAACTCAAAATGTGCTAAAAAATATCTCAGATGCCGGTTCGTTTGTCCGTACGATCGCGATGTTCGGCTAATTACGACGGAATGCGCATAAGCGCGAAAAACGATCTAAATTGCGTGACGAATGGATTTTTCTTATGCCAAACACTAAAATAAAATATTTTAGTGCTTACATAAATTTTTGGATGTCCGGATGTATTCAGAACGTAAGTTATGCGCGAAAATGCAAACTTGTGCACTTTTTGACGCTTTTAGTCCCTGAATGACCCAAAAGTTTATTTTAGCATACCGAACCGCTCAAAGCCTATTTCTAAGCTATGTGAAGGATATTTATGGTATGTTTAACTTATGGTCATGTTCCGGAATGTCTATTACAGTTCAGATTGGCATACTTTCGTAGTTTGTCAAATTTAGTCCCTGTAAGCGAATTAACTTGATTTTGCCATACCAAAGCCTTCAAAACTTATTTCTAAGTTATGTAAAGGTAATTTAAGGTATGTTAAGTATATTTCACTATTCCGGAGCGTTTGTTTCATTAAAATGGTTATATCTACGCATCAGAGCGCGTATAACCCTCTAGAAAGCGATTTAAAGCTTGAAATCGAACAAGAGTTGATATGTGCAAACGATACACATAATTTTACAAATCCCAAGTATGAAATACAATATTTCATTGGTTTGGCATTTGTTTGATGGTTGAAGTGACACAGGTGTCACAGTCTCCCATACTTTAGGAAATTTCGTCCCGAAATTTATTTGTAGGAGCATGTTTGTGACTTTGTGTTAAATAACCATCAAGGATAAGGCATATCCTGATATTCCTCTTTAACGAACATTTTTAGAAATGGAAATGAAGGAAGAATCAGGGATATTCATTTTCCTTCGATGGAAAATTTTCAGAAACGAAAAATACACGGGATGAGTTATTTTCCTTAATGGGTATCCTTCAGAAACGAAAATGAACGGAACGAATCATTTTCCACAATTCCTCCAGAAACGAAAATGAACAGAATGAGTCATTTTCCATGATTTCTTCAGAAACGAAAATGAACAGAATGAGTCATTTTCCACAACCTCTTCAGAAACGAAAATGAA
This sequence comes from Helianthus tuberosus, assembly GCA_030545235.1. Classification (NCBI taxonomy): domain Eukaryota; kingdom Viridiplantae; phylum Streptophyta; class Magnoliopsida; order Asterales; family Asteraceae; genus Helianthus; species Helianthus tuberosus. Next base: position 64,482,958 of record CM060420.1, read on the forward strand.
CGGAACGAGTCATCTTCCACGATTTCTTCAGAAACGAAAATGAACAGAATGAGTCATTTTCCACGATTTCTTCAGAAACGAAAATGAACAGAATGAGTCATTTTCCACAACCTCTTCAGAAATGAAAATGAACGGAACGAGTCATCTTCCACGATTTCTTCAGAAACGAAAATGAACAGAATGAGTCATTTTCCACGATTTCTTCTGAAACGAAAATGAACAGAATGAGTCATTTTCCACCATTTCTTCAGAAACGAAAATGAACAGAATGAGTCATTTTCCACACCCTCTTCAGAAACGAAAATGAACGAAACGAGTCATCTTCCACGATTTCTTCAGAAACGAAAATGAACAGAATGAGTCATTTTCCATAACCTCTTTAGAAACGAAAATGAACGGAACGAGTCATCTTCCACGATTTCTTCAGAAACAAAAATGAACAGAATGAGTCATTTTCCACCATTTCTTCAGAAATGAAAATGCACGGAATGACTCATTTTCTAGACACATGACCAAACTTGTTGTGGTTTCTGTGCACTGAATTCCATAATTATGTATGCATCCATAATTACGTAATTCCTTGCATAGTCCGCACAGTTTGTCTTGTAATGTTTAGGGAAGGAAAATCAAACCTATGATGAGGGTTACTAGACTACCATAGGGTCCTTTTAATTAGATCGACAAATGATCCTTTTAATTAGGCCACCAAGGAGTCCTTTCAGCTATCTCATCACATGATATTCCTAACCAGATTTTTGGATCAATCTGTTTAACTAGACCACTCAAGGGGTCTAATTATGGAATAGTACAATATAATCCAAGGGTCTTTACTATCACGTAAAAGCCCATTGAGGATTTAATATAATACCTTTGGATATCCTACTATGAATCCCTTATACGAAGATATGGAAGATTCTACGAGGATTTGGATAACAAAACTTGGATCACATAACACATAATGTGACAACCCGCACTAAACCAGGTATCCGTACGACTTAATTAATGATTAATTACTGCTTAATTACTGTGCTTGTTTGAACTAGCTGATGAACTGCTACTTGATATCTGATACATGTACCTACTTGCATCATACTCTACTTATCGTCACTACATTATTTACGTGCTGAACCCTAGTGACAACCATGATGCACAAAGAGCACAGTAGCACTATAACGGATAACCTATTGAACATGCTGATAAAGCCAGCATCAGGCAAACACTGCCTCTATGGCCTGTAAGAGCCTGAAATGTTTTGCTACACTAGTAGTGAGTGTAGGGATATAAGGGTTGTGGAACTGCGTCTCTAGGAATAAGTCACTATGACTGGATGTGCCTAAAACGTACTCTAAGTACAAAACTCAGCACTTTACAAAATAATTCAGCTTTTAGCTAACTAATAAAGTGCCAAAACATGAGAAAAATAACACTAGACACTTTCCAAAGTGTCAGGAATAAGTTGTGTCACTAAATGTAATTATAACGACACTTTAAAGCTTTAGTAACGCTTTAACGAATTACTATCCAACCAAACAACCGGACTATACCCGGAACATGAAAATATTGTTATTTTCATTATTTATCTTTTTCTGAGCCAGTTAGGGTCCCTGATTTCCCTAACACCCGCTTTAAAGCACTAAACATAACTAACCAAGTTAAAGTACTTAACTAACTTGTTTAACCTAACTATTACCTAATTAACTAGTTGAAATCGGACTAGACCCCCCCTTTCCTAACCGTCCCCAACCATGGGGGACACACTTGTCCTTGCAAGATTACCATAACCTAATTTTTGTCTAATATCTACAAGACACATTATCCTTTGGTTAATACACTTATAATTGCCTATAAGATCATGTCTAAACACATGAGATCATATATATATTTTTCACACACTGTTTATGATTATTTTGTGAAAATGCATAAATATTATTTTAGAGTGAAAATAATATTTACGAACGTTAACGATTCCAAAATAATACGAACGCTTTCACCATGAATATATAAGTTACACCGGTAAGTATTTTACCGCTCAATTGTTAAAACGTAACTTACGCACTTACGGAAATATTTATGAACGCGTATTTTAACAACGTATTATTGGAGAAAATACTTATATTTTGGAAAAATATACATATATCAAGTGAGACTTAATGACATAATTTGAACGCACATGTATTGAATCCACCATCCTTGGGAAGGAGATTAACTACCAAGTATATACAGATTGTAAACACGAAATAGTTGTCTAACTATTTCCCAAAGACTTAAACTATAAAGCTAAGGCACGGCCGTCCGTCTAATAGAAATTAGCACCTGTAGGTCGTCGCACAGCTGCGTGAGCAGGAGATACTTGGTAGAGACGCTTCACTGTGAGTTCATGTCCCCCTTTTCTCTAACTGTTTTCAGTTTTCTTAACTGCGGGGGTGAAATACATGTTACTTTGTTTACAAGTACTTTATACATGGTATGGTTAACGTAAGGAGGTTTACTACTTAGATCATGTGAATGGGTAGGCAGAAACACCAAGGGACGTAAGCGGTAGATCTATCTGGGTGTAGCGAGCCCAACTCTAGGCCCAACAGAACGGACCTCTAAGAGGCCCAGCAGAACGGACCTTGAGTGACTTTGTACCCGACGCAAAATCTGCTAGGTTAAGTCTTCCTACTTACACTTCACACATACTAATGGCCTTGCAAACCATTGGTGATCTCTTTTTCCTTACACTGCTACATACCAGGGAACTTTTATACTTACAAGTGTTTTACATACTCACTTACACATGAACTCGCTCAACATTATTGTTGATTTTTCAACTTACATGTATTTCAGGAAATTAAAGATCTGGCACGGTATGTTATGTTTTCCCGCTGCATAAGGGTTCCAAGGTCATCCCAGTTTAGGAAATGTGACTCTTTCCTGGACAAGTCACAACTCTTAAACTGCGTTTATTTCATGTTAATGGTTATGTTGTTAAAGACAATGTTTTATGTTACGAAGTTGTAAGTCTCTAAGACAATGGTATGTTACTCTGGTTTTAAAACTTAATCAAACGGATGATCTTGCATGATTTTAATTCATATAGCTTTGTTATGGTTAAGCTATGGTATTAAGAAGTCACACCAAAATTAACCACGCTTCCGCAAAGCCAGGGTGTGACAGCTTGGTATCAGAGCTCTGATCATAGCGAACTAGGATTCTCTCTCGAGTCTAGACTATGATCACTAGGGCTCTCACGAAAACATTTTTCTGCATACCACTTAAGTCCAGATCCAAAACTTTTTACAAACAAATGTTGAGCACATTTTATTATTTATAGGCTCAGCCTGGAGGGCTGAGGCTCGGTCTGGAGGATCGAGGCTCGGTCTAGGTGACCGAGGTAGTTGGGCACGTTGATTTATTATAGGCTCAGCCTGGAGGGCTGAGGCTCGGTCTGGAGGATAGAGGCTCGGTCTAGGTGACCGAGGTAGTTGGGCACGTTGATTTATTATAGGCTCAGCCTGGAGGGCTGAGGCTCGGTCTGGAGGATCGAGGCTCGGTCTAGGTGACCGAGGTAGTTGGCTAGTGAGGCTAGGAAGAGTAGGCTCAGTCATGAAGGCTGAGGCTCGGTCAAGGGGACCGAGGCTCGATCTAAGTGGTCGAGGTGGGGGATAGAGCAGTCTTCGAGACTGGGAGGAATTTGGCTAGTAAGACTAGGAGAATTATGTGATACCTTACTTGGTGACTTATGTGATTATCTGATTGTGTGACTGATTATTTGAGCATATTTGTGTTTATGATACAGACTCATGGATTCAGCCGGTACTGGCGATTCGGACACCACTGGACCCATACCTATCGTATCTGGTGACCTCACATCCTCCGAGCATGAGGTGTACACATCTGACTATACCAGTACTGACGAGGATGATTTCTAGCCCTTCGCACTACCCGATGGTGCTGATGAGCCTGCAGATGACCTTCCCGCTGAGTACCTACCTCTAGTAGAGATTCCGGCTCCTATACCCTTAGCCGTTTATCCAGCATATGATTTCCTTCTTGACGCCGAGGCTGACGACGATGTTGACCTATTTGGGGATGAGCCTTTTGAGGATGAGATCCAGGGCGAGGCCCTTCTTCCTGCGGATGATCTTCTGATGATCGCTGACGTTCCCGCTGAGGATTCGCCTGCACATTCTCCTGTCCCAGACTCCTTCGAGTCTGTGGCATCCGCACCTTCTCACACATTGAGCGCACAGCACTTTACGCATGATTCTGATCCTGACCAGGCATCCTCTGTTGCACCTATTCCCAGTTTTGCGTTTGACCATGATGACATAGAGGATTCTGATCCTATCTTTCCCCCGGGATACGACCCGGATCGTAATATCGAGTTTATACCTATGGATCAGCCCATGGAGGATCCAGCTGACCCAGTAGACCCTATCGACCCCGAGTTTGACTTCGAGATGGCTTTTGATGATCCCGAGCCTGTCGTCGCTCCTGAGCAGGCAGCCGCTCTAGACCCCATACTTGAGCATGACCTCGTACATGCTGACATCCCTATTGAGCCTGTTATGGCAGACCCACCTGTTGGTGATCTCCCCGTGGATGTTCCTTTGTTAGAGGGCGATCATGTTGTTGTTGATCCTGTTGTTCCTCTACCTGTTGTTGATATACCTGTTGACCATCCTGTTGAGCACATGGCACCTGTTCACCCTTTTGTTGCACCTGATCCCATCCCACTAGAGCCCGAGCATGCACTGTTCGCGGCACGCATGGATCCACCAGATGAGCATGCACAGCACGGTTGGATACCTGCTGATGAGGATGTTCCACCTTTTCCCCCTCAGATCCCTGATACACGACATGTTGATTTTTCTTTTCAGGTTCCTCAGTTTGTACCCCCAGCGAGGACTGGAGAGGGTTCTTCAGCCCATCCTTTTGGGCATGTACCGATGTCTATCCCCTTCATGCCCCAGATATCATCTGTTCCACCCTCTGTTGCTCCATTTCATGTGGCACCTTTCGATCCCACCAGTAAGCCGTTCCTTTGGGCACCAGACTCTGCTATGCCACCTACTGACCCCTACCATTCTTTTCACATGGGGTATACCATCGAGGACGTTTTGATGTCTTTTGTCGCCCAGCACGAGTCCCACACGCAACGCATCCAGGAGCTTGAGAGAGCTCAGCTGCCGCCATGCCAGTGCCATGGTCAGACACACTCTCCTCTGCAGCCATTTCGACCCATGCCTCTAGATTATGCTGCCCGTCTCTTTACACTAGAGCAGCAGGTTGCTTCTATCATTCGTACTTAGCGAGCCCTGGAGGAGGACTGGCTCCAGTTACGTCGTTTGCTTTACACCCACTTTCCCCCTCCTCCACCACCATCTGTATAGAGCTCATCAGTGCTGTTTGGGTAGATGTTGGTGAGAAGACGGCGAATGCTTTTGACTGCACAACATTTTTGGAGACTACTTTATGATCCTGACTTTTGTTGACATGTATTTGACGTATTTGACATTGACATGATATAGTTTTTGGACAGGGGTGATGTAGCCCCTCGTTGATTGATGATTGTATGACACAGGGATGTACTGATACACTTACTATGTGGTCTCGATATATGGCAATCGCAGTATTCTCACCATATTTGATTCGCTTGATTGCTTATTTATACTTTTATGACACGGGATGTTGTGTGATTGGTTTTTGTGATGTGTTGATAACATGAGATGTTATGTGCTATTACTATTACTATATACGTACGTCTTACTATGGCCTGACCAACGTAAACCATCTTTTAGAAGATGCCGCCGAGACGTGAGACACACATGCCTACTAATGAGGCAGAACTCCAGCAAATTATCGCTGCTGCCATTGCACAATACGCCGCCTCCCAAGGAGGGACTAGTGGAAGCAACTCTGGCAACACTGGCAACAACAATAATCCACCTCATGGATGCACCTACAAGCAGTTCTTAGACTGCAAGCCCGCAAACTTTGATGGCACCGGAGGTGCTGTCGCCTTTGTTCGTTGGGCTGAGAAAACTGAATCTGTTCTTCGCATGAGCAAGTGCACGCTGAATCAGCAAGTCACCTATATCTCAGGGCTGTTTCTAGATGGAGCCCTCTCTTGGTGGAATCTGCAAGTACAGACACTAGGAGAAGCTACTGCCTACGCGCTGACCTGGACCGAACTGAAGGAACTCATGCGCAAAAAGTACTGTTCCCGCGCAGAAATCCAGAGATTGGAGACCGAGTTTTGGCACTTGAAAATGGACGGTCCAAAGATCGCAGAGTACGTTCAGAGGTTCCATGACTTATCGCATGTGGTACCCTACATGGTCACTCCTGAGTTCAAGAGAATTGAACGTTTCATTTGGGGACTAGCTCCTCAAATCATAAGCATGGTAACCTCATCCAAGCCTGCAACTATTACTGAGGCGATTGATTTGAGCGTAGCTCTCACTGAGGAGGCTATTCGCCTGAACAAGTTTGACGAGATCAAGACCAAGAAGGCAGAGACTCACGTCGAGTCATCAGGAAGTAACAAAAGGAAGTTCTCGAACTTCAAGCAGGGCGCCAGTGTGGTGGTTAAGAAAGGAGGGGCAGACACGCCAGCTCAGGTTACAGCTGGTAGAGAAAAGAAAGGAAAAGGGTATATGGGCACCCAGCCCAAATGCAACACCTGCCAGCACCACCATTCTGGTCATTGTGGGCCAAAAGTATGTGAAGCATGTGGGAAACGTGGCCACTCGAAGGACACTTGTTGGGCCACTGCTGGTCGAGGAGGCCAGGGAGGATTTGGGAATAATAATCGTGGTGGTAATCGCTCACAAGGGAACTATGGAGGAAACGGGAATCGAGGCAACTTTGCGAACCAAGCTGGCAATGCAAGCCAAAACAACAACCAAGCTGGAAATGGAGGTGGAAACGGGCCAAGACTTGGATGTTATAACTGCGGTGATATCGGGCATTTTAAGAAGAACTGCCCAGAGATAAACCGAGCCCGTGGAAGAGTGTTCCAAATCGAAGCTAGGGAAGCGCGCCAGGACCCCAATGTTGTTACTGGTACGTTCCCTGTAAATCAACGCTATGCATCCGTTTTATTTGATACTGGTGCCGATTATAGCTTCGTGTCGTTAGAGTTTAAGAATATGCTTGGGTTAGCCGCTAATAAGTTAGATATTCCCTACTCGATCGAATTGGCCAATGGGAAGTTAGTAGAAGCCAATGAAGTTATCAGAGGTTGTGTGATTGAATTGGGAGAACGTGAGTTCGCTCTAGATCTACTACCAGTCCAATTGGGAAGCTTCGACGGGTGGTAGGAATGGATTGGTTATCAGGCAACAAAGCGGAGATAGTTTGTCACGAAAAGGTTGTTCGTATCCAAACCGATGATGGTGAGACCATTGTGGTTCACGGAGAGAAGCGTGAGACGCCGTTGAGGATTATCAGCTGCTTGAAAGCAAGGAAGTGTTTGCAGAAAGGATGTGTTGCTTTCCTGGCACACATTGTGGATAAGAAGGCTGCTGAGCCAAGAATCGAAGACATCCCTGTCGTGAGGGAATACCCAGAAGTCTTCCCAGAAGACTTACCTGGACTGCCACCTCAGAGGCAAGTAGAGTTTCACATCGATTTAGTTCCAGGCGCCGCGCCTGTGGCTAAGGCACCGTACAGACTTGCTCCGTCTGAGATGCAGGAACTGTCGACACAACTTCAAGAGTTGTTAGACAAGGGTTTTATCCGACCAAGCTTCTCACCTTGGGGAGCTCCGGTCCTGTTTGTCAAAAAGAAGGACGATAGTTTTCGTATGTGCATCGACTACCGGGAGGTGAACAAGCTGACGATCAAGAATAGATATCCTCTGCCAAGAATTGATGATCTGTTTGACCAACTTCAAGGTTCAAGCTTTTATTCAAAGATCGATCTTCGATCTGGATACCATCAGTTAAGGATACAAGAGGAGAGTATCCCAAAGACAGCCTTCAGAACTCGTTATGGACACTACGAGTTCCTTGTTATGCCATTTGGCTTGACAAACGCACCTGCAGTCTTTATGGACTTAATGAATAGAGTTTGCAAGCCGTACTTGGATAAGTTCGTGATTGTATTCATCGATGACATTTTAATCTATTCAAAGACGAAGGCTGAAAACGAGCAGCATCTTAGAGCTATTCTAGAGCTGCTGAAGAAGGAACAGCTGTATGCCAAATTCTCTAAGTGCGAGTTTTGGCTACGTGAAGTCCAATTCCTTGGGCACGTGGTAAATGGAGATGGAATCCACGTGGATCCAACCAAGATCGAGGCGATCAAGAATTGGGAAACGCCAAAGACGCCAACCGAGATTCGACAATTCTTGGGTTTGGCCGGCTATTATCGAAGATTCATTGAGAATTTTTCAAAGATCGCTCAACCATTGACGCTCCTCACCCAGAAAGATAAGAAGTTTGATTGGGGAATCAAACAGGAAGAAGCATTCCAGATACTGAAGGATAAGCTCTGCAATGCGCCAATTTTAGCTCTACCAGAAGGTACTGATGATTTTGTGGTATACTGCGACGCATCGCGTCAAGGATTGGGTTGTGTGTTGATGCAACACCAAAAGGTTATTGCTTACGCATCGCGTCAACTGAAAGTGCACGAAAAGAACTATACCACACACGATTTGGAGCTCGGCGCAGTGGTTTTTGCTTTAAAGATCTGGAGACACTACCTTTATGGTACGAAGTGTACAATCTTTACAGATCACAAGAGCCTACAACATATATTCAACCAGAAGGAGTTGAATATGAGGCAAAGACGATGGGTTGAATTGCTGAACGACTACGACTGCGAGATAAAGTACCATCCGGAAGGCGAACGTGGTCGCCGATGCCCTAAGTCGTAAAGAAAGAATCAAGCCCATAAGGGTTAGAGCTTTAGAGATGATTATCCAAACCGATCTTTCCTTGCGCATTCGTACCGCGCAGAAAGAAGCTCTCAAAGAAGGAAACCTTGGAGAAGAATATCTCCGTGGGATGGAGAAGCTACTGGTACCAAACAAGGAAGGAACGTTATGCTTCGAGAAAAGGATTTGGGTTCCTCTGTTTGGTGGTTTAAGGAAAGTTATTTTTGATGAAGCTCACAAATCACGGTACTCTATCCATCCTGGAGCGGATAAGATGTACCAAGATCTCAAAAATTATTATTGGTGGCCTAGAATGAAAGGCGATGTTGCTGTTTACGTGAGCAAATGTTTAACTTGCGCTAAGGTTAAAGCGGAATACCAGAAGCCTTCAGGACTTCTGCAACAACCTGAGATTCCCAAGTGGAAATGGGAACAAATCTCAATGGATTTTGTTACAAAATTGCCAAGAACGCCAAGAGGCCATGACACTATCTCGGTGATAGTGGATCGATTAACGAAGTCAGCACACTTCTTACCTATCAGAGAGAAGGATAATACGAGCAAATTGGCTGAAATTTACATGAGAGAGATCGTTGCACGTCATGGAGTGCCTCTCTCAATCATCTCTGATAGAGACGGAAGGTTTGTGTCAAGGATATGGCAATCCTTCCAAGAAGCCTTTGGCTCACAATTGAATCTGAGCACTGCGTCTCATCCGCAAACTGACGGCCAGAGCGAGCGAACGATACAGACTTTGGAAGACATGCTGAGGGCGTGTGTTATGGATTTGGGCGGTAGCTGGGATAAACATTTACCTTTGGTCGAATTTTCATACAACAACAGCTACCACACCAGTATTGGTGTCGCGCCATTTGAAGCCCTTTACGGACGCAAGTGCCGATCACCCTTATGTTGGGCTGACGCAGGTGATAGGCAGCTTGCTGGTCCCGAAATCGTCCAAGAGACGATAGACAAGATCGCGCAGATCCTTAAACGCATCGAAGCAGCTCGCCACAGACAGAAGGCCTATGCGGATCCAAACCGGAAACATGTGGATTTCCAAGTTGGAGAAATGGTGTTATTGAAAGTCTCACCCTGGAAGGGTGTGGCACGCTTCGGAAAGCGTGGGAAGTGAAATCCGCGCTACATTGGTCCCTTCAAAATTCTGGAAAGAATAGGACTAGTAGCATACAAGTTGGACCTACCTGCTGAACTGAATGGTGTTCACGATACATTTCATGTATCCAATCTAAAGAAAAGTCCAACTCAAGTCACCGTTGCCAATCCCACCGACGAGATTCATGTTGACGACACGCTCCACTTCGTTGAAGAACCTGTTGAGGTCACGGATTGGAAAGTAAACAAGACCCGCCGGAGCAGTGTTAAGCTCGTCAAAGTTCGTTGGAATGCCAGACATGGTCCTGAATACACCTGGGAACGTGAGGACCGGATGAAAGAGAAATACCCCCACCTTTTTCCTAAGAACCCTGCGTCTACAAGCAGAACTTAAATTTCGGGACGAAATTTATTTAACGGGGGGAGAATGTGACAACCCGCACTAAACCAGGTATCCGTACGACTTAATTAATGATTAATTACTGCTTAATTACTGTGCTTGTTTGAACTAGCTGATGAACTGCTACTTGATATCTGATACATGTACCTACTTGCATCATACTCTACTTATCGTCACTACATTATTTACGTGCTGAACCCTAGTGACAACCATGATGCACAAAGAGCACAGTAGCACTATAACGGATAACCTATTGAACATGCTGATAAAGCCAGCATCAGGCAAACACTGCCTCTAAGGCCTGTAAGAGCCTGAAATGTTTTGCTACACTAGTAGTGAGTGTAGGGATATAAGGGTTGTGGAACTGCGTCTCTAGGAATAAGTCACTATGACTGGATGTGCCTAAAACGTACTCTAAGTACAAAACTCAGCACTTTACAAAATAATTCAGCTTTTAGCTAACTAATAAAGTGCCAAAACATGAGAAAAATAACACTAGACACTTTCCAAAGTGTCAGGAATAAGTTGTGTCACTAAATGTAATTATAACGACACTTTAAAGCTTTAGTAACGCTTTAACGGATTACTATCCAACCAAACAACTGGACTATACCCGGAACATGAAAATATTGTTATTTTCATTATTTATCTTTTTCTGAGCCAGTTAGGGTCCCTGATTTCCCTAACACCCGCTTTAAAGCACTAAACATAACTAACCAAGCTAAAGTACTTAACTAACTTGTTTAACCTAACTATTACCTAATTAACTAGTTGAAATCGGACTAGACCCCCCCCTTTCCTAACCGTCCCCAACCATGGGGGACACACTTGTCCTTGCAAGATTACCATAACCTAATTTTTGTCTAATATCTACAAGACACATTATCCTTTGGTTAATACACTTATAATTGCCTATAAGATCATGTCTAAACACATGAGATCATTACACAACTCATCACCACCTCACAACTCTCTCTCCCCTCTCTTCCACTCACGGCCGAGAACCACAAGCCCACCACCGCCACCTTTCAATCTTGATCTTCACATTCCATCATCATACAAGCATCAAGGGTCGTATACAAGGAGTCTTGGAGCAAGCGGAACGCGAAGGACCTCTTTATCTAGCTTTTATCCCCGCCATTTTCGTCAAGATTCTTCCCTAGCCTCGAGCTAGAGGTATAATGCTTAAAACACCTTCTTGAACTAATCTAAAGTGGTTAAAAGGATTTTTATCGGATAAAACTCGTTAACTTGCAAGATGATGCTTTAAAGTCAACTTAAAACACTAAAAATGGTGGTTAATAGCACATAAGTTATGTAAATGTTGTAGTAATTGAAAGTGGTGGTTATCTAGACCCGATCAATGATGTGGTAGCTCGGATCATCGTTTAACCCGGTTTGGTAAGATCATGGATCTTAACATAAGCTTGTTTTGAATAATACAAGGGTTAAAAGGTGAAACTCTACCACACGCGAATCATGAACTTGTGTAAAAATGTTTTACTTGTGTAAAAGTGTTTTAACTTGTACAACAGTGTTTAAAACTAGCAGATCTACGCATCTGCAAGTGGTATTTTCAAAGAACCACGTATCAAGGAAATCATGTATTTTAAAAGATGGATCTTACACTAACAAGCATGATTTTTATAAACCACCAGTGTGTAAACACTTGTGAAATGAAAAGATCTGACGAAATAACAGTTTTTGTAAAAGATGACGGAAAGTTGTAAAGATGGATTTCTCTAAAAACGAGGTTTTTACAAGATCAAATTACCTTATATGAAGATCTACTAAATTTAAGGGGGTTTACACCACAGTTTTGGGACGACTGCAAGTTCATGTAATTTTTGGCAATTTACACATATGTTGATTTGTTGTTGTGCTGAAAGTTGTTCTGATCAAATAAAGAAAATTGTTGAGTTAATTTGTTAAAGAAAATGATACGCTTGAAAGCGTGGCCACCTCCAGTTACAGAGGAAACTCTGGCGAAATTTTTCTAACAACCTAACACTTAGAACTATTTACACTACAAGTGTTAGAATTATTTTTAACATGATTTCGAAACATAAATTTCGCCATGACTTTATTTGCTAAATATTCGGAGGTGGGATTTTCACAAGATTTAACGTGATAAATATATATATTTTTCACACACTGTTTATGATTATTTTGTGAAAATGCATAAATATTATTTTAGAGTGAAAATAATATTTACGAACGTTAACGATTCCAAAATAATACGAACGCTTTCACCATGAATATATAAGTTACACCGGTAAGTATATTACCGCTCAATTGTTAAAACGTAACTTACGCACTTACGGAAATATTTATGAACGCGTATTTTAACAACGTATTATTGGAGAAAATACTTATATTTTGGAAAAATATACATATATCAAGTGAGACTTAATGACATAATTTGAACGCACATGTATTGAATCCCCCATCCTTGGGAAGGAGATTAACTACCAAGTATATACAGATTGTAAACACGAAATAGTTGTCTAACTATTTCCCAAAGACTTAAACTATAAAGCTAAGGCACGGCCGTCCGTCTAATAGAAATTAGCACCTGTAGGTCGTCGCACAGCTGCGTGAGCAGGAGATACTTGGTAGAGACGCTTCACTGTGAGTTCATGTCCCCCTTTTCTCTAACTGTTTTCAGTTTTCTTAACTGCGGGGGTGAAATACATGTTACTTTGTTTACAAGTACTTTATACATGGTATGGTTAACGTAAGGAGGTTTACTACTTAGATCATGTGAATGGGTAGGCAGAAACACCGAGGGACGTAAGCGGTAGATCTATCTGGGTGTAGCGAGCCCAACTCTAGGCCCAACAGAACGGACCTCTAAGAGGCCCAGCAGAACGGACCTTGAGTGACTTTGTACCCGACGCAAAATCTGCTAGGTTAAGTCTTCCTACTTACACTTCACACATACTAATGGCCTTGCAAACCATTGGTGATCTCTTTTTCCTTACACTGCTACATACCAGGGAACTTTTATACTTACAAGTGTTTTACATACTCACTTACACATGAACTCGCTCAACATTATTGTTGATTTTTCAACTTACATGTATTTCAGGAAATTAAAGATCTGGCACGGTATGTTATGTTTTCCCGCTGCATAAGGGTTCCAAGGTCATCCCAGTTTAGGAAATGTGACTCTTTCCTGGACAAGTCACAACTCTTAAACTGCGTTTATTTCATGTTAATGGTTATGTTGTTAAAGACAATGTTTTATGTTATGATGTTGTAAGTCTCTAAGACAATGGTATGTTACTCTGGTTTTAAAACTTAATCAAACGGATGATCTTGCATGATTTTAATTCATATAGCTTTGTTATGGTTAAGCTATGGTATTAAGAAGTCACACCAAAATTAACCACGCTTCCGCAAAGCCAGGGTGTGACACATAAAAGAGAACACATAAGCACATAATCACATAATTGTTTAATTGTTATTATCTTGTTATTGATTGCTATTAACTTGGCACCTCGTACTTCGTTTCTTTTGGAAGAAACGGGTACTTAGGATTTTCGTGGAAAACGCAAGAGATCATACAATGGAAGAATTTGGGTGGCAGTTTGCTTTTCAAGGAATACGATTCCTTAATTGTCGGTATTGTAAGGGATATGTTGTTTATGCATACAACCTAGTAAATACATTGCAATGTAAATAAAAGATTTATTTATAAACAATGATAACAACTGTTTCATGGACCTTGACAAAAAAAGAAAATAATACATAAGACATGATTATTTCTAAAGGGTGTTGTCTTCTAGTCGGTCAGATGCTCATCCCTGTGCTGGATTAGCATTAGCAAGCTTTGGGCAATTTCTTCGGAAATGACCCATCTCGCCACAGTTGTAGCAAGAACCTGGTGGAAAGCGAGCTTGAGCAGGATTGTTGTCCGCTTGATTTGGTGCAACTGCTGCTACGCAAACTTTTGCTGTATGACCTTTACGTCCACAAATTTGGCATTCGCGGCACTTCACATTAGGATGATGATGAAGGTTATGTTGGTCGCACAAGGGTGAAGTTCCATTGTATGGCTTCCTAGCAGGGGGTTGAGCTGGTTGGTTGGGGACGGCTTGACCATTGTGAGCGACCATGGCGAAGTTCTGAGAAGCCTTTCGCTTCTTTGACCTCTTAGGGGATCCAGTCTGCTCATCCATGGTCTTTGATTCCTTGATTGGTTTCGATTCCTCGACCGGTTTCTTGTCACCCTTTCGGAAAAGCTTACGTTTCATGATTTGAGATTCAGTCAAGGTTGTAGATAGCTCAATGGCCTGCCTAACCGTAGTGGGGTTACTACCAGTAACAATGTCATGAACTGAGTCAGGGAGACCATCAATGTATTTCTCGATCGCCTTATCCAAAGGCGTAACCATGGTAGGACACAACAGGCTCAGCTCCTCATATCGATCAGTGTATGCTCGATGTTCACCGCTGTCTTGCTTAAGATCATCGAATTCCCTTTCCAAGGCCCTGATCTCGTGACGAGGACAGAATTCCTTCATCATTAGTGCTCTAAGTTCTTCCCACGTTTGAGCCAGTGCCACTTCGGCACCCCTATCTCTCACCACACCGTTCCACCACGTCAAAGCTCGTTTCTCAAAGACACTAGATGCGAAATCTACCTTTCGCTCGTTTGGACATTGAACATGCCTGAAGGTGCTCTCTAAACTCTCGAACCATTGCAGAAGTGCAGTCGCTCCTTGAGACCCAGAAAACTTTGATGGCTTAGCCGAGTTGAACGTCTTGAAGTTGCAGGGGGCATTGTTGTTGTTGAGAGCTTGGTGACATTGAGCAACGATGTTCGGGATTGCAGCAGTCATTTGCTGTGTAATGACAGCTGCCAGCTCTTCAATAGATACCGGATTTTCGCGTCGTGGAGGCATTCTAAAAGAGGAAACATGAAATGAAACGAGTGAGAGAATTTAGACGAAAAGAATGAGATGAAACGAATCTGATGAAAGCAAGGATAGTGGTCATTTGTTCGTTACCACAAGGTAAACAAATGACACACAGTGACTGAATTAAAGCAAATGGATCAAAAATAATGTATCGCGAAGACATGCTCGCCTATAAGTGAACACTCATCCTAAGAATTCCCAGGTAAGCACAACTGGTCTCGCGTCTGATGAGATATATACGAAGTGCTTGCCTAGACAGAAAACCCAGAATACAGGCATTCACCCTTCCAGTTTGCACGTGGTCACATTATTTAAAACCCAAAACCTTGACGAGATTTTGAAAACTCAAAGGGGTTCAAAACCTTATAACAGAGGGTTCAAAACCTTACAATAGAGGGTTCAAAACCTAGTAATCAATCATCTTAGAACAGATGATTAGTTTTCAAAGCGGTTCTGAAATTTATGTTCTTGTTGTGGTCGTCGCCTAAGGATAGGTGACGGTATTGTTTTATGACTAAACGCAAGTAAACTCGCGTTAGGGTCCTAAGAAGGTTATAGACTAGGTCAAAGTATTACTAATAACCTAATTCCCTATAACCATTGGCTCTGATACCATCTTTTCTGTCACACCCCGACCTCGTAGAACATACAAAACGTGGCGGAAACGTCGGGGAGTGTTGTAACAGAATTAATGTTTCACAACAATGGAAATTAAAGTTTCGTTTTATTAATCAACATGAGAGTTACATTGTCTTTAGACAAGAAATAAAGAGTACATAACATAAATTAACTAGTTCTTGTCTCGTTTTAAGTCACTAAGGCACAGGTCCGCCTAAGTATGTCTTGATAAGTCCTATGCATCATTTCCTGAAAAACACATGTGAAAATAGGTACGTCAGCATAAAAATGCCTGTGAGATACATAGGTTTTGTGAAAACGGAATTCATGACTTATGTTTGAGAAAGATGTTTAGTCATGAACCTTGTAATTTGCTTTGTCTTGTAAATCATTTGAAAAACGATAAGATCAGATGATATGTATAAATAAGAGGATAATGTATGGTTAAATGGATAACCAAGTAAAAATGAGTTTGTATTAGATAAGTTGTTTGTAAATCAATGTCTTGTGAAAAGTATGTTGCTTGTATAAAATGTTATATGTCTCAAACTGAAATGATTCAAATAACGCTACAATATGTGATACCATACAAACACTTATATATAGGAAGTACCAGCGGAGTATCCACCATGCTTGTATCATATTACACACGTCTCGTTACTTAATCACTTACTCAAACCAAACCACCAAGATGTAATGTTTAACAATTGTAGAAATGTTTATGTATAGTCAAATGTCTATTGTCAAATGTAAATCATGTCAACGGATACAAATGGTTCACACGGTTCAACAGTTACAAACGGTTCACATAGTTCAACAGTTACAAACGGTTCACACGGTTCAACAGTTACAAACGGTTCATATAATCAAATGGTTACTACGGTTTACATAGTCAAATGGTTACAACGGTTCAAAATGTAGTATAATGTGTTCATATACTGGATGAGCATATGCAACAAAAAATGCGATGTAAAAAAATGTACTAAGTATGCACGTAATGGACATACATAGCATAAGTGTAATGTAAAACAATGTACTAAATATGCACACAATGGGCATACATAGCATGAAATGTATTGAAATCATGTACTATAAATGTACTAATGAACATAGAAAGTATATGATGTCAAAACAGGAAAGCATGAAAGTAACAAGTAGGCACATGTGTTTCACCCCAAAACAATTTGAAAACAGTAAAAGAGGGGTCTATGTACTCACTTTGGTATTGCTCAGTAGTCCTTGACTGACAACCAAACAATGATAGAGATCACGGATATCAAACGGCACCTAATATAAGTAACTATGTTAATAAACCGGACCTAAATCGGAGGATCGGATAGAATGAGGGTTCGTAAACCAAACGAGTGTGGAGACTCGTGTAATATGGTTTAACAAAGCCTACATACTAAATGAAACCTAACATATGTGCTTACGACCCATTACGACCCGTTTAGGTAGCTTATGCTACTTTAACGCGTCGTTCGCGTGAAATGCGTTCGGACCGTCTAACTAGTCCTATGACAAGTGTTATATGCCTAAACATGTTACATAATCAGTTATGTGACAAAAGTTTAAGTTACATATGCTTAATTACCAATTACACATGAAAAGGGTATTTTGGTAATTTACCTAAGGCATATATACTACCTATCATACAACTACTTAACGAAGCGACCATAAGGTATAACCCCGGAAGGTTATTCCCTATATACTATGGTCACCTAATGTATTTGGTCGGATCCTAATGATCGACCAAATGGGTCGGGTTCGAAGGTATAAGCGATTTATTAGATCGCTTACCCTACGACCCTAGACAACGTGGTAATCAGTAGGCATAGTCCCAAGGGACTATAACCATCGTGATTACAATCACGTTGCGAAGTTCAAATGAACTTCGCATTGACCATAAACTGGTCAACACAGAAAGTCAAACAAAGTTTGACTTTCAGACTCGTAAAGCAATAAAAGAACGAAAGAATACTTACGAAGGGTCCCCGAATGCTAATTTCGATCCAAGAATCTCAGGTATGAAACAATGGTTTCAACTTAGAGTTTCTCAAATCAAAATTTTAGTGCTTACATAAATTTTTGGATGTCCGGATGTATTCAGAACGTAAGTTATGCGCGAAAGTGCAAACTTATGCACTTTTTGATGCTTTTAGTCCCTGAATGACCCAAAAGTTTATTTTAGCACACCGAACCCATCAAAGCCTATTTCTAAGCTATGTAAAGGATATTTAAGGTATGTTTAACTTATGGTCATGTTTCGGAATGTCTGTTCTAGTACGAATCGTCATACTTTCGCAGTTTGTCGAATTTAGTCCCTGTAAGCGATTAAACTTGGTTTTGGCATACCAAACCTTCCAAAACTTATTTCTAAGTTATGTAAAGGTTATTTAGGGTATGTTAAGCCTATGTCTCTGTTCTAGAGTGTTTTTTGCATTAAACTGGTTATATTTACGCATCGGTGCGCGTATAACCTTCCAGAAAGCGATTTAGAGCCCGAAATTGAACTAGAATTGATATGTGCAAATGATACACATATTTATACAAATACCAAGTATGAAATACAATATTTCATTGGTTTGGTATTTTTTTGATGGCCGTGGAGGCACATGTGTCACAGTCTCCCCTACTTTAGGAAATTTCGTCCCGAAATTTATTTAGAGGAAACTTGTGAGAGCTTGAAACATGAAGTTGAAAAGATCGAACAACACTGGTTGGAGTTCTTGAACTTCTAGTAACTTTAAATAACATCATGCTTATAATGTAGGAGGGACACTTATATATAAGTCTAATAAGCGTTATTGGTGCGTCCACCGTACCTCCATTACATCGTTCACATTTTGTTATTGTTGCCGCTATCGGTTCTTACACATAATAATTCTTACTGGGTTTCTATGCACTGAATTTCATAATTATGTACGCGTCCATAATTACACAATTCCTTGCATAGTTCACACAGTCTATTTTACAATGTGTAGGGGAAAACCAAATGAACGAGCATGTGATGATTGTGACTAGACCACCATAGGGTCCCCTTTATTAAATCAATAATGATTTTAATAGACAACCAAGGAGTCTTTTCAGCTTATATCATCACATGTCATTCTTAACCAGATTTTTGAATCAATCTTTTTGACTAGACCACTAAAAGGGTCTCTTATGAATCATGGAGTGGTACTATAAAATCCAAGGGTCTTGACTATCACGTAGAAGCCCAATAAGGATTTAAGGTAGTACCTTTTTGAATATCCTACTACGAATCCCTCATATGAAGATATGAAAGATTCTACGAGGATTTGGATAACGAATATCCAGAGTATACAAAAAAAAAAAACACAAAATGCATAAAAGAAAACACAAAATGTATAAACACATAGTCACATAATTGTTTAACTTGATTTTAGATTTGTTATCATTTTGTTAATTTGTTCCGCTAACAGAGCACATGTATTTAAAGTACACTAGGAATCCATTCCGTGTATTTCATTTGGTACTTTAAACATTATCAAGAATTTAACTATGAAGATAGAAAGAAGAAAATTCGATTTCGATTATAAGTAACTGAAATGTTCGAATTTAGGTACACAAGGAATCCAATTAAGGACTCTGATTTGAATGGTAATCATCCACAAGGGTCTAATGTGAAGATAAAAAGATCCCATATGGATTTTAGAAGTTGAAGATGTTTTGAAACCTTGCACTGGATGTGGTTATGTCAAAACATGAAGTAAAAAAAACAAGCTTATGAAGTTGAGATGCTAGATATGTCAAGACGACATATGAAGCAAAATTTGAAAGTTAAGTCAATGTTTTGGTTTGAGTTGGTTAATTATGTTGCAAATATGCTTTTCAAAACGAGGTTTGTATTTTGACTCTTGAAGTCTAATAAAGTACTGCAACATGTAAACGAAGCCATGATTCCGATACTCTATTAAAACCTATGTACTCGCCAGCATTTCTTTGCTGACTTTGTTTTTACATATGTTTCAGGTTATGTTGCTTGATTGACGTTCTAGGATGCGTGCGTCACATAGGATCTGGATGAGGCCTTAGTGACATAAAACTATGATAGTCGATATAAAACTTGTTGTTATGTGTTGAAACGATGTGTGTATGGCATTTTCCTATAATACCTACATTAAGGAACTATGTTCCTTACAAACTACTCTAGTGATTATCTTTTTCAAGTAATCGCTCATGATTTCCTCGAATTTTTTTTAAGTACTCGTTTCATTCTAGGAGACGAAGTACGAGAAATAAAGTGACATTATGAATAATCGTGCTTTTCGCACATCTGTGCTTTTGAATCCCTGCTTATATAACTGAGGATATTTTCAAATCTCTTACCCATTACATCCTGATTTTTTTACATGCAGACATGAGTTTTCAAAACAACCTTCATGATTTCAAAATGTTTCATATAGTTTGAAAACAATATTAATACCGTATAATTACTTATATCAAGTGCATGATTTCAAAAGCATCTTCATGCTTTCAAAAAAAAAAAAAACCTTATACATAATTTCAAAATTCATCTCGCGTAATTTTAAAACATTTTTTTATCTAATACACCTACTTATGATTTCAAAAGTATTATGTAAGATTTCAGAAACATTAAACACATTTTTTTTAAGAACTCCGTGATAGTTTTCAAAAATATTTTTTTTCTTACACATTGACTTAACTTTCAAATTTTGCTTCATATGTCGTCTTGACATATCTAGCATCTCAACTTCATAAGCTTTTTTTACTTCATGTTTTGACATAAGCACATCCAGTGCAAGGTTTCAAAACATCTTCAACTTCTAAAATCCATATGGGATCTTTTTATCTTCACATTAGACCCTTGTGGATGATTACCATTCAAATCAGAGTCCTTAATTGGATTCCTTGTGTAACTAAATTCGAATATTTCGGTTACTTATAATCGAAATCGAATTTTCTTCTTTCTATCTTCATAGTTAGATTCTTGATAATGTTTAAAGTACCAAATGAAATCCACGGAATGGATTCCTAGTGTACTTTAAATACATGTGCTCTGTTAGCGGAACAAATTAACAAAATGATAACAAATCTAAAATCAAGTTAAACAATTATGTGACTATGTGTTTATACATTTTGCGTTTTCTTTTATGCATTTTGTATTTTTTTTTGTATACTCTGGATATTCGTTATCCAAATCCTCGTAGAATCTTTCATATCTTTATATGAGGGATTCTTAGTAGGATATTCAAAAAGGTACTACCTTAAATCCTTATTGGGCTTCTACGTGATAGTCAAGACCCTTGGATTTTATAGTACCACTCCATGATTCATAAGAGACCCTTTTAGTGGTCTAGTAAAAAAGATTGATTCAAAAATCTGGTTAAGAATGACATGTGATGATATAAGCTGAAAAGACTCCTTGGTTGTCTATTAAAATCATTATTGATTTAATAAAGGGGACCCTATGGTGGTCTAGTCACAATCATCACAGGCTCGTTCATTTGGTTTTCCCCTACACATTGTAAAATAGACTGTGTGAACTATGCAAGGAATTGTGTAATTATGGACGCGTACATAATTATGAAATTCAGTGCACAGAAACCCAGTAAGAATTATTATGTGTAAGAACCGATAGCGGCAACAATAACAAAATGTGAACGATGTAATGGAGGTACGGTGGACGCACCAATAACGCTTATTAGACTTATATATAAGTGTCCCTCCTACATTATAAGCATGATGTTATTTAAAGTTACTAGAAGTTCAAGAACTCCAACCAGTGTTGTTCGATCTTTTCAACTTCATGTTTCAAGGTCTCACAAGTTTCCTCTAAATAAATTTCGGGACGAAATTTCCTAAAGTAGGGGAGACTGTGACACCTGTGCCTCCACGGCTATCAAACAAATACCAAACCAATGAAATATTGTATTTCATACTTGGGATTTATATAAATATGAGTATCATTTGCTCATATCAATTCTAGTTCGATTTCTGGCTCTAAATCGCTTTCTGGAAGGTTATACCCGCACCGATGCGTAAATATAACCAGTTTAATGCAACAAACACTCCAGAACAGTGACATAGGCTTAACATACCCTAAATAACCTTTACATAACTTATAAATAAGTTTTGGAAGGTTTGGTATGCCAAAACCAAGTTTAATCGCTTACAGGGACTAAATTCGACAAACTGCGAAAGTATGACGATTCGTACTAGAACAGACATTCCGGAACATGACCATAAGTTAAACATACCTTAAATATCCTTTACATAGCTTAGAAATAGGCTTTGAGGGGTTCGGTGTGCTAAAATAAACTTTTGGGTCATTCAGGGACTAAAAGCGTCAAAAAGTGCATAAGTTTGCACTTTCGCGCATAACTTACGTTCTAAATACATCCGGACATCCACAAATTTATGTAAGCACTAAAATATTTAATTTTAGTGTTTGGCATAAGAAAAATCCATTTGTCGCGCAATTTGGATCGTTTTTCGCGCTTATGCGCATTTCGTCGTAATTAAGCGAATATCGCGATCGTACGACCAAACGAACCAACATCCGACATATTTCTGAGCATGTTTCATGTCCATAATGTTTAGGCATCATTTTAGGGCCTTAAAATTTGCTTAACAGGCCTTAAACATGTCGGAAATGGCCTTAAAACACAACAGGGACTGAAACTGACACTTTGGAAACTGTTTGCTGATCAGAGAGACCTAGGCGTGACGCCAGGACCCCTAGGCGTCATGCGAGGCCCTCTCAGATCAGCAAAAGGTGTTTAAACAGCTGTTAATAGCTGTTAAGCACTCCCAAACCCAATGCCACATGTTAATCCCTGATGTTGGGGGGCCAATTTGATGTACCAAGGTATTACAACAAGTGTAGGGATGAGATTGAATCACGGTTTTCGATAAACGATACTGACGGTTCTACCACATCTATAAATACCCACCAACATCACAACAAAAAACCCACACCTTTGAAATATGAATTGTTCTCTAAGTTGTTGTGTTTAACACTTCATACCTGAGAATATTCGGATTCAAAACTTCCATTCTTGGACCCTTTGTATGTGTTCCTTCGTTCTTTTATTCGTTTTAGCGTTAAAGTCAAACTTTGTTTGACTTTCTACATTGACCAGTTTATGGTCAATGCGAAGTTCCTTTGAACTTCATAACGTGAGCGTAATCACGATGGTTATAGTCCCTAGTGACTATACCTACTGATTACCACGTCATCTAGGCTCAGTGACGAGTCGTAGTTTCGGCCAAAATACATATTCTTACGTATTTTATAACCAAACTACTTGGGGGTATCAAAACCATTTGTTTTGATACCAAACTTGTTTTATAACTTAGTTAAGCATGTTTTAACATGCTTAGCTCGTCACTTTTAGTTTTGTGCTTGTCTAGGGTCGTAAGGGTAAACGATCTAATCAATCGCTTATGCTTTCGAACCCGACCCGTTTGGTCGATCATTAGGATCCGACCAAACACATTAGGTGACCATAGTTATTTAGGGAATAACCTTCCGAGGTTATACCTTATGGTCCCAACGTTTAGTTAGTTGTATGATAAGTAGTTTATATGCCTTAGGTAAATTACCAAAATGCCCTTTTTACGCCAAAATTCATTTTAAGCATATGTGACATAACTTTTGGTATATACACTGATTTGACAGCAATATTAAACATGTTGAGGCATATTTTACTTTTCATAGGACTAGTTAGGCGGTCCGAACGCGTTTTACGCGAACGACGCGTTAAAATAGCATAAGCTACCTAAACGGGTCGTAATGGGTCGTAAGCACTTAGGTTAGGTTTCATTTTAGAATGTAGGCTTTGTTAAACCATATTACACGAGTTCCCATACTCGGTTGGTTTACGAACCCTCATTCTACCCGATCCTCCGAATAGGTCCGGTTTATTAACATAGTTACCTATATTAGGTGCCGTTTGATCTCCGTGATCTCTAGCATTGTTTGGTTGTTACTCAAGGACTTCTAAGCAATCTCAAGTGAGTACATAGACTCCTCTTTTACCGTTTTTCAAATGTTTTGGGGTGAAACACATGTGCCTACTTGTTACTTTCATGTTTTCCATGTTTTCACATCATATACTTGCTATGTTCATTAGTACATTTATAGTACATGATTTGAATTACATTGTTTTGCTATGTATGTTTACTTAGCATACTTAGTACATTGTTTTACTTTACATTTCTGCTATGTATGTTGACTGAGCATGCTAGCACATTGATTTACATGACTTTTCCTGCTTTGTATGTTGACTTAGCATACTTAGTACATTTGTTCCACGTCACATGCTATGTATGTCCATTTGTTGCATACTTAGTACAGTTGTTTTCATCACATGCTTACATTTTGGTATGACATTTGGTTTGTTTAAATGGGACAATATACATTCATTAACATTAGCTACGCCGTTCGTTAGCAGGTAGTGGTACCATAGGAATTGACAACTCCCGTTCCTGACATCCTAGGTATGTTTGGATGGAAGGAATGACCGAATTCGATAAACATAACACAGATAGACCTTTAAATTCGTTTAGGGGTTTATCGCCACAGTCACAAGGCTTGGATGTATGCATTTTCACAATACCGCATAGATGTTTATATCAGTACAGCATGCATTTGTTCCACAAAACATAACTTTGATTTAAACCACGTTTTACTTCAATACCTTGTTTTTTTGTGCATTTTACCTATGGTTTAGTTGACATATTTCACTTACCATACATGATATTTTGGATGCACAATTCGTGATTTACATTAGACATAGACATTTTGACATTTATATACACAATTCATGATTTACATTAGACATAGACATTTTGACATTGATATACACAATTCATGATTTACATTAGACATAGACATTTTGACATTGATATACACAATTCATGATTTACATTAGACATAGACATTAGACATGGTTTTCACATAAACATTTGACATTTGACTATACATAAACATTTTTACATCGATGGTTTGTTTTGGTAAGTGATTTAAGTAACGAGACGTGTGTAGTATGATACAAGCATGGTGGATACACCGCTGGTACTTCCTATATATAAGTGCTTGTATTATATTACATATTGTAGCATTGTTTAAATCATTTCAATTTGGACATATACATTTTACACAAATGACATATATTCTCAAGACATTGTTTTACAAAACAACTTATTTTATACAAACTCATTATTACTTGGTTATTCATTTAACCTTACATTACTCTTTTACATGTCATCTACTTTATCATCGCTTTTCATCTGATTTACAAAACAAAACATTTTATAAGGTTCATGACTATTTTGTTAAACATTTTTCTTCAAACTTATAAGTCATAAATCCTATTTTCATAAAACCTATGTATCTCACAGGCATTTTTATGCTGACGTACCTATTTTCACATGTTTTTCATGAAATGATGCATAGGATTGATCAAGATACACTTAGGCGGACTTGGGCTTTAGTGACAATAAAAGATGCAAGACTAGTTAATTATGTTGTATTTCTTTGTTTGTAAAGACTTTGTATCTCTTTTAATCAATAAAACAATATTTCAATTTCCATGTGTTATGAAACAATGATTCTGTTACAACACTCCCCGACGTTTCCGCCACGTTTTGTTGTTTTACGTGGTCGGTGTAACACCTGTGCCTCCACGGCCATCAAACAAATACCGAACCAATGAAATATTATATTTCATACTTGGGATTTGTAAAAATATGTGTATCATTTGCACATATCAATTCTTGTTCAATTTCAAACTCTAAATCGCTTTCTGGAAGGTTATACGCGCACTGATGCGTAAATATAACCAGTTTAATGCAACAAACACTCCGGAATAGTGACATAGGCTTAACATACCTTAAATAACCTTTACATAACTTAGAAATAAGTTTTAAAGGCTTTGGTATGGCAAAATCAAGTTAAATCGCTTACAGGGACTAAATTTGACAAACTGCGAAAGTATGCCAATTTGAACTGTAACAGACATTCCGGAGCATGACCATAAGTTAAACATACCATAAATATCCTTCACATAGCTTAGAAATAGGCTTTGAGGTGTTCGGTATGCTAAAATAAACTTTTATGTCATTCAGGGACTAAAAGTGTCAAAAAGTGCACAAGTTTGCATTTTCGCGCATAACTTACGTTCTGAATACATCCAGACATCCAAAAATTTATGTAAGCATGAATATATTATACTTTAGTGTTTGGCTTGCCAAAAATCCATTCGTCGCGTCATTTGGATCGTTTTTCGCGCTTATGCGCATTCCGTCGTAATTAAGCGAACATCGCGTTCGTACGACCAAACGAACCAACACCCGGCATATTTTTGAGCATGTTTCATGTCCTCAATGTTTAGGCAACATTTTAGGGCCTTAAAGTTGTCTTTACGGGCCTTAGAAGTGTCGGAAATGGCCTTAAACACGTGCAGGGACTGAAACTGACATTTCTGAAACTTTGTTCTGATCTGTGACTCCTAGGCGGCCCGCCTCAGGATCTTAACATCCTTAGGCGGCCCGCGTCAGACCTTCTGACCAGGTTAAATGTTTCTAACAGCAGATTGCAGCTGTTTGATCCACCACCACACATTCTCATTTGTCTAGTCATCTGATAAGGATCACATTTTAGTCACCATAAGGTCCCGACACTTGTACGGGTGGGATTAAGGCACGTTTTCCATGAAACGATCTTAACGGTGGACCTTTTACTATAAATACCCCACCCCCCATGCTTCAAAATTACAAGAATTCTGATTTGAGAACCTCTAAGTTGAAACCATTGTTTCATACCTGAGATTCTTGAATCGGGATTAGCATTCGGGGACCCTTCGTAAGTATTCTTTCGTTCTTTTCTTTATTTTATTGCTTTTAGAGTCAGAAAGTCAAACTTTGTTTGACTTTCAGCGTTGACCAGCTTATGGTCAATGCGAAGTTCGTTTGAACTTCGCAACGTGATTGTAATCACGTTGGTCATAGTCCCTTGGGACTATGCCCACTGATTACCACGTTGTCTAGGGTCGTAGGGTAGGCGATCTAATAAATCGCCTATACCTTCGAACTCGACCCATTTGGTCGATCATTAGGATCCGACCAAATACATTAGGTGACCATAGTAGGTAGGGAATAACCTTCCGAGGTTATACCCTATGGTCACATCGTTTGAGTAGTTGTATGATAGGTAGTTTATATGCCTTAGGTAAATTACCAGAATACCCCTTTTCATGTATAATTGGTAATTAAGCATATGTAACCTAAACCTTTGTCACATAACTGATTATGTAATATGTTTAGGCATATAACACTTGTCATAGGGCTAGTTAGGCGGTCCGAACGCGTTTCACGCGAACGACGCGTTAAAGTAGCATAAACTACCTAAACGGGTCGTAATGGGTCGTAAACAATTATGTTAGGTTTCAATTAGTATGTAGGCTTTGTTGAACCATACTACACAAGTCTCTACACTCGTTTGGTTTACAAACCCTAATGCTACCCGATCTTCCGATCTAGGTCCGGTTAATTAACATAGTTACCTATATTAGGTGCCGTTTGATATCCGCCATCTCTAGCATTGTTTGGTTGTTACTCAAGGACTTCTGAGCAATCTCAAGTGAGTACATAGACCCCTCTTTTACTGTTTTCCAAACTGTTTTGGGGTGAAACACATGTGCCTACTTGTTACTTTCGTGCTTTCCTGTTTTCACATCATATACTTGCTATGTTCATTAGTACATTGATAGTACATGATTTCATGGTGTTCTATGCTTTGTATGATGACTTTGCATACTTAGTACATTGTTTTACATGACTTTTCTACTTTGTATGATGACTTTGCATACTTAGTACATTGTTTTATACTGCATCTCTGTTGCATATGTTCCAGTAACATATGGACACATTGTTTTACAGCTCTACCCTGTATGTTTACTCTAGCATACTAGGTACATTATCTTCATAAAACATGCTTACATTTTGGTATGACATTTGGCTTGTTTAAACTATACTATACATTCATTAACACCGATCATGCCGCTCGGTAGTAGGTAGTGGTACCATAGGACTTGACAAATCCCGTTCCGGACATCCCAGGGAAAGGGGATGAAAGGAATGACCGAATCCGAATACATATTCTCTTGATAACTCACTTTTACATAGTTATCCGTCTGTCTCAAGGCTTGGATGTATGAATTTTCATAATACCGCATAAATGTTCATATTCAGTATAGCATGCATATATCTTACAAAACATAACTTTGATTTAAACCAAGTTTTACTTCAATACTTTGTTTTGTACATTTTTACTTATGGTTTAAGTAGTCTAAATTTTACTTACCATACATATCATTTTGGTTATACATTACTTGACTACTTTTGGACTATCAACATTTGACATGGTTTATACAAGGACTTTTGACTATTGGTTTAAACATAGACATCTTACATTGTTTGGTTTGGTTTGATTAAGTGATTAAGTAATGATGCGTGGTAATATAATACAAGCATGGTGGATACGCCGCTGGTACTTCCTATATATAAGTGTTTGTATGGTATTACATATCGTAGCGTTATTTGAATCATTTCAGTTTGATACATATAACATTTTATACAAATAACATACTTTTCACAATTCATTGTTTTACAAACAACTTAACTTATACAAACTCATTTTACATGATTATTCATTTAATCATGCATTATTCTCTTATTTATACGTATCATCTGAACTTATTGTTTTCAAATGTTTTACAAAGACAAAGCAAATTACAAGGTTCATGACTAAACATTTTCTCAAACATAAGTCATGAAACCTATTTTCACAAAACCTATGTATCTCACAGGCATTTTTATGCTGACGTACCTATTTTCACATGTGTTTTTCAGGAGCTGTTGCATAAGATGATCAAGATACACATAGGCAGACTTGGGCTTTAGTGACAATAAAAGATGCAAGACTAGTTAATTATGTTGTATTTCCTTGTTTGTTAAGACATTGTAACACTTTTAATCAATAAAACGAAACTTCAATTGCCATGGATTTGAAACAATTAATTCTGTTACAACACTCCCCGACATTTCCGCCATGTTTTGTATGTTCTACGTGGTCGGGGTGTGACAGAAAAGATGGTATCAGAGCCAATGGTTATAGGGAATTAGGTTATTAGTAATGCTTTGACCTAGTCTATAACCTTCTTAGGACCCTAACGCGAGTTTACTTGCGTTTAGTCATAAAACAATACCGTCACCTATCCTTAGGCGACGACCACAACAAGAACATAAATTTCAAAACTGCTTTGAAAACTAATCATCTGTTCTAGGATGATTAATTACTAGGTTTTGAACCCTCTATTGTAAGGTTTTGAACTCTCTATTATATGGTTTTGAAACCCTTTGAGTTTTCAAAACTTCGTCAAGGTTTTGGGTTTTAAATAATGTGAACACGTGCAAACTGGAAGGGTGAATGCCTGTATTCTGGGTTTTCTGTCTAGGCAAGCACTTCGTATACATCTCATCAGACGCGAGACCAGTTGTGCTTACCTGGGAATTCTTGGGGTGAGTGTTCACTTATAGGCGAGCATGTCTTCGCGATACATTATTTTTGACCCATTTACTTTGATTAGTCACCGTCTCATTTGTTTGCCTTAGGTAACAAACAAATGATTGCAATTTTCATGCGTTATCATTCTGTTTTGATTGTCCAATAATCTTTCACCTGTTTCTCCCTACGCCTTTCTTTTTCTTCATGAACGTCTCTTCATCACGATGACACCCAGATATCTGAGCAAGCAGCCAAATTCGCTCAGCGAATAGGCGAAGTAGTCCTGAAGACTGTTGAATTAGCTACTGCCATGTATCATCTCCAGGATGAAGCCACTCAAGAGTCACCAAGACAGGCAGGACCTAGTCAGGCGACAACACCATCAGCCAATAAACCAATCGAGGAATCAAAGACCATGGATGAACGATCCCCTAAGAAGTCAAAGAAGCGAAAGGCTTCTCAGAACTTCGCCATGGTCGCTCACAATGGTAAAGCAGTCCCCAACCAACCAGCTCAACCCCCTGCTAGGTGTGTATGGCTTTTCCTATGATACCTACATCAAGGAACTATGTACCTTACAAACTACTCTTGTGATTTCTCTCTTTCAAATGATTGCTCATGATTCCCTCGAAAATTTTAAGTACTCGTTTCACTCTAAGAAACAAAGTACAGAAAATTAAGTGACATTATGAGTAATCGTGCTTTTCGCACATCTGTGCCTTTAAATCCTTGGTTAGATAACTAAGGGTATTTTCAAATCTCATACCCATTACGTTTTGATTTTTCAACATACACAGTACCAGTATTTCAAAACAATCTTCATGATCTCAAAACATTTCATATAGTTTGAAAACAATTTTTCTAGATGCATTGTCTATGTTATTTCAAAAACATTGGCCATGTTATCAAAACCAACCTTTCTAATTTCAAAATATTTCATATAGTCTGAAGACAATATTAACACAATACACTTTCTGATCAAGTGCATGATTTCAAAAAGCATCATTCATGTCTTTCAAAAACCTTATACATAATTTCAAAATTCATCTCGCATGATTTTAAAACATTTTTGTAAATATATCTACCTAATACACCTACTTTATTTCAAAAGTATTATATATAAGGTTTCAAAAACGGTAAACACATTTTTTCTTAAAAGAACCCCATGCACAGTTTTCAAAAATATTTTCCTCGTACATTGACTTAACCTTCAAATTCTGCTTCATATGTCGCCTTGACATATCTAGCATCTCAACTTCATAAGCATTTTACTTCATGTTTTGACTTAAGCACATCCCGTGCAAGATTTCAAAACATCTCCAACTTCTAAAATCCATATGGGATCTTTTTATCTCCACAATTAGACCCTTGTGGATAATCATCATTCAAATCAGAGTCCTTAATTGGATTCCTTATGTACCTTAATTCGAACATTTCGATTCTTTATAATCAAAATCGAATTTTCTTTTTGAATCTTTCTATCTTTATAGTTAGATTCTTGATAATGTTTAAAGTGCCAAATGAAATCCATGAGATGGATTCCTAGTGTGCTTTAAATACATGTACTCTGTTAGCAGAACAAACTTCTAGTTAAACAATTTTGTGGTTACGTGACTATGTGTTTATTCATCTTATGTTTTCTTTTATGCATTTTTGTGTTTTTAATACTCTGGATATTCGTTATCCAAATCCTCGCAGAATCTTTCATATCTTCATATGAGGGATTCGTAGCAGGATATTCAAAAGGTACTACCTTCAATCCTTAATGGGCTTCTATGTAATAGTTAAGACCCTTGGGTTATATAGTACCATTCCATGTTTCATAAGAGACCCTCTTAGTGGTCTAGTCAAAAAGATTGATTCACAATTTGGTTAAAGAACGACATCTAGTGATGTAGCTGAACAGACTCCTTGATAGTCTATTTAGATCATTTATTGATTTAATTAAAAGGACTCTATGGCGGTCTAGTCACACTCATCACAGGATTGTTCATTTGGTTTTACCCTACATATTATAAAATAGACTGTGCGAACTGTGCAAGGAATTGTGTAATTATGGACGCGTACATAGTTATGAGATACAGTGCACGGTAACCACAGTAAGATTTATTATGTGTAAGAACCGATAGTGACGACAATAACGAAATGAGAACGATGTAATAGAGGTACGGTGGACGCACCAATGATGCTTCATATACTTGTATATAAGTATCCCTCTTACATTGCAATCATGATGTTATTAAAGGTTACTAGAAGTTCAGAACCCTAATCAATATTGTTCGATCTTTTCAACTTCATGTTTTCAAGCTCTCACAAGTTTCCTCTAAATAAATTTCGGGACGAAATTTCCTAAAGTAGGGGAGACTGTAACACCTGTGCCTCCACGGCCATCAAACAAATACCGAACCAATGAAATATTATATTTCATAGTTGGGATTTGTAAAAATATGTGTATCATTTGCACATATCAATTCTTGTTCAATTTCAAACTCTAAATCGCTTTCTGGAAGGTTATACGCGCACCGATGCGTAAATATAACCAGTTTAATGCAACAAACACTCCGTAATAGTGACATAGGCTTAACATACCTTAAATAACCTTTACATAACTTAGAAATAAGTTTTAAAGGCTTTGGTATGGCAAAATCAAGTTAAATCGCTTACAGGGACTAAATTTGACAAACTGCGAAAGTATGCCAATTTGAACTGTAACAGACATTCCGGAGCATGACCATAAGTTAAACATACCATAAATATCCTTCACATAGCTTAGAAATAGGCTTTGAGGTGTTCGGTATGCTAAAATAAACTTTTGTGTCATTCAGGGACTAAAAGTGTCAAAAAGTGCACAAGTTTGCATTTTCGCGCATAACTTACGTTCTGAATACATCCGGACATCCAAAAATTTATGTAAGCATGACTATATTATACTTTAGTGTTTGGCTTGCCAAAAATCCATTCGTCGCGTCATTTGGATCGTTTTTCGCGCTTATGCGCATTCCGTCGTAATTAAGCGAACATCGCGTTCGTACGACCAAACGAACCAACACCCGGCATATTTTTGAGCATGTTTCATGTCCTCAATGTTTAGGCAACATTTTAGGGCCTTAAAGTTATCTTTACGGGCCTTAGAAGTGTCGGAAATGGCCTTAAACACGTGCAGGGACTGAAACTGACATTTCTGAAACTTTGTTCTGATCTGTGACTCCTAGGCGGCCCGCCTCAGGATCTTAACATCCTTAGGCGGCCCGCGTCAGACCTTCTGACCAGGTTAAATGTTTCTAACAGCAGATTGCAGCTGTTTGATCCACCACCACACATTCTCATTTGTCTAGTCATCTGATAAGGATCACATTTTAGTCACCATAAGGTCCCGACACTTGTACGGGTGGGATTAAGGCACGTTTTCCATGAAACGATCTTAACGGTGGACCTTTTACTATAAATACCCCACCCCCCATGCTTCAAAATTACAAGAATTCTGATTTGAGAACCTCTAAGTTGAAACCATTGTTTCATACCTGAGATTCTTGAATCGGGATTAGCATTCGGGGACCCTTCGTAAGTATTCTTTCGTTCTTTTCTTTATTTTATTGCTTTTAGAGTCAGAAAGTCAAACTTTGTTTGACTTTCAGCGTTGACCAGCTTATGGTCAATGCGAAGTTCGTTTGAACTTCGCAACGTGATTGTAATCACGTTGGTCATAGTCCCTTGGGACTATGCCCACTGATTACCACGTTGTCTAGGGTCGTAGGGTAGGCGATCTAATAAATCGCCTATACCTTCGAACTCGACCCATTTGGTCGATCATTAGGATCCGACCAAATACATTAGGTGACCATAGTAGGTAGGGAATAACCTTCCGAGGTTATACCCTATGGTCACATCGTTTGAGTAGTTGTATGATAGGTAGTTTATATGCCTTAGGTAAATTACCAGAATACCCCTTTTCATGTATAATTGGTAATTAAGCATATGTAACCTAAACCTTTGTCACATAACTGATTATGTAATATGTTTAGGCATATAACACTTGTCATAGGGCTAGTTAGGCGGTCCGAACGCGTTTCACGCGAACGACGCGTTAAAGTAGCATAAACTACCTAAACGGGTCGTAATGGGTCGTAAACAATTATGTTAGGTTTCAATTAGTATGTAGGCTTTGTTGAACCATACTACACAAGTCTCTACACTCGTTTGGTTTACAAACCCTAATGCTACCCGATCTTCCGATCTAGGTCCGGTTAATTAACATAGTTACCTATATTAGGTGCCGTTTGATATCCGCCATCTCTAGCATTGTTTGGTTGTTACTCAAGGACTTCTGAGCAATCTCAAGTGAGTACATAGACCCCTCTTTTACTGTTTTCCAAACTGTTTTGGGGTGAAACACATGTGCCTACTTGTTACTTTCGTGCTTTCCTGTTTTCACATCATATACTTGCTATGTTCATTAGTACATTGATAGTACATGATTTCATGGTGTTCTATGCTTTGTATGATGACTTTGCATACTTAGTACATTGTTTTACATGACTTTTCTACTTTGTATGATGACTTTGCATACTTAGTACATTGTTTTATACTGCATCTCTGTTGCATATGTTCCAGTAACATATGGACACATTGTTTTACAGCTCTACCCTGTATGTTTACTCTAGCATACTAGGTACATTATCTTCATAAAACATGCTTACATTTTGGTATGACATTTGGTTTGTTTAAACTATACTATACATTCATTAACACCGATCATGCCGCTCGGTAGTAGGTAGTGGTACCATAGGACTTGACAAATCCCGTTCCGGACATCCCAGGGAAAGGGGATGAAAGGAATGACCGAATCCGAATACATATTCTCTTGATAACTCACTTTTACATAGTTATCCGTCTGTCTCAAGGCTTGGATGTATGAATTTTCACAATACCGCATAAATGTTCATATTCAGTATAGCATGCATATATCTTACAAAACATAACTTTGATTTAAACCAAGTTTTACTTCAATACTTTGTTTTGTACATTTTTACTTATGGTTTAAGTAGTCTAAATTTTACTTACCATACATATCATTTTGGTTATACATTACTTGACTACTTTTGGACTATCAACATTTGACATGGTTTATACAAGGACTTTTGACTATTGGTTTAAACATAGACATCTTACATTGTTTGGTTTGGTTTGATTAAGTGATTAAGTAACGATGCGTGGTAATATAATACAAGCATGGTGGATACGCCGCTGGTACTTCCTATATATAAGTGTTTGTATGGTATTACATATCGTAGCGTTATTTGAATCATTTCAGTTTGATACATATAACATTTTATACAAATAACATACTTTTCACAATTCATTGTTTTACAAACAACTTAACTTATACAAACTCATTTTACATGATTATTCATTTAATCATTCATTATTCTCTTATTTATACGTATCATCTGAACTTATTGTTTTCAAATGTTTTACAAAGACAAAGCAAATTACAAGGTTCATGACTAAACATTTTCTCAAACATAAGTCATGAAACCTATTTTCACAAAACCTATGTATCTCACAGGCATTTTTATGCTGACGTACCTATTTTCACATGTGTTTTTCAGGAGCTGTTGCATAAGATGATCAAGATACACATAGGCAGACTTGGGCTTTAGTGACAATAAAAGATGCAAGACTAGTTAATTATGTTGTATTTCCTTGTTTGTTAAGACATTGTAACACTTTTAATCAATAAAACGAAACTTCAATTGCCATGGATTTGAAACAATTAATTCTGTTACAACACTCCCCGACATTTCCGCCACGTTTTGTATGTTCTACGTGGTCGGGGTGTGACAGTCGGGGTGTGACAGAAAACTTTATAAAGAAAAAATTGAAGCTCAGCGAAAAGACATCATTGTCACACCCCGACCACGTAAAACAACAAAACATGGCGGAAACGTCGGGGAGTTTTGTAACAGAATCATTGTTTCATAACACATGGAAATTGAAATATTGTTTTATTGATTAAAAGAGTTACAAAGTCTTTACAAACAAAGAAATACAACATAATTAACTACTCTTGCATCTTTTGTTGTCACTAAAGCCCAAGTCCGCCTAAGTGTATCTTGATCAATCCTATGCATCATTTCCTGAAACACATGTGAAAATAGGTACGTCAGCATAAAAATGCATGTGAGATACATAGGTTTTATGAAAATAAGATTTATGACTTATAAGTTTGAAGAAAAATGTTTAACAAAATAGTCATGAACCTTATAAAATGTTTTTTTTTGTAAATCAGATAAAAAGCGATGATAAAGTAGATGACATGTAAAAGAGTAATGTAAGGTTAAATGAATAACCAAGTAATAATGAGTTTGTATAAAATAAGTTGTTTTGTAAAACAATGTCTTGAGAAAATATGTCATTTGTGTAAAATGTATATGTCCAAATTGAAATGATTTAAACAACGCTACAATATGTAATATAATACAAGCACTTATATATAGGAAGTACCAGCAGCGTATCCACCATGCTTGTATCATACTACACATGTCTCGTTACTTAAATCACTTACCAAAACAAACCATCGATGTAAAAATGTTTATGTGTAATCAAATGTCAAATGTTTATGTGAAAACCATGTCTAATGTCTATGTCTAATGTAAATCATGAATTGTGTATATCAATGTCAAAATGTCTATGTCTAAGGTAAATCATGAATTGTGTATTTCAATGTCAAAATGTCTATGTCTAATGCAAATCATGTAATGTGCATCCAAAATATCATGTATGGTAAGTGAAATATGTCAACTAAACCATAGGTAAAATGCACAAAAAACAAGGTATTGAAGTAAAACATGGTTTAAATCAAAGTTATGTTTTGTGGAACAAATGCATGCTGTACTGATATAAACATCTACGCGGTATTGTGAAAATGCATACATCCAAGCCTTGTGACTGTGGCGATAAACCCCTAAACGAATTTAAAGGTCTATCTGTGTTATGTTTATCGAATTCGGTCATTCCTTCCATCCAAACATACCTAGGATGTCAGGAACGGGAGTTGTCAATTCCTATGGTACCACTACCTACTAACGAACGACGTAGCTAATGTTAATGAATGTATATTGTCCTATTTAAACAAACCAAATGTCATACCAAAATGTAAGCATGTGATGAAAACAACTCTACTAAGTATGCAACAAATGGACATACATAGCATGTGACGTGGAACAAATGTACTAAGTATGCTAAGTCAACATATAAAGCAGGAAAAGTCATGTAAATCAATGTGCTAGCATGCTCAGTCAACATACATAGCAGAAATGTAAAGTAAAACAATGCACTAAGTATGCTAAGTAAACATACATAGCAAAACAATGTAATGCAAATCATGTACTATAAATGTACTAATGAACATAGCAAGTATATGATGTGAAAACATGGAAAACATGAAAGTAACAAGCAGGCACATGTGTTTCACCCCAAAACGTTTGAAAAACGGTAAAAAAGGGGTCTATGTACTCACTTGAGATTGCTTAGAAGTCCTTGAGTAACAACCAAACAATGCTAGAGATCACGGAAATCAAACGACACCTAATATAGGTAACTATGTTAATAAACCGGACCTATTCGGAGGATCGGGTAGAATGAGGGTTCGTAAACCAACCGAGTATGGGAACTCATGTAATAAGGTTTAACAAAGCCTACATTCTAAAATGAAACCTAACCTAAGTGCTTACGACCCATTACGACCCGTTTAGGTAGCTTATGCTATTTTAACGCGTCGTTCGCGTAAAAAGCGTTCGGACCGCCTAACTAGTCCTATGACAAGTAAAATATGCCTCAACATGTTTACTAATGATCGACCAAATGGGTCGGGTTCGAAAGCATAAGCGATTGATTAGATCGCTTACCCTTACGACCCTAGATAAGCACAAAACTAAAAGTGACGAGCTAAGCATGTTAACTAAGTTATAAAACATGCTTAACTAAGTTATAAAACAAGTTTGGT
This sequence comes from Helianthus tuberosus, assembly GCA_030545235.1. Taxonomy (NCBI): domain Eukaryota; kingdom Viridiplantae; phylum Streptophyta; class Magnoliopsida; order Asterales; family Asteraceae; genus Helianthus; species Helianthus tuberosus. Next base: position 64,520,452 of record CM060420.1, read on the forward strand.
ATTAAAACTAACGGTTTTGATACCCACAAGTAGTTTGGTTACAAAATACATAAGAATACGTATTTTGGCCGAAACTACGACTCGTCTCTGAGCCTAGATGACGTGGTAATCAGTAGGTATAGTCACTAGGGACTATAACCATCGTGATTACGCTCACGTTATGAAGTTCAAACGAACTTCGCATTGACCATAAACTGGTCAATGCAGAAACTCAAACAAAGTTTGACTTTAACGCTAAAACGAATAAAAGAACGAAGGAACACTTACAAAGGGTCCAAGAATGGAAGTTTTGAATCCGAATATTCTCAGGTATGAAGTTTTAAACACAATAACTTAGAGAACAATCCAGATTTCAAAGGTGTGGGTTTTTGGTTGTGATGTTGGTGGGTATTTATAGATGTGGTAGAACCGTTAGGATCGTTTATCGAAAACAGTGATTCAATCTCATCCCTACACTTGTTGTAATACATTGGTACATCAAATTGGCCCCCCAACATCAGGGATTAACATGTGGCATTGGGTTTGGGGGTGCTTAACAGCTGTTAATAGCTGTTTAAACACCTTTTGCTGAACTAAGAGGGCCTCGCGTGACGTCTAGGGGTCCTGGCGTCACGCCTAGGTCTCTCTGATCAGCAAACAGTTTCCAAAGTGTCAGTTTCAGTCCCTGTTGTGTTTTAAGGTCATTTCCGACATGTTTAAGGTCTGTTAAGCCAATTTTAAGGCCCTAAAATGATGCCTAAACATTTTGGACATGAAACATGCTCAGAAATATGTCGGATGTTGGTTCGTTTGGTCGTACGATCGCGATATTCGCTTAATTACGACGAAATGCGCATAAGCGCGAAAAACGATCCAAATTGCGCGACGAATGGATTTTTCTTATGCCAAACACTAAAATTAAATATTTTAGTGCTTACATAAATTTTTGGATGTCCGGATGTATTCAGAACGTAAGTTATGCGCGAAAGTGCAAACTTATGCACTTTTTGACGCTTTTAGTCCCTGAATGACCCAAAAGTTTATTTTAGCACACCGAACCCCTCAAAGCCTATTTATAAGCTATGTAAAGGATATTTAAGGTATGTTTAACTTATGGTCATGTTCCAGAATGTCTGTTCTAGTACGAATCGTCATACTTTCGTAGTTTGTCGAATTTAGTCCCTGTAAGCGATTAAACTTGGTTTTGGCATACCAAACCTGCCAAAACTTATTTCTAAGTTATGTAATGGTTATTTAGGGTATGTTAAGCCTATGTCACTATTCCGGAGTGTTTGTTGCATTAAACTGGTTATATTTACGCATCGGTGCGCGTATAACCTTCCAGAAAGCGATTTAGAGCCCGAAATCGAACTAGAATTGATATGTGCAAATGATACACATATTTATTCAAATCCCAAGTATGAAATACAATATTTCATTGGTTTGGTATTTGTTTGATGGCCGTGGAGGCACAGGTGTCACACTGGTTGGAGTTCTTGAACCTCTAGTAACTTTAAATAACATCATGCTTATAATGTAGGAGGGACACTTATATATTAGTCTAATAAGCGTTATTGGTGCGTCCACCGTACCTCCATTACATCGTTCACATTTTGTTATTGTTGCCGCTATCGGTTCTTACACATAATAATTCTTACTGGGTTTCTGTGCACTGAATTTCATAATTATGTACGCGTCCATAATTACACAATTCCTTGCATAGTTCACACAGTCTATTTTACAACGTGTAGGGGAAAACCAAATGAACGAGCCTGTGATGATTGTGACTAGACCACCATAGGGTCCCCTTTATTAAATCAATAATGATTTTAATAGACAACCAAGTAGTCTTTTCATCTTATATCATCACATGTCATTCTTAACCAGATTTTTGAATCAATCTTTTTGACTAGACCACTAAAAGGGTCTCTTATAAATCATGGAGTGGTACTATAAAATCCAAGGGTCTTGACTATCACGTAGAAGCCCAATAAGGATTTAAGGTAGTACCTTTTTGAATATCCTACTACGAATCCCTCATATGAAGATATGAAAGATTCTACGAGGATTTGGATAACGAATATCCATAGTATACAAAAAAAAAAAATACAAAATGCATAAAAGAAAACGCAAAATGTATAAACACATGGTCACATAATTGTTTAACTTGATTTGTTATCATTTTGTTAATTTGTTCCGCTAACAGAGCACATGTATTTAAAGTACACTAGGAATCCATTCCGTAGATTTCATTTGGTACTTTAAACATTATCAAGAATCTAACTATGAAGATAGAAAGAAGAAAATTCGATTTCGATTATAAGTAACCGAAATGTTCGAATTTAGGTACACAAGGAATCCAATTAAGGACTCTGATTTGTATGGTAATCATCCACAAGGGTCTAATGTGAAGATAAAAAGATCCCATATGGATTTTAGAAGTTGAAGATGTTTTGAAACCTTGCACTGGATGTGCTTATGTCAAAACATGAAGTTAAAAAAAAAAAAGCTTATGAAGTTGAGATGCTAGATATGTCAAGATGACATATGAAGCAAAATTTGAAAGTTAAGTCAATGTATAAGAAAAAATATTTTTGAAAACTCTGCACGGAGTTCTTAAAAAATGTGTTTAATGTTTCTGAAATCTTACATAATACTTTTGAAATCATAAGTAGGTGTATTACATAAAAATGTTTTTAAAATTACGCGAGATTAATTTTGAAATTATGTATAAGGTTTTTTTTGAAAGCATGAAAGATGCTTTTGAAATCATGCACTTGATATAAGTAATTATACGGTATTAATATTGTTTTCAAACTATATGAAACATTTTGAAATCATGAAGGTTGTTTTGAAAACTCATGTCATGCATGTAAAAAAAAAATCAGGATTTAATGGGTAAGAGATTTGAAAATATCCTCAGTTATATAAGCAGGGATTCAAAGGCACAGATGTGCGAAAGGCACGATTATTCATAATGTCACTTTATTTCTCGTACTTCGTCTCCTAGAATGAAACGAGTACTTAAATTTTTTTTTTCGAGGAAATCATGAGCGATTACTTGAAAAAGATAATCACTAGAGTAGTTTGTAAGGAACATAGTTCCTTAATGTAGGTATTATAGGAAAATGCCATACACACATGTGACTACACTTGTACATTAGGATTGTGAACAACAATTTATTTGTAAACAAAACAGATTGTTTCACATTACAAGAAAACAGAATAAACAAAAGCATAAGACAACAACATCTTCTAATTAGCCAACTGCTCAACCGTGGGTTGGATTTGCATTAGCAAGCTTTGGGCATTTATTCACAAAATGACCCATCTTGCCACAGTTGTAGCACGATCCAGGTGGAAAACGAGCTTGAGCAGGATTGTTGTCGGCTTGATTTGTTGCAACTGCAGCTCGGCAAACTCTTGCTGTATGACCTATAAGTCCACAAATTTGGCATTTGCGGCACCTCACACTAGCATGATGATGAAGGTTACATTGGTTGCACAAGGGTGCAGTTCCATTGTATGGCTTCCTAGCAGGGGGTTGAGCTGGTTGGTTGGGGACGGCTTGACCATTGTGAGCGACCACAGCGAAGTTCTGAGAAGCCTTTCGCTTCTTTGACTTCTTAGGGATCCAGTCTGTTCATCCATGGTCTTTGATTCCTCGATTTGTTTCTTGGCTGGTGGTGCTGTCACTTGGCAAGGTCTTGCCTGTTTTGGTGCAACCGCTGCGGGATTCTCTGAAGCTTTACGTTTCTTTGGTTTTGGTGAAGGCTTGGCTTCTGTCTCCTTTGGTGATTCTTGAGTGGCTTCATCCTGGAGACGATACATGGCAGTAGCTAATTCAACAGTCTTCAGGATGACTTCGCCTATTCGCTGAGCGAATTTGGCAGTCTGCTCGGATATCTGGGCGTCATCGTGATGAAGAGACATTCTAGAAGAAAATGAAAGACATAGGAAGAAACAAGTGAAACGTTATCGGATAAACAAAACAGAATGGCAATGCATAAGAATTTGCGATCGTTTGTTTGTTACCTAAGGCAAACAAATGAGACGGTGATAAATCAAAGTAAGCGGATCATATTAATGTATCACTGAAGACATGCTCGCCTATAAGTGAACACTCACCCCAAGAGTTCCCAGGTAAGAGTGACTGGTCCGATACTGCGGATTTGTACGAACACTCTAGCCTTAGACAGAAAACTCAGAGTACAGGCATTCACTCTTCCAGTTTGCACGTGTTCACATTATAAGACCCAAACTTTGACGAGATTTTTGAATACTTAGAGGGTTCAAAACCTAGTAATCAATCATCCTAGAACAGATGATTAGTTTTCAAAGCGGTTTTGAAATTTATGTTATTGTTGTGGTCGTCACCTAAGGATAGGTGACGGTATTGTTTTATGACTAAACGCAAGTAAACTTGCGTTAGGGTCCTAGGAAGGTTATAGACTAGGTCAAAGTATTACTAATAACCTAATTCCCTATAACCATGAGCTCTGATACCAACTTTTCTGTCACACCCCGACCACGTAAAACAACAAAACGTGGCGGAAACGTCGGGGAGTGTTGTAACAGAATCACTGTTTCATAACACATGGAAATTGAAATATTGTTTTATTGATTAAAAGAGTTACAAAGTCTTTACAAACAAAGAAATACAACATAATTAACTAGTCTTGCATCTTTTATTGTCACTAAAGCCCAAGTCCGCCTAAGTGTATCTTGATCAATCCTATGCATCATTTCCTGAAACACATGTGAAAATAGGTACGTCAGCATAAAAATGCCTGTGAGATACATAGGTTTTATGAAAATAGGATTTATGACTTATAAGTTTGAAGAAAAATGTTTAACAAAATAGTCATGAACCTTATAAAATGTTTTGTTTTGTAAATCAGATGAAAAGCGATGATAAAGTAGATGACATGTAAAAGAGTAATGTAAGGTTAAATGAATAACCAAGTAATAATGAGTTTGTATAAAATAAGTTGTTTTGTAAAACAATGTCTTGAGAAAATATGTCATTTGTGTAAAATGTATATGTCCAAATTGAAATGATTTAAACAACGCTACAATATGTAATATAATACAAGCACTTATATATAGGAAGTACCAGTGGCGTATCCACCATGCTTGTATCATACTACACATGTCTCGTTACTTAAATCACTTACCAAAACAAACCATCGATGTAAAAATGTTTATGTGTAGTCAAATGTCAAATGTTTATGTGAAAACCATGTCTAATGTCTATGTCTAATGTAAATCATGAATTGTGTATATCAATGTCAAAATGTCTATGTCTAATGTAAATCATGAATTGTGTATATCAATGTCAAAATGTCTAATGCAAATCATGTAATGTGCATCCAAAATATCATGTATGGTAAGTGAAATATGTCAACTAAACCATAGGTAAAATGCACAAAAAACAAGGTATTGAAGTAAAACATGGTTTAAATCAAAGTTATGTTTTGTGGAACAAATACATGCTGTACTGATATAAACATCTATGCGGTATTGTGAAAATGCATACATCCAAGCCTTGTGACTGTGGCGATAAACCCCTAAACGAATTTAAAGGTCTATCTGTGTTATGTTTATCGAATTCGGTCATTCCTTCCATCCAAACATACCTAGGATGTCAGGAACGGGAGTTGTCAATTCCTATGGTACCACTACCTACTAACTGTTTTGGTAAAAAATTACCGAAGTAATTTAGTGATCAAATTAGTTAAGTGAGGTAGTGTGCTAAAATTATGTGTGAAAAATATGTTAACCAAGTTAGTTATAAAAACAGTTTCAGGATACGGCTCAAGATATAGAGCAGTATCTGTGATCAAACAATGAGCAGAAAAGTAAAGGTTGACACGTGATGTACGAGGAAAGCCCTTGATCAATCTAGATCGCCGGCACAAAACCTCGGGGGCTGACAATCGCAGCTGCCTTGTTCTTCTATTGCTTCAAATATCAGGATACATTGCAGGATGTGGTGCGGATCAACTAGGTGTTACAATGTAAATCGAATACAAGTGTTTGTGTATGGTGTTTGCAGCGAGCTAGAGAGTAAAAGTGTTCGAGAGTGTGAGTGTAAAATTGCGTGCCTTAATCTGATCCACCCCCATCTATTTATCTTAAAACAAATATAACAAACTATCCTAAATAACCGGGATCCAGCGAATATTCCTCACTCGAACGTTGTAGACCTAGTCTTTCGGGTTCAACGTCTCTCCCATAATAAACATGCCCGAGTCTTGAGGAGATGAAGTCCATCTGACCGTTAGCAAACCCCAGCCTTTAACCTGCACGTGGTTAATTCAATCAACCTCAGGATATCGCCCAGGATGTTAGCAATATCCCCGTCCAGTATCCTGGTCACAAATAAACAATTAGAAGCATGATATTGATCAAGATATGTACGCTCAGAAAATGACCCATAACAATTGTCCCCAAATATATCTGTTGGTATACCAATCCAACGGATATATTTTAAAAGTTTTATCTCATAAATTAAAGCAATTAAATCTAGACGACGGTCAAAATCACATCATAACCTCCAACGCGCTTTTAACTCGATGGAGATCCACAATGCCCCTATATCTTCTCTCTTCTTGTTTGAAAAGCAGATATCTTCAACAGAGTCTCCAGGTAATTCCCTACTTCTTGTTCATCTTTTATCAATCTTTCTTTCTTCATCTGCCATGGCCACCAGGACTCATTCCCAAACCGGTGAATCATCAGAGACTTTTACCCAGCAGAATCTTCTCAAAAATCCCGAGAAAGAAGTCTGTGCCTTTGATAATGCAGACATTACGGCTTTGAGAGCTTCCGGTGCTTTTCCTGATAACACAGTCTTTTGACCATTCGATCGGTCAATTCGATCGGATGTTTCTTCCACAGATTGGGTTTGCTTTCCAGCATACCCATTTTCGCTGGGTCTTCGATACCCCTTTCCCGAATTCATGATGCAATTCTTCCGGACCACCGGCATCTCTTTTGCTCAAACCATGCCCATGGTTTGGAGAGTATTAATCGTACTTAACCAAATCAAAAACCTTCACTGTCCCGACCTTTGTATCGAGGATCTGCCAATCGCTTACCGCCTTCGATCTCATGGTTCTAGCCGGTTTTTGCTTTTTTCGACTTCCAACAAACCCCTCATTCTTAAAGCCACCAAGAACGAAGATGGGTGGCAGTGCAAGTTCTTTTTCATCAAACGAGACTCCATTGCTGAGGGTGCTAGCCTTCCGGTGGAGTGGTTAACCACCGGTAGGGTTATAAATATTTCCATGTACCTTTAGGTTTTTACCTTTTGCTAATATCCTTCTTTTTGATTCTTTCGCAGTAAATTTCAAGGAAGTAGCTTCCCCTACCGCTGAATCAGAGGGAAGAATCAATATTGTTTACCAATTACCTGCAATAGACAGGAGTTTCACCACACACATCCCGAGTTCCAGTCAATACTCGTCATCTGAAATGTCTGGTAAGGACTACTTTTAAAATAGTTAGTTAGTATAGCATAATAGAATGAAGAGTAATAATAATGTAAAACTTTTTCCTTTATGCAGCACCGGCTAAGATCCCTGAAGTCTTTGATCTCGACGAGTTGGACAGCTATTCTAATCAGGTTCAGATCAAGAAGGAACCCAATCCTAAGGCCACAGCCTCATCCAAACCCAGTGGTTCCAAAGCCATTGTCATCACCAAACCCTTGCCAACTACCAAGCCCCGGAGCTCCAGCTCTCGTAAAAGGAAAGAGCCCGATTCCCCCGTCATCTCTGACACTTTTCCCTATGAGAAGCACGGGTTCATTGAAGCTAGCGGGTTTATGACTTCCTTTCTTAACCAGGTTAGTATTCTCAAACCACATCCTGCAGCTTATATCATTTATAAAGATTTATCAAAATCAATACCTGTCCTCTTACTTTCGCAGGGTCTTGAACGTCTGGTTCATCTATATCAGGAATCCTGCGGGCTTAACAAGACGCTTGAATCCAAGTTAAAGGAAGCAGAAGTCACGATCTCCGATCAAGGCATGATTGCAGCCGCCAAATCTCGTCATTACGAGGAGAAGTTCAAGGCTATGATTCAAGAACTCCAGACTGCTCTCAACAAAGCTACTCTTCAAGCCCAAGCCGATCTTGAAGCTGCCCATGCGCAACATGAACGAGATATGATCAGCTACCGGGATAGCCTTAAGAGTTCCGTCGTCACTTCTCTTCTCCAGGCCAGGCTGAAGATGGCCCATGAAGCCAAAACACTAGGTTTTGAATGCCCTTCTTGGGACGTTGGTGCCTGGGAAACGAAGCTAAAGAATCTTGGCGGCATTTATACCACCCCAGCTGCCGAAGGATCTTCCAAAGTAGCTGAAAAAGCTAACGATGCTGAGAGGGATGCTGAGGTGGATCCTGAGACGGATGCTGCTGAAATTACCACAAACGAAGATGGCACTGCCCCCTAAATCTTATTTCCTTTTGTTTGAACAATTTTATGTCTTATGAACAATTTTTATTTCCTGCATTAGAACAATTTGATAGCCGAAGGCGGATGGGTCCTGGGTTTCAGGATGAAGCCTTTGGTTATCAGCTAGTACCGTTTATTTCCAATAATTTCATCTTTCATTTTTCTTGCTATCACTTTCTGTCTTTCTTATTACAGACCTTAGTTTTGCAAAATTTCGTACTATTACCTTTGGAAAATATCCTGATCAATATGTATAGTGATATATTATGAAAACTTTTATTAAATAGGATTTCTAAAAATTCAATCACCTTTAGAGAAAATTAAAAGAGAGTCCATTTTAAAACTTGTTTTGACGATACTTGCTTGACCAAAGTTTCAAACCAGTACCAGCTTCAAATATCTTAATCAAATATCCTGAAAAGTATTTCGAAAATATATTTTGAAAATATATTCCGACAATTTATCCTAATCAGGATGTTTAACCTTTTATCAAACATAGGACTGTCAAAAACTTAAACAACGTTTACAAAGGAAAGATCATACCAGGAATAGGGTATAACCCTATTCTCAAACTTCAATCCCCTTGCAACTCTTCCAATGAAGATGTCCCCTGTCTGAGACACTCAGTGTATTACGTCCGAGCCTCACCCTTTGAGTTTTACACCATTGCCTTAGTAGGAATGTCCCATGTGTACAATGTCTTCAAATACTTAGAAATCTTCTGGATATCAGTTCCCATTGTATAGACAATTTTTCGTGTTACAGGGGTAAAACCCAAAAAATGTACTGGAGATGAATCCCTCGTATTTTGGGGGACATCCCAAATTTTCGTGCGCTACAGGCGGGAGTGTATAAACTCCAAGACTTAGAAAGGTGAAAACCTTTAAACCTTAGAGAGTATGAAAATACCCTTTCGTGAGAGAGGGTGATCAATCCTCATATACCTTTAGGATTCAGGATATAGCCAATAGTAATGAAATTGTCAGCCACTTTTACATGGACTGGTCCCGCCACCTTGAACTATTCCCGAATAACTTGCGCTCCAGGCGGGGTGTTTAAACCCAATTCGGAAGAAAGGTGAATACCTTTAAACATGTGAAGGGATCAGGATCCCTTATACGTGAGAGAGGGGGCCAATCCTCTAATCTTCTGAAGTATCCTGAGTGAGCATCCTGGAGCATATACTGCAAAACATCCTTAAACTAAGGTGGGTGTTAGCTTGGCTAACACCCCTCCGATGCTTAAGTTAGTATTGGGTTTCAAAGAACAAATCAAATCAAACATATTTAAAAGAGATAGAATTCATACCATCTTGAGTTAGAAATTAAATTCTAAACTTAGTTGAAATAAAGTTTAAGGTGTATAGCATTCCAAGATCTCGGTAGCATATCCCCCTCCATATCCTTGAGTCGGTATGCACCTTTTCCTGATTCTGATTCAATCTCATATGGTCCTTCCCATTTCGGAGCCAGCTTTCCATCAGCAGGATTGGTAGTATTCTGAAAAGCTTTTCTTAACACCCAATCTCCAACTTTGAACCTTCTAATCCTTATATTCTTGTTGTATGTTTTGGATATCCTTTGTTGATATGCCGCCATTCTTAGCCGTGCTGCATCTCTTGTCTCATCAATAGTATCCAGCTCCTGGCATAGGACTTCAGGATTCTGCTCAGGATTCCAGAGGTTGGATCTTGCTGTGGGTATCACCATTTCTGTCGGGATCACTGCTTCTGCTCCAAATACTAAGGAAAACGGGGTTTGACCAGTTGCATTTTTTACCATCGTTCTATCAGCCCACAAAACAAAGGGTAATTCTTCTGCCCATCTTCCTTTCTTGGCCCCTAATCTTTTCTTCAAGTTGTTGACAATTATCTTGTTTGAGGATTCAGCTTGTCCATTTGCTTGAGGATGTACCGGAGTAGACGTAATCATTTTGATTCCCCAACTCTTGCAAAAGTCAGTAGTCCTCTTACTTATAAACTGTGAACCATTGTCACAGATTATCTCGGCTGGTACTCTGAATCTGGTCAGGATATTTCTCTTTATGAAGGATACCACTTCTTGATCCCTGACTTGGACAAATGCCTCGGCTTCAACCCATTTGGAGAAATAATCTGTCATTGCCAACATAAAAACCTTCCCTCCTGGAGCCTTTGGAAGCTTTCCCACTATATCCATACCCCACTTCATAAATGGCCAAGGGGAAACAATAGGGTATAATGGTTCAGCAGGCTGATGCAGTATGTTACTATGTCTTTGACATGCATCACATCTTCGAACATATTCTGTGGCATCTTTCCTCATTGTCGGCCAATAATATCCTGTCGTTAATACTTTTGAGAATAATGACCTGCCCCCAGTATGGTTACCACAATCCCCTTCATGTATATCCTGAAGTACTTCCTTGGTTTCAGGATCCTCCAAGCACCTCAGATATGGTCCTGCAAGAGATTTATTATACATAACATCATTTATAATAGTGAATCGTGATACCTTCATCCTAAAGGCTTTAGGATTCTCATTCTTTGGGATGTATCCTTGCTTTAGATATCTCATGATTGGAGCTATCCAGGACTTAGGATCCTCTTCAAGATAGCCATCATCAGGATCTTGAATACTTATTACTTCCTTATCCTGAGGATTCGTCGCAGGATATAGGATATGTAATATTGGTATCCGGGTTCCTTCCGGTATCCTGACCGATGATCCTAGATTTGCCAAGGCATCAGCTTCAGCATTGTCTTCTCTTGGTACCTGTTCAAGTGTAAAAGTATCGAAATATCCTGCTAATTTTTTAAGAATTTCGAGATACCCGATTAACTTCTCTCCTTTAACTGCATAGCTTCCATTGAAATGATTAGTGATTAACAAGGAGTCAACATACACTTGCAAATTTTTGATATTCATATTCTTAGCCAACTCTAATCCTGCAATTAAAGCTTCATATTCTGCCTCATTATTAGTAGCAGGAAATTCACACCTAATAGCCTGGGGTAATATGTCCCCCTGTGGCGATTTTAGTAGTATACCTAAACCTACACCTCTTATATTGGATGCTCCATCAGTATATAATATCCAGGATCCTGAGGATTCTCCAAATTGTTGGAATTCTAGGTTTACCTCATCCTGAATGTCACTACTGAAATCAGCCACAAAGTCAGCTAAAGCCTGAGACTTTATGGCATTTCTAGGTTCATATACTAAATCACAAGCACTCAACTTTACTGACCACTTGGCCATCCTGCCTGACATCTCTGGTTTCCTAAGCACATTTTTGACAGGATAATTTGTTTTAACATGTATCCTATGTGTCTCAAAGTAATGTCTAAGCTTCGTTGATGCCATAACTAATGCTAATATCAATTTTTCTAAATGAGAATATCTAGTTTCAGCATCTAACAAACTTTTACTAACATAATAGACAGGATATTGCTGACCTTCATGGTCTTTTATAAGAACGACACTTACAGCATTCCCTGATACAGCGAGGTATAGGGATAGTGGTTCACCATTTTCAGGCTTCATCAATAGAGGTGCAGTCGAGAGATATCGCTTCAAATCCTGCAAGGCTGCTTCATGCTTTGCTCCCCATTCGAACTTCTTATTCTTCTTGAGGATATCATAGAATTCCTTGCATTTTTCCGAGGATCTTGAAATAAATCTGTTCAATGCTGCTACTCGGCCTGTTAACCGTTGAACATCCTTCATATTCGAGGGTGATTTTATATCCAGGATAGCTTTAATCTGCTCCGGGCTTGCCTCTATCCCCCTTTTCGTCACCATATATCCTAGAAACTTTCCTGCCCCCACTCCGAAATGGCACTTAGCAGGATTCAGCTTCATGTTATACTGATCCAGGATATCAAATGCTCCCTGGATATCCTGGAGGTGATCCTCAGCCTTTTTAGATTTCACCACCATATCGTCAATATATACCTCCATGGTGTCCCCCAGCTTATCTTTGAACATTATGTTCACCAATCTCTGGTATGTTGTACCTGCATTTTTCAAACCGAAAGGCATAGCAGTATAGCAATAAATACCTGTTGGTGTCATGAAAGCAGTATCCTCCTGGTCCGAAGGCTCCATTTGAATCTGCTGAAATCCTGAGGATACGTCCATGAACGTTAACATCTCATGCCCAGCAGTAGCATCCACCATTGCATCAATATGAGGAAGGGGGAATGGGTCTTTAGGACAAGCCTTATTCAGGTCTGTGTAATCTACACAGATTCTCCATTTCCCATTTTTCTTCTGTACCACGACTACATTTGCCAGCCATCTTGGAAACTTGAATTCTCTGATCATTTTGGACTTCAACAATCTTTTAACTTCCTCTTGGATAATTGCATTTCGTTCAGGAGCAAACTTTCTTCTTTTTTGCTGAACAGGCTTGAAGGACCTGTCAATTCCAAGCTTGTGAGTAATAATGTCTTTGGATATACCTGTCATATCCTCATGCTTCCATGCAAACGTTGACATCCTGCACTTCAAAAAGTCAGTTAATTGTTCTTCAATATCCCGAGGGATATTGGTTCCGACGAGCACCGAGATATCAGGATTATCCTGATCCAGGATAACTTTCTTCACATCCTGCTCCAAAGCTTCCAAGGTATCCTGGGCCCGCATCTTTAATTGCTATGCTGGATTAGGCTTCGTTGAGGATTTCATTGAGGATGAGTAGCATTCTTTCGCCTTCTGCTGATCACTATCAACCTTCACAACCCCCCAAGGGGTAGGGATCTTGATGCATTGGTGATATGTTGATGGCACAACCTTCATATCGTGAATCCACGGTCTTCCCAGTATGATGTTATAGCAGGATAGAGAATCCATCTCACAGAAACGCTGTATCGAGTTAACCCCTTCAACATATACTGGTAACTTTATCTCTCCCACTGTATTTCTGGCCTCTCCACTGAATCCAACAAGCACGGTGGACTTCAAAGTGATATCCATTGGAGATACATTCATTCTCTTCAGAGTCTCTAGTTGGATTATGTTGACGGAGCTGCCATTATCTACTAATATCCTGCGTACAAAATGGTTAGCCACATATAACGTTATTACCAGAGCGTCATGATGAGGATCCTGGACAGTATCCCTGTCATCACCATCGAATGTGATCACTTTATCAGTTGTGAGGGTAGTCATCCTGACTGGTTTGTCTCCCCTTTCACTCTTAGCTTCCTTTGCATGTCTCTTAGCCACCAAATACGAAGTCCCACAAATGTCGGATCCTCCTGAAATAAAGTTAATTATCTTGGCATCTGCTAGGGGTGATGCTGCTCGTTCAGGATCCTTCTCGGGATCCTGCCCTTTATTCTTCTTTCTTCCCAGCAAGTCCTTCAGATACCCTTTGCTTAACAGGTAACTTATTTCTTTCCTTAAAGCAATGCAATCCTCGGTCATATGTCCGAAGTCTTCATGGAAGGCACATCATTTGGATTTATCCTTCCAATCAGCCTTCTGCTGGTTCTTTCGAGGCCACCTAGCTTTGTCCCCTAAACCCTGCATAGCATACATTAACTCAGGTATATTAACAGAAAAGCAGTATTCAGATAAGTCAGGATATTCTTCAGGATCCTCGTCTTCAACAGCATTCACTTTCTTGTTATCATTTCTGCCATATGGCTTGGAGCGATATGGCTTATATGAGGATTCTGATTTCCTGTTGGTTGATTCGTAGGTTGAGGTAGAATTCATCCTCTCTTGCATCTTCTTATCATCTTCCAAACGGATATATCTCAAAGCCCTGTTACGAGCTTCGTCGAGATTCCTGCAGGGATTCATTACAAGATCCTGATAAAACTGAGAATCCTTTTGTAACCCCATCTTAAAAGCTTACACAGCTGTTGCAACATCAAGATGTGGGATATCCAAGGATTCTCGACTGAACTTATTCACGTAGTCCCTCAAAGATTCCTGAGGTCCTTGGGTTATCCTGTAAAGATCACTGGTTAGTTTCTCAAAGCTCCGACTACAAGAAAATTGGCTGTTAAATAAATTAACCAAATGAGCAAATGAAGTAATTGAGTGAGGAGGAACATTCAATAGCCATTTTAAGGCTGACCCTGTTAAGGTAGAACCGAAACCCTTGCACAAGCATGCCTCCTTGAGCTCTAGAGGGATAGGGTTAATCTCCATTCTTTCCCTATACTGGGCAACATGCTCTTCAGGATCCATAGTCCCATCATAAAGCTTCATGTTGGGGGTTTGAAATCTTTTTGGGATTTCAGCATCACAGATAGGATATGCAAAGCGGGATATCCTATGGCTGTCTTGGGATACTTCCAGAATTGGCTGGACCACTCCAGGCACACTGGATATCATATCCTTCAACTTCTGAAGTTCCCTGGTAAACGTTAACGTTATCCCTGCATCCTGCAAAGATCCATTATTGTTAGCAGTAAGAGTATTATTATTTGACAAGTTACCGGTCTGAGGATTTTGGGCATATCCTGAACTCCTCACAGTCGACATCCTGACCGAGGAGGGTATTTCAGGAGTATGATTATGAGGATGGCTGGGCACAATATTCCCCCTGTTATCCTCAGTGTAAACTGCGGAACTAAAGTTCAAAGCCCTGGGCTGTATAGGAGTGACAGTTTCTTCAGCAGGTCTACTCGAGCTAGCTTTTAAGAGTTGTATTTCTCTTAACAGCATTTGGTTAGTTTCCTGTTGCTGCCTCATTTGTTCATGCACACTTCCAAATAAAGTTAGAATTCCATCATTAGAGGCTAAAACGGGAGCAGATCCCTAAACACTCCGAGTAGGGATAACATCCTGAGGTTGTGAAGAAACTGGCATCCTTGGAGGAGGTGGTGGGAGCACTGAACCGGTAGTAGCAGAAGTCGTAGCGGACATAGTGGAGGAGCTCATGTTTGATCTCGAAGCCATTGAAAATAAGTTAGAAAAAAGTTTTGACAAGAGAAAACCGAATAATGATTTTACTAAAGTTTTTAGCAAAAATAGCACCACTTGCCCCACGGTGGGCGCCAAATTGTTTTGGTCAAAAATTACCGAAGCAATTTAGTGATCAAATTAGTTAAGTGAGGTAATGTGCTAAAATTATGTGTGAAAAATATGTTAACCAAGTTAGTTATAAAAACAGTTTCAGGATACGGCTCAAGATATAGAGCTGTATCTGTGATCAAACAATGAGCAGAAAAGTAAAGGTTGACACGTGATGTACGAGGAAAGCCCTTGATCAATCTAGATCGCCAGCACAAAACCTCGGGAGCTGACAATCGCAGCTGCCTTGTTCTTCTATTGCTTCAAATATCAGGATACATTGCAGGATGTGGTGCGGATCAACTAGGTGTTACAATGTAAATCGAATACAAGTGTTTGTGTATGGTGTTTGCAGCGAGCTAGAGAGTAAAAGTGTTCGAGAGTGTGAGTGTAAAATTGCGTGCCTTAATCTGATCTGCCCCCATCTATTTATCGTAAAACAAATATAACAAACTATCCTAAATAACCAGGATCCAACGAATATTCCTCACTCGAACGTTGTAGACCTAGTCTTTCGGGTTCAACGTCTCTCCCATAACAAACATGCCCGAGTCTTGAGGAGATGAAGTCCATCTGACCATTAGCAAACCTCAGCCTTTAACCTACATGTGGTTAATTCAATCAACCTCAGGATATCGCCCAGGATGTTAGCAATAACCCCGTCCAGTATCCTGGTCACAAATAAACAATTAGAAGCAGGATATTGATCAAGATATGTACGCTCAGAAAATGACCCATAACACTAACGAACAGCGTAGCTAATGTTAATGAATGTATATTGTCCCATTTAAACCAAATGTCATACCAAAATGTAAGCATGTGATGAAAACAACTCTACTAAGTATGCAACAAATGGACATACATAGCATGTGACGTGGAACAAATGTACTAAGTATGCTAAGTCAACATACAAAGCAGGAAAAGTCATGTAAATCATTGTGCTAGCATGCTCAGTCAACATACATAGCAGAAATGTAAAGTAAAACAATGTACTAAGTATGCTAAGTAAACATACATAGCAAAACAATGTAATGCAAATCATGTACTATAAATGTACTAATGAACATAACAAGTATATGATGTGAAAACATGGAAAACATGAAAGTAACAAGTAGGCACATGTGTTTCACCCCAATACGTTTGAAAAACGGTAAAAGAGGGGTCTATGTACTCACTTAAGATTGCTTAGAAGTCCTTGAGTAACAACCAAACAATGCTAGAGATCACGGAAATCAAACGACACCTAATATAGGTAAGTATGTTAATAAACCGGACCTTTTCGGAGGATCGGGTAGAATGAGGGTTCGTAAACCAACCGAGTATGGGAACTCATGTAATATGGTTTAACAAAGCCTACATTCTAAAATGAAACCTAACCTAAGTGCTTACGACCCATTACGACCCGTTTAGGTAGCTTATGCTATTTTAACGCATCGTTCGCGTAAAACGCGTTCGGACCGCCTAACTTGTCCTATGACAAGTAAAATATGCCTCAACATGTTTACTATTGTTGTCAAATCAGTGTATATACCAAAAGTTATGTCACATATGCTTAAAATGAATTTTGGCGTAAAAAGGGCATTTTGGTCATTTACCTAAGGCATATAAACTACCTATCATACAACTAACTAAACGTCGTGACCATAAGGTATAACCTTGGAAGGTTATTCCCTAAATAACTATGGTTACCTAATGTGTTTGGTCGGATCCTAATGATCGACCAAACGGGTCGGGTTCGAAAGCATAAGCGATTGATTAGATCGCTTACACTTACGACCCTAGACAAGCACAAAACTAAAAGTGACGAGCTAAGCATGTTAACAGCTGTTAACAGCTATTTAAACACCATTTTCTGATCTGAGAGGGCCTCACATGACGCCTAGGGGTCCTGGCGTCACGCCTAGGTCTCTCTGATCAGCAAACAGTTTCCAAAGTGTCAGTTTCAGTCCCTGTTGTGTTTTAAGGCCATTTCCGACATGTTTAAGGCCCGTTAAGCCAATTTTAAGGCCCTAAAATGATGCCTAAACATTGTGGACATGAAAAATCCTTAGAAATATGTCGGATGTTGGTTCGTTTGGTCGTACGATCGCGATATTCGCTTAATTACGACGAAATGCGCATAAGCGCGAAAAACGATCCAAATTGCGCGACGAATGGATTTTTCTTATTCCAAACACTAAAATTAAATATTTTAGTGTTTACAAAAATTTTTGGATGTCCGGATGTATTCAGAACGTAAGTTATGCGCGAAAGTGCAAACTTATGCACTTTTTGCGCTTTTAGTCCCTGAATGACCCAAAAGTTTATTTTAGCACACCGAACCCCTAAAAGCCTATTTCTAAGCTATTTAAAGGATATTTAAGGTATGTTTAACTTATGGTCATGTTCCGGAATGTCTGTTCTTGTACAAATCGTCATACTTTCGCAGTTTGTCGAATTTAGTCCCTGTAAGCGATTAAACTTGGTTTTGGCATACCAAGCCTTCCAAAACTTATTTTTAAGTTATGTAAAGGTTATTTAGGGTATGTTAAGCCTATGTCACTGTTACAGAGTGTTTGTTTCATTAAACTGGTTATATTTACGCATCAGTGCGCGTATAACCTTCCAGAAAGCGATTTAGAGCCCGAAATCGAACTAGAATTGATATGTGCAAATGATACACACATTTATACAAATCCCAAGTATGAAATACAATATTTCATTGGTTTGGTATTTGTTTGATGGCCGTGGAGGCACAAGTGTCACAATCATCAAACTTAAAGATGATGTAAGTGTAAAGACAGGTCAACTCTTATATGTTCAGGAAAAATTATGCGTTGTGACTAAAGAA
Organism: Helianthus tuberosus; assembly: GCA_030545235.1. NCBI lineage: Eukaryota > Viridiplantae > Streptophyta > Magnoliopsida > Asterales > Asteraceae > Helianthus > Helianthus tuberosus. The sequence continues at coordinate 64,538,740 of CM060420.1, forward strand.
CTGGAGGATATCAGAGATAGATATCAAATAAATGAACTCAATATCAAGAAATTCGATTCTTCTAGCAAATTAGTTAAAAACTTGTGTGATCAACAACTCGCATATAAGAAAAAGAAAGGGTGTGGACTGGGCTACAATCAGGCTCCTCCTCCTTACAATGACAATTACACATATTTACCTATGACTTAGGAGGAGCTGATGAATGAAAGTAAAATGACTTATGGTTCGAAAAACACTAAGTCATCAGTCGATGGCAGACCTGTTGAGAATCCGAAATCCACTCCAATAAATTTTGTTTCTAAAGGTTCAATTGATCCTAACGCTTCATCTTCATGTGCAGATAAAGTATATGAAGTAAAGTGTGGAGATGTTCTTGGGAGTGAACCAGTTGTTCATTCTAATATTTCTAAAACTTATTTTGAACAAACTAAATCTGATATTGCTTTTAGTAGATCTTTATTTGAGTCATTTTGTGATTATGTTTCGTCAAGTGAGCCTGATGTTTGGGGCAAAACTGATGATGTTTGTGTTGAATCTTTGAACAATAAGTGTGGCGATGATTGTTTTTCAGTTAATGCACGTGATTGTGATGTTTCTAATATTTCAGTTGTTGACAGCGTTACAGGTGAGGTCCCTCAGGACACATTCAGTGAAACCACTGAAACTTCTTCTCAAGAAAATCAAGAGTATCCTGATTCTTCTTTTGAATATGTCTCAGTGGGTGTCCCTAATGTTGAATCTAGTGGGACCCCATTGGAAACTGTAATTGAAAACAAACCTAAATCAGATTCACATGATACATGTGTTGATTAAACACATGTTGATGAGCCTTCAACGTGTTCTAAAATTGAAACTGAAACTGAATTTAGTAAAGATGAAAAAGATTTTGAAATAAGTAAACAGTCACCAGAAAATGTTTTTGATCAGAAAATTGAAACTGGAACACCAGCTTTTCAAACGAATGATGATCAAAGTATAGAAGAGGTATCAAATTGTTCATCAACATCACATGAGTGTGTCAATTCTAATCAGCAGACATCAAAATGCTCAGAACAGACACAGGAAAAACATACTAGAAAAACCAAAACGCCTCATCATTCAAAAACAAGCAAAGCTTCTTCAACAAAGTATCAAGATTTTCACACTTTGAAAGGACAAACATGTTTTAATTGTGGTATAGCTGGACACATTGCCAGAAAATGTGTTCAACTCCCAAGCGTACAGTCTAAGAAGAAGGTTGTCCAGAATCAGAAGGTCAAGTCTAATCGATATTGTTGTTCTGAGTCAGTGACGACTGAAAGGTCTAAGACAATGAAGAACAACTATCGCAAGACTAAACCTTCTGATCAAGATTGGAATGCAGTCAAATGTAGAAATCAAAATCAAAAGAACAATTTTCAAAGAAATCAACATAATGGTTTTGGTACCTACAACTCTAAATGGTCAAACACATTTTGGAAACCTAAAACTAGTGCTGCACAATCAAAACATCTCGTCAAGGATCTTTCATGAAAAATCCTTCAAGATTTTTAAACAAAGATAATTTAATTTGGCAAAGAGTAACTTACATTGATGCACAAGGAAAACCCAGATCCACCATGGGCTGGGTTCCTAGGTCTAACTAATCCCGCTAATCATGCAGGAACAGCTGTGGAGGATTACCGTGTGACTTTGGTACATGGATAGTGGCTGTTCCAGGCACATGACGTGAGACTTATCCCAACTGGTTAATGTAAAAGAATTTAATGGTGGATATGTCTCGTTTGCGGGAGGAGAATAAGGAAGAATCACTTTAAAAGGAACAGTAAGGAATGGCGTTTTAAGCTTTGAAAATGTTAACTATGTCCCAGAGCTGAAACACAATCTGTTGAACATTTCACAGATTTGTGATCGATGAAATTCAGTTCACTTTACAAAGAAAGGATGTTATGTGCTGAAACCAGGGATTTTCATTCCTGAAGATTGGTTTTTAATGTCAGCAGAGAGACGAGGAAATGCTTATGTTATTGATATGAACAAGAAACCGTGTGAAGAAGTTACTTGCCTATTCTCGAAGATTTCAGAAGATGATGGTCTACTGTGGCATCGTCGTCTTGGGCATGTGAACATGAAGAATCTGAATCGACTTGCTAAAGGTCAACTGGTCCGTGATCTGCCAATCAAAGATTTTATGTTGGTAGAAAAATGTGTTGCGTGTGCAAAAGGAAAAGCACATAGAAAACCTCATAAATCTAAATCTGCACCCTCAACAAAAGCTGTGCTCGAATTACTTCACATGGATCTTTTTGGTCCAGTGAATGTGTTGAGTATTGGCAAGAAAGGTTATTGTCTTGTAATAGTTGATGATTACTCACGTTACACCTGGGTGTATTTTCTTAGTCACAAGAACGAAGCTGCAGTCTTAGTGAAACAATTCGTTACTGTGGCCGAAAATCAAGAAAGTATAAAAGTGAAGGTTATTCGATCTGACAATGGGACAGAATTCAAGAACGTAACTCTGGATACATTCTGCTCTGAAAAGGGAATTGATCGTCAGTATAGTGCATCATGGACTCCTCAACAGAATGGAGTAGCTGAGAGAAGAAATCGTACTCTTATAGAGGCTGCACGGACTAAGCTGGCTGACTCGAAGCTTCCTAGTTTCTTTTGGGCTGAGGCAGTTAGCACGACTTGTTATGTCCAGAATCATGCTTTAGTAAACAAACGTCATATGAAAACTCCTTATGAGATTCTGGAAGGACGCAAACCTTCGGTTTCACACTTTCGTATCTTTGGTTGTCCATGTGTGTTACTACTTATGGACTCTAATGGAAAGTTTGAAGTCAAAGGGGACGAGTGTTTCTTTGTTGGATATGCAAAAGGCTCTGCCTATAGAGTATACAACAAAGTAACTAAAAAGGTCATCGAGTCGTGCAACATTGAATGGCTCGAAGAAAATGCTACGGATGCTAGAGTTGGACCAGATTGGTTATATGATTATGCTGAATTGTTTAAATCATTTAACATTTTGTCGAGTGTTTCTTCAGATGCAGGTGTGAGTACGCCAAAACAACCACTGTATTTTGGTGATACTGAAGAAGAAGAACAGGCAGAAGGGAGCTTCAGACATCATACCATTGATCCGCCAGGAATGGTTTTTACACAGCATCCTTTGCCTCAACAAATGTCTCATCAATCCCCTGAAGGTGCACAATCTAGCGGAATTTCTTCGAATGCATCTGGATCAGAACTGTTTGCTGATCCTATTCCTGAAGAGTGTACTGTTACCACTCCCGTGATTCACAGTCCGATAGCACCTAATGAGGGGAGTCAAGCAACATACATACAACTCAAAACGAGACAATACCTGAATTTGCCATTCCAACAAGTGTTCAAAGAAATCATCCTATTGAGAATATGATTGGTCCAGTTAGTGCAGGAGTTCAGACCAGAAGCCAATCAGGAACCATTAATTTGTGCATATATTCTAGTTACATTTCTCAAATTGAACCTAAAACCATTGATGTAGCATTGCAGGAACCAGGCTGGGTTGATGCTATGAATGAAGAACTAAACCAGTTCAAGAAGCTAGGAGTATGGAAACTTGTGGAGTTGCCAAAAGGGAAACGCAAGCTTGGAACTTGCTGGGTTTTCAGAAACAAGCAAGATTCTGAAGGAGTTATTGTTCGAAATAAAGCACGATTAGTGGTCCAAGGATTCCGACAGATAGAGGGACTGGATTATGATGAAGTCTACGCCCCTGTTGCTTGACTTGAAGCAATCCAGATCTTTTTAGCATACGCATCCTACATGGGGTTCACTGTTTACCAGATGGATGTCAAGACTGCATTTTTGTACGGAGAAGTGAAGGAGGAAGTTTTTGTTGAGCAACCACCGGGTTTTATTCATCCAGATCATCCAGAATATGCCTATAAACTTGACAAGGCATTATATGGGTTGCATCAAGCACCTAGGGCTTGGTATGCAACTCTAACAGAACATCTTCTGGCTCATGGATACACACGAGGCACGATAGACCAGACTCTGTTTATCAGAAGAGTGGGCAAGGATCTGATATTGGTTCAAATCTATGTTGATGATATTATTTTCGGATCAACAAGTGAGGCTCTTTGCAAGGAATTTGAGGAAGTTATGAAAAAGAAGTTCGAAATGAGTGCGCTTGGAGAAATGACATTGTTTTTGGGCTTACAAGTTAAACAAGATTCCCGGGGCATTCTAATTCATCAAGGGAAATATGTGGATGATGTGCTAAAGAAATTTAAATTCACAGACGCTAAACCGGCCGAAACTCCAATGGCAGAAAGACCGTTGCTGACTGAAGATGCAGAAGGATCCCTGTTAATCAACGCCTTTATAGGTCTATGATTGGATCATTGATGTATCTGACAGCAAGTCGTCCAGACATCTTGTTTGCTGTCTGCAATTGTGCGCGATATCTGGCTAATCCTAAAACTTCTCATCTTACTGCTGTTAAACGAATCTTTCGGTACCTTAAAGGCCGACCACGGTTTGGTCTGTGGTATCCGAGGGATTCGAATTTTAACTTGTTTGCGTTTTCTGATAATAATTTTGGAGGCACTGACAAGTTCAGGAAATCCACCTCTACTGGATGTCAATTTTTGGGTGACCGAATCATTTCTTGGCAATGCAAGAAGCAGCAAACGGTAGCTATTTCCACAACTGAAGCATAATATGTTGCAGCTTCGGCGTCTTGCTCTCAAGTGGTGTGGATGCAGCATCAATTGCAGGACTACGGTTTGACTTATCTTAAAACTACCATATACTGTAATAATGATGCTGCCATACAAATTGTGAAAAATCCTGTCTTCCACTCAAAAACCAAGCACATTGATATTAAAGTTCATTTTATACGAGACTGTTTTGACAGATGTCTTATCAAACTGGAGCAAATCGACACAGATGCAAATGCTGCCGATTTGTTCACAAAACCTGTCAGCAGTTCAAAATTTCAAGTGCTTGTGGATTTTCTGAAAATGATCCGCTTTACTGACTGAGCATGTTTTTGTTTTTTTTTTTCATAGGTAAATTTGTTCATAAAGTTTCTATTCTTAGGTAGTTTTTATTTATGCTCAAATTTAGGGGGAGAAAAATTGAAATTGAAAAATACAAAAAACATCGAAAAATTTTGAAAAATACAAAAAGAAGCATTGCATGACATGGGAAATGAAATGAATTTTCACATTATAGTGAAGGGCTGACTCATGTAAGACCAGTATCGAAACAGTTTGACTTTAGCACGACGTGTTGGCTGGATCTATCCTTAAAGACTGGAAACATCGGCTGTTCTGTTCAGAACTAAATTAGTACATGACCTCAGTAAAGAAAATCACTTGGAATTAGCTCATTTCTATTTGAATGTTTGTATGATGTCCCGATACACACAATTTTGATCTGACTCTGAAATCTTCTCTGAAAAAGTCGTGTATCTCCTCTGTTTTGCGTGAGCAAAGACCTGGAGGTGCTAGGCAGCGTTTAGCTTCTGTTTTGCATGAGCAAAGACCTAGCTGAGCGTCTGTCGTCTTATAGATCAATTAATCACCCGAAAGAGGCCCTTAAGTGCCCAAAAGAAACCCAATAAACCTATATCAAACTGAGAAAAACTCATTTGATCTGTATATTATACCATCTCTGCTTAAGATCTATTCTGTTCTCTTCTCAATCTATTCCCAGTTAAGATTTCAGACGTCTGGATTGGACTTGTGAAATATGTGGTAGGGAAGCTACTTGCATGATAGAGTGTGCTGTATATAATTCCGGGATTTGATTAGTATTTGTTTGGGTGTTCATTGTTAAGAAATCAAAACATGATAAAATTTGTTATAGGCAGTTATATGGAAAAGGTCTAGGGAGATGAGTTTAGGAGGACAAATATACTGGCAATCGTCTAGAGCATTCAGTCGTAGATCAGTGTTGATAAGTGTAGTCAAGCCAGAAACCTCGTGATTTGATCCCTGAGCAATTACGTTATTTCCTAATTTTATTTTTGTAAATAATAGTTATATTATTTATTTTTATTTTTGTTTTAGGTTTTTGCGTTCGTAAAATGTGCTCAGAAAGTTAATTGGGTTTTCAAAATTATAAATGATTTTCTAAAGGATTTTTGACTTAAATTAAAAAATAATCAAAGAAATCCTTAAATTAAATGTAAATCGGAGATGGTCTCGGCACAATCTCTGATCTCGGCCCATCTTCAAAGGCCCAAGGATGTGATACAAAAGGCAGGTTCTCGAGTCGAGACCTCATTTCTCACTCGAGACCAGCTGCTATTCCTCTCAAATTCTCTCTCAAATTCCGACACACTTTCACTGTTCCAACGAAATCTTTGTTTCTCACGCGCTTTCCGGTCTCGACTTGTCAAGATTTGAAGGTATTTTGATGATATTGTTGAAGTTTTGCGGGTGATATGAATATTTGATGATGAGTTTATGAAGATTTGAAGGCAAACATGAACCCTAGTTTTGAATATAGTTTGGTCTTCAAAGAAATCAAAGAGTGTTTTGGGTTTTTGATCCAAAAACTGAGCAAATGGAAGTTGTTTGTGTGGTCTCGATCAAGATTACATAAGGACTCGAGACTGGTGGTTGCGAGTCGCAATCTCATGGTCTCGACTGTGTCTCGACTCGAGATCATCTAGTCTCGACTCATAGTCTCGACCAGAAACCACAAGGTCTCGACTCGAAACCTTGTGGTCTCGACTCACGGTCTCGACTCGTGGTCTCGAGTCAGACTCACATGGTCTCGAGTCAAAATGTTTAAATCTGAGTCTTGGTTCTGTTGACCAGTGCTGATTTTTATTTTTTAAAGTTTATTTTTAAACAGTTTGAGCCAAGTGTTTACTGAGTAACCAACTGGGGTAGCCCAGTTGGCCACCGACACCCACCTCTTCCTAGAGGTACCGAGTTCGAGTCTTGGGAGTGGCATATGTCGCCCAGGATAAGAACTCGGCAAGGGGAATTCACCGCGGAGCTAGCTTGGTCGGGTAGCGGCTCCCGGAGTGGGATCACTCCGGCGGTTGGGAGGACCGTGCACTATCCCCCCCAAGTGTTTACTGAGTTTCTCTTGTTCCTAATCAACCTTAATTTGTGCAGAAATATGGACCTGAAATTTATTCCGACCCACAATCAGGCAGGATCCTTAGCACCACCTCCGGAGCAGCACAAGAAGATGTACACTTCATTGATCAAGGGTCTCAACAGTTGTCGAATTGTTCACGCATTACGAGAAAATCCAGTAGTCTACAAAAGTCTTATTCAAGATTTTTGGAAAAGTGCAAGGATCGATGTTCTTGAAGGAAAAGGAGCTATTGTTGCTGAGATTCAGAAGAAGGTTCTTTTTGTGACAGAGAAGATGATACGAGAAGTGCTACAGTTCAATGATCAAGAATCAGATTCTATTGAGCTTCCTGCTGGAACTGTGGAAGCGATATTGCCTCGATTGAGTTATGAAGGAAAGTATCCGTCTTTGGTGAAGAAATTTGTGCATCCTTATTGGCGTCTATTGGTACACATGTTTATTCTTTGTATGATAGAAAATAGAGGAGGCACTGATCAATTAAACATCACACAGTCTGCTGCTCTTGTTTGTGTGATAACGAACGAGCCCTTCAATTATTCGAAGTATATTTTTGAAGCTATGCAGAGAAATGTGATAGGAGTCAGAAAGGACAAGTTTCTTATATATCCAAGGTTCTTGCAAATGATTCTTAATGCTCGTTATCCAGAGTTGGTGTTGGGATTGAACCCTACAGAGGAACAGATGATGTAAAGCCAAAACTGGTTCAGAACAGTGGATTCACAATAAGCACCTGTTTACATTAAGCTTTCCCCTTGACAGTGACTCCAACATCTGATATGCTCCAAGTACTGTCCTTATCAACAACTGCTGATCTTGTAAACTACTGATAAGCCAAAGCACTGATGTAGTTTAAAGGCTGAAGCTCAATCTACTGACGGAATTCAAGCACTGCTGAAGAGTTAAAGCATTGCCCATTCAAGGTCTGATCACCCTTTGAAGAAAGTACTGATGCTCAGACATCAGTGGTTGACTACATCAGTGGAATGAAGAATCAGTGCTTATACATCAGTGATTAGAATGTAATCAGTGTCTGTATGGTCAGTAGTTATAAAACAGTAGATAGAGTTTGTTAGTTTGTTAGATGTCGCTTTCATGGTGATGTCAGCTGAGATGCCTCAGTGGTTTGGTTTGCCTATAAATGTAACAGTACCCTGTACTGTTACATTTGATTGACTGAGAGAGTTCTTCTCCTCTAGTCCAATCCTTTCATCTTGTGTGCAATCAACCATGGAGTATCAGGCTGAGGGGGAGTTTAGTTTGTAAGCTTGCATTATAATCTTTTTCTTTGATTTGTAATCTTTCGACTCTATGAAAAGCAAATGTTTATCAAACTATATTCTCCTTGATTGTGTTTACAAAGTTTGTTATTCATTTCCGCTGCACTTAAACTCTATTCATTACTGATTGATTTGTTCAATATATACAAACAAACACTCTCATAAGAGCCTCCGATCCTAACAATTGGTATCAGAGCTTGGACAGTCAAATTCGATCTAACAGTCAATTTGACATAACAGTTCAGCTCAAAAATCATTGATACTAAGGTTGATTGTATTTAGTTAAAAAACAGAGTAACGAGAAATCATGTTCAAAGTGACTAATCAAAAGCTCTGTAAAACAACCAAGATGTCATAGGACACACAAACTTCATATAACAAGTGATGTCATACATAAACCACCTATAGTTTTCAGATCTGAAAATATGTCTGGTAACTATGGTAAAATTATTTACGAAAATTGATTTCAATTATTGTTATGAAGTTTTGTGCTGTATCCATCGTGTTTTCAGTTAAAGTATGTACCTCAGGTCGACAAAAACCTATGTTCATAAAAACATTAGTGTTTTTGTTTACATAAAAAGAGGGAAATTAAAACTTTAGTCATTTAGATCTTATGTATTGAAAAACAGGTTGAGAATCCTTCAAAAGGACCAAAATCAATTTGTTAAGAATACATTAAGAAAATGTCCAGATCATGGGTAATGTGAAATTTGGCATAAGCAGTAGCAAAACTGTCCAAATCTCTCAAAACATTGCTGAAAATGATTTTGAATTGAGTATTCTTTTCTTGAAAACCTTCCAGTAAAAGGTTCAATACTTTTAGATGGAAAGGGTACAAAGGGAAGAAGAAAAATTACAAAAACTCAAAAGTGTGTTTGTCTCAAAACTTTTGAAATCAAAAGAAAAGAGTATAAATATAAAACACTTAAGAGTTCACAAATTGGGTTAACAATGGTCATCATGCAATTGTGTGCATTCACTGACTCAGGGAAATTCATGTAACAAAAGTATCACCAGTGATTAAACTTACAAAGAGGACTAGACAAAATTTTTCAAAATCATCACATGGTAATAAGTTCTATAAAAGGACTTTCAAAACCTTTGTGAACATGTTTCCTCACATTAGCAATCAACTGACAAGGAAATGGGTATAAACAGTGGTTATTAAGTTTTTAAACCACTGACCATTCTTCTAAACTTGAGGATGATGTGATTTTGACCATATAACAAGGTATAATTGAAAATATACCAGATCCTTTTGATGTTGTTTTCAGAAAAACCTTTAAATTATTTTTCCTTGAAAAGGTTTTTCTCAAATAAAACAGGATATGTTGTTCTTTATTTTTCTTAAGAATAATATATTTTGAAATCTTACTTGTTTTAGATAGTAAAAGTTTCAATCTCCTGACAGGATGTAAAACCCTTATTTTTTGTGGTAATACTATCCTTGAAAATAGATCAAAAGGAAATGGTACATGGGTCAAGGTCATGTCAAACTCAATTTTATTTTAACAACAGATCAAGGATTGATTGCTAACAGACCTTAAAATTATTGACTACTCATGTTTTACTCTAAGGATTAGAACACAAAATGTGTAGTCAAAGTGAAAAGGTTACCATCATCTGGGATACTCAACTACTGTCAAAATTTATCAAATGTTTAAAACTGGAAATAGATAAGTAGTAAAACCTTGAATACAAATCCCTGTAAAAATCTGCTAATATGTTAATCTTGATAATATGCATCTAAAATGTGTTTTGTCAAGGATGTTACTTTGCAGATATCTCATTATCACCATCAAAAGATGTTGGACATGATACTGTGTTATCACAGGACAAAATCATCTCCTTCATCAGAGCAGCAGATGTTCAAAACTTCTGTCAAAGCTTATCCACTGCTGCACCAACAGTTGTTGACCAAAGTAGCCCTCTAAACCTTGCCACTACCATACCCCTAACCACTGTTGATAAAAATCCATTAAAATGGATAAAAATCATTAGTGTGCCATACCTATTCTTCAAAACCTTCCATCCTCATTTCAAACAGCTGTTGGATCATGAAAAGTCACCAACAGTTGTTAGCTCAAGTGACTGACATCTGCAGCCTCACCTTTTGAACACCAATGCCATTTTAAAATTCATTCATGTTTCCATTCTCTTGACAACATCAATTGAAGGGATTCTTATAAAAAGTTTATCCCAAAACCATTGTCTTCTTCTTGACTATCTACCATTCCATCAACATGTCATGTACCTTTGGGGCATTTAAAGACAGAAAGTTGGGTAATTGACAAGGAAGAGGAGCTTCAACAGTTCAGGGAAAAACAAGTTTGAAAACTTGTTCCATTACCAAAGGATGAGAATCTTTTTGGTAAAAAGTGGACCCTCAAAAACATTGCATATGTTGGAGCATAGTTGTCAAGATTCATGTTGTTCAAACTAAGCACAAACAGCAGATGTTTCCACAATCAAAGTTTTGAAGAAGACTATGTTGCTGCTACATAATGAGAAACTAACTGTTTGTCTCTTCAAAAATATGATATTTGATTTTGATATAATTGCTCGAAAGACTTCTTTTATGCATGATTGTCAAACAGCTGAAATATATCATCAAAAATCTTATACCCATTCATCCATCATCAGACATCAATTTGTGAGGGATTGCTATAAAAAGGTTTGATTTCATCTTTAACATGTCCATCCTAACGATCAGTTGGTAGATGTACAAACCTAAGAATTGGATTCATCTACTGTTGAAAAACTTGATCCCTAGGATTGGAGTGCTAAACATGGATTAAAGCAAGCTTTCTTGTGTTCCATGTGTAAATAGCATAAAAGTGTTTTTGGAAAAATAAAAATCACCTTAAAAATAGTTTAAAATTGAAATTTTCAATAAATCCTCAAAGTCTGTTCAAAGCACTGATGGCATTAAAAATCTGTTAAATAGTAAAATCTATCCACTGCCAAAGTGTATCCTCTGATTAGTGCAAAACACTGATTTACAACAGAGGTTACACGTGGACAGATGTTATTCAACAGTTGTGTGCATCAGATGCCATGATCACTTTTTCAAATAAATGGCCTTACACCTGAAACATTTACAAGGCTATAAAAAAAAAATCCAAAACAAAAGCAGAGGTTCTTGAGCAGACTTTAGCAGCTACCACAGCTCTTCAGGCACCTGCTGCTGAGCCCACTGCTCAAGGTGATCATAGCAGTAACACAACTGTTGTGAAACCCACACCTAAAACCACCAAAAAGACCAAAAAGACATCATCCACAAAGCCCACCAAACCCATCAAAAGGTAACCCTGGAAGATGAGATCCCAGAGCAACTGCCAGTGACAACACAAAAGTCACTGGAAACCACTGCTGCTACTTCCTCACAGCAGATGGTAGAAAGATCTCAACCCTTGCCTAAAACTCCTCCTGCATCCTCACAAAAGGATCAGGTTGTAAGCACAGGGACACCACCTTATGAAGCAATGGATTCACTTGAATCTATCTTCCACAGCCCTGCTCCCGGGGCAAATTCTCCTTCAACTCCCATCATCACTTCACAAATACCACCATAAATAATGACCTTGTTGCATGCTTTGGATATAACTCAGACATAAATCAGTTCCTCTCAACCACATATCACTAAGAGTACACTCCAACAAGTGACTGAGTCTGATGCTTATACCTCTGCTAACCCAGCAACAACTGAGGAGGTTACACCCCTTGAGTTACAAGTAACTCTTGGTGGTAGTTCAAGTGAAGCAGCTACTACAAGTGCTGAACCCACTGGTTTGCACTTGGACAGTAGTTTCATCAATAAGACTTCCTTGAAGGCAATTTCTTCACTGGGAACTCTTGTGTATCCAGTCTTCACTGGTTCACTAAAAGGTGTTTCTCATTATGAAGAAAGAAGTCCCCAGTACCGAGAAAAAGGGGCATCAATGGTTAATGTTTGGAGTACACTCCCTACCTCAACCACTGTTACAACCACTGCTAGTGGGAAATCAGATGACCCCATTAAGTTGGGTGATGGTTTAATGTACCAAGAATTGACGGCTAGAATTGATAAACTGGATACATCTGTTGCAGAAATCAAAGACATGCTGCAACAGTTGTTGAAAACACAAAGGGTACTATCCACTGCTGCACCACCTCCAACAGCTACTCCATCTGTTGCAGAAATCAATGACTCTGAGGAAAATCTTTCAATAACTTCTGCTGAAACATCTGTCAAAGAAAAGGAAAAGGGAGGTGATGAAATCCTGTAAATTCAAGCAGATGATGAAGATACACAAATGAGGATCGTTCAAAGTCAAGTAAATTCAGCTGGTCTCAAAACCACTGCTGATATTAAAAGGGTAAGGGATGAGAGCAGAGCTTTGGTTGAGAAAAAGATAGTTCTGCAAAAAGAAAAAGAAGAGGTTGGTACTTCATTAAAGAAGAGTCCTGCTAGAAAAACAAGGCAATCAACCTTCACAACTTCTAAAACTAAGCCAGTTACTACTTCAACCACAAATTCTGTTGCCACAAAATCACTTACACCTCCACCTCCATCATTAACAACATCTGTTACCCAAACAACTGCCACCAATACCATATCAACACACACCACAACCACTGCCATCCCTACTAAATCAACCACTGCCACATCTAAAAGATCACCACCACCACCACAAACACCACCTGCAGCCATCCTTTATCAAAGAAGGAAACAAAGCAGATTGATGCAGAAATACCAAAAGAAGACCAAGCTTCAGAAGAATATATCATGAAGATGGTTCTTCAGATACTTAGAGCAGAACAACAAGAAACAACAAAAATCTCAAGACACTGCTCAAGTTGTCATTACCAGGCCTCAATCTCCAAACTCATCTTCAAATAAATCTCTCCCAAGAAACCTATTGGATTCAAAAATACTAAAGTGGATGTCTGATCAAAAGACCTACGTATTGAGTTTGCTCAGGTCCAATGGTGAAGTGAAGCATATATCAAGGGAAACAGCACTTGGCCTGGGTGTTGAAGATTTGCAAGATCTCCCTGAGCTTACACTGTGCAGGGATGAGGATGACACAGATTCCATGAACTTTGAATTACAATTCAAAGGACAAGTTAGGGAATTATTGATGAGACAATAAAGATCCTGAATAATGAAGTGTTTTGGCATCATCTGTTCCAGGGGGAGATTGTTGGGATTGAACCCTACAGAGGAACAGATGATGTAAAGCCAAAACTGGTTCAGAACAGTGGATTCACAATAAGCAGCTGTTTACATTAAGCTTTCCCCTTGACAGTGACTCCAACATCTGATATGCTCCAAGTATTGTCCTTATCAACAACTGCTGATCTTATAAACTACTGATAAGCCAAAGCACTGATGTAGTTTAAAGGCTGAAGCTCAATCTACTGACGGAATTCAAGCACTGCTGAAGAGTTAAAGCACTGCCCATTCAAGGTCTGATCACCCTTTGAAGAAAGCACTGATGCTCAGACATCAGTGCTTGACTACATCAGTGGAATGAAGAATCAGTGTTTATACATCAGTGATTAGAATGTAATCAGTGTCTGTATGGTCAGTAGTTATAAGACAGTAGATAGAGTTTGTTAGTTTGTTAGATGTCGCTTTCATGGTGACGTCAGCTGAGATACCTCAGTGGTTTGGTTTGCCTATAAATGTAACAGTACCCTGTACTGTTACATTTGATTGACTGAGCGAGTTCTTCTCCTCTAGTCCAATCCTTTCATCTTGTGTGCAATCAACCATGGAGTATCAGGCTGAGGGGGAGTTTAGTTTGTAAGCTTGCATTATAATCTTTTGCTTTGATTTGTAATCTTTCAACTCTATGAAAAGCAAATGTTTATCAAACTATATTCTCCTTGATTGTGTTTACAAAGTTTGTTATTTATTTCCGCTGCACTTAAACTCTATTCATTACTGATTGATTTGTTCAATATATACAAACAAACACTCTTATAAGAGCCTCTGATCCTAACAGTTGGAGAGATCTGGAAACACCTTGGAGCTAAAACCCATGGGTCCTTCTTGTTTTGGTGCTCTCACTCCTAAGAAGGGTACTGAAAAGAGATTTGAAGGTTTAATTCCTTTGGAGAAATTTGGTCAGTTTGCAGAGACTGAAGATGTAGCTGCTGATCCAGTGATAGTGCAACCAGTTCCAGTAAATGCAATGGTTGCTGAAGAGCATGATGTTCAGGGGGCTGTTGATAATGAGCCTGAGACAGAGATTTTAACAATTAACTCTGACAATGAGGGCATAGAGATTATGTGTGATTCAGGAGATGATGAAGAGCTTCCTCCTGAAATTGAAGCTGATGTTGCTGTTTCTACTGTTTTGCCTGTGATTACTGCCGAGAGTTTGGCTTTGTTGTTAAAATCTGTGACTGATAAGATGGGAAATCCTCCTTCCAATCTTACAGCAACAAGTGAAGAGCCTAGTGAGAACCCAAAGGATCCTGATTCATTGCCATTGAAGCGGAAAAGGAGGGATCCTCGACTCGGAATGTATGTTGAACAAAACAAAGATCAACCTGTGAATGTTGCTGAAGATGATGTTGGCTATATGACTTCGATTTTGAGAAAAATGTCACTGATACCACCACCACCACCACTGAAGATATTTTTTGAGTTTAATGTTGATACTCAAAGAAGTGATTTGGAAACCACCACTACAGATACATCAGTTGTTAATGTTGCTTCTGATCCTCTCATTGCGTCAATGCCACCTGTTATTTCTGAAGCCGCAGGTCCTTCTGGAATTATTCATGACGTACCTGGTAGTTCAAGTGGTAAGAGACCTGAAGAGCAGTTGAGGATGCCATTTGATGATGATTCAAGTGCTGATGATGAGTTCATTAGTATGAGGGAGATGAAGAAACGACTAATTGTGGTTGAGCAAGATTCAATTCATAAAGATGCTAAGATTATTCAACTTGAAGATACTATTGTGCAAAAGAATCAACAAATCGAACAACTTCAAGGTGATGTTAGTTTGTTGTTTAATATGGTTTATGATTTACGTGGAAAGCTTGAGAAGAAGTTTGGACAAGAGTTTTCTGATCCAACTGACGTAGAAAATAGAAGAAAAGCCTTTGATAAGGATGATGCTGAGAGAAGTGCTACTATGGAACAATACTTCAAAAGAGTTACTGATCCAGTTGCAGACAAAGAAAAGGCTGAAAGAATCAAAAAGAAGAGGGAGTTTGTGATTCTGAAGAACAAGAATCTTAATCCAGATGATGATGATGCTCAAGCAACTCACCATTTAATGGATGTTGGTGAAACTCTTTATGATAACGTTGGAAATCGATCTGTAGTGGTTAGCTGGGGATTTGATCATGATCGCCGAAGATGGTGGATAAAGAGAATGGTTGGACCAGTTGAGTGGTACAAAAATCCGACTCAGTTTCAAAATTTCACAAAAGTTGACTTGATAAACCTGTCTAAGTCACCTTATGTGGATGATCGACCTGGAGGTCGTGGATATTTGTTCTTGTTAGTGCATGCATCTGTCAACTTCGTCTTGTATCGAGTCTTGTATAGAATAGGTTAGATCAGGGCACGAGAATCAAGAATATATGTATTAGTGTTGATTCCGCTCGAAATGACATTATGTCATTTCAAGCTAAATCACATGTCCTGATTCCGCTCGAGATGTAAAGTTTCTAATTCCGCTCGAAGTTGTAATGTCTGATTCCGCTCGAAAGTTAAAGTTCTGATTCCGCTCGAAATGCACATAGCATGTTCAAGCGGAACCCTAAGCCTATAAATAGAGCTCGAGCGAAATCATTTGTAACAGTTGCTGAATTCCATACCGAGGTGCTGCCGGTGTGACGTTTGCTTGTAATCATTGTTAATTCAATATACAAGGTGTTTAAAGTGAAGAACAAGCTGTGTCTATCTTTGTTTCTTGTTTTCATCACCTGAAACAAAGTAAAACTCCTCTGAACGACTCGTTTGGGTTAGATACACGATCCTACAATTGGTATCAGAGCACATGAGGAGGAGTTCTGCAGATTACAGCTGGATTTCATAGCATTTTCTATCTTCTACACCTTCTTTCATCAATTCAGGAAGATTTCACGGTCAAAATCACTCCAATTTTTCACAGATTGTGTAAAATTACCTATTGACAAACCCTTGAGAGTTTCACTGCAAAATTCGAACTAAAAGTAACTGAAAAAGACCCCCGAAGTGATTCCGCTCGAACTGACTAGTTTCTGATTCAGCTCCAGATTAGCTTCATTGGTCTGATTCCGCTTGAAAAAACACTGATTCAGCTTGAGATTTCCTAATTCCGCTCCAACATACTTGTTGATTCCGCTCCAAGTTAACAAATGGTTGATTCCGCTCCAGAATTTCTCTGATTCCGCTCCAAATTGCAGAATTCTGATTCCGCTCCAAATTACAAAATTCTGATTGAGCTCCAAATTGCAAAATTCTGATTCCGCTCCAAGTTGCAAATTTCTGATTCCGCTCCAAAACACACTTCAGTGATTCCGCTTCAGCTCAGAATTTTGCTTGTAATCTGATTGTTAGGAGATTCCTCTTAACTTACAAGAATCATGGAAAACGAGTTCTACAACGCATTTGCCTCAACTTCGACTACTCCGGCTATCATTGCTCAAGCCATGAATTTGGAAAACGAAACAGGAACTACTCAAAAACCCCCGAAACTAATGAGCATTGAGGAGTATTACGGGTGGAAAGATAGGTTCGAAAACTGGGTACAAGCTAACCATCTAAGATCATGGGAATGTATTCTAAAGAAGTATGTTCTACCACGGACAGATCTACAAGTTATCAAAGAACTCTCAGAATTTAGTGAGAAAGAACGTAACATGTACCGAGCTGAAAAGATGATGATCAGTTTACTTCAGAAGGCTATCAAAGAAGACATCTTTGTGTTGCTACAACACGACAAGACTTCAAAGTCAATCTGGGATGCTCTGAAAGTCAAGTTTGAGGGCAGTGAGAACATGATTAGGAGCAAGAAGGCATTGCTCAAGAAAGAGTTTGATTTATTCAGCAGTCTACCGGGTGAAGATACAAAGAAGCTAATTGAACGTTATTGCCACTTGGTGCGATCCATGTCGATGCTTAGTATAACAAAAGATCGTGAAGAGTGGGTAGACAAGTTAGCTGACGCTTTACCACAAAAGGAATGGGGTACATATTTGATGATTTTGAAGAACACTGGGGTTTATGATGGGTTAACAATTTCTCAGTTTATCGAGAAGATTGAGGGTCAAGATTTGGAACAACAGAAGATCGCGAGGATGAACAGTCCAAGTGGTCAACAGGATGTAAAAATGTACTACAAAGGCAGTGTTCCAGAAGTTGAAAGAAGCCCAAAAATCCAAACTGCATTTAGTGCTGGAGATTCATCTGAAAAAGTTGATCAAAGTTCTAAAAGTAGCAGTGGTTTCTCTTCATACCCGAGTGTCAATCCAAAAGATACTACATCAAGCTTCCATTCTCAAAGCACAAAGACTGGAAATGGTTATGTGATACAGTGCAACATTGCATTGAATCTTCCAGATGGTCAAAACTTTTCTGAAGAGGTTGCGAAAGATGACATGGCTTTACTTGGTTTTGTGCTATTATCTTATGAAGGATTGGTTGCAGGGCAGATCGGGAATCCTATGCTTACAAAGGAGGATTACGATCAGATAGACACTGAAGAGATGGAGCTTATGGACATCAAATGGTGTCTAGCTAGTGTTCTTAGGCGAGCTGAAAAATTTAAGCTGATTACTGGAAGAAATGACTTTCTTGATGCACACGTTTCTACTTTGGGTTTTGACAAATCTAAAGTTACTTGTTTTCGATGCAGGGAGAAAGGTCATTTTAAGAGGGAATGCAAAAATAGGGAAGCAAGTGATGTGAAGAATCCATTCGGAAAAGATGACTATTACCGAAAAGCCATATATCAGCAAGTTGGTCAGCAACAACAGCAAGAACCACAAGTGGCTCATGGTAGAAAAGTGATTGAGGATTCAAAAAGAGCATGTCTTGGGAATCAAGAGAACTTTAACTGGAATTTTCAAGATGATGAAAAATTGCCTGAAGGTTTTAGCTGGGATATGTTTGTGAATGATAAAGGAGATTTCAAAGCATTTATTGCTAAAATTTTGAAAGAACCAGATATGTTTACCACATGGATGAAGTCTATTGGTGAGACTGTGAAGAATGTGGAGGAAAAGTTTGTTGCATCTGAAGAAAGCTCACAGAGTTCAGATGAAAGTTCACAAAGTGATGAAAGTTCAGAAAAGGAAGTTGTTTTTGATCAAACACCAGCTGATTCTGGTTCTTCGGATGATAATGCTGAAAAGTCAATTGAGTTTGATCAATCACCAACTGAAGACAGTAGTGATGATGAAGAAGAACGACATATTAATGTTGCTAAAACTCATCTATCTCCTGAAAGTTTTCATTTTTATTTTGCAGATCGCTTGGAAAAACTAAAAGAGAAACAAGCTGCAAAAAACAAATGAAACAGAAGTCTGAAAGTGGTGATCAAACAAAGGAAGATGTTCAGAATGAAGAAGTAAAAAGTGATGCTGAGGAGTTTGCTGAACCAGAAAAGATACATGAAGCAGAAAAGGTGGTTGAAGTTGAAAAAATCATAGAAGTTGAAAAGATTGTGGAAGTCATCAAACCTTGCTCAAAGTGTTTGGAACCATGCAAGGAATGTGCAGCAAAAGATGAAAAGCTGGCTGAGCTTGAGAAGATGAAGGAACAGTTATTGTTCAATCTTAACTACGTGAAAGAATCATATGATGTTTTGAATAGAACAGTAACTGGTCTTCAAAAGACAAATTCTGAAAGAGAAGACGCATTGACCATGAAGAATTCTGTGATGATGACAAAGCAGAAAGTGATAAATCACTACATTGAAGAATGTGCCAAGCTGCAACGGGAGTTGGAGAATGAAAAGATTGAAAATGAGAGAATCAGACAATTATTACAGAGTTATTCTAGTTCTGATTATCTTATTGATCGAATTTACCCAACTGTTGCAGTTTTCGAAGCTTTCCAAGACGAGAAGCCAAAGAAGAAGGATACTGGAGGAAGTGCAGAAGAAGAACAGAAGAAACCTTTCTGGAAACAATCAAACCAGGAGTTTCTTGCTGAGAAGAAAAGGAATGGAACTGGAGTGTTTCATCCAAAAGAGACTCGAACCTGTTTCAAATGCAATGAAGCTGGTCACATTGCATGGAACTGTCCAAAAAATTCTAAGACTAAACAGGGAGTTTCTAAAAAACTGAAAGAAATAGTTGTTGATGTTGAACCACCAACCAAAAAATTCAGAATTTTTGAAAACTCAACTTATGAGGTTGGTGAATGTTCTAAAAAGAATTTTTACAAAAGGAAATCCAAGAACAACCAAGTGTGGGTTGTTAAGAAGTCTGAAGAGAAAGTTGGCAATGATTCTGGTTCCACAAAGCCAGAAAAGCCACAAGGTGAGGTAAAAGAGGTAAATTCTGTATCTTCAGTGAATGATGATGAATTTCCATCACTGAAGTTTGAAAAAGTCAAACAGAAAGTTGGTAAAGTTGAAATCTCAGATCAGTTTTATTTTGATAAAACAGAGTTTGATGTCGAGAAAACATTCAATGGGAATGTTAAGAAAATTTTTGAGAAAATGCTTGATGGGAAAGTAAAAGGGGTTAAAGATTTTTACGCAACAAAGAAAGCAAGTTTTAACCCAACTGAACAAGAGCTAAAGGAGTTAAAAACACCCAAGGTGGGTCAGATTTGGGTGGAAATTCTTTTCCCTTAAAAATCTGACTTTGCCGGAGATCCCAAGTTTGTAATTGAGGATCAGGAATCGGCATCTTTCTTAGTAATTGATTGTGTGATTGAATCTTAAAAATAGTTGAATTTTACAGGATAAGTGTGAATTGCCGGAGGTTCCAGGTTGGTAAGTGTGAAGCAGGAATCGGCATCTTTATTGGTAAAATGACTGTGTCTAGATGTGGTATTCCTACAAGTTGGTTGATGAAGGTTTACACCTACAAGTGGTAAATCAAGGAGATTAAGTTGTACTTGTTTTTCCTACAAATGGTTAATCAAGGT
Organism: Helianthus tuberosus; assembly: GCA_030545235.1. Lineage (NCBI taxonomy): Eukaryota > Viridiplantae > Streptophyta > Magnoliopsida > Asterales > Asteraceae > Helianthus > Helianthus tuberosus. The sequence continues at coordinate 64,559,209 of CM060420.1, forward strand.
CATTAGGTTGAACTTGATTGGACCAAACTTACAAGTGGTATTAGAAGAACAAGGTGATGAACCAAACCCCTATCATTACAAGTGGTAAAATTAACAAAACTTATTTTCCGGAAAAATCATTTTGGTTAAAACAAACTTAAGTGTTTTGAAATCATAATGAGAAAATAGTTTTGTGTAAGGGGAGGTTCTGATTGTTTATGCCAACTGGATGGCGAATTGATGCGATTTGATATCGGTTGTCACTTTATTGTATAGTTTGTTTTCAAATTTCCTTTAATGTGTTTGCATTTTAAGGGGAGTAAAAATTTCAGAAATTCCAAAAACATTTGAAAATTTGAAAAATACAAAAACATGATAAAATTCAAAAATGAGTTTTAGTGTCAAAGAAGAGGAAATGATAGTACATCAGTAGACAGTCACAGTATGCTAAAGAAATGTAATGTTTAAATAGTGTTAAACAGTCTCACTGATGATATGACGATAGGTTTTTACACATTTAGTAAGCTTTTTCGGGATATAAACTTAAATTCAAACTTGCTTATTTAGTGGGGAACACTACTTGGATATATAGGTAACCCCTGAAATCTCGTTTAAAAGGGCCTTCTTTCTGAGATACTAGGTCTTTATGCTCTGTGATATCTGGGGTATTATTCCGGGACTTCTGCTGAATGGAAGTTCTGACCTAGTCCTCGAATAATACTTTCCGCATGCTTGAAAAATAGTGTCGCCCTCAGCAAATTGATGAAACAATAAAATTGATAGTCAATGCTGTTGTAAAAAAGATCCTCTAAAGGGGACACACCAAAAGTTGAGTCATGATCTCTCTGCTGAACGGTAGTTCTGACCTGAGCTCTCATGATTCTTCATAATTTATAACCCCTTACAGATATCATCTGTGGTATACTCACCTGTAAGACTGAATATTGGGATCTGGATACGGGAGTATATTCAAGAGGTGGGACACATGAATGAGTTTAAGTCCTTAAAACATCTAACTCATATCCTGAATTAGTTGAAATTTGTGTGAAAATTTAAGTGGATTAGTATATCGGCAATCTAAGTGAATTGTTTAATTCTTAATGTGTAACTAAGCTCAATGGTACTTGTGACTTGTCAAGAACTGATATGATCCTCTTACACGAACTCACAAAAATATTGTCTGTAAATATTTTTTACTGCATTTCTTTACATTCAAAAATCCAAAAAAGATTTTCGGTGTGTTTTAGCATAAATTTTTGAAAAATCCAAAAAGATTTTCGACAACTGATGTTGGAGAGCTGATTTTCAAAATCCCAGGTGCTAAACATGATGACATGTTTGTGAAAAGAAGTATGTGTTTGAAAATCAAATGTGTTTTGATCAAATTTTAAAGTGTTCATCAAGAATATTGAGTTATTTTTGAGGGAGAGTCAGTGTTAGTGCATACATTGAATTGTTAAATTTAGAAAATTTACTTTGAGGTAGAGATTGTGCAGGATTATGAAAGAGATGGATTTATCAATCCTGAGAATACCTGAGTTGGATAAAAGCCAGGTTACGATCTTGGAACAACCTCCGGAAGAGCCAGGTCATTCGATCCTGATAAGCTTGTGTTTTAAAGAGCCAAGTTTCCGATACCTGAAGACTAAGAGAAGAGAGTGTAAGCCAGTCTATGATCCTGAAGCAGATCTTGCTGATGAACTGAAGGAATGCCAGCACATTGTTAGAGGGATTCTGTTAATGCTGAGTGAAAGAATGAAGCCCAGAGACTGATCAAGACTGAAGATGCGAAGACTCGACACGTAAGACTCGTCAACATCTGAGGGGGAGTCTGTTAGTGCATGCATCTGTCAACTTCGTCTTGTATCGAGTCTTGTATAGAATAGGTTAGATCAGAGCACGAGAATCAAGAATATGTGTATTAGTGCTGATTCCGCTTGAAATGACATTCTGTCATTTCAAGCTAAATCACATGTCCTGATTCCGCTCGAGATGTAAAGTTTCTAATTCCGCTCGAAGTTGTAATGTCTGATTCCGCTCGAAAGTTAAAGTTCTGATTCCGTTCGAAATGCACATAGCATGTTCAAGCAGAACCCTAAGCCTATAAATAGAGCTCGAGCGAAATCATTTGTAATAGTTGCTGAATTCCATACCGAGGTGCTTCCGGTGTGACGTTTGCTTGTAATCATTGTTAATTCAATATACAAGGTGTTTAAAGTGAAGAACAAGCTGTGTCTATCTTTTTTTCTTGTTTTCCGCACCTGAAACAAAGTAAAACTCCTCTGAACGACTCGTTTGGGTCAGATACACGATCCTACAGTTCTTCGAGAGACTTCAGAGGGAAGTTCTTCGTAACTTTCCTTCGATGCACACTGCAGAGTCTATTGTTAAGCTAGCTAAAGGCGTTAGAGATCCATACACAAACAAGCGAATGAAGATCGTGCACTGGCTAGCAACTGACAAGGAAAAGACGATTCCTTTGGGGAGAAAGATTCCAAAAGGTGCTTTGAAGTCTTTGCATTTTTGGGCTTATGATGAGCGTCTAGGGCAAGCAGTGATTGTTTGTGATGATGATGTGAACTTTCGCTTGGTGGATCAAGTTGATTTGTTGAATCTTGCTTATGAAGATCTGGAAGTGTTAGCTCGCAATCAAATTAGAGCTACAGAAAAATATGAAGAAATTGCAAAAGGATGGACTGCTGCTGTTGCTTCATCCATTCATATTCGCACAAAAGGATTTGGTGGTCTCAAGGATCGCTTGGGTGGTGACAGTAATCGTTGAAGTCTCAAGATCCTCCATGCATAAACCTAGGGGGAGATTGTTGGAACCTGAAGGTTTATACATAGAGGATTGCATAGTTCAAGGGTTGGTTTTGTAAATGTTCACTTTATGTTTTGGGTCGATATGTATTGTTTGGGTTTGGTAAGATGGTTTTGAGTGGGCCTAGGGTATTAACCCATATGTTTAGTATATACGCAAACCTCAACCTTTAGGTTGAGGTTGATCAGTGGTTGCGCATAGGAAGGCACTCGAAACCTGTCAAGTTGTCTTGTATCAGTCATTGTTCAAGCTTTGAATGCAAGATAAACTGGTTTGTTTATTTATTATTGGTTTCGATTACTTTATACTTCTTGAATCTGCTTGTGTTTGATTTCCGCACTTACACAAGTTGTTGTTTGATATCATTGAAAGATCCATACGGGTTTTTACAACTATGAGTATACTCGATCCCTTTTCATTTTAAACTTTTGGGATGCAACATGTATTCTATGAAACTTGAAACTATTTGAATCTAACTCTATCCTCAGTAAATGTGAGACTTGATTCTTTATTCTTGATTCTTTATGCTATGTGAACGTTTATCCTTGTGTGTAGTTCCACCTTAACAATAGTAGCGCTATAGGAAGATGCACCTCCCCATTATTCTAGGGGGTATTGTTAGGAGGATTCTATTTGCTTTCCTTGATTCTTGGGAAAGTGGTAAATGCATCGGGACACTTAGGCTATCACTTGTACTGCGAACACTAGCATGGCTGAAACTATTTTATTGTTTACATGATGGATATGAGTCTTTTAATCTATTATGATATATACTCAAACTTGTATACTCACCAGTACATTATTGTATTGACTCTATTTTAATACATGTTGCAGGCTAATAGGATGCTTGATTCAAAGAAATTTGCTAGGATGCTGCTTAGAAACAAATCTTAGTTAATCTAGAATCATTTGAACAACATTTGAGATGCTATGTAATTTTGATACTATGTGTTTTGGATGTTTAGACAATCTATCTCACGAAATAAATTAATGACTATTGAAACTATAGTGTTATGGAAACTTTCGAGCAATCTGAACGTTTAGTGCCGTGCCCCGTGATACGTGGTTGAAAACCGGTGTTCGTAATCGTGTAATTTTATGTTTTTACATGAGTTTTAATCTTGAATAGCCTACTTTTAATTAGATTTGTGTTTCTTCAGGTTTAATGAAGTTTAAAGAGCTTTTCGGGAGCTTTACGAGACACCGGGTCAAAAACCGGACAACCGGGACGCGTTGCGGATCAACCGGGGGCACAAGACGTGAAAATTGGAGAAACAGAGACGGAGAGCCCGTCACCGACGGGTCCCAGGCCGTCGGCGACGCCCTCTAAAATTGCCCTTCAGTCAAACAAGCCCGTAACCAGCAAGATAGGCCGTCGGCCATGTTTCAGTTATTGGGAACCCGTCGGCGACGGAGTCAGGCCCGTCGGCGACGGGCATTGTTTTTCTGTGACGCGAATTTTGGATCTTTTTGGGTTAAGGAACGATTTCAATTGTTTTGGGTGGCATTAACTCGGGAGTTACACATCCTTTTGAGTTTGAACTTGGATCTTGGAGCCTAACTCACCTACCGTTCATCTCTAATCCATCTCTTATCACACACACAATCCGAATCAAGAAGGAACATCATCATCATCATCCAAAATCAACCATCTACAAACCCTAATCCTTCCACCATCATTCTTTCCACCATCATCATTCACCAAAGCCCTAATCATCCACCATTCCTCCATCATTCAAACTTCAAGACGATCCACGTCATGTTTCAAGCATTCGGTGATCAAGTTTCTTCAACCATGAGCGGCTAATCACCTTGGTTTCACCCCGGTTTCGGTAATTGTTTAATTTAGGGTTTCGAATTTTGGGGGGTGGTAGGGCCGTTAACGGTTTTCGCGTTTTCATATTTTAACTTATAAAAATTTACAAAAAGATTTTTTATATTTTTTTGGATTTTTAAATGTATATAGTCCCTTTAGAAAAAGTTCTTAAAATTCTTCCCATTTTTCATAAAAAAAAATTCAAAAATAAAAAAAAAATGGAAAAATCCATGCCCGTCGGCGACGGGGTGTAGGGCATCCGGGACGGGTCCTCAATTAGCCCGTCGGCACTCTTCTCCCGTATCCAGATGATTAAGGCGTCGCAAACCAGAGCCAAGTTTCAAAACCCATCGGCGACGAGGTGTAGGGCGTCGGCGACGGGCTCGTATAAGCCGGCCGATGCTGAGTTATTTCCTTGCGTTCGGTTTGAGTTAAAAGCCAAATATATTCCATCCAAACATCATTAAACCATATTTACAACCACCCACAGCCACATATTCGATCCAAACTCCTAAAGATTACCAAAAATCGCTGCCTCTCTCTCTCTCTTATTCATCTTCTTCCTCAAAACCCTCAAGAACCCTAAACCCTCCATCTCTCATAACTCATTCAATTTCCAACCAAATCTCCTGATTTTTTAGTCCATCTTGTGTAATTTCTTGAGAGGAACAAAACCCCTATCACGGTTTACATCAATTCTTGCTAGTTTGCAAGATTTCTGGGCGTGAATTTTCGGGTTTTTGAAGGATGTTCATCAAGTTGCTTGCTTTACATCTTTTTCTTAGTTCTTCTTGTTTACAACATCAAAGGTATGGATTTCCGTTAAATTTATGCATGATTTTCATATGTTTAGTGTTTTTCTTCCGAAATTTTAAACTTGTTAGTTTAAGAGTTGGTTGTTTAAACAATGTATGTTGTTTTAGCATGAGTTTAAGTATGATTGGTTGTTTTGAATGGAATTTGAACATGTTATAACCATAGTAAAGTGATTACACTCGTTATTTACATGATTGAACATCAAGGTGATGTTGAACTTTGTTGAACTTGTAAGAAATTGTGAGTTAACAAGTAAAAATTGATAGGTAGATGATAAAATAAGCGACTTTGGAAGTTTAAAAAGGCGATTTTGCATCTATTTATTAATTAAAATTTCAACATCATACATCATGTTCAAAGTTTGAGAGTTCATTGAAGGTTGGGTTTATATTGATGCTTTGTTGTTTTGTGATTGTAGTTATGGCCGGAGGTAAGAAAAGGTAGAAAACTACAGGGCAAGGCTCATCATCTGGAGTGGGATCTTCTTCCGGTTTAATACCGAAGAAGTGGGAGCAACTAAGCTCCGTAGAAGAGGGGGATGCAAGACTTTATAGGCAAGATTGGGCGTGGGAAAAATTCAGGGATAGTAGAAGCGCTCAAGTATGGGATGAGGAGAAAAACAAACCCCTATCAGCCTATCAAGATAGGAAGTTGGAAGCCAAACTTTGGAAGTGGAAGATGGTCAACAATGTTACCACTTCAGTGCCGGAAAGGGTGGTGTGTGAAAGGGTTGTGAATGTGGAAGAGTTTAGACAAATTGGGATTGTGCAAATGTTTGAGCGTCAAGGATGGGAGAGAGTTCTTGATTGGTGTGAAGACAACACCTCTCGGGTGTATTTGGCAGAGGTGTGCGAATGGTTGGCGACATTGAGGTTCATAAACAAGGATGGTCCTCCCGCTCAGTGGAAATTGGTTGGTAAGACAAGCCGAGGGGCGATGACAATGTCCTTCGAAACGATTAATTGCATTGCGCGCTTTGACTCTTTGGGGGTGCAAGCATATGATTATCCAGCCACTGAACAATTTTTGGATAATCATATGAACTGTAATGATCCGGAACAAATGACCGCGATTATCTTACCATATAATGACAGGGGAGCGGCCCAAAGAACTCAAATGGTGATTGAGGAAGGATTATTCAAGTAATTTCCCTAGAGAATGTGTTGGTGAGATTTGGCGATAGAGGAGGGGTAAAAGCAAGTGATTGTAGGGTTGTTCATTCGTTGTTGTACGAGACACCTACTTTTTTATGGAGGCATATCATAATGATGAACACATGGTTTACCCGGGAGTCATCTCAAAGGCGTTTTATTCCATATGCACGCCTCATCAGTGCCATGATCCTCCAGCAGAATTGTCTGCCCCCAGAGTCGCTTTGGGTATCCAAGCCTTTGGAAGAAATCAACCAAGCGACAATGAAGAAAAATTGGAAGATACATGTGAAGCTTTCGGGAAACAAATATGTGTTGACCGACAAATTGGGTCACAGGTATGATTTTATTAATCCAGAAGCACAGCAAGGAGCTGGGGGAGACGAGGAACTGTTTGATGCAGAAGACGAAACGGAGCCTCCTGGTCCACGGGGACCAAAACAGAGGTATATGAGGCCACACAGGGAGTTAAATGCAGATGTGGCGGGTTTTGTGAACATCAGGCGGGTGCCCTCATATAAGGAGTTCAATCGGGACCAACAAGAAACGTTTAACAATGTCTCTGCATGTATAGGTGGTGCGTGTTTAGTGTATTATGGTTTTAATGTTTATTTTAAGCCCTTTTACACTTTTTTAGTCAAGTTTTAAATTTATAAAACACGATATTTACTAACACTAAACACACATATGGGCAAGTGCACCCATCGTGAGCGTAGCATAGTGTTGGTAAGATACCGAGGTCGTCCAAGGACACAAGAGCTTTTAGTACCGGTTTATCCTCAACGTCTAATCAAATCAAAAAGTTAGAAAAATGTTTTTAAACTAGAAAATAAAAACTAACTAAAATGCTGAAAATAAAATAAAAGTAAAAACAGATAAACAAGATGAATCACTTGGCTCCGACTCGTGTATAGTGTAACCTTTGATTATTTCCGCACTTTTGCACTTTTTAAGAGATTATCTTAGTTATTGTAGTAGGACCCTCTTTTAAAGGTGACGTTACCCTCAACCCAGTAGTTTGAGTCAGCAAGGATACAATCCTAAAGGGTTGGATTATTGAAAGATAATTAATTAAGTTATTAATGCATATTATTGTAGGCCCCTCTTTTGAAGGTGACGTTACCCTCGGCTAAGTATTCTGAGTCAGCAGGGATACAATCCTAAATAGCCGGGTTATAGTATTAATAGTAGCTTACATATGAGGGGATCAAAGAGTTTGGACCCCCGCCATCCAATGCCGGTAAGTATTGAAGGAGGTCCTACTAAATTTGACCCAGGTCCTTGCAGGATCTATACACTGAACAAGGCAAGACTCTTACCAAACCGTTCCCTTAACCCCCGACCAGGTAGCCAACATACCTCCATATAGACCGTGGAGATATGAATGGTGAAAATCTTTTATTTTATATAGACAGTAAAATAATGCCAAGACACCACGGAAAAACGATAAGGAAGAATCACCTTCAACATAAGAAACTAGTTATTAAAGTCATTAATACATAACCAAGTAAAAAGTGCGAAAAGATTAAAAATAAAAAGTATTACACTAGACACTTGTCTTCACCAAGTGATGTAAGAGACTTAGGCAAACATGGCCTTTGATTGTCAAGAACTCTTACGATCAATCTTGGATCCCGAGACGACTCACACACTCTATGATGGACAATGGATGATGGTGTTATGGTGGTGGTGGGTGGTGGGTGAAGTGTGAGAGAGGTGGTGTGCCAATGGATGGTTTGCAAATGAGCCAAGCACCCCTATTTATAGGCTGAACAGTAGCTCGGGCACGGTCCCGTGTCCATTGGGCACGTCCCCGTGTCCAACATCCTTCTCTTTCTTCATTAATTGCAGTTTGCCTGCATCAGTTGACCACGCCCCCGTGTCCACTGGGCACGCCCCCGTGTGCAGAAGCAAATTTGTACTATCAAGATTTCCCCAGATTCTGCGAATCTTAGAGTTGACCACGGCCCCGTGTCCGCTGAGCACGGCCCCGTGGTGGGCGATAGAAGCTTCTACAGCTTTGTCTTTTCTGCTGGCACTTGGGCACGCCCCCTTGTTCACTAAGCACGGGGCGTGTTCAGCCTTCTGTTTTCTTGATTTTGCTTGGGAAGATGCTGTCGGGGGGTCGGGCATGCCATGTTTGTTCCTTTTCTTGTAATTATGTTAGATTTAGCTGCCTTTTTGCTTCTTTTGTTCATTTGAGCTCATTTAATCCTGAAAATACAAAAGGAAGACAAAAACACACTTTTTCCAACATTAGTACTAAAAAAGGGTTAGTTTTATGCCACAATTGATGTAATTTATATGTTGCATTTTGTGCACATCAATAGGCGAGGGCAGAGAGTATAATAAGAGGAGAGAGAACTGGGAGGGAATGCATGGATCCCAGATGCATGAGCAATGGGCCTTTCAGACGTCCTATCGTGAGAGAATGGAGAAGCATATGGAAGAGCAGCAGCTGCAACAAGCACTCCAAAGAAGTCAAATGGAGCGTTTGATAAAGATGCAGGAGGATGAGACAGGCCGAAGACGGGCATGGGAGGCAGACGAGGAAAGGCGTTGAAATGAGCACAACGAATTGGATCGACACCGATGGAGCGCCTTATATGTCTCTAACCAAATGGCTATTAATAACGCCAAAATACTCCATGATCAGGAGAGACATCAAAGAGACTATGAAGTCGGCCGTCCTTATGTCGAACACTCGGGGTGGACCGACTACCCCAACCTCCCCGTTCCACGAGGCCCATCCGATCCATCTCCTCACTGGCCCGAGGCAGTGGGCTCCAGCTTCATTCCGATACCCTATCAACCACCACCTCAAGGAGAGCAGAGCCCACTTGATAACTACAGGGAGATGTTTGAGGCCCTCACTGGTTATCCATACCAGCCAAATCCGCCAGTTAACCCCAACGAGAGATATTAACGGTGAAGGCAAGGTATGTTTTGTGTTGTTGTTGATGTTGTATACTTTAGTTTCTTTATTTCTATTTCGTTATTATTTATTTTTGCCTAGTTAAATGAACATTGTGGGTGTGTTCCCTATATAACCCTCACGAGACCTCTCGTCCTCCCAAGCTATTGGGGGGGGGGGGGTTTAAAAGGGCTTGTTGCATAAGCTAAATGCAACCGTGATTCCTACGAAAGTGAGTTAGGATTGTTATTGTTGTAAATTATTTTTCCACAAAAATCAAGGTAATTTAACGCATAATTTGGTAACACTTTCATAAAAATGGTAGAACTAATCACCTAACAAATTTCAATGGTTGTGAGAAGCATGCTTCTACACAAGGGTTAAGATTTGTAGGTACAACATGTTCGCGGGACAACCGTTTTTATGAAGAGAAGAAGAAGATATGGGCGTCAAGCGACAAAAATCAGGTGCATGCGTTTCCTTTTTACCTTGATTCTTAGTTTAGTAATAAGTGGATTGTATTTTGTATTTTATTTTTCCGGGGTGAAATTTTGGGGAGGTTAGTCGTGTCACATCCCTTGTGCGTTTTAAAAACTCTAGTTCTTACACATTGAGGACAATGTTTACCTCAAGTGTGGGGATGGGGGAGTAGTAAAAGTTTTTGATTTTGACCCGTTCATTTAAACACTACACATTGAGGACAATGTTTACCTCAAGTGTGGGGATGGGGGAAAATTTCAAAAATTTTTCAAAAATTTCTTGTTTCAAAAGCGATCTTAAAAACATAAGTAACTAAGTCAACGAGGGATGTCACAACCCATTTGGTCTTCTATCATGGTCAAGTTCAAATTAATAGCATGACAAGTATTTAGCGGGTGGTTATTTGGGAATAATTTTCCTAAGGAACTAGCATTTTATGCATATCACATTCCATACTCTTATACGTGAGGTTTTGAGCCACTTTTATATCATAGATTTACATATACATGTTTCTTTGTTTGAGTGGACCATTAGTCGCGTATTGTAGAACTTGCAACTTTTGATACGTTCGAGACCATAGACCGAATACAAGCACGAGAATGATTAAGGCATTAGGTAAACCTTTTCCTTTTACACCATTTTTATATCCTTACCCAAAAAATATTATCCCCTAGTAGCCAATTTTGAGCCTATCCTTTCGTTTGACTACCCTTTAGCCCATGACCTTAAAACCTTTTTCTTTCAAACCCGTGTGATGGAAATTCGATTATAGGAGTAAAGTTTGTATAGTCGTATTTGCTTGTTTGTATACATATATATATAAAAAAATGAAAAAGCGTTGAGAAAAAACACAAAAAGATGTGTTAGTAGTTGTTGAATAAAAGGCGAAAGTTGTTGCTGTCATACCCCAACCGATGGCGGAATCATCGGGGCGCGGCACTAGGCGAATCAGATTGCTCAAGAGAATCCATAACAACTAAAGTGTGACAGTATTTAATGCGTTCATTATCCTATACTAACAAACAAGTACAATCACATAAGCTGTCACAAATTTTCATGTTCTCTCAAACAATACAAATCCAACAACCTAGATTTTTAGGTGTGTTTCTAGACTTCCTAGCTTGATTTGATGTAGACTGCAACTAAACCTGCAACATACGATAAAATAATGTCAATACAAAAGTATTGGCGAGCATATAGGTTTGATACGTAATAGTATAGTAGATAAAAGCTACGAATTTCCACATACATAAACGTAATACACGACATATATACTCACAAAACTGATACTACCAGCTAAGTCCTCAAGCTTCGATCGCGATTGCTAAACTAGGCCCCATCGGGCTCAATAGTACTATACTAGTCATGGTGGGACGTCGCGAGTATAAGTCCTAGCACATATGTAACTAGCATCACGTATAACTATGCACATTGGTCATTCGCAAGTAATAAATAGTTTAAGCATTTGATGTGATTTGGTTTGATAGCAACGTATGTTACACCCAAAAGTGCAAAAGCAAAAAGGGTTCAAGTATACTCACAGTCGGTGCTCAGCAAGCAGCAACCACGACTTGGTTGGATTGAAGGGAGCGCGTCTGAGATTAGCCTGATTTCATATTGATAATGTAAGCGTTGAATAGAGCGATAAACAGTGGCGGTGAACCAAGTGTCAGATGGTAATCCGATCGGATGGAAATCCGATCGGATGGCCAGTCGACCGGGTGGCAATCCGTTCGGATGGTCATCCGATCGGATGACCATTTGATTGGATTGTCGCCTTATTTGGTGAAGAGCTGTTTGTGTATGCTGGTTTGCCTTTTGAAGTTTTCGTTGTAGTATTTTGAGAACAGTGAAGTATCTCTACCTTTCAGGTCGGTCGATCGAACGGTCTGTTGATCGGGTGGCAACCCGATTGGGTGGCTGTTCGATCGGACGGTGACCCGATCAGCGAGAAACTTTGGTTGATAAGTTCATAGAAGACTGGTCGCTCGATCGAGTAGAAATCCGATCGGGTGACAATCCGTTGGAACTGATGTGTGGTGAGGATTTGTAAAACGTTTAAGTGTTGAGGATCCAAAAGTCAGCCGATCGGATGGTCGTTCGATCAGACGGCAATCCGATCGGATGGAAATCCGTTCGTTGTTCAGATCCTTGAATGTTTAAAATTTTTTTTAAGTCTTGACCCCAAGTGTAACCCGACCGGATTGCTAGTCGATCGGGTGGCAGTCTGATCGGTCGGCAATCCGATCGGACTGTAACCAGTCCCGCAATCTTATCGTTTTACATCTTGGATATTTTGTTAATTTTTTGCGATTTGATCGAGACGTTACGACCACGAGCTAAACAATGGAACTCCACCAAGTCCAAGTCATTGGATCGGATGGGAATCACCCCGTCCGATCAGTTAACTGTTCTCAACGGGTTATTCATGTTTAACACGACAGGCCTGTCATCTCATCGATAGGGACCAGTTCTCTAACCGACACTTCACTATAGGAAGAGTAGAAGGTCTGTACGAGCTTTGTTGCTACCGGTTTCGAGTGAAAAGTTAAGAAAGTTTGAAGAAAACTTAGAAACTTAGATTTGACTTAGATTTAGGTGAGATTTGTGTTTATACACCATGGAATCTATCAGATCTGGACTGTTCTTGATGAGATGAAGTCACACTTCATTGTTCCTAAGAACTCCATGATGACATCACCTTGGAACGGCTCAAATCCGAGGATTTAACGATGAAAAATTGAGATTTGATGGTGAAAAAGATGAAGGAGTGCGTGTAGATCATAGAAGTACAAGATTTGAGGTAGAAACTTACAAGAATTGAGAGAAATCGAGAGATAATGGCGATAAGGCATCTGGTCGAGCGAGAGCAGTCACATCAACTATTGTTGATGTGACAAGTGGGGTATTTATAGGAAAAGGAGGAGAAAGGCGGTGCAGTGCATCGGATCGGATGGCTGTCCGATCGGATGGCCATTCGATCGAAGTGCCATTCGATCAAACGCCCCCGGTGAGCTGAGTTTTGGCGTTCCGTTTCAATTGTTAAGCGTTGCGATAGTTTGGTTACACATTCTCATCCACATTTTCATATATTTATTATAATTAGCCACCTTGGGTCGTATATACATATCCATATTTCAAAGTTGCGATACAATAACCGGGTTTCGTTTCGAATATGCGTTACTTTGCGACGCTTCACGGTCATCGAGGAGGGTAGAATAGGTCCTCTCTCAATGTCATCGTGAACGTTAATGTGTGTGATGCATTGTGCGTTTTGAGTAATGAGTTGCACTGCGACACATCACGGCTATCAAGGAGGGTATAATTGGTCCTCACTCGACATCTTCGTGGTTGTCAGCAAGTACAATGTGATGTGATAGTGATAAAATAGGCGATAATATGCGAAAATATTGCAATATAGCGATGTGTGCGATATAGTTACATTATGATCCGAATCTCTGGTGCTAGGCGTAACGAGAATAATGAGTAGTAACAACGCATGAACGTGCAGGTTGTTACAGTCTCCCCTGCTTTAGGAAATTTCGTCTCGAAAATAATCCACAAGAAGGGTCGCGAGAGTTGATGCGAGCGAGTAAGCGATAAAGTGACGATATAACGAGCGATCGATTGAGAATTAACGCGCGAGGGCATTGCGAAGACTAAGCGAGAGCGACGAGTTAAATTTTTGAAAAGTTGATTTAATTAGGAAAACTTGTTTATGAAAATCTCCTCACGGTGCGGCGTTAACTGTATTAATGTCCACACCAGCGCTATGAGAAGGGTTTTGGTTAGGTTATGAAAAGATCTAAAAGTGTTTCAAATTCATTTTACGAAATTTTCTCACCACATGGCGTTAACTTGAGTCGATTGTCACACCAGTGTTGCAAGAAAATTTCGTTTTGTACAAAAGTTTTTGGAAAAAGTTTTATAGGAAAAGTTTTGTAAGAAAACTGGTTTTCACAAAGGTTTTGATAAAATCAAAATTTCAATTTAAAGTCAGCCCCGCATGCACGTTCCCACGAAAGTTCGACAATATGGCTAAAGCACTTATATATAGGAAGTACCAGCGGTGTATCCACCATGTTTTAGCCATATGGCTTCCGTCCCGTGAGGCGGTGTCATGCTTGTCGACATAGTACTGATAGATTTTGATCCCCTTGGTCCAAGCGAAAGATGATCGGACCAAGTGGAAGAGAAGGATTAGCAAACTGAGTGATGAAGTCGTTTTTGAACTCAGTTTAGCGACACTAGCGAGTGCGAGAAGCGGTAAGCGGTACGTGGTACGCGATAATTGATGACGCAAACACCAAACACCAAGCGTAGTAAAATGAAGACGGCGGCGATTGGCGAAAAGCGATATGCGACAAGTGTCACACCCCGACCACGTATAGCATACAAAACGTGGCAGAAAACGTCTGGGAGTGTTGTAACAGAATTTATTGTTTCATAACCATGGCATACAAAGTTGTATTTTATTTATCAACATAATAGTGTTACATTGTCTTAAACAGGAAACAAGAGTTCATAACATAATTAAACTAAGTCTATCTTCGTTTTATGTCTCTAAGGCACAGGTCCGCCCTAGTGTCACGGTCATTGTCCTAAGCAACAGCTCCTGAAAACACATGTGAAAATAGGTACGTCAGCATAAAAATGCCTGTGAGATACATAGGTTTTGTGAAAATAGGATTCATGACTTGTGTTTAAGAAAATGTTTAGTCATGAACCTTGTAATTTGCTTTGTCTTGTAAATCATTTGAAAAACGATAAGATCTGATGATATGTATAAGTAAATGTAAGGTTAAATGAATAACCATGTAAAATGAGTTTGTATAAGATAAGTTGTTTGTAAAACAATGTCATGTGAAAAGTATGTTATTTGTATAAAATCTCATGTATCTTAAATTGGAATGATTCAAATAACGCTACGATATGTAATACCATACAAACACTTATATATAGGAAGTACCAGCGGCGTATCCACCATGCTTGTATCATATTACACACGCATCGTTACTCAAATCACTTACTCAAACCAAACCACCAATGTAAATTGTTTATGTATAATCAAATGTCAAAATGTTATTGTGTAAACCATATCAAATGTCTGTGTTTAATGTAAATCATGAATTGTGTATATCAATTCAAAATGTTTATGTCTAATGTAAATCAGGTAATGTGTATCCAAAACTGTCATGTATGGTAAGTGAAATGTATCAACTAAACCATATGTAAAATGCACAAAAACAAGGTATTGAAGTAAAACATAGTTTAAATCAAAGTTATGTTTTGTGTGATAAATGCATGCTATACTGATATAAACATCTATGCGGTATTGTGAAAATGCATACACTCAAGCCTTCAGACTGTGGCGATAAACCCTTAAACAAATTAAAGGTTTATCTAAGTTATGTGTATCGAATTCGGTCATTCCTTCCAATCCAAACAAACCCAGGATTTCAGGAACGGGAGTTGTCAATTCCTATGGTACCATTACCTACTAACGAACGGCGTGATCAATGTTAATGAATGTATTGTCCCATGTAAACAAACCAAATGTCATACCAAAATGTAAGCATGTGAAAACAATGCACTAAGTATGTAATCAAATGAACATACATAGCGTGAAATGTAATGTAAAACAATGTACTAGGTATGCACACAATGGACATACATAGCATGAAACAAAATGAAATCATGTACTATAAATGTATTAATTAACATAACAAGCATATGATATGAAAGCATGAAAAGCACGAAAGTAACAAGTAGGCACATGTGTTTCACCCCAAAACCGTTTGAAAACAGTAAAAGAGGGGGTCTATGTACTCACTTGAGATTGCTCAGAAGTCCTAAGATAACCACCAAGCAATGCTAGAGATCACGGAATAAAACGGCACCTAATATAGGTAACTATGTTAATAAACCGGACCTATATCGGAAGATCGGGTAGTATGAGGGTTTGTAAACCAAATGAGTGTAGGAACTCATGTAATATGGTTTAACAAAGCCTACATACTAAAATGAAACCTAATCTAAGTGTTTACGACCCATTACGACCCGTTTAGGTAGCTTATGCTACTTTAACGCGTCGTTCGCGTAAAACGCGTTCGGATTGCCTAACTTGTCCTATGACAAGTAGAATATGCCTTAACATGCCTAACATTGTCGCCAAATTAGTTTAGATGTCAAAAGTTATGTCACATATGTTTAAAATGAATTTTGGCATCAAAGGGGTATTTTGGTAATTTACCTAAGACATATAAACTACCTATCATACAACTACTTAAACGTCGTGACCATAAGGTATAACCTCGGAAGGTTATTCCCTACCTACTATGGTCACCTAATGTATTTGGTCGGATCCTAATGATCGACCAAATGGGTCGGGTTCGAAGGTATAAGCGATTTATTAGATCGCTTACCCTTACGACCCTAGACAACGTGGTAATCAGTTGGCATAGTCATAAGGACTATAACCATCGTGATTACAATCACGTTGCGAAGTTCTAACGAACTTCGCATTGACCATAAACTGGTCAATGCAGAAAGTCAAACAAAGTTTGACTTTCGGACTCGAAAAGTGATAAAAGAACGAAGGAACACTTACAAAGGGTCCACGAAAGCTAATCTAGATCCAAATAGCTCAGGTATGAAACAAAGGTTCCAACTTAGAGCACTTTGGATCAGATTTGTGAGGAAATGAGTGAACATAAGGTGGGTATTTATAGTTTTCGGTTCACCGTTAGGATCGTTTCTTGCAAAAGGGGGAATGATCTCGCCCGTACACTTGTCGGAATGTTGTGGTAACTGATTTGGCACTCACCATAGGGTTTTGACACTTGGCATTGGCCTTTGGAGGGGTTAAAGGTTGTTAACAGCTGTGAACTTGACCTTTGCTAATCTGAAGGGCTGACGCGGGCCGTGTAAATGATAGCCCTGGTTTTACGCGGGCCGTCTGAGTGTCTGATCAGAAAACAACTTTCATAAATGACAGTTTCAGTCCCTGCACGTGTTTAAGGCCATTCCCGACACTTCTAAGGCCCGTAAGGCCAACTTTAAGGCCCTAAAATGATTCCTAAACATTGTGGACATGAAACATGCTCAAAAATATGCCGGACGTTGGTTCGTTTGGTCGTACGAACGCGATGTTCGCTTAATTACGACGGAATGCGCATAAGCGCGAAAAACGATCCAAATGACGCGACGAATGGATTTTTCTCATGCCAACCACTAAAATAAAATATTACAGTGTTAACATAAATTTTTGGATGTCCGGATGTATTCAGAACGTGAGTTACGTGCGAAAATGCAAACTTGTGCACTTTTTGACGCTTTTAGTCCCTGAATGACCCAAAAGTTTATTTTAGCACACCAAACCCATCAAAGCCTATTTCTAAGTTATGAAAAGGTTATTTAAGGTATGTTAAGTATATGTTGATGTTCCGGAGTATTTGTTGCATTAAACTGGTTACGTTTAAGCACCAGTTTGCGTATAACTCTCCAGAAAGCGATATAGAGTTTGAAATTGGACAAAAGTCAAAACATGAAAAATGTAAAACATATCAAAACAAACATTGGGATCAAATAACATTGTTTTATTGATAAATGAACTGTTCACAATGATTACAAGCACAGATGTTACAGTCTCCCCTACTTGTGGAAATTTCGTCCTGAAATTTATTTAGAGGAAACTCGTGGAAAAAGATGCGGATACTTCGCCTTCATTTGATCTTTGCGTTCCCAAGTAAACTCGGGTCCACTTTTAGCTACCCAGCGAACTTTGACCAAAGGAATGCGCTTGCGTTTAAGCCACTTGACTTCACGTTCCATGATTTCCACAGGCTTCTCGACAAATTTCAGCATTTTATCGACACAAATTTCGTCAAGCGGTATGTGGAGGTTCTCATCAGCTAAACACCTCTTGAGATTGGACACATGAAAGGTTGGATGAACATTTCCAAGTTCAGGAGGTAACTCAAGTCTGTAGGCTACCTTACCGATTCTTTCGACGATCTTGAATGGTCCAACGTATCTAGGTGCAAGTTTTCCTTTCTTTCCAAATCTGACCACACCTTTCCAAGGTGAGACCTTAAGTAATACTCGATCACCGACTTGAAATTCCAAGGGTTTGCGTTTTGGGTCCGCGTAACTCTTTTGACGGCTTCTAGCTGTCTGAAGGTTATCAAGAACTTTCTTTATCTTGTCAGTTGTCTCTAAAATGAGGGCAGGTCCAGTAAGCTGAGCCTCGCCGATTTCATTCCAGCAGACTGGTGAACGACATTTTCGACCATAGAGAGCCTCGAAAGGAGCCATTTTGATGCTGGTGTGATAATTGTTGTTGTAGGAGAATTCAATTAACGGAAGATGTGAATCCCAACTACCACCAAAGTCGATCACGCAAGCTCTAAGCATATCCTCCAGAGTCTGGATTGTTCTTTCAGATTGACCATCCGTTTGCGGATGATAAGCTGTGCTCAGATTAAGTTGGGTCCCCATAGTAGATTGCATGGTTCTCCAAAAATGAGAAGTGAAACGAGCATCTCTTTCAGAAATGATGTTCAAAGGAACACCATGTCGAGCTACAATTTCATCCACATAGATTTTAGCAAGTTTGTCAGCAGAAAAATCCTCACGGATTGGCAAGAAATGTGCTGACTTAGTAAGACGATCAACAACTACCCAGATGGCATCATGACCTTTCTTTGTGCGCGGAAGTTTAGTAATGAGATCCATAGTAATGTTTTCCCATTTCCAAACTGGGATCTCTGGTTGCACCAATAAACCCGAAGGACATTGATGTTCAGCCTTAACCTTAAGACAAGTAAGGCATTTTGATACATATAAGGCAATGTCTTTCTTCATACCAGGCCACCAATACCGAATACGAAGATCCTTATACATCTTATCTGAGCCCGGATGAATAGAATAACGTGACTTATGGGCTTCATTCATGAGCAAGGTACGAAGATCATCCTGGCTTGGGACCCACAAACGGTCCATGAAGTAATATGATCCATTGTCCTTCAGTTCTAGATCAGGTGTTATGTGATAGGGAAATTCCTTATCCATCAAACCTTGTGAAACACAAGATTGTTGAGCCTGAGAAATGCGTGCTTGGATATCGGATCGAGCTTGAATAACAGATTGAACACGAACACAATGAAGCTTAGTTCGTTCCTTACGACTCAATGCATCGGCCACGACATTCGCCTTACCAGGATGGTAGCGAATTTCGCAGTCATAGTCGTTTAGGAGCTCAACCCAGCGTCGTTGCCTCATGTTGAGTTCTTTCTGGTTGAAGATATGCTGAAGACTTTTGTGGTCTGTGAAAACCACACATTTTGTGCCGTACAAATAGTGCCTCCAGATTTTGAGAGCGAAGACAACTGCACCCAACTCAAGATCATGAGTGGTGTAGTTCTTCTCATGTATCTTCAACTGCCTCGATGCATATGCTATGACTTTGTTCCTTTGCATCATAACACAGCCAAGACCCAATTTAGATGCATCACAATACATGAAAAAATCATCATCACCCTCAGGTAATGATAGAACAGGCGCATCACAAAGCTTCTGCTTCAAGTTTTGAAAAGCTTCCTCTTGTTTGAATCCCCAATCAAAGGGCTTGTTCTTCTGAGTTAGAGCAGTTAGAGGAACTACAATCTTTGAGAAATTCTCAATGAAGCGGCGATAATAATCCGCTATGTCACACCCCCAAAATCCACACGCGGAGTACCACCGCTTGGAGGCGTGACTGACCAGGATCAAGCCACCAATCATATCGAACATAATAAGTAATAGATGTAATTTAAACCAAACGATATGAAAGGTGTTCAACAACCAAAGTATAATATCAGTATTTAGCGGAAGCATATAAGTAAAAGCCCAACATAAGTAAAGTATGAAATGTCATAGTGTTTAAATCAAGCATTCACGATCCTTGTCCACAACGACCGCGCCTCCCGTGCAAGCTCCAAGAGTACCTATGGTCCTGCAAGGCATGTAACAGAGAGTCAACAACTAGTTGAGCGAGTTCACAGTTGGTTAATCAGTTATAGTGTTCGTATCGTAAATAGTAAGCTCGTTTAGTAATCATTTATCGTATTTAATGGTATCACGGCCCTCTAGGCATGTTTGCGAAGTTTAGTGGGGGTTTCCCATGTTTTCTAGACTAGTTATATTTGTATCGCGGCCCTCCAGGCATGTTTGCGAAGATTAAAGTATAGTTCGCGGCCATTCCAGGCATGTTTGCGAAGATTGTTCTAGTATCGCGGCCGATCCCGGCATGTGTGCGAAGAGAAGTATATGTATCTCAAGTCTAGTAGTATCTACCATTGACCTTCCTCTCCCGAGGCCAATGGTATGTAATTCCGATAACTCTTAAGCATAAATAATCAATCAACCCATTCCCAACCCCGGGAATCCCATGCCTTGGTAGAAGTGTGAACTCACCTTGGTTTGCTCGGTATGCTTAACTATGTGCTCGCAAGTAATCAATCACGTCCTATAGTATGCACGTATAATCAATCAGTTCACGTTCGTAATGTTTCACATATATTCTAATGTCACATAGTGTGTTGGGCAGTTAATCATCATGCACCACATAAACAGGTAGTCACATTCATAACATTCATGCTTCACATACGTGTCTTTCACAGTTTGCTAAAACATTGTTATTCAGTCGCATGCTTGACCGGGTTAACTGGTTTACTAAGGTTAGCATATCTAACCAAGTTAATAAACTAAACAGCCTTAACATATATAACATACTGACATGTTTATTTTCGCAATTTAACATATTTGTCAAGTTAACAGAGTTAATAAAGCATAACAGATTTGCGGCTCAGAATACTTGACTAGCACACATGTGACGAAATCACATAGAATCCCTTGGGCTACGAAATCACTTGCATGGCGAAATCATTATGGACCGAAATCCACTTCCGATTATTAACAACTAATTTTTATTATTTAGTCTAATAGTAATAGCTTGGAAATATGGGTTTGCATACACAATAGCCTACATCAATATTTAATTCAAGAACATGGGTCTTACTTAACAAATCTGACAACACCATTCAAATGTACACATGGTTGAATTATATCGAAACCACAAACATCAATCATGGCCTCCATTTGCTTGTTATCCCCTTTGACTTAATCAAACCACCACACCCTATTATTGGACCGATTTCTTTTTGTTTTTTTTTTTTAAAGAGGGTTTTGTAGTTTTAAAATATTGATAATTGAATTCAACAATTCAATAATTTCTCTGGCCGACAACTGATGTTATGCTTCATGCGATTGGACCAAAGGTTAATATATTCTATCTAATCTATAGACATCAAATCAACACTTGTTTATTTGATAATCACCTGCAAGAAAAGACAATAGTGGCCACCAATATGTATGCAATATGCAATCTCAGAGAACTTCAACAAATTAAATATACATACAGACATGTGATTGTTATGTTACGGAATCATGTAAAAATCCAACAACCGTGCAGACTAACCGAGGTGGAAAGGGTACCAGATTGTTCGAAAGGAATGGCTTTGAAAGCTTGAAGTTGCCGTCACACCAGGAAGATACTCTAGGGTTTCGGTTTTAGGGATTGATCTTTTTGGTAAAGTGGGGGAACAAAATATATATATATAAAAAAAAACCCATTAAAACTCATTACTACTGGGCCGAAGCCCATATGCTTTCTGCTGGCCTCAAATGGACGAAAACACTTAGTTTCTTTTGGGGTGTCCATATTATTATTCTTAGTTTACATAAACACAATATTAATACAAGGCATGTTATTTACAATCTATAAATATATAAACACTATGATGCACACCAAATATGAATATGCAAACAACACTTAGTGAACAGTTATTAAATCAAATAGAGACCTTGAAAACTCGGGTTGTCACATTATCCCCAACTTGAAAGAAATTTCGTCCCGAAATTTAGCACGTGTTTACTGAGGAAGCTAGGTAAGTTGTATCGTTTACTGGTTTTCCTGGGGTGTCACATCACCCCCCCGTTGAGTTGGAATTTCGTCTCGAAATTCTGTAGTAGCTTCAGCTTCAGTAGTAGTTGCATTGTTTTCGAACAACTGGGGATATTTGAGTTTCATTTGATCTTCACGCTCCCAGGTATACTCTGGGCCACGACGGGAGTTCCAACGAACTCGAACAAGAGGTATTCTGGTGTTCTTGAGGACCTTAACATCCCGGTCCGTGATTTGAACTGGTTCCTCGACGAAATGCAATCGTTCGTCGATAGTGAGCTCCTTCAAAGGAACTATGAGGGTCTCATCTGACAGACACTTCTTCATATTCGACACGTGAAGGACGTTGTGAACTGCACTGAGTTTAGCTGGTAAGTTCAGTCTGTAGGCCACTTTGCCTATTTTCTCAATGACTTCGAAAGGTCCGACGTATCGCGGATTGAGCTTGCCTCGTTTGCCAAAACGAACAACACCCTTCCAGGGTGAAACTTTGAGTAGCACTCGATCCCCAACCTAGAACTCGAGTAGTTTCTTGTATTTATCTGCGTATGCTTTCTGACGGTCACGAGCTGCCGCCATGCGTTGTCGTATTAGAGCAATCTTTTCAGTAGTATCAACTACCATTTCTGGACCTGTGATCTGACTGTCACCCACCTCTGCCCAACAAAGAGGTGATCGGCATTTACACCCGTACAATGCCTCAAATAGAGCAGCTTTAATGCTGGTGTGGTAGCTGTTATTGAACGAAAATTCCACAAGTGGCAGATGTTTTTTTTTTCCATCCATTTCCAAAGTCAATTACGCACGCCCGAAGCATGTCTTCTAGAGTTTGAATAGTGCGCTCAGACTGTCCATCTGTCTGAGGATGATAAGCTGTGCTCATGTCTAAACGAGAGCCAAAAGATTTGTGCATTGCTTACCACAGTTCTGAAGTAAAACGTGCATCACGATCAGAGATAATAGAGGTGGGCACCCCGTGCCTCGAGACAACTTCCTTAAGGTATACGTCTGCTAGAGTGGAGAACTTATCCGTTTCCTTGATAGCCAAGAAGTGAGCAGACTTTGTGAGTCGATCCACGATCACCCAAATAGTGTCATTTCCGCGCTGAGATCTAGGTAGGCCAGTAACAAAACAAATGGAAATTTGTTCCCATTTCCATTGTGGTATCTCAGGTTGTTGGAGTGGACCTGATGGTTTCTGATATTCCGCTTTAACTCTCGCACAAGTCAAGCACTTGCTAACGTAAGTGGCTATGTGAGCTTTCATGCTTGGCCACCAATATGTAGTTCTGAGGTCGTGGTACATCTTATCCGAACCAGGATGTACTGAGTAGCGAGATTTATGAGCTTCATCCATTACAAGCTCGCGTAAGTTGCCATAGAGTGGGACCCAGATGCGTCCTGTTACATAGTAGGCTCCGTCTGCCTTTTGTTCTAACCGTTGCCTTGAGTCGCGTAGGGCTTCAGCCCTGACGTTTCCTGGTTTCAATGCTTCTACTTGAGCATCTCGTATCTGTGAAGGAAGACTAGACTGAATAGTGAGTTGCAACGCTCGTACACGCCTAGGTGTAGTATCCTTTCGACTGAGGGCGTCGGCCACCACATTGGCTTTGCCCGGATGGTACTTTATAGCACATTCGTAATCGTTCAGTAACTCGACCCATTGACGTTGTCGCATGTTCAATTCTTTCTGCTTGAAGATATGCTCAAGACTCCTGTGATCTGTGTAGATGGTGCACTTGGTGCCATACAGGTAATGTCGCCATATCTTGAGCGCAAAAACAACAGCTCCCAGCTCTAAATCATGTGTAGTGTAATTCCGTTCGTGAATCTTAAGTTGGCGCGAAGCATAAGCAATGACTTTATCCCGTTGCATCAATACACATCCAAGACCTTGGATAGATGCGCCGCAGTAGACTACAAAATCGTCCGTGCCTTCAGGCAATGAGAGGATAGGTGCGCTACAAAGTCTATCCTTTAAGTGCTGAAACGCTGTTTCCTGTGTATTACCCCAACGGTAAGCAACACCTTTCTGTGTCAGTAGTGTAAGCGGCTGTGCAATCTTTGAGAAATCTTTGATGAACCTTCTATAATAACCCGCCAAACCCAAGAATTGGCGTATTTCGGTTGGTGTGTGAGGTGCAGGCCAGTTCTTGATCGAATCTACCTTGGGTGGATCAACATGAATCCCATCCTTGTTTACCACATGGCCTAGGAAGTGGACTTCACGAAGCCAGAAGTCGCATTTTGAAAACTTAGCGTACAGCTGTTCCGTTCGTAGGAGTTCCAAAATAAGTCGTAAGTGCTGCTCGTGTTCCTCCTGACTCTTCGAATAGATCAGGATGTCATCGATGAAAACAATAACAAACTTGTCAAGATAAGGTTTGCACACCCTGTTCATAAGATCCATGAAGACCGCAGTCGTGTTTGTTAGCCCGAATGGCATGACCAGGAACTCGTAGTGGCCGTAGCGAGTTCTAAATGCTGTTTTGGAGACGTCCTCATCCCGGACTCTCAGTTGGTGGTAGCCTGACCTCAGATCAATCCTTGAATAGTAGCTCGACCCTTGCAGCTGGTCGAACAAGTCGTCAATGCGTGGAAGAGGATAGCGATTCTTCACAGTCACCTTGTTCAGTTCGCGGTAGTCTATACACATGCGGAAGGTACCGTCCTTCTTCTTTACAAATAGTACTGGAGCTCCCTAGGGCGAAGAGCTAGGACGTATGAAACCCTTTTCCAATAGTTCTTGCAATTGCTTAGACAGTTCTTCCAGTTCAGTTGGAGCTAAGCGATAAGGTGCTCGAGCTATAGGTGCTGCTCCTGGAGCTAGCTCGATCTGAAATTCGACCTGGCGATGGGGCGGTAGCCCAGGTAACTCTTCAGGAAACACTTGAGGAAAGTCACGTACAACTGGGATATCCTCTAACTTCTTCTCTGTCGTCGATGTATCAGTAACGAGTGCTAAAATAGCTGTGTGGCCCTTTCGCAAACACTTCTGTGCCTTCAAGAAGGAGATGATGCCACTCACGACACCACTCTTGTCACTTTGAACTTCGAGAGGTTCTTTGCCAGAACGAGGAATACAAATGATCTTCTCTTTGCTTAGGATCTCTGTTTGCTGTTGGGATAACCAATCCATACCAATGACGATGTCAAAACTATCACAACGTTGGGGTCATTCCTATCATCACCATGACCATTCACGAACACTCGACCCCTGGCACCATTGCCGTCGTTATTACCCCCGTTGTTATTCCCGTTGCCCTGATTATTGTTGTTGCTGGTTCTGCGGTGCTTGCTGTTGCTGCTGACGATTCTGATGTGCTGGTTGTGAACTCCTGAAATCTTTAGCTTCATGACCCATCTTGAGACACCTCTAGCAACGACCCCTGTTGCACTGACCACTGTGGTGTCTGTTGCATCTACTGCACTTTGGGCGATTTCCTCGATATCCACCCTACCCTTGACTACCAGAAGATTGCTGACCAGGGCTCTGGTAGTCATCAATCCTTCACTGCTGTGCCTGGGACTGAACCGTAGTCGAACCCTTGCTAGAGGTTCCATCCCACCTTCGCTTGTTATCACTGGGAGTAGCAGAAGTAGTAGTAGTAGTAGTAGTAGTAGTAGCAGAAGTAGCAGAAGTAGCAGTAGTAGCAGTAGTAGCAGTAGTAGCAGTAGTAGCAGTAGTAGCAGTAGTAGCAGTAGTAGCAGTAGTAGCAGTAGTAGCAGTAGTAGCAGTAGTAGCAGTAGTAGCAGTAGTAGCAGTAGTAGCAGTAGTAGCAGTAGTAGCAGTAGTAGCAGTAGTAGCAGTAGTAGCAGTAGTAGCAGTAGTAGCAGTAGTAGTAGTAGTAGTAGTAGTAGTAGCACCGATACGCTTAGGCAGCCTGTTCTGTTCCACTGCCTGGTCTGTGAGACGATGAGCAAGACGAGTAACATCCTGGATAGTAGCAAGGTTGGCAGAAGTCACATGACTTTGAATTTCTGGTACTAAGCCTTTGAGGTACAGCTCAATGCGTTAGATGGGAGGATCCACCATAGTTGGACATAACACTGCCAGTTCGTTGGATCGTTTCGTGTACGCTTCTATCTCTGATCCCGTCATCTTCTGGTTAAAGAACTCCACTTCCCGCTTGTGGATATCATCACGACTACAGTATTCACGTTTGATCAGTTCCTTAAAATCATTCCATGGGGTGGCATTAGCAGCCGCCAGCCCCAGCATCTGAACTTGCGCGTTCCACCAAGTTAGCGCAGTGCCTTCTAGAGTACCAGTGGCATATTTCACCCTACGAGCCTCGGGGCATTCACATATCTCAAAAAAACGGACTCGAGCTTTTCAAACCAATGGAGGAGTCCAACTGCTCCTTCCGGGCCACTGAAAATAATAGGACGACAGTCCATGAAAGTTTTGAACGTGCACACAGGTGGCTGAGCGTGTTGACCTGTCGTGTGCGTAAGAGTAAACATACTTGAGCACGAGTGTTGGTTTACGAGAGTAGGATCTAAAGATCCTAGAGTAAGTGGTGATGGCAGGCTATACCTCCTGCCTGGGCAGCTGCGAGTGCTGCAGTAACTTCAGTGATCAAAGCCGCCAACTGGGCTTGAGTTAGGTTAACGCGTCTACTATTAATATCAAGGAGAACATGAGTGAAAGAAGTTCGCGAATAGTGCGATGACAGAAGAGAGTGAGCACACAAGTATTCTCAAGCAATAGGGGTTATGTGCATCTAAGCATACCATGAGCAAAGTTCTATGCAATTCTAGCAAGTAGGTAATAAAACATGTACCATATTACCTAGGATGTTGAGTCTTGCACGTGGAGCGAAGCGTCGTTGTGGATCGTTGAGCACTGTTCTGGTTATAGTCTGGTTTTAATAAAAACGTTTTCCCCTTATTAAAACCGAGTTCTCTATAACCAATGGCTCTGATACCAATCTGTCACACCCCCAAAATCCACACGCGGAGTACCACCGCTTGGAGGCGTGACTGACCAGGATCAAGCCACCAATCATATCGAACATAATAAGTAATAGATGTAATTTAAACCAAACGATATGAAAGGTGTTCAACAACCAAAGTATAATATCAGTATTTAGCGGAAGCATATAAGTAAAAGCCCAACATAAGTAAAGTATGAAATGTCATAGTGTTTAAATCAAGCATTCACGATCCTTGTCCACAACGACCGCGCCTCCCGTGCAAGCTCCAAGAGTACCTATGGTCCTGCAAGGCATGTAACAGAGAGTCAACAACTAGTTGAGCGAGTTCACAGTTGGTTAATCAGTTATAGTGTTCGTATCGTAAATAGTAAGCTCGTTTAGTAATCATTTATCGTATTTAATGGTATCGCGGCCCTCTAGGCATGTTTGCGAAGTTTAGTGGGGGTTTCCCATGTTTTCTAGACTAGTTATATTTGTATCGCGGCCCTCCAGGCATGTTTGCGAAGATTAAAGTATAGTTCGCGGCCATTCCAGGCATGTTTGCGAAGATTGTTCTAGTATAGTTCGCGGCCATTCCAGGCATGTTTGCGAAGATTGTTCTAGTATCGCGGCCGATCCCGGCATGTGTGCGAAGAGAAGTATATGTATCTCAAGTCTAGTAGTATCTACCATTGACCTTCCTCTCCCGAGGCCAATGGTATGTAATTCCGATAACTCTTAAGCATAAATAATCAATCAACCCATTCCCAACCCCGGGAATCCCATGCCTTGGTAGAAGTGTGAACTCACCTTGGTTTGCTCGGTATGCTTAACTATGTGCTCGCAAGTAATCAATCACGTCCTATAGTATGCACGTATAATCAATCAGTTCACGTTCGTAATGTTTCACATATATTCTAATGTCACATAGTGTGTTGGGCAGTTAATCATCATGCACCACATAAACAGGTAGTCACATTCATAACATTCATGCTTCACATACGTGTCTTTCACAGTTTGCTAAAACATTGTTACTCAGTCGCATGCTTGACCGGGTTAACTGGTTTACTAAGGTTAGCATATCTAACCAAGTTAATAAACAAAACAGCCTTAACATATATAACATACTGACATGCTTATTTTCGCAATTTAACATATTTGTCAAGTTAACAGAGTTAATAAAGCATAACAGATTTGCGGCTCAGAATACTTGACTAGCACACATGTGACGAAATCACATAGAATCCCTTGGGCTACGAAATCACTTGCATGGCGAAATCATTATGGACCGAAATCCACTTCCGATTATTAACAACTAATTTTTATTATTTAGTCTAATAGTAATAGCTTGGAAATATGGGTTTGCATACACAATAGCCTACATCAATATTTAATTCAAGAACATGGGTCTTACTTAACAAATCTGACAACACCATTCAAATGTACACATGGTTGAATTATATCGAAACCACAAACATCAATCATGGCCTCCATTTGCTTGTTATCCCCTTTTACTTAATCAAACCACCACACCCTATTATTGGACCGATTTCTTTTTGTTTTTTTTTTAAAGAGGGTTTTGTAGTTTTAAAATATTGATAATTGAATTCAACAATTCAATAATTTCTCTGGCCGACAACTGATGTTATGCTTCATGCGATTGGACCAAAGGTTAATATATTCTATCTAATCTATAGACATCAAATCAACACTTGTTTATTTGATAATCACCTGCAAGAAAAGACAATAGTGGCCACCAATATGTATGCAATATGCAATCTCAGAGAACTTCAACAAATTAAATATACATACAGACATGTGATTGTTATGTTACGGAATCATGTAAAAATCCAACAACCGTGCAGACTAACCGAGGTGGAAAGGGTACCAGATTGTTCGAAAGGAATGGCTTTGAAAGCTTGAAGTTGCCGTCACACCAGGAAGATACTCTAGGGTTTCGGTTTTAGGGATTGATCTTTTTGGTAAAGTGGGGGAACAAAATATATATATATAAAAAAAAACCCATTAAAACTCATTACTACTGGGCCGAAGCCCATATGCTTTCTGCTGGCCTCAAATGGACGAAAACACTTAGTTTCTTTTGGGGTGTCCATATTATTATTCTTAGTTTACATAAACACGATATTAATACAAGGCATGTTATTTACAATCTATAAATATATAAACACTATGATGCACACCAAATATGAATATGCAAACAACACTTAGTGAACAGTTATTAAATCAAATAGAGACCTTGAAAACTCGGGTTGTCACACGCTAGACCAAGAAAAGAACGAACTTCAGTAGGAGTAGTAGGCGTATCCCAATCCTTAATCGCACTGATCTTGGAGGGATCTACATGAATACCTTGTTCGTTGATAATATGCCCCAAAAATTGAACTTCTTTAAGCCAGAATTCACACTTGGAGAATTTGGCGAAAAGTTGCTCTTTCTTTAGGAGTTCCAGACTAAGACGAAGATGTTGCTCGTGATCAGCTCGCGTCTTAGAATAAATCAAGATGTCGTCAATAAAAACAATGGCGAAAAGATCCAAATAAGGCTTGCAGACCCTATTCATTAAGTCCATGAAAACAGCCAGAGCATTAGTCAAACCGAATGGCATGACGTGAACTCATAATGCCCATATCGAGTGCGGAACGCTGTCTTGGGAATATCTTCTTCATGCACCCGAAGTTGATGATATCCAGATCGCAGATCTATCTTCGAAAAATAAGAAGCACCTTGTAACTGATCAAAGAGATCATCGATGCGAGGTAGGGGATATCGATTCTTGATGGTAAGCTTGTTAAGCTCACGATAATCGATACACATCCTAAAAGATCCATCCTTCTTCTTGACAAAAAGGACGGGAGCACCACAAGGTGAAAAGCTAGGACGGATAAAACCTTTGTCAGAGAGCTCCTGCAACTGCTTAGCTAACTCTTGCATCTCGGACGGTGCAAGACGATATGGAGCTCTGGCAATGGGATTTGCACCAGGTACGAGATCAATACGGAACTCGACTTGGCGTGCTGGGGGTAGACCAGGTAACTCTTCGGGGAATACTTCAGAGTAATCCCGAACGATAGGAATATCTAAAATAGACTTACCTTTGCCTTTATCTGCTGTAACATGTGCCAAGAAGGCCACATAGTTCTTTCGCAGATACTTCCGAGCTTTAAAACAAGACATGAGTTTGAGACCACCAGCAGGTTTCTCACCACGAACCTGTAGGATCTCGCCTGTCGGAAGCGGCACACGAACAACCTTCTCAAAACAAACTATCTCTGCACGATGCTTGGCTAACCAATCCATACCCACAATATGTAGAAGCTTCCAAGTTGCATAGGCGTGAGGTCGATAAGAAAAAGATGGTCGTTAAGGTTTAACTGACAGTTACGAAGAACAGAATTAAGAACAATGGGTTCACCATTAGCAACTTCTACTGTCAAAGGTTTACCTAGTTTTGTTCTAGACACGCGAAGCATTGGCTCAAAAGACAATGATACAAAACTCTTATCGGCACCCGAATAAAAAAGAACAGATGCAGGCTGATTATTAATAAAGAACGTACCGTTCACCACATTATCGTCCGCCTGCGCCTCTTGGGCATTCAAGTTAAAAGCTCACCCTTGAGCCTGAGCCTGGTTCTGATTTGGGTTAGCATTCACCAATCTTGGACATTGATTACGGTAGTGGGTCAGATCCCCACAGTTATAACAAGCACCTGGTGGGTAGTGTGGTCGTGCAGCTTGACCCTGTTTCTGAGCAGGAGGCTGAGCAACTTGTTGAGCCAGGTTCTGAACTGCCCGGTTCTGAGCAAACCGACAAACATTGGCAAGATGGCCTGACTTCCCACAGTTAGTACAGAAACGGCATGGAAGTTGTGGCTGATGGTGACTGTTGCATCTATTGCACAAAGGTGCATTTCCTGCATAAGGTTTCTTTGCTGGAGGCTGTGCGGGTTGGTTGGGAGCTGCCTGGTTAGCTTGGGCAGTGACAGCAAAATTTTGGGAAGCCTTACGCTTCCTTGACCCTCTCGAAGAACCAGAATTCTTTCCCTTCTTGTTTTGACCTTTCTTGCTATCTTCCTTGTCAGACGACTGTTTCTTGCCCTTGTCACCCTTCCTGTGTAATTTATTCTTCCGAATCTGCGACTCAGTCAATGTCGCTGATAACTCGATCGCCTGACGGAGTGTGGTAGGGTTGCTACCAGTAATGATGTCTTATACTGAGTCAGGTAGGCCGTCGATGTACCTTTTGATAGCCTTGCCGAGTGGGGTAACCATTGTGGGGCAAAGCAGACTCAACTCCTCAAACCTATCAGTATACGCCCTGTGCTCGCCACTATCCTGTTTCAAGTCATCAAACTCCTTCTCCAAAGCTCGCTGCTCATGACGAGGACAGAACTCCCTCATCATAAGGGCCCTAAGATCGACCCAAGTTTGTGCTAGAGCAACTTCTGCACCACGGTCTCTCATAACCCCATTTCACCATGTGAGAGCCCTCTTCTGAAACATACTCGAAGAAAACTCGACCTTGCGATTGTCAGGACACTGCACGTGACGGAAAGTATTCTCAATGCTCTCGAACCATTGAAGAAGCCCAGTCGCTCCCTCAGAACCACTAAACTTGAGTGGTTTAGCCGAGTTAAAATCCTTGAATTTGCATGGAGCATTGTTGTTGTTGTTGGCTTGGTTCATTTGAGCAATGAAAATTGGGAATTGGGCAGCCATCTGCTGCGCAATGATTTCTGCCAGTTCGGCAGTCGCTATCTGATGCTCGCGTCGAGGAGGCATTCTAAAAAGAGGACACATGAAAGGAAACGAGTGAGAAGATTGAATGGAAAGGATGAGATGAAATAAAAATTGACAATGGCAAGGATGGTGGTCATTTGTTCGCATCACAAGCAAACAAACGACACACAGTGACTAATCAAAGTAAATGGATCAAAAATAATGTATCGTGAAGACATGCTCGCCTATAAGTGAACACTCATCCCAAGAATTCCCAGGTAAGCACAACTGGTCTCGCGTCTGATGAGATATATACGAAGTGCTTGCCTAGACAGAAAACCCAGAATACAGGCATTCACTCTTCCAGTTTGCACGTGTTCACACTATTTAGAACCCAAAACCTTGACGGGATTTTGAAAACTCAGAAGGCAATAAGCCAAAAAAAATTTTGTTTAACCTGGAAGGGTTCAAAATCTTACAAAAGAGGGTTCAAAACCTTATAACAGAGGGTTCAAAACCTTATAACAGAGGGTTCAAAACCTTATAACAGAGGGTTCAAAACCTTATAATAGAGGGTTCAAAACCTTGTAATAAATCATTCAAAAAACAGAAGATTGTTTTTCAAAAATCGTTTCAGAAAATTTGGTTCTTGTTTTGTTAATCACCTAAGGATAGGTGATGTACATGTTTTAAGATCTAAACACAAGATAACTTGTGTTAGGGTCCTAGAAAGGTTATAGTCTAGGTCAAAGAATTACTAATAACCTAATTCCCTTTAACCATTGGCTCTGATACCAACTCTTCTGTCACACCCCGACCACGTATAGCATACAAAACGTGGCGGAAAACGTCGGGGAGTGTTGTAACAGAATTTATTGTTTCCTAACCATGGCATACAAAGTTGTATTTTATTTATCAACATAAGAGTGTTACATTGTCTTAAACAGGAAACAAGAGTTCATAACATAATTAAACTAAGTCTATCTTCGTTTTATGTCTCTAAGGCACCGGTCCGCCCTAGTGTCACGATCATTGTCCTAAGCAACAGCTCCTGAAAACACATGTGAAAATAGGTACGCCAGCATAAAAATGCCTGTGAGATACATAGGTTTTGTGAAAATAGGATTCATGACTTGTGTTTAAGAAAATGTTTAGTCATGAACCTTGTAATTTGATTTGTCTTGTAAATCATTTGAAAAACGATAAGATCTGATGATATGTATAAGTAAATGTAAGGTTAAATGAATAACCATGTAAAATGAGTTTGTATAAGATAAGTTGTTTGTAAAACAATGTCATGTGAAAAGTATGTTATTTGTATAAAATGTCATGTATCTTAAATTGGAATGATTCAAATAACGCTACGATATGTAATACCATACAAACACTTATATATAGGAAGTACCAGCGGCGTATCCACCATGCTTGTATCATATTACACACGCATCGTTACTCAAATCACTTACTCAAACCAAACCACCAATGTAAATTGTTTATGTATAATCAAATGTCAAAATGTTATTGTGTAAACCATATCAAATGTCTGTGTTTAATGTAAATCATGAATTGTGTATATCAATGTCAAAATGTTTATGTCTAATGTAAATCAGGTAATGTGTATCCAAAACTGTCATGTATGGTAAGTGAAATGTATCAACTAAACCATATGTAAAATGCACAAAAACAAGGTATTGAAGTAAAACATAGTTTAAATCAAAGTTATGTTTTGTGTGATAAATGCATGCTATACTGATATAAACATCTATGCGGTATTGTGAAAATGCATACACTCAAGCCTTCAGACTGTGGCGATAAACCCTTAAACAAATTAAAGGTTTATCTAAGTTATGTGTATCGAATTCGATCATTCCTTCCAATCCAAACAAACCCAGGATTTCAGGAACGGGAGTTGTCAATTCCTATGGTACCACTACCTACTAACGAATGGCGTGATCAATGTTAATGAATGTATTGTCCCATATAAACAAACCAAATGTCATACCAAAATGTAAGCATGTGAAAACAATGCACTAAGTATGTAATCAAATGAACATACATAGCGTGAAATGTAATGTAAAACAATGTACTAGGTATGCACACAATGGACATACATAGCATGAAACAAAATGAAATCATGTACTATAAATGTACTAATGAACATAACAAGCATATGATATGAAAGCATGAAAAGCACGAAAGTAACAAGTAGGCATATGTGTTTCACCACAAAATAGTTTGAAAACAGTAAAAGAGGGGTCTATGTACTCACTTGAGATTGCTCAGAAGTCCTAAGATAACCACCAAGCAATGCTAGAGATCACGGAATCAAACGGCACCTAATATAGGTAACTATGTTAATAAACCGGACCTATATCGGAAGATCGGGTAGTATGAGGGTTTGTAAACCAAATGAGTGTAGGAACTCATGTAATATGGTTTAACAAAGCCTACATACTAAAATGAAACCTAATCTAAGTGTTTACGACCCATTCGGACCGCCTAACTAGTCCTATGACAAGTAGAATATGCCTTAACATGCCTAAAATTGTCGCCAAATCAGTTTAGATGTCAAAAGTTATGTCACATATGTTTAAAATGAATTTTGGAATCAAAGGGGTATTTTGGTAATTTACCTAAGACATATAAACTACCTATCATACAACTACTTAAACGTCGTGACCATAAGGTATAACCTCGGAAGGTTATTCCTCACCTACTATGGTCACCTAATGTATTTGGTCAGATCCTAATGAT
This sequence comes from Helianthus tuberosus, assembly GCA_030545235.1. Classification (NCBI taxonomy): domain Eukaryota; kingdom Viridiplantae; phylum Streptophyta; class Magnoliopsida; order Asterales; family Asteraceae; genus Helianthus; species Helianthus tuberosus. The sequence goes on from CM060420.1 coordinate 64,593,602, forward strand.
CGACCAAATGGGTCGGGTTCGAAGGTATAAGCGATTTATTAGATCATTTCTTGGAAAAGGGGGAATGATCTCGCCCGTACACTTGTCGGAATGTTGTGGTAACTGATTTGGCACTCACCATAGGGGTTTGACACTTGGCATTGGCCTTTGGAGGGGTTAAAGGCTGTTAACAGCTGTGAACTTGACCTTTGCTGATCTGAAGGGCTGACGCGAGCTGCGTAAAGGATAGCCCTAGTTTTACGCGGGCCGCCTGAGTGTCTGATCAGAAAACAACTTTCATAAATGACAGTTTCAGTCCCTGCACGTGTTTAAGGCCATTCCCGACACTTCTAAGGCCCGTAAGGCCAAATTTAAGGCCCTAAAATGATGCATAAACATTGTGGACATGAAACATGCTCAAAAATATGCCGGACGTTGGTTCGTTTGGTCGTACGAACGCGATGTTCGCTTAATTACGACGGAATGCGCATAAGCGCGAAAAACGATCCAAATGACGCGACGAATGGATTTTTCTCATGCCAATCACTAAAATAAAATATTATAGTGTTTACATAAATTTTTGGATGTCCGGATGTATTCAGAACGTGAGTTATGCGCGAAAATGCAAACTTGTGCACTTTTTGACGCTTTTAGTCCCTGAATGACCCAAAAGTTTATTTTAGCACACCGAACCCCTCAAAGCCTATTTCTAAGTTATGTAAAGGTTATTTAAGGTATGTTAAGTATATGTTGATGTTCCGGAGTATTTTTCGCATTAAACTGGTTACGTTTACGCACCAGTTTGCGTATAACTCTCCAGAAAGCGATATAGACTTTGAAATTGGACAAAAGTCAAAACATGAAAAATGTAAAACATATCAAAACAAACATTGGGATCAAATAACATTGTTTTATTGATAACTGAACTGTTCACAATGATTACAAGCACAGATGTTACAACAAGCGAAAAGCGACAAGCGATAAGCGATAGTCGATGCATTGCAAGTGATGGAGACATGCGATTCCATTAGATTTAGTAACACTACAATTTTAACTACCATTAACCCACATGGCCTTTTTCCACGAAAGTCTGCTGATACAGCTAAAACACCACCATGTCTTAGCTCTATTAGTTTCGTCTCATGAAGTGAGGTCATGAGTGCTAACATAACGCAGATAACACAAATAACACAATAGTGATTGCGATAAGCGATGAAAATATCAAAGCGATGAGGTAGGTACGAGAAGCGTTGTGGCGAAAAGCGACGAGTGATGTGCGATACTCGTCAAGCGATTCACGATACGCGATTCACAGCAAGCGATACACAGTAAGCGGTAAGCGATGGTGCGATACACACAAAATATGCGATTAAGCAAAAACACCATAAGCGATAGCGATCCATATAATAAATGTTTGAGATTGCGAATACACAATAAGCGATAGCGCGAGACACATGATAAACGATTGCGATTTGCGAGATAGATTCCAGTGATAATGCGATTGCGAGCGTGTTGACTTACGAAAAGTCTTGTGATTACACGCTTTGGTTTGGGATTGAGATTGTTACGCCTTGCGATGTTGTATAGTGTATTGAAAATAACTACAATAGCATAATAGGTCTACGTTCCAACTCCACATGGCACTTTCTTCACAAAACTTCGGTTGGCACAACGAAACACCATCATGTTTCAACCATGCGCCTCTGTTCCATGAATAGGTGTCACACTTCGTCAGACATGGTCAAGACGCTTATATATAGGAAGTACCAGCGGCGTATCCACCACGCTTAACCATGCCCTGAACGTAAAGGCATCATTGAAACTCATTACGATCTCCGTGCACTAACCAAAATAATCCCGTGTGCACCCGTGATTATTCTGATTCTTGCACGTTTATCGTACCTTATTTCAAGAACACATTGTAGGGGAAAAATACATTATATGGTACATAGTGCTAGCATATACATTGTGCGGGAGTATAAGAGAGGAATAGAATCCACATGCGATGATAGATAAAATAAGTTTCACACATAAAAGAAATTGACGACGAAAAGTCGTATTATTACAACAACATTAGAAGTAAAATAACGTTGCTGTGGAGTACTCTTGCGGAGACTGCAGTTGTTGCTGAATTTCCTCAAGGTTGCGGTCCCGTGCGACAGTTCTGCGTAAGATGACCATACCAGTTGCAATTTGTGCAATAGCGACAGTTAGCTTTTGGCGGGTGATGATACGTACACGTGAAATACAGGGGATGAGTTCCGTTGTAGGCACATTTCAAGTGAACTGGAGCTGCTTGGAGAGGTTCTGGTTGTGATAGTAGAGTTGTGGAGGAGTCTGGGCTCATGGTCTTTCGTTTACGGCTGGGCTGAGCTTCCTGAGATGATGCGGTGTCGTTGGCGGATCCGTCTGATGATTCGCTGGAGACATCGTCAGAGGAATCTTTAGATAAATCATTGGTAGATTCGTTGGAAGAATCATCAGTAGAATTGATGAAGATTGCTTAATGAGCTTGCTTGACAGGATTCTTGGAGAAAAATTCGTCTAAGACTGGTTTGCTGTTGATTTCAGCGGCTAAGCGGTAGGTTTCTTCGATGGTAGCAGGTCTAGCGACTTCGACAAAATCGCCCACACATTCAGGCAAGCCGCGAATGTACTTCGTGATGGCTTTTTCTGAAGTGTTGACTTGACTTGGGCAGATTATGCTAAGCTGTTTGAACCTTGCGGTGTAGCCAGTATTGTCACCATCGAATTGCTTGATTCCCCAAAATTCGTCTTCTAGTTTCTGGAGTTCGTTGGGAGGGCAGTACTCTTTCTTCATGAGCTCTTTCAGCTCATCCCAAGAGAGAGCGTAAGCTGTGGAGATCCCATATTTGTTGCGTTCGGCTGTCCACCAGTCAAGTGCTCGCGATTGGAATACTTCGGTAGCGCAAGTAGTACGAAAACCATCGGGACACCCACTCTGACGAAGGGTAACGTCGATAGAATCAAACCACTGGAGTAGCTGGGACACACCTCCTTCACCCGTGAACTCCATCGGGTCACAGGATTTGAAGTGTTTGTAGAGGAAAGCAGATTACGTCGCTTCCGTCTTAGAGTCTTCCGGGGTTCGAGAGTTGCTGAGAGAGTGCACTTGAGCAACAATTTGAGGAATGACCTTGGCCACAAGCGAGGCAATCCTCTTCTCGGTGCTTTGTTTGGCTCTTCTCCTAGCTGTTCGTCTCGAGGTAGAGTTGATGGAAGGCATCTAGACAGGGAGATATTTGGAGTGAGATTCGATCATAATGATTTTTGAGTTTGTGATGCGATTGAGCGCGATCAAAACTTGTAGCGTGCAATATAATAGATTTCACATAGGAGCCACATAGGAGACACGAGATTCCTAAGTTCTCACACAATGATTTGCTTATATTTAGATCTAGATAATTGTAGTTTATACTTACCCACATACATATCGGTGTAGAATACGCGAGGACGCGATGAGAGAGAGAGCGAGAGCGTAAGCGAGTAATTAGACATTTGTTTTGTTGCGATCATTCGGTCTTCGTTTTAGATTGCAATGGCTGTGCGAGTTGTGCGTTTTGTAAAACAAGGAGCGAAAATTGATAAATCGAGAAATCGATAAGGCGTAAAATAAACACATAAAGCGTAATTTAGTTCATTAAAGCGTAAAACCAGCGAGTCGTAGGCTTAGCAAAATAATCGGAGTTCCTCGGGTGTTTAGGCGTCGACTGCCCAAGGTAACCTAACTATACCCAACAAGTTCGTGCACGCGCGTTGCCCTAGAAGACTTGTGCTTCCACTGGGATGCAACTCATGGCATTCGTCTTCCTAGTCATCGCGTGGCTTGAGTTATCGTTATAGCCGAGTCCTTGGTGAGAGCTTTTCGGAAACCATTTTAGAGAGTGGAACAATTTATTAAGATACGGGTTTCACCCCTGACTTAACAACTTCATTCCTAATTGTGGTTATGCTCTTCGAATAAATTCGTGAGTTCCACTAGATTTCGAGATGGAGACTTTCGTCGAGATGTGGATATCACTCCTAACTCGATGAAAGGTTCTCGTGCTAGAAAAATGCGCTGAGTGAGCGATCTCATCGAGAGTTCTTGGTTTTCACACCTGGTCTCGACTGGATCACTCGGTTTCATTATGCGAGTATTTTTCGAAAATGCGTGCATTGTGTCAGCCTTAGGAAAGGCTAAGTAGTATTTCAGCCTTAGGAAAGGCTTCTTCGTGTGAAGCTGTAGTACGCGACGTTCACACAAAGTTGTAGTTTTTTTTGGCAATTTCGATCGAGGGTATCAAGTAGGCCCAATACGAACCCTACTGGGTTCGTACGAGTCGGCCTGTTGGTATTTAGACTATAGACTAGGTCAATTTCTAAGACGTCGACCCGGACTAGCTCGAGTCACAAAATTTTACCTAATTCCATATAGTTATGGCTCTGATACAAATCTGTCACACCCCAACCGATGCGAAATCATCAGGGCGCGACACTAGGCGAATCAGATTGCTCAAGAGAATCCATAACAACTAAAGTGCGACAGTATTTAATGCGTTCATTATCCCATACTAACAAACAAGTACAATCACATAAGCTGTCATGAATTTTCATGTTCTCTCAAAAAATACAAATCCGACAACCTAGATTTTTAGGTGTGTTTCTAGACTTCCTAGCTTGATTTGATGTAGACTGTAACTAAACCTGCAACATACGTTAAAATAATGTCAATACAAAAGTATTGGCGAGCATACAAGTTTGATACGTAATAGTATAGTAGATAAAAGCTGCGAATTTCCACATACATAAATGTAATACACGACATATATACTCACAAAACTGATACTACCAGATAAGTCCTCGAGCTTCGATCGCGATTGCTAAACTAGGCCCCGTCGGGCGCAATAGTACTATACTAGTCATGGTGGGACGTCGCGAGTATAAGTCCTAGCACATATGTACCTAGCATCATGTATAACTATACACATTGGTCATTCGCAAGTGATAAATAGTTTAAGCATTTGATGTGATTTGATTTGATAGCAACGTATGTTACACCCAAAAGTGCAAAAGCAAAAAGGGTTCAAGTATACTCACAGTCGGTGCTCAGCAAGCAGCAACCACGACTTGGTTGGATTGAAGGGAGCGCGTCTGAGATTAGCCTGATTTCAGATTGATAGTGTAAGCGTTGAATAGTGCGATAAACAGTGGCGGTGAACCAAGTGTCGGATGGTAATCCGATCGGATGGCAATCCGATTGGATGGCCAGTCGACCGGGTGGCAATCCGTTCGGATGGTCATCCGATCGGATGACCATTCGATTGGATTATCTCCTTGTTTGGTGAAGAGGTGTTTGTGTATGCTGGTTTGCCTTTTGAAGTTTCCGTTGTAGCATTTTGAGAACAGTGAAGTATCTCTACCTTTCAGGTTGGTCGATTGAACGGTCGGTCGATCGGGTGGCAACCCGATTGGGTGGCTGTTCGATCGGACGGTGACCCGATCAGTGAGACACTTTGGTTGATAAGTTCATAGCAGACTGGTCGCGCGATCGGGTGGAAATCCGATCGGGTGACAATCCGTTGGAACTGATGTGTGGTGAGGATTTGTAAAACGTTTAAGTATTGAGGATCCAAAAGTCAGCCGATCGGATGATCGTTCGATCAGACGGCAATCCGATTGGACGAAAATCTGTTCGTTGTTCAGATCCTTGAATGTTTAAAAATTTGTTTAAGTCTTGACCCCAAGTGTAACCCGACCGGATTGCTGGTTGATCGGGTGGCAGTCCGATCGGTCGACAATCTGATCGGACGGTAACCCATCCCGTAATCTTATCGTTTTACATCTTGGCTATTTCGTTAAGTTTTTGCCATTTGATCGACACGTTACGACCACGAGCTAAACAACGGAACTCCACCACGTCCAAGTCATTGGATCGGATGGGAATCACCCCGTCCGATCAGTTAATTGTTCTCGATGGTTATTCGTGTTTAACATGACAAGCCGGTCATCTCGTCGATAGGGACCAGTTCTCTAACCGACACTTCACTATAGGAAGAGTAGAAGGTCTGTACGAGCTCTGTTACTACCGGTTTCGAGTGAAAAGTTAAGAAAGTTTGAAGAAAACTTAGAAACTTAGATTTGACTTAGATTTAGGTGAGATTTGTGTTTATACACCGTGGAATCTATCAGATCTAGACTGTTCTTGATGAGATGAAGTCACACTTCATTGTTCCTAAGAACTCCATGATGACATCAACTTGGAACGGCTCATATCCGAGGATTTAACTGTGAAAAAGTGAGATTTGATGGTGAAAAAGATGAAGGAGTATGTGTAGATCATAGAAGTACAAGATTTGTGGCAGAAACTTACAAGAATTGAGAGAAATCGAGATATAATGGCGAGAAGGCGTCTGGTCGAGCGAGAGCAGTCACATCAACTTTTGTTGATGTGACTAGTGGGGTATTTATAGGCAAAGGAGGAGAAAGGCGGTGCAGTGCATCGGATCGGATGGCTGTCCGATCGGATGGCTATTCGATCGAAGTGCCATTCGATCAAACGCCCCCGGTGAGCTGAGTTTTGGCGTTCCGTTTCGATTGTTAAGCGTTGCGATAGTTTGGTTATACATTCTCATCCACATTTTCATATATTTATTATAATTAGCCACGTTGGGTCGTATATACATATCCATATTTCAAAGTTGCGATACAATAACCGGGTTTCGTTTCGAATATGCGTTACTTTGCGACGCTTCACGGTCATCGAGGAGGGTAGAATAGGTCCTCTCTCAATGTCATCGTGAACGTTAATGTGAGTGATGCGTTGTGCGTTTTGAGTAATGAGTTGCACTGCGACACATCACGGCTATCAAAGAGGGTAGAATTGGTCCTCACTCGACATCTTCGTGGTTGTCAGCAAGTACAATGTGATGTGATAGCGATAAAATAGGCGATAATATGCGAAAATATTGCGATATATCGATGTGTGCGATATAGTTACATTATGATCCGAATCTCTGGTGCTAGGCGTAACGAGTATAACGAGTAGTAACAACGCACGAACATGCGGGTTGTTACAGTTGCCTCATAGTTGATGTTTATATTTAGTTTTGTTTAGTTTATTGGTTTGTAATAAAAATCGAATTTTCATCACCTTAGCCACTTTAAATATCCTACTTCCTACCCTTAGCCTAGCCCCTTACAACCCTTACAAAGACCTTTTGACTTGTGCTTAGTATTTGTGTTCAGTGGTGGAGAATGATTGAGTTGCAAGCCTATGCGGGTACGTGTTCTAATTGGTTTTGAGCGATTAATTGATTGAAGTGCTAATACATTGTACACATTAGCCAAATTATAAGCCGAGTGGAGAGAACATTGTGAGGGATGTGCTTGACTTGTTAGTTTTACGGGCGGGTTAATCTTAGATAACCATTGTATATGTGAATGCTCACTTTACCGTTAAATATGTTGGAAGTTGTAAAAGGTTTGAACATTTGTATGACATTAGACCTTAACCTTAGTCTCAGGAATTGGGAGTGTGTTCGTTGTTTGACCTTTGTGAAAGTGAAAAACAGATTTGCTTGAGGGCAAGCAAAAGACAAGTGTGGGGATGTGATACGTGGTTGAAAACCTGTGTTCGTAATCGTGTAACTTTATGTTTTTACATGAGTTTTAATCTTGAATAGCCTACTTTTAATTAGATTTGTGTTTTTGCAGGTTTAATGAAGTTTAAAGAGCTTTTCGGGAGCTTTACAAGACACCAGGTCAAAAACCGGACAACCGGGATGCGTTGCGGATCAACCGGGAGCACAAGAAGTGAAAATTGGAGAAACGGATATGGAGAGCCCATCGCCGACGGGTCCCAGGCCATCGGCGACGCCCTCTAAAATTTCCTGTCAGTCAAACAAGCTCGTAACCAGCAAGATAGGCTGTCGGCCATGTTTTAGTTATTCGGAACCCGTCGGCGACGGGGTCAGGCCCGTCGGCAACGGGCAGTGTTTTTTTGTGACGCGAATTTTGGATCTTTTTGGGTTAAGGAACGATTTCAATTGGTTTGGGTGGCATTAACTCAGGAGTTACACATCCTTTTGAGTTTGAACTTGGATCTTGGAGCCTAACTCACCTACCATTCATCTCTAATCCATCTTTTATCACACACACAATCAGAATCAAGAAGGAACATCATCATCCAAAATCAACCATCTACAAACCCTAATCCTTCCACCATCATTCTTTCCACCATCATCATTCACCAAAGCCCTAATCATCCACCATTCCTCCATCATTCAAGCTTCAAGACGATCCACATCATGTTTCAAGCATTCGGTGATTAAGTTTCTTCAACCATGAGCGGCTAATCACCTTGGTTTCACCCCGGTGTAGGTAGTTGTTTAATTTAGGGTTTCAAATTGTTCTTGATTCAACTTTGTGACAACTTGTATTGATTTTTGAAACCATTGACAATAGTTTACATTTGTTTCGTATTCGTAAATTGCCGAAAGATTATAAAGTTATGACTTTGCGAAATGGTTATGTGTAGTTATGCGTTGTCTTGGTTAGGTTTTACTTGTGTTGATAACAAAGTGCATTCTTGTCCATTTTTCGAAACGTTGATAGTTATTGGCACCTAAGTCACGGTACACTAAATCCGCTAATCGTATACAATTGATTTGAATCTAAAACTTGTAGGAACCCTATGTTGGCAATTACCGAAACCTGGTGTTAGTCCTCTTTATAATTATTTTCTAGTAATCAAATTTTCTTGCAATCGTTAAATATTAGTTGTTAATCAATTGAACCAATTCTGTTAGTTTAAATTCACATCTTTCAACAAAACAAAAATACAAAAATATCACAGCAAGCTTCATAATTTGTGACAATTTTTGATAATTCAATCGATCCACTCGCAAACCACATACTCTTCGTGGTTCGACCCCTTGCTACCACTAGCTATTTGTTAAGGGTAAATAGGGCTTATAAATATTATATTTGTTGGTGCATAAATGTCTGTTAACTTCGTCTTGTATCGAGTCATGTGTCTAGATAGGATAAACCAGTGCTCAGAAGTCAGGAAATAGGGTTTGTATGTAGATAGGCCATTTTGCATGAAATGGAGGATTGACCATTTCGTATGAAATGAAGGTTAATCCATTTCGCACGAAATGATATTGCCATTTCGCACGAAATGACCATTTCGTGTGAACCAATTCATACGAAATGGAGGGCCTATAAATACCTGAGCATTGGTTGTCATTTGTATCAATCCGGATTTCAGAGCCGAGGTGCTGCCAAATTGTCAACTGATCTGTATTGCTTTGAAATCAATAAAAACAAGACAATTAAGGAGAATCAAGCTGTAATTAAGTTCGTATCATTGATTCCGCCTTTGATATGGATTAAAACTCTTCTGATTGACTCATTCAGGTCGTACAACGATCCAACAAGTGGTATCAGAGCTCATGAGGAAGAGTTCATACCGATTCAGCTTGTTTCACCGGAATTTTAGACTTCTACTCATTCTTCTTCACAATTTTCAAAATTAATCAGGATTTAACGGTTAAAATGGCTTGAATTTCACATATATCATGTAAAACACAGTTTTAACAAATCCTTGAAAGAATTGGACTTAAAATCGACCTAAAACCAGATCAATTTGACAAAAATGTGGCCGATTGGGTGATGTCATCTTCATTTCGCACGGAATAGACGCTGAGAACTTCATTTCTCACGGAATATTGGACATAGCTGACTTCATTTCATACGAATTGCCTCATTTCGTACCAAAGTACCATTTGGCTTGAAAGATCATCAGTTCATATGAAATGAACTTCCATTCCGTTTGAAAGTGTCCATTTCGTATCAAAGTTGCCATTTCAATTGAGGGACTTATCCATTTTGCATGAATTGGATTTAGGTGGACCATTTCGTTTGAAAGTTACCATTTCGTGTGAAAGTTACTTCCATTTCGCTTGAAGTCCATTCCGCTTGAAGCTGTTCATTTCGCTTGAAACCTGCCAGCTCGTGTGAAATCCATTTCGCTTGGAATCCATTTCGTTTGATAGTTCACCATTTCACTTGGAAAGTCATTTCCAGTTTTAATCACAAAACTTGTCTAAGTGTTTGTTAATTGTTTCAGGTACTTAAAGATGGGTGATGATTTTCTGAATCCGTTTAGTGATGTTTTTGCCTATACCAGTAGTTCAGGAGATGACACAACAAGCCACACAAATGAAAATGCACCAAACCCGAGTCAGAAGAAAACCATTGCTGATTCTTTGAGTGTTGATAATGCCTACGGCACCTACAACAAACCACCCAAGCTAATGGCCATAGAGGATTACAACAGATGGGCAAGTAGATTTGAGGAATGGCTACATGCATTTGCTTATCAAAGTTGGAAGAGTATGAAAAGTGGTTTTAACATCGGAAGAACTGACTATGAAAATTTAACTGATACTCCACAAGAGAATTTCATTTCAGAACAGAAATGCATCGCTTTACTTCATCAATCAGTGAGAGATGATATTATATCATTAATTGAATACAAAGATTCCAGAGATCTATGGGAGAAATTAAAGATGAAGTGTGTGGGTGGTGCTGAAATTGTTAAAAATAAGAAAAACTGTTGAGAAAAGAATTCGATCTGTTTGGGTGTTTGAAAAATGAGTCTGTGTCAAAGATGATAGAAATATTTGGTCACTTAAAGCTAGAACTTGCAAGATATGAAATTGTGTATACTCAGGAAGAATTGGTTGATAAATTGTTTGACTCACTGCCGGATGAGAAAGATTGGCAGTATTTTGCTTTAATGCTGAAGAACACAGTGAAATCTACTGATCTGACAGTTGATTTACTAATCGAAAGGTTAGAGAGTCATGAATTGGAGATCAGGAAAACGAACAAAGTCAACAATTCTTCTTATCAGCAAAATGTTGATTTGTATTATCGAGGAAGTATGATTCCTAAAAATGTGTCCCCGAAGACTGCTTTCTCAGCAGAAAATTCAAACAAGTCAAATCAAGAAAATCTAAGCAGTGGTTATCATGGAGGATCATCGTTAACTGCTCCAAGACAACAATCACAGTCTGTACCGAAAAACATGTTCAAGTGCAATATTGTTGTAGACCTCAGTAATGCACAAAACTTCAGCGAAGAAGCAGCCAAGCAACAAATGGTGTTTTTGGCATCCATCTTAGAATCTTATGAGAGCCTTATTGCTGGAAAGATAGGAAACACCAACCTCACCAAGGAAGATTATGATTAAATCGACCCCGAAGAGTTGGAGTTGATTGATATCAGATGGTGTATGGCGAGTGCGGTCAGAAGGGATCAAAGATTCATGGAGATAACAGGCAGACACTCCATTGGCGGACCTTCAACAAGGCTAGGTTTTGATAAATCGAAGGTTACATGCTTTAAATGCAAGCAAAAGGGGCATTTTAAACGAGAATGTCAAAATGCAGCTGCTGATGAAATGGCTAATCCATTCCGTGAGGATTATTACAAAAGGGCCATCTATCATCAAAACAAAGCAGAATCTCCCAGAATGAAGCAATTAGAAGATGCTCCCAAATAAAAGTCGAGAGCATTAGCCGTTATCCATGATGATGAGGGATTCGATTGGAGTGATGTGTTACCGGAAGAAGATGCAGTGGGTTATGGCTTCATGGCAAAAATCGTTCCTTTCAAAGATACCCGAACAGAGGAAGTAAAATATGTCAACAGGAAGATGTTAGCTTTAACAATGAAAGACAAACATTATCGTGCATGGAAAGAAGCAAAAAGTGCAAAGAGATGGGATGCTGACAGAGAATGTTATTTGGATCCTAAGGGGAATATACTTGTGGAACCATCAACACTTCTTGTTGAGACTCTGATTGAGCAAATAGCAGAAGAGGAAGAAGAAAGACAGAGAATGTGGTGGGGAAGTGATGAAGAAGAGAAAGAAAAAGAGCTACAGTCGAAAAAGGTCAATGATGGGATAATCGACACAAAGAAAGAGTTCACAGCAGAAAATTTGAACAAAATGGCTGATAAAATTCTTGCAGTGAAAGAGTTAGAGGTAGAGTCTAAGTCCAGAACTGAGTCAAAGAGCAAGGTCAGTTCTAATGATTCAACAAATGAGTCAGGTAAGATTGATAAAGCCAAAAGTGAAAGTGACTGCAAAAATTGCATGAAAGACTGTAAGGTTTGTAGTACACTAGCTTACCTCAATGGTAAAAAGACTGAAGAACTGATGGAAAGAGTCAGAGAAGTTGAAAACCAGATCTTAAGTCATGACAAGTTATTAAAGGCTTCAAATGATCGTATAAAATAATTAATTGATAAACTTGAAAAAGATAAAATTGACGTAGAACGAATCAGGAAAGAAAATGAAAAATTAATTCATGAAAACCGTAAACTTTCAGAAAATTATGAGAAGCTAAAAAGAACGACAAAAGATTCTGATGAAAGAAACGATAAAACAGTCAAAGAAAATTTTCAACTGACAGGAGTACTTCAGTCAAAAGAGAAGCAAATCAACCAACAGCTGGATGAGATTGCTAATCTGAAGCTTCAGTTTCAGGAAGCTAAGATTGAGAATGAATGCATCAATTTGAAACTCAACAGTTACAACTCCGCAAGTTTTGTTCTTCAACATATCGTTCCTAAACCAATTGGGAAGAACAAAGCTGGCGAAGATGTTTACTCGGATGGAACTGGGGTAGGGTATCATCAGGTTCCACCGCCAGTATTTAATAATTTTTCTAAGAAAAAGTCCGGGTGGGTTAATGATGAAGAAATAAGTGAGGTTAAACTTCCAGAATCAATCGACGTCACATTCACTTCATCATCTGATGAAGACAGTGTCCACTCAGAAGTTGTTAAAAGTATGGTTGAAAATGTTTTGAAATCTGAAAGTGACACAACTGAGGATGAAGAATGTTTTCTGGACAAATATATTCCGAAATCAACATTCAAAAACAACTTAAGTGAAGAACCTAATCTTGTGATGTACAAGATGTCAGGATCAGATAAGTTGTATTCGGATCTTGAATTTCCTTTGGAGAATGTGAATGTTGACAAATTGAAAAATGTGTTCAAGTTGGTCGAAATTGATGTGTCTGAAATTGAAGTTTGAAACGTTCCAAACGATAATTAAACTTTGAAAAAGATAAGGCTTACTACAAAAAACCTGCTGTTCTACCACGATTTTCTAATAACAATCAAAACAAATGGTCGGGTGGATATCAGGGTGGTAAGAATTATCAAAGAAGGAATGTTCAAAACAAAAAGTTTGTTGATAAAAAGATATTTGTGAAAAGTTCAAGTTCAAGCTCACTTTCCGAGCAAGAATCTGAAATTTTTTCAAAATCTAATGAAGAGTTCTTTGAAAAGAAGGCTTCACAGCCTCAGACTGAAGGCAAAAGTCGGGAAGTTGATACCCGTACATGCTTCAAGTGCAACAATGTTGGACACATTGCATGAAAGTGCACCAACTTAAAGCCTAAGTCTGAAGTTGTTGAGAGTCCGAAAAAGAAAGTTGATGCAAAAGGCAAAGCTCCAATGGTTGTTGAGAAGAAAGTTTTGAAAAATGAAAACACAAAATTCAAAAATGAACCTGTAAAGAATGTGGTAACTAAAAAGGATAAGTTTTACAAGCGGGTTGCATCATCTCAACAAGCATGGAAGCCAAAATCTATTGAAAAGAAAGCAAGTTCTCCAAAACCAAAGGTTTCAGAGTATTTAAAACAATCGTCTTCTACCACACCGGTAAAGATGAATGTTCCTTTGGATTACTATGAGAAATTTGAAAAACAAACATCAAATTCTGAGAAGAAGGATGTTATGAAGAAAGACCAATCATCTGGTCAACCTCATAAAAATGATTTCTTTTTATACAAAGAGGTTGAGATTGGGTCTGAAGAGAGTTTAAAGATGAATGAAAAGAATTTTCTGCCACTTTATACTTCAAAAACTTACCTCAATGTCAAGCTACCTGAGTCAAAAGAGGCTTGGGTGGCATCAAAATCTAACTAAGTGATTGTGATATGTGCAGGAGCTTCCAAGATCCGTTTCACGTTGGATTATGGATAGTGGAGCTTCTCGGCACATGACGGGGAAGAAAACCCAACTGTACGATGTTCGAGGGTTTAATGGAGGATATGTGGGATTTGCAGGTAACCAAGTGGTCGAATAGTTGGTGAAGGAACTCTATCTAATGGTATTGTCATGTTTGAAAGAGTAAACTACATCGCCGAGCTTAAAAACAATCTTCTGAGCATCCCTCAGATCTGTGATCGCATGTATACAACGCACTTTACAGATAAGGAATGTTTGATTTTGAAACCAGGGTTTGTTGTTCCCGAAGAGTGGGTTATCATGAGAGCACCAAGAGTCAATGATCTGTACGTGTTGGATATGAGCGGAGCCACTACTACCACGGGTTAGGCTCACTGCTTCATATCAAGAGCCACTGAAAAGGAGTCACAATTATGGCATAGAAAGATGGGCCATATTCACTTGTGAAAAATGAACTACTTGGTACACAATGAATTAGTAAACGGTGTTCATGTGAAAGGTTTCCATCTGGAAGGGGAGTGCATTAGTTGCATCAAAGGAAAGCAAAAGAAGAAATCACATCCTCAAAAGAAAGTTAACTCAGTCTCGAGACCGTTAGAGAGACTTCATATGGATCTTTTTGGTCCGGTGAATGTCAAAAGCATAACTGGTGATCTCTACTGTCTTGTAGTAACTGACGATTACTCGAGATTTTCGTGGGTATCATTTCTGAAGACAAAGGATGAGACATTCGAAAGTTTGATGGCGCTGTTCAGAAAAATTGAAAACTTGTACCAAACTCGAATCAGAAGAACCAGGAGTGACAACGGTACAGAGTTTAAGAATAACAAAATGGAAGAGTATTGTGATGAGAGAGGTATATTGCAAGAATTTATTGCTCCGTAAACTCCACAACAAAATGGAGTAGCAGAAAGAAAGAACATGATGCTAATCGAAACGGCCAGGATGATGCTTGCTGATTCGAAATTACCAGTCAAGTTTTGGGCAGAAGCAGTGTCAGCCGCTTGCTATACACTCAATCGGGTTCTTACTGTGAAGAAATTCAACAAAACGTGTTTTGAGCTGATCAACAATCACAAACCGAACCTGAAGTATCTGGAACCGTTTGGGTCTCCCTGCACTGTTCTAGAGCCTTTTGGAAAATTTGGTCCAAAGAGCATCGAAGGAACATTCGTTGGTTACTCAAGTCCACTAAAACGAGTCTTTGTTCCAAGCTTAAAGCGGATTGTTGAAGCACATAATGTTGAATGCCAAGGTTACACAATGCCACCTCAGAATCCCGGTGACTCATGGCGTTTTAATTACGATACTCTGTGGGATTCATTCAACATGGAGGAAGAACCAGAGTTCTTTGATGAGTTGGATATTCTAAGAGAATATGAGTCATCACAAGAAAGATTTCCAGCTGAGTCTTCTAGGCGTCAATGGCAAACTTCCAATGACAATGAAGCTGGTCCAAGCAATGCTGGAGAACATAATGATATTCAACAATCTTCAGAACATGAACATGTTCCTAACAATCAGACGGCGGTCAACGATAATCTAGAATCTGATGATAGGACAATATTCGATCGTGGTGATTCAGATTCTGAGGGGGAGCAAATCCAGATTTCAAGTCAAATAATTCCAGTCAGTGAACAAGGTACAAATCAGAATGTCACAAATTTGGAAGGCGAGGTAGATGTTCCAGACGAGGTGATGCCGAGAACTCTTTCGTACCATCCAGAGGAGCTGATTATTGGAGAATTACAATCAGGCGTCCGCACAAGACGACAAATTGACCAAGGCCTTACTTGTTTTTATTCTACAGTTGCTTCGTTACAAACTGAGTTTTCACTTAGTTGTTTTATTTTGCAGATTGAGCCGAGAACTTATAAAGAAGCACTAACTGAAGATTTTTGGGTCAACGCAATGCAAGAGGAGCTAAGTCAGTTTGAGAAGTTGGGAGTGTGGAAATTGGTAGACTTTCCTGATGGTTACAGGAAGATAAACACCAAGTGGGTGTTTAAGTGCAAAAGAGACGACCGAGGGGTTATTATTCGCAACAAAGCTCGACTCGTAGTCCAAGGATTTAGTCAGCAGGAGGGTATAGATTTCACCGAAGTATATGCTCCCGTTGCTAGACTTGAAGCGATTAGAATCTTCCTAGCATTTGCATCTTGGAAAGGATTTAAAGTTTTTCAGCTAGATGTTAAATCGGCTTTTCTCTACGGGAAGGTAAAAGAAGAGGTATATGTCGGACAGCCACCGGGCTTCACCGACCCAATCCACAAAGATAAGGTCTATTTACTGGATAAAGCGCTGTATGGTTTACATCAGACCCCAAGAGCCTGGTACGAGACATTGTCTCAATACCTGCTTGCCAACAGCTTCATCCGTGGAAAAGTGGATGCCACTCTCTTCACCAAAGAAGTCGACGGACATCTTCTGATAGTTCAGATATACGTGGAAGACATCATATTTGGGTCAACAAATGAAGATCTGTGCAAAGAGTTTGAAAAAGTTATGAAGCAAAAATTTGAAATGTCATCAATGGGTGAGATGAAATTCTTCTTGGGGCTTCAAGTTGATCAACTGCCCGAGGGAATATTCATACATCAGACGAAGTATGTTCATGAGATCTTAGAGAAATTTGGGATGTCCGGGACTACTCCAGCTTCCACCCCGTTAGCGACGAACCATGGGATAAACCCTGATCTCATCGGAGAGAAGGTAGATGAAACGATGTATCGTTCCATGATCGGATCGCTGATGTACTTGACAGCTTCAAGACCCGATATCATGTATCCAACCTGCCTCGCAGCACGGTTTTAATCAAGCCCCAGAGCTTCGCATTTGGTGATTGTGAAATGGATATTGCGCTACCTGAAAGGAACTCCATCATTGGGGATGTGGTATCCAAAAGATGGCGACTTTACGCTTGAAGGGTATTCTGATTTCGACTTCGGATGCTGCAAAGTTAACGCTAAATCAACAACTGCGGGATGTCAGTTTTTCGGACCACGATTGGTCACCTGGCAATGTAAGAAGCAGACCTCTGTTTCCTTATCCACATGTGAAGCTGAGTATGTATCTGCTAGCAGTTGCTGTTCTCAGATCTTGTGGATCCAGCAACAGATGCGAGACTACGGTTTGCAATTTCTTAACACCCCTATCTTTGTTGATAATGAGGCAGCTATAAACATAACAAAATGAAACACCCCTATCTTTGTTGATAATGAGGCAACTATAAACGCTAAAACGAAACATATTGAAATTCGTCATCACTTCATTCGAGATTGTTTCGAGAAGAAGTTGATATGAATTGAGAAAATCCGGACTGACGAACAAAAATCTGATTTACATACCAAAGCGTTTGATAAAACTCGTTTTAAATATCTTTTAAAAACTGAATGGTATGAAGCTTTTATCGGTGTCTGATGGGATTCTTGGCATAGATGAAGGTACCACTGTAGATGATGTTGAAAAGCAATCTGCAATGGTTTGTCGATTTTTACTAGTTTTGGTATTTAGGGGGAGGTAGTTATAATTCCAGAAAATACAAAAACAATAAAAAATCCAAAAACCCAAAAACATGAAATATTTCAAAAATACAAAAACAATAGAAAACTGAAAAAGAGCTTGTGTAAAAAGGGAAAATGATAGTACATCAGCTAGACAGTTTCGGTACGCTAAAGAAATGTAAAGTTTTAAAGTGTTAAGCAGTCTCGCTGATGATATGCCGGTAGGTTTTTACACACTTAGTAAGTTTATTCGGGATATAAACCTAAATCATCACTTGGTTATTTCGTGAGGAACATCTCTTGGATATATAGGTAACCCCTGAAATCTTGTTTGAAAGGCTCTATTTCTGATATACTAGGTCTTTGTACGTGATGATATCTTGGGTATTATACCAGGACTTCTGATTTTACGGAAGCAATAGCCTAGTCCTCGTATAATGCTCTGCACTGCTTTATTCTTAAAGTTCACCCTCAGCATAAAAAATGATGAAACATTGAAAAATGCTAATCATGTGCTGTTGTAAAGAAGATCCCCAAAGGGGACCCACCTAAAGACGAGCCATCATCTCTCTGTACGAACGGAAGTTCTAGCCTGAGCTCTCATGGTCTCGTATTTATCCTTTACAGATATCATTAGTGTGCACTCACCTAATATAGTAGTCTGGATACGGGAGTATATTCTGAGATGGTACACGCGTATAAGTTAAGATCTTAAAACACTAAATTCGTATCCTGAACAGATTGAAATTTGTGTGAAAATTTAAAATGGATCAGTATATCGACAATCTAAGTGAATTGTTTAATTCTAAGTATGAAATTAAAGCTTAACGGTACTTGTAACTTGTCGATAGCGGATATGATTCCTTAACACGCTCACCAAAAATATGTTTGTAAATAGTTTACATTTACTGTATTTCATTCCTGTTTAACATTCAAAACCCAAAAAGATTTTATAGATTTCTAGTCTAGAAACTTTATTAAAATCCAAAAAGATTTTTCATTTCTGCTTTATTTTTGTCGACAAACCAAAGTGGAAAGCTGATCTTCAGATTCATAGTTTGAAGCAGATGCAAGAAGTTTCTGAGCTGGAAAATGAGTTGGGAGCTTATTATGTTAAATCTGTGAAATTGAAAAGTCAAAACAAGTTCATTAAGTTGAAACTTGTAATTTTTAGAATAATGTTTTGAAAAAATGTTGAACAAAAATCAGTTTTGTTTTGTCTCAGGTCAACCAAGATCATTAAGTTGGACTTGGTAGGCAAATTAAGTACCCAGAGTCATTAATTTGGATCTGGATACTTAAGTGGATTATTAGAAATTGATAAAAAAACAACAAAAGACGTCAAAAAAATGAATAGATTATAATGTCAGATTTCTGAGAAGCATGAAACAGTTTTGAACCTGTGAAAGTAGCAAAGAAAGATCCCCATGGCTAAGTATGAACAAAGTTTGAGCCAGAATACGATTCAAGAACGACTGCGATCCCAGCTTGTTGAGAGGGGGAGTCTAAAGATGTAATCTGGATCAACATTCAAGGGGGAGTTTGAAGATTGTAAAAGTCGAGTTCGAGTGCTAGCTGCTGATGCTGTTAAATTTAAAGATTCAAGAGATCTGATCAAGAGAATTAGAAGAAAAAGAGATTGAAGGATGCTTACAGTGTCAAACAGTTTGGAAAAGGAGAAAAGACTGATCAAGACTAAAGACTCGATGCCGAAGACTTCGTCAACATCCAAGGGGCAGTCTGTTGGTGCCTAAATGTCTGTTAACTTCGTCTTGTATCGAGTCATGTGTCTAGATAGGATAAACCAATGCTCAGAAGTCAGGAAATTAGGGTTTGTATGTAGATAGGCCATTTCGCACGAAATGGAGGATTGACCATTTCGTACGAAATGAAGGTTAATCCATTTCGCACGAAATGATATTGCCATTTCGCACGAAATGACCATTTCGTGTGAACCAATTCCTACGAAATGGAGGGCCTAAAAATACCTGAGCATTGGTTGTCATTTGTATCGATCCGGATTTCAGAGCCGAGGTGCTGCCAAATTTTCAACTGATCTGTATTGCTTTAAAATCAATAAAAACAAGATAATTAAGGAGAATCAAGCTGTAATCAAGTTCGTATTATTGATTCCGCCTTTGATATGGATTAAAACTCTTCTGATCGACTCATTCAGGTCGTACAACGATCCAACAATCTTTGACCGGAGCGCGACATTCCGATCACCCCGATGTTTCTGCCGTCGGTTGGAGTGTGACAGATTGGTATCAGAGCCATAACTATAGGGAATTAGAAAAAGTAGGAATACTTTGCCTAGTCTATAGTTCTAGGAATCTTGGCTCTTATCTGTTGTTTAAGACTTATGCATTCTACCGTATCTGCTTCCTAGCATCATATTTTCCTATTAAACGTACATGCCTTTCCTAAGGCTGACACAATATACACTTGGATACTTTGAAAACGCTGCTATGCGGTGTTTGTAATTTTGCACGAAGTTTACCCTCAAGTCAGGAGTGACATATGAACCTTGATGGGAAATATCCACAGTATATTCTAGTAGGCCTTATCTGTTGATAAATGCCGACGCTATTAGGGTACGATGTTGTCAAGATAGAGGTGAAACTCATACCTTGATGACTAGTCCCACTCTTTGATTTTTATGTCTCGCCAAAGTCTCGAAATTCCCAATCAATTAGGAACATGAAATGACCAAAAGGACGAATATCATAGGCCTAACATCGATGACGTATTTTGTGACAACTCGTAATTTAGAACCCTTCATTGTATTTTGATGTATCACGCTTGAACGTTATGTGACTATTTGACATGTTGGTTTAATGAATGTTATAAGAGTATGTTATGATATTGTGATATGTGAATGTATGTGATTCGAACCGCACAACTTTAATCCGATTACACTAGCCCATTCGGGCCACACTTTGGGTTCGGCCCACTCCCTTCACACGCATAACCTCATGAGGAGGTCAACACTTCTCATTTGTTACGAATTTCATATCACACACAAACCCTACTCTCTTTCTCTCCTCTCAAACTCGACGGCAGCCACATCCTATCTTTCTCGAAGCTTTATCGTTCGGATCACCCTCATCCATCTCTAATCGGTTAGTGTTTCTTGATATATGTTTGTATTCGGTTGATGATGTATTGTTATGTTGGTATGAATGATATATGATTGATCATGAATGAAGTATAATCGGCCATATGTGTGTTTAGATCCGAATGGTTTGGTTAGGTTAGTATGAATTGGATTTGTTGATGTTGAATGAAAACTGAATGCTTGATAATCGGCTGTGATAGGTTTACTTTAGGATGATTTATGGTGTTGTCATAATAGGATGTATGCTAGTAATCAAGAATATGAATCATGTTAATATGTTAAGTGTTATGATTATTGTTTATGATTTGATTTTGGTTTAGGGTTCATGAGAATTAATGTTAAAACCCTTGTTTGATCGATTTATGTGAATGAATGGAAACTGTTAGTTGTTGATTGATTAGCTACATAAATGGAAACAATATAACTGATTGCCATGATTTCGGATATTAAACAACCAATCGCACAAGTTTGTCGGTCGCACAAGATCAAGTCACACAAGACTTGATCTGATCGCACAAGCTCCGAATCGCACAAGACCTGGTGGATCGCACAAGGCCTTGGGCCACACACACAGACACTTAGGCTATTGGGCCTCAAAACCCAAGTTCAGTCGCACATGATGTCCCAAGTCGCACAAATTAACCGGATCGCACAAGGACAACTCAGTCGCACAAGTAATTTGAGTCGCACAAGATTGTTTATCTGTTTATTATATTGGGCCGTATGTATATCTGTTGGGCCGTAGACTGTTGGGCTGGGTAACCAAACTGATCGCACAAGACTATATGGGTCGCACAAGTTAAATGTTGATTAGTTTATTGGGCCGTACAAGTTGTTGGGCTTATTTATAGGTTGGGCCGGCTATTCATATTGGGCTTTGTTATTTACTTGTCTGATATCGTTTACGTGTATGTCGTGAGTACCATGTGTTCGTAACTTGCTATCTCTGTGTAATCATACGTGCACTATTTGAACCTAGACCTGACTTGTATGGTAACCATGTTAGGACGTGGTTGACCCCTAGCTGCTTAATTGACCTTTCGTTTATCTGCCGAGCTAATATAAGGTGAGTTCGCACTTTCTATAAAGCATGGGATTCCCAGGGGTTGGGAATGGGGTTAAGGAATATGGATTCCTCGTCCTTCTTGGGTAGGACAGTACGGGTTCAGGAATATAATTCCTCGTCCTCATGGACAGTTAACTTTCACTAGACCAAAACTCTATCACGAAGTCCCTCCTTTTTATATCGACTTAATCGCCGGGCCAATGGCGAGCGGGTCATTAGTTAGATAGCTCTATTTAGGTTTGACAAGCCTCACACCGTGCCGCAGAGGATGGACGTGAACTAATGGATCTGGGCACGTCAATGATGATAGACATTGACAGTTCAGGGCACATAAACATGACTACAGTCAGCAGTCGATATGGTAACGAGTCTAGTAGTATATACATGGGGTAGCCCCCACGGCCAATGAGCCAGATAATTGAACATGGGGTAGCCCCCACGGCTGGATTTCCAGAGTAATTGGGATAAACAAATCACGTTTTCAACTATGGGGTAACCCCCACGGTACGATGCCAGTTAAAGGAAAACTGTTTTTGAAAACAACTTAAAACAAACACCCAACTATGAACTCGCTCAACATTATTGTTGACTCGTTACTACATGCTTTGCAGGTCATTAGGTTATCAGGAGCTTGCATGGGGAAGAGTCGTTGTGGAGCATGGACATTGAGTGTTCATGATGAACTTAAACATTATTAACTTATACTTTGGTTTTTGACATTATGTTTCCGCTTGCAACTTAAACTATGTTTTGTTTGGACACCAATTGTATTGTGTTGGATTTTACTATTACTTACATGCTTGTTCAATATGATTGGTGGCTTGATCCTGGCCAGTCACGCCTTCAAGTGGTGATACTCCGCAGGTGGATTTTGGGGGTGTGACAGATTGGTATCAGAGCCGTTGGTTATAGTGAACTTGGTTTTAATAGGGGAAAAGTTTTTGTTAAAACCAGACTATAACCTGTACAG
The DNA here is from genome assembly GCA_030545235.1 of Helianthus tuberosus. Taxonomy (NCBI): domain Eukaryota; kingdom Viridiplantae; phylum Streptophyta; class Magnoliopsida; order Asterales; family Asteraceae; genus Helianthus; species Helianthus tuberosus. The sequence goes on from CM060420.1 coordinate 64,616,299, forward strand.
TGCTCAACGATCCACAACGACGCTTCACTCCACGTGCAAAACTCGACATTCTAGGTGATATGTTTTATGTTTACATTGCCTACTTGCTAGATTACATAGAACTTTGCTTATGGTATGCTTAGATTAACGTAGCAACTATAGTTCGAAAACACTTGCGTACTTACTCCCTTCTGTCATCGCACTTTCGCGAACCCCTCTCACTCATGTTTCTCTCGATGTGAAGATCATGTCTGGACGCGTTAACATGACTCAAGCCCAGTTGACGGCTCTGATTAACCAACAAGTTGCTGCGGCACTTGCAGCCGCACAAGCAGGAGGTATATCCTGCAGTCTAAACTCGCTCTAGGATCTTTAGGTCCTACTCTCATAAACCAACACACGTGCTTAACCTTGTCCCTTCTTACACCCACGATAGGTCAACATGCTCAGCCACCTGTGTGCACCTTCAAAACTTTTATGGACTGCCGACCTACTACTTTCAGCGGCACTGAAGGAGCTGTAGGCCTCCTCCACTGGTTTGAGAAGCTCGAATCTATCTTTGAGATGTGTGAATGCCCTGAGGCTCGCAGGGTGAAATATGCTACTGGTACTCTTGAGGGTATAGCGCTCACGTGGTGGAACGCTCAGGTCCAAATGCTGGGGTTGGTTGCTGCTAACGCCACCCCCTGGAACGAGTTTAAGGAATTAATCAAAGAAGAATACTGCAGTCATGACGACATTTATAAGCTGGAGGTAGAGTTTTACAACTTGAAGATGACGGGGTCAGAAATTGAAGCGTACATTAAAAAATCGAATGAGCTAGCTATTCTGTGTCCTACTATGGTGGATCCTCCCATCAAACGCATCGAACTATACCTTAAGGCTTAGTGCCAGAGATTCAAAGTCATGTAACCTCAACAAATCTTGGCAACATTCAACAGATCATCAAGTTGGCTCATCGACTCACGGATCAGGCGGTGGAGCAGAACAGGTTACCTAAGCGCATTAGTGCTACTGCTTCTGATACTCCCAGCGACAACAAGCGTAAGTGGGATGGAACTTCGAGCAAAGGGTCAACTTCTGTTCAGTCTCAGTCTCAGCAGAGAAGGACTGACGACTACAAGAGCCCTAGTCAGCAATCATCTGGTAGTCAAAGTCAAGGTGGGTACAAGGGAAATCACCCTAAATGCAATCGCTGCAACCTACACCACAGCGGGCCATGCACCAGGAGTAACTGTCATCGGTGCAACAAGCCAGGCCACGCGAAAAAGGATTGTATAAGTTTATACCCTGCAAGCCAGAATCGTCAGCAACAACAAGCCCCACAAAATCAACGCCAACAGCAGCAGCAGTAAGGCAACAACAAAGGGTGCTTTCAGTGTGGAGCCGAAGGCCACTTCAAGAGAGATTGTCCCCAACTGAACCGGAACCAGAACAATAACAACAATAATAACAACCAGGGGAATGGAAACAACGGGGGTAACAACGGTAATGGTGCAAGAGGTCGTGTATTCGTTATTGGCCAGGGTGAAGCGAGGAATGATCCCAATGTTGTGACGGGTAAGTTCCTTCTCGACGACTTTTATGTTACTGTTTTGTTTGATTCGGGTGCCGATACTAGCTATGTGTCCTTAAAAGTTAGTCAAATGCTTAAGCGTACCCCGACACTCTTGAACACCAAGCACACTGTAGAGTTAGCTAATGGTAAAAGTTTAGAGGTCACCCACATAGTCAAGGGTTGTAATCTTGTTCTTGCTGGTCACACATTCTCTATCGACCTCCTTCCTATCGTTTTGGGTAGTTTTGACGTTGTCATTGGGATGGATTGGTTATCCCAACATCAAGCAGAAATTCTTTGAAACGAGAAGATTGTTCGTATTCCTCGCTCAGGTGGTGAACCTCTCATGATTCGTGGTGACAAGAGTGGTGCTGTGGTGAGCATCATCTCTTTCCTTAAGGAGCAAAAGTGTTTGCGAAAGGGCCACACAGCTATTTTAGCTCTCGTTACTGACACCTCAAAGAAAGAGAAGAAGATAGAAGATTTTCCTATTGTACGTGACTTCCCTGAGGTATTCCCTGAGGAATTACCTGGTCTTCCGCCTCAGCGCCAGGTCGAATTTCAAATCGAGCTAACTCCTGGAGCAGCGCCCATAGCTCGAGCACCTTATCGTTTAGCCCCATCAGAACTAGAAGAGCTGTCTACGTAACTACAAGAACTCTTGGATAAGGGTTTCATTCGCCCTAGCTATTCGCCCTGGGGAGCTCCAGTGCTATTTGTGAAGAAGAAGGACGGTACCTTCCGTATGTGTATCGACTATCGCGAGCTCAACTAGGTGACCGTGAAGAATCACTACCCTCTTCCACGTATTGATGACCTGTTCGATCAGCTGCAAGGGTCGAGCTACTACTCGAAGATTGGTCTGAGATCGGGATATCACCAGCAGAGAGTCCGAGAAGAGGACGTCTCCAAAACAGCCTTTAGAACTCGATATGGACACTACGAGTTTTTGGTCATGCCTTTTGGGCTGACAAATGCACCTGCGGTCTTCATGGACCTTATGAATAGAGTGTGCAAGCCTTACCTGGACAAGTTTGTTATTGTCTTCGTTGATGACAACCTGATCTATTCTAAGAGTCAGGAGGAGCACGAGCAGCATCTACGACTCATTTTGGAACTCCTTCGAACAGAACAACTTTACGCAAAATTCTCGAAGTGTGACTTCTGGCTTCGTGAAGTCCATTTCCTAGGCCACGTGGTAAACAAGGATGGGATTCACGTTGATCCATCCAAGGTTGATTCAATTAAGGACTGGCCTGCACCTCGCACACCAATGGAAATTCGCCAATTCTTGGGTTTGGCAGGTTACTACAGGAGGTTCATTAAGGATTTTTCAAAGATTTCACAACCTCTCACCTCACTAACGCAGAAGGGCGTTACTTATCGATGGGGTAATGCACAACCTAAAGGATAGACTTTGCAGCGCACCTATTCTTTCATTACCAGAGGGCACAGACGACTTTGTGGTTTACTGCGATGCATCAATTCAAGGTCTTGGTTGTGTATTGATGCAACGGGATAAAGTTATTGCGTACGCCTCACGCCAACTTAAAGTTCATGAAAGGAACTACACTACGCATGATTTAGAGCTGGGAGCTGTAGTTTTTGCACTTAAGATATTGAGACATTACCTGTACGGTACCAAGTGCGCCATTTACACCGATCATAGGAGTCTCGAGCATATCTTCAAACAGAAAGAGTTGAACATGCGGCAACGACGATGGGTCGAGCTACTGAATGATTACGAATGTTCGATCAGATACCATCCGGGCATAGCCAATGTTGTGGTCGATGCCCTCAGCCGAAAGGATACCTTACCCAAACGCGTACGAGCTTTACAACTCACTATTTAGTCTAGTCTTCCTGCACAGATATGAGAAGCTCAGGAAGAAGCTTTGAAACCAGAAAACATCAGGGCTGAAGCCCTACGCGGTTCAAGGCAATGGTTAGAACAAAAGGAAGATGGCGCCTACTACGTAACAGGACACATTTGGGTCCCACTCTATGCAACCTACGAGAGCTTGTGATGGATGAAGCACACAAGTCTCGCTACTCAATACATCCTGGTTCAGATAAGATGTACCACGACTTGAAAACTACGTATTGGTGGCCTAGCATGAAAGCTCATATAGCGACTTACGTTAGCAAGTGCTTGACTTATGCGAGCGTCAAGACCGAATACCAGAAACCCTCAGGCCTACTCCAACCACCAGAAATACCACAATGGAAATGGGAGCAAATTTCCATGGATTTTGTTACTGGCCTGCCTAGATCTCAACATGGGAATGATACTATTTGGGTGATCGTGGATCGACTCACAAAGTCTGCACACTTCTTGGCTATCAAAGAAACAGACAAGTTCTCTACTTTAGCAGACGTATACTTAAAGGAAGTGGTCTCGAGGCACGGAGTGCCCACCTCTATTATCTCTGATCGTGATGCATGTTTTACTTCTGAACTGTGGCAAGCGATGCACAAATCCTTCGGCTCTCGATTAGACATGAGCACAGCTTATCACCCGCAAACGGATGGGCAGTCTGAACGCACCATCCAGACCCTTGAAGACATGCTTAGGGCATGGGTCATCGACTTTGGCAACGGCTGGGAAAAGCATCTGCCACTTGTGGAATTCTCGTATAATAACAGCTACCACACCAGCATTAAAGCTTCTCTATTTGAGGCATTGTACGGGCGTAAATGCCGATCACCTCTTTGTTGGGCAGATGTGGGTGACAGACAGATCACTGGTCCAGAACTTGTAGTAGACACAACAGAAAGGATTGCTCAAATACGCCAACGAATGGCGGCAGCTCGTGACCGTCAGAAAAGCTACACCGATAAGGGCAGGAAACCACTCGAGTTCCAGGTTGGGGATCGAGTGCTACTCAAATTTTCACCCTGGAAGGGTGTTGTTCGTTTTGGCAAACGAGGCAAACATAACCCACGCTATGTTGGACCATTCGACATCATAGAGAAAATAGGCAAGGTAGCCAACAAACTGAACCTACCAGCAGAACTCAGTGGAGTTCACAACGTTTTCCATGTGTCGAATATGAAGAAATGTCTGTCAGATGAGACCCTCATAGTTCCTTTGAAGGAGCTCACTATCGACGAGCAGTTATGATTCGTCGAGGAACCAGTTGAAATCACGGACCGCGACGTTAAGGTCCTCAGGCGCACTAGAATACCTCTCGTTCGAGTTCGTTGGAACTCCCGTCGTGGCCCAGAGTTTACCTGGGAACGCGAAGATCAGATGAAACAAAAGTATCCCCAACTGTTCGCAAACAGTACAACCACTACTGAGGCTGAAGCTACTACGGAATTTCAGGATGAAATTCCAGATCAACGGGGGAGGATGTGACACCGCAGGAAAACCACGCAACCTAACTAGCTTCCTCAGTGAGTACGTACCAAATTTCGGGATGAAATTTCTTTCAACTTGGGGATAATGTGACAACTCGTAATTTAAAACCCTTCATTGTATTTTGATGTATCACGCTTGAACGTTATGTGACTATTTGACATGTTTGTTTAATGAATGTTATAAGAGTATGTTATGATATTGTGATATGTGAATGTATGTGATTCGAACCGCACAACTTTAATCCGATTACACTAGCCCATTCGGGCCACACTTTGGGTTCGGCCCACTCCCTTCACACGCATAACCTCATGAGGAGGTCAACACTTCTCATTTGTTGTGAATTTCATATCACACACAAACCCTACTCTCTTTCTCTCCTCTCAAACTCGACGGCAGCCACATCCTATCTTTCTCGAAGCTTTATCGTTCGGATCACCCTCATCCATCTCTAATCGGTTAGTGTTTCTTGATATGTGTTTTTATTCGGTTGATGATGTATTGTTATGTTGGTATGAATGATATATTATTGATCCTGAATGAAGTATAATCGGCCATATGTGTGTTTAGATCTGAATGGTTTGGTTAGGTTAGTATGAATTGGATTTGTTGATGTTGAATGAAAACTGAATGCTTGATAATCGGCTGTGATAGGTTTACTTTAGGATGATTTATGGTGTTGTCATAATAGGATGTATGCTAGTAATCAAGAATATGAATCATGTTAATATGTTAAGTGTTATGATTATTGTTTATGATTTGATTTTGGTTTAGGGTTCATGAGAATTAATGTTAAAACCCTTGTTTGATCGATTTATGTGAATGAATGGAAACTGTTGGATCGCACAAGATGGTGCCGATTGCACAAGGCCTTGATCTGGTCGCATAAGCTCTGAATCGCACAAGACCTGGTGGATCGCACAAGATGGTTCCGATTGCACAAGGCCTTGGGCCACACACACGGACACTTAGGCTATTGGGCCTCAAAACCCAAGTTCAGTCGCACATGATGTCCCGAGTCGCATAAGTTAACCGGATCGCACAAGGACAACTCAGTCGCACAAGTAATTTGAGTCGCACAAGATTATTTATCTGTTTATTATATTGGGCCGTATGTATATCTGTTGGGCCGTAGACTGTTGGGCTGGGTAACCAAACTGATCGCACAAGACTATATGGGTCGCACAAGTTAAATGTTGATTAGTTTATTGGGCCGTACAAGTTGTTGGGCTTATTTATAGGTTGGGCCGGCTATTCATATTGGGCTTTGTTATTTACTTATCTGATATCGTTTACGTGTATGTCGTGAGTACCATGTGTTCGTAACTTGCTATCTCTGTGTAATCATATGTGCACTATTTGAACCTAGACCTGACTTGTATGGTAACCATGTTAGGACGCGGTTGACCCCTAGCTGCTTAATTGACCTTTCGTTTATCTGCCGAGCTAATCTAAGGTGAGTTCACACTTTCTACAAAGCATGGGATTCCCAGGGGTTGGTAATGGGGTTAAGGAATATGGATTCCTCGTCCTTCTTGGGTAGGATAGTACGGGTTCAGGAATATAATTCCTCATCCTCATGGACAGTTAACTTTCACTAGACCAAAACTCTATCACGAAGTCCCTCCCTTTTATATCGACTTAATCGCCAGGCCAATGGCGAGTGGGTCATTAGTTAGATAGCGCTATTTAGGTTTGACAAGCCTCACACCGTGCCGCAGAGGACGGGCGTGAACTAATGGATCTGGGCACGTCAATGATGATAGACATTGACAGTTCAGGGCACATAAACATGACTACAGTCAGCAGTCGATATGGTAACGAGTCTAGTAGTATATACATGGGGTAGCCCCCACGGCCAATGAGCCAGATAATTAAACATGGGGTAGCCCCCAGGGCTGGATTGCCAGAGTAATTGGGATAAACAAATCACGTTTTCAACTATGGGGTAACCCCCATGGCAGGATGCCAGTTAAAGGAAAACTGTTTTTGAAAACAACTTAAAATAAACACCCAACTGTGAACTCGCTCAACATTATTGTTGACTCGTTACTACATGCTTTGCAGGTCATTAGCTTATCAGGAGCTTGCATGGGGAAGAGTCGTTGTGGAGCATGGACATTGAGTGTTAATGATGAACTTAAACATTATTAACTTATACTTTGGTTTTTGACATTATGTTTCCGCTTGCAACTTAAACTATGTTTTGTTTGGACACCAATTGTATTGTGTTGGATTTTACTATTACTTACATGCTTGTTCAATATGATTGGTGGCTTGATCCTGGTCAGTCACGCCTTCAAGCGGTGATACTCCGCAGGTGGATTTTGGGGGTGTGACATATTTTTCTAAGTAAGTCAAGACACGTTGCCTCAATTTGAAAGGGGTTCGAATCATTTTGGGTAGTCACCGTTCCTCTACCCGGAACAATCCTATGTTTTATGAGCCTATCTTTTATGTTATCGCGATTTTTATGTGTGGTTTTAAACTTGATTCTTCATTTATTTTGAGACTTTTTACACAGATCGCACGTATGTCCGCAATCTAAAACACAAATCGTAATCTCTCAGGATCAAACTAAATTTACGAAGCTTTATTCATTGTGTTAATCTATGTGAGAATCTTGATCGACTATGATACTATGTGAATCTATCTGATGATTCTATGTGTTATTATGGTAGCAAAACACTAAACGTAACATGGCACAGAAAGACGGGACAGAAGTAACATGGACGAAACATGGTGGATACGCAGCTGGTACTTCCTATATATAAGTGTTTCCGACATGTTACCAACTTTCGTACCACGTGCCATGCGAAACTTAGTGCTTTGCAGACCGGTAATGAGAATGTTGAACTCTAAGCTATGAGGAACTACTTGTGTAATCTATGTGTACTCTAGTGCGTATGTATTGCTTTGAGTGATAAAATACGAAACGTAGCCTAGAGCCGAAGACTAGGCGAATGTGGCATGTCCGAAACATGGTGGATACGCTGCTGGTACTTCCTATATATAAGTGTTTCGGGCATGTTACCAAACCTTCGTACCACGCGCTAAGTGCGTAGTTTTGCAGACTCGTGGTGGAGTTGTTGAAACTATTTGGTTAATCCATGTGAAAGTCTTGTGAGAGAGATGGAGTTTAATGTTATGGTTGGCGAAGCATGACACCGATGATGAGACGGACGTGGCATGGTTGAAGCATGGTGGATACGCCACTGGTACTTCCTATATATAAGTGCTTCCATCATGTTGCCGAACTTTCGTAGCACGTGCCGTGTGGGAATTCACTGTGTTGTGGACTATGGTGAGGATGTTGAATGCTAATCTATGTGAGACTATTTGGTTAATCTACGTGTGTGTGATGATGGTGACGAGTGTATTTGTTATGGTTGGCAAATGCGACACGTAACATGACACCGAATACGAGGCGGAAGTGATGTGCCCGAAACGTGGTGGATACGCCGCTGGTACTTCCTATATATAAGCATTTCTGACAAGTTGCCGAACCTTCGTACAACGTGCCATGCGAAGGTCGTGGGTTTACGGATGTTGAATCTATTGGAATCTATGTGAAACTTGTTGGAAACTTGAATCTTTAAACTACGTGAAACTTGTTGAATCTTGAGTCTTTAATCTATCATGTGTGAATCTTTATACCGTGAGACTTTGTGAGCTAGACTTATACGACTCGTTTATCGGATATTTAGATGTCTTCTCGTAAGCTATCCGACACTCTCAAGAGATCCAGGGAAAAGTCTCATAAAAAGATGATGTCCTTCATGGCCGACCAGATCGCTCGCGTCGTGCCAAAGATCGTCTCTGAGATCCAAGGATCAAACACTCCTCCGTCCTCTGTGGAATCTAAGGGCGAGAAGCTAAAGCCTACAAAGTTCAGCTACAAACATTTCATCTCCTGCAACCCTAAGCCTTTCATGGGCAGTGATGGGGTGACCGCAATGCTTGAGTGGTTCGATAGCATCGAGGTTACCTTCATTAACAACGAGTGCCCAGAACATTTAAAGACTAGGAGTACAACGGGAATGTTTCAAGGCAGAGCTTTGGAGTGGTGGTCAAATGAGAGAAACATCTGTTCTAATGAAGAAGCCTATGCTCTTCCATGGGCAGAGGTGCGAGAATTGATGATGCTTGAATTCTGCCCTCCCCATGAACAACTGAAGCTCGAAGAAGAGTTCTGGCATTTGAAGCAGATTGGTGATGAAAATCTGGCTTATACTACCCATTTCAAGTAGCTCAGCTTGATCGTTCCTCACTTGGTTTCTACTCCGAAGCGCATGATAACCAAGTATATCAACGGGTTACCTCCTGCAATGCGTGATTTGATCGAAGCTACTCAACTGGAGACTATTGAAGAAGTTTATCATCTAGCCGCAAGCTTAAACAACAACCGCATCCATGACAAACAGTTTGCTACTTCTGCTCCCTCTAAGCCAGCAAACCAGGTTACTCAGCAGCCAAGTGGCAGCAAGAACAAAAGGAGAAAGTCACAGGGTTCAGGGTGCAATGCAATTGTCCCTACTGCAAACCCTGCTGCTAAGCCTGCTCCTGCTGCTGCTGTTCCAAACCCTACTGCTCCTGAAATCAAAAGGCAGTACACTGGTCCTCATCCTAAGTGTGCGACTTGTAACTTCTATCATCCTGCTGCCTCTGCTTGTCGTTTGTGTACCAACTGCAATCGTTATGGTCACACGACTCCTTACTGCCGTCAAGTCAACCCGGCCCAACAAGCTTAGCAAGCCCCAGTTTAGGCAGCCCTACCAGCACTCCCAGCTCCTCAACCGAATCCTAGGCCAGTCAATGTTGTTCGCGTATGCTACAAGTGTGGAGATACTACTCACCTCTGTAATTAGTGTCCTCAGCTGAACCAGGATCAACAGCCAGCCGCTCGAGGACGAGCGTTCAATCTTAATGCTAATCAGGCTCTAACGACAATGACGTCGTTAATGGTACGTTCCTTGTCATTAACCTTTATGCTTCGATACTATTTGATACTGGTGCCGACAGAAGGTTTGTATCCGTAGAATTTGAATCTTTGTTAAACTGTGCACGCGCTAAGTTACCTAAGTCGTTTTCAGTTGAGATTGCCGATGGTAAATCGATTCTAGTTGATTCTATTCTCAGTGGTTGTTCCTTGACTCTTAACGACCACGTATTTACTATTGATCTAATACCCATGCAATTGGGTAGTTTCGATGTCATAATCGGCATGGATTGGTTGCGTAAGAATCATGCAGGGATTGCTTGTCATGAGAAGTTTGTTCGTCTACCTCTTCCGTCCGGTGATATTTTACACGTCTATGGAGACCGACCTTCTAGAGGACTAAAGTTGATGTCATGCACTCAAGCGAACAGGTGCTTACGTAAGCAGAACCTTGCCTTCTTGGCTCACGTGGTGGAACAAAAGGGCAAGGGGAAGAATATAAGCGACGTCCTAGTAGTGTGTGATTTCCCTGACGTCTTTCCTGAAGATCTTCCTGGTCTTCCTCCTCCTAGATCTGTTGATTTTCGTATTGATCTCATACCTGGTGCGACTCCTGTCGCTAAGGCTCCTTATCGACTTGCACCTTCCGAGATGCAAGAGCTATCTAGTCAACTGCAGGAACTGCTCGACAAGGGATTCATTCGACCAAGTACCTCTTCGTGGGGCACTCCTGTGCTATTCGTCAAGAAGAAAGATGGTTCGTTTCGTATGTGTATCGACTACCATGAACTTAATAAGCTTACCGTTAAGAATTGTTATCCTCTCCCTCGTATTGGCGATATATTTAACCAACTACAAGGCACGTCCTGTTTCTCAAAGATTGACCTTTGATCTGGTTATCATCAGCTCCGTGTTCTCGAAGATGATGTACCCAAAACCACATTTCACACTCGCTATGGACACTATGAGTTCGTGGTCATGCCTTTTGGCTTGACCAACGCACCCGCTGTGTTCATGGATCTTATGAATTGTGTTTGTAAACCCTATTTGGTGTCACACCCTGACTTTTGCGGAAGCGTGATTATGTGTGACTTGCTTAATATCATTGTATTTAACCATAACAAAAAACTATATGATAAAACCAAGATGTTCATCCATAGATAGCTTTAAAAACATTACATGCAACACTGTTTTAAATCCCAAAACACGGACTTCGCATTCAGAATACAACACCAACAAGTTTCAAGTTCCATAAGGACTTCACAAAAGACACTAATGAAAACTAGGCTTTGGAATATGTATCCTATCCAGGATAGGATACACACTCCAAACCATTCGATACCGGATGACATCTTTTATTCCAAACAACACTTGAAAACTTCAACGCCCGCCATATCCATACTTAGTTTCCTAAAATACATGTAGTTTGAAAACATCAACAAGAGTTGAGCGAGTTCATGTGTTTAGTGTGTGAGCTTGAATAAACTTTGTAATCATCATAAGTAAGTAAGTATGTATTTGTAAACCCTGGTATGAAAGCAAACAAGGAAAACAGATCATTAATGGTTTGCAAGGCCATTAATATGTGTGACGTGATGCAGGAAGGCTCAAACCTAGCAGATTTTGTTTCCGACTGTAAGACATAGTCACCTCATGGGCCAAACCCCGGTCCACATGGGTGTGGGCTCGCTACACCCAAATAGATCTATCACTCATGTCCCTCGATCCTACTACGAGGATTAATGGTCTTAAGCGTTGTACCCACCACTCACATGATCTAGCAGTACCTTTCCTTAGCTAACCATACCACATATAAACGTTTGTAAACAGATTATAACATGTACTTCACCCCCGAAGTTATAAAACTGAAAACAGTTAAAAGAAAAGGGGGACATGAACTCACAGTTTTGCGTTCTTCAATCCAACGTAACTCAAGCTGCTACTAGTGTACACGACTACCTACAACGTACTACGGTCTATTAGACGAGCGGGTCGTGCCTTAACTTAGTATTAATTAGTGTCTTTGAGTTACGTTTCATTGTGTCTTTAATATTATTCCAAGTTATATAATTATTTGTTAAAATAATAAATATTTTAACTTTAATTATATTTATGAATTTTGGAATATTAGTTAAAATACTTGACGTGTTTATGTACTTGTACATGTATTAACTTCCCAAGGATGGGTGTATTCTTACTCATATTCTTATCCTTGTATATTTTTGCTAAGTATCGATGGCGTATTTGGGTGTACATTTATCACACCCCAACCGATGGCAGAAACATCGGGGCATGGACCTGAGCGAAACAGATTGTCCATGAGTATCCATAACAACTATTAATTACCAGATTTTAAAACGTCATGTCCTATACCACAACATATCCAAATAAAACAGTTATTACAAATAATTGTCTAAAAAACAAACACTGTTCCGACCACTCAGATTTAAGCATGACATAACTAGACCCCTAACTTGATTCACCGAGCACAACATTCCTAGCATCTTAAGCACCTGTCACATACGTTAAAATAGAGGTCAATACACATAGTGTAAAGGTGAGCATACAAGTTTAATAGTATAATAGAGTTCGAAATCGTTTACGCATAACCAGCATGAAACATGTACAAAGTGAAGGCAAGTAGGTTATCGACAGAGAAATATGCACAGACGTGACTGTGAGTTGTAGAATGCGTAACACATATCCCCACTGGGACACGAGAAGTAAAGCCCTTAACAACCCCTGTCCACGAAAGGTGCTGAGTCCAAACTATAGTACTATCGTTGCTAAGGTGTCAGGCAACAATCACTATATTAACATAACATACCAGCATTCATCGAATAACACGTAGCATGCAATAACGGTCAGTGTATAAATAATGTTTGCGTTGTGTGTCGATTGTGATTTGAATAAGTAACGTATGTAACACCCAAAAGTGCGTAAAGCAAAAAGGGTTCGAGTATACTCACAGATAGCATTAACAAGTAAACACTCTCTTGGATTTAAGGGAGCGCTGAGAGATTAGCCTGAATGGTTAACGAAAGCATAGGCGATGAACGACGCGTAAAGTGGTGAAGAGTGACTAAGTGTCGGATGGCTATCCGATCGGTTGGCCATTCGATCGGATGTCAATCCGTTCGGATGGCCATTCAATTGGATTGACATTTTTTTTTGGTAAGGATGGGTTTATGCATGATGGCTTTGAAGTTTTCGTTGTAGTATTTTGAAATCAGAGAAGTATCTCTACCATTCTGGTCGATCGATCGAACGGTCGTTCGATCGGATAGCGATCCGATTGGCAGGGTACTTAGTGAGAACAAGTTCTCAGTAGGATTGTCACTCGATCAGTTAGCAATCCGATCGGATAGCAATCCATTAGAAACTGATGTTCTTTGAAAATTATGAAAATGTTTAAGTGCGGAACCAAGTGAAATTCGATCGGAGAGCAGTTCGGTCGGATGGCAATCCGATCGGATAGCTATCCAATCGGGCGGCAATCCACCCCAACGAACCTGATCGCCTTGAACTTGACTATTTTTGTAAGTTTTGCAGTTTGATTGAGACGATGTGATAACGTGGTAAACAACGGAAACTCGGCAAGTCCCAAGTCGTTCGATCGTACAGGAATCACCCTAATCTGATCAGCTGACTGTTCCTTGATGGTTGTTCATGTTTATCCCGAAATTAGTTGCCTCGTTGATAGAAATCAGATATCAGACTGATGCTTCACTACGAAAATGAGTAGAAGATTTGAATGAGCTCGATTCTATCGGTTCTGAGTGCATTGAGTGTAAAAGAGTTGAAAGAAAGTTAGAAAACCATCTTTCAATCCTTTTAACCATGGAAATGTTTAGATCTATGCAAAAATCACGTTTAATCATGTGGAAATCCTTCAGATCTGAGTTATTCTTGGTGGAATGAGGTCAAAACTTAAAGTTCTTAAGAACTCCATGATGGCATCACCCTAGAACACCTCAAATCCGTTGATTTCACGGTTAAAAGTTAAGATTCAAAGGTGAAAATGATGAAGAAGTGTGTGTAGATCATAGAAGTACAAGATTTAGGTCGAAAACTTACATGAATCGCGAGAAATTGAGAGAAAGAAGGCCTTGAGTGAGCTAGTCGAGTGAGAGAGTTGTCACATCACAAATGATGCGACAAGAGGGTATTTATAGGTTGCCAATAGGGGAAAGGGAGTGCAAGGGTTGGATAGGATGCACCTCGATCGGATCGCAATCCGATCGGATGGCCATTCGATCGAGTGGCCATTCGATCGAGTGGTCACTCGATCGAGTGGCTCCGACGAGTTGCGTTTTGACGTCTTGTGTTGCGTTTCGAGCGTTGCGATGCGTTCAAGCGAGATTCGATTATGCGATGCGATAGATTAATAATCACTATAAATAACTTGCGTTTAGAGTTTGCGATTAAGTTGCGTTGCGATAGAGTTACGATTGCGTTTTGATTAATCACCAAAAACATAAAGTAAACATGCACAAGTAACACACATAAGTAACACACATACTTAAAACAATATTCAGTATCTATCAATCAAGGCGCGAGCGCGATTGCGATGCGATTAGCGATAAAGCGATAAAATATGCGATAAACATCGATTAAATCTCGATTATTAATAGATACTCCACATAATACAACTAAAGCGATAAAAATAAAAGTTTCGATTACAAGTCAAATCAGTAATTAAGCAAGGAGTGACAGATCGCAATTAGCAATCTTTTCTTCCTTTGACTTTAATCTTGACTTTGACTTTGACTTTCGTAACACGGGGTGTTACAGCCTTCCCTAGTTAAGGGAATTTCGTCCCGAAATTAGGCTTTAGCCGTAACAAACAACTGCGGGTACTTCGCCTTCATTTCGCTTTCGAGTTCCCAGGTGAACTCTACGCCTCGTTTGCCTTCCCATCGAACTTTCACAATGGGAATGCGTGAGCGCTTGAGTTTCTTGGTTTCTCGGTCCATGATCTCGACAGGATTCTCCACGAAGTATAAGGTTTCGTCCACTTGGAGATCCTCTAGCGGAACTTGTAAATCCTGCTCGGCTAGGCACTTTCTGAGGTTCGATACATGGAAAGTCAGGTGAACGTTGCTAAGTTCCTCCGGTAGTTCGAGTCTGCAGGCCACTTTTCCGATCCTTTCCAGAATCTTAAAGGGTCCGACATATCGAGGTGCGAGCTTTCCTTTCTTGCCGAATCTGATCACACCCTTCCAAGGTGATACCTTTAGGAGTACGTGATTGCCAACGTCAAATTCAAGGGGCTTGCGGCGTCTATCAGCGTAACTCTTCTAACGACTCCGAGCTTTCAGCAGATTGTCTCGAATTTGGAGGATTTTGTCAGTCGTTTCTTGCAGTAGCTCAGGACCAGTTAGTTGCGCATCTCCGATCTCACGCCACACAATCGCGATTGACATTTTCTTCCATATAATGCCTCAAATGGTGCCATTTGTATGCTAGAATGATAACTGTTATTGTACGTGAATTCGACTAAAGGTAAGCGAGCGTCCCAATTACCACCAAAATCTATGACACACGAGCGAAGCATGTCTTCAAGAGTACGAATCGTTCTCTCAGTCTAACCGTCGGTTTGGGGATGGAAAGCGGTACTTAGATTAAGCGTAGTACCGAGAGCAGATTGAAACGTTTCCCAAAGACGCGAGGTAAACTGACCATCGCGGTCAGAGATGATGTCACGAGGCGTACCGTGTCGATAAATGATCTCATCGGTGTAGATTCAGGCTAATTTTTCCACCTTAAAGTGTTCTCGTATCGGCAGGAAATGAGTAGATTTTGTCAAGCGGTCAACGATAACCCAGATGCTATCATGACCTGAGGTTGTATGAGGGAGTTTCATGATAAAGTCCATAGCTATGCTTTCCCGTTTCCACATCGGGATCTCGGGTTGCACAAGCAAGCCAGAGGGTCTTTGTTGCTCGGCCTTGACTTTCGAGCAAGTCAGAAACTTCGAAACATAGATTACGATATCCTTCTTCATTCCAGGCCACCATTATCGTAGACGAAGGTCATGATACATCTTGTCGGCACCAGGATGAATGGAATATCGTGACTTGTGGGCTTCATCCAACAGGATTTGTCGCAAGTTAGTGCGTTTGGTGTGACACCTGTGTCACTGCGACCATCAAACAAATACCAAACCAATGAAATATTGTATTTCATACTTTGGACTTGTATAAATATGTGTATCTTTTGCACATATCAACTCTTGTTAGATTTCAAGCTCTAAATCGCTTTCTGGAAGGTTATACGCGCGCTGATGCGTAGATATAACCAGTTTAATACAACGAACACTCCGGAATAGTGAAATATACTTAACATACCTTAAATAACCTTTACATAACTTAGAAATAAGTTTTGAAGGCTTTGGTATGGCAAAAACAAGTTAAATCGCTTACAGGGACTAAAGTTGACAAACTGCGAAAGTATGCCAATTGGAACTGTAACGGACATTCCGGAACATGACCATAAGTTAAACACACCTTAAATATCCTTTACATAGCTTAGAAATAGGCTTTGAGGGGTTCGGTGTGATAAAATATACTTT
The DNA here is from genome assembly GCA_030545235.1 of Helianthus tuberosus. Lineage (NCBI taxonomy): Eukaryota > Viridiplantae > Streptophyta > Magnoliopsida > Asterales > Asteraceae > Helianthus > Helianthus tuberosus. The sequence continues at coordinate 64,632,710 of CM060420.1, forward strand.
TGGGACATTCAGGGACTAAAAGTGTCAAAAAGTGCACAAGTTTGCATTTTCGCGCATAACTTACGTTCTGAATACATCCGGACATCCAAAAATTTATGTAAGCATGACTATACTATGCTTTAGTGTTTGGCTTGTCAAAAATCCATTCGTCGCGTCATTTGGATCGTTTTTCGCGCTTATGCGCATTCCCTCGTAATTAAGCGAAAATCGCGTTCGTACGACCAAACGAACCAACATCCGAGATATTTTTGAGCATTTTTTGAGTTCCCTATACTTTAACTTCATTTTAGAGCCTTGAAATGAGGTTAACGGGGTTCAAACGCATCGAAAATAGCTTAAACGGGCTGCAGGGACCATTTCTGCATTTTTGAAACTTTGCTGAAACTGGTAGGCAGTGGCGTAGCGCGAGCACCTCATTCCTAGGCAGTGGCGCTACGCGAGCGCCTCATCTGGACAGAAACATTGCATCTGGTCCATTTTCAGTTTCGCACATGGTTTTGGGCAATACCGTGGGCTCAAATGGTTTTGTAAAACCACTATCTTGAGGTGTATGGCCAAGATCAAAGCACGGTTAACGAGGAACGATCTTAACGGCTCTACGAATCCTATAAATACCCACTTCCCCCAACTTCAAAACCCACTTGATCTTCTTGAGAGTTCTCTAAGTGGTTGTGATATTCACTTCCTACCTGAGAATACTTGAGAAATCAAAGCTTCCGGGGACCCTTCGTAAGTATTCTTTCGTTCTTTTATTGCTTTTCGAGTCTGAAAGTCAAACTTTGTTTGACTTTCTGCGTTGACCAGTATATGTTCAATGCGAAGTTCGTTTGAACTTCGCAACGTGATTGTAATCACGATGGTTATAGTCCCTTGGGACTATGCCTACTGATTACCACGTTGTCTAGGGTCGTAAGGGTAAGCGATCTTATAAATCGCTTATACCTTCGAACCCGACCCATTTGGTCGATCATTAGGATCCGACCAAACACATTAGGTGACCATAGTATATAGGGAATAACCTTCCGAGGTTATACCTTATGGTCGCTTCGTTAAGTAGTTGTATGATAGGTAGTTTATATGCCTTAGGTAAATTACCAAAATTCCCTTTACATGTGTAATCGGTAATTAAGCATATGTAACCTAAAATTTTGTCACATAACTGATTATGTAACATGTTTAGGCATATAACACTTGTCATAGGACAAGTTAGACGTTCCGAACGCGTTTCACGCGAACGACGCGTTAAAGTAGCATAAGCTACCTAAACGGGTCGTAATGGGTCGTAAGCATTTATGTTAGGTTTCATTTAGTATGTAGGCTTTGTTAAACCATATTACACGAGTTTCTATACTCGTTTGGTTTACGAACCCTCATTCTATCCGATCCTCCGATTTAGGTCCGGTTTATTAACATAGTTACCTATATTAGGTACCGTTTGATTCCGAGATCTCTAGCATTGTTTGGTTGTCACTCTAGGACTTCTGAGCAATCTCAAGTGAGTACATAGAACCCCTCTTTTACTGTTTTCCAAACTGTTTTGGGGTGAAACACATGTGCCTACTTGTTACTTTCATGCTTTCCTGTTTTCACATCATATACCTGCTATGTTCGTTAGTACATTATAGTACATGATTTCATTACATTTCATGCTATGTATGCCCATTGTGTGCGTACTTAGTACATCGTTTTACATTACATGCTATGTATGCCCATTGTGTGCGTACTTAGTACATCGTTTTAAACCAACTGGGCTAGCTCAGTTGGCCACCGACACCCGCTTTAAACCAACTCTAGGATCCTTGAGGTCTCGGGTTCGAAACCTGGCAACCCCAGGCTCTTCGAACCCCTAGGGTTGGCAGGGTATTCACCGCGAGGTGGCACTGTCGGGCTGCTAGCCTCGGGAGCAAGTCTCCCACGGTCAGGGGTACCGGGCAATTACCCTTTTTTTTAGTACATCGTTTTACATTACATGCTATGTATGCCCATTGTGTGCGTACTTAGTACATCGTTTTACATTACATGCTATGTATGCCCATTGTGTGTGTACTTAATACATCATTCTACATTACATTTCATGCTATGTATGTCCATTGTGTGCATACTTAGTACATTGTTTTACATTGCATTTCTGTTGCATATGCTAATCCAGCATATGAACACATTATACTACATTTTGAACCGTTGTAACTATTTGACTATGTGAACCGTCGTAACCCTTTGATTATATGAACCGTTTGTAACTGTTGAACCGTGTGAACCATTTGTATCTGTTGACATGATTTACATTTGACAATAGACATTTGACTATACATAAACATTTCTACAATCGTTAAACGTTACATCTTGGTGGTTTGGTTGGAGTAAGTGATTTAAGTAACGAGGCGTGTGTAATATGATACAAGCATGGTGGATATGCCGCTGGTACTTCCTATATATAAGTGTTTGTATGGTATCACATATTGTAGCGTTATTTGAATCATTTCAATTTAGACATATAACATTTTATACAAATAACATACTTTTCACAATACATTGTTTTACAAACAACTTATCTTATACAAACCCATTTTACATGGTTATTCATTTAACCATACATTATTCTCTTATTTACACATATCATCTGATCTTATCGTTTTTCAAATGATCTACAAGACAAAGCAAATTACAAGGTTCATGACTAAACATTTTTCTCAAACATAAGTCATGAATTCTATTTTCACAAAACCTATGTATCTCACAGGCATTTTTATGCTGACGTACCTATTTTCACATGTGTTTTTCAGGAGATGATGCATAGGACTTATCAAGACATACTTAGGCGGGCCTGTGCCTTAGTGACTTAAAACGAGACAAGAACTAGTTAATTTATGTTATGTACTCTTTATTTCTTATTTAAAGACAATGTAACTCTCATGTTGATTAATAAAACGAAACTTTAATTTCCATTGTTGTGAAACATTAATTCTGTTACAACACTCCCCGACGTTTCCGCCACGTCTTGTTGTTTTACGTGGTCGGGGTGTGACAGAAAAGATGGTATCAGAGCCAATGGTTATAGGGAATTAGGTTATTAGTAATGCTTTGACCTAGACTATAACCTTTCTAAGACCCTAACGCGAGTTTACTTGCATTTAGTCATAAAACAATACCGTCACCTATCCTTAGGCGACGACCACAACAAGAACATAAATTTCAAAACCGCTTTGAAAACTAATCATCTGTTCTAGGATGATTGATTACTATGTTTTGAACCCTCTATTGTAAGGTTTTGAACCCTCTGTTATAAGGTTTTGAACCCCTTTGAGTTTTCAAAATCTCGTCAAGGTTTTGGGTTTTAAATAATGTGAACACGTGCAAACTGGATGGGTGAATGCCTGTATTCTGGGTTTTCTGTCTAGGCAAGCACTTCATATATATCTCATCAGACGCGAGACCAGTTGTGCTTACCTGGGAATTCTTGGGATGAGTGTTCACTTATAGGCGAGCATGTCTTCGCGATACATTATTTTTTATCCATTTACTTTGATTAGTCACCGGGGTCGTTTGTTGCTTTGTAGTAACAAACAAATGACCACTATCCTTGCTTTCATCAGATTTGTTTCATCTCATTATTTTCGTCTAATTCTCTCACTCGTTTCCTTTCATGTTTCCTCTTTTAGAATGCCTCCTCGACGCGAAAACCAGATAGCGACTGCCGAACTGGCAGAAATTATTGCGCAACAAATGGCTGCTCAATTCCCAAACCTCTTTGCTCAATGGAACCAAGCCAACAACAACAACAATGGTCCATGCAATTTCAAGAGTTTTAACTCGGCTAAACCACTCAAGTTTAGTGGTTCTGAGGGAGCGACTGGGCTTCTTCAATGGTTCGAGAGCATTGAGAATACTTTCCGCCACGTGCAGTGTCCTGACAATCGCATGGTCGAGTTTTCTTCGAGTGTGTTTCAGAAGAGGGCCCTTACATGGTGGAACGGGGTTATGAGAGACCATGGTGCAGAAGTTGCTCTAGCACAGACATGGGCTGAACTTAGAGCTCTTATGATGAGGAAGTTTTGTCCTCGTCATGAACTGCGAGCATTGGAAAGAGAGTTTGATGGTTTCAAGCAAGATAGCGGTGAGCATCGAGCCTACACGGACCGTTATGAGGAGTTAAGTCTGTTATGCCCAAACATGGTCACGCCGTTGGATAAGGCAATCGAAAAGTACATTGATGGCCTCCCTGACTCAATACAAGACATTGTGACTGGTAGCAACCCTACTACAGTTAGGCAGACCATTGAGCTAGCTGCAACCTTGACTAAATCTCAGATCAGGAAACGTAAGCTTTTCCGAAAGGGTGACAAGAAACCGGTCGAGGAATCGAACCCAATCGAGGAATCAAAGACCATGGATGAACAGACTGGATCCCCTAAGAAGTCAAAGAAGCGAAAGGCTTCTCAGAACTTCGCCATGGTTACTCACAATGATCAAGCCGTCCCCAACCAACCAGCTCAACCCCCTGCCAGGAAACCCTACAACGGAACTGCACCCTTGTGCAACCAATGTGGCCTACATCATCATCCCGGTGTGAAGTGCCGCACATGCCAAGTTTGCGGACTTATAGGTCATACAGCGAGGGTTTGCCCAACCGCAGCTGCACCAAATCAAGCTGGCAACAATCCTGCTCAAGCTTGTTTCCCACCGAGGTCTTGCTACAACTGTGGCGAGATGGGCTATTTTCGTAGGAATTGCCCAAGGCTTGCTAATGCAAATCCAACGCAGAGATGAGTATCAGACCGACAGGAGACAACGCTTTTTAGAAAATAATCGAGCCTTGTGTATTATTTTCTTTTGTTATCACAATCTATGAAACAGTTGTTGTTATTGTTGTTATGAATAAATCTTTCATTTACATTTTAATATGTTTATGTGGTTGCATGTATAAACATATCCTCTACAATACCAACAATCAAGGAACCATATTCCTTGAAGAACAGACTACCCCCAAATTTCTTCCATTGTATGATCTTTTGCGTTTTCCACGAAAATCCTAAGTACCCGTTTCTTCCAAGAGAAACGAAGTACGAGGTGCCAAGTTAATAGCAATCAATAACAAGATAATAACAATTAAACAATTATGTGATTGTGTGCTTATGTGTTTCCTTTTATGTGCCATGTGATCCAAATTATGTTATCCAAATCCTCGTAGAATCTTACATATCCTTGTACTAGAGATTCGTAGTAGGATACCCAAAGGTACTACCTAAAATCCTTAATGGACTTCTACACTGTAGTTAAGTCCCTTGGATTATAAAGTACTACTTCATAATTAGACCCCTTTAGTGGTCTAGTTAAACTGATCGATCCAAAAATCTGGTTAGGAACATTATGTGATGATATAGATGAAAGGACTCCTTGGTGGCCTAATTAAGAAGATCCTCTGTCGATCTAATTAAAAAGGACCCTATGGTAGTCTAGTCACCCTCATCACAAGTTTGATCTCCTTCCCCACAACATTACAAAACGAACTGTGTGGACTGTGCAAGGAATTACATAATTATGGATGCATACATAATTATGGAATTTAGTGCACAGAAATCACAGCAAGTTCTATCATGTATCTAAGTTAACCCAATTCATTTCCAATTATGATGAAGCATCCGTTGAGGAAAAATGAACTAGCTATTCATTTTTCACTTCTGAGGAATATCCGTTGAGGAAATGAATATCCGTTTATCCTTCATTTCCAACTCTGAGGAAGCAACCATTGAAAATGACTCCGTTAGTTCATTTTCATTTCTGAAGATTATCCGTTGAGGAAATGAATATCCGTTGTTAAATCTTTCATTTCCGTACCTGAGGAAGCAACCGTTGAAAATGACTCCGTTAGTTCATTTTCGTTTCTGAAGATTATCCGTTGAGGAAATGAATATCTGTTGTTAAGTCTTTCATTTCCGTACCTGAGGAAGCAACCGTTGAAAATGACTCCGTTAGTTCATTTTCGTTTCTGAAGATTTTCCGTTGAGGAAATGAATATCCGTTGTTAAATCTTTCATTTACGTACCTGAGGAAGCAACCGTTGAAAATGACTCCGTTAGTTCATTTTTGTTTCTGAAGATTATCCGTTGAGAGAAATGAATATCCGTGGATTATTCCTTCATTCCCATTTCTGACGAAGGACCCGTTGAGGAAGAATGAATCATCCATTCGTTTTCACTTCTGAAGAGTATCCGTTGAGGGAAATGTATATCCGTTTAGTTAAAAATCCTTTATTTTCCATTTCCGAAGAACCCGTTGAAGAAAATGACTCCGTTCGTTCATTTTCGCTTCTGAAAAATATCCGTTGAGGAAAATAACAAAATTTTGCTTTACATATCTTTGATGGCTATTTAACGCAAAGTCACAGACAGACTTCTACGAATAAATTTCGGGATGAAATTTCCTTAAGTAGGGGAGACTGTGACACCTGTGTCACTGCGACCATCAAACAAATACCAAACCAATGAAATATTGTATTTCATATTTTGGACTTGTATAAGTATGTGTATCTTTTGCACATATCAAGTCTTGTTCGATTTCAAGCTCTAAATCGCTTTCTGGAAGGTTATACGCGCGCTGATGCGTAGATATAACCAGTTTAATACAAAGAACACTCCGTGTAACACCCCAACCCGGAAGGGCTGACGTGTCACAATAACAGTGATATCATAAACAAAAGTCATAATTCCATTTATTTATTTGACAAGGATATAACAACTGAACTTAAATTTAATATACAAACGGACACATCGACTTAATTTCTAACATCTTCGGATTTATTCCTAGGCTTTATTCTTCTCTCTTTTCCCCGCCCAAAGTAACCTGCTGACCTGTAAATACAAAATTTATACGGAATGAGCCGAATGCTCAGTACGGAATTATAGGCTCAAAGAACAAGTAACGCTTTATAGAAATGTTATCTGAATGGAACTTTATGCGAAAATAATAGGATGCAAGAACATAATTTCATAATCATATCTTACGGATGTACCCATGAGCAAACTGAAAATGTGACAATACACAGGTAGCTACTCCTGTATAATTATCACACGAGATGGCGAGTTGGCATACCCATTATCCACCTCCTGAAACTTAAATTCTAGGATCGATCCATACGCCTCCTAGTAGCTTTGTACCACACTTGTACCTAGGGACGCCGTGAACTAATCTCTCCGTCACAGATGGAGCACATGCTGTTGATGCCGCAACAACATGCTCGTGGGACACACCACGAGAAGCGATACTCAGGGTATCAGAGTACAAATGGACTTATTCACATAACTTATAAAACTTATTTTCATAACAGAACGGAACATATATTGGAACATGCGATAATGAGTACAACTAACATAATATTATCGCATGATATGAAATCTTAAATCAGATGATTAGAACAGAATTCGAACGGACTGTCAAATGAATCGATACTCAAAGACGTGAGGAGTTTTAAAATATATAGTAATTTAGTGGTTTATAACAATTTGAATATGAAGCAATAAGAAGTGGGGTAAGGATCCGTACCTTAATAATTCCAAATTGATGCTATCTTGTGATAATATTTCAGATTTATACGGACAGAGTTTAGACTACTGATTAGTCTTTCAACCTAATTTAAATAATATGCACATAAACTAGGTTAGTAACTTAATACAGCCTTTACGATAACTCACGAGATCAAATTCTCACAACGAACGACAAAGTGCGATACTTCATCCATCGAATTAACGAAGATCCGTCAAATTAATGACGAACGACAAAGTACAATACTTTATCCATCGAATTAACGATGATCCGTCAAATTAATGACGAATGACAAAGTATAACCCTAATGTGGGCAGCACTTAAACATCCATTGGATATATTGATCGATCGGACAATGAATCGTAATAGCGATCGAGTTATTACCCTGTTCTGCAGCACCCCGCTACTCTTAATTAGTGTTTTGTGTGTGTTTGGAGAGTAATTGAACGATATCTCAGAGTGAATTTGAAGTTTGAACGTCGTTTTTGTGCCCAGAATCAAGTGCCAAGGCCTGCTATTTATACACGAAATTGGACTAGCTTACGGACCGTAAGCTTAAGAAGGTTGAGGTCCGTAAGGCTGCTTACGGACCGTAAGCATAATAAGGTTACGGTCCGTAAGGGACACTAATGCACTATAGGTTTGCCACGCGTGGAACTAGGCTTGCTGAGTTGACAAAATAGATAATTTCGAATCTGACAACACACAATTGAGATAATCGTCAAGTAGGTAATACCCCCCCTGAGTTTTAGGGGCCCTAATCCTGATTCTGAAAAATTCTGAAAATTCTAGGGTTTGTACTGAATTACTTGGGTGTCTTAATTAGGGTTTCCTATTAACTAAAATAAATAATAATAATAATGGTTTTAAATTTTTGGTTATTACAACTATTACCCCCTTAAAAGAAATTTCGTCCTCGAAATTTTTTTCAAATAAGAATACATCACATAAGTAACAGAATTTTCATAGCAGAGTTATTAACTTTTATAACAAGAATCTCATAAACACACATGTTTATCTAAAATTCATAATTAAGTTCATGACCATAATTGTTAATTACTTTATTAACATATCCTAATAGTCCTTTCTCTACGTATCTTAATAACATATTTAATCGTGCAGAAAATCAACATAGACTTACAGATAACAAGAGTGACTATTGGTACTGATATCTACTACATAACATACTTAATTATAACTAAGATATATTTTCACATAAGGTAAAGCATAAATGACCGTAAACAGAAACAAATGAACATATATCAAAGAGCAAGATTTACCGTTACTCGACTAAAATTCTATTGCGAGAATAGATTAGGGTATAGAGAACGAATTGATTCTTCAGATTCCCATGTTGCTTCGCGTTCAGAGTGATTTTTCCAGAGGACTTTAACAAACGGAATTACTTTCCTACGCAAAACCTTTTCTTGTCGATCTAAAATGGCTTCTGGCTCCTCTTCATAGGACAAATCTTCGTGAATTGTTAGTAACGGATAACTAATGACATGAAGTGGATGATAATTATATCCTCTTAACGAGGAGACATGAAAAACGTTATGAACGTGAGAGAGCTGAGGAGGTAGAGCCAGTCGATATGACACTTCTCCAATTCTTTCAAGGATTTCAAACGGACCGATGAAACGGGGACTAAGCTTCCCTTTAATTCCAAATCTACGAACGCCACACCAAGGTGATACCTTTAAGAAAACGTGGTCGCCAATTTTAAATTCGAGTGGCCGTCTATCTTGATCTGCATAGCTCTTTTGTCTGCTCTGAGCTTCTTTCAATTTTTCTCGGGCCATAGTGACTTTTTCATTTGTAGTCTGAACTAATTCTGGCCCTTCAATAATCTTTTCTCCAACTTCATCCCAGCATATCGGTGCACGACATTTCCGACCGTATAAAAGCTCAAAAGGTGCCATGCCAATACTTGCTTGCCAACTATTGTTGTAAGCGAACTCAACAAGGCATAGATATTCATCCCAGTTTCCAGACCATTCAAGTGCACATGCTCGGAGCATGTCTTCCAAGGTCTGAATCGTACGTTCTGACTGCCCATCTGTTTGTGGATGGAAAGCCGTACTAAACTTTAGTCGTGTACCCCAAGCTGCCTGAAAACCTTTCCAAAATCGTGAGGTGAAACGTGGGTCTCTATCGGAAACAATGGAAGATGGTGTGCCATGGAGTCTAATAATTTCTTGAAGAAATATTTCGGATAACTTATTAACCGAAAATCCTTGCTGAATTGGTAGAAAATGTGCTGACTTTGACAATCTATCGACAACAACCCATATAACATCATTCTTCTTGAATGTCTTAGGCAAACCAGTAACAAAATCCATTGTGATCTCATCCCACTTCCATATGGGAATATCCAATGGCTGCAACAGACCGCTTGCTCGTTTGTGTTCAATTTTCACTTGTTGGCAAGTGAGGCATTTACTTACGTATCGAGCAACGTCTTTCTTCATGCCATTCCACCAGAAGTTCTGTCTTAAATCTCTATACATCTTGGTAGACCCTGGGTGAATTGAAAATGGTGAGCTATGAGCTTCGGCTAACAATGACTCACGAAGGGTGGAGTCATCGGGTACACAAAGTCTTTTACCGCACCAAATCACCCCATGATGGTCTATACGAAATTCAGATTGCTTACCCACCTCAAGATTTTGCACAATTGCCCAAAGTTCTCCATCTTGCTTTTGTGCATCTTTAATCCGTGATATGAGGTCGGGTTCAATCTGCATTCTAGCTAGATATCCATCAGATTTACCAACCTGAAGCCAAATGTTCATTCCTTCGAGATCCCTCCTAATACGAGGCTGAATTTGTAAGCAAGATATATTCCCGGAATTCTTTCGGCTCAATGCGTCAGCTACAACATTGGCTTTGCCTGGATGGTATTGAATATTTGCGTCGTAATCTTTTAAAAGTTCTAACCACCTTCTTTGCCTCATATTTAGCTCTTTCTGGGTGAATATGTACTTGAGGCTCTTGTGGTCGGTAAAGATGTCACAACTTTCACCATACAGATAGTGTCGCCAAATCTTAAGTGCAAAGACTACTGCGGCTAATTCTAAATCATGTGTAGGGTAGTTAACTTCATAAGGCTTTAACTGACGGGAGGCATAAGCGATAACCTTCCCATGTTGCATTAGCACACAACCTAATCCTTTCTTTGAGGCATCACTATAGACTTGGTAACCTCCTGATCCAGAAGGGAGAGCGAGTATCGGAGAGGATACGAGTCGTTTCTTCAATTCTTCAAAGCTTTTCTCTTGTTCCTCATTCCATGAGTACTTCACCCCTTTCCTTAAGAGTTTTGTGAGTGGTAAAGCAATTACCGAGAATCTTTCAACAAATCTTCGGTAATAGCCAGCAAGACCCAAGAAACTTCGTATTTCGGTAACAGAAGTGGGTCTTGGCCATTTTGTAATAGCTTCAACCTTTGTTGGGTCTACCATAATTCCCTCTGCTGATACGACATGACCTAAAAATGCCACTTGGCTAAGCCAAAAGTCACATTTGGAAAACTTCGTGTACAACTTCTCATGCCGCAAGGTTCCAAGTACTGCATGTAGATGTGCTTCATGCTCTTCACGACTCTTGGAATATATCAGAATGTCATCGATAAAAACAATTACGAATTGGTCTAGGAATTTGTGAAATACACGATTCATCAAATCCATGAAGACTGCGGGTGCATTAGTTAGCCCAAAGGGCATAACCAAAAATTCGTAATGACCATATCAAGTACGAAAGGCGGTCTTAGGAACATCATCATTCTTGATTTTTAGCTGATGGTACCCGGACCTCAGGTCGATTTTTGAGAAGAACTGAGCCCCCTGAAGTTGATCAAAGAGATCATCAATGCGAGGCAGAGGATACTGATTATGAATAGTAATCTTGTTCAGCTCTCGGTAGTCAATACATAAACGCATACTACCGTCTTTCTTCTTCACAAATAATACCGGAGCACCCTAAGGTGAAACACTGGGTCTTATGAATCCCAAATCTAACAATTCTTGCAATTGTTCCTTCAACTCCTTCAGTTCCATCGGGGCCATACGGTATGGAGCTTTAGAAATAGGTTCGGCACCCGGAATCAAGTCGATGGTGAATTCTACCTGACGGTCGGGTGGTAATCCTGGTAGTTCATCCGGAAATACGTCAGGATATTCACGAACAACGGAATGGCTATCGATACTCTTAACACTAGCAGAATTATCCTTAATCGATGCTAGGAATCCAGCACAGCCGTTTGATAAGAATTTTCGAGCCTTAAGCGCAGAGATAATCTTAAGAGATTTATGAGCTTGAGTTCCCTGATATATAATATCAGGATGATGAAGATCACCGAAAATAACACGGCGAGAATGACAATCTATAGTTACATGATGTCTAGACAACCAATCTATTCCTAGAATAACATCAAAGTCACACATATGTATTGGAAATAGATCTGCCTTACACACAATAGATTCAATACGGATCGGACAATCTTTATATACGGAAGTGATTACGGATGAATTTTCCATGGGAGTGGAAATGGTTAAGGTATGATTTAAGAGAGTTGGTTTTATCGGAAGGTACTTAGTAAACGAATGGGATACTAAAGAATGAGTCGCTCCTGTGTCGAATAACACATAGATACTATGTTTACCAAGCTGAAGGGTTCCCGACACAGTACCTGGGACATTAGCAGCATCAGTAGCAGAAAGTGTGAAAGCTCTTCCTCCAACATTGGGTGGTGCAACATTTGGTCGGTTATTCTTCCTAGTGTCTTTCTTGGTACACTCCTTGATCATGTGTCCAATTTGGCCACATCTAAAGCATGCTCCTGTACTTCGGTGACATACGCCCTGATGTCTCTTACCACAAATATTACATAGAGGATATGTAATTTGATTTGGGTTTACATGTTGATTCAGTGGTTGAGCTCTAATAGGTTCTGCATACAACTGAATCTGGTTTTGAGCAGGCCTCGGGTTTTGCAGTCTAGGTTGCCATGGACGTGCCTGATTTCCAGAGTTTTGATTTTCTTGCACTTTGCGGTCTTGATGCTGTGTCGTAGTGGATGATTGGCCGTTTTCCTGCTTAAATTGTCCTTCCCTATTTCTCTTCTTATTATCCCCAGTTCGAGATAAGAATTCTTTCCTTTCGAATTCAAAAGTTTTGATTGCATCAGCAACTTCGGTGATATCCTTAAATTTCATGTACATGATCGACTTCCGAATTCGATCATTGACTGCCCACTTGCATTTTTCTGCCTGGACTTCTGCTGATCCTGCAACGTCTCCTACAATACTAGCCAACCTTGAAAATCGAGTAATGAACTCAGAGGCTGGTTCATCACTCCCCTGTCGAATCACTACATACTCCCTGATATAAGCTTCTTTATCAGCGGTCGAAAAATACTTGTCGTAAAAGATATTACGAAAGTCGACCCATGAAAGATTAGCGTCAAAATCATCCCCTCCTTTGACATTCTTATATCCTTCCCACCAAGTTTGTGCGTCATCTTCGAGTTTGTAGGTAGCCAATCTAACTTTGTATTGCTCCGGAACTCCAAGAACTCCGAAGATCTTTTCAATATGAGCTATCCAGTTCCTTGCTTCGACTGGATTATTAGCGTGACTAAAGGATTTCGGCTTTTGTTTTTGGAATTTACTAATCCATATGTCTATACTATAAGTAGTATTGTTTGTGGTATTCTCACGAGTTTCACCACCAGAGGTTGGATTAGTGTTAGTGCCTTCTGGATGACGAGTTTGTTGAATAACGGCCTCAGCTGTTTGAGTAACCAGGTTTGGAAGCAACCCGGCAACAGCCTGGTTGATAGCATTAATTACGCTTGGATCAACTGGAGTCTCATTCGAAGAAGTGTTGTTACGTACATGGTTAGTACGAGTACTCCTACGTAGCGGACGACGAGGAGGCATCTATACGAATAAACATAGGAATTAAACCAATTAAGAGATCAAGTTGAATCCTATCATAGATATCTACCCATTCCTCACAGGTTTTAATTACTATCTTCAAGTTTTCTACAGGAAAGAGCCTTTGCTCTGATACCATAGCTGTAACACCCCAACCCGGAAGGGCTGACGTGTCACAATAACAGTGATATCATAAACAAAAGTCATAATTCCATTTATTTATTTGACAAGGATATAACAACTGAACTTAAATTTAATATACAAACGGACACATCGACTTAATTTCTAACATCTTCGGATTTATTCCTAGGCTTTATTCTTCTCTCTTTTCCCCGCCCAAAGTAACCTGCTGACCTGTAAATACAAAATTTATACGGAATGAGCCGAATGCTCAGTACGGAATTATAGGCTCAAAGAACAAGTAACGCTTTATAGAAATGTTATCTGAATGGAACTTTATGCGAAAATAATACGATGCAAGAACATAATTTCATAATCATATCTTACGGATGTACCCATGAGCAAACTGAAAATGTGACAATACACAGGTAGCTACTCCTGCATAATTATCACACGAGATGGCGAGTTGGCATACCCATTATCCACCTCCTGAAACTTAAATTCTAGGATCGATCCATACGCCTCCTAGTAGCTTTGTACCACACTTGTACCTAGGAACGCCGTGAACTAATCTCTCCGTCACAGATGGAGCACATGCTGTTGATGCCGCAACAACATGCTCGTGGGACACTCCACGAGAAGCGATACTCAGGGTATCAGAGTACAAATGGACTTATTCACATAACTTATAAAACTTATTTTCATAACAGAACGGAACATATATTGGAACATGCGATAATGAGTACAACTAACATAATATTATCGCATGATATGAAATCTTAAATCAGATGATTAGAACAGAATTCGAACGGACTGTCAAATGAATCGATACTCAAAGACGTGAGGAGTTTTAAAATATATAGTAATTTAGTGGTTTATAACAATTTGAATATGAAGCAATAAGAAGTGGGGTAAGGATCCGTACCTTAATAATTCCAAATTGATGCTATCTTGTGATAATATTTCAGATTTATACGGACAGAGTTTAGACTACTGATTAGTCTTTCAACCTAATTTAAATAATATGCACATAAACTAGGTTAGTAACTTAATACAGCCTTTACGATAACTCACGAGATCAAATTCTCACAACGAACGACAAAGTGCGATACTTCATCCATCGAATTAACGAAGATCCGTCAAATTAATGACGAACGACAAAGTACAATACTTTATCCATCGAATTAACGATGATCCGTCAAATTAATGACGAATGACAAAGTATAACCCTAATGTGGGCAGCACTTAAACATCCATTGGATATATTGATCGATCGGACAATGAATCGTAATAGCGATCGAGTTATTACCCTGTTCTGCAGCACCCCGCTACTCTTAATTAGTGTTTTGTGTGTGTTTGGAGAGTAATTGAACGATATCTCAGAGTGAATTTGAAGTTTGAACGTCGTTTTTGTGCCCAGAATCAAGTGCCAAGGCCTGCTATTTATACACGAAATTGGACTAGCTTACGGACCGTAAGCTTAAGAAGGTTGAGGTCCGTAAGGCTGCTTACGGACCGTAAGCATAATAAGGTTACGGTCCGTAAGGGACACTAATGCACTATAGGTTTGCCACGCGTGGAACTAGGCTTGCTGAGTTGACAAAATAGATAATTTCGAATCTGACAACACACAATTGAGATAATCGTCAAGTAGGTAATACCCCCCTGAGTTTTAGGGGCCCTAATCCTGATTCTGAAAAATTCTGAAAATTCTAGGGTTTGTACAGAATTACTTGGGTGTCTTAATTAGGGTTTCCTATTAACTAAAATAAATAATAATAATAATGGTTTAAAATTTTTGGTTATTACACTCCGGAATAGTGAAATATACTTAGCATACCTTAAATAACCTTTACATAACTTAGAAATAAGTTTTGAAGGCTTTGGTATGGCAAAAACAAGTTAAATCGCTTACAGGGACTAAAGTTGACAAACTGCAAAAGTATGCCAATTGGAACTGTAACGGACATTTTGGAACATGACCATAAGTTAAACACACCTTAAATATCCTTTACATAGCTTAGAAATAGGCTTTGAGGGGTTCGGTGTGATAAAATATACTTTTGGGACATTCAAGGACTAAAAGTGTCAAAAAGTGCACAAGTTTGCATTTTCGCGCATAACTTACGTTCTGAATATATCCGGACATCCAAAAATTTATGCAAGCATAACTATATTATGCTTTAGTGTTTGGTTTGCCAAAAATCCATTCGTTGCGCCATTTGGATCATTTTTCGCGCTTATGCGCATTCCGTCGTAATTAAGCGAACATCGCGTTCGTACAACCAAACGAACCAACATCCGAGATATTTTTGAGCATGTTTTGAGTTCCCTATACGTTAACTTCATTTTAGAGCCTTGAAATGAGGTTAATGGGGTTCAAACGCATCGAAAATAGCTTAAACGGGCTGCAGGGACCATTTCTGCATTTTTTGAAACTTTGCTGAAACTGGTAGGCAGTGGCGTAGCGCGAGCACCTCATGCCTAGGCAGTGGCGCTACGCGAGCGCCTCATCTGGACAGAAACATTGCATCTGGTCCATTTTCAGTTTCGCACATGGTTTTGGGCAATACCGTGGGCTCAAATGGTTTTGTAAAACCACTATCTTGAGGTGTATGGCCAAGATCAAAGCACGGTTAACGAGGAACGATCTTAACGGCTCTACGAAACCTATAAATGCCCACTTCCCCCAACTTTAATGTGACACCCCAAGAAAACCAGTAATCTTCGCAAACCTGCTCGGGGAGCCGCGATACGATACAGGTAAACAACGTCACACTACTAGCTTCCTCAGTAACTGCATGCTAAATTTCGGGACGAAATTTCTTTCAAGTTGGGGATAATGTGACAACCCGAGTTTTCAAGGTCTCTATCCGTTTAACTATTTGCTCGTACTTATTTGCAAGTGTGTTTTATAAAAACTTGATGTGCAATACATGTGTTGGGTAAATGATTGTATACATGATATGTGTAAGAAGGTTATGTATATATTTATAGTTTGGATTTTTATAACTGAAATCAAAATGTGGAGTCCATTGTCTAACACCCCTAGCCGAAAACCCATACCCCACTAAAGCACATCCCACGAAAACACTCTAGTGTTTTTGTCTACAAAGGGGCCAACGAAAACAAGGATGGGCTTTAGGCCCAGTAGTGTTTAGCTTAAATGTTTATATTTAACCTAACCTGCACGCGAAAGTAGTAACTAGAGAAACCCTAACCATCTCTCACATTTTCTCTCGCTTTCTTTGGAAACCGAACGGCAGACGGGTGTATTCGAGTTTCAATCATCGAGTGATTTAGTGCCTTCTTGGATTCGGTTAGTTTTTAATTACGAAAAGATATATGTGTTGATTATCAAATTGTGATGATGAATAACTGTTACTTGTAAATATAGATGGGGTGCACGTGATTGTCAATTAAACAAGTAAACAAATGATGTAGAACATGCCAATAATCGGTTCAATCATTCTTTTGCATTTAATGTGTGTTGTCATATCATCACATGAAAGGTTCATAAATTGAAAGTAAAGTGTTGTATAGTTGTCAGATCTACTACTTTGGTCCAATAGAAGTTTTAATAGGTTGGGGTTTGGTCAAGTTAAAATCAAAGAGCATGTGATGTGATTAAGTGATTTTTTTTGCAAGAAAAGCCATATGGGTGTAATCAGTAAATGCTCTTGTAAATCGGTGATATCATAATTATGTCAGAAACCTTGCATGTGCAACAAATATTGTGGTAGGACTTTACTTAGGGAATCGAGGTTGTGGAGGTGGCAACCCAATCTTCGATTAGAATGTATGATCAGTAGGTGTGCCATGTTTCACGTGAAATACTTGCAGCCATTAATTAATTCGGTCCATTATTAACATGATAGAATTGTCAGATGTAGGCCATGGTCGAGTGTTTTGATTATTGATGATTTGTTGAATAAATACCGTATGATTCCGTTGATTAACTTATGATGATTTCTGTGCTATTTGATCTCTGCATGATCGATGTTAGTGCTGACGGCAGTTAGGGTTTGCTGCATGTAACTGAGGTATAGGTGACGTAACTGATGTTTGACGGAACACCAGACGACGAAACACACTTGGCGAAACAAAAGTGTTTCGCCGAGACCCTGAACGACGAAACAGAATGTGTTTCGTCAATATGTGTTTCGCCAATTTGTGTTTCGCCAAATGGGTAATCAGCTCAGTAACATGTTTACTTTTCTGTTAAGTGTTAACCGGGTTAGTTAACTGCTGTTAAGTGTAACCATCTTGTGTATGATCTCAAATACGTGCTACGTGCTACTTGCTTATCAACTGTGTGTCTATACGTGAACACAAACTGATTTCATATACGTGCATATTCTAGGACGTGATTGACTTATTTGCGAGCACATAACCTAGCATACCGAGCAAACCAAGGTGAGTTCACACAGCCAAGGCATGGGATTCCCAGGATGGGAATGGGTTGGATTATTTATTCGTTTAGTTTATGGAACTTAGATATATGATTCCCGGTAGAGGAAGGATTATGGATAAGAACAGACTAGACTGGTTATACTAATTTAAACGATCTTCGCACACACGCCAAGGGTCGGCCGCGATATTATGACAATCTTCGCACACATGCCTAGAAAGGGCCGCGAACTATATACTCTAATCTTCGCAAACATGCCAGGAAGGGCCGCGATACTACTATACCTAGTCTAGCAAACATGGGAAATCCCCACTATACTTCGCAAACATGCCTAGAGGGCCGCGATACGATACATACGATACATGATTACTAAATGAACATACGAACTACATTATGAACACTATAACTAAACAAACTCACTGTGAACTCGCTCAACTAGTTGTTGACTCTCTCTTGCATGCCTTGCAGGACCTTAGGTACTTATGGAGCTTGCACAGGAAGGAGCAGGTCGTTGTGGGATACGGATCGTAGACGATATTTGAACTTATAACTTACTTTGGGTTTTCATTATTATGCTTCCGCTACTTAAACAATGTTTGGTTATGAACATCAGTCATGTCAAGATGAATTACATTTTCTTACTTTTACATTTAAATACTATGTTTGATATGATTGATGGCTTGATCCTGGTCAGTCACGCCTCCAAGCGGTGATACTCCGCGTGTGGATTTTGGGGGTGTGACAGATTGGTATCAGAGCCATTGGTTATAGAGAACTTGGTTTTAATAAAGGGAAAACGATTTTGTTAAAACCAGACTATAACCAGAACAGTGCTCTCAACGATCCACAACGACGCTTCGCTCCACGTGCAAGGCTCAACATCATAGGTACTACTATTCATGTTACTTTACCTACTTGCTAGAATTACATAGAACTTTGCTCGTGGTATGCTCAGATTACAGCACCTACTATATGTTATTGCTTGAGAATACTTGTGTGCTCACTCTCCTTGCACTATTCGCGAACCTCTCACCCACATGATCTCCTTGATGTCAAGATCATGAGTGGACGCGTTAACCTAACTCAAGCCCAGTTGGCGGCTTCGATCACTGAACAAGTTACTGCAGCACTCGCAGCTGCCGAGGCAGGAGGTGTAACCTGCCATCACCACTTACTCTAGGATCTTTAGATCCTACTCTCGTAACTCAACACTTGTGCTTAATTTCGATTTCTCTTACGCACACGACAAGTCAACACGCTCAGCCACCTGTATGCACATACAAGACTTTTATGGACTGTCGTCCTACTATTTTCAGCGACACTGAAGGAGCTGTTGGACTCCTCCATTAGTTCGAGGAACTCGAATCGGTCTTCGAATGTGCGAATGACCTGAGGCTCGTGAGGTGAAATATGCCACTGATACTCTCGAAGGCACTGCGTTAACTTGGTGGAACGCGCAAGTTACGATGCTGGGGCTGGCGGCTGCTAATGCCACCCCATGGGATGATTTTAAGGAACTGATCAAACGTGAATACTACAGTCGTGATGACATCCACAAGCTGGAAGTGGAGTCCTTTAACATGAAGATGACGGGGTCAGGGATAGAAGCTTACACGAAACGATCCAACGAACTGGCAGTGTATGTCCAACTATAGTGGATCCTCCCATCAAACGCATTGAGCTGTAATTCAAGGGACTAGTGCCAGAGATTCAAAGTCATGTAACCTCAGCGAATCTTGGCACCATTCAACGGATCGTCAAGCTAGCTCATCGCCTCACCGATCAGGCAGTGGAACAGGGCGGCCTGCCTAAACGTATCAGCGCTACTACTACTCCAATTACTTCTGCTACCCTAGTGACAACAAACGAAAGTGGGATGGAACCCCTAGCAAGGGTTCGACTACGGCTCCGTCCCAGGCACAGCAGCGAAGGATCGATGACAACCAAAGTCCTGGTCAGCAACCTTTTAGTAGTCAAGGGCAGGGTGGATACAGGGGAAACCACCCTAATCGCAAACGATGTAACTTGCACCACAGCGGGCAGTGCAACCGCAATCATTGTCAATGATGCAACAAGCTTGGTCATGGAGCCAAAGATGGTAGAAACTCACGTTCTGCAAGCCAGAACCAATAACAACAGACACAAGATCTTTAAGAATCAGCAACAACAAGCAGAGATCCTATGCAAGGAGAAGATCATTCGCATTCCTCGTTCTGGTAAAGAACCTTTCGAAGTTCAAGGCGACAAGAGTGGTGTCGTGAGTGGTAATATCTCCTTTTTGAAGGCTCAGAAGTGTTTGCGCAAGGGGCACACTGCTATATTGGCACTCGTTACGGATACCTCGAAGAAAGAGAAAAAGATTGAAGATATTCCTGTAGTACGTGACTTTCCTCAAGTGTTCCCTGAGGAATTACCTGGGTTACCGCCTCATCGTCAAGTCGAATTCCAGATCGAGCTCGCTCCAGGAGCAGCACCTATAGCTCGAGCACCTTATCGTCTAGCTCCAACTGAAGTAGAAGAACTGTCAAAGCAGCTACAAGAACTCTTGGAAAAGGGTTTTATACGTCCTAGCTCTTCGCCCTGGGGAGCTCCAGTGTTATTCGTGAAGAAGAAAGACGGTACGTTCAGGATGTGTATAGACTACCGCGAACTCAACAAGGTGACGATCAAGAATCGTTATCCTCTTCCGCGCATAGATGATTTATTCGACCAGCTGCAAGGGTCGAGCTACTACTCCAAAATAGACTTACGGTCAGGATATCACCAGCTGAGAGTCCAGGATGAGGACGTCTCTAAAACAGCATTTAGAACTCGCTACGGCCACTACGAGTTTATGGTCATGCCATTCGGGCTAACGAACGCGCCTGCCGTATTTATGGATCTTATGAACAGGGTGTGCAAACCCTATCTCGACAAGTTCGTCATTGTTTTCATCGACGACATCCTGATTTATTCGAAAAGTCAGGAGGAACACGAGCAGCACCTGCGACTCATACTGGAACTTCTACGAACGGAACAGCTATACGCTAAGTTCTCTAAATGTGACTTCTGGCTTCGTGAAGTCCACTTTTTAGGCCACGTGGTGAACAAGGATGGGATTCATGTAGATCCATCCAAGGTGGATTCGATCAAGAACTGGCCTGCACCTCGCACACCAACAGAAATACGCCAATTCTTGGGTTTGGCGGGTTATTACAGACGGTTCATCAAAGACTTCTCAAAAAGTGCCCAGCCGCTTACACTACTGACACAGAAAGGTGTGGTTTACCGTTGGGGTAATGCACAGGAAACAGCGTTCCAACATTTAAAGGATAGACTCTGTAGCGCACCTATCCTCTCATTGCCTGAAGGCACGGATGATTTCGTAGTCTACTGCGACGCATCTATCCAAGGTCTTGGATGTGTATTGATGCAGAGAGATAAAGTTATTGCTTATGCTTCGCGCCAACTTAAGATTCACGAACGGAATTATACGACACACGACCTAGAGCTGGGAGCGGTTGTTTTTGCACTTAAGATATGGCGACACTATTTGTATGGTACCAAATGTGCTATCTACACTGACCACAGAAGCCTCGAACATATATTCAAACAGAAGGAACTGAATATGCGACAGCGACGATGGGTCGAACTGCTAAACGACTACGAATGCTCCATCAGGTACCACCCAGGCAAAGCCAATGTTGTGGCTGACGCCCTCAGTCGAAAAGACACCGCGCCTAAGCGCGTGCGAGCTTTACAACTCACCATACAGTCTAGTCTTCCTTCCCAGATACGAGATGCTCAGGTGGAAGCATTGAAACCAGACAACGTCAGGGCTGAAGCCCTACGTGGCTCAAGGCAACGATTAGAACAAAGGGCAGACGGCGCTTATTACGTAACAGGACGCATTTAGGTCCCACTGTACGGCAACTTACGCGAGCTGGTAATGGATGAAGCTCACAAGTCTCGCTACTCGGTACACCCTGGTTCGGATAAAATGTACCACGATATTAAGACTACATATTGGTGGCCTAGCATGAAGGCTCACATAGCCACATACGTTAGTAAATGCTTGACTTGTGCGAGAGTCAAGGCAGAATATCAGAAACCCTCAGGTCCACTCCAACAACCAGAGATACCACAATGGAAATGGGAACAAATTTCCATGGATTTTGTTACTGGCCTACCTAGATCTCAGCGCGGAAATGATACTATTTGGGTGATCGTGGATCGACTCACAAAGTCTGCTCACTTCTTGGCAATCAAAGAAACAGACAAGTTCTCTACCTTGGCAGACATTTACTTAAAAGAAGTGGTCTCGAATATATCCGGACATCCAAAAATTTATGCAAGCATAACTATATTATGCTTTAGTGTTTGGTTTGCCAAAAATCCATTCGTTGCGCCATTTGGATCATTTTTCGCGCTTATGCGCATTCCGTCGTAATTAAGCGAACATCGCGTTCGTACAACCAAACGAACCAACATCCGAGATATTTTTGAGCATGTTTTGAGTTCCCTATACGTTAACTTCATTTTAGAGCCTTGAAATGAGGTTAATGGGGTTCAAACGCATCGAAAATAGCTTAAACGGGCTGCAGGGACCATTTCTGCATTTTTTGAAACTTTGCTGAAACTGGTAGGCAGTGGCGTAGCGCGAGCACCTCATGCCTAGGCAGTGGCGCTACGCGAGCGCCTCATCTGGACAGAAACATTGCATCTGGTCCATTTTCAGTTTCGCACATGGTTTTGGGCAATACCGTGGGCTCAAATGGTTTTGTAAAACCACTATCTTGAGGTGTATGGCCAAGATCAAAGCACGGTTAACGAGGAACGATCTTAACGGCTCTACGAAACCTATAAATGCCCACTTCCCCCAACTTTAATGTGACACCCCAAGAAAACCAGTAATCTTCGCAAACCTGCTCGGGGAGCCGCGATACGATACAGGTAAACAACGTCACACTACTAGCTTCCTCAGTAACTGCATGCTAAATTTCGGGATGAAATTTCTTTCAAGTTGGGGATAATGTGACAACCCGAGTTTTCAAGGTCTCTATCCGTTTAACTATTTGCTCGTACTTATTTGCAAGTGTGTTTTATAAAAACTTGATGTGCAATACATGTGTTGGGTAAATGATTGTATACATGATATGTGTAAGAAGGTTATGTATATATTTATAGTTTGGATTTTTATAACTGAAATCAAAATGTGGAGTCCATTGTCTAACACCCCTAGCCGAAAACCCATACCCCACTAAAGCACATCCCACGAAAACACTCTAGTGTTTTTGTCTACAAAGGGGCCAACGAAAACAAGGATGGGCTTTAGGCCCAGTAGTGTTTAGCTTAAATGTTTATATTTAACCTAACCTGCACGCGAAAGTAGTAACTAGAGAAACCCTAACCATCTCTCACATTTTCTCTCGCTTTCTTTGGAAACCGAACGGCAGACGGGTGTATTCGAGTTTCAATCATCGAGTGATTTAGTGCCTTCTTGGATTCGGTTAGTTTTTAATTACGAAAAGATATATGTGTTGATTATCAAATTGTGATGATGAATAACTGTTACTTGTAAATATAGATGGGGTGCACGTGATTGTCAATTAAACAAGTAAACAAATGATGTAGAACATGCCAATAATCGGTTCAATCATTCTTTTGCATTTAATGTGTGTTGTCATATCATCACATGAAAGGTTCATAAATTGAAAGTAAAGTGTTGTATAGTTGTCAGATCTACTACTTTGGTCCAATAGAAGTTTTAATAGGTTGGGGTTTGGTCAAGTTAAAATCAAAGAGCATGTGATGTGATTAAGTGATTTTTTTTGCAAGAAAAGCCATATGGGTGTAATCAGTAAATGCTCTTGTAAATCGGTGATATCATAATTATGTCAGAAACCTTGCATGTGCAACAAATATTGTGGTAGGACTTTACTTAGGGAATCGAGGTTGTGGAGGTGGCAACCCAATCTTCGATTAGAATGTATGATCAGTAGGTGTGCCATGTTTCACGTGAAATACTTGCAGCCATTAATTAATTCGGTCCATTATTAACATGATAGAATTGTCAGATGTAGGCCATGGTCGAGTGTTTTGATTATTGATGATTTGTTGAATAAATACCGTATGATTCCGTTGATTAACTTATGATGATTTCTGTGCTATTTGATCTCTGCATGATCGATGTTAGTGCTGACGGCAGTTAGGGTTTGCTGCATGTAACTGAGGTGTAGGTGACGTAACTGATGTTTGACGGAACACCAGACGACGAAACACACTTGGCGAAACAAAAGTGTTTCGCCGAGACCCTGAACGACGAAACAGAATGTGTTTCGTCAATATGTGTTTCGCCAATTTGTGTTTCGCCAAATGGGTAATCAGCTCAGTAACATGTTTACTTTTCTGTTAAGTGTTAACCGGGTTAGTTAACTGCTGTTAAGTGTAACCATCTTGTGTATGATCTCAAATACGTGCTACGTGCTACTTGCTTATCAACTGTGTGTCTATACGTGAACACAAACTGATTTCATATACGTGCATATTCTAGGACGTGATTGACTTATTTGCGAGCACATAACCTAGCATACCGAGCAAACCAAGGTGAGTTCACACAGCCAAGGCATGGGATTCCCAGGATGGGAATGGGTTGGATTATTTATTCGTTCAGTTTATGGAACTTAGATATATGATTCCCGGTAGAGGAAGGATTATGGATAAGAACAGACTAGACTGGTTATACTAATTTAAACGATCTTCGCACACACGCCAAGGGTCGGCCGCGATATTATGACAATCTTCGCACACATGCCTAGAAAGGGCCGCGAACTATATACTCTAATCTTCGCAAACATGCCAGGAAGGGCCGCGATACTACTATACCTAGTCTAGCAAACATGGGAAATCCCCACTATACTTCGCAAACATGCCTAGAGGGCCGCGATACGATACATACGATACATGATTACTAAATGAACATACGAACTACATTATGAACACTATAACTAAACAAACTCACTGTGAACTCGCTCAACTAGTTGTTGACTCTCTCTTGCATGCCTTGCAGGACCTTAGGTACTTATGGAGCTTGCACAGGAAGGAGCAGGTCGTTGTGGGATACGGATCGTAGACGATATTTGAACTTATAACTTACTTTGGGTTTTCATTATTATGCTTCCGCTACTTAAACAATGTTTGGTTATGAACATCAGTCATGTCAAGATGAATTACATTTTCTTACTTTTACATTTAAATACTATGTTTGATATGATTGATGGCTTGATCCTGGTCAGTCACGCCTCCAAGCGGTGATACTCCGCGTGTGGATTTTGGGGGTGTGACATTTAAAACCCACTTGATCTTCTTGAGAGTTCTCTAAGTGGTTGTGATATTCACTTCCTACCTGAGAATACTTGAGAAATCAAAGCTTTCGGGGACCCTTCGTAAGTATTCTTTCGTTCTTTTATTGCTTTTCGAGTCTGAAAGTCAAAATTTGTTTGACTTTCTACGTTGACCAGTTTATGGTCAATGCGAAGTTCGTTTGAACTTCGCAACGTGATTGTAATCACGATGGTTATAGTCCGTTGGGACTATGCCTACTGATTACCACGTTGTCTAGGGTCGTAAGGGTAAGCGATCTGATAAATCGCTTATACCTTCGAACCCGAACCATTTGGTCGATCATTAGGATCCGACCAAACACATTAGGTGACCATAGTATATAGGGAATAACCTTCCCAGGTTATACCTTATGGTCGCTTCGTTAAGTAGTTGTATGATAGGTAGTTTATATGCCTTAGGTAAATTACCAAAATACCCTTTACATGTGTAATCGGTAATTAAGCATATGTAACCTAAACTTTTGTCACATAACTGATTACGTAACATGTTTAGGCATATAACACTTGTCATACGACTAGTTAGACGTTCCGAACGCGTTTCACGCGAACGACGCGTTAAAGTAGCATAAGCTACCTAAACGGGTCGTAATGGGTCGTAAGCATTTATGTTAGGTTTCATTTAGTATGTAGGCTTTGTTAAACCATATTACACGAGTTTCTATACTCGTTTGGTTTACGAACCCTCATTCTATCCGATCCTCCGATTTAGGTCCGGTTTATTTACATAGTTACCTATATTAGGTACCGTTTGATTCCGAGATCTCTAGCATTGTTTGGTTGTCACTCTAGGACTTCTGAACAATCTCAAGTGAGTACATAGAACCCCTCTTTTACTGTTTTCCAAACTGTTTTGGGGTGAAACACATTTGCCTACTTGTTAGTTTCATGCTTTCCTGTTTTCACATCATATACCTGCTATGTTCGTTAGTACATTATAGCACATGATTTCATTACATTTCATGCTATGTATGCCCATTGTGTGCGTACTTAGTACATCGTTTTACATTACATGCTATGTATGCCCATTATGTGCGTACTTAGTACATCGTTTTACATTACATGCTATGTATGCCCATTGTGTGCGTACTTAGTACATCGTTTTACATTACATGCTATGTATGCCCATTGTGTGTGTACTTAGTACATCGTTCTACATTACATTTCATGCTTTGTATGTCCATTGTGTGCATACTTAGTACATTGTTTTACATTGCATTTCTGTTGCATATGCTCATCCAGCATATGAACACATTATACTACATTTTGAACCGTTGTAATTATTTGACTATGTGAACCGTCGTAACCCTTTGATTATATGAACCGTTTGTAACTGTTGAACCGTGTGAACCATTTGTATCTGTTGACATGATTTACATTTGACAATAGACATTTGACTATACATAAACATTTCTACAATCGTTAAACATTACATCTTGGTGGTTTGGTTGGAGTAAGTGATTTAAGTAACGAGGCGTGTGTAATATGATACAAGCATGGTGGATACGCCGCTGGTACTTCCTATATATAAGTGTTTGTATGGTATCACATATTGTAGCGTTATTTGAATCATTTCAATTTAGACATATAACATTTTATACAAATAACATACTTTTCACAATACATTGTTTTACAAATAACTTATCTTATACAAACCCATTTTACATGGTTATTCATTTAACCATACATTATTCTCTTATTTACACATATCATCTGATCTTATCGTTTTTCAAATGATCTACAAGACAAAGCAAATTACAAGGTTCATGACTAAACATTTTTCTCAAACATAAGTCATGAATTCTATTTTCACAAAACCTATGTATCTCACAGGCATTTTTATGCTGACGTACCTATTTTCACATGTGTTTTTCAGGAGATGATGCATAGGACTTATCAAGACATACTTAGGCGGACCTGTGCCTTAGTGACTTAAAACGAGACAAGAACTAGTTAATTTATGTTATGTACTCTTTATTTCTTGTTTAAAGAACAATGTAACTCTCATGTTGATTAA
The DNA here is from genome assembly GCA_030545235.1 of Helianthus tuberosus. Taxonomy (NCBI): domain Eukaryota; kingdom Viridiplantae; phylum Streptophyta; class Magnoliopsida; order Asterales; family Asteraceae; genus Helianthus; species Helianthus tuberosus. Next base: position 64,660,115 of record CM060420.1, read on the forward strand.
TAAAACAAAAATTTAATTTCCATTGTTGTGAAACTTTAATTCTGTTACAACACTCCCCGACGTTTCCGCCACGTCTTGTTGTTTTACGTGGTCGGGGTGTGACATTTGGGAATCCAAATTCGGTCCAAATAATGGAATATCCCATTCGATTTATTCACTAACAGTTCGCCATTATGGTAAATCCTTTCCTTCTTCAAAGTGCGTTCAGTGAAACAAGCATGCTGAGCGTCACGGATAAGAGTTTCGAGGTGATGTTGGGCATGAACATTACGAATGCTATTCAAATAGCTTCGTCTGCTCAGGGCATCGACAATGACATTTGCTTTGCCAGGATGATAACGGATCTCACAGTCGTAATCGTTGAGAAGTTCTACCCATCGGCGTTTACGCATATTCAATTCTTTTTGGCTAAAGATGTGTTGTAGGCTCCTATGGTCGGTGAAGACCGTACACTTGGTACCGTAAAGGTAGTGTCGCCAAATTTTCAACGCAAAAATAACTGCGCCTAGCTCGAGGTCGTGGATTGTATAGTTCTTCTCGTGGATCTTGAGTTGACGAGATGTGTAAGCGATAACCTTGTCCCGTTGCATGAGAACGCAACCAAGACCAAGGTTCGAGGCATCACAATAGACAATGAAGTCATCGTTTCCGTCGGGTAAGGCGAGAACGGGAGCATTGCAGAGCATATGTTTGAGAGTTTGAAAGGCAGTCTCTTGTTTAGTTCCCTGAACAAAGGGCTTGTCTTTATGCGTTAAGGAAGTAAGCGGGACAGCGATTTTCGAGAAGTCAGCGATGAATCAACGGTAATAGCCCTCCAATCCGAGAAACGAACGTACATCGGATGGTGATTTCGGAGTAACCCAACCCTTAACAGCTTCGATCTTCGCGGGGTCGACGTGAATACCTTGACTATTGACGATGTGACCGAGGAATTGAACCTCCTCTAGCCAAAATTTGCACTTGGAGAACTTGTCAAAGAGTCGATTCCCTTGGGGTAGTTCGAGAACCAAACGTAGATGTTGCGCGTGTTCGGTTTTCGACTTCGAATAGATAAGGATATCATCGATGAACACGATTACGAAGCAGTCAAGAAATGGTTTACACACGCGATTCATCAAATCCATGAAAACCGCGGGTGCATTGGTTAAACCAAAGGGCATTACGACAAATTCATAAGGACCATAACGGGTTCGGAAAGCGGTTTTCGGTATATCTTCCTCCTGAATGCGTAACTGGTGATAACTTGAGCGTAAATCGATCTTCCATGTAGCACCTTGCAGTTGGTCAAACAAATCATTGATTCGAGGCAGGGTATAACAATTCTTGATTGTCAGCTTATTCAACTCCCTATAGTCGTTGCACATCCGGAACGACCCGTCCTTCTTTTTGACCAAAAGGACTGGTATGCCAATTGGAACTGTAACGAACATTCCGGAACATGACCATAAGTTAAACACACCTTAAATATCCTTTACATAGCTTAGAAATAGGCTTTGAGGGGTTCGGTGTGATAAAATATACTTTTGGGACATTCAAGGACTAAAAGTGTCAAAAAATGCACAAGTTTGCATTTTCGCGCATAACTTACGTTCTGAATATATCCGGACATCCAAAAATTTATGCAAGCATGACTATATTATGCTTTAGTGTTTGGTTTGCCAAAAATCCATTCGTTGCGTCATTTGGATCATTTTTCGCGCTTATGCACATTCCGTCGTAATTAAGCGAACATCGCGTTCGTACAACCAAACGAACCAACATCCGAGATATTTTTGGGCATGTTTTGAGTTCCCTATACGTTAACTTCATTTTAGAGCCTTGAAATGAGGTTAATGGGGTTCAAACGCATCGAAAATAGCTTAAACGGGCTGCAGGGACCATTTCTGCCATTTTTGAAACTTTGCTGAAACTGGTAGGCAGTGGCGTAGCGCGAGCACCTCATGCCTAGGCAGTGGCGCTACGCGAGCGCCTCATCTGGATAGAAACATTGCATCTGGTCCATTTTCAGTTTCGCACATGGTTTTGTTCAATACCGTGGGCTCAAATGGTTTTGTAAAACCACTATCTTGAGGTGTATGGCCAAGATCAAAGCACGGTTAACGAGGAACGATCTTAACGGCTCTACGAATCCTATAAATGCCCACTTCCCCCAACTTCAAAACCCACTTGATCTTCTTGAGAGTTCTCTAAGTGGTTGTGATATTCACTTCCTACCTGAGAATACTTGAGAAATCAAAGCTTTCGGGGACCCTTCGTAAGTATTCTTTCGCTCTTTTATTGCTTTTCGAGTCTGTTTGTTTGACTTTCTACGTTGACCAGTTTATGGTCAATGCGAAGTTCGTTTGAACTTCGCAACGTGATTGTAATCACGATGGTTATAGTCCCTTGGGACTATGCCTACTGATTACCACGTTGTCTAGGGTCGTAAGGGTAAGCGATCTGATAAATCGCTTATACCTTCGAACCCGACCCATTTGGTCGATCATTAGGATCCGACCAAACACATTAGGTGACCATAGTATATAGGGAATAACCTTCCCAGGTTATACCTTATGGTCGCTTCGTTAAGTAGTTGTATGATAGGTAGTTTATATGCCTTAGGTAAATTACCAAAATACCCTTTACATGTGTAATCGGTAATTAAGCATATGTAACCTAAACTTTTGTCACATAACTGATTACGTAACATTTTTAGGCATATAACACTTGTCATAGGACTAGTTAGACGTTCCGAACGCGTTTCACGCGAACGACGCGTTTCACGCGAACGACGCGTTAAAGTAGCATAAGCTACCTAAATGGGTCGTAATGGGTCGTAAGCATTTATGTTAGGTTTCATTTAGTATGTAGGCTTTGTTAAACCATATTACACGAGTTTCTATACTCGTTTGGTTTACGAACCCTCATTCTATCCGATCCTCCGATTTAGGTCCGGTTTATTTACATAGTTACCTATATTAGGTACCGTTTGATTCCGAGATCTCTAGCATTGTTTGGTTGTCACTCTAGGACTTCTGAGCAATCTCAAGTGAGTACATAGAACCCCTCTTTTACTGTTTTCCAAACTGTTTTGGGGTGAAACACATTTGCCTACTTGTTAGTTTCATGCTTTCCTGTTTTCACATCATATACCTGCTATGTTCGTTAGTACATTATAGCACATGATTTCATTACATTTCATGCTATGTATGCCCATTGTGTGCGTACTTAGTACATCGTTTTACATTACATGCTATGTATGCCCATTGTGTGCGTACTTAGTACATCGTTTTACATTACATGCTATGTATGCCCATTGTGTGCGTACTTAGTACATCGTTTTACATTACATGCTATGTATGCCCATTGTGTGTGTACTTAGTACATCGTTCTACATTACATTTCATGCTTTGTATGTCCATTGTGTGCATACTTAGTACATTGTTTTACATTGCATTTCTGTTGCATATGCTCATCCAGCATATGAACACATTATACTACATTTTGAACCGTTGTAACTATTTGACTATGTGAACCGTCGTAACCCTTTGATTATATGAACCGTTTGTAACTGTTGAACCGTGTGAACCATTTGTATCTGTTGACATGATTTACATTTGACAATAGACATTTGACTATACATAAACATTTCTACAATCGTTAAACATTACATCTTGGTGGTTTGGTTGGAGTAAGTGATTTAAGTAACGAGGCGTGTGTAATATGATACAAGCATGGTGGATACGCCGCTGGTACTTCCTATATATAAGTGTTTGTATGGTATCACATATTGTAGCGTTATTTGAATCATTTCAATTTAGACATATAACATTTTATACAAATAACATACTTTTCACAATACATTGTTTTACAAATAACTTATCTTATACAAACCCATTTTACATGGTTATTCATTTAACCATACATTATTCTCTTATTTACACATATCATCTGATCTTATCGTTTTTCAAATGATCTACAAGACAGAGCAAATTACAAGGTTCATGACTAAACATTTTTCTCAAACATAAGTCATGAATTCAATTTTCACAAAACCTATGTATCTCACAGGCATTTTTATGCTGACGTACCTATTTTCACATGTGTTTTTCAGGAGATGATGCATAGGACTTATCAAGACATACTTAGGCGGACCTGTGCCTTAGTGACTTAAAACGAGACAAGAACTAGTTAATTTATGTTATGTACTCTTTATTTCTTGTTTAAAGACAATGTAACTCTCATGTTAATTAATAAAACAAAACTTTAATTTCCATTGTTGTGAAACTTTAATTCTGTTACAACACTCCCCGACGTTTCCGCCACGTCTTGTTGTTTTACGTGGTCGGGGTGTGACATTTGGGAATCCAAATTCGGTCCAAATAATGGAATATCCCATTCGATTTATTCACTAACAGTTCGCCATTATGGTAAATCCTTTCCTTCTTCAAAGTGCGTTCAGTGAAACAAGCATGCTGAGCGTCACGGATAAGAGTTTCGAGGTGATGTTGGGCATGAACATTACGAATGCTATTCAAATAGTTTCGTCTGCTCAGGGCGTCGACAATGACATTTGCTTTGCCAGGATGATAACGGATCTCACAGTCGTAATCGTTGAGAAGTTCTACCCATCGGCATTTACGCATATTCAATTCTTTTTGGCTAAAGATGTGTTGTAGGCTCCTATGGTCGGTGAAGACCGTACACTTGGTACCGTAAAGGTAGTGTCGCCAAATTTTCAACGCAAAAATAACTGCGCCTAGCTCGAGGTCGTGGATTGTATAGTTCTTCTCGTGGATCTTGAGTTGACGAGATGTGTAAGCGATAACCTTGTCCCGTTGCATGAGAACGCAACCAAGAACAAGGTTCGAGGCATCACAATAGACAATGAAGTCATCGTTTCCGTCGGGTAAGGCGAGAACGGGAGCATTGCAGAGCATATGTTTGAGAGTTTGAAAGGCAGTCTCTTGTTTAGTTCCCTGAACAAAGGGCTTGTCTTTATGCGTTAAGGAAGTAAGCGGGACAACGATTTTCGAGAAGTCAGCGATGAATCAACGGTAATAGCCCTCCAATCCGAGAAACGAACGTACATCGGATGGTGATTTCGGAGTAACCCAACCCTTAACAGCTTCGATCTTCGCGGGGTCGACGTGAATACCTTGACTATTGACGATGTGACCGAGGAATTGAACCTCCTCTAGCCAAAATTTGCACTTGGAGAACTTGTCAAAGAGTCGATTCCCTTGGGGTAGTTCGAGAACCAAACGTAGATGTTGCGCGTGTTCGGTTTTCGACTTCGAATAGATAAGGATATCATCGATGAACACGATTACGAAGCGGTCAAGAAATGGTTTACACACGCGATTCATCAAATCCATGAAAACCACGGGTGCATTGGTTAAACCAAAGGGCATTACGACGAATTCATAAGGACCATAACGGGTTCGGAAAGCGGTTTTCGGTATATCTTCCTCCTGAATGCGTAACTGGTGATAACTTGAGCGTAAATCGATCTTCCATGTAGCACCTTGCAGTTGGTCAAACAAATCATTGATACGAGGCAGGGTATAACAATTCTTGATTGTCAGCTTATTCAACTCCCTATAGTCGTTGCACATCCGGAACGACCCGTCCTTTTTGACCAAAAGGACTGGTGTGCCCCAAGGAGAGGTGCTAGGGCGAATAAAATATCTAATTAACAAATCAAATAAAATCAAAGGTGGGACCCACATGTTGGGCCGTGAACTAGGTGGGGGGGGGGTATAGGCTAGCTTGTAAAGATTAGTTAGGTTATATGGTTAAAATCCAATGTTATAGTTAGGTTAGTTAGTTAGTTAGTTACTAGATGTTATACAATGTGTTATAATGTTCGGAGACCATAACTAGCTTGGTAAGGTTAAAACAATGCTTCTAGTGAAAATTTGGTGTTTTGGGTAGTGTCCGGTTGTTCGGTTGGTTACCGGTTCGTTAAGGTGCTAAACTATGAAGTTTAGTGTGCTTTATGTTACCTTTTGTGACAGTTTTTATTCCCGATACTTAGGAAAGTATTCTGGACCATTTAATCATATTTCTGCATGATATTAGAGTGTTTAATTGCTTAATTTTACTGATTACTGCAGAATTCTGCAGTTTGTGTGAGTTTTAGGCACTTTCCGGCACTTAAACTATCACTAGGAAGGCAGTTTTGTGATCCTTACTTTCCTACACTCTATACTAGTGTAACTCTTGGTTTCTGGCCCATTCTGTGTCTCAATACCATGCCTGTCTATGTACTAAACTTCGTCAGCATTTTCCTGATTTGTCTGATAACTCTGCTAGCTTTGTTTCATGCATCATTTGAATCAATAAAGTTTACATGCAATAATGGTATGTCATTATGCAATATGTGATGCACATGTATGCATGATAACAATAATCAGAAAACAATTTAGGTCATTAATTGTAAATCTACACAATCATTAAGCATTAATCATTGTCTAATAATTGTACGGATGCACGCAAATTTGGCAATTGTCACATTCTCCCCCAGTTAAGAAAATTTCGTCCTCGAAATTTAAACTACATTAACTTCTTAGGGTTACCTTATGCGTGTATGGATATGAATAATACCAAGGTGATTAACCACGAAACTGAAACAAGACTTATTCGAACCAGGTGAATCCAAGGATATATTATAACAATAAGAACCCAGCGGTTAAAAGGTGGGTGTTTCAGAATTTGATGTCAATGGATACGAGACGTATAGATGTATAACCTAGTGTAACTTTGTTAACAGGGGTTCAATAAAAGAGGGGTTTTGACCGATAGAATTCCAAATGATCATTTACAATATGCAAATGAGTTCTAGAAACAATAACATCCGCTAGATGAACTCAGAATCAGCAAGCTCAAATGTAATAGTGACATGAAAACGTTCCGTCAACTTTTGAACAAATAAATGGATAAAATTATTGTGTTGACAATATTGAATTGTGAGAATACACCGAAATGAAATACAACTGAATCTGGTGTATCATTGTCTTAATACATAATTGCATTAAGAGTGTTTAAATGACAAGTCAAACAAAAGTATGTGTAGCTTCGTGTGAAACGGTTGACCATGACTAGCACAAACTATAAGTTTGTACCGACACCACAAGGCGTCGTAATGACATAATTCAATAATACCGGTGACCGAACAAGTTCACCGTGTTTGAAATCAAATGAAAGCGTATTGAAGCAAACCTGAAAACTTGATTCAAATGGCATCGTAGGATTTTTCAATTGAATATAGAACACCAAAGAACTACTGTTTTCGATCAAAGATGAAAAGCAATGAATACTGCAAGGCATTCGATTGATAATGAAAGAACCGTTAGGAGGCACACTGGAATATAAAATGAATTTACGTACCATTGTCTTGACACACAATTGTGTTAAGACTGCTTTAATCATGATAAAACAGAGCGGATTTAGAGCAAGCCAATGAATAAATAACTAAATCCGAGCATGAGATGCGCAAACTAGATTAGCGCAAGCTTCAATTTAGTGAAAGCATCACCACAAGGTGTCGAAATCAATGAACGATTTAATGGAGTCGTAGACCAAACAAGTCTACTACGACTCGGGACAAAAGAAATATTTGCAAAAATGAATTTGAATATGATGCTCTCAATACATCGTATGGTGTCTTGAATTGAATATGCGATATGGAAAAGTTCAAGCAATTGAACTTGGTTTCAGTGCAATCCGACAATAAACGTATGTATCGACAAGGGGATTTCGGCAGGGTTACAAAGATAAACCATGTATGTAACTGGAAGGAGAAGAAATTTCAAGAAGGTTTTGTTGACTCAATATCAAGGAGTCGACACTTACAATAAGGCAGATTATTCGAGACACAAGGCAATAGCTGGATATAGCTAAAGGATATTTGTAACTTTGATGAAAACGATCATTAGAAGGAAGCCACATGCGTAACAAACGATTGCATGTGTGTCGTATGAAATGATCAACTACTGAAGCAAATGACTATTCGCTCTAATGAAGAAAATTTTCGTGATGCACTACCATTAAGAGGAGTAGAGATGTAAAAATCTACTTGCTAGATGCAAAAGTGGGAATGTCAATAAAATAAATTCGAGTACTTCACCTGTTCAGTTAACTAAAATAGCATGCATGACAGAATAATGGTGTTTGCTTAAGTTAATGGACGTGGTTCCTAAGCGATAACATTTAATGAGTCTTTGACATAGTTCCCAAAGGTCCTAAGTACATGTTTCCTAGGTTCTCAAAGTTTTGCATTATGTGTATAATTGTCTTGTGTACCGTGTAGAAAACATAATATTAGCGTATATTTAAAACAAGTCGTTGACTCACTGTTCTTCGGTATGCTTTCTTCCTGAATCCGCAGCTGGCGATAACCTGATCGAAGATCGATCTTGGAATAGTAGTTGGATCCTTGCAGTTGGTCGAATAAATCATTAATCCTTGGCAAGGGATACCGATTCTTGATGGTTAGCTTATTCAGCTCCCGGCAGTCGATACACATACGAAAACTACCGTCCTTCATCTTGACAAACAGTACTGGAGCTCCCCAAGGTGAGAAGCTTGGCCTTATGAATCCCTTATCTAGCAATTCATGAAGCTGCATTGACAACTCTTGCATCTCTGAAGGCGCAAGTCGATAAGGTGCCTTGGCTATAGGCGCAGCGCCTGGAACCAAGTCAATGTGGAATTCGACTTGTCGTTGAGGAGGTAATCCTGGAAAGTCTTCAGGAAAGACTCCAGGATATTCCTTTACCACAAGGATATCTTCGAGCTTCGGTTCTTCGGCTTCTTTATCCACGACATGAGCTAAGAAGGCTACACATCCTTTACGCAAAAACTTTCGTGCCTTCAAACAACTAATAATTCCAAGAGGCGTATCCCGCTTCTCCCCATGAATCACGATCATCTCTTTATTCGCCATTGGGATACGGATAACCTTCTCATGGCATACAATCTCATCTCGATTACTCGACAACCAATCCATCCCAACTACGACGTCGGAGCTTCCCAATTCAACTGGCAAAAGATCTAACGAAAACTCACGCTCTCCAAGCTCTATAACATAGCCTCTAATTACTTCGTTGGCTTCTACTAACTTCCCATTTGCTAGTTCTATCGAGTACGGAATACCTAACTTACTTGCTACTAAACCAAAGACATTCTTAAACTCTAGAGATACGAAGCTATAGACGGTACCGATATCAAATAACACAGATGCAAAGTGTTGATTAATAGGGAACGTACCAGTGACTACGTTCGGATCCTGGCGAGCTTCCCTAGCTCCAATGTTGAACACTATTCCATGAGCTTGGTTATTCTTAGGGCAATCTTTCCTAAAGTGCCCCACGTCCCCACATTTGAAGCAACCTGGAACTCTACCATTATCGTTTCCTTCTTGGTTGCCGTCATCATTTCCTCCTTGTCTAGGATACTTCGCCCAACAGGCATCCTTGTTGTGTCCTTCCTTTCTGCACCTATCGCACCAAGGCCTCAGACATCGACCTTCATGGTGAAACTTGCACACATCACATCTTGGCTTAGTCCCCAAGCAAACCTTCCTGAAATGCCCTATGCCACCATAGTTAAAACAACTTTGACCTTGTTCTTGATCATTACTGTTTCCGCCCTGATAGCCGTTGTTGTTTCCTCTGTGATTTCCGCTACCATCTTGACCTTCATTTCCATGTCCAGCACCGTACCAACACTTCTCCTTTGCATGCCCCATTTTGCCACAGATGTCACATTTTCCATACCTGCATGGCCTGGCATGATGAAGTAGGCAGTTGTCGCACTTAGGCAGGGTACCCATATACCTTTTTCCCTTTTTGGCATTGTTGTTGTTATTCGCTCGATTACCCTTCTGGGAATTGGTGAGCTTCCTTTTGTTCTTCCCATATGACTTCGAATGAGTCTCCTTCTTCTCTTTAGAGGTTGAAAATTTTCCCAACCTAATCGCTTCTTTAGTGAGCGCCACACTTAAGCCAATCGCATCGATACTTGTTGGAGGCTTTGTTGCAGTCATCAAGCTCAGAATCTGAGGCGCCAATCCCCAGATGAATCGTTCTATCCTCTTAAACTCTGGTTCGACCAGATATGGAATAACTCGTGACAAATCATGAAGTCTCTTCACATATTCCGCCACCTTTGGACCTTCCATCTTCAGGTTCCAGAATTCAATTTCCAGCTTCTGGATTTCCGCCTGAGAATAATACTTCCTACTCATCAATTCTTTCAGCTCATTCCATGTCAAAGCATACGCAGTAGCCTCGCCCAACGTCTGAACCTGAAGACAGAGCCCCATCTTAAAACAGCCCAGAAATGTACGTGACTTGTTGCTCTGGAGCACATTTGCTCATTCGCAAAACAGAATCCATATTCTCGATCCATCTCACAAAAGCTACGGCACCTCCAGTGCCATCGAAGTTCAAAGGCCTGCAGTCCAAAAACTGCTTGTAGGAACAGCCTGTACCCAAGCAACATCATCACAGAAAGCATTAGCAAGGCACACTTGGAAATGTCCAAACGTATTGTAATGTGTCTTAGGTGACTTAAACATTACCGTTAGGTGGGTTATTCCCTGAGGTACCTCCGCTGTGTTTGGAGCGAAGGGCCTCATGTTGTGCGATTGCCTGTGAGATGCGTTCCTGTAATTCTGCCTCGGTCGTGGGCAGTTGATTGTTCCTTTGAGGAGGCATCTTCTAAGAAGAAGATCAGATAGGTCAGGTCTTATTTGTTATGTAGATAAGTAATTGTCTAGAGGTCGTATGTACACATATATATAAACAATCATCATATCAAACAATCATGCAGCAACATAATCATAGCATAAATTTGTAACCTAACAATGAGTTTAGTGAGAACATGATGATTGAGCTTTCATTAATTTCCAACCACAGTTACATTGTTTACTAGTGTATTACATCGAAAGGGACACAGGGTCACACTACCCTTGTCCAATAAGTCTGTCAATGTGCAAAAATCACATAGTCAAGAGGTGGTCTTCAAAAGTCTTCACAATCTCAGCTCATAAGTGGTGCTCTCACCCAAAGGTAATGTATCTGCATAAGACCAAAAACCTACTGTACTGATGGCGGAGGTGGAGGAGGGAGGAAAAGCAAACTGAGAACATGTGCGAGTTCCTCCTCGAGCTTGCACACATGATGAAGCAAGTAACTGATCTGCTGCTCGACGGTAAGGAATCAAGCATCAAACTCTGGAAAAGGAGTAAGAGGAGCAGGTGGATGAGCAAAAGGGAGACTGTGATGAACGAGGGGGAACAAAAGCAGGCTGACAGGGACACGGTAGAGGACGCGGAGTCAGCTCGAGTTCCAAAACTCTGCGACTCATAATCTCAAATCGAAGCTGAAGCGAATAAAGCAACTCATCCTGTGTATAACCAACAAAATGAGAGGGATGGTAGGGATCTGAAATCGGCATGGAGTATGGCGGGAACCATTAGAATGGCTCATCAAGTGGTGAAGAAAAGGAGCAAAAGGTGCAGCATGAGGGATCTGAGAAAAAGCTGCTGAAGCAAAAGGATCATCACACGGGTGCTGACCAGAAGTACCTTCCCCTGGACGGGGTGCAGGGATGTCCTGAAGGAAAATGATAGGCAAGTCAGTGCGATGGACATCAGACTCTACAGGAGGGAGAGGAGCAACATCAGCGGGTGCATGTGGATGGATAAATGGCTCAGCAAAAGGAGGGTCAACAGGTGCAGGAACTGGGTCAGGTATAAGAGGTGCAATGTCTGGTAAGCCAAAAGGAATAGGGTCAGGGTCAGGTATCAGCTCAGGATCAGCAGGTGCAACATCAGGCTGATCAAGAGGAACAAAATCTAGCTCAGGATCAAGTTCAGGGTCGTGTGGAGGAGATGGTGCAGCAGATACAACCGTATCATCGTCAGAATCAGTAGCGTAACGCTGCAATCCGACCGCCGGTAAAGCTGAAGACATCACAGACTCAAAGGAATCTGAGACAGAGCGCAAACTAGAATCAGAGGATAACTCAATGACAGGAATCTCAGGAGGTGGGACAGCAACAACATCCTCGTCTATCTCTCCATCACCCTGGGCATCAACAGGAGGACCATTAGCAAACAAATCAACGTCGTCATCAAACAGATCGTCGAGAGGCCAATCCTCGGGCGGAATGACCATGAGAGGAACAGGATCGAGGATCGAAGCCACGATGTGCTCACCATCAGGATGTCCAATGATGAGATGATCATGGACTGGAACAAGAATAAGAAAAGGATCCTTGTCTGGAATACCATCAGCAAGCGGTAAATCATCGCCAAAGTCAGGCAACGCGAACGGCTGGAAGTCGTCCTCGCCATCGGATATCATGTCAGGGTCACTCTCAGTGTCTGACGTAAGTATCTCCGGCTCGGGTGAACTCTCACTATCAGAGACGAGGGCCATAGGGTCATCAACATCTGATAATCCGCTCTCTGAAGAAGACATAATGCCTTTAACATAACAATCATAACATATGCATATATATTAACCACTAACACTTAGTATGCAATAAAGCCAATTATCACTCAATCATGTTTTCACATTATTCATCCAGAAACTTTCTATCCTTCCTAGTCTCTCCCAGACTAAACCACAAATGTGACCTTGCAATCATGTTTCTTGCCTTTCCTTTGTAAAAAAATGTTTGTTCCATGGATCTGGGCATTTTTGTGTAGGCAATGAAAACATGCTGTAAAAATATTTTCATGAGAGCCCTAATGATTGTAGTCTAGACTCGAGAAGGAATCCTAGTTTGCTACAATCGAAGCTCTGATACCAAACTGTCACACCGTGACTTTTGTTGATGCGTGATTATGTGTGACTTGCTTAATATCATTGCATTCAACCATAACAAATAACTAAATGATAAAATCAAGATGTTCATCCATAGATAGTTTTAAAAACATTACATGCAACATTGTTTTAAATCCCAAAACACAGACTTCGCATTCAGAATATAACACCAACAAGTTTCAAGTTCTATAAGGACTTCACAAAAGAAACTAATGAAAACTAGGCTTTGGAATATGTATCTTATCCAAGATAGGATACACACTCCAAACCATTCGACACCGGATGACATTTTTTATTCCAAACAACACTTGAAAACTTCAACGCCCGCCTGATCCATACTTAGTTTCCTGAAATACATGCAGTTTGAAAACAGCAACAAAAGTTGAGCGAGTTCATATGTTTAGTGTGTGAGCTCGAATAAACTTTGTAATCATCATAAGTAAGTAAGTATGTATGTATTTGTAAACCCTGGTATGAAAGCAAGCAAGGAAAACAGATCATTAATGGTTTGCAAGGCCATTAATATGTGTGACGTGATGCAGGAAGGCTCAAACCTAGCAGATTTTATCTCCAGCTGTAAGACATAGTCACCTCATGGGCCAAACCCCGGTCCACATGGGTGTGGGCTTGCTACACCCAAATAGATCTATCACTCATGTCCCTCGATCCTACTACGAGGATTAATGGTCTTAAGCGTTGTACCCACCACTCACATGATCTAGCAGTACCTTTCCTTAGCTAACCATACCACATATAAACGTTTGTAAACAGTTTGTAACATGTACTTCACCCCCGAAGTTATAAAACTGAAAAAAGTTAAAGGAAAAGGGGGATATGGACTCACAGTTTTGCGTTCTTCAATCCGACGTAACTCAAGCTGCTACTAGTTTACACGACTACCTACAACGTACTACGGTCTATTAGACGAGTGGGTCGTGCCTTGACTTAGTATTAATTAGTGTCTTTGAGTTACGTTTCATTGTGTCTTTAATATTATTCTAAGTTATATAATTATTTGTTAAAATAATAAATATTTTAACTTAAATTATATTTATGAATTTTGGAATATTAGTTAAAATAATATATTTTAACTTAACGTGTTTATGTACTTGTACATGTATAACTTCCCAAGGATGGGTGTATTCTTACTCATTTTTATCCTTGTATATTTTTGCCAAGTATCAATGGCGTATTCTGGTGTATATTTATACGTACGAGAATACGTATTTTATTGTGTTTATTAAGTATCTTATACTTAATTTTTGTATTAACTTTTCTGGAATAATATTTCTAATAAAAATACATCAATATATATCCCCAATATATATTTTAAGAAATATTACATAGAAAAATTAATTATAATTTTTCCCTTGGCAAAAATATTTATAAATTTCATATAAGTCTCAAAAATAATATATTTTCAAGTTTAACTTGGAAAATATATATAAACGTATTTTTCACCCAAAAATAATGTATTTCATGTTTACTCAAGAAAATATATATTTCCTCCCAAAAATAATATATCTTCTAATAATTCCAAGAAAATATATATTTTACTTACCAAAAATAATATATTTTCTCCTTGTAAAAAATATGATATATCTTTGTAATAATTATAAAAATCATATTTTTGTTCTCTTGTGTCCAAAATACTATTTACCAAAATATACTTATGAATTAAATTCCGGAATATTTTTGTAAGTTATATTCCTTGTTCGGTTTCTCCAATATTTTGGGTATAATTTGTATTTTTAATTCTTGGAATTTTGGTAATATTTTGGATTGAAATTTTTGGTATATTGGTGAATTATATTATTTCAAGTCCTAAAATAATATAACTAATACACATAATATACAAATAATCACACACATGTGCCATCTAAATATATATTTTCCTAAATACATATTTAGTCACTTTTATTTGCAAAAACCAACCTCCAATATTTATAAATTTTATATGAAAATCCATGGTTTAAAATATACTTGTAAATATTTGTTTAAAAAAATATTTTTTTCTAAGTGTTTATTTTTTAGACAATTTTTGCCATAGTTTCCCCTAAAAATGGAGGTTTCCATGCTTTCAAAGCATATCATTTTCTTTTATAAATCAACACAATCAACAATAAACCAATCAATACTTACCAATTTGCCAAAATCAAGCATAAATTACTACTTCATGAACATGAAAATTTACAAAAAAAAATGTAGTAACTTACTAGTGTGTTTAGTAGGCTTATTTACCCCTTAAAGTGTGATTGTTTATTTAAAAACATCATGTTTAAAGAAATTAGATGTTTACAACTTGTAAATCATTTTTCTAAAAATGTTTCTTCTTGAGTTTTTCTTGTTAAATATGTATTTCTACACTTGATTAACCACCTAAAATATGGTTAATTTCTTTAAGAACCAAGCTTAAGTAAATTTTGTATTTTTAACTTGATTTCTTGAAAAATTATTCTTTAAATCATAGATTTACAAGACTTTATGTTTACTTTGATCATCACTTAAGAAGAAAAACAACTTATACTTTCAAGTTCATGATTTACATGAGGATGATCTATTGATCTTTAACATAATCATCCTCTCATCTTGCTAGATTATTTCTTTAATCACTATCTAGTAAGATCACATGATGATCTACATCAATAACATGAGCAATCAACAATCATAACAATACTTAAACAACTTGTTTTCTTATGTATTTAGTCTTATGTTCATGTTTCATGCTCTTGATTCATTGTGTTCTTTACGATTAACAACTGGTATCTTCTTTTAACCACCAAAACAAGATGTAAAATGAAGAGTAGAATGATCTTACTACTAGCTCAAGGCTAGGGATGATCACTAGATGAAAATGGAGTGGATAAAAGCTTGTGTGAGAGGTCCTTTAGCTTCCAAGAGTTCCAAGCTTCCTTGTACACCTTCTAACACCTTTGTATATGTATGGATTGGATGAAAGTGAAACAAAAATGGTGGTGGTATGTGGCTTGGTTTCAGCGGAAGAAGAAAAGAAGGAATGGTGTTGGTGAAATGTATGAAGAATGAGAGTTATGGGACTTATGGTTCTTATTATAAACTTCCAACAAGTGTTAGGCTAAAGTATATTATGCTTCAAAAGGTGAAACAAGATCTAATTAACTAATCAAATAAAATCAAAGGTGGGACCCACATGTTGGGCCGTGAACTAGGTGGGGGGTATATGCTAGCTTGTAAAGATTAGTTAGGTTATATGGTTAAAATCCAATGTTATAGTTAGGTTAGTTAGTTACTAGATGTTATACAGTGTGTTATGATGTTCGGGGACCATAACTAGCTTGGTAAGGTTAAAACAATGCTTCTAGTGAAAATTTGGTGTTTCAGGTAGTGTCCGGTTGTTCGGTTGGTTACCGTTCGTTAAGGTGCTAAACTATGAAGTTTAGTGTGCTTTATGTTACTTTTTGTGACAGTTTTGATTCCCGATACTTAGGAACGTATTCTGGACCATTTAATCATATTTCTGTATGATATTAGAGTGTTTAATTGCTTAATTTTACTGATTACTACAGAATTCTGCAGTTTGTGTGAGTTTTAGGCACTTTCCGGCACTTAAACTATCACTAGGAAGGCAGTTTTGTGATCCTTACTTTCCTACACACTATACTAGTGTAACTCTTGGTTTCTGGCCCATTATGTGTCTCAATACCATGTCTGCCTATGTACTGAACTTCGTCAGCATTTTTCTTATTTGTATGATAATTGTGCTAGCTTTGTTTCGTGCATCATTTGAATCAATAAAGTTTACATGCAATAATGGTATGTCATTATGCAATATGTGATGCACATGTATACATGATAACAATAATCAGAAATCAATTTAGGTCATTAATTGTAAATCTGCACAGTTATTAAGAATTAATCACTGTCTAATAATTGTATGGATGCATGCAAATTTGGCAATTGTCACATTTGGATCGTTTTATGATAGTCTTTATTGATGATATTCTCATTTATTCTAAAACTAAAGCTGATCATGCTCGCCATTTACGCTTGATGCTTGAATTGCTACGTGGTGAATGCTTATATGCTAAATTCTCTAAGTGTGAGTTTTGGATTAATGAAGTGCAATTTATTTGTCACGTTGTTAGTATGCAAGGTATTCATGTTGACCCTTCTAAAATTGAAGCTGTGAAGAATTGGAGTTCGCCTAAATCTGCATCTGAGATTCGTTCCTTTCTAGGATCGGCCGGTTATTACCACCAACTCATCTCGGACTTCTCTAAGATCGCGTTCCTCTTACTTCTTTGACCCAGAAAGAGAAACCTTTTGCTTGGGGTCCCGAGCAAGAGGAATCTTTTCAGAATCTTAAGACCCTTTTGTGTAATGCCCCTGTTCTGACTCTCCCTGATGGGAATGACGACTTCGTGGTATATTGCGATGCCTCGAACCGTGGCTTGGGCTGTGTGCTCATGCAGCGGGACAAGGTTATTACTTATGCCTCTCGTCAACTCAAGATACATGAGAAAAACTATACTACTCACGATCTGGAGCTTGGTGCAGTTGTGTTTGCGTTAAAGATTTGGCGACACTACCTATATGGAACTAAGTGTGTGGTTTTCATTGACCATAAGAGCCTTCAACATATCTTTAACCAAAAGGAACTGAACATGCGATATAGACGCTGGGTGGAATTGCTTAACGACTACGACTGCGAAATTCGCTATCATCCTTGTAAAGCGAATGTCGTGGCGGATGCTTTTAGTCGTAAGTCTCATGTAAATACTATTCGTTGTTATCATATCTCCAGTGATCTTCATACTTGTATTCGTGAAGCTCAGTATTCGTCAGCTAATGAAGGTAGTCTATTTATTGAAATACGAGGTGCTATTGTGGATCAACTCGAAACTAAGTCTGATGGACTTCAATACTATCTCAATCGCATCTGGGTGCCAGATCGCGATAACCTCCGTGAGCTCATTATGAATGAGGCTCACAAATCCCGTTACTCTATTCATCCAGATGCTGATAAGATGTACCATGATTTGCGTATGACTTATTGGTGGCCTAGTATGAAGAAGGACATTGCTGCTTACGTCTCAAAATGCCTTACTTGCACGAAGGTGAAGGCTGAACATCGACGTCCTTCAGGACTCTTGGAACAACCCGAAATTCCCATTTGGAAGTGGGACAACATCGCTATGGACTTTATAACCAAACTACCCCGTACACCCGCTGGTCATGATAGTATTTGGGTAATCATTGACCGTTTGACCAAATCCGCCCACTTTCTTCCTATTCGCGAAGATTATAAGGTGGAGAAACTTGCTCGAATCTATACCGATGAGATTATATGCCGTCATGGCATACCTCTTGACATAATCTCTGACCGTGATGGTCGCTTTACTTCATGTCTCTGGCAAACTTTTCAGTCTGCTATGGGTTCTCATTTGAATCTTAGTACGGCCTTTCATCCTCAAATGGATGGACAAACTGAGCGTACTATTCAAAACCTAGAGGATATGCTCCGTTCTTTTGTCATAAACTTTGGTGGTAACTGGGATGTACATTTACCATTGATTGAGTTCTCGTACAACAACAGCTATCATTCCAGTATTCAGATGGCTCATTTTGAAGCTTTATATGGTCGTAGGTGCTGATCTCCTCTCAGCTGGCATGAGATTGGTGACAAGCAACTTACTGGCCCTTAAATCATTCAAGAGACAACGAATAAGATTCTTTAGATCTGTGATAACTTGATCAAGGCTAGGAGCAGACAAAAGACCTATGCTGATAAAAGGTGCAAGCCTCTGGAATTTGATGTTGGTGATCGGGTTCTTCTCAAGTTATCTCCCTGGAAGGGGGTAGTTAGTTTTGGTAAGAAAGGAAAGCTCGCTCCTCGCTATGTGGGTCCTTTCACGATACTCGACAGGATTGGCAAGGTGGCATACCGACTCGACCTGCCATCAGAACTAAACAATGTGCATCCAGTGTTCCACATATCCAATCTACGTAAATGCCTAGCCGACGAGGAACTGCAGGTTCCCCTCGAAAACTTGCAAATAAATGAAGCTTTACACTTCGTGGAGAAACCGGTTGAAATCATGGATCGAGGCGTCAAGCGATTAAGGCGTAGCAAAATTTCCATCGTCAAGGTTCGATGGGAAGGAAAGCGTGGCACTGAATTCACTTGGGAGCTCGAAAGTGAGATGAAGGCCAAGTATCCGCAGCTCTTCGAGCAGTCTTCTTCTTAGATTTCGGGGACGAAATCTCCTAAAGGAGGGGAGACTGTAACGCCTGCGTCCCTGAACTTTTAGTTTTTTTGTCAATTTTAGTCCTTATACTATGTGATTCTTGACACTTATGATACTTTGTGAATCTTGATGCTATGAAACTTGAATCTTGGTGAAACTTGACACTTAATTCTACATACTTGATTCTTGATGCTTAATTCTAGATACTTGATTCTTGATACTTGATACTTGATTCTTGATGCTTAATTCTAGATACTTGATTCTTGATACTTGATTCTTGATACTTGATCCTTGAGACTTGATTCTTGATACTTGATACTTGGTGCTTGACTCTTGAGACTCGTGAAACTTGAGACTTGGTTAAATGAGATACTGGAGACTTAACACTTACGTAAACTCAGAAACTTGGAAACTTTTATGCTAATCAAATAATCTTGTTATGTGATAATATTACACAATGATACGTAACGCAACGCTTAATCTAACTCGCAAAATGAACCAAAGACAGAAAAGTTGCAAAACGGATTGGACTGTCCAAATGGACATCCGATCGGATGACCATCCGATCGGAGGGTCATTCGACCGAACAGCCATCCGATCCAACTGCTACACCGCCTTACCTCCTCTCTGGAAATATAAATAGGACCTGTCACATCATTCTTCACTGATGTGACAGAGCCCTCCGATCCGGACGCACACACTCTCGTTCTTGAGAACTTTTCTTTGATTCTAGGCCGATTCTTGTAAGTTTTCAACTTAAATCTTGTACAACTTCAATCTATGCACTATTCCTCACATGATTCTTCCTTGAAATCACGCTTTTCACCGTGGAATCTCTAAGATTCGAGCTCTTGAGGATGACGTCATCATGACGGTTTGTACAAACGGCTGTGTGTTGTCATTCCCGTCAAGCTTTAGCTCAGATCTAAGGGATTTCATGTGCTTTTGCACCGAATCTTTACAAAAATCAAGGTTTTCAGTCGATTTCATGTTTATCTTCAAACTTTCTTAAACTTCTCACTTAAAACGGTGGAATCCAGACCCTAACGGGCTGTACACTTGACGCTTAGTCTGGAATCGGCTTGGAAATGGATTATCGTCAGAGAAGATGGCCGGATTACGGATTTAGACATGAACACCATCAAGAACAGATATCTGATCGGACGGGGTGATTCCCATCCGATCAGACAGGCTGAGCCTTGATATGTTTTCCGTTGTCTCAATGTGTACTATGCCGTCACCGTTAAACTCAAAACTTAGAAACTTTACAAGGTTGCAAAAGGGACAAGATCATTTCAGTCGAATGGCTATCCAATCGGACCGCCGTCCGATCGAACGACATGTGCCTTACAACCTTCAACACTTGGACTATTTTGAAAGAGAACTTTGAACTTTGAAACTTACACTCGAAGGGTCATTCGACCGAACAGTCATCCAATCGGATGACCATCCGATCGAATGACTTGGTATCTTGCTACAATAAAAACTTCAAAAGTTAAACACTTTGGAAACACACTATTTGGATTGAATGACCATTCGATCGAATGGCCATCCGTCCGGATGACCATCCGATCGGATGGTGATTCGTCCCATCTATATATCCTCCGACCAGATGACCATCCAATCAGAAGAATGATCCGACACTTTGCATGATTCGTTATTGCGTTTGACGCTTACACTGTAAACTATAATCAGGCTAGTTCAGAGCTCCCTTTGATCCAATCTATAGGTGCCGATACTTAGCACCCACTGTGAGTATACTCGATCCCTTTTAGTTTTAAACTTTTGGGATGCAACATGTATTCTATGAAACTTGAAACTTGAAACTATTTGAATCTAACTCTATCCTCAGTAAATGTGAAACTTGATTCTTGATTCTTTATGCTATGTTAACGTTTAATCCTTGTGTGTAGTTCCGCCTTAACAATAGTAGCGCTATAGGAAGATGCACCTCCCCATTATTCTCGGGGGTATTGTTAGGAGGATTCTATTTGCTTTCCTTGATTCTTGGGAACGTGGTAAATGCATCGGGACACTTGGGCTACACTTGGACTACGAACACTAGAATGGCTGAAACTATTTTATCGTTTACATGATTGATATGAGTCTTTTAATCTATTATGCTATATACTCAAACTTGTATACTCGCCAGTACATTATTGTATTAACTCTATTTTAATACATGTTGCAGGCTGATAGGATGCTGGATTCAAAGAAATTTGCTAGAATGTTGCTTAGAAACACACTATGTAATTTTGATACTATGTGTTTTGGATGTTTAGACAATCTATCTCACGAAATAAATTAATGACTATTGAAACTATAGTGTTATGGAACTTTTGAGCAATCTGAATGCTTAGTGCCGCACCTCGATGTTTCTGCCATCGGTTGGGGTGTGACACACACACACACATATACATAAACATACTTCCAAGATTTAACTTTTCACATATTCATCTCAAATCACAAGACCTTTGATCATGCATAAATTGACCTTTTTAAATCCACATCAATCAAGGGCATTCAAAAAAAATCAAAACACAATCCCTAACATATATACGTATATACTCACGACCACACACACATATACATACTTCCATTTTTATTTTAAAAATCCATTTGTTATTAATTTTCAAGTTTGTGAAGAACTCCAAGATTATGAGAAACCTTCCATCATAATCATCATCACCAAGAATCAAGAACAACATTTTAAAATGAAGTTTATACCTTCAAGATTTTTGGTGGGTTTTGATAAAGATTTGATGAAATGGAACTCGCACTTCCTTGGAATGTCACACCCCGACCACGTAAAACAACAAAACGTGGCGGAAACATCAGGGAGTGTTGTAACAGAATCATTGTTTCATAACACATGGAAATTGAAATATTGTTTTATTGATTAAAAGTGTTACAATGTCTTAACAAACAAAGAAGTACATCATAATTAACTAGTCTTGCATCTTTTTAATGTCACTAAAGTCCAAGTCTGCCTACGTGTATCTTGATCATCTTATGCAACAGCTCCTGAAAAACACATGTGAAAATAGGTACGTCAGCATAAAAATGCCGGTGAATACATAGGTTTTGTGAAAATAGGATTCATGACTTGAGTTTTAGAAGAAAGGTTTAATAAAAATTAGTCATGAATCTTGTTAAGTGTTTTCTTTTATAAATCATATGAAAACTCGATAAGAAATCAGATTATATAAAAGAAAGGTGTATGGTTAATGAAATAACCAAGTAAAATGAGTTTGTATAAGATACGTTGTTTGTAAAACAATGTCTTGTGAAAAATATGTTATTTGTATAAAAATGTTATATGTCTAAACTAAAATGATTTAAATAACGTTACGATATGTAATATCATACAAACACTTATATATAGGAAGTACCAGTGGCGTATCCACCATGCTTGTATCATATTACACACGCCTCGTTACTTAAATCACTTACTCAAACCAAACCATCAAGATGTAATGTTTAACAATTGTAGAATGTTTAGGTATAGTCAAATGTCTATTGTCAAATGATTCATATGGTTCAATAGATACAAATGGTTTACATAATGTAATATAATGTGTTCATATGCTGAATGAGCATATGCAACAAAATGTAATGTAAAACAATGTACTAAGTATGCACACAATGGGCGTACATAACATGAAATGTAATGTGAAACAATGTACTAAGTATGCACACAATGGGCGTACATAGCATGAAATGTAATGTAAAACAATGTACTAAGTATGCACACAATGGGCATACATAGCATGAAATGTAATGTGAAACAATGTACTAAGTATGCACACAATGGGTGTACATAGCATGAAATGTAATGTAAAACAATGTACTAAGTATGCACACAATGGGCATACATAGCATGAAATGTAATGTAAAACAATGTACTAATAGTGTACTAATGAACATAGCAAGCATATGATATGAAAACATGGAAAAGCATGAAAGTAACAAGTAGGCACATGTGTTTCACCCCAAAACAGTTTGGAAAACAGTAAAAGAGGGGTCTATGTACTCACTTGAGATTGCTCAAAAGTCCTAAGATAACCACCAAGCAATGCTAGAGATCACGGAATCAAACGGTACCTAATATAGGTATCTATGTTAATAAACCGGACCTATATCGGAGGATCGGATAGAATGAGGGTTCGTAAACCAAATGAGTATGGGAACTCATGTAGTATGGTTTAACAAAGCCCACATACTAAAATGAAACCTAACCTAAGTGCTTACGACCCATTACGACCCGTTTAGGTAGCTTATGCTACTTTAACGCGTCGTTTGCGTGAAACGCGTTCGGACCTCCTAACTAGTCCTATGACAAGTAAAATATGCCTTAACATGTCTAATATTGTTACCAAATCAGTTTAGATACCAAAATATATTTTACATATGCTTAAAATGAATTTTGGCGTAAAAAGGGCATTTTGGTAATTTACCTAAGGCATATAAACTACCTATCATACAACTACTTAAACGTAGCGACCATAAGGTATAACCTCGGAAGGTTATTGCCTATATACTATGGTCACCTAATGTGCTTGGTCGGATCCTAATGATCGACCAAGTGGGTCGGGTTCGAAGGTATAAGCGATTGATTAGATCGCTTACCCTTACGACCCTAGACAAGCACAAAACTAAAAGTGACGAGCTAAGCATGTTAAAACATGCTTAACTAAGTTTAGAAAACAGGTTTGGTATCAAAACAAATGGTTTTGATACCCACAAGTAGTTTGGTTACAAAATACGCAAGAATACGTATTTTGGCCGAAACTACGACTCGTCACTGAGCCTAGATAACGTGGTAATCAGTAGGTATAGTCACTAGGGACTATAACCATCGTGATTACACTCACGTTATGAAGTTCAAACGAACTTCGCATTGACCATAGACTGGTCAATGCATAAAGTCAAACAATGTTTGACTTTCGGACTCGAAAAGCAATAAAAGAACGAAGGAACACTTACAAAGGGTCCCCGAAAGCTAATCTAGATCCAAATAACTCAGGTATGAAGCAATGGCTTCAACTTAGAGTCTTTTAGATCAGATTTGTTGGTTTTGCAAAGAATGGGGTTGGGTATTTATAGTAAATGGACCACCGTTAGGATCGTTTCTTGGAGAAGAGGGAATGATCACATCCCTACACTTGTTGGCAACCTCATGTGCAACTTATTGGCCCCCCATAAGCAGGAAACAACACTTGGAATTGAGGTGGGAGTGCTTAACAGCTGTTAACGGCCTGTTTAAAACATTGAATCTGGTCAGAAGGGGCTTCGCATGACGCCAAGGGGGCTAGGTGTCACGCGAAGATCCATCTGATCAGCAAACATATTCCAAAGTTCCCGTTTCAGTCCCTTTTGTGTTTTAAGGCCATTTTGACACATTTAAGGCTCATTTAACCAACCTTAAGGCCCTAAAATGATGCCTAAACATTGTGTACATGAAACATGCTCAAAAATATGTCGGATGTTGGCTCGTTTGGTCGTACGAACGCGATGTTCGCTTAATTACGACGGAACGCGCATAAGCGTGAAAAACGATCCAAATTGCGTGACGAATGGATTTTTCTCATGCCAAACACTAAAATAAAATATTTTAGTGCTTACATAAATTTTTGGATGTCCGGATGTATTCAGAACGTAAGTTATGCGCGAAAATGCAAACTTATGCACTTTTTGACGCTTTTAGTCCCTGAATGACCCAAAAGTTTATTTTAGCACACCGTACCCCTCAAAGCTTATTTCTAAGTTATGAAAAGGTTATCTAAGGTATGTTAAGCCTATGTCACTATTCCGGAGTGTCTGTTGCATTAAACTGGTTATATTTACGCATCGGTGCGCGTATAACCTTCCAGAAAGCGATTTAAAGCCCGAAATCGAACAAGAATTGATATGTACAAACGATACACATATTTTAACAAATCCCAAGTATGAGACACAATATCTCATTGGTTTGGAATTTGTTTGAGGGTTGAAGTGACACAGGTGTCACAGTCTCCCCTACTTTAGGAAATTTCGTCCCGAAATTTAATTCTAGAGGAAACTTGTGAGGGCAGCTGTGACGGTTTCGCCTTCAAAGAAATCCATTGAACCCTTAGGTAAAACTCTGGACCATGTTAGGATTCTTAGCGAAATTGTCGACTATCAAAGTAAAGTACTTGTAGTAACAAAACATAGAGTTTCGAACTACGGACAGAAGAATATTTCTTATGAAGACTCATCATAGGAAACTTGGTGTGTGCTTGAAATCAGAATTGGGAGTGTAAGATAAAATGACATCGGTCAAGGTCCAAGACCTTTCCCGTATCATTACTCTTGTCACTATAGGTCCTTACACATGACAAAACTTGTTGTGGTTTCTATGCACTAAATTCCATAATTATGTACGTGTCCATAATTACGTAATTCCTTGCACAGTCCGCACAGTGCATTTCATAAGGTGTAGGGGAAGAAAATCAAACAAATAATCCTGTGGTGATTTAACTAGACTACAATAGAGTCTCTTCAACTAGATCACCAAAGGAGCTTTTAACTAGATTTACGAACAATCTCTTGAACTAGACCACCAGAGGGCCTCTTTAACTTACACATTATATCTTTAACTAGATTGACGAATCAATCTCTTCAACTAGATCCACAAATGATCTCTTTAACTATATCAATCACATGATATCTTTAACTAGATTGACGAATCAATCTCTTCAACTAGATCCACGAATGATCTCTTTAACTATATCAATCACATGATATCTTTAACTGGATTGACGAATCAATCTCTTCAACTAGATCCACGAATGATCTCTTCAACTATATCCACACATGATATATTTAACTAGATCGACGAATCAATCTCTGCAACTAGATCCACAAATGATCTCTTCAACTATATCAATCACATGATATATTTAACTAGATTGACGAATCAATCTCTGCAACTAGATCCACTAATGATCTCTTCAACCAAACTACCCAAGAGGAGTCTTTAACTTCATCAACGGAGGATGTCTTTAAACTTTGGAATTGTACTTTATAATCCAAGGGACTTAACTACAACGTAGAAGTCCATTAAGGATTTAAGATAGTACCTTTGGATATCCTACTATGAATCCCTTATACGAAGATATGGAAGATTCTACGAGGATTTGGATAACAGAAATTTGGATCACACAAAAACATAAAAGGGAACACATAAGCACATAATCACATAATTGTCTAATTTGACCTTTAACTTGTTATCTTTGGGCGCGGATACTTAAAGCACACCAGGAATCCAATCCGTGGATTTCATTTGGCACTTTAATCATTTACAAGAATCTATCTTTGATGATAGGAAAATCTTAAATAGGAAATCGGCTTTGTCCCTATTGAATTGTAATGTACGTAGTGAACCATACAAAGAATTCAATTAAGGGCTCCGATCAACGATACCCATCCACAAGGATCTAATTATGAGGATAGAAAGATCCTATATGGATTTTGGAATTTGTGTAACGAGAGGTGTTCCGACACCTTGCACTAGGCGTGCTTAAGTCAATACACAAGATAGAAAGTTCATGAGGTTGAGGCGCTAGATATGCCAAGCGACATATGAAGCAGAGTTTGAAGGTTGGGTACTACGTATGTCAAGTTGATCATACGAGCAGGGTTGACTTGGGGTTGGTTTAGAACACCTTGGTTTGGGTCAAATTGATAAGCATTTGTCAGGTGACCGAGTTGTCCACGTGATGCACACAGACGAAACTGTAGGTAAGTTTGGTGAGGTGCATTACATCTGTTGTAATAAGCACATACCGGCATTAGGTTTCCTTGCAAGAGGTTGAGCAGCAGCAGGATTTGTAACAGCTTTGCTTTGGATTGCAAAGCAGCACATGTTAACCAAATGTCTCCATCGTCCACCATGGGTACATTTGAAACAGGGTCTTTGATTCGGATGATGACAGTGGCATTGATTGCACCAAGGAGCAGTTCCCTTATACGGCTTCATCCCTGAGGCGAGTCATGGTGATAGCTAAATCAACGGCCTCCTGGTAGTACGACGCCTAATTAATGGACAATTGCAGCACCTAGTTAGGACATCGTTGTTGCAATGAAGAGGCACCGTGAAGAAAATGGAAGACATGGGAGGAAACAAGGGAAAGATAGTCAAAAGAAAATGACAACGTATGTAGATTGCGACCATTTGTTTCTTACCAAAGGCAAACAAATGAGACATTGACTAATCAAAGTAAGCGGGTCAATATAATGTATCGCGAAGACATGGTCGCCTATAAGTGGACACTCACCCCAAGAGTTCCCAGGTAAGAGTGACTGGTCCGATACTGCGGATTTGTACGAACACTCTAGCTTTAGACAGAAGACCCAGGGTACAGGCACCCACCCTTCCAGTTTGCACGTGTTCACATTATTTAGACCCAAACTTTGACGAGATTTTGAAAACTTTGAAGGTTCAAAACCTTACAATCAATCATCCTAGAACAGATGATTAGTTTTCAAAGCAGGATTGAAATTTGTGTTCTTATTGTGGTTGTCACTTAAGGACAAGTGACGGTATTGTTTTTAAAACTAAACACAAGATAACTTGTGTTAGGGTCCTAGGAAGGTTATAGGCTAGGTCAAAGCATTACTAATAACCTAATTCCCTATAACCATGGGCTTTGATACCAACTTTTCTGTCACACCCCGACAACGTAAAACAACAAAACGTGGTGGAAACGTCGGGGAGTGTTGTAACAGAATCATTGTTTCATAACACATGGAAATTGAAATATTGTTTTATTGATTAAAAGTGTTACAATGTCTTAACAAACAAAGAAGTACAACATAATTAACTAGTCTTGCATCTTTTTAATGTCACTAAAGTCCAAGTCTGCCTATGTGTATCTTGATCATCTTATGCAACAGCTCCTGAAAAACACATGTGAAAATAGGTACGTCAGCATAAAAATGCCAGTGAATACATAGGTTTTGTGAAAATAGGATTCATGACTTGAGTTTTAGAAGAAAGGTTTAATAAAAATTAGTCATGAATCTTGTTAAGTATTTTCTTTTATAAATCATATGAAAACTCGATAAGAAATCAGATTATATAAAAGAAAGGTGTATGGTTAATGAAATAACCAAGTAAAATGAGTTTGTATAAGATACGTTGTATGTAAAACAATGTCTTGTGAAAAATATGTTATTTGTAGAAAAATGTTATATGTCTAAACTGAAATGATTTAAATAACGTTACGATATGTAATATCATACAAACACTTATATATAGGAAGTACCAGCGGCGTATCCACCATGCTAGATATGCCAAGCGACATATGAAGCAGAGTTTGAAGGTTAGGTACTACGTATGTCAAGTTGATCATACGAGCAGGGTTGACTTGGGGTTGGTTTAGAACACCTTGGTTTGGGTCAAATTGATAAGCATTTGTCAGGTGACCGAGTTGTCCACGTGATGCACACAGACGAAACTGTAGGTAAGTTTGGTGAGGTGCATTACATCTGTTGTAATAAGCACATACCGGCATTAGGTTTCCTTGCAAGAGGTTGAGCAGCAGCAGGATTTGTAACAGCTTTGCTTTGGATTGCAAAGCAGCACATGTTAACCAAATGTCTCCATCGTCCACCATGGGTACATTTGAAACAGGGTCTTTGATTCGGATGATGACAGTGGCATTGATTGCACCAAGGAGCAGTTCCCTTATACGGCTTCATCCCTGAGGCGAGTCATGGTGATAGCTAAATCAACGGCCTCCTGGTAGTACGACGCCTAATTAATGGACAATTGCAGCACCTAGTTAGGACATCGTTGTTGCAATGAAGAGGCACCGTGAAGAAAATGGAAGACATGGGAGGAAACAAGGGAAAGATAGTCAAAAGAAAATGACAACGTATGTAGATTGCGACCATTTGTTTCTTACCAAAGGCAAACAAATGAGACATTGACTAATCAAAGTAAGCGGGTCAATATAATGTATCGCGAAGACATGGTCGCCTATAAGTGGACACTCACCCCAAGAGTTCCCAGGTAAGAGTGACTGGTCCGATACTGCGGATTTGTACGAACACTCTAGCTTTAGACAGAAGACCCAGGGTACAGGCACCCACCCTTCCAGTTTGCACGTGTTCACATTATTTAGACCCAAACTTTGACGAGATTTTGAAAACTTTGAAGGTTCAAAACCTTACAATCAATCATCCTAGAACAGATGATTAGTTTTCAAAGCAGGATTGAAATTTGTGTTCTTATTGTGGTTGTCACTTAAGGACAAGTGACGGTATTGTTTTTAAAACTAAACACAAGATAACTTGTGTTAGGGTCCTAGGAAGGTTATAGGCTAGGTCAAAGCATTACTAATAACCTAATTCCCTATAACCATTGGCTTTGATACCAACTTTTCTGTCACACCCCGACAACGTAAAACAACAAAACGTGGTGGAAACGTCGGGGAGTGTTGTAACAGAATCATTGTTTCATAACACATGGAAATTGAAATATTGTTTTATTGATTAAAAGTGTTACAATGTCTTAACAAACAAAGAAGTACAACATAATTAACTAGTCTTGCATCTTTTTAATGTCACTAAAGTCCAAGTCTGCCTATGTGTATCTTGATCATCTTATGCAACAGCTCCTGAAAAACACATGTGAAAATAGGCACGTCAGCATAAAAATGCCAGTGAATACATAGGTTTTGTGAAAATAGGATTCATGACTTGAGTTTTAGAAGAAAGGTTTAATAAAAATTAGTCATGAATCTTGTTAAGTGTTTTCTTTTATAAATCATATGAAAACTCGATAAGAAATCAGATTATATAAAAGAAAGGTGTATGGTTAATGAAATAACCAAGTAAAATGAGTTTGTATAAGATACGTTGTATGTAAAACAATGTCTTGTGAAAAATATGTTATTTGTATAAAAATGTTATATGTCTAAACTGAAATGATTTAAATAACGTTACGATATGTAATATCATACAAACACTTATATATAGGAAGTACCAGCGGCGTATCCACCATGCTAGATATGCCAAGCGACATATGAAGCAGAGTTTGAAGGTTGGGTACTACGTATGTCAAGTTGATCATACGAGCAGGGTTGACTTGGGGTTGGTTTAGAACACCTTGGTTTGGGTCAAATTGATAAGCATTTGTCAGGTGACCGAGTTGTCCACGTGATACACACAGACGAAACTGTAGGTAAGTTTGGTGAGGTGCATTACATCTGTTGTAATAAGCACATACCGGCATTAGGTTTCCTTGCAAGAGGTTGAGCAGCAGCAGGATTTGTAACAGCTTTGCTTTGGATTGCAAAGCAGCACATGTTAACCAAATGTCTCCATCGTCCACCATGGGTACATTTGAAACAGGGTCTTTGATTCGGATGATGACAGTTGTCACACCCCGACCGCGTAAAACAACAAATCGCGGCGGAAACATCGGGGCGTGTTGCAACAGAATTAATGTTTCATAACCATGGATACCAAAAAGTGTTTCGTTTTATTAAACATTGAATAATTACATCGTCTGGAAATCTAAATACACAAATTAAACATAGTCTATCATTGTTATTGAGTCACTAAGGCCTTGTCCAGTCCTATGTGAGCATGCATCTTATCAATCGATATCATTCAACAATACCTGAAACATATGTGAAAACGAGGCCAGCAAAGAAATGCTGGCGAGTACATAGGTTTTGTGTAAATAAGATTCATGACTTCTGTTTAAGAAAATGTTTAGTCATGAACCTTGTAATTTGCTTTGTCTTTGTAAATCATTTGAGAAATAATAAGTTCAGGTGATATGTATAATAAGAGAATAATGCATGATTAAATGAATAACCATGTAAAATGAGTTTGTATAATATAAGTTGTTTGTAAATAAATGTCTTGTGAAAAGTATGTTACTTGTATAAAATGTTCTATGTCTCAAACTGAAATGATTCAAATAACGCTACAATATGTAATACCATACAAACACTTATATATAGGAAGTACCAGCGGCGTATCCACCATGCTTGTATCATATTCCACACGCATTGTTACTTAATCACTTAATCCAAACCAAACCACCAAAGTAATGTTCATGCCCAATGTAAATCATGTAATATGTAACCAGAACCCAATCGTATATCGCTTTGAAGCCAATCGTTTACCCAATCGTTAAAACATCGTGTGAAAACCAATCGTTTACCCAATCGTTAAATTCGTTTTAGGTCGTGAAACTACTTAAATGGTCGTCTCGCTAATAACATTCAAACCTTCTTGACTCGCATTAATAAACCCTTACCAAAGGATAGATTAATAATTCGCATTAATAAACCCTTACCAAAGGATAGATTAACATCTCGCATTAATAAACCCTTACCAAAGAGTAAATTAACAATTACAGATTCAGTCGCTACCCACAACACCCACACATAACTACGGGTGTAGTAACTAACGGGATTTGTCAGATCCTATGGTACCATAACCTAATACTGGTCGGCTTGATCATTGCTAATGAATGTCATTTGTTATGTAAATACAACCAACAAGTTTGTTCACTTTTCGAAATCGTTATTAGTTTTGTATAAATCGTCTTAAATCGTTTTGATACCATCGTTAAAACCTTGAAAACATTTAGCACATATGAGTCACCCCAAAACAATTGAAAGCAGTAAAATAGGGGAATAATGTACTCGCCTGAGAATGCTTAGAGGTCTTGAACAACAACCAAACAGAGCTAGAGGGAGCACGGAATCAGTCGGCAATCTAAAACTATATAAATAAACCGGACTTAAATCGGGAGATCGGATAGGATGAGGCTTGGTAAACCAAATGAGTATTGGAACTCATATGATATGGTTTAACAAGGCCTACATACTACATGAAACCTAACCTAAGTGCTTTCGACCCATCGCGACCCATTAAGGTAGCTTATGCTACTTTAACGCGTCGTGTGCGTGAAACGCGTTCGGACCGCCTAACTAGTCCTATGACAAGTAGAATATGCCTAAACATGTTACATAATCAGTTATGTGACAAAGGTTTAGGTTACATATGCTTAATTACCAATTATACATGAAAAGGGTATTCTGGTAATTTACCTAAGGCATATAAACTACCTATCATACAACTACTCAAACGATGTGACCATAGGGTATAACCTCGGAAGGTTATTCCCTACCTACTATGGTCACCTAATGTATTTGGTCGGATCCTAATGATCGACCAAATGGGTCGGGTTCGAGGTATAAGCGATTTATTAGATCGCTTACCCTACGACCCTAGACAACGTGGTAATCAGTAGGCATAGTCCCAAGGGACTATAACCAACGTGATTACACTCACGTTGCGAAGTTCAAATGAACTTCGCATTGACCATAACTGGTCGAAAGACTCGAAAAGCAATAAAAGAACGAAAGAATACTTACGAAGGGTCCCCGAATGCTAATTTCGATCCGAGAATCTCAGGTATGAAACAATGGTTTCAACTTAGAGTTTCTAAGATCAAAATTCTAGTGATTATGAAGCATGGGGGGTGGGGTATTTATAGTAAAAGGTCCACCGTTAAGATCGTTTCTTGGAAACCGTGCTTTGATCTTGGCCTTACACCTCAAGATAATGGTTTTACAAAACCATGTGAGCCCATGGTATTTCCCAAAACCATGTGCACATCAAAACAACCCCTAGTATTGCCCAAAACCATGTGCAAAGGTGGTATAGACCAGATTCAATGTTTCTTCACAGAAAGTTTCAAAAATGGCAGATTTGGTCCCTGTAGTGTAATAAGGCCTTTTCCGACGCGTTTAAGGCCCGTTAACCCCATTTCAAAGCTCTAAAATGAAGTTAAAGTAAAGGGAACTTAAAATGTTCTCAAAAATATCTCGGATGTCGGTTCGTTTAGCCGTACAGTTGCGTTGTTCGGCTAATTACGACGGAATGCGCATAAGCGCGAAAAACGATCCAAATGACGCGACGAATGGATTTTTCTTAAGCCAAACTCTAAAGCATAATATAGTCATGCTTACATAAATTTTTGGATGTCCGGATGTATTCAGAACGTAAGTTATGCGCGAAAGTGCAAACTTGTGCACTTTTTGACACTTTTAGTCCCTGAATGACCCAAAAGTTTATTTTAGCACACCGAACACCTCAAAGCTTATTTCTAAGCTATGTAAAGGATATTTATGGTATGTTTAACTTATGGTCATGTTCCGAAATGTCTGTTACAGTTCAAATTGGCATACTTTCGCAGTTTGTCAACTTTAGTCCCTGTAAGCGATTTAACTTGATTTTGCCATACCAAAGCCTTCAAAACTTATTTCTAAGTTATGTAAAGGTTATTTAAGGTATGTTAAGCCTATGTCACTATTCCGGAGTGTTTGTTGCATTAAACTGGTTATATTTACGCATCGGTGCGCGTATAACCTTCCAGAAAGCGATTTAGAGTTTGAAATCGAACAAGAGTTAATATGTGTAAACGATACACATATTTTTACAAATCCCAAGTATGAAATATAATATTTCATTGGTTTGGTATTTGTTTGATGGCCATGGAGGCACAGGTGTTACAGTCTCCCCTACTTTAGGAAATTTCGTCCCGAAATTTATTTAGAGGAAACTTGTGAGAGCTTGAAAACATGAAGTTGAAAAGATCGAACAATATTGATTAGGGTTCTGAACTTCTAGTAACCTTTAATAACATCATGATTGCAATGTAAGAGGGATACTTATATACAAGTATATGAAGCGTCATTGGTGCGTCCACCGTACCTCTATTACATCGTTCTCATTTCGTTATTGTTGTCACTATCGGCTCTTACACATAATAAATCTTACTGGGTTTCTGTGCACTAAATTTCATAATTATGTACGCGTCCATAATTAGACAATTCCTTGCATAGTTCACACAGTCTATTTTATAATGTGTAGGGTAAAACCAAATGAACAAACCTGTGATGAGTATAACTAGACCGCCATAGAGTCCTTTTAATTAAATCAATAAATGATCTAAATAGACTATCAAGGTGTCTGTTCAGCTACATCACTAGATGTCGTTCTTTAACCAAATGGTGAATTAATCTTTTAGACTAGACCACTCAAGGGTCTCTCATCGAATCATGGAATGGTACTATATAACCCAAGGGTCTTAACTACTACGTAGAAGCCCATAAGGATTTAAGGTAGTACTTTTTGAATATCCTACTATGAATCCCTCATATGAAGATATGAAAGATTCTATGAGGATTTGAAAAAATCATAACACACAAAAACATAGAGGAGAACACATAAACACATATCATATAACCACAAAATTGTTCGTTAATTTGTCTTGTAAATTGCGTACATGCATTTAAAGCACACTAGGAATCCATTCCGTGGATTTCATTTGGTACTTTAAACGTTACCAAGAATACAACTATAAAGATAGAAAGATTCAAAAAGAAAATTCGATTTCGATTATTAGGAACCGAAGTGTTCGAATTAAGGTACATAAGGAATCCAATTAAGGACTCTGATTTGAATGATAATCATCCACAAGGATCTAATTGTGAAGATAAAAAGATCCCATATGAAATTTAGAAGTTGAAGATGTTTTGAAACCTTGCACTGGATGTGCTTAGGTCAAAACATGTTGTAAATTGCTTATGAAGTTGAGATGCTTGATATGTCAAGGCGACATATGAAGCAGAATTTTGAAGGTTAAGTCAATGTATGAGGAAAATATTTTTGAAAACTATGCATGGGGTTCTTTTAAGAAAAATGTGTTTAGCGTTTTGAAACCTTATATATAATACTTTTTTTCAATCATAAAGTAGGTGTATTAGGTAGATATATAAAAAATGTTTTTAAAATCATACGAGATGAATTTTGAAATTATGTATAAGGTTTTTGAAAGACATGAATGATGCTTTTCGAAATCATGCACTTGATAAGAAAATGTATTGTGTTAATATTGTCTTCAGACTATATGAAATATTTTGAAATTAGGAAGGTTGGTTTTGATAACATGGACAATGTTTTTGAAATAACATAGACAATGCATTTAAAAAAAATTTGTTTTCAAACTATATGAAATGTTTTGAAATCATGAAGATTGTTTTGAAATACTTGTACTGTGTATGTTGAAAAATCAAAAACGTAATGGGTATGAGATTTGAAAATACCCTTAGTTATCTAACCAAGGATTTAAAGGCACAGATGTGCGAAAAGCACGATTACTCATAATGTCACTTAATTTTCTGTACTTTGTTTCTTAGAGTGAAACGAGTACTTAAAATTTTCGAGGGAATCATGAGCAATCATTTGAAAGAGAGAAATCACAAGAGTAGTTTGTAAGGTACATAGTTCCTTGATGTAGGTATCATAGGAAAAGCCATACACACCTAGCAGGGGGTTGAGCTGGTTGGTTGGGGACTGCTTTACCATTGTGAGCGACCATGGCGAAGTTCTGAGAAGCCTTTCGCTTCTTTGACTTCTTAGGGGATCGTTCATCCATGGTCTTTGATTCCTCGATTGGTTTCTCGGCCGGTGGTGTTGTCGCCTGACTAGGTCCTGCCTGTCTTGGTGACTCTTGAGTGGCTTCATCCTGGAGATGATACATGGCAGTAGCTAATTCAACAGTCTTCAGGACTACTTCGCCTATTCGCTGAGCGAATTTTTGGCTGCTTGCTCAGATATTTGGGCGTCATCGTGATGAAGAGACATTCTTGAAGAAAAAGAAAGGCATAGGGAGAAACAGGTGAAAGATTATTGGACAATCAAAACAGAAAGATAACGCATGAAAATTGCGATCATTTGTTTGTTACCTAAGGCAAACAAATGAGACGGTGACTAATCAAAGTAAATGGGTCAAAAATAATGTATCGCGAAGACATGCTCGCCTATAAGTGAACACTCATCCCAAGAATTCCCAGGTAAGCACAACTGGTCTCGCGTCTGATGAGATGTATACGAAGTGCTTGCCTAGACAGAAAACCCAGAATACAGGCATTCACCCTTCCAGTTTGCACGTGTTCACATTATTTAAAACCCAAAACCTTGACGAAGTTTTGAAAACTCAAAGGGGTTCAAAACCATATAATAGAGAGTTCAAAACCTAGTAATCAATCATCCTAGAACAGATGATTAGTTTTCAAAGCGGTTTTGAAATTTATGTTCTTGTTGTGGTCGTCGCCTAAGGATAGGTGACGGTATTATTTTATGACTAAACGCAAGTAAACTCGCGTTAGGGTCCTAAGAAGGTTATAGACTAGGTCAAAGCATTACTAATAACCTAATTCCCTATAACCATTGGCTTTGATACCATCTTTTCTGTAACACCCCGACCGCGTAAAACAACAAATCGCGGCGGAAACATCGGGGCGTGTTGCAACAGAATTAATGTTTCATAACCATGGATACCAAAAAGTGTTTCGTTTTATTAAACATTGAATAATTACATCGTCTAGAAATCTAAATACACAAATTAAACATAGTCTATCATTGTTATTGAGTCACTAAGGCCTTGTCCAGTCCTATGTGAGCATGCATCTTATCAATCGATATCATTCAACAATACCTGAAACATATGTGAAAACGAGGTCAGCAAAGAAATGTTGGCGAGTACATAGGTTTTGTGTAAATAAGATTCATGACTTCTGTTTAAGAAAATGTTTAGTCATGAACCTTGTAATTTGCTTTGTCTTTGTAAATCATTTGAGAAATAATAAGTTCAGGTGATATGTATAATAAGAGAATAATGCATGATTAAATGAATAACCATGTAAAATGAGTTTGTATAATATAAGTTGTTTGTAAATAAATGTCTTGTGAAAAGTATGTTACTTGTATAAAATGTTCTATGTCTTAAACTGAAATGATTCAAATAACGCTACAATATGTAATACCATACAAACACTTATATATAGGAAGTACCAGCGGCGTATCCACCATGCTTGAATCATATTCCACACGCATTGTTACTTAATCACTTAATCCAAACCAAACCACCAAAGTAATGTTCATGCCCAATGTAAATCATGTAATATGTAACCAGAACCCAATCGTATATCGCTTTGAAGCCAATCATTTACCCAATCGTTAAAACATCGTGTGAAAACCAATCGTTTACCCAATCGTTAAATTCGTTTTAGGTCGTGAAACTACTTAAATGGTCGTCTCGCTAATAACATTCAAACGTTCTTGACTCGCATTAATAAACCCTTACCAAAGGATAGATTAATAATTCGCATTAATAAACCCTTACCAAAGGATAGATTAACATCTCGCATTAATAAACCCTTACCAAAGAGTAAATTAACAATTACAGATTCAGTCGCTACCCACAACACCCACACATAACTACGGGTGTAGTAACTAACGGGATTTGTCAGATCCTATGGTACCATAACCTAATACTGGTCGGCTTGATCATTGCTAATGAATGTCATTTGTTATGTAAATACAACCAACAAGTTTGTTCACTTTTCGAAATCGTTATTAGTTTTGTATAAATCGTCTTAAATCGTTTTGATACCATCGTTAAAACCTTGAAAACATTTAGCACATATGAGTCACCCCAAAACAATTGAAAGCAGTAAAATAGGGGAATAATGTACTCGCCTGAGAATGCTTAGAGGTCTTGAACAACAACCAAACAGAGCTAGAGGGAGCACGGAATCAGTCGGCAATCTAAAACTATATAAATAAACCGGACTTAAATCGGGAGATCGGATAGGATGAGGCTTGGTAAACCAAATGAGTATTGGAACTCATATGATATGGTTTAACAAGGCCTACATACTACATGAAACCTAACCTAAGTGCTTTCGACCCATCGCGACCCATTAAGGTAGCTTATGCTACTTTAACGCGTCGTGTGCGTGAAACGCGTTCGGACCGCCTAACTAGTCCTATGACAAGTAGAATATGCCTAAACATGTTACATAATCAGTTATGTGACAAAGGTTTAGGTTACATATGCTTAATTACCAATTATACATGAAAAGGGTATTCTGGTAATTTACCTAAGGCATATAAACTACCTATCATACAACTACTCAAACGATGTGACCATAGGGTATAACCTCGGAAGGTTATTCCCTACCTACTATGGTCACCTAATGGATTTGGTCGGATCCTAATGATCGACCAAATGGGTCGGGTTCGAGGTATAAGCGATTTATTAGATCGCTTACCCTACGACCCTAGACAACGTGGTAATCAGTAGGCATAGTCCCAAGGGACTATAACCAACGTGATTACACTCACGTTGCGAAGTTCAAATGAACTTCGCATTGACCATAACTGGTCAATGTAGAAAGTCAAACAAAGTTTGACTTTCAGACTCGAAAGACTCGAAAAGCAATAAAAGAACGAAAGAATACTTACGAAGGGTCCCCGAATGCTAATTTCGATCCGAGAATCTCAGGTATGAAACAATGGTTTCAACTTAGAGTTTCTAAGATCAAATTTCTAGTGATTATGAAGCATGGGGGGGTGGGGTATTTATAGTAAAAGGTCCACCGTTAAGATCGTTTCTTGGAAACCGTGCTTTGATCTTGGCCTTACACCTCAAGATAATGGTTTTACAAAACCATGTGAGCCCATGGTATTTCCCAAAACCATGTGCACATCAAAACAACCCCTAGTATTGCCCAAAACCGTGTGCAAAGGTGGTATAGACGAGATTCAATGTTTCTTCACAGAAAGTTTCAAAAATGGCAGATTTGGTCCCTGTAGTGTAATAAGGCCTTTTCCGACGCGTTTAAGGCCCGTTAACCCCATTTCAAAGCTCTAAAATGAAGTTAAAGTAAAGGGAACTTAAAATGTTCTCAAAAATATCTCGGATGTCGGTTCGTTTAGCCGTACAGTTGCGTTGTTCGGCTAATTACGACGGAATGCGCATAAGCGCGAAAAACGATCCAAATGACGCGACGAATGGATTTTTCTTAAGCCAAACTCTAAAGCATAATATAGTCATGCTTACATAAATTTTTGGATGTCCGGATGTATTCAGAACGTAAGTTATGCGCGAAAGTGCAAACTTGTGCACTTTTTGACACTTTTAGTCCCTGAATGACCCAAAAGTTTATTTTAGCACACCGAACACCTCAAAGCTTATTTCTAAGCTATGTAAAGGATATTTATGGTATGTTTAACTTATGGTCATGTTCCGGAATGTCTGTTACAGTTCAAATTGGCATACTTTCGCAGTTTGTCAACTTTAGTCCCTGTAAGCGATTTAACTTGATTTTGCGATACCAAAGCCTTCAAAACTTATTTCTAAGTTATGTAAAGGTTATTTAAGGTATGTTAAGCCTATGTCACTCTTCCGGAGTGTTTGTTGCATTAAACTGGTTATATTTACGCATCGGTGCGCGTATAACCTTCCAGAAAGCGATTTAGAGTTTGAAATCGAACAAGAGTTGATATGTGTAAACGATACACATATTTTTACAAATCCCAAGTATGAAATATAATATTTCATTGGTTTGGTATTTGTTTGATGGCCGTGGAGGCACAGGTGTTACAACAGTGGCATTGATTGCACCAAGGAGCAGTTCCCTTATACGGCTTCATCCCTGAGGCGAGTCATGGTGATAGCTAAATCAACGGCCTCCTGGTAGTACGACGCCTAATTAATGGACAATTGCAGCACCTAGTTAGGACATCGTTGTTGCAATGTAGAGGCACCGTGAAGAAAATGGAAGACATGGGAGGAAACAAGGGAAAGATAGTCAAAAGAAAATGACAACGTATGTAGATTGCGACCATTTGTTTCTTACCAAAGGCAAACAAATGAGACATTGACTAATCAAAGTAAGCGGGTCAATATAATGTATCGCGAAGACATGCTCGCCTATAAGTGGACACTCACCCCAAGAGTTCCCAGGTAAGAGTGACTGGTCCGATACTGCGGATTTGTACGAACACTCTAGCTTTAGACAGAAGACCCAGGGTACAGGCACCCACCCTTCCAGTTTGCACGTGTTCACATTATTTAGACCCAAACTTTGACGAGATTTTGAAAACTTTGAAGGTTCAAAACCTTACAATCAATCATCCTAGAACAGATGATTAGTTTTCAAAGCAGGATTGAAATTTGTGTTCTTATTGTGGTTGTCACTTAAGGAAAAGTGACGGTATTGTTTTTAAAACTAAACACAAGATAACTTGTGTTAGGGTCCTAGGAAGGTTATAGGCTAGGTCAAAGCATTACTAATAACCTAATTCCCTATAACCATGGGCTTTGATACCAACTTTTCTGTCACACCCCGACAACGTAAAACAACAAAACGTGGTGGAAACGTCGGGGAGTGTTGTAACAGAATCATTGTTTCATAACACATGAAAATTGAAATATTGTTTTATTGATTAAAAGTGTTACAATGTCTTAACAAACAAAGAAGTACAACATAATTAACTAGTCTTGCATCTTTTTAATGTCACTAAAGTCCAAGTCTGCCTATGTGTATCTTGATCATCTTATGCAACAGCTCCTGAAAAACACATGTGAAAATAGGTACGTCAGCATAAAAATGCCAGTGAATACATAGGTTTTGTGAAAATAGGATTCATGACTTGAGTTTTAGAAGAAAGGTTTAATAAAAATTAGTCATGAATCTTGTTAAGTGTTTTCTTTTATAAATCATATGAAAACTCGATAAGAAATCAGATTATATAAAAGAAAGGTGTATGGTTATTGAAATAACCAAGTAAAATGAGTTTGTATAAGATACGTTGTATGTAAAACAATGTCTTGTGAAAAAATATGTTATTTGTATAAAAATGTTATATGTCTAAACTGAAATGATTTAAATAATGTTACGATATGTAATATCATACAAACACTTATATATAGGAAGTACCAGCGGCGTATCCACCATGCTTGTATCATATTACACACGCCTCGTTATTTAAATCACTTACTCAAACCAAACCATCAAGATGTAATGTTTAACAATTGTAGAATGTTTAGGTATAGTCAAATGTCTATTGTCAAATGATTCATATGGTTCAATAGATACAAATGGTTTACATAATGTAATATAATGTGTTCATATGCTGAATGAGCATATGCAACAAAATGTAATGTAAAACAATGTACTAAGTATAAACACAATGGGCGTACATAGCATGAAATGTAATGTGAAACAATGTACTAAGTATGCACACAATGGGCGTACATAGCATGAAATGTAATGTAAAACAATGTACTAAGTATGCACACAATGGGCATACATAGCATGAAATGTAATGTGAAACAATGTACTAAGTATGCACACAATGGGCGTACATAGCATGAAATGTAATGTAAAACAATGTACTAAGTATGCTCACAATGGGCGTACATAGCATGAAATGTAATGTGAAACAATGTACTAAGTATGCACACAATGGGCATACATAGCATGAAATGTAATGTAAAACAATGTACTAATAGTGTACTAATGAAGATAGCAAGCATATGATATGAAAACATGGAAAAGCATGAAAGTAACAAGTAGGCACATGTGTTTCACCCCAAAATAGTTTGGAAAACAGTAAAAGAGGGGTCTATGTACTCACTTGAGATTGCTCAGAAGTCCTAAGATAACCACCAAGCAATGCTAGAGATCACGGAATCAAACGGTACCTAATATAGGTATCTATGTTAATAAACCGGACCTATATCGGAGGATCGGATAGAATGAGGGTTTATAAACCAAATGAGTATGGGAACTCATGTAGTATGGTTTAACAAAGCCCACGTACTAAAATTAAACCTAACCTAAGTGCTTACGACCCATTACGACCCGTTTAGGTAGCTTATGCTACTTTAACGCGTCGTTCGCGTGAAACGCGTTCGGACCGCCTAACTAGTCCTATGACAAGTAAAATATGCCTTAACATGTCTAATATTGTTACCAAATCAGTTTAGATACCAAAAGTTATGTTACATATGCTTAAAATGAATTTTGGCGTAAAAAGGGCATTTTGGTAATTTACCTAAGGCATATAAACTACCTATCATACAACTACTTAAACGTAGCGACCATAAGGTATAACCTCGGAAGGTTATTCCCTATATACTATGGTCACCTAATGTGCTTGGTCGGATCCTAATGATCGACCAAGTGGGTCGGGTTCGAAGGTATAAGCGATTGATTAGATCGCTTACCCTTACGACCCTAGACAAGCACAAAACTAAAAGTGACGAGCTAAGCATGTTAAAACATGCTTAACTAAGTTTAGAAAACAGGTTTGGTATCAAAACAAACGGTTTTGATACCCACAAGTAGTTTGGTTACAAAATACGCAAGAATACGTATTTTGGCCGAAACTACGACTCGTCACTGAGCCTAGATAACGTGGTAATCAGTAGGTATAGTCACTAGGGACTATAACCATCGTGATTACACTCACGTTATGAAGTTCAAACGAATTCGCATTGACCATAGACTGGTCAATGCATAAAGTCAAACAAAGTTTGACTTTTGGACTCGAAAAGCAATAAAAGAACGAAGGAACACTTACAAAGGGTCCCCGAAAGCTAATCTAGATACAAATAACTCAGGTATGAAGCAATGGCTTCAACTTATAGTCTTTTAGATCAGATTTGTGGGTTTTGCAAAGAATGGGGTTGGGTATTTATAGTAAATAGACCACCGTTAAGATCGTTTCTTGGAGAAGAGGGAATGATCACATCCCTACGCTTGTTGGAACCTCATGTACAACTTATTGGCCCCCCATAAGTAGGAAACAACACTTGGAATTGAGGTGGGAGTGCTTAACAGCTGTTAACATCCTGTTTAAAACATTGAATCTAGTCAGAAGGGGCTTCGCGTGACGCCAAGGGGGCTAGGTGTCACGCGAATGTCCCTCTGATCAGCAAACATATTCCAAAGTTCCCGTTTCAGTCCCTTTTGTGTTTTAAGGCCATTTCGACACATTTAAGGCTCATTTAACCAACCTTAAGGCCCTAAAATGATGCCTAAACATTGTGGACATGAAACATG
Source organism: Helianthus tuberosus (assembly GCA_030545235.1). Taxonomy (NCBI): domain Eukaryota; kingdom Viridiplantae; phylum Streptophyta; class Magnoliopsida; order Asterales; family Asteraceae; genus Helianthus; species Helianthus tuberosus. The sequence continues at coordinate 64,703,141 of CM060420.1, forward strand.
CTCAAAAATATGTCGGATGTTGGCTCGTTTGGTCGTACGAACGCGATGTTCGCTTAATTACGACGGAATGCGCATAAGAGCGAAAAACGATCCAAATTGCTTGACGAATGGATTTTTCTCATGCCAAACACTAAAATAAAATATTTTAGTGCTTACATAAATTTTTGGGTGTCCGGATGTATTCAGAACGTAAGTTATGCACGAAAATGCAAACTTATGCACTTTTTGACGCTATTAGTCCCTGAATGACCCAAAAGTTTATTTTAGCACACCGTACCCTTCAAAGCTTATTTCTAAGTTATGTAAAGGTTATCTAAATTATGTTAAGCCTATGTCACTGTTCCGGAGTGTCTGTTGCATTAAACTGGTTATATTTACACATCGGTGCGCGTATAACCTTCCAGAAAGCGATTTAAAGCCCGAAATCGAACAAGGATTGATATGTGCAAACGATACACATATTTTTACAAATCCCAAGTATGAGACACAATATCTCATTGGTTTGGAATTTGTTTGAGGGTTGAAGTGACACAGGTGTCACATGGAATCACCTTGAAATCTCCCTTGAATCTTCAAAACAACTTGAAAGCTCCTTGGATTGGACTTTATCTTCAATGTGACAAATGTCACAAATCCGGTAATTTCCATACTATTTTAGTAATTGTTTACTGTCTGTAATTATGTGTTTTAACATCAACATTATATACTTGCATGCCATACATTTAAAATCATTCATGTTACACATTTTATTTATCACATTGTGAAACAATTTAAGCGTTGCGTCGAAACAATTAGAAAACTCACCGGTTAAATAAGCTATGTCAGCACAGCCTCAGTACTTGGTTAAATGGTAGATTTAGGACTTAGATGTAGGTCAGACATAAAAAATATATTAAAACCCAAGTGGGAGAACAAGGGTTTATGTAACGCTTTCCGGAAACATTAACAAGCACTAAAAACTGCCCGAAACGCACTATAAACAACAAATTCAGCAATTTTCAGCAAAATTCAGCATTTACAAGTTAAAATAACATTCAGTGTGAATGCATTATGTCTGTAGCTTTCGTCTGTATTGAGACTTTGTTTATCTTGTTTAGTGTCTTTGTAATGTTTATTATATGTTTTGTATTACATCCAGAATGAAACAAGGTTTAGGCATGTTGTATAAGCCCATCCGGACAGATGAAGTCCATCCAGACGGATGGACATTCCCGATCCGGATGGATGGGCTATAAGGTGTTTCATCCGGATGGGCTGCCTCTATAAATAGAGGAGCTTGGGTCTTAGTTTAGTACTGAACTTTGTGCAACCTATGCGAAGCCCTGTAAAAATTTCTCTAGGTTCTGTAATCGTTCTAATAGCAATGAGAAAGGTGTTTAACAGTATCTTCTGTGTGATTCTCTCTACTACTACCATGGATTCCACACACGTTAGTAGGTGTTAAGATCTGGTCTGAGCGTTCGAAGACCCGAACTCACGGTTCTCACAAGTGGTATCAGAACTTGGAGGCCGGATTCGGAGAAGATTATCACGAGATACCAGATATCTACATCAGATTTTTACTGATTTTGATCTACACTTCTCTATTTCTACTCACCTCTCATTTTTCTTGACTTTCTCATACAAAAACACAAACTGGACATCGAATTCACGGACAAAATCAACCAAATTTTGGACATTATGTGCGAAATGTGTTTTTGATCAATCCTTCAAAGTTTCAGATCATAATTCAAACTAAAACTCATTAAAATCCATGAAAAACCATGAACTTCAGAACTAAGTTTGCTGACATCATCGCCCATCCGGACTGATAGACTAGCTCATTCAGACGAATAGACTTTCTAAGTGTAATTGTTCAAGGTTTTTGTGTTCATCCGTACAGTTCTAAGTCCATCCGGATGGATAGACTTGTCAATCCGGGCGGTTAGACTTTGTTGTTCATCCGGATATAGTCCATCCGGATAGAGTTCATCCGGATCATTTGTTCATTCGGATCATTTGTCCATCCGGATAAAGTCAATTCGGACAACGACCATCCGCACTAGTAGAGTTGTTAGTTTGTTTTCAAAAGTGTTTGACTTTCTTTGACTTTCAAGGTATTTTCAAAGATAGCAATCATGTCTGATGAGTTTTACAATGAATTTTACGATGCTTTCACCACATCAGCACCGACATCTACTTCCAACCCGAAGAATGTATCAAGTGTGATTTTCGAGACACTAAACGTGAACAACGCGAATGGAAATTACCAAAAGCCGCCTAAGCTAATGAACATCAAGGACTACAATCGATGGGCTCTGAGGTTTATCAATTGGTTGAAGGCTTACGCATACGAGAGTTGGAAATATTTGGAAACCGGGTATACTCATCCAGTAACTCCATAAGGAGAAAGAATCCCATTTACAGCTTTGGGAAAGACTGATCAAGAAGAGTTTTCTGCCGAACAACGTGGGATCGCTCTTATTCACCAATCGGTTCGAGACGACATCATATCGTTGCTTCGATATGATAATACAACTAAAGGGCTGTGGGAATCGTTGAAAAAGAAATGTACTGGTGGGGATGAAATAGTTAAAAACAAGAAATCGTTACTTAAAAAGGAATTTGACTATTTCAGCTGTATGAAAGGTGAAGGTGTTAAACAAATGATTGAGAGGTTCTATCATTTGAAAGTTGAACTAGACAGATTCGGTATTGAAAAGAAAGATGAAGAGGTTAACGAAAAGCTGATCGATGCATTACCGAATGAGGACGATTGGCAGTATCACGTGCTGATTTTGAAGAGTCATCTGAACTTGAGCACGATCAGTCTGGATACACTGATTGAAAAGTTAGAGGGGCACGAATTGGATATCCGAAAACAGAACAAGTCAAATACCTCTAACTATCAACAGAACGTGAATATCTACTACAGAGGAAGTCTACTCTCACTAAATGTCCAGTCACCGAAGATCGGTACGGCTTTCAGTGTCGATAGTTCAAATGAGTCACCGAACAGCAGTTCAAGTGGTGGATCTTCAGGGAGTAGTGGTTTCGGTTACCAAGGGTCAAACTCAAACACACAATCACAGTCTGCACCCAAAACACAGCAGAGTTTTTGCCATTTGAAAGTTGAACTAGACAGATTCGGTATTGAAAAGACAGATGAAGAGGTTAACGAAAAGGTGATCGATGCATTGCCGAATGAGGACGATTGGCAGTATCACGTGCTGATTTTAAAGAGTCATCTGAACTTGAGCACGATCAGTCTGGATACCCTGATTGAAAAGTTAGAGGGGCACGAATTGGATATCCGAAAACAGAACAAGTCAAATACCTCTAACTATCAACAGAACGTGAATATCTACTACAGAGGAAGTCTACTCTCACCAAATGTTCAGTCACCGAAGATCGGTACGACTTTCAGCGTTGGTAGTTCAAATGAGTCACCAAACAGCAGTTCAAGTGGTGGATCTTCAGGGAGTAGTGGTTTCGGTTACCAAGGGTCAAACTCAAACACACAATCACAGTCTGCACCCAAAACACAGCAGAGTGAGAATAACTCTAACCCAAATGTTATACAATGAAATATTGCTGTGAATCTTAACAACTCGAAAAGTCTCAATGCAGAAGCGGCTAAAAGTAGATGGTGTTCCTCGCATCTATCCTAGAGAGCTATGAAAGTCTGGTTGCAGGCAAGATCGGCAACCCAAATATTGTGACATCTGTGTCACTTCAACCATCAAACAAATAACAAATCAATGAAATATTGTGTTTCATATTTGGGATTTGTATAAATATGTGTATCATTTGCACATATCAATTCTTGTTCGATTTCGAGCTTTAAATCGCTTTCTGGAAGGTTATACGCGAACTGATGCGTAAACGTAATCAGTTTAACACGATAAACACTCTGGAATATTGAAATAGGCTTAAGATACCTTAAATAACCTTTACATAACTTAGAAATAAGTTTTGAAGGGTTTGGTGTGGTGAAATCAAGTTTATTCGATCACAGGGACTATTAGCGTCAAACTGCAAAAGTATACCGAATCGAATGATAACGTGTCACACCCCGACCGCGTAAAACAACAAATCGCAGCGGAAACATCGGGGAGTGTTGTAACAGAATCATTGTTTCATAACACATGGAAATTGAAATTTATGTTTTATTGATTAAAAGAAGTTACATTGTCTTAAAAACAAAGAAACATAACATAATTAACTAGTCTTGCATCTTTTAATGTCACTAAGGCCCAAGTCCGCCTAAGTGTATCTTGATCAATCCTATGCATCATTTCCTGAAAACACATGTGAAAATAGGTACGTCAACATAAAAATGCCTGTGAGATACATAGGTTTTATTAAAATAGGATTCATGACTTGTAAGTTTAAAGAAAATGTTTATCAAAAGTTAGTCATGAACCTTGTAAAATGTTTTCTTTTATAAATCATACAATCAGTAATAAGAAATCAGATGATTTAAAAGACAGATGCACAGATAAATAAATGACCAAGCAAAATTAGTTTGTATAAAATATGTTGTTCGTAAAACAATGTTCCATGAAGATATGATATAAGTGTAAAATGTATTATGTCTAACTTGAAATGGTTTAAATAACGCTACGATATGTAATACCATAAAAGCACTTATATATTGGAAGTACCAGCGGCGTATCCACCATGCTTTTATCATATTACACACGCCTCGTTACTTAAATCACTTACCCATACAAACCACCAAAAATATCATGTTTAAACCAATTGTCAAATGTTCATGTGTAAACCATGTCTATTGTCAAATGTAAATCATGATATGTGTAAACAAATGTCATGTATGGTAAGTAAAAGAAGTGACTACTTAAACCATGTGTAAAAATGCAAAAAACAAAGTTTTTGAATAAATCAAAGTTATGTTTTGTAAAATCCATGCATGCCTTACTGATACAAACATCTATGCGGTAATGTTAAATGCATACATCCAAGCCTTGCGAATGTGGTGACAAACCCTTAAACGAAGTTAAAGGAGTGTCTAAACAATGTATATTGGATTCAGTCATTCCTTCCATCCAAACAAACCTAGGATTTCAGGAACGGGAGTTGTCAATTCCTATGGTACCATTACTTACTACCAAGCGGTGTGATCAATGTTAATGAATGTATTTTTGTCCCATTTAAACAAACCAAATGTCATACCAAAATGTAAGCATGTTTTATGAAATAATGCACTAAGTATGCAACAAATGAACATACAAAGCAGATGTGACAACTGCCACTTTTCGGTAACTTTCTTACACTTAAAGTACTCATTTTAGCTACATTTTTATGCATTTCGAACACTCGAACTGCGTATTACATAATATACATCTTAGAATACTTATGGAATATTCAATTATGATGCACATGATTCATTTTATTGGTTACCTTTGAAACAATGTAAACAATGCATCGAAACAACTAGAGCAGTATCTAGTAAACTAGCGTGCTGACGAAAACTCATGATCCAGCGAAACCATCTAAATTACATCTTTAGGACTCAGACGGAAGTCCAACATCAAATATACATTAAACCCTATATGGGAATGCAAGGGTTTGGTTTAATATACTACCAACTTCCGGTAGCACCGAAAACTGCCGAAAAGCACTAAAAGCGACGATTTCTACACTTTTTCGCATTTATTCTGCAGAAATCAGCCATTTAATATTTTTGCGACATGTAAAAATGTTATTAAACATATAATTCATATGAGGATACCTTCGGGTATCATCCGAACCAATAACTACATCAATTCACACTAGTTACACAACTTAGCGTTCAAATAACGTCTAACCGAAACAATTCGAAACGAATATCCGAACAATGTCGGATCTTTTTTTTAGTGACCATCTAATATTATTTAGATCATATTAGACTAGTAATGGTCATTTAACACCTTCTTAACACATTTATACACTTGAAACATTTAAACACCAAAACACCTAAACTTTGCTAAAAGTTTCTAACACTTTAAACACTTAATAACATTTCAACAATTCAAGACCCCCCCCCCCCCCCCCCATGTTGTTGTGAACGGTTTTAAAGGGGTCCCACACCCTAATTTTTTTGTTAAATATCTAGATATTTTATTAGTTACAAGTGGATGAAGTTGGTGCTTTGCTACAACACTTAACCATTAAGCAATACTAGCACTTTACCACTTATTTCATTTTTTTTTTATTACCCACACAAACTCTCTCATCATCATCTTCATCTTCCACCAAGAACACCATAAAAACCCATTTAAAATTTATCACATCTTGATGATCAACATGGAGTTTCATGGAGCTTAAGGTTATCTAAAGCATTTGCAAGCTAAAGGAAGTGTATTCATCCATTCAAGAGCCTTATACCATCAAGATCATCATCTTCTTAGTTCTTAATAATCTTCTAAGATCATCCCTAGCCTAGTGCTAGAAGTAAGCTTCTATATCTATTTTTTTTATACAAATATATTATGTTTATGATTGTTATTATAACTAATAAATAACTAAATAATCATACATAATAAACATGAAAAATACAAAGAAGCAAAAATAATAATCATGATATATTTATGTTGGTTTATATTGTGATCTAAGACTTGATATATGCATATTTGATCTTGTTATGATGATTATGATATAAATAAATTGTTAGAAGATGTTTTAAAAATATGATCTAACAATTATACAAGTTTATGTTAAAGGGTTTTTAACATAAAGGTTTAAAGGGATGATCATAACCTTTAATTTTGTTAAAGTATTTAATGTTTTTCACTAAAAACAATACTTCTACAAAATTATGAAAAGTAACATACAACATGAGATTTTTATAAAAGTTGTTAAAACTAGAAGTAAACTTGGTTTTTGAACTAGTTAGCACATGTTATGATCATGTCCAAAACCCTACATGATTTGGAGATCATTTTGATAAGTTTATGTTATAAAAATCTCAAATGTTTTTAGTTAAGATGATTGGGTACATTGATGGTGATTTGGAAAAGAAAATGATATGTTTATGAAACATGGCCAAATGATTAATACAAAGGTTATATGGCCATTTTTTTTAAGAACATTATGTTAACAAAACTATCATTTTTTTTTAACAAAGTCTTTACAATATTAGAAAGTTGGTCTTTCTAATCATAAAAATTGACATAAATATATATTTTGGTAAAATACATATTTATGGAACATATCAAGTATGTGCTATGTGTTATTATTTGTATTAGTTATATATACAAGTTAGAGACTTGATAACAATGACACAAATAAATACAAGACATACTTACAACTAAAGACTTACAAGAATACATATAGACACACTTGAAAACAACTTACGGACATTCCGAAGGATCGGACACAACTTATGGTCAAATCGGACGACAGACGAATTTATAAACATATCGCCATTCCGAGGAATTACTACGACGTATAGACGATCTTTCGACGCGGACACAAAAATTACGTTACCATTAACAAAATTCGGACATCTTGAGACTTATAAAAACTATTATGTTTTTATTTACTAAAAAGTATACTTAGTGAATTTTTATAAAAATGTTTTTATAAAAATGAAAGACTTATATTTACTAGTGGGCTAAATTATAACAAATGGGCTTATTTTACTTAAATGGGCTATTTTTCTACAAATGGGCTTATTTTACTTAAATGGGCTATTTTTCTACAAATGGGCTTATTTTTCTTAATGGGCTTATCTTCATAATGGGCTTAACATAAATTCATGGGCTAAGCCCAAACACCAAACATATGGGCCGAAGCCCAACACTATTGAAGCCCAACACTATTCAAGCCCAACACTATTCAAGCCCAACACTATTCAAGCCCAATACTATTCAAGCCCAACACTATTCAAGCCCAACACTATTCAAGCCCAGCACTATTCAAGCCCAACACTATTTGAGGCCCAACACTATTTGAGGCCCAACACTATTTAGGCCCAACATTATTTGGGGCCCAATAACATGAAAACATGGGCTTGGCCCAATGATACCATTATTGGAAACACAACTATACAATTGATACATACAAGACACGAAATTCAGCGGACTAGATCCGACTATACAGCTCGCAAGATACAAGATAACAGTTATATATATATATATTTGGTGAAAAATATATATATAACATTTGAACAACTCATACATCTAATACACAGTTCAACGAATAACAAAGACATACAAGTCTTAATACATATTCAAGATAGAAGACTTGTACATGAGTCAATACAAAGACCGTAGTGTCTAACAATTCTAGGACCTTTATAGGTTGTGATACAATTCAAGGACAATGCAAATGAGGTTACAGTTACATACAGTTTACGGAATGCAATTCTGTGAGTTCATGTCCCCTATTCATTTAAATGCTTTTCAAGCTTTACAACTATCGGGGAAAATACATGTACAATAGTATGATAAGTCAAGGAATGAAACACCTTAGATCATGTGAGAAATTAGGGCCATAACTAAAGCACCATTAATCCAGTTTGGACCAAGGAGCAAAGGTTTAGATCTAATGGGTATTGGCGAGCCCCACTCTTGGTCGTGGACCCATACAGAAGAGTGCGTTTGTGTCCCAGTCGATAGGAGTCGACATAAAATCGTCTAGGTTTGGATTGCTTCCTAATTCGTCACACATATTAATGTCCTCGCGAAACATTAATGATCAACGATTTCATTGACGCTTTACATACTACATCATACATACAGATACATCTTATACAACTCACATTTTATGGATACAGTTTATACAACTCACATTTTATGGATACAGTTTATACAACTCACATTTTATGGATACAGTTTATACAACTCACGTTTTACAGATACATCTCATACAACTAAACTGCATGAACTCGCTCAACTTTTGTTGATGTTTTCAAACTTACATGTATTTCAGGGAATTAGTGGACCAATGCAACGATTTCAGTTCAAGGAAAACAAGTATCAATACTCCATGCCAACTATTGAAGGGTTTGCCTGTTATATACCGCCTCTTTGCGGTGATATAGTGGTCAAAGTCTTGACATTTTAAGACTTACATTTTGATGTATAAAACGATGACAACTTATTTTTATTTGATGGTTTGTAACCAATACATTCAACTTATGTTGCATTCTTTTGAAACAATTATGACAATGGCATTGGAGCTTGTATTTATTCATATAGTTTGTTCATGTACATCGATATTTATGCAATGAAAACCATACAGATCACACCTTGCGTTTCCGCTACGAGCGGGTGTGACAGATTGGTATCAGAGCATCGATTGTAGTGAACCAGGATTCTTTCTCGAGTCTAAGTCTACAATCACTAGGGATCTCTCACGAAAACCTCTTGTTCATGTTGAACAGAATAAAATTGGACAAGTCAAAAGGTTTTCATTGCATAAACATTTTTCAAGGTCCACTACAACAAAAATTCATTTCACATAAATCAAGCGAGGACATTTCCATGGGTGAAGTCTATGAGAAACAGACACAATACATTAATAGACTATGTGCCTACAATACATTACATTATCAGTTTATGCATTATAAACAGTTTACAAGTTCAGCTTATACAAGATAGAAATCCTTGATTGATAGGATTTTACATGATTATATATATAGGTGGTTCATATATATGTTGCATGAAATATTTTGCCAAGAACAAAATACTTTCGACTTCAAACTCTATTATTATTCTTTACTCACACGATGAAAATATCGACCTCATGTCTATTGCGGAGCTTATGGCGAACATGATTCCTAAGTGAAATCTTAAACTTAATTCCGTAAAATATAGTTGCTTTCCCACGAATGCTGAGATGCCTGACCATGATAATGACGACGAGGTGAAGGTGGTAACCTTGGACAACAACTCCATTAGTGGGACGAGATCCACGTGACTCATACTAACCAAAGTGGATATACTCTTGTCCCTACAAGGAAGATGAAGTACTCATCTTGAAGGTGCCCCTTCAGTTGTTATTGTTACAGATTCTTTCCATTTCTATTCCATCTAACGCTGTGCTGTTTTGTGAGTAATGAAAACGGACGTTGACACGTGATCTATCACGAAGGTCCCTCCTATGTTGAAGGTATATAGACAATAGTGTCCCCCCTCTGACTGATCAGCTGTTTTGTACGAGAGAACGCTAGGGTGACCATGCAAGGCAATTTATTATTACAGAGGCCTACGTAATAACAACTTGTAGTGCATGGAAATTCTGGTGGACTCTGCGGGTCAAGCTAATGATCACTATTCATTCAAAATTCTTAAGTTATTACTTGAGATTCAATTCTTCCTATCTAGTAAAACACGAACTGGGGGTGGTTAGTATAACACCCTACAATACAATACAATACAATACAATACAATACAATACAATACAATACAATACAATACAATACAATACAATACAATACAATACAATACAATACAATACAATACAATACAATACAATACAATACAATACAATACAATACAATACAATACAATACAATACAATACAATACAATACAATACAATACAATACAATACAATACAATACAATACAATACAATACAATACAATACAATACAATACAATACAATACAATACAATACAATACAATACAATACAGGAAGACGGCACATATTTGTTCACACCTAACATTCGATCTATATCACGATTCAGTTGAGACTAGTCATTTAAACAAACAAAACGTGTTAGCTACTCATGGAGGTTTTTCCTCAACATTCTCGAAATTCTTGAACATGGGTTGGTTCCATGGTGTCTATGACACTTTACCCTACTTTACCTTACCTTACGTTATCATATTCCACCTTATCATATTTATTGGAAATGATACAATAAATTCCGTCGCTTGACATTTATCTTTTTCCAAGGGATGGTATGGCATGAACCATGCTGCAACTCCCTCATTACATTCTATTCGACATCTTTGGAGATTCTAATAATTTTGCTAGAGCTCGTGAAACTCAAGCACTATTACCATATTTGTCACATGGACAAGTAAGACAAAGGATTTTCTCTATTTAGGACGATCGAGGTCCATAGAGCAGGGAATACATATTATATGGACGAAGACCACTGGTTGGTTTCCCCTCCCCAACGAATTATTTCTCTTTCCATTTAGACGTATGACAATACATGCAAGAGGCATTACACCTTTTGGTTTGGTTATCCACATTATCATTCATTTTCGGTTATTCGTATTATCATTTATTCAAACATGTATGAACAATATGGTCTTGAGGTTCCCATGACCGATTGATTGCATTCTTCATTCTTGGGCACATGATAGACTTTATTTATCCAAATACATGTCTAGATTCTTTTAATAGTGTGTATTAAAAAGATCATGGCGCCAAAAGAATCAATTGTTTAAGTTAAAAGTTATGTGTTGAAAACCATTGCTTTTACACAAGACATGTTTTATACATGACATTGTTACGCAAGACATTGTTATACATGTCATTTGACGTTGGTATACACAAGACATTTTTGGTGGTTGTTTGTAAGTGATGAGACGTGTGTGATATGATAAAAGCATGGTGGATACGCCGCTGGTACTTCCTATATATAAGTGCTTATATTATATTGCATATCGTGGTGTTATTCAAATCTCTTCGACAAAGACAAGACATGACATTTTTGCACAAGACACGACATCCTCTACACAAGACATAATATTCTATTTCAAGACATGATATATTTATACACTACATTTTTATTGGTTATTTATTTAACCATACATCATTCTTTTATATCATCTGATTTTCATATCTATTTTCATATGAATTTATAAAAGAACTCGATCATAACAGGAACCAATGTTAATGGTTACACTTGATGCTTTCACGGTCTCTCAAGGGTTGTTCCATACTGGGAAACACCCGAATTCAAACACACTGAGTGTTACATTTCGGGTTTAGCTTCAGAGATCCGAAGCATGATCGCATCATCCCTCCCTACCTCGATCACTCAAACAATAACTTTAGCCATGAGAGAAACGAAGGCAATTGCTGCCATAAACGATTTTGGCACCAGGATGTATGCTGGTAACTTGCCAAAATCCTAAATGCGACAAGTGAGACGTTCATCATGAGGGCAATTGCAAAAGCGCCAAGAGTAGCGTTGTGCTGATACCGGGCACAAAACAAAGGCTAGTAAGACGATAATACTAAAGAAGGGATCAAGCTGGTGTATAAGTGTGTGTGTGGTTAGAACTATGAATACTCCACAAAATCCCAATGAAGTCATGAGTACGTACACTCTACGATCATCATGTATCAATTCTAATAATACCAACACCGAGCTTAACTAGCGTCTTTAGTTGTTATACATATACTCGAATTAGAGTTATGTTGTACACACATTACTATATCAAGTTAGCTAATGGGGAATTAGCTGAGACACGTCAAATCATTAAGGGTCACCGGTACGTATCCTATCAATCAACATTTCACATCCATATTATTTGATACCATTTCTGATTTTTTTTGTTGCTTTATCTCAACATTTCACATGCATAGTTTCATGGCTAGTGACGGGATTGTCCTAGCTACAAGTAGGGATTGGGTTATCCTACATCTAAACATAGGGATTGGGTTATCCTACATCTAAACATAGGGATTGGGTTGTTCTCTACATCTGTACAGGGAAGTCTTTACTACATAAAATTCAAAATGTACTTGGCCTAGAGTCACGTAAGCTAGACGTCTCCTCATTCTATAGAATTGGCAAACGGTAAACTAGTCGAGTCTGGAGCTGAAATTCAAATATCGATCTCTTACCCATTTAGTTGGGTATTTTTGACGTAGTGGTTGGCATGGATTGACTACCCAATAATCAAGCCGAAGTCTTCTGTCATGAGAAGATCATTCGCTTACCACTACCGAACGAAGATACACTTGTTATCCATGGAGAGAAGCGCAACACATCATTGCGGACCATATATTGCATGAAGGCACAGAAGTACTTACGGAAAGGTTGTGTTACCTTTCTGCACATGTTGTCGACAAGAAGGCCATTGGGCCGAGGCTGACAGATATTCCTGTGGTAAAATAATTTCCTGAAGTCTTTCTTGAAGACTTGCCAGGACTACCACCATATCAACAAGTCGAGCTTCACATCGACTTGGTACCGGGAGCCGCAACCATAGCCAAATCTCCATGTCGATTAGCACCTTCTGAACTTTGTAGTTGACCGAATAAGGATGTTGTGAGTTCATAACCCCCACTCTTTACCACTATACATCTTTATAAAGGTTTTTGCGGTGGAAAGACATGCAAGTTTTTCAAAAATGCACAACATTTCGATGAACGAAAATTCATATTTCTAAACCATGATACAAATGAATATCCAACTAACTCAAATGGTTTATGAAAGGTTCTAGCTTCTACTCTAAGATAGATTTACGATCAGAGTATCATCAGTTACGAATTCAAGAGGAAAGCATACCGAAAACGGCTTTTAAGACTCGTTACGGTCATTACGAGTTTCTCGTTATGCCTTTTGGTTTAACAAATGCACCAGCGGTCTTCATGGATTTAATGAATCGTGTGTGCAAGCCGTATCTCTACAAATTCTTCATAGTGTTTATTGACGACATTTTGATATACTCTCGATCGACAGATGAACATGAGCAACATTTGAGAACCATTTTAGAGTTGTTAAAGACAATAAATTCGCCCCAAATCGAAAAACAAGATATAACATTACAACTTATTCTTAAGATTGGTGCATAGCATTTTACAATCTTATCATTATCCGACGATACCGACGACTTTGTTGTAAACTATGATGCTTCGCATCAAGGATTGGGTTGTGTACTCGTGTAACGTGAAAAAAAAATTATCGTGTACACGTCGCCCCAATTAAAAAGTTCACGAGAAGAACTATACCACTCTCGACCTTGAGTTAGGCGTGGTGGTATTCGCTTTAAAAAAAAATTATGGCGACATTATTTATATGGTACTCAATGCATTATTTTCACGGATCATAAAAGTCTTCAACACATATTCAACCAAAAAGAATTAAATATACGTCAACGATGTTTGTTGAATTGTTGAACGACTATGATTGTGAAATAAAGTACCATCCGGGCAAGGCAAACGTTGTAGCAGATGCCATGAGCCGCAAGGAGAGAGTAAGAACACTGAGAGTTCAAGCATTAGAGAAGATGATTCACAAGCGCTCAAGGAAGAGAATATTCAAGCAGAAATACTTAGAGTCATGAAGGAACAATTAGCGCCGAAAGAAGATGGAACTTTATACCTTATGAGTCGAAATTGGGTTCTATTCTTTGGCGGCCTTCGAGATGATATTTTGAGGAAGCACATAGGCCTAAGTAGTGAAAGAATACTACTGGTGGCCTAACCTCAAAAGTGATATCGCGACTTATATCGGAGAATGCTTGACTTGCGCGAAAGTCAAAGTCGAGTAGCAAAATCCCTCGGACTTGTTACAACAACCCGAGATTCCCGTTTGGTAATGGGAACAAATATCGATGTACTTCATTACGAAGTTACTCAGGACCTCAAGAGGTCAATACATGATATGTGTAATCATCGATAGACTAACAAAGTCCGCACACTTCTTACCGATTCGGGAGAAGGATAATACTGAGAAACTAGCGAAACTCTATCTCAAAGAAATAGTGGCTCGTCATAGAGTGCCTATTTCAATCATTTCAGAAAGAGACGGTCGTTTCATTTCTAGAATTTAGAAATCATTTCAACAGGCCTTTGGATCTCATTTGAATCCAAGTACGGCCTTTCATCCATAAACTGACGGCCAGAGCGAACGGACAATCCAAACACTCGAATATATGTTTCGCGCATGTGTTATGGATTTAGGCGGCACTTGGGATACTCATCTACCTTTAGTTGAGTTTTCCTACAATAACAGTTACCATACTAGTATACAAGCTGCATCGTTTGAAGCTCATTATGGTCGAAAGTGACGATCTCCGCTATTTTGGGCAGAAACTGGCGATAGTCAATTAATTGGTCCGGAGTTAGTCCAAGAGACTACGGATAAAAATCTTCAGATCCGAGACCGTATCGAGGCGGCTCGCGATCGACAAAATAGCTACGCAGATAAAAGACAAAAACCATTATCTTTCGAGGATGGAGACAAAGTCTTGTTGAAAGTCTCGCCTTGGAAAGGCGTAGCGAGGTTCGGTAAACGTGGAAAGCTTAACCCACGTTACATTGGACCATTTAAAATCTTAGAAAATATTGGCACTGTTGCCTACAAGTTGAAGTTACCAGATGAACTTAGCAGTGTGCACGACACGTTTCATGTGTCGAATCTTAAAAAGAGTCCAACACAAGCAACCGTTATCATTCTTTCAGATGAAATTCACATTGATGACAAACTTCAATTCACAAAGCACCTGTTAAGGTCAAGGACTGGAAGGTCCAGAACACGAAGGGGTCGTAACGTATTAGTAAAAAAAAAAAAAATTCGTTGGAACTTTCGATACGGACCCCAATATACTTGGGAACGTGAAGATCAAATCAAAGTCAAATATCCTCACCTGTTTGAGAACAATCCTGCCAAGGATGACTCAGCTTGAATTTCGGGACGAAATTCTCAATAACAGGGGGAGAATGTGACAACTGCCACTTTTCGGTAACTTTCTTACACTTAAAGTACTCATTTTAGCTACATTTTTATGCATTTCGAACACTCGAACTGCGTATTACATAATATACATCTTAGAATACTTATGGAATATTCAATTATAATGCACATGATTCATTTTATTGGTTACCTTTGAAACAATGTAAACAATGCATCGAAACAACTAGAGCAGTATCTAGTAAACTAGCGTGCTGACGAAAACTCATGATCCAGCGAAACCATCTAAATTACATCTTTAGGACTCAGACGGAAGTCCAACATCAAATATACATTAAACCCTATATGGGAATGCAAGGGTTTGGTTTAATATACTACCAACTTCCGGTAGCACCGAAAACTGCCGAAAAGCACTAAAAGCGACGATTTCTACACTTTTTCGCATTTATTCTGCAGAAATCAGCCATTTAATATTTTTGCGACATGTAAAAATGTTATTAAACATATAATTCATATGAGGATACCTTCGGGTATCATCCGAACCAATAACTACATCAATTCACACTAGTTACACAACTTAGCGTTCAAATAACGTCTAACCGAAACAATTCGAAACGAATATCCGAACAATGTCGGATCTTTTTTTTTAGTGACCATCTAATATTATTTAGATCATATTAGACTAGTAATGGTCACTTAACACCTTCTTAACACATTTATACACTTGAAACATTTAAACACCAAAACACCTAAACTTTGCTAAAAGTTTCTAACACTTTAAACACTTAATAACATTTCAACAATTCAAGACCCCCCCCCCCATGTTGTTGTGAACGGTTTTAAAGGGGTCCCACACCCTAATTTTTTTGTTAAATATCTAGATATTTTATTAGTTACAAGTGGATGAAGTTGGTGCTTTGCTACAACACTTAACCATTAAGCAATACTAGCACTTTACCACTTATTTCATTTTTTTTTATTACCCACACAAACTCTCTCATCATCATCTTCATCTTCCACCAAGAACACCATAAAAACCCATTTAAATTTTATCACATCTTGATGATCAACATGGAGTTTCATGGAGCTTAAGGTTATCTAAAGCATTTGCAAGCTAAAGGAAGTGTATTCATCCATTCAAGAGCCTTATACCATCAAGATCATCATCTTCTTAGTTCTTAATAATCTTCTAAGATCATCCCTAGCCTAGTGCTAGAAGTAAGCTTCTATATCTATTTTTTTTATACAAATATATTATGTTTATGATTGTTATTATAACTAATAAATAACTAAATAATCATACATAATAAACATGAAAAATACAAAGAAGCAAAAATAATAATCATGATATATTTATGTTGGTTTATATTGTGATCTAAGACTTGATATATGCATATTTGATCTTGTTATGATGATTATGATATAAATAAATTGTTAGAAGATGTTTTAAAAATATGATCTAACAATTATACAAGTTTATGTTAAAGGGTTTTTAACATAAAGGTTTAAAGGGATGATCATAACCTTTAATTTTGTTAAAGTATTTAATGTTTTTCACTAAAAACAATACTTCTACAAAATTATGAAAAGTAACATACAACATGAGATTTTTATAAAAGTTGTTAAAACTAGAAGTAAACTTGGTTTTTGAACTAGTTAGCACATGTTATGATCATGTCCAAAACCCTACATGATTTGGAGATCATTTTGATAAGTTTATGTTATAAAAATCTCAAATGTTTTTAGTTAAGATGATTGGGTACATTGATGGTGATTTGGAAAAGAAAATGATATGTTTATGAAACATGGCCAAATGATTAATACAAAGGTTATATGGCCATTTTTTTTAAGAACATTATGTTAACAAAACTATCATTTTTTTTAACAAAGTCTTTACAATATTAGAAAGTTGGTCTTTCTAATCATAAAAATTGACATAAATATATATTTTGGTAAAATACATATTTATGGAACATATCAAGTATGTGCTATGTGTTATTATTTGTATTAGTTATATATACAAGTTAGAGACTTGATAACAATGACACAAATAAATACAAGACATACTTACAACTAAAGACTTACAAGAATACATATAGACACACTTGAAAACAACTTACGGACATTCCGAAGGATCGGACACAACTTATGGTCAAATCGGACGACAGACGAATTTATAAACATATCGCCATTCCGAGGAATTACTACGACGTATAGACGATCTTTCGACGCGGACACAAAAATTACGTTACCATTAACAAAATTCGGACATCTTGAGACTTATAAAAACTATTATGTTTTTATTTACTAAAAAGTATACTTAGTGAATTTTTATAAAAATGTTTTTATAAAAATGAAAGACTTATATTTACTAGTGGGCTAAATTATAACAAATGGGCTTATTTTACTTAAATGGGCTATTTTTCTACAAATGGGCTTATTTTACTTAAATGGGCTATTTTTCTACAAATGGGCTTATTTTTCTTAATGGGCTTATCTTCATAATGGGCTTAACATAAATTCATGGGCTAAGCCCAAACACCAAACATATGGGCCGAAGCCCAACACTATTGAAGCCCAACACTATTCAAGCCCAACACTATTCAAGCCCAATACTATTCAAGCCCAATACTATTCAAGCCCAACACTATTCAAGCCCAACACTATTCAAGCCCAGCACTATTCAAGCCCAACACTATTTGAGGCCCAACACTATTGAGGCCCAACACTATTTGAGGCCCAACACTATTTAGGCCCAACATTATTTGGGGCCCAATAACATGAAAACATGGGCTTGGCCCAATGATACCATTATTGGAAACACAACTATACAATTGATACATACAAGACACGAAATTCAGCGGACTAGATCCGACTATACAGCTCGCAAGATACAAGATAACAGTTATATATATATATATTTGGTGAAAAATATATATATAACATTTGAACAACTCATACATCTAATACACAGTTCAACGAATAACAAAGACATACAAGTCTTAATACATATTCAAGATAGAAGACTTGTACATGAGTCAATACAAAGACCGTAGTGTCTAACAATTCTAGGACCTTTATAGGTTGTGATACAATTCAAGGACAATGCAAATGAGGTTACAGTTACATACAGTTTACGGAATGCAATTCTGTGAGTTCATGTCCCCTATTCATTTAAATGCTTTTCAAGCTTTACAACTATCGGGGAAAATACATGTACAATAGTATGATAAGTCAAGGAATGAAACACCTTAGATCATGTGAGAAATTAGGGCCATAACTAAAGCACCATTAATCCAGTTTGGACCAAGGAGCAAAGGTTTAGATCTAATGGGTATTGGCGAGCCCCACTCTTGGTCGTGGACCCATACAGAAGAGTGCGTTTGTGTCCCAGTCGATAGGAGTCGACATAAAATCGTCTAGGTTTGGATTGCTTCCTAATTCGTCACACATATTAATGTCCTCGCGAAACATTAATGATCAACGATTTCATTGACGCTTTACATACTACATCATACATACAGATACATCATACATACAGATACATCTTATACCACTCACATTTTATGGATACAGTTTATACAACTCACATTTTATGGATACAGTTTATACAACTCACATTTTATGGATACAGTTTATACAACTCACATTTTATGGATACAGTTTATACAACTCACGTTTTACAGATACATCTCATACAACTAAACTGCATGAACTCGCTCAACTTTTGTTGATGTTTTCAAACTTACATGTATTTCAGGGAATTAGTGGACCAATGCAACGATTTCAGTTCAAGGAAAACAAGTATCAATACTCCATGCCAACTATTGAAGGGTTTGCCTGTTATATACCGCCTCTTTGCGGTGATATAGTGGTCAAAGTCTTGACATTTTAAGACTTACATTTTGATGTATAAAACGATGACAACTTATTTTCATTTGATGGTTTGTAACCAATACATTCAACTTATGTTGCATTCTTTTGAAACAATTATGACAATGGCATTGGAGCTTGTATTTATTCATATAGTTTGTTCACGTACATCGATATTTATGCAATGAAAACCATACATATCACACCTTGCGTTTCCGCTACGAGCGGGTGTGACAGCAGAAATGTAAAACAATGTGTCCATATGTTGAGTAAACATATGCAACAGAAATGCAATGTAAAAAAATGTACTAAGTATGCACTAAATGGAAATACATAGCAAAAACACAGATAAAATCATGTACTATACGTGTACTAATGAACATAACAAGTATGAGTTATGAAATCATGAAAAGCACGAAGGTAACAAGTAGGCACATGTGTTTCACCCCAAAATGTTTGAAAAACAGTAAAAGAGGGGACTATGTACTCACTTAAGGGTGCTTAGAAGTCTTGAATAACAACCAAGCAAAGCTAGAGGGATCACAGAAATCAAACGGCACCTAATATAGGTAACTACGTTAATAAACGGACCTTAATCGGAGGATCGGATAAAATGAGGTTTCGTAAACCAAATGAGTATAGGAACTCATGTAATATGGTTTAACAAAGCCTGCATTCTAAAACGAAACCTATCCTAAGTGCTTATGACCCATTACGACCCGTTTAGGTAGCTTACGCTACTTTAACGCGTCATTCGTGTAAAACGTGTTCGGACCGCCTAACTAGCCCTATGACAAGTATTATATGCCTTAACATGTCTAATAATGTTGCCTAATCAGTTTAGATGTCAAAATTTAGGTTACATATGCTTAAAATGAATTTATGCGTAAAAAGGGCATTTTGGTCATTTTCCTAAGGCATATAAACTACCTATCATACAACTAACTAAACGTAGTGACCATAAGGTATAACCTCGGATGGTTATTCCCTATACAACTATGGTCACAAAATATGCTTACAAAACGGTTCGGGTTCGAAAGTCTAAGCGGTTGTTTAGACCGCTTATCTTACGACCCTATATAAGCACTAAACCTAAAGTGACGAGTTAAACATGTTAAAACATGTTTAACGAAGTTAGAAAAAAAGTTTGGTATCAAAAGAAAGGGTCTTGATACCCAAGAGTAGTTTGGTTGCAAAATACGCAAGAATACGCATTTTGACCGCAACTACGACTTGTCACTACGCCTAAATAGCGTGGTAATCAGTAGGTATAGCCACAAAGGACTATGGCCATCGTGATTACGCTCACGTTGCGAAGTTCAAACGAACTTCGTGTTGACCATTGACTGGTCAAAGCAGAAAGTCAAACACTGTTTGACTTTCGTGCTAAAAACGCATAAACGCACGAAAGAATACTTACAAGAGGTCCAAGCAATGGGGATTTGATCTAAGATTTCTCAGGTATGAAGGTTTAGAGCTCCAACTTAGAGAAATTAGATCAAATGTGTGCTTGCAAATGAAATCTTGGTGGGTATTTATAGATTTCGGTCCATCGTTAAAATCGTTCCTCGATTCCCGAGCTTCAATCTCAACCATCCATGTGTGCCCACAGAATTAGAATACCATGGGTGCTCAAAACAAGCCCCTAGTATGAAGAAACCATGTGCAAAACCCATGAAACCAGCTGCAAAACCAGAAAATTAGTTTGCTGAACTGGGCTGTTTACATGGGCCGCATAAGCAGAAGCATAGGGCTACGCGCCCCGCCTGGCCAAACTTTCAGAAAAAGTCAGAAATGGTCCCTGCAGCCCAGAAACTTGATTTTGATGCATTTTTGACACGTTTAAGCCCCGTTAACCCCATTTCAAGGCTCCAAAATGAAGTTAAACTATGGGGAACTTAAAATATTCTCAAAAATGTCTCGGATGTCGGTTCGTTTGGTCGTACGATTGCGTTGTTCCGTTAATTACGACGAAACACGAACGGAAGCGAAAAACAATCCAAATTACGCGACGAATGGAATTTTTATCATGCCAATCACTAAAATAAAATATTTTAATGATTACATAAATTTTTGAATGTCCGGATGTATTCAGAATGTAAGATATGCGCGAAAATGCAAACTTATGCACTTTTTGACGCTTTTAGTCCCTAAATGACCAAAAAGTTTATTTTAGCACACCAAACCCCTCAAAGCCTATTTCTAAGCTATGTAAAGGATATTTATGGTATGTTTAACTTATGATCATGTTCCGGAATGTCTGTTACAGTACGAATCGGCATACTTTCGCAGTTTGTCGAAATTAGTCCCTGTAAGCAAATAAACTTGATTTCGACACACCAAACCTTCCAAAACTTATTTCTAAGTTATGTAAAGGTTATTTAAGGTATGTTGTGACAACCGGTAATTAACGCCTTATATGAACTCATTTAATCTTTATGTTTTAACACACGTCCATGCTTTATAAAGATTGCCAGTTTATGAACGCGCATGTATATAAATTTAAATAGATGCACACGTGATCCATACAATATATATATATATATATATATTCAGTTTTTGTTGGCTTATTTTATAAACCCAAAACACCTCCTCTATATCATGCCTTAAATAAGAAAACCTTACCTAATTTTGCACAATATATTTATAAAAGGGCCTACACCCCATTATACTTCAATAGTGCAAATACCTAATTTACCTCTCGATCATTAGTGCAGACAACAACACTAATACCTAACACACCATGTGCATCATTTTTCTTTGGGGTTTTCTATTCGCACACCCTCCTATCTATCTACACACTTTTGCAATTCAATACGCATCGTATAGGCCTATACGATGCGTATTGAATTAAAGTAAAAAACATGGCAGACTGACAGGTGCAGGTTGTGTCTGGCGCGCGGGTTTGATACGCATCGTATAGGTCTATACGATGCGTATCAACCCCCTGTTTTTTTGAATTTATTTTTTGTTGTGTTGTGTCGAATGCGAACCCGAGAAACGAAAGGGATTTCGAGCAGTTGGTCGATGATATGATTGATAAAGATCTTGACACGATTATTTCCATTTTCAAGTATTATTAAAACCATTCAAGCCAACCAGTCTGCAATGTGGTTCCCAATTTGCGGAACTTAATCCCAGATTGTCTAAAGAAACACCTTTTCAAGTATGCACAGTGGGAGAAAAGACCAGCACCTCAAAACAATTGTACATGCTACGTCAGATGTTAGCTCGGAAGTTCTATAACACAAAGTAAACCGACCTCTGGATCACACATGATAAAAGGGGAAATCTAATGGAACACCTGATTGAGAGAAACTTATTCGAGCTAACCGCCGATATCTCATCCTTCTGTTGTTTAGTACTTCCGAGATAATTCAAGTTATTTCAGTTATTTCGGTTGATTCAACACTTCAACGTATTTTAGTTGGTTTCGAATATACCCAAAGAGATCTGACCCAACCAAAATCCACATCGGAGACGATTCAAGTGAGTTCTATGAAGCAAGTGTCGGTCTATTCAATTGAGAGGAAACATTGCATGACTTGAACGAGTCAAAGTTAACATTCAGATTCAGATTCTATCCTTGAGTCACATATCCGACAATAGGGCCCACGGATCTTATGCCCACCCGGGACCGACCTCTGAATCATCATAGCAGACGTGTCGGGTTCTTCTGCTAGTGGTCGGGGCTTCCACATGATAAAAGGGGAAATCTAATGGAACACCTGATTGAGAGAAACTTCTTCGAGCTAACCGCCGATATCTTATCCTTCTGTTGTTTAGTACTTCAAAGATAATTCAAGTTATTTCAGTTATTTCGGTTGATTCAATACTTCAACGTATTTTAGTTGGTTTCGAATATACCCAAAGAGATCTGACCCAACCGAAATCCACATCGGAGACGATTCAAGTGAGTTCTATGAAGCAAGTGTCGGTCTATTCAATTGAGAGGAAACATTGCATGACTTGAACGAGTCAAAGTTAACATTCAGATTCAGATTCTATTCTTGAGTCACATATCCGACAATAGGGCCCACGGATCTTATGCCCACCCGGGACCGACCTCTGAATCATCATAGCAGACATGTCGGGTTCTTCTGCTAGTGGTCAGGGCTTCCAATGCTCACACAGGGTGATAAACAACGCTGATATCATCATAGAAGCGTTGGGATTCAAGGGTTTATTCTCTTTAATCTATTAGAACGATCCTTGTTTTGTCACATACATGTTTGAAGGAAATGTTGGTTCAATACCACCGGTTTCTAACTTTATGCTTGCATCCACCACAGTGAATATTAACTTTGAGGATGTCTATTTCGACACTTTCCTATCTATCTACACACCTTACTTTTTCAATATGCATCGTATAGATGTATCTTCGAGCTAACCGCCGATATCTCATCCTTCTGTTGTTCAATACCCAAAGAGATCTGAACCAACCGAAATCCACTTCCGAGACGATTTCAACAAACGATAACTTTATACCTTTATAGTGTGTGATTTGACCAGGAAATTATAGGAGGTGATTGCTACTTTTAATTAGATGTCATAGTTGTCAAATTCGATTTCAACAAATCTTTTCCTTTTCCTTCAATTTCTAGAATCGTATATGGTGTTATTTCAAATTTTGTGTTATCGCGTTTCCCTCGGTTCGACGCGTATACGTCTCGTTTTTTGCTGAACTTTCGCATATTTTGTCGTTTTATTACGTATACCTTCAACAATAGTCGTTTCGGTGCCGTTCGGGTGCGTTCGAATATCTTATTCTATGATTACGTACAATTTTGTTTGAAATCCACTTGAACTCCATAGTGCCGCATTATATGTATACGTGTGTGGAAATATCGTTAGTTGCGTATTTTAGCGTATTTTAGCGTATTTTAGCGTATTTTAACGTATTTTTAGCGTATTTTAACGTATTTTAGCGTATTTTAGCGTATTTTAACGTATTTTAACGTATTTTAGCGTATTTTAACGTATTTTAGCGTATTTTAACGTATTTTAGCGTATTTTAGCGTATTTTAGCGTATTTTAACGTATTTTAGCGTATTTTAACGTACTGTAACGTATTTTAGCGTGTGTTGCAGTTTGGAAAGATGACCGAACAGATATCTGAATAACAAACTGTGGAGAACTTGTTTGCGTTATCCATCAATTTGTCACTTTCGAAATTCAAATCAAACGTTCATGCATCATAAGGAATGACCGATCTAAGGCATAGAACGTATTAAACTTTGAATTTTTCTCAAAAATACCCCTGAAACATGCATCACAAAGCCAATTTCAACTTCCATTGATCAAATAATAAAAACCCTAAGAATGCATACACAAATAGTTCTAGTGGACGAAGAAAAGACCGACACGGGTAAGATCGTGCCACTTGATGTTAAAGGCACAGACACAGTTGGCAGCATCAAGCTCAAAATACAGGCCAATGAACATATCCCCTTTGACCAACAAGAGCTGATCTTCAACGAGAGAAATAGTTCTAGTGGACGAAGCGCTTCTTTAGACAATCTAGGATTATGTTCGTTTATTCTCTTTAATCTATTATAACAATCCTTGTTTTGTCTACGAAAACGGTGGCTATGGGAGAGGCTATTTCGACACCCTCTTATCTATCCGGACACCTTTTTTTTCAATACGGGTCGTATAGGTATATACTAGTGGTTGGGGCTCACACGGAATCTACGAAGAAACTGTTCGATTTCACGGTGAAACTGTTTGAATTTGTGGATTTCGGTTGGTTCAGACCGCGTTCGAACGGTATTTAACGTACACACCGCGTTCGAAGATCCTTGCATTAGACACAATTTGTTGTAATTTGTGGATCAACATAAACAACTGAAACAAGCAGGCATTGATTTTGCCGAGATTGAAGGAAAGAATCTGGCCATAAGCATTGTGGATTTTCAGCGTTATTCGAATGTAAGTGGATCGAGGTTCTGCTAGTTATTCGGAATGTTTTGAATCATCACAGAAGAAGTGTCGGGTTCTGCTAGTTATTCGGTTTGGAAAGTGGACAAAGCAAAGAGAAACTGATTCACTGTGTTCAGTACTTTCGTGTGCTAAATACAAAGCCGATTTCAACTTCCATTGATCAAATAATAAAAATCCTAAGAATGCATACACAAATAGTTCTAGTGGACGAAGCAAAGAGACCGCCTTCTTAATTTAAGGGGTATTCTCAAAAATAATGTTTCCTAGATGTTTGAAGACCAACAAATGTCCAAAGTGCTGCTTCTTCGTTCGTATGACGGAAAGCTACCGCGTGACAAGAAGCTACCTTGCAAAAATTAAAAAATTAAATCGACACCCTTAATACGCATCGTATAGGCCTATACGATGCGTATTACTTTTTGGCGGGGGACAATGGCAGCTTTTGGCAGACATAGAAGTTTGAACCACCTCAATACGCCTCGTATAGACCTATACGATGCGTATTGAGGGTGTCGATTTAAGCCCCAAGGTGTGCCAATAATACGAGCCTTTTTTTCCATTTTTATATACACACTTTACAATAATACACAACTTTAAGTCTATCTTTCACACTCTCGATCATTTTTACAGACAACACACACTGCATCTCTCCTCTCTTACATATGAGAAATCCTATTTATACAAACACCCCTACCTCTCCAATCTACTGCATATACACACACAAAAAAAATAAAAAGAAGAAATGGATGTTGAAGCTTTCATCAAACACACACACACACACCCGCAATCCCTCGGTTCCTCTGTCAACTAACAACCGGAGTCACTTCGGCGACACCTTCAGCCGCTGCATCTCCGATGAGCACCCCCCTTTCTTCCTCGATAAACAGAACAGACCACCACCACCATCATCGGGTGGTGGTGAGCGATGGTGCGACGGCGGAGACAAACAGGAGAGAGAGAGAATCGAGACGGAGAGAGAGAGAGAGAGACTGACGAGAGAGAGATACGGCGGAGGTGAGAGGCGGCGGTCGGCAGAAGAGGCGGCGCCGGTGACGAGTTCAGGTATGGTTGTTTGTGAGCTCAGTTTATATTTTGACTCATGGTCTGACCAGATTCGAGTTTTATCTAGTTGCTTCGGGCTCGGGTTAGACACAGCCACGACGGGGTGGAGGTCCGACCACCGCAGGTGGCGGTGGCATGGTGGGTGGCAGCCGACGACAGTGGTAGAGGTTATGCGTTTGGCTCGGTTCAGTCAAAAACTCGACCTGCTATTTATTTCAGATTTCAGTTCGGGTTTTTCGGTCCGTTTTGCTTCGGTTCGGGTCAGATGGTAGTTCGGGTCAACACCCGGTCAAAACCGGTCAACGCTGGTCAACAGAAGTCAAACATCAGTTTCGGTCAACGGGTCGGGTCAACTCAGTCAACACGTTCGGTGATTAGATACGAAGATTGGTAAAACTTAACGACACATTTATTTTGTTATGTTATAGTTACTAAAACTTACGTGTCAAAACAAGCTCGAACCGAACGATTAGAATATAGTTTACATTGCGATATATTTGACAAAATACATATAATATTGATTGTTTGAGTATTGACTGAATTTTTAAAATATAACGACAACTTGTGTTGTCGGGGCGTCCAAAAACAGTGGAAACTCTGCCCGTTTTTCGAGAAAATCCATAAAAACAAACGCGTTTTATTATAAAACGAACCATTGTATTCAAGTGATATTTTTTTATACAAACAAATACAAGTGTAACAATACTCACGACAACACTTTATAACTTACAAAGACAATTTAGATATTATTTCGACAATGCTTTTATAAAATAAAACATGAGATAATATTTTTATTACTTTCGACAATCCCTTCAAGTATCAAACAATACGAAATCTCTTCGTAAAAATAGTTTATATTTATTTCCGAGCCACACAACTTCTTTTATAAAAATAAATATAGTTGTATATTTATTACCAAACGACAAACAACACGACTTCTCTTTATAAAAAAAAAAAAAAAGATAGGTTCATTTTAAATATCAAACAATTCGGATTCTTTTACAAAATAAATATAGTATATATTTATGCAACGACTTGATGAATCCTTTTGTAAAATTAATATAAACTTTTATATTTATTTCAAACGCCTCAAAAGGCATACGATATATAATACGAGTTTATTATATATTCTTTTCATAAAACACTCGTCACATACACATACGACCTCTCAGAACAACAAACACTATCCTATCAATTTATTTATATTTTTATGAATATTTATATATTCGAATTTCTCTAAAACTAAGTACTTTTTAGACTTAGTAAACGAAACTTAATAAGTATAACTTAATTGTTTTTATTAAGTTAACAACATATCAACGGATCGTTCGGTTAACAATTCGGTAAAGCTCGGGGACATGTAGTTTAGTTACCGTATTTATTTAGAAACTTATAAGATATTCCGTGTTAGGAATATCGTAGAATGCACGCTAGCAAGTCAAGTCTTGGAAACGACATCGCCAAGTCGTATATAGCTAGCTTTGCACAAGGCAATTCAGGTGAGTTCATAACCCCACTTTTTACGGTTTTACATTTTTATTAATGTTTTCGGGGTGGAAAGACATGCACGTTTGCAAGAACATGCAAAGTTTTGAAACGAACGAAAACTCATATTTCTAAATTATGTTACGAACGGGATTATACTAAAGGTTCAACCTTAGAGGTTGGGGAGGTTCAGCCTTAGAGGCTGGGGAGATTCAGCCTTAGAGGCTGGGGTAAAATACATGTTACAACTATTACAGACATTATTATACATGGTATGGTTAGCTTAAGGAGGGTTTTACTAACTAGACTGTGAAAGGTGGGCACAACACTTAAATCCATTAATCCTCGTCATAGGACCGAGGGACATGAGTGATAGATCTATTTGGGTGTAGCAAGCCCACACCCATGAGGCTGGGGCGGCCCATAGAGGTGACTATGTCTTCCAGCCGGAAGCCCGGTACAAATTTGTTAGGTTTGAGTTTTCCTGCACCTTATCACACTTACCTTTGGCTTTGCAACCCATTGGTGATTTCTTTTTCCTTATTGCTACATACTAGGGACATACATACTTACAGAAACACTTGATTTATACAAATTAAACACCATGTTTTATACAAATTCAAGGCATAGGATTATGCGGGTATGGAGTCAAAGTCAGGGTGGGCATTGACAGTTATACGAACATTACAAATACAAAGTTTCCATATAAGTTGACAAGAAAATGATTTCTAAATTCGTTTTCTCAATATTACTTCGCAAACCGGTTATTCAAAAGATTTATTTCAAATCTTTTACAAACAAACTATGAACTCGCTCAACTTTTTGTTGATTTTTCTCGCATGTTTCTTTCTCAGGTTGCATTTCAAGTTAAGGCACGGTTGGAATAGGAGAACCATGTGGAGTCAAGTACTTAGCGGGCGTTAAATTTCTAAAAGACTTAACTTTTTGCTTCCGCTGTGCAATGAAGATACCAGTCCAGTCACGCCAAACTCTGATAATTTCGGGGTGTGACAGATTGGTATCAGAGCTATAGGTTACAGCGAATAAGGTTTTCTGTAGGAATACCTAGTCTCTAACCTCACTTTTCTCTGGGACTTAGACTATTAAGACGTTGAATACATACAGAACGCCTAGTACTCGAATATGGTCTCCAACCGTTGCCGAAAAACAAACAGTCAAAATCTTGTTTTCAAACATACGCTAAAGTTGTGTTTTACACACGGTACACGAAACGATTACATACAGTACACAAAACTCTGAGAGTTTAGGAAACATGCATTTAAGACCTTCGGAAACTTATGTTGAAGTTCATTAAAGGTCGTCACGTAGCAACCACGATTATTAACTCGGGCACACACTATTATCAATATTGTTTATGATAATTTAACTTCCCGAGCAGGCAGCCTACGCAGAACGAAACGCTAGTGCACGAGAATACATGGAACTTAGATTTTACGTCAACGGATGTCGGGGTACATCACATCCTACGCATAATGAAACGCGAGTGCACAGGTATACGTGAAACTTAAGCTATACATCAACGGAGGTTGAAGTACGTCACATACGACTTTCGAGGAAGCGGCAGTGGGCACGCGGTCCTGCAAACGACACGAGTCATGCTAAGGAGAAGACGTATATCTCCACATTCCCTCTATCTTATTAACGACGGATACGCTATGTTCGACATTCCATGGTAATGTCACCTAACAACTGGTCGTCACATGAAACCCCGGGTAAAGTCCTTAAATTTCTTTTTTTGAAAATTTCGACTTTCACACTTTCTGAGTAGATTTTAGTATCTCTACTCCTCTTAATGGTCATTGTATCACGATCATTTCTTTCACTATAGCGAACGCTCATTGCTTCATTTCTTGAAAATTTATGTGTTACGCATGCGTTGTTTGTTACGCATGTGGTTTCGTTTCGAATAAGTGTTTCATCAAAATCCAAACATTGTTTCGCTAAACCTAATTATTGATTTGTGATTCGAATGACCCGCATTATTGTAACTGTTGGCTCCTTTGTTATCAAGTCAACACATTTTCTTGAAATTTCTTTTCTTTTCAAGATACATACATGGTTTTTCGTTGTGACCATGCCGAAAGTTTTCTTGTCGATACATGTATTTATTGTAGGCATGCGCTAAAACCAAGTTCAATTGTTTGAACTTGTCCATTACACATATTCACTTCAGAGCATCATATGATGTATTGGGAGCATCATATTCAAAATTCGTTTTAACAAGTGTTTCATTTGTTCCGAGTCGAAGTAAACTTGTTTGGCATTCGACTCCATTAAATTGTTGTTGATTTTGACACCTTGTGGTGGTATTTTCACTTACTTGAAGCTTACGCTAAACTCGTTTACATATCCTATGCATGGATTTAATTATTTGGTTATCGACTTAGATTAAATCCGCTTCGATTTATCATATTTAAGCGATCTTAACACAATTGTGTGTTATGACGATGGTACACAAATTCATTGCATATTCCGGTGTACCTACTAACGGTTCTTTCAACATCGATCGAATATTTTGTGATATTATTGCTTCTTCATCTTCGATCGAAAACATTATTTATTTGATGTTCCATTTTCAATTGAAAATCTCTCGATGTTTGTTGGAACAAACACTCATATTTACTTCATGTCGCTTTCATTTAATCTCAAAACACAGGTGATACTTGTTCGATCACCGCCTTATTGAATTGTTTCATTCATTACGACACCTTGTGGCGTCGGTATAACTTGCAGCATGTGCTGATCACGATCGAGCGTTTCATGCAAACTAGTACTTTTGAGATTGTTGATTCTAAGTTCATCCAGTGGATGTGATTGCTTTTAGAACTCATTTACATATTGTGAACGTTCATTTGGAATTCGATTGGTCTAAGTTCCTGTTCATTGTTGGATCCTTGTTAACTTAATCACACTAGTGACTATATCTATACGTCTTGTTTTGACATCAACTTTTGAAACATATTTCTTTTAAACCGTTGGATTCCTATTGTGGAGAAATGTCCTTGAATCCACATGATTTGAATGAGGGTCTTGATTTGGTTTCGTGGTCATCCACTTTGATATTATTCATACTTACCTACATATAACGTAACTCTAAGGAGTTAACGTAGTCTAAATTTCGAGGACGAAATTTCTGTAACATGGGGAGAATGTGACAACCGGTAATTAACGCCTTATATGAACTCATTTAATCTTTATGTTTTAACACACGTCCACGCTTTATAAAGATTGCCAGTTTATGAACGCGCATGTATATAAATTTAAATAGATGCACACGTGATCCATACAATATATATATATATATATATATATATATATATATATATATTCAGTTTTTGTTGGCTTATTTTATAAACCCAAAACACCTCCTCTATATCATGCCTTAAATAAGAAAACCTTACCTAATTTTGCATAATATATTTATGAAAGGGCCTACACCCCATTATACTTCAATAGTGCAAATACCTAATTTACCTCTCGATCATTAGTGCAGACAACAACACTAATACCTAACACACCATGTGCATCATTTTTTTCCATTTTTATATACACACACTTTACAATAATACACACACTTTACAATAATACACAACTTTAAGTCTGTCTTTCACACTCTCGATCATTTTTACAGACAACACACACTGCATCTCTCCTCTCTTACATATGAGAAATCCTATTTATACAAACACCCCCTACCTCTCCAATCTACTGCATATACACACACAAAAAAATAAAAAGAAGAAATGGATGTTGAAGCTTTCATCAAACACACGCACACACCCGCAATCCCTCGGTTCCTCTGTCAACTAACAACCGGAGTCACTTCGGTGACGAGTTTTTTTTAAAAGTGGTGTATTTTGAAAATATTTTTAGGATAATGGGGAAGTCAAACAAAAAAAAAGGTTTTTGGTGTATCCGCTATTGCTAATAGCGGATTAGGAAGGAAAGTAATATGTATTGCAGCCATGCTCAGGTAGGTGTCAGCTTTCTCAGGAGCTTTTTGCTAATCCTCTATTCTCAATAGAGGATTAGGAGGAAACCCTTAACCATGGTTCCAAACTCACCCGAGACCAAACATAACCCTGTTAAATAGGTAAACCCAGTTACAAAACTTAACCGAGTTAACTTTTTTTAAACCAAAGTAACCTTGGATTCCTCCTCTATTATTAAAGAGATTCTGGCAGATCACATGCAACCTTCACATGCAACCTGACTTCTGGCCATGGACATGCATCATTCACATCCATTGCAGAAATGACATGCATATGTTGAATGGTTTTAATTGAGTGTAAAATGGACTAATCGATTACATAAACTGAATTAAAGCGGTACAATCTAACTAATTATTTAATGCCTATGTGGATAGCGGATGAGACAGCCACCGGTGCCACAACCAACTGGTTTTGGATGTCTTTGTGGTTGTACACGTCTTGGTTCTGGTTCTTCCGGTTCATTATCATTTGGTGGACTGCAAAAGCTGTAAAGTTAAAGCACTCAATTAAAACCATTCAACATATGCATGTGATGTTCTGCAATGGATGTGAATGGTGCATGTTCATGGTCAGAAGAAGGCAGACTACTCAGGTTGCATGTGATGTGCCAGAATCTCTTTAATAATAGAGGAGGAATCCAAGGTTGTTAGCTGGAAGTATAACTTAAAAACTTAACTAGGTTAAGTTTTGTAACTGGGTTTAGGTTTTTAAGTGGGTTATGTTTGGTCTCGGGTGAGGCTGGAACCATGGTTAAGTGTTTCCTCCTAATCCTCTATTCTCAATAGAGGATTAGAAAAACATCTGACACCTACCTGAGCATGGCTGCAACACAGTTTACTTTCCTTCCTAATCCGCTATTAGCAATAGCGGATACACCAAAAACCTTTTTTTTTTTGACTTCCCCATTATCCTAAAAATATTTTCAAAATACACCACTTTTAAAAAAAACTCCTTCGGTGACACCTTCAGCCGCTGCATCTCCGATGAGCACCCCCCTTTCTTCCTCGATAAACAGAACAGACCACCACCACCATCATCGGGTGGTGGTGAGCGATGGTGCGACGGCGGAGACAAACGGGAGAGAGAGAGAATCGAGACGGAGAGAGAGAGAGACTGACGAGAGAGAGATACAGCGGAGGTGAGAGGCGGCGGTCGGCAGAAGAGGCGGCGCCGGTGACGAGTTCAGGTATGGTTGTTTGTGAGCTCAGTTTATATTTTGACTCATGGTCTGACCAGATTCGAGTTTTATCTAGTTGCTTCGGGCTCGGGTTAGACACAGCCACGACGGGGTGGAGGTCCGACCACCGCAGGTGGCGGTGGCATGGTGGGTGGCGGCCGACGACAGTGGTAGAGGTTATGCGTTTGGCTCGGTTCAGTCAACAACTCGACCTGCTATTTATTTCAGATTTCAGTTCGGGTTTTTCGGTCCGTTTTGCTTCGGTTCGGGTCAGATGGTAGTTTGGGTCAACACCCGGTCAAAACCGGTCAACGCTGGTCAACAGAAGTCAAACATCAGTTTCGGTCAACGGGTCGGGTCAACTCAGTCAACACGTTCGGCGATTAGATATGAATATTGGTAAAACTTAACGACACATTTATTTTGTTATGTTATAGTTACTAAAACTTACGTGTCAAAACAAGCTCGAACCGAACGATTAGAATATAGTTTACATTGCGATATATTTGACAAAATACATATAATATTGATTGTTTGACTATTGACTGAATTTTTAAAATATAACGACAACTTGTGTTGTCGGGGCGTCCAAAAACAGTGGAAACTCTGCCTGTTTTTCGAGAAAATCCATAAAAACAAACGCGTTTTATTATAAAACGAACCATTGTATTCAAGTGATATTTTTTATACAAACAAATACAAGTGTAACAATACTCACGACAACACTTTATAACTTACAAAGACAATTTAGATATTATTTCGACAATGCTTTTATAAAATAAAACATGAGATAATATTTTTATTACTTTCGACAATCCCTTCAAGTATCAAACAATACGAAATCTCTTCGTAAAAATAGTTTATATTTATTTCCGAGCCACACAACTTCTTTTATAAAAATAAATATAGTTGTATATTTATTACCAAACGACAAACAACATGACTTCTCTTTATAAAAATAAAGATAGGTTCATTTTAAATATCAAACAATTCGGATTCTTTTACAAAATAATATAGTATATATTTATGCAACGACTTGATGAATCCTTTTGTAAAATTAATATAAACTTTTATATTTATTTCAAACGCCTCAAAAGGCATACGATATATAATACGAGTTTATTATATATTCTTTTCATAAGACACTCGTCACATACACATACGACCTCTCAGAACAACAAACACTATCCTATCAATATATTTATATTTTTATGAATATTTATATATTCGAATTTCTCGAAAACTAAGTACTTTTTAGACTTAGTAAACGAAACCTAATACGTATAACTTAATTGTTTTTATTAAGTTAACAACATATCAACGGATCGTTCGGTTAACAATTCGGTAAAGCTCGGGGACATGTAGTTTAGTTACCGTATTTATTTAGAAACATATAAGATATTCCGTGTTAGGAATATCGTAGAATGCACACTAGCAAGTCAAGTCTTGGAAACGACATCGCAAAGTCGTATATAGCTAGCTTTGCACAAGGCAATTCAGGTGAGTTCATAACCCCACTTTTTACGGTTTTACATTTTTATTAATGTTTTCGGGGTGGAAAGACATGCACGTTTGCAAGAACATACAAAGTTTTGAAACGAATGAAAACTCATATTTCTAAATTATGTTACGAACGGGATTATACTAAAGGTTCAACCTTAGAGGTTGGGGAGGTTCAGCTTTAGAGGCTGGGGAGATTCAGCCTTAGAGGCTGGGGTAAAATACATGTTACAACTATTACAGACACTATTATACATGGTATGGTTAGCTTAAGGAGGGTTTTACTAACTAGACTGTGAAAGGTGGGCACAACACTTAAAGCCATTAATCCTCGTCATAGGACCGAGGGACATGAGTGATAGATCTATTTGGGTGTAGCAAGCCCACACCCATGAGGCCGGGGCGGCCCATAGAGGTGACTATGTCTTCCAGCCGGAAGCCCGGTACAAATTTGCTAGGTTTGAGTTTTCCTGCACCTTATCACACTTACCTTTGGCTTTGCAACCCATTGGTGATTTCTTTTTCCTTATTGCTACATACCAGGGACATACATACTTACAGAAATATTTAATTTATACAAATTAAACACCATGTTTTATACAAATTCAAGGCATAGGATTATGCGGGTATGGAGTCAAAGTCAGGGTGGGCATTGACGGTTATACGAACATTACAAATACAAAGTTTCCATATAAGTTGACAAGAAAATGATTTCTAAATTCGTTTTCTCAATATTACTTCGCAAACCGGTTATTCAAAAGATTTATTTCAAATCTTTTACAAACAAACTATGAACTCGCTCAACTTTTTGTTGATTTTTCTCGCATGTTTCTTTCTCAGGTTGCATTTCAAGTTAAGGCACGGTTGGAATAGGAGAACCATGTGGAGTCGAGTACTTAGCGGGCGTTAAATTTCTGAAAGACTTAACTTTTTGCTTCCGCTGTGCAATGAAGATACCAGTCCAGTCACGCCAAACTCTGATAATTTCGGGGTGTGACATATGTTAAGACTATGTCACTATTCCAGAGTGTTTGTCGTGTTAAACTGATTACATTTACGCATTAGTTCGCGTATAACCTTCCAGTAAGCGATTTAGAGTTCAAAATCGAACAAGACTTGATATGTGCAAATGATACACATATTTATACAAATTCCAAGTATGAAATACAATATTTCATTGATTTGGTATCTGTTTGATGGCCGTGGAGGCACAGGTGTCATAGTCTCCCCTAGTTTAGGAAATTTCGTCCCGAAATTTATTTAGAGGAAACTTGTGAGAGCTTGAAACATGAAGTCGGAAAGATAA
This sequence comes from Helianthus tuberosus, assembly GCA_030545235.1. Classification (NCBI taxonomy): domain Eukaryota; kingdom Viridiplantae; phylum Streptophyta; class Magnoliopsida; order Asterales; family Asteraceae; genus Helianthus; species Helianthus tuberosus. The sequence continues at coordinate 64,739,093 of CM060420.1, forward strand.
AACAACACTGGTTAGAGTTCTGAACTTCCAGTAACTTTAAATAACATCATGCTTGCAATGTAAGAGGGACACTTATATACAAGTATATGAAGCGCCATTGGTGCGTCCACCGTACCTCCATTACATTGTTCAGGTTTCGTTATCTTTGGCACTGTTGGTTCTTACACATGATAAATCTTACTGTGGTTTCCGTGTACTGAATTTCATAATTATGTATGCATCCATAATTAGTAATTCCTTGCATAGTCCACACAGTGTATCTTATAATATGTAGGGGAAGAAAACAATGAACGAACCTGTGATGATTGTGACTAGGCCACCATAGGATCCTTTTAATTAAATCAATAAATGATCTTCTTAAATAGACCACCAAGGAGTCTTTTCAGCTATATCATCACATGCCATTCTTAACCAGATTCTAAATCAATCTTTTGACTTAGACCACTCAAGGGGCCTCTTTGAATTATGGAATGGTACTATATAATCCAAGGGTCTTAACTATTACGTAGAAGCCCATTAAGGATTTAAGGTAGTACCTTTGGATATGCTACTATGAATTCCTCATATGAAGATATGGAAGATTCTACGAGGATTTGGATAACGAAAATAAAATCACAAAAGAAAACATATAACACATAATCACATAATCACAAAATTGTTTAACTTGTTCTTCAATTTGTTATCATTTTGTTAATTTGTTTTGTTAATTGTGCACATGTATTCAAAGCACACCAGGAATCTAATTCGTGGATTTCATTTAGCACTTTAAACATTTTCAAGAATCTAACTATAAGGATATGAAGATCTTAAAAAGAAAATTTGATTTCGATTATAAGGAATCGTAATGTTCGAATTAAGGTATACAAGGAATCCAATTAAGGACTCCGATTTGAACAATAATCATCCACAAGGATCTAATTGTGAAGGTAAGAAGATCCCATATGGATTTTGGGATTTGAAAAGCGGGAGCTATTTCAAAACCTTGCACTAGACATGCTTAAGTCGATACGTGAGGTAGAATTCTTATGAAGTTGAGGTGCTAGATATGCCAAGGCGACATATGAAGCAGAATTTGAAGGTTAAGTCAATGTATGAGAAAATGTTTTTGAAAACTATGCATGGGGTTCTTTTTAGAAATGTGTTTAATGTTTTTGAAACCTTACATAATACTTTTGAAATCATAAAGTAGGTGTATTAGATAAGTATATTTATAAAATGTTTTAAAATCATGCGAGATGAATTTTGAAATTATGTATTAGGTTTTTGAAAACATGAATGAAGCTTTTGAAATCATGCACTTGATATATTAAGTAAATATACCGTGACACCTGTGTCACTTCAACCATCATACAAATACCAAACCAATGAAATATTGTATTTCATACTTGGGATTTGTATAAATATGTGTATCGTTTGCACATATCAATCCTTGTTCGATTTCAAGCTCTAAATCGCTTTCTGGAAGGTTATACGCGAACTGATGCGTAAATATAACCAGTTTAATGCAACAAACACTCCAGAATAGTGAAATAGGCTTAACATACCTTAAATAACCTCTACATAACTTAGAAATAAGGTTTGGATGGTTTGGTGTGTTGAAATCAAGTTTATTCGATCGTAGGGACTATTTATGTCAAACTGCGAAAGTATGCCGATTCGTGTGGTAACGAACATTCCGGAACTTGATCATAAGTTAAACATACCATAAATATCCTTTACATAGCTTAGAATAGGCTTTGAGGTGTTTGGTATGCTAAAACAAACTTTTTGGTTATTCAGGGACTAAAAGCGTCAAAAAGTGCATAAGTTTGCATTTTCGCGCATATCTTACGTTCTGAATATATCCGAACACCCAAAAATTTTTGTAATCATTAAAATATTTTATTTTAGTGATTGGCATGATAAAATTCCATTCGTCGCTTAATTTGGATCGTTTTTGCGTTCGTTATGACTTCCGTCGTAATTAACCGAACAACGCAACCGTACGACCAAACGAGCCGACATCCGAGATGTTTTTGCGCATATTTTAAGTTCCCTATACTTTAACATCATTTTAGAGCCTTGAAATGAGGTTAACGGGGCTTAAACGTGCCAAAAATGCATCAAAATGCAAGTTTCTCAAGTGGAGGGACCATTTTGGACAATCTGCCAAAGATTACTAGGCGGGCTGCGTAAGATGAAGAGTAATCTTACGCGGGGCGCGTAGTACTTGCAGACAGAAACAATGAACCTAGCCATTCCAACTGTTTTTTTATGGGTTTTAACCCCTGATTTGGCATGCTATGGGCTTGAATTTGATGGTATTGAGCATACCCATGGTTTTGAAAACCATGAGCCCAAGTGGAGGGCCAAGATCGAAGCACGTTTTGCGAGAAACAATCCTAACGGTTTACCGAATCCTATATAAACCCAAGCCCCATTCCATTTTTCTGCACACTTTGATCTGAATTTACTCTAAGTTGGGGTTCAAAACCTCATACCTGAGTATTTTTAGATCAAAATTTCCGAACTTGGACCCTTTGTAAGCATTCTTTCTTTCTTTTATGCGTTTTACGCACGAAAGTCAAACAGTGTTTGACTTTCTGCTTTGACCAGGTTATGGTCAACACAAAGTTCTTTTGAACTTTGCAACGTGAGCGTAATCACGATGGTTATAATCCCATGTGACTATACCTACTGATTACCACGTTGATTAGGTGTAGTGACGAGTCGTAGTTTTGGCCAAAATGCGAATTCATGCGTATTTTGCAACCAAACTATTTTTAGGTATCAAGACCCTTTGTCTTGATATCAAACTTGTTTTCAAACTTCGTTAAACATGTTTTAACATGTTTAACTCGTCACTTTTAGTTTAGTGCTTGTATAGAGTCGTAAGTCAAGCGGTCTAAACAACCGCTTAGACTTTCGAACTAGACCCGTTTGGTCGATCATTAGGATCCGACCAAACATATTATGTGACCATAGTTGTATAGGGAATAACCTTCCGAGGTTATACCTTATGGTCACTTCGTTTAAGTAGTTGTATGATAGGTAGTTTATATGCCTTAGGTAAATGACCAAAATGCCCTTTTTACGCATAAATTCATTTTAACCATATGTAACCTAAATTTTTACATCTAAACTAATTAGGCAACATTATTAGAATTTTTAAGGCATATAATACTTGTCATAGGACTAGTTAGGCGGTCCGAACGCGTTTTACGCGAACGACCCGTTAAAGTGGCGTAAGCTACCTTAACGAGTCATAATGGGTCGTAAGCACTTAGGTTAGGTTTTGATTTAGTATGTAGGCTTTGTTAAACCATATTACATGAGTTCCTATACTCCTTTGGTTTACGAAACCTCGTTCTATCCGATCTTCCGATTTAGGTCTGATTTATTTACATAGTTACCTATATTAGGTGCCGTTTGATTTCCGTGATCCCTCTAGCTTTGCTTGGTTGTTATTCAAGACTTCTAAGCATCCTCAAGTGAGTACATAGTCCCCTATTTTACTGTTTTCAAATGTTTTGGGGTGAAATATGTGTACCTATCTGTTATTTTCAGGATTTCAAAAGTATAATTGATTATACATGTTAGTACTTATCTTTTGACAAACTGAATGATTATTTATGGTTTAAACACTAATTTTTCAAAGATTATAAAATTAATTGTTGGATTGTACTTATTTTATATGTTCACCAGACCGATTGGTAGTATGATATAGCGCTATAGGATTTGACACCCCATTCCTATTATTATGGAATGTCAGAAACCGATATTTTATCCAAATAGGGATTGCATTCGTGGTATTTCTATAGTCTCCTAGGTGTATTTTGATACACTAAGGTTTGGTTGAATTCTAAAATCACATTTTTATTGTATATTTTGTTATACTCCCAAAAGTATAGTTTGATATGCTCTCATGTGTGATATTGTACAAAACAACATATATTTTGTTAATTACTAAAACATAGTTAATATGTTATTTACCAAAACCAAAAGCATAGTTTGATATGTTAATTATAAAACCAAAGCATAGTTTAATATGTTATTTATAAAACCAAAAGTATACTTTCGATATACTACTGAAAACTATTATTTTGACGACTAGAGTATATTTAATATACTATCTGTTTAACTATTTTGGAACTGGAATATATTTTAATATATTACTTATTTGACTTTCTTAAAACCAAAGCATATTTTTATGTATACTACACACCTTTTTATCAAAACATATTTATTACAAACTCATTTTACTTAATTATTTATTTATGCATCTTTCTTTTATATCATCTGATTTCTTATCACTTGTTATATGATTTATAAAGAAAACATTTTTAAGTTCATGACTATTTTTTGTTAAACATTCTTTTTAAAATTACAAGTCATGAATCCTGCATTAATAAAACCTATGTATCTCACAGGCATTTTTATGCTGACGTACCTATTTTTACACATGTTTCAGGTGCTGTTATGTGATGATTGTTGATACATGCTATACATAGGATGGACTCGTGCCTTAAAATTTGAAAGACAATATTTGTATTTATATGATTTGTAATAAAACAATGTGTTCAATAATGCAATAAAACGAAATTATTTAAATCCATGGTTGTGAAACAATGATTCTGTTACAACACTCCCCGATGTTTCCGCCACGTTTTGTTGTTTTACGTGGTCGGGGTGTGACAGAAAAGTTGGTATCAGAGCCAATGGTTATAGGGAATTAGGTTATTAGCAATGCTTTGACCTAGACTATAACCTTCCTAGGACCCTAACACAAGTTATCTTGTGTTTAGTTTTAAAACAATACCGTCACTTATTCTTAGGTGACAACCACAATAAGAACACAAATTTCGAATCCGCTTTGAAAACCAATCATCTGTTCTAGGATGATTTATTATAAGGTTTTGAACCTTCAAAGTTTTTAAAATCTCGTCAAAGTTTGGTCTAAATAATGTGAACACGTGCAAACTAGAAGGGTGGGTGCCTGTACCCTGGGTCTTCTGTCTAAGGCTAGAGTGTTCCTACAAATCCGCAGTATCGGACCAGTCACTCTTACCTGGGAACTCTTGGGGTGAGTGTCCACTTATAGGCGAACATGTCTGCGCGATACATTATATTGACCCATTTACTTTGATTAGTCACCATCTCATTTGTTTGCCTTAGGTAACAAACAAATGATCGCAATTTTTATGCGTTGTCATTCTGATTTCATTTCCCTTGTTTCCTCCCATGTCTTCCATTTTCTTCATGATGCCTCTTCATCGCAACAACACTCAAGTGTCCGAACTAGGTGCTGCAATTGCCCAACAATGAGACGTCTACTCCAGAGGACCGTTGATTTAGCTATCACCATGACTCGCTTCAGGGATGAAGCCATACAAGGGAACCGCTCCTTGGAGCAATCAATACAACCGTCATCATCCGAATCAGATACCCTGTTTCAAATGTACCCACGGTGGACGATGGGGACATTTGGTTAACATGTGCCGCCTTGCTGTCCAAAGCAAAGCTGTTGCAAATCCTGCCGCTGCTCAACCTCCAAATTCTGCTTCATATGTCACCTTGGCATATCTAGTACCTCAACCTCATGAACTTTCTACCTTGTGTATCGACTTAAGCACGTTTAGTGCAAGGTTTTGAAACACCTCTTGTTACACAAATTCCAAAATCCAAAATAGGATCTTTCTATCCTCATAATTAGATCCTTGTGGACAAATATCGCTCAAATCGGAGCCCTTAAATGAATTATTCGTATGCCTTAATACGTATATTACGATTCAACAAGGACAAAGCCGAATTCCTATTAAGATCTTTCTATTTCCATAGTTAGATTCTTGAAGATGTTTAAAGTGCTAAATGAAATCCATGGATTGGATTCCTGGTATGCTTTAAATACCTATGTCCAAAGATAACAAATTAAAGATCAAGTTAAACAATTATGTGATTATGTGCTTATGTGTCTTCTTATATGTTTTTGTTTTTGTGTGATCCGAATATTAATTATCCAAATCCTAGTAGAATCTTCCATATCTCCATATGAGGAATTCATAGTAGGATATCCAAAGGTACTACCTTAAATCCTAAATGGGCTTCTACATTATAGTTAAAAGTCCCTTAGATTATGAAGTACTATTCTATAATTGGACCCCTTGAGTGGTCTAGTTAAACAGATTGATTTAAAAATCTGGTTAGGAATATCATGTGATGATATAGCTAAAAAGATCCCTTAAGTGGTCTAGTTAAGGAGATCGTACGACGGTCTAGTTAAGGAGATCATGTGTTGATCTAGTTAAAAAGATCGTTCGTAGATCTAGTTAAAAAGATCCTCTGGTGGTCTAGTCAAGCCACTTCATGATTATTCGATTGATTTTTCCATACGCATTATGAAATGAACTGTGTGGACTGTGCAAGGAATTATGTAATTATGGATGCATACATAATTATGGAATTCAGTGCACAAAAACCACAACAAGTTTTGTCATGTGTTAAGACCTATAGTGATGAGAATAACGAAACGGGAACAATGTAGAAAGGGACATGGTGGATACGCCGCTGGTACTTCCTATATATTAGTGTTCCTTATTACATTGCAAACGTAGCGTTATTTAAGTTACTAGAAGTCCTGGACCTTGACCAATGTCATTTTATCTTACACTCTCCGACTCTGATTTCGAGCACATACAAGTTTCCTATGATAGTCTTCATAAGAAACGTTCCTCTGTCCGTAGTTCGAAACTCCATGTTTTGTTACTACAAGGACTTCACTTTGACAGTTGAAAATTTCGCTAAGAATCCAATATGACCCAAAGTTTACTTAGGGTTCGAGGGATTCATTCAAAAGCGAAACAATCACAGTTTCTTCACAAGTTTCCTCTAAAATTAAATTTCGGGACGAAATTTCCTAAAGTAGGGGAGACTGTGACACCTGTGTCACTTCAACCATCATACAAATACCAAACCAATGAAATATTGTATTTCATACTTGGGATTCTTATAAATATGTGTATCGTTTGTACATATCAATCCTTGTTCGATTTCAAGCTCTAAATCGCTTTCTGGAAGGTTATACGCGAACTGATGCGTAAATATAACCAGTTTAATGCAAAAAACACTCCGGAATAGTGACATAGGCTTAACATACCTTAAATAACCTCTACATAACATAGAAATCAGTTTTGGACGGTTTGGTGTGTTGAAATCAAGTTTATTCGATCGCAGGGACTATTTGTGTCAAACTGCAAAAGTATGCCAATTCGTGTGGTAACGAACATTCCGGAACTTGATCATAAGTTAAACATACCATAAATATTCTTTACATAGCTTAAAAATAGGCTTTGAGGTGTTCAGTATGCTAAAACAAACTTTTTGGTCATTCAGGGACTAAAAGCGTCAAAAAGTGCATAAGTTTGCATTTTCGCGCATATCTTATGTTCTGAATATATCTGGACACCCAAAAATTTATGTAATCATTAAAATATTTTATTTTAGTGATTGGCATGATAAAATTCCATTCGTCGCTTAATTTGGATCGTTTTTGCGTTCGTTATGACTTCCGTCGTAATTAACCGAACAACGCAACCGTACGACCAAACGAGCCGAAATACGAGATGTTTTTTAGCATATTTTAAGTTCCCTATACTTTAACATCATTTTAGAGCCTTGAAATGAGGTTAACGGGGCTTAAACGTGCCAAAAATGCATCAAAATGCAAGTTTCTCAAGTGGAGGGACCATTTTGGACAATCTGCCAAAGATTACTAGGCGGGCTGCGTAAGATGAAGAGTAATCTTACGCGGGGCGTGTAGTACTTGCGGACAGAAACAATGAACCTAGCCATTCAAGCTGTTTTTGATGGGTTTTAACCCCTGATTTGGCATGCTATGGGCTTGAATTTGATGGTATTGAGCATACCCATGGTTTTGAAAACCATGAGCCCAAGTGGAGGGCCAAGATCGAAGCACGTTTTGCGAGAAACGATCCTAATAGTTTACCGAATCCTATATAAACCCAAGCCCCATTCCATTTTTCTACACACTTTGATCTGAATTTACTCTAAGTTGGGGTTCAAAACCTCATACCTGAGTATTTTTAGATCAAAACTTCCTAGCTTGGACACTTTGTAAGCATTCTTTAGTTCTTTTATGCGTTTTAAGCACGAAAGTCAAACTGTGTTTGACTTTCTGCTTTGACCAGGTTATGGTCAACACAAAGTTCTTTTGAACTTTGCAACGTGAGCGTAATCACGATGGTTATAATCCCGTGTGACTATACCCACTGATTACCACGTTGATTAGGTGTAGTGACGAGTCGTAGTTTTGGCCAAAATGCGCATTCATGCGTATTTTGCAACCAAACTATTTTTGGGTATCAAGACCCTTTGTCTTGATATCAAACTTGTTTTCAAACTTCGTTAAACATGTTTTAACATGTTTAACTCGTCACTTTTAGTTTAGTGCTTGTATAGAGTCGTAAGTCAAGCGGTCTAAACAACCGCTTAGACTTTCAAACTAGACCCGTTTGGTCCATCATTAGGATCCGACCAAACATATTATATGACCATAGTTGTATAGGGAATAACCTTCCGAGGTTATACCTTATGGTCACTTCGTTTAAGTAGTTGTATGATAGGTAGTTTATATGTCTTAGGTAAATAACCAAAATGCCCTTTTTACGCATAAATTCATTTTAACCATATGTAACCTAAATATTTACATCTAAACTAATTAGGCAACATTATTAGAATTTTTAAGGCATATAATACTTGTCATAGGACTAGTTAGGCGGTCCGAACGCGTTTTACGTGAACGACGCGTTAAAGTGGCGTAAGCTACCTTAACGAGTCATAATGGGTCGTAAGCACTTAGGTTTGGTTTCGATTTAGTATGTAGGCTTTGTTAAACCATATTACATTGTGACACCCCCAAAATCCACAAGCGGTGTATCACCGCATGGAGGCGTGACTGACCAGGATCTAAGCCACCAATCATGTTGAACTCATAACAATTATTCCAAATAAAACTTTCATTTATTATTGATAGAAGCGTTACAAAACACTATTTAACGTTCAGCGGAAGCATAATACATTAATTAAGAAATTCATAAACCAAGTGTATGAAGCCACTAAGTTCGTCTCGCGTTTCCATGTATCTCGACCCATGACCACTCCAGCGTCCCAGACAGCAAGTTCCAACAATAAGCACCTAAAGGCCTGCAAGGCATGTAACAACGAATCAACAACAAAGTTGAGCGAGTTCACAGTTAGGTGTTTGTTTTAAGTTGTTTCAAAAACATAGTTTTTCTTTAGCTGGCTTACTTGCCGTGGGGGTTACCCCATAGTTGAAAATATGATTAACCAATTCCTTCTTTCCCAAACCATAACCAGTGGGGGCTTCCCCATGTGAACCACTAGACCCGTTACCATATCGACTACTGACGAAAGTAAGTTGGTGCCCTAGTCAATGTCTATCATCATTGACGTGCCATAGTCCATTAGTCCATGCCCGTCCTCTGCGGCATGGTGTGAGGCTTGTCAAACCTAATAGCGCTATTTAACTAATGACCCGCTCGCCATTGGCCTCGGCGATTAAGTCGATACAAAATGAGGGACTTAATGATAGAGAGTTTTGGTCTAGTATCCGTGTTGTCAGCCTTCAGTGAAGAGGGTGTGTACGTAATCCCCAAACCAGGAGATTACGCAGGTTCTGATTATATTCTTATCACGTGTTGTCACCCTTCAATAAAGAGGGTGTGTATGTGTCCCAAGTCAGGAGATCACGCGGTTTTTGTTTAAATCCTTTACCCATTCCCAACCCTTGGGAATCCCATGCCTTGTGGAAAGTGTGAACTCACCTTAGTTTTGCTCGGTAGAATTAATTACACGTTTCGCACAATGATCAATCAAACCCTATTATGGTTACCAAAGGTAGTCAGTTTCCTGAATTTACATTTCACGTATCTAGTCACACGTATTGCTCAAGCAAAACATATAACATACATCATAACAAGTATTCTAGTCATAGCACATTTATGATACAAGCTCACATAATTCACCTTTCACATTCGGACCACAAATGGTTTCATAACACAATGAAACTATTTGAATTAAGGTACGGCCCAACCAGTTTCCAGCCCAACTAAAAATGCGATCAACCATGCGGCCTATCAATCCATGTTAATAGTCCTTAACCTTTATCATGCAAGTATGTTCCATAAATAATTTAAAGCCCAATTCATATGTGCAGCAAATTGTGTGTGTGACAGATCGGCCCAAAATAATACTTGTTAATCAAATTAAAACTAATAACAGTCCCTTTGATTTTCAGCCCATACTAACACTATCCCATAATAATAATAGTCTTGTGGTGCATGTAGGCTAATGATGGTGGCCCAAAACCAATAACTAATTGAAGTATGTGCTCAGTAACTATGTGCGGCCCAACAACCTTACTATCCATTTACGTGATGCACTAGTTGGACATGTTAAGCAACCTCTTAATCTCCTACAACTTGATAACAGAAATCCAGCACATAAACAAATCATCACATAGCATCTTTAATCACACGTTCATAACATCTCAAGATCATACAATAACATTGACCATCACTCCCTGTTTACGAACATACTATACCTATCAAGATCACAAGAACCTACAATCAATATGCACACATCAAACATTAGACAGCGACCAATTATCTAAATCCAAAACAGTTTGCATATAGCCCGCTAAACTTCTATCCGTCTAAACACGATTCCGAACACGCAAACCTTTGACAATTTATGCGATTCAGAAGTCATAAAGGTACAAAAAATAACCGAATACTCACATCGCATATGAATCGCAATTTCCGTAACTAGTATTACGTAGCCTATTCATTCATACAATCACGCCTATGGATTAAAACGGTTTTCATGCACATAAACGTTCACACGTAACCTATTCCAACACATAACAATGCACATAACATTACAACAGTTGCATATCTAATCTATTTTCTTGCATGCCATAAGTCGAAGTCGAAGCAAAACTGAGATAACGAAACCTTAAGATGAGGCTACGAAGTGGGGAGGCACTTACAGTTGGTGATCTTGGGTGATATAGTTTCGGTGCGTACAGACGTCGAAGAAGGAAAGAAGAAGAAACGGCAGTGAACGGTGCTTCCTCTAGGGTTTTCGTCGTAAGGGACAATGGGTAGGGGTTTCCTATTGCCGTACGTGATATTAAAGGAAGGTAGGGTTGGATTTTTGGGTATTAGATAATAATACTCAAGTTACGTGCATATACGTAACATGAAATAGGCGGTTCCCCTTTGTTTTTTATTAGGCCGCTAATGGGCTCAAGTCGCTACGATTTGGGCTATCACAAAACTTAAGTGTTGATTGGGCCGACTTTTTACACAGGGAAAGGCAACAACATAAATATATTAGATGTTGAGTATACGCACATGGGGGGGGGGGGGTTAGGGAGTTTGGTTTGGGTTAGTTTACTTGTAATCTATCATTATTATAATAAACATAAGAGTAATTAATAGAGATTTATTTTTAACCAACTAACATAGATGTACAATATTCACGTTAAGGGTTCGGGCCTCAAAATTTGATGCTATGCGGTTTATGTCATGGTTTAAATGGTTAGGGTAGGTTCGTCGCCAAACGGACTTGGTTTCGACTACAAGTTTGCGCACAATAACTAAATGAGTATAAATTTAATTTGTCGAAAATAGATAAGTATATCTATTTATTCGTCAGAGCGAAACGAACGATTTATACCTCAAAATTACGGGTTGTCACATCATCCCCAAGTTGAAAGAAAATTTGTCCAGAAATTTAGCACGTAGTTACTGAGGAAGCTAGTTATGTTGCGTGGTTTCCTGGTTTTCCTGGGGTGTCACATCATCCCCCCGTTGGTTTGGAATTTCGTCCCGAAATTCCGCAGTAACTTCAGCCTCAGTAGTGGTTTCATTGCTCTCGAACAATTGGGGATATTTGTGTTTCATTTGGTCTTCTCGTTCCCAGGTAAACTCTGGGCCACGACGGGAGTTCCAACGAACTCAAACAATAGGTATTCTGGTGCGTTTGGGAATCTTGACCTACCGATCCAAGATTTCCACCGATTCTTCGATAAATCGCAACTAATCGTCGATGGTGAGCTCCTTGAAAGGAACTATGGGGTTTCATCTGGCAGACACTTCTTCGGATTCGACACATGGAATACGTTGTGAACTCCACTGAGTTCTTCGGGTAGATTCAATCTGTAGACCACCTTGCCAATTCCCTCAGTGATTTCGAAAGGTCCAACATATCGCGGGTTAAGTTTGCCTCGTTTACCAGAGTGAACTACACCTTTCCAAGGTGAGGCTTTAAGTAGCACTCGATCTCCAACCTGGAACTCGAGTGGTTTCCTGCGCTTATCAGCGTAACTCTCCTGATGGTCACGAGCTGCCGCCATTTGTTGTCGTATCTGAGCAGTCTTCTCTATTGAATCTACGACGAGCTCTGGGCCAGAGATTTGGCTGTTTCCAACTTCTGCCCAACAAAGAGGTGATCGGCACTTCCGTCCGCACAATGCCTCGAACGGAGTAGCCTTGATGCTGGTGGGGTAACTGATGATAAATGAAGACTCCACTAAAGGTAGATGCGGCTCCCAGCCGTTACCAAAGTCGATTACACATGCCCGAAGCATGTCTTCAAGAGTTTGGATGGTGCGTTCAGTCTGCCCATCCGTCTGCGGATGATATGCTGCGCTCATGTCTAGGCGTGAGCCAAAGGATTTGTGCATCGCTTACCACAAATCAGATGCAAATCGTGGATCGCGATAATAGATAATGGAGGTTGGCACCCCATGCCTAGCAACCGCTTCTTTCAGGTAGTTGACTGCAAGTGTAGAGAACTTATCTGTTTCCTTGATGGCTAGAAAGTGTACTGGTTACGTGAGACAATCAACGATCATCCAGGTGATATTGTTCCCGTTTTGAGTTGTAAGTAGCCTAGTGACAAAATCCATGGTAGTCTGTTCTCGTTTACATATGGGTGTTTCTGGTTGCTAATACCTCACCTTGACTTTCCCACAAGTTAAACATCATTCACATACCTAGCTAGGGGCCTTCATGTCGGATCACCAATACAAGGTGTATAAATCCTAATGCCTCACATCAAAACCCAGACGACTAGAATATCGAGGCCGGTGCGCTTTTCTCAGCATAAATTTCCTACAGTTGCTGCATAATGAGATCCACACTCGTCCTATGAGGTAGCGAATATCGTCTGACCCGCCACAGTTGCTTCTCCATGCCCCGCATGGGTTCAACTTGATAATCCTCTTCCTTCAATTCTCTGGTTTGAACAGAGCGGGTCTGATCAGGTAAGTTAGAGTCGATAGTGAGCGTTCAAGTTTCATAGTTGTAATCATCCTAAAGTTCCCTCCAGCGTTGCGATTAACTGATTTAGCTTTGTTGAAGCCAAGGTGCACGGGAGGCCCTTGTGATCGGTCTAAATAACGCATCCGGTACCGTCCAAGTAATGCCTCCATCTAAAATCCCATGGCCATGGTTTTCACCGCCAGTTATGTGTCGTGCAGTTCCTCTTTGTAACTCCATCACGTAAGTCATCACTCTCTCGTGTTGCGTCGGTGTGTAACTGGGACTCTGATTCGAAGCATCATGGTATACCCCTAGATCACCCGTAACCTTAGGTAAAGACGATGCGCAGCGCGTTGCAGAGTTGGGATTTGAAAGCTGAAAAGACGTCCTCCTGTTTTATCTTCCACGAACGCAGCACCCTGCTGTGCTAAAGAGATTCCACGAAAATCCTTCGATGAATCTTCGATAGTCTTTAGCGAGACCAAGGAATTGTTGTGTCCATTCAGAAATCTTTGGTGTCGATCGGTTTAACCAAAATGAGTCTTAGTTGTAACATCTATGCTTGTAATCATTGTGAATAGTTCAGTTATCAATAAAACAATGTTATTTGATCCCAATGTGTGTTTGGTTATGTTTTACATTTTTCATGTTTTGACTTTTGTTCAATTTCAAACTCTATATCACTTTCTGGAGAGTTATACGCAAACTGGTGTGTAAAAGTAATCAGTTTAATGCGAAAAATACTCCGGAACATCAACATATACTTAACATACCTTAAATAACCTTTACATAACTTAGAAATAAGTTTTGAAAGCTTTGGTATGGCAAAAACAAGTTAATTCGCTTACAGGGACTAAATTTGACAAACTGCAAAAGTATGCCAATTTGAACTGTAACAGACATTCCAGAACATGACCATAAGTTAAACATACCATAAATATCCTTTACATAGCTTAGAAATAGGCTTTGAGGTGTTCGGTGTGCTAAAATAAACTTTTGGGTCATTCAGGGACTAAAAGCGTCAAAAAGTGCACAAGTTTGCTCTTTCGCGCATAACTTATGTTCTGAATACATCCGGACATCAAAAAATTTATGTAAGCACTAAAATATTTTATTTTAGTGTTTGGCATAAGAAAAATCCATTCGTCGCGCAATTTGGATCGTTTTTCGCGCTTACGAGCATTCCGTCGTAATTAAGCAAACATCGCGATCGTACGACCAAACGAACCAACATCCGACATATTTTTGAGCATGTTTCATGTCCACAATGTTTAGGCATCATTTTAGGGCCTTAAAGTTGGCTTTACAGGCCTTAGAAGTGTCGGGAATGGCTTTAAACAACATCAGGGACTGAAACTGTCAATATGGCAAAGTTGGTTCTGATCAGACAAGGCCAAGCGGCCCGCGTAAGTCTTGTGTGTATCTTTATGCGGCCCGCGTCAGTCTCCCAGACCAGATTAACTGAATTTAACAGTTGTTAAGCACTCCCACCTCAATTCCAAGTGTTGTTTCCTGCTTATGGGGGGCCAATATGATGTACATGAGCTTACCAACAAGTGTAGGGATGTGATCAAAGCACGTTATTCGATAAACAATCCTAACGGTTCCAAGAATCCTATAAATACCCCTTTGATTCACTTGCAAAACCCACTTGAAATCTGAGTTTTTCTCTAAGTGGTTGTGTTCATACACTTCCTACCTGAGATTACTTGGAGATCAAAGCTTTCGGGGACCCTTTGTAGGTGTTCTTTCGTTCTTTTCATTCGTTTTAGCGTTAAAGTCAAACTTTGTTTGACTTTCTGCATTGACCAGTTTATGGTCAATGCGAAGTTCGTTTGAACTTCATAGCATGAGCGTGATCACGATGGTTATAGTCCTTAGTGACTATACCTACTGATTACCACGTTATCTAGGCTCAGTGACGAGTCGTAGTTTCGGCCAAAATGCGTGTTATTGCGTATTTTGTAACCAAACTACTTTTGGGTATCAAAACCGTTTGTTTTGATATCAAACCTGTTTTCTAAACTTAGTTAAGCTTGTTTTAACATGCTTAGCTCGTCACTTTTAGTTTAGTGCTTATATAGGGTCGTAAGGTAAGCGATCTAAACAATCGCTTATACTTTCGAACCCGACCCACTTGGTCGATCTTTGGGATCCGACCAAGCACATTAAGTGACCATAGTGTATAGGGAATAACCTTCCGAGGTTATACCTTATGGTCACGACGTTTAGATAGTTGTATGATAGGTAGTTTATATGCCTTAGGTAAATTACCAAAATGCCCTTTTTACGCCAAAATTCATTTTAAGCCTAGTTAACATAATTTTTGATATCTAAACTGATTTAGCAACAATATTAGACATGTTAAGGCATATTTTACTTATCATAGGGCTAGTTAGTCATTTCGAACGCGTTTTACGGGAACGACGCGTTAAAGTTGCATAAGCCACCTAAACGGGTCGTAATGGGTCGTAAGCACTTAGATTAGGTTTCATTTTAGTATGTAGGCTTTGTTAAACAATATTACACGAGTTCCCATACTCGGTTGGTTTACGAACCCTCATTCTATCCAAATCCTCCGATTTAGGTCCGGTATATTAACATAGTTACCTATATTAGGTGCCGTTTGATATCCGTGATCTCTAGCATTGTTTGGTTGTTACTCAAGGACTTCTAAGCAATCTCAAGTGAGTACATAGACCCCTCTTTTACTGTTTTCAAACTGTTTTGGGGTGAAACACATGTGCCTACTTGTTACTTTCGTGCCTTTCATGTTTTCATATCATATGCTTGATATGTTCATTAGTACATTTATAGTACATGATTTCATTATGTTTTTGCTATGTATGTCCTTTGTTGCATACTTAGTACATCGTTTTACATTATATTTTATGATATGTATGTCCATTGTGTGCATACTTAGTACATTGTTTTACATTACATTTTATGCTATGTATGTCCATTGTGTGCATACTTAGTACATTGTTTTACATTACATTTCACGCTATGTATGTTCATTTGATTACATACTTAGTGCATTATTTTCACATGCTTACATTTTGGTATGACATTTGGGTTGTTTAAATGGGACAATGTACATTCATTAACATTAGCTACCTCGCTCGTTAGTAGGTAATGGTACCATAGGACTTGACAACTCCCATTCCTGAAATCCCGGGTTTGTTTGGATTGGAAGGAATGACCAAATTCGATAAACATAACACAGATAAACCTTTAATTTGTTTAAAGGTTTATCACCACAGTCACAAGGCTTGGATGTATTCATTTCCACAATACCGCATAGATGTTTGTATCAGTATAGCATGCATTTGTTCCACAAAACATAAATTTGACTTAACTATGTTTAATTCAATACCCTGTTTTGTGCATTTTACCTATGGTTTAGTTGATATATTTCACACGCTATACATGATATTTTTGGATACACATTATATGATTTACATTAAACATAAACATTTTGACATTGATATACACATTTGGTGATTTACATTAGACATGGACATTTTGATATGGTTTACACAATAACACTTGACAATTGATTTATACATGAACAATTTACAATGGTGGTTGGTTTGGGTAAGTGATTTGAGTAACGAGGCTTGTGTAATTTGATACAATCATGGTGGATACGCCGCTGGTACTTCCTATATATAAGTGCTTGTATGATATTACATGTTGTAGCGTTACTTAAATCATTTCAATATTTGACAGATTACATTATTCGTAAACAACTTATTTTTCACAAGACATTGTTTTACAAAACAGTTTATTTTATACAATTCATTTTACTTGGTTATTTTATTAACCATACACTTTTCTTTTATACAATCTGATTTCTTATCGAGTTTTCATACGATTTATAAAAGAAAACACTTAACAAGATTCATGACAATTTTTATTAAACCTTTCTTTTAAAACCTAAGTCATGAATCCTATTTTCACAAAACCTATGTATCTCACAGGCATTTTTATGCTGACGTACCTATTTTCACATGTGTTTCAGGAGCTGTCGCTTAGGATGATGATCGTGACACTAGGGCGGACCTGTGCCTTAGAGACTTAAAATAAAGATAGAACTAGTTTAATTATGTTATGTAATCTTTGTTTCCTGTTTAAGACAATGTAACTCTTATGTTGATAAATAAAATACAACTTTGAATGCCATGGTTATGAAACAACTAATTCTGTTACAACACTCCCCGACGTTTTCCGCCATGTTTTGATGTTCTACATGGTCGGGGTGTGACAGAAGAGTTGGTATCAGAGCCAATGGTTATAGGGAATTAGGTTATTAGTAATGCTTTGGCCTAGACTATAACTTTCTAGGACCCCAACATAAGTTATCTTGTGTTTAGATCGTAAAACATGCATTTCACCTATCCTTAGGTGATAACCACAACGGGAACATCAAGTTCGAATCCGCTTTGAAAATTAATCATCTGTTCTTGGATGATTGGTTACAAGGTTTTGAACCCCTTTGAACTTTCAAAATCTCGTCAAAGTTTTGGGTTTTAAATGATGTGAACACGTGCAAACTGGAAGAGTGAATGCCTGTACCCTGGGTTTTCTGTCTAAGGCTAGAGTGTTCGTACAAATCCACATAATCGGACCACTCTTACCTGGGAACTCTTGGGGTGAGTGTTCACTTATAGGCGAGCATGTCTTCGCGATACATTATTTTTGACCCACTTTGATTAGTCACATTGTGTCATTTGTTTACCTTGTGGTAACAAACAAATAACCACCATCTTTGATGTTGTCAATTTTCGTATCATCTCTTTCTTTTCATCCAAACATCTCACTCGTTTCCTTTCATGTTTCCTCTTTTTAAAATGCCTCCTTGACGCGAGCATCAGATAGCGACTGCCGAACTGGCAGAAATCATCGCGCAGCAAATGGCTGCTGCTTTCCCAAATTTCATTGCTCAAATGAACCAAGCCAACAACAACAATCATGCTCCATGCAATTTCAAGAGTTTCAACTCGGCTAAACCACTCAAGTTTAGTGGTACTGAAGGAGCAACTGGGCTTTTTCAATGGTTCGAGAGCATTGAGAATACTTTCCGTCACGTGCAGTGTCCTGAAAATCGCAAGGTCGAGTTTTCTTCGAGTGTGTTTCAGAAGAGGGCTCTTACGTGGTGGAACGGGGTTATGAGAGATCTTGGTGCAGAAGTTGCTCTAGCACAAACTTGGGCCGAACTTAGGGCCCTTATGATGAGGGAGTTTTGTCCTCGTCATGAACAGCGGGCTTTGGAGAGAGAGTTTGATGACTTGAAACAGGACAGTGGCGAGCATCGGGCGTATACTGATAGGTTTGAAGAGCTGAGTTTGCTATGCCCAACAATGGTCACCCCACTCGACAAGGCTATCGAAAGGTACACCGATGGTCTACCTGACTCGGTACAAGACATCATTACTGGTAGTAACCCTACCACACTCCGTCAGGCGATCGAGTTATCAGCGACATTGACTGAGTCGCAGGTTCGAAAGGGGAAGCTGCACAAAAAGGGTGACAAGGGTAAGAAGCAGGCGTCTGACAAAGAAGATAGAAAGAAAGGTCAAAACAAGAAGGGAAAGGATTCTGGTTCCTCAAGGGGGTCAAGGAAGCGTAAGGCTTCCCAAAATTTTGCTGTCACTGCCCAAGTTAACCAGGCAGCTCCCAACCAACCCGCACAGCCTCCAGCAAAGAAACCTTATGCAGGAAATGCACCTTTGTGCAATAGATGCAACAGTCACCATCAGCCGCAACTTCCGTGCCGTTTCTTTACTAACTGTGGGAAGTCAGGTCATCTTGCTGATGTTTGTCGTTTTGCTCAGAATCAGGCAGTTCAGAACCCGGCTCAACGAGTTGCTCAGCCTCCTGCTCAGCAACAAGGTCAAGCTGCACGACCTCATTTTCCTCCTGGTTCGTGCTACAATTATGGGGATCTGACCCACTACAGAAACCGGTGCCCAAGACTAGCTAATGCTAATCCAAATCAGAATCAGAATTAGGCTTAGGCTCGAGGTCGAGTCTTTAACATGAATGCACAAGAGGCACAAGCAGACAATGAAGTGGTGAACGGTACGTTCTTTATTAATAATCAGCCTGCATCTGTTCTTTTTAATTCGGGTGCCAATAAGAGTTTTGTGTCATTATCTTTTGAGCCATTGCTTCGAGTGTCTAGAATGAAACTAGGAAAACCCTTGACAGTAGAGGTTGCTAGTGGTGAACCCGTTATTCTTGATTCTGTTCTTCACAACTACCAGTTGAACCTCAACGACCATCTTTTTCCTATTGACCTCACGCCTATGCAACTTGGAAGCTTCGACGTTATTGTGGGTATGGATTGGTTAGCCAAGCATCGCGTAGAGGTAGTTTGTTTTTAGAAGATTGTTCATGTGCCGCTTCCGACAGGCGAGATCCTACAGGTTCGTGGTGAGAAACCTGCTGGTGGTCTCAAACTCATGTCTTGTTTTAAAGCTCGGAAGTATCTGCGAAAGAACTATGTGGCCTTCTTGGCACATGTTACAGCAGATAAGGGCAAAGGTAAGTCTATTCAAGATATTCCTATTGTTCGGGATTATCCTGAAGTATTCCCTGAAGATCTACCTGGTTTACCCCAGCACGCCAAGTCGAGTTCCGTATTGATCTCGTACCTGGTGCAAATCCCATTGCCAGAGCTCCATATCGACTTGCACCATCTGAGATGCAAGAGTTGGCTAAGCAGCTTCAGGAACTCTCTGACAAAGGTTTTATTCATCCTAGCTTTTCACCTTGGGGTGCTCCCATTCTTTTTGTCAAGAAGAAGGATGGATCTTTTAGGATATGTATCGATTATCGTGAGCTTAACAAGCTTACCATCAAAAATCGATATCCCCTACCTCACATCGATGATCTATTTGATCAGTTATAGGGCGCATCTTATTTCTCAAAGATTGATCTGCGATATAGATATCATCAACTTCGTGTGCATGAAGAAGACATTCCCAAGACAGCGTTCCGCACTCTATATGGGCATTATGAGTTTACAGTCATGCCATTCGGAATGACTAATGCTCCTGCTGTTTTCATGGACTTAATGAATAGGGTCTGCAAGCCTTATTTGGATCTTTTCGTCATTGTTTTTATTGATGACATCTTGATTTACTCTAAGACGCGAGCTGATCATGAACAACATCTTCGTCTAACTCTGGAACTCCTAAAGAAAGAGCAACTTTTCGCCAAATTCTCCAAGTGTGAATTCTGGCTTAAAGAAGTTCAATTCTTAGGACTTATTGTCAACGAACAAGGTATTCATGTAGATCCCTCCAAGATCAGTGCGACCAAGGATTGGGATACGCCTACTACTCCTACTGAAGTTCGTTCTTTTCTTGGTCTTGCGGGTTATTACCGCCGCTTCATTGAAAACTTCTCGAAGATTGCAGTTCCTCTAACTTCTCTAACTCAGAAGAACAAGCCCTTTGATTGGGGATTCAAGCAAGAGGAAGCATTTCTGACTTTGAAACAAAAACTTTGCGAAGCGCCTGTTCTGACTTTGCCTGAGGGCAATGATGATTTCGTCATTTATTGCGATGCATCTAAATTGGGTCTTGGTTGTGTCCTAATACAAAGGAACAAAGTCATAGCATATGCATCGAGGCAGTTGAAGATACATGAGAAAAACTACACCACTCATGATCTTGAGTTAGGTGCAGTTGTCTTCGCTCTTAAGATCTGGAGACACTATTTGTACGGTAAAAAATGTGTGGTTTTCACGGACTACAAAAGTCTTCAGCATATCTTCAATCAGAAAGAACTCAACATGAGGCAACGACGTTCCCTACCATCCTGGTAAGGCGAATGTCGTAGCCGATGCATTGAGTCATAAGGAACGTACTAAGCTTCATTGTGTTCGTGTTCAATCTGATATTCAAGCTCGATCTGATATCCAAGCACACATTTCTCAGGCTCAACAATCTTGTGTTTCACAAGGATTGATGGATAAGGAATTTCCCTATCACATAACACCTGATCTGGAACTGAAGGACAATGGATCGTATTACTTCATGGACCGTTTGTGAGTCCCAAGCCAAGATAATCTTCGCACCTTGCTTATGGATGAAGCCCATAAGTCTCGTTATTCTGTTCATCCTGGCTCAGATAAGATGTATAAGGATCTTCGTATTCAGTATTGGTGGCCTGGTATGAAGAGAGACATTGCCTTATATGTATCAAAATGCCTTACTTGTCTTAAGGTTAAGGCTGAACATCAAAGTCCTTCGGGTTTATTGGTGCAACCAGAGATCCCAGTTTGGAAATGGGAAAACATTACGATGGATCTCATTACTAAACTTCCACGCACAAAGAAAGGTCATGATGCCATCTGGGTAGTTGTTGATCGTCTTACCAAGTCAGCGCATTTCTTGCCAATCCGTGAGGATTTTTCTGCTGACAAACTTGCTAAATGTCACACCCCGACCACGTGGAACAACCAAACGTGGCGGAAACGTCGGGGAGTTTTGTAACAGAATTAATTGTTTCAAATCCATGGCAATTGAAGTTTCATTTTATTGATCAAACATGAAAGTTTACATTGTTTTAAACAAGAACTAAAGAGTACATAACATAAATTAACTAGTTCTTGTCTCGTTTTAAGTCACTAAGGCACAGGTCCGCCTAAGTATGTCTTGATAAGTCTTATGCATCATCTCCTGAAAAACACATGTGAAAATAGGTACGTCAGCATAAAAATGCCTGTGAGATACATAGGTTTTGTGAAAACAGAATTCATGACTTATGTTTGAGAAAATATTTAGTCATGAACCTTGTAATTTGCTTTGTCTTGTAAATCATTTGAAAAACGATAAGATCAGATGATATGTATAAATAAGTGAATAATGTATGGTTAAATGAATAACCATGTAAGATGAGTTTGTATAAGATAAGTTGTTTGTAAATCAATGTATTGTGAAAAGTATGTTATTTGTATAAAATGTTATATGTCTCAAACTGAAATGATTCAAATAACGCTACAATATGTAATACCATACAAACACTTATATATAGGAAGTACCAGCGGCGTATCCACCATGTTTGTATCATATTACACACGTCTCGTTACTTAGATCACTTACTCAAACCAAACCACCAAGATGTAATGTTTAACAATTGTAGAAATGTTTATGTATAGTCAAATGTCTATTGTCAAATGTAAATCATGTCAACGGATACAAATGGTTCACACGGTTCAACAGTTACAAACGGTTCACACGGTTCAACAGTTACAAACGGTTCATATAATCAAATGGTTACGACGGTTTACATAGTCAAATGTTTACAACTGTTCAAAATGTAGTATAATGTGTTCATATGCTGGATGAGCATATGCAACAGAAATGCAATGTAAAGCAATGTACTAAGTATGCAAGTAATGGACATACATAGCATAAGTGTAATGTAAAACAATGTACTAAGTATGCACACAATGGGCGTACATAGTGTCACACCCGCTCGTAGCGGAAACGCAAGGTGTGATCTGTCTGGTTTTCATTGCATAAATATCGATGTACATGAACAAACTATATGAATAAAACATGCTCCAATGCCATTGTCATAATTGTTCAAAAGATCGCAACATAAGTTATGTATTGGTTACAAACCATCAAATGAAAATAAGTTGTCATCGTTTTATACATCAAAATGTAAGTCTTAAAATGTCAAGACTTTGACCACTATATCACCGCAAAGAGGCGGTATATAACAGGCAAACCCTTCAATAGTTGGCATGGAGTATTGATACTTGTTTTCCTTGAACTGAAATCGTTGCATTGGTCCACTAATTCCCTGAAATACATGTAAGTTTGAAAACATCAACAAAAGTTGAGCGAGTTCATGCAGTTTAGTTGTATAAGATGTATCTGTCAATTGTGAAATGTATTTGTATCAAAACCATGCGCTTTATCTGTATGAAATGTATTTGTATCAAACCCGCATGTAAGATGTATTTGTATCAAATGTAGTATGAAAAGCGTCAATGAAATCGTTGATCATTAATGTTTCGCGAGGACATTAATATGTGTGACGAAATAGGAAGCAATCCAACCCTAGACGATTTTAATTGTATCGACACCATGTCGTAGGGCAACAAATGCACTCCTAGGCAAAATGGCCATGAGTGGGGCTCGCCAACACCCATTAGATCTAAACCTTTGTTCCTTGGTCCAAACTGGATTAATGGTGCTTTAGTTATGGCCCTAATTTCTCACATGATCTAAGGTGTTTCATTCCTTGACTTATCATACTATTGTACATGTATTTTCCCCGATAGTTGTAAAGCTTGAAAAGCATTTAAATGAATAGGGGACATGAACTCACTGAATTTCATTCCGTAAACTGTATGTAACTGTAACCTCACTTGCATTGTCCTTAAATTGTATCACAACCTACAAATGTCCTTATATTTGTTAGACCCTTCGGTCTTTGTAAATGTCCTGAGTATAAGTCTTGTGTCTTGAATATGTGTAAGACTTGTATGTCTTTACTGTTCGTTAACTATGTATTCGATGAATGAGTTGTTCAAATGTTATATATATATTTTTCACCAAATATATATATATATATATATATATATAAACGTTATCTTGTATCTTGTGAGTTGTATAGTCGGATCTAGTCCGCTGAATCTCGTGTCTTATATGTATCAATTGTATAGTTGTGTTTCCAAAAATTGTATCATTGGGCCGAGCCCATGTTTTCATGTTATTGGGCCCCAAATAATGCTGGGCCTAAATAGTGTTGGGCCTCAATAGTGTTGGGCCTCAAATAGTGTTGGGCCTCAAATAGTGTTGGGCCTCAAATAGTGTTGGGCCTCAAATAGTGTTGGGCTTGAATAGTATTGGGCTTGAATAGTATTGGGCTTGAATATTGTTGGGCTTGAATAGTATTGGGCTTTGGCCCATATGTTTGGTGTTTTGGGCTTAGCCCATGAATTTATGTTAAGCCCATGATGAAGATAAGCCCATTAAGTAAATGACCCATTAAGTAAAATAAGCCCATTAAGTAAAATAAGCCCATTATGAAGATAAGCCTTTTAAGAAAAATAAGCCCATTAAGTAAAATAAGCCCATTAAGTAAAATAAGCCCATTTGATATAATATAGCCCACTAGTAAAAGTAAGCCTTTCATTTCTATAAAAACCTTTTTATAAAAATTTACTAAGTATACTTTTTGGTAAATAAAAACATACTAGTTTCTATAAGTTTATAAACATCCAAAATTTGTTATCGATAGCATATTTATATTTCGTGTCGAAAAATCGTCTAAACGTCGTAGTAACTCCTCGGATTGGCGATTTGTTTATCTATTCGTCCGTCGTCCGTTTTGACCATAAATGGTGTCCGATGCTTCGGATTGTCCGTATTCGTTTTTAAGGCGTAATTATGTAAAGTCGTGTAAGACTTTGATTATTATGTATCATGTGTTCATTATTACCATTGTAATAAAGTTCCTATCTTTGATATATATAACTAATACATCAAATACCACACATCACTTAAGTTGTTAAAATGATCAAATATATATTTTCTAAAAAAAATATATATTTATCTTGTCTTTTCTTTTATAAAAGTCTTTCTAAAAAAAAACTTTTTAATCTAATAAAGATTTAACCAAAAATGATAGTTTTCTTAACATAATGTCTTTTAAAAAAAAATGGCCATATAACCTTTGTATTAATCATTTGGCCATGTTTAATAAACATATCATTTTCTTTTCCAAATCACCATCAATTTACACAACATCTTAACTAAAAAAAAACATATGAGATTTTTATAACATAAACTTATCAAAATGATCTCCAAATCATGTAGGGTTTTGGACATGATCATAACATATGCTAATTAGTTCAAAAACCAAGTTTACTTCTAGTTTTAACAACTTTTATAAAAATCTCATGTTGTATGTTACTTTTTATAATTTTGTATAAGTCTTGTTTTTAAATAAAAACCTTAAATACTTTCACAAGATCAAAGGTTATGATCATCCATCTAAACTTTTATGTTAAAAACCCTTTAACATAAACATGTATAATTGTTAGATCATATTTTTAAAACATACTCTAACAATTTATTTATACCATAATCATCATACCAAGATCAAATATGCATATCACAAGTCTTAAATCACAATATAAACCAACATAAATATATCATGATTATTATCTTTGCTTCTTTGTATTTTTTTCATGTTTATTATATATGATTACTTGGTTATTATTAGTAATAATAACAATCATAAACATAATATATGTATAAAAAAAATATAGTTATAGAAGCTTACTTCTAGCACTAGGCTAGGGATGATCTTAGAAGATTATTAAGACTAAGAAGATGATGATCTTGTTGGTAGAACACTTTTGTATGGATGAAAACCCTTCCTTTTACTTCCAAAAGCTTTAGATCACCTTATGTTACTTGGAAATCCATATTGATCATGAAGGAGGTAATAAAAATAAGTGGGTTTTTGAAGGTGTTCTTGTGAAAAAGATGAAGATAGTTAGAGTGTTCTTGGATGATGAATGATGAAAGAGGTAACATGTAGTAACTTAGTGATTAAGGGTTGTAACTAATCATCTTTCTCATCCACTAGTAATAACAAATATCTAGATATTTTACCATAATAAACAAGGGGGTGGGACCCCTTGTTCACGGTCATAAGGTGGGGGGGGGGGGGGGTCTTGTGTGGTAAAATGTGTTAGTTATTTTTTTAGATTTCAAATGAAGTATAAGATGTAAGTGTTTAGGTGTTAAGGGTTTGCAATTTTCCGAGATGATTCAAGACTTGTAATGACCATAAACTAGCTTTATAAGACCTAAAATAATGATCACTAGTTCGCTACTTGTGCCAAAATATAGTTCGGCTAGATGTTTAGCGCTCGTTTCACTAGTAAATAGTCGAAAGGTACGCTTATGGAAGTTGTAGGAAAAATTTCCGTTATGTGTGTAATTGATATTCCATAAATATTTTCATATGAAATTGGTGCCTAAACATCAATTTTTGTATCTTGTAATAAAAATACAATTGCTGAATTTTGCGGAAAATTCATGAAATGGTCACTTTTAGTGCATTTCGGACAGTTTTTAGTGCTACCGGGTATTGGTAATATATTAACCAAACCCTTGTATTCCCACATAGGGTTTAATATATAATTGATGTTGGACTCTCATCCGAGTCCTTAAGATGTCATTTTAGATGTTTTCTGTGGATCCCGAGTTTTCGTCAACACTCTAGTTCACTAGGCACTACTCTAGTTGTTTCGATGAATTGTTTGCACTATTTCAAATGTACCCAATAAAAGTGAATCATGTGTAATAACCAATGAATATTCCATGAGTTTTCTAAGATGTATATCATGTAATCATGCAGTTCGAATATTCAAAACACATACTTGTATAATGTAAATCATTGCTTTAAATGTACGTAAATTACCCGAACGTGGCAGTTGTCACATTCTCCCTCTGTTATTGAGAATTTCGTCCCGAAATTCAAGCTGAGTCATCCTTTGCAGGATTGTTCTCAAACAGGTGAGAGTATTTGGCTTTGATTTGGTCTTCACGTTCCCAAGTATATTCGGGTCCGTATCGAGAGTTCCAACGAATTTTTACTAATATGTTACGACTCCTTTGTATTTTCTGGACCTTCCGGTCCATAACCTTCACAGGTGCTTTGTGAATTGGAGTTTGTCATCAATGTGAATTTCATCTGAAAGAATGATAACGGTTGCTTGTGTTGGACTCTTTTTAAGATTCGACACATGAAACGTGTCGTGCACACTGCTAAGTTCATCTGGTAACTTCAACTTGTAGGCAACAGTGCCAATCTTTTCTAAGATTTCAAATGGTCCAATGTAACATGGTTTAAGCTTTCCACATTTACCGAACCTCGCTACGCCTTTCCAAGGCGAGACTTTCAACAAGACTTTGTCTCCATCCTCGAAAGATAATGGTTCTGCGTAGCTATTTTGTCGATCGCGAGCCGCCTCGATACGGTCTCGGATCTGAAAATTTTTATCCGTAGTCTCTTGGCCAAGTTCCGGACCAATTAATTGACTATCGCCAGTTTCTGCCCAAAATAGCAGAGAGCGACACTTTCGACCATAAAGAGCCTCAATTGGTGCAGCTTGTATACTAGTATGGTAGCTGTTATCGTAGGAAAACTCAACTTAAAAGTAGATGAGTATCCCAATTGCCGCCTAAATCCATAACACATGTGCGAAGCATATCTTCGAGTGTTTGGATTGTCCGTTCGCTCTGGCCGTCAGTTTATGGATGAAAGGCCGTACTTGGATTCAAATGAGATCCAAAGGCCTGTTGAAATGATTTCCAAATTCTAGAAATAAAACGACCGTCTCGGTCTGAATTGATTGAAATAGGCACTCCATGACGAGCCACTATTTCTTTGAGATAGAGTTCCGCTAGTTTCTCAGTATTATCCTTCTCCCAAATTGGTAAGAAGTGTGCGGACTTTGTTAGTCTATCGATGATTACACATATCATGTAGTGACCTCTTGAGGTCCTGAGTAACTTCGTAATGAAGTACATCAATATTTGTTCCCATTACCAAACGGGAATCTCGGGTTGTTGTAACAAGTCCGAGGGATTTTGCTACCCGACTTTGACTTTAGCGCAAGTCAGGCATTCTCCGATATAAGTCGCGATATCACTTTTGAGGTTAGGCCACCAGTAGTATTCTTTCACTACTTAGGCCTATGTGCTTCCTCAAAATATCATCTCGAAGGCCGCCAAAGAACGGAACCCAATTTCGACCCATAAGGTATAAAGTTCCATCTTCTTTCGGGATTAATTGTTCCTGTATGCCTCGTAGTGTTTCTGCTTGAATATGCTCTTCCTTGAGCGCTTGTGAATCATCTTCTCTAATGCTTGAACTCTTAGTGTTCTAACTTGCTCCTTGCGGCTCAAGGCGTCAGCTACAGCATTCACCTTGCCCCAATGGTACTTTATTTCATAATCATAGTCGTTCAACAATTCAACCCTACGTCGTTGACGTATGTTTAATTCTTTTTGGTCGAATATGTGTTGAAGGCTTTTATGATCCGTGAGAATAGTGCATTGAGTACCATATAAATAATGTCGCCATATTTCAAAGCGAATACCATCACGCCTAACTCAAGGTCGTGAGTGGTATAGTTCTTCTCGTGAACTTTTAGTTGGCGTGCCGTGTACACGATAACTTTTTTTTTTTCACGTTGCATGGGTACACAACCCAATCCTTGATGCGAAGCATCACAGTTTACAACAAAGTCATCTGTATCGTCGGATAATGATAAGATTGTAAAATGCTATGCACAAATCTTAAGAATAAGTTGTAATGTTATATCTTGTTTTTCGATTGGGGCGAATTTATTGTCTTTATAGGTGAGGGAGGTTAGCAATTGAGTAATTACAAAAAAAATCTCAATAGATCTCCGATGATATCATGCTAATACCAAAAATTGTCGGACTCTAGTTGGGGTCTTGGACGCTTCCCAGTTCTTAATTGCTTCGATCTTAGCTGGGTCTACTTGAATGCCTTTCTCGTTCACTACATGCCTGAGGAATTTTACTTCACGAATCCAAAAACACGCATTTGGAAAATTCCGTGTATAGTTTCTCCATCTTTAGTAGCTCGAAAATGGTTCTCAAATGTTGCTCATGTTCATCAATCGATCGAGAGTACATCAAAATGTCGTCAGTAAACACTATGACAAATTTGCCGAGATACAGCTTACACACACGATTCATTAAATCCAAAAGGACCGCTAGTGCGTTCGTTAAACCAAAGAGGCATAACGAGAAACTCGTAATAACTATAACGAGTTTTAAAAGCCGTTTTTGGTATGCTTTCTTCATGAATTCATAACTGATGATACTTCGATCGTAAGTCTATCTTAAAGTAGAAGCTAGAACCTTTCAGAAACCATTGGAGTTAGTTGGAAATTCATTGGTAACATGGTTTAGAAATATGAATTTTCATTCATCGAAATGTTGTGCACTTCTGCAAAACTTGCATCTCTTTCCACCCCCAAAACCTTTATAAAGATGTATAGTGGTAAAGAGTGGGGGTTATGAACTCACAACATCCTTATTCGATCAACTACAAGGTTCAGAAGGTGCTAATCGACATGGAGATTTGGCTATGGGTATGGCTCCCGGTACCAAGTCGATGTGAAACTCGACTTGTTGATATGGTGGTAGTCCTGGCAAGACTTCAGGAATTTCTTCAGGAAATTATTTTATCAAAAGAATATCTGTCAGCTGTGGCCCAACGGCCTTCTTGCCTACAACAAGTGCTAGATAGGTAATACAACCTTTCCGTAAGCACTTATGTGCTTTCATGCCATTGATGATCCGTAATGGGGTGTCGCGCTTCTCTCCATGTATCACAAGTGTCTCTTCGTTCAGTAGTGGTAGGCGAATGATCTTCTCGTGACATAAGACTTTGGCTAGGTTATCGGATAACCAATCCACGTCAACCACTACTTCGAAACTACTCAACTGAACGGGGAAGAGATCGATATTGAATTTCAGCTCTAGACTCAACTAGTTTACTTTTTTCCAATTCTATAGAATGAGGAGACGTCTAGCTTACTTGACTCTAGGCCAAGTACATTTTAAATTTTGTGTGGCGAGGACTTCACTGTATAGTTTTTGGAACCCTATGTTTAAATGTAGGATAACCCAATCCATATGTTTAGATGTAGGATAACCCGATCCATATGTTTAGATGTAGGATAACCCAATCCCTAATTGTAGCTAGGACAATCCCGTCCCTAGCCATGAAACTCATGTATGTGAAATGTTAAGATGGAGCTAAAATTGGCAATGGTATCAAATAACATGGATGTGAAATGTTGATTGAATAGGATACATACCAGTGGCCCTTAATGATTTGATATGTCTCAGCTAATTCCCCATTAGCTAACTTGATATAGTAATGTGTGTCCAACATGACTCTAATTCGAGTATATGCTTAACATTTAAAAGCAATAGCTAAGCTCGGTGTTGGTATTAAAAGAATTGATACATGATGATCGTAGAGTGTACGTACTCATGACTTCATTGGGATTTTGTGGAGTATTCATAGTTCTAACCACACACACACTTATTCACATTTAGGATTTCGGCAAGTTACCAGCATACATCCTGGTGCCAAAATCGTTTATGGCAGCAGTTGCCTTCATTTCTCTCATGGCGATAGTTATTGTTTGAGTGATCGAGGTAGGGAGGGATGATGCTGTCATGCTTCGGATCTCCGAGGCTAAACCCGAAATGTAACACTTAGTGTGTTTGAATTCGGGTGTTACCCAGTATGGAACTACCCCTGAGAGACCGTGAAAGCATCAAGTGTAACCATCAACATTGGCTCTAGTTATGATCGAGTTCTTTTATAAAATCATATGAAAATAGATATGAAAATCAGATGATATAAAAGAATGATGAATGGTTAAATAAATAACCAATGAAAATGTAGTGTATAAATATATCATGTCTCGAAATAGAATATTATGTCTTGTGTAGAGGATGTCGTGTCTTGTGCAAAAATGTCGTGTCTTGTCTTTATCGAAGAGATTTGAATAACACCACGATATGCAATATAATATAAGCACTTATATATAGGAAGTACCAGCGGCGTATCCACCATGCTTTTATCATATTACACACGTCTCGTTATTTACAAAAATGTCTTGTGTATACCAACGTCGAATGTCATGTATAACAATGTCATGTGTAACAGTGTCATGTATAAACCATGTCTTGTGTAAAAGCAATGGTTTTCAACACATAACTTTTGACTTAAACGTTTGTTTCTTTTGGCGCCATGTTCTTTTTAATACACACTATTAAAAGAATCTTAGACATGTATTTGGATAAATAAAGTCCATCATGTGCCCAAGAATGAAGAATGCAATCAATCGGCCATGGAAACCTCAAGACCGCATTGTTCATACATGTTTGAATAAATGATAATGTGGATAACCAAAACCAAAAGGTGTAATGCCTCTTGCATGTATTGGTCATATGTCTAAATGGAAAAAGAAAAATAATTCGTTCAGGAGGGGAAACCAACCCGTGGCCTCCGTCCCTATAATATGGGTTCCCTACTCTATGACCTCAATCGTCCGCAGTAGAGAAAATCCTTTGTCTTATTTGTCCATGTGACCATTATGGTAATAGTGCTTGAGTTTCACGAGCTCTAGCAAGATGATTAGAATCTACAAAAATGTCGAATAGAATGCAATGAGGGACTTGCAGCATGGCTCATGCCATACCATTCATTGGGAAAAGACAAATGTCAAACGACGGAATTTATTGTATCATTTCCAATAAATATGATAAGATGGAATATGATAAAGTAAGGTAAGGTAAAGTAGGATAAAGTGTCATAGACACCCTGGAACCAACCCATGTTCAAGAATTTCGAGAATGTTAAGGAAAATCCTCCATGAGTAGCTAACACGTTTTGTTTGTTTAAATGACTAGTCTTAACCGAATCGTGATATAGATCGAATGTTAGGTGTGAACAAATATGTGTCGTCTTCCTGTATTGTATTGTATTGTATTGTATTGTATTGTATTGTATTGTATTGTATTGTATTGTATTGTATTGTATTGTATTGTATTGTATTGTATTGTATTGTATTGTATTGTATTGTATTGTATTGTATTGTATTGTATTGTATTGTATTGTATTGTATTGTATTGTATTGTATTGTATTGTATTGTATTGTATTGTATTGTATTGTATTGTATTGTATTGTATTGTATTGTATTGTATTGTATTGTATTGTATTGTATTGTAGGGTGTTATACTAACCACCCCCAGTTCGTGTTCTACTAGATAGGAAGAATTGAATCTCAAGTAATAACTTAAGAATTTTGAATGAATAGTGATCATTAGCTTGGCCCGCAGAGTCCACCAGAATTCCCATGCACTACAAGTTGTTATTACGTAGGCCTCCGTAATAATAAATTGCCTTGCATGGTCACCCTAGCGTTCTCTCGTACAAAACAGCCGATCAGTCAGAGGGGGGACACTATTGTCTGTATACCTTCAACATAGGAGGGACCTTCGTGAGAGATCACGTGTCAACGTCCGTTTTCATTACTCACAAAACAGCACAGCGTTAGATGGAATAGAAATGGAAAGGATCTGTAACAATAACAACCGAAGGGGCACCTTCAAGATGAGTACTTCATCTTCCTTGTAGGGACAAGAGTATATCAACCTTGATTAGTATGAGTCATAGGGATCTCGTCCCACTAATGGAGTTGTTGTCCAAGGTTACCACCTCCGCCTCGTCGTCATTATCATGGTCAGGCATCTCAGCATTCGCGAGAAAGCAACCATATTTTACGGAATTAAGTTTAAGATTTCACTTAGGAATCATGTTCGCCATAAGCTCCGCAATAGACATGAGGTCGATATTTTCATCGTGTGAGTAAAGAATAATAATAGAGTTTGAAGTCGAAGGTATTTTGTTCTTGGCAAAATATTTCATGCAACATATATATGAACCACCTATATATATAATCATGTAAAATCCTATCAATCAAGGATTTCTATCTTGTATAAGCTGAACTTGTAAACTGTTTATAATGCATAAACTGATAATGTAATGTATTGTAGGCACATAGTCTATTAATGTATTTTGTTTGTTTCTCATAGACTTCACCCATGGAAATGTCCTCGCTTGATTTATGTGAAATGAATTTTTGCTGTAGTGGACCATGAATAATGTTTATGCAAATGAAAACATGTGTTTGTGTTTAGATGGTTTTCATGAGAGATCCCTAGTGATTGTAGACTTAGACTCAATAAAGAATCCTGGTTCACTACAATCGATGCTCTGATACCAATCTGTCACACCTGCTCGTAGCGGAAACGCAAGGTGTGATCTGTCTGGTTTTCATTGCATAAATATCGATGTACATGAACAAACTATATGAATAAAACATGCTCCAATGCCATTGTCATAATTGTTCAATAGATCGCAACATAAGTTATGTATTGGTTACAAACCATCAAATGAAAATAAGTTGTCATCGTTTTATACATCAAAATGTAAGTCTTAAAATGTCAAGACTTTGACCACTATATCACCGCAAAGAGGCGGTATATAACAGGCAAACCCTTCAATAGTTGGCATGGAGTATTGATACTTGTTTTCCTTGAACTGAAATCGTTGCATTGGTCCACTAATTCCCTGAAATACATGTAAGTTTGAAAACATCAACAAAAGTTGAGCGAGTTCATGCAGTTTAGTTGTATAAGATGTATCTGTCAATTGTGAAATGTATTTGTATCAAAACCATGCGCTTTATCTGTATGAAATGTATTTGTATCAAACCCGCATGTAA
Source organism: Helianthus tuberosus (assembly GCA_030545235.1). Taxonomy (NCBI): domain Eukaryota; kingdom Viridiplantae; phylum Streptophyta; class Magnoliopsida; order Asterales; family Asteraceae; genus Helianthus; species Helianthus tuberosus. The sequence goes on from CM060420.1 coordinate 64,772,835, forward strand.
GATGTATTTGTATCAAATGTAGTATGAAAAGCGTCAATGAAATCGTTGATCATTAATGTTTCGCGAGGACATTAATATGTGTGACGAAATAGGAAGCAATCCAACCCTAGACGATTTTAATTGTATCGACACCATGTCGTAGGGCAACAAATGCACTCCTAGGCAAAATGGCCATGAGTGGGGCTCGCCAACACCCATTAGATCTAAACCTTTGTTCCTTGGTCCAAACTGGATTAATGGTGCTTTAGTTATGGCCCTAATTTCTCACATGATCTAAGGTGTTTCATTCCTTGACTTATCATACTATTGTACATGTATTTTCCCCGATAGTTGTAAAGCTTGAAAAGCATTTAAATGAATAGGGGACATGAACTCACTGAATTGCATTCCGTAAACTGTATGTAACTGTAACCTCACTTGCATTGTCCTTGAATTGTATCACAACCTACAAATGTCCTTATATTTGTTAGACCCTTCGGTCTTTGTAAATGTCCTGAGTATAAGTCTTGTGTCTTGAATATGTGTAAGACTTGTATGTCTTTACTGTTCGTTAACTGTGTATTCGATGAATGAGTTGTTCAAATGTTATATATATATTTTTCACCAAATATATATATATATATATATAAACGTTATCTTGTATCTTGTGAGTTGTATAGTCGGATCTAGTCCGCTGAATCTCGTGTCTTATATGTATCAATTGTATAGTTGTGTTTCCAAAAATTGTATCATTAGGCCGAGCCCATGTTTTCATGTTATTGGGCCCCAAATAATGCTGGGCCTAAATAGTGTTGGGCCTCAATAGTGTTGGGCCTCAAATAGTGTTGGGCCTCAAATAGTGTTGGGCCTCAAATAATGTTGGGCCTCAAATAGTGTTGGGCTTGAATAGTATTGGGCTTGAATAGTATTGGGCTTGAATATTGTTGGGCTTGAATAGTATTGGGCTTTGGCCCATATGTTTGGTGTTTTGGGCTTAGCCCATGAATTTATGTTAAGCCCATGATGAAGATAAGCCCATTAAGTAAATGACCCATTAAGTAAAATAAGCCCATTAAGTAAAATAAGCCCATTATGAAGATAAGCCTTTTAAGAAAAATAAGCCCATTAAGTAAAATAAGCCCATTAAGTAAAATAAGCCCATTTGATATAATATAGCCCACTAGTAAAAGTAAGCCTTTCATTTCTATAAAAACCTTTTTATAAAAATTTACTAAGTATACTTTTTGGTAAATAAAAACATACTAGTTTCTATAAGTTTATAAACATCCGAAATTTGTTATCGATAGCATATTTATATTTCGTGTCGAAAAATCGTCTAAACGTCGTAGTAACTCCTCGGATTGGCGATTTGTTTATCTATCCGTCCGTCGTTCCTTTTGACCATAAATGGTGTCCGATCCTTCGGATTGTCCGTATTCGTTTTTAAGGCGTAATTATGTAAAGTCGTGTAAGACTTTGATTATTATGTATCATGTGTTCATTATTACCATTGTAATAAAGTTCCTATCTTTGATATATATAACTAATACATCAAATACCACACATCACTTAAGTTGTTAAAATGATCAAATATATATTTTCTAAAAAATATATATATTTATCTTGTCTTTTCTTTTATAAAAGTCTTTCTAAAAAAAAACTTTTTAATCTAATAAAGATTTAACCAAAAATGATAGTTTTCTTAACATAATGTCTTTTAAAAAAAATGGCCATATAACCTTTGTATTAATCATTTGGCCATGTTTAATAAACATATCATTTTCTTTTCCAAATCACCATCAATTTACACAACATCTTAACTAAAAAAAAAACATATGAGATTTTTATAACATAAACTTATCAAAATGATCTCCAAATCATGTAGGGTTTTGGACATGATCATAACATATGCTAATTAGTTCAAAAACCAAGTTTACTTCTAGTTTTAACAACTTTTATAAAAATCTCATGTTGTATGTTACTTTTTATAATTTTGTATAAGTCTTGTTTTTAAATAAAAACCTTAAATACTTTCACAAGATCAAAGGTTATGATCATCCATCTAAACTTTTATGTTAAAAACCCTTTAACATAAACATGTATAATTGTTAGATCATATTTTTAAAACATACTCTAACAATTTATTTATACCATAATCATCATACCAAGATCAAATATGCATATCACAAGTCTTAAATCACAATATAAACCAACATAAATATATCATGATTATTATCTTTGCTTCTTTGTATTTTTTTCATGTTTATTATGTATGATTACTTGGTTATTATTAGTAATAATAACAATCATAAACATAATATATGTATAAAAAAAAATATAGTTATAGAAGCTTACTTCTAGCACTAGGCTAGGGATGATCTTAGAAGATTATTAAGACTAAGAAGATGATGATCTTGTTGGTAGAACACTTTTGTATGGATGAAAACCCTTCCTTTTACTTCCAAAAGCTTTAGATCATCTTATGTTACTTGGAAATCCATATTGATCATGAAGGAGGTAATAAAAATAAGTGGGTTTTTGAAGGTGTTCTTGTGAAAAAGATGAAGATAGTTAGAGTGTTCTTGGATGATGAATGATGAAAGAGGTAACATGTAGTAACTTAGTGATTAAGGGTTGTAACTAATCATCTTTCTCATCCACTAGTAATAACAAATATCTAGATATTTTACCATAATAAACAAGGGGGTGGGACCCCTTGTTCACGGTCATAAGGTGGGGGGGGGGGGGTCTTGTGTGGTAAAATGTGTTAGTTATTTTTTTAGATTTCAAATGAAGTATAAGATGTAAGTGTTTAGGTGTTAAGGGTTTGCAATTTTCCGAGATGATTCAAGACTTGTAATGACCATAAACTAGCTTTATAAGACCTAAAATAATGATCACTAGTTCGCTACTTGTGCCAAAATATAGTTCGGCTAGATGTTTAGCGCTCGTTTCACTAGTAAATAGTCGAAAGGTACGCTTATGGAAGTTGTAGGAAAATTTTCCGTTATGTGTGTAATTGATATTCCATAAATATTTTCATATGAAATTGGTGCCTAAACATCAATTTTTGTATCTTGTAATAAAAATACAATTGCTGAATTTTGCGGAAAATTCATGAAATGGTCACTTTTAGTGCATTTCGGACAGTTTTTAGTGCTACCGGGTATTGGTAATATATTAACCAAACCCTTGTATTACCACATAGGGTTTAATATATAATTGATGTTGGACTCTCATCCGAGTCCTTAAGATGTCATTTTAGATGTTTTCTATGGATCCCGAGTTTTCGTCAACACTCTAGTTCACTAGGCACTACTCTAGTTGTTTCGATGAATTGTTTGCACTATTTCAAATGTACCCAATAAAAGTGAATCATGTGTAATAACCAATGAATATTCCATGAGTTTTCTAAGATGTATATCATGTAATCATGCAGTTCGAATATTCAAAACACATACTTGTATAATGTAAATCATTGCTTTAAATGTACGTAAATTACCCGAACGTGGCAGTTGTCACACATAGCATGAACACAATGAAATGTATTGTAAAGTGATGTACTAAGTATGCACTCAATGGGCATACATAGCAGAAATGTAATGAAATCATGTACTATAAATGTACTAATGAACATAGTAAGTATATGATTTGAAAACATGGAAAGCATGAAAGTAACAAGTAGGCACATGTGTTCCACCCCAAAATGTTTGGAAAACAGTAAAAGAGGGGTCTATGTACTCACTTGAGATTGCTTAGAAGTCCTTGAGTAACAACCAAACAATGCTAGAGATCACGGATATCAAACGGCACCTAATATAGGTAACTATGTTAATAAACCGGACCTAAATCGGAGGATCGGATAGAATGAGGGTTCGTAAACCAAACGAGTATGGAGACTCGTGTCATATGGTTTATCAAAGCCTACATACTAAATGAAACCTAACATAAGTGCTTACGACCCATTACGACCCGTTTAGGTAGCTTATGCTACTTTAACGCTTCGTTCGCGTAAAACGCGTTCGGAACGCCTAACTAGCCCTATGATAAGTAAAATATGCCTTAACATGTCTAATATTGTTGCCAAATCAGTTTAGATACCAAAAGTTATGTTACATATGATTAAAATGAATTTTGGTGTAAAAAGGGCATTTTGGTAATTTACCTAAGGCATATAAACTACCTATCATACAACTACTTAAACGAAGCGACCATAAGGTATAACCTCGGAAGGTTATTCCCTATATACTATGGTCACCTAATGTATTTGGTCGGATCCTAATGATCGACCAATTGGGTCGGGTTCGAAGGTATAAGCGATTTATGAGATCGCTTACCCTTACGACCCTAGACAACGTGGTAATCAGTAGGCATAGTCCCAAGGGACTATAACCATCGTGATTACAATCACGTTGCGAAGTTCAAACGAAATTCGCATTGACCATAAACTGGTCAACGCAGAAAGTCAAACAAAGTTTGACTTTCGGACTCGAAAAGCAATAAAAGAACGAAGGAATACTTACGAAGGGTCCCCGAATGCTAATCATGATTCAAGTAGCTCAGATATGAAACAAAGGTTTCAACTTAGAGCTTCTCAAATCAGATTCTAGTGAGTTTGAACCAAATGGGTGGTGGGGTAATTATAGTATTTCCCGAACCGTTAAGATCGTTTCTTGGAAACCGTGCTTTGATCTTGGCCATACACCTCAAGACAATGGTTTTACAAAACCATGTGAGCCCCTAGTATTGCCCAATACCATGTGCACATCAAAACCAGCCCATAGATTCCCCAAAACCATGTGCAACAAGTGGAATGGACCAGATTCGATGTATCAGCAAACATCCTTCAGAAATGACAGTTTTGGTCCCTGTTGTGTGTTTAAGCCATTTCTGGCATGTTTAAGGCCCGTTAAGCCAACTTTAAGGCCCTAAATGATGACTAAACATTGTGGACATGAAACATGCTCAAAAATATGTCGGATGTTGGTTCGTTTGGTCGTACGATCGCGATGTTCGCTTAATTACGACGGAATGCGCATAAGCGCGAAAAACGATCCAAATTGCGCGACGAATGGATTTTTCTTATACCAAACACTAAAATAAAATATTTTAGTGCTTACATAAGATACACATATTTATACAAGTCCAAAGTGTGAAACATAATATTTCATTAATTTGGTATTTGTTTGCTGGCCGCAGTGACACAGGTGTCACACTAAAATCTATGTGGATGAAATTGTAGCTCGACATGGTGTTCCTTTGAACATCATTTCTGACAGAGATGCTCGTTTCACTTCTCATTTTTGGAGAACCATGCAATCTGCTATGGGGACCCAACTAAATTTTAGCATAGCTTATCATCCGCAAACGGATGGTCAATCTGAGAGAACAATCCAGACTCTAGAGGATATGCTTAGAGCTTGTGTGATCGATTTTGGTGGTAGTTGGGATTCACATCTTCCATTGATTGAATTCTCCTACAACAACAGTTATCACTCCAGCATCAAAATGGCTCCTTTTGAGGCTCTCTATGGTCGAAAATGTCATTCACCAGTCTGCTGGAATGAGATCGGTGAGGCTCAGCTTACTGGACATGCCCTCATTTTAGAGACAACTGACAAAGTTAAGAAAGTTCGTGATAACCTTCAGGCAGCCAGATGCCGCCAAAAGAGTTACGCGGACCTGAAACGCAAGCCCTTGGATTTTCAAGTCGGTGATCGTGTATTACTTAAGGTCTCACCTTGGAAAGGTGTGATCAGATTTGGAAAGAAAGGAAAATTTGCACCTAGATACGTTGGACCATTCAAGATCGTCGAAAGAATCGGTAAGGTAGCCTACAGACTTGAGTTACCTCCAGAACTTGGAAATGTTCATCCAACTTTTCACGTGTCCAATCTCAAGAGGTGTTTAGCTGATGAGAACCTCCACATACCACTTGATGAAATTCGTGTTGATAAAACACTGAAATTTGTTGAGAAGCCAGTGGAAATCATGGAACGTGAAGTCAAGTGGTTTAAACGCAAGCGCATTCCTTTGGTCAAAGTTCGCTGGGAATCTAAGCGTGGACCTAAGTTTACTTAGGAACGCGAAGATCAAATGAAGGCGAAGTATCCGCATCTTTTCTCACGAGTTTCCTCTAAATAAATTTCGGGACGAAATTTCCACAAGTAGGGGAGACTGTAACATCTGTGCTTGTAATCATTGTGAACAGTTTAGTTATCAATAAAACAATGTTAATTGATCCCAATGTGTGTTTGGTTATGTTTTACATTTTTCATGTTTTGACTTTTGTTCAATTTCAAACTCTATATCACTTTCTAGAGAGTTATACGCAAACTGGTGCGTAAACGTAATCAGTTTAATGCGAAAAATACTCTGGAACATCAACATATACTTAACATACCATAAATAACCTTTACATAACTTAGAAATAAGTTTTGAAGGCTTTGGTATGGCAAAAACAAGTTAATTCGCTTAAAGGGACTAAATTTGACAAACTGCGAAAGTATGCCAATTTGAACTGTAACAGACATTCCGGAACATGACCGTAAGTTAAACATACCATAAATATCCTTTACATAGCTTAGAAATAGGCTTTGAGGTGTTCGGTGTGCTAAAATAAACTTTTGGGTCATTCAGGGACTAAAAGCGTCAAAAAGTGCACAAGTTTGCTCTTTCGCGCATAATTTACGTTCTGAATACATCCGGACATCCAAAAATTTATGTAAGCACTAAAATATTTTATTTTAGTGTTTGGCATAAGAAAAATCCATTCGTCGCGCAATTTGGATCGTTTTTCGCGCTTATGCGCATTCCGTCGTAATTAAGCGAACATCGCGATCGTACGACCAAACGAACCAACATCCGACATATTTTTGAGCATGTTTCATGTCCACAATGTTTAGGAATCATTTTAGGGCCTTAAATTTGGCTTTACAGGCCTTAGAAGTGTCGGGAATGGCCTTAAACACCATCAGGGACTGAAACTGTCAATATGGCAAAGTTGGTTCTGATCAGACAAGGCCAGGCGACCCACGTAAGTCTTGTGTGTATCCTTACGCGGCCTGCGTCAGTCTCCCATACCAGATTAATTGAATTTAACAGCTGTTAAGTACTCCCACCTTCAATTCCAAGTGTTGTTTCCTGCTTATGGGGGCCAATATGATGTACATGAGCTTACCAACAAGTGTAGGGATGTGATCAAAGCACGTTATTCGATAAACGATCCTAACGGTTCCAAGAATCCTATAAATACCCCTTTGATTCACTTGCAAAACCCACTTGAAATCTGAGTTTTTCTCTAAGTGGTTGTGTTCATACACTTCCTACCTGAGATTACTTGGAGATCAAAGCTTTCGGGGACCCTTTGTAAGTGTTCTTTCGTTCTTTTCATTCGTTTTAGCGTTAAAGTCAAAATTTGTTTGACTTTCTACATTGACCAGTTTATGGTCAATGCGAAGTTCGTTTGAACTTCATAACGTGAGCGTGATCACGATGGTTATAGTCCTTAGTGACTATACCTACTGATTACCACGTTATCTAGGCTCAGTGACGAGTCGTAGTTTCGGCCAAAATGCGTGTTATTGCGTATTTTGTAACCAAACTACTTTTGGGTGTTTGTTTTGATATCAAACCTGTTTTCTAAACTTAGTTAAGCATGTTTTAACATGCTTAGCTCGTCACTTTTAGTTTAGTGCTTATATAGGGTCGTAAGGTAAGCGATCTAAACAATCGCTTATACTTTCGAACCCGACCCACTTGGTCGATCTTTAGGATCCGACCAAGCACATTAGGTGACCATAGTGTATAGGGAATAACCTTCCGAGGTTATACCTTATGGTCACGACGTTTAGATAGTTGTATTATAGGTAGTTTTAAGTAAATTACCAAAATGCCCTTTTTACGCCAAAATTCATTTTAAGCCTATGTAACATAATTTTTGATATCTAAACTGATTTAGCAACAATATTAGACATTTTAAGGCATATTTTACTTATCATAGGGCTAGTTAGGCATTTTGAACGCGTTTTACGCGAACGACGCGTTAAAGTAGCATAAGCTACCTAAACGGGTCGTAATGGGTCGTAAGCACTTAGGTTAGGTTTCATTTTAGTATGTAGGCTTTGTTAAACCATATTACACGAGTTCCCATACTCGGTTGGTTTACGAACCCTCATTCTATCCAAATCCTCCGATTTAGGTCCGGTATATTAACATAGTTACCTATATTAGGTGCCGTTTGATATCCGTGATCTCTAGCATTGTTTGGTTGTTACTCAAGGACTTCTAAGCAATCTCAAGTGAGTACATAGACCCCTCTTTTACTGTTTTCAAACTGTTTTGGGGTGAAACACATGTGCCTACTTGTTACTTTCGTGCCTTTCATGTTTTCATATCATATGCTTGTTATGTTCATTAGTACATTTATAGTACATGATTTCATTATGTTTTTGCTATGTATGTCCTTTGTTGCATACTTAGTACATCGTTTTACATTATATTTTATGATATGTATGTCCATTGTGTGCATACTTAGTACATTGTTTTACATTACATTTTATGCTATGTATGTCCATTGTGTGCATACTTAGTACATTGTTTTACATTACATTTCACGCTATGTATGTTCATTTGATTACATACTTAGTGCATTATTTTCACATGCTTACATTTTGGTATGACATTTGGGTTGTTTAAATGGGACAATGTACATTCATTAACATTAGCTACGCCGCTCGTTAGTAGGTAATGGTACCATAGGACTTGACAACTCCCATTCCTGAAATCCCGGGTTTGTTTGGATTGGAAGGAATGACCAAATTCGATAAACATAACACAGATAAACCTTTAATTTGTTTAAAGGTCTATCACCACAGTCACAAGGCTTGGATGTATGCATTTCCACAATACCGCATAGATGTTTGTATCAGTATAGCATGCATTTGTTCCACAAAACATAAATTTGACTTAACTATGTTTAATTCAATACCCTGTTTTATGCATTTTACCTATGGTTTAGTTGATATATTTCACACGCCATACATGATATTTTTGGATACACATTATATGATTTACATTAAACATAAACATTTTGACATTGATATACACATTTGGTGATTTACATTAGACATGGACATTTTGATATGGTTTACACAATAACACTTGACAATTGATTTATACATGAACAATTTACAATGGTGGTTGGTTTGGGTAAGTGATTTGAGTAACGAGGCGTGTGTAATTTGATACAATCATGGTGGATACGCCGCTGGTACTTCCTATATATAAGTGCTTGTATGATATTACATGTTGTAGCGTTACTTAAATCATTTCAATATTTGACAGATTACATTATTCGTAAACAACTTATTTTTCACAAGACATTGTTTTACAAAACAGTTTATTTTATACAATTCATTTTACTTGGTTATTTTATTAACCATGCACTTTTCTTTTATATAATCTGATTTCTTATCGAGTTTTCATACGATTTATAAAAGAAAACACTTAACAAGATTCATGACAATTTTTATTAAACCTTTCTTTTAAAACACAAGTCATGAATCCTATTTTCAGAAAACCTATGTATCTCACAGGCATTTTTATGCTGACGTACCTATTTTCACATGTGTTTTCAGGAGCTGTCGCTTAGGATGATGATCGTGACACTAGGGTGGACCTGTGCCTTAGAGACTTAAAATAAAGATAGAACTAGTTTAATTATGTTATGTAATCTTTGTTTCCTGTTTAAGACAATGTAACTCTTATGTTGATAAATAAAATACAACTTTGAATGCCATGGTTATGAAACAATTAATTCTGTTACAACACTCCTTGACGTTTTCCGCCACGTTTTGATGTTCTACGTGGTCGGGGTGTGACATTAGTGAGATCCATGCGTATTCCCACTTTGTTGCTTAGATGTCCAAAAGTACCTCTCGAACCCTGAAGATACATTTAACAAGGCTTTGCGCGGAGTGGCTCCTCCCTCGGAGGTTCTAAAATAAGATACAAATTCCACCCATGGTGTTCCATTCTCCTAGTCAGGATTCAGAACCTTGTCAACAAATACGGTCGATTCATGCGATCCCTGAAGCTGCTGGTGTGTTGATCAACTCAATGATCATGATGTACAAAGGTGCAATGGCTACATCGCGTTCGACCGGTTGTTCTAAGAGTATTCCTTTCTTGGACTACCATCTGATGATAGTTCGTTCGCTAGCCAATCCTCGAATGGGGCTTGACCCTCGCAGCTGGTCAACAAGTTGCCAATACATGGTCGGGATAAGCGGTTCCTAACTGTCACCTTATTACGTTCTCAAAAATCGGTACACATACGAAAAGGCTTATCTTTACTGGTTTTACTGGGCTCCCCAAAGCGAAAAACTAGATCTGATAAAACCCATGTCCAAAAGTTTCCTGGAGTTGATTAGGCAGTTCCTGCAACCTTCCTGGTGTAAGACAAAATACTAGTAACAAAGGCTGCTTCTAACATGATACCGGTCTGACATTCCACCTAACGATGTGAAGGTAAGCCTGATAGTTCTTCTGGTAGCACTTACGGAGAAATTACGAACAATTGGTGGATCCTTGATCCTCTTTTCCTTAGCCTTGACATCAGTTGCAAGTGCTTTCATGGCGGGGTAATCCTTCTGTGGACTCTTCTGGCCTTCACTGTTGAATTGATGCTAACCCCTGCACTACTCTGACGCGTTAGAATAGATAATAATCCTCCACTAGGAGTGGGATATGTAGAATCTTCTCTTAACAAGGTACAATTATCAAGAACAACAGAAGAAGGGTTGATGTCGAACACTTATCCCACAAGGTCGAGTTTGCATCCCAACGATCATATGAGGCTTCAATTGTCTTGCCATCAGCAGATTCCACAACAGGTTCGGTCTCCAGAAGCATCAGGGTTAAGTAGGACAATGGCGAAGTGATTAGTCACCAAGAACGCGTAGGCCACCATGTTGTTATAATCCCGGCATCGCCCATGCCAATCCCTAAGGTTCTTCCATAAGCATTGTTTCCTGTGTCGATGTACTCATTGCGAGGATTTCCAGTACGGCCGTCGTTCCCTTGGTTGTTGTCGCTTGAAACGGAGCTCTACGATCTTTCATCGACAGGGTCCATCTTTTCATATTCCGTGCCACGTCCTAAAGCTCTACCTCTTGTGCTGGCAGTTTCGCGTTCCATACCATGGGCGATTGTCATCGTTTATGTCCCAATGAATTAGTGAAAGTTGACTCCCATGAGTTGCTGGCTGGGGTTAAGGATTCGATTGGAGTCAAATCGCTGGTGCTCGTTGCCGGTAATCAGGGTCGGCAAAGTACTACGCTCATCCTCCTGTTCATTGATATTGCAAGTTGTTTGAGTAATACACGGTCTGTTACGAGGGTATTGCAGAAGTGATCACACTTCGGGGTCTAACATGTTAATACATGAGTTCCAGCAAACGAAGAGGGGTAAGAAAGGTATCGATCAATCATCCGACGCTGTGACATCCAACTCAGGGACGTTCGTATAAGCACCTAACCTTCTACACGGTTTGCTAAGTGTTCAGATGGGTGTTCAGGTAATACTCGATAGCATCGAGATTCGAAAGGATCCATAGAGGAATGAAAAGTTCACGTTCGAGTAGGGGACAATCACTGCTATGACCCCTATAGGTTTGTTATGTTTCACATCGGTCAAATAACAGAACAGAACCACTTTTCCACTTGCTAAGGCTCACTGGGACTCGCATGCACCCCACATTATTATTATTATGTGTGCACCCACAATAATATTGCGATTTGCGTGCTCATCTCAGTTCTTCCTAACTCATGTCAAATGGTTCCTCAGACTCAGATGTCAAACGGAGGTCGTCAAAGTAATAAGATCAAAAAAATCCAAAGACTATGGCATACTATCAACGCATGGTAAGGTAAGCAAGCAATCCATGCCATCATGCTATAGTGACGAGTGTGTGTTCGTATGTTTCATCATAAACAAATGTGTACTAGTCACGTAATGTATGCAACAAGTAAGAAAGACGAACCTTGCAATCTGGAGCTGAGTGTCATGGTCGTGTTCACGTTTTCAGAACTGTTTGGTTATAGTCTGGTTTAAAAAAAAACGTTTTTCCCCTTTTTAAAACCAAGTTCACTATAACCAATGGCTCTGATACCAATCTGTCACACCCCAAAATCCACAAGCGGAGTATCACCGCATGGAGGCGTGACTGACCAGGATCTAAGCCACCAATCATGTTGAACTCATAACAATTATTCCAAATAAAACTTTCATTTATTATTGATAGAAGCATTACAGAACACTATTTAACGTTCAGCGGAAGCATGATACATTAATTAAGAAATTCATAAACCAAGTGTATGAAGCCACTAAGTTCGTCTCGCGTTTCCATGTATCTCGACCCATGACCACTCTAGCGTCCCAGACAGCAAGTTCCAACAATATACACCTAAAGGCCTGCAAGGCATGTAACAACGAATCAACAACAAAGTTGAGCGAGTTCACAGTTGGGTGTTTGTTTTATGTTGTTTCAAAAACATAGTTTTTCTTTAGCTGGCTTACTTGCCGTGGGGGTTACCCCATAGTTGAAAATATGATTAACCAATTCCTTCTTTCCCAAACCATAACCAGTGGGGGCTTCCCCATGTGAACCACTAGACCTGTTACCATATCGACTACTGACGAAAGTAAGTTGGTGCCCTAGTCAATGTCTATCATCATTGACGTGCCATAGTCCATTAGTCCACGCCCGTCCTCTGCGGCACGGTGTGAGGCTTATCAAACCTAATAGCGCTATATAACTAATGACCCGCTCGCCATTGGCCTCGGCGATTAAGTCGATACAAAATGAGGGACTTAATGATAGAGAGTTTTGGTCTAGTATCTGTGTTGTCACCCTTCAGTGAAGAGGGTGTGTACGTAATCCCCAAACCAGGAGATTACGCCGGTTCTGATTATATTCTTATCACGTGTTTTCACCCTTCAATAAAGAGGGTGTGTACGTGTCCCAAGTCAGGAGATCACGCGGTTTTAGTTTAAATCCTTTACCCATTCCCAACCCTTGGGAATCCCATGCCTTGTGGAAAGTGTGAACTCACCTTAGTTTTGCTCGGTATAATTAATTACACGTTTCGCACAATGATCAATCAAACCCTATTATGGTTACCAAAGGCAGTCAGTTTCCTGAATTTACATTTCACGTATCTAGTCACACGTATTGCTCAAGCAAAACATATAACATACATCATAACAAGTATTCTAGTCATAGCACATTTATGATACAAGCTCACATAATTCACCTTTCACATTCGAACCACAAATGGTTTTATAACACAATGAAACTATTTGAATTAAGGTACGGCCCAACCAGTTTCCAGCCCAACTAAAAATGCGATCAACCATGCGGCCCATCAATCCATGTTAATAGTCCTTAACCTTTATCATGCAAGTATGTTCCATAAATAATTCAAAGCCCAATTCATATGTGCAGCAAATTGTGTGTGTGACAGATCAGCCCAAAATAATACTTGTTAATCAAATTAAAACTAATAACAGTCCCTTTAATTTTCGGCCCATACTAACACTTTCCCATAATAATAATAGTCTTGTGGTGCATGTAGGCTAATGAGGGTGGCCCAAAACCAATAAATAATTGAAGTGTGTGCTCAGTAACTATGTGCGGCCCAGCAACCTTACTATCCATTTACGTGATGCACTAGTTGGACATGTTAAGCAACCTCTTAATCTCCTACAACTTGATAACAAAAATCCAGCACATAAACTGTGACACCTGGGTCACTGGGACCATCAACCAAATACCAAACCAATGAAATATTGTATTTCATACTTGGGATTTGTACAAATATGTGTATCATTTGCACATATCAATTCTTGTTCGATTTCAAGCTTTAAATCGCTTTCTGGAAGGTTATACTCGCACTGATGCATAAATATAACCCGTTTAATGCAACGAACGCTCCGAAATAGTGAAATAGGCTTAACATACCTTAAATAACCTTTACATAACTTAGAAATAAGTTTTGAAGGCTTTGGTATGGCAAAATCGAGTTAAATCGCTTACAGGGACTAAAGTTGACAAACTGCGAAAGTATGCCAATTTGAACTGTAACAGACATTCTGAAACATGACCATAAGTTAAACATACCATAAATATCCTTTACATAGCTTAGAAATAGGCTTTGAGAGGTTCGGTGTGCTAAAATAAACTTTTGGGTCATTCAGGGACTAAAAGCGTCAAAAAGTGCATAACTTACGTTCTGAATACATCCGGACATCCAAAAATTTATGTAAGCACTAAAATATTTTATTTTAGTGTTTGGAATAGGAAAAATCCATTCGTCACGCAAATTGGATCGTTTTTCGTGCTTATGCGCATTTCGTCGTAATTAAGCGAACATCGCGTTCGTGCGACCAAACGAACCAACATCCGGCATATTTTTGAGCATGTTTCATGTCCAAAATGTTTAGGTATCATTTTAGGGCCTTAAAGTTGGCTTAACGAGCCATAAACATGTGGGAAATGGCCTTAATACACAACGGGGACTAAAATGGGATCTTTGGAAATTGTTGCTGATCAGAAGGGCCATAGCGTGACCCCTAGCCCCCTTGGCGTCACGCGAAGCCCTTTCTGACCAGATTCATCGTATTAACAGCCTGTTATTAGCTGTTTAGCACTCCTAAACCACCTTGCACTTGCTATTCCCTGATTCTATGGGCTCTAATGGTTTTGTAAAACCATGTTCATGATGTGAACGCCCAAGATTGAATCACGGTTAACGAGGAACGATCTTAACGGCTCTACCGTATCTATAAATACCCCCTTCATTCACTTGCAAAAACCCACACTTGAAATCTGAGATTTTCTCTAAGTTGGAGTGTTAACCACTTCATACCTGAGAAATACTTGGAGATCAAGAGCTTTCGGGGACCCTTTGTAAGTGTTCTTTCGTTCTTTTATTGCATTTTGAGTCTGAAAGTCAAACTTTGTTTGACTTTCTGCATTGACCAGTTTATGGTTAATGCGAAGTTTGTATGAACTTCGCAACGTGAGCGTAATCACGATGGTTATAGTCCCTTGTGACTATGCCTACTGATTACCACGTTGTCTTGGGTCGTAAGGGTAAGCAATTTAATAAATCGCTTATACCTTCGAACCCGACCCGTTTGGTCGATCATTAGGATCCGACCAAGCACATTAGGTGACCATAGTTTATAGGGAATAACCTTCAGAGGTTATACCTTATGGTCACAACGTTTAGTTAGTTGTATGATAGGTAGTTTATATGCCTTAGGTAAATTACCAAAATACCCCTTTGATGCGAAGATTCATTTTAAACATATGTAACCTAACTTTTGACATCTAAACTGATTTGGCAACAATATTAGACATGTTAAGGCATATTCTACTTGTCATAGGACTAGTTAGGCGGTCCGAACGCGTTTCACGCGGACGACGCGTTAAAGTAGCATAAGCTACCTAAACGAGTCGTGATGGGTCGTAAGCACTTAGGATAGGTTCCTTTTAGTATGTTGACCTTGTTAAACCATATCATATGAGTTCCCACACTCATTTGGTTTACGAGACCTCATCCTATCCAATCTTCCAAATTAGGTCCGGTTTATTTATGTAGTTACCTATATTAGGTACCGTTTGATTTCCGGGACTCCTCTAGCTTGCTTGGTAGTTGTGCAAGACTCCTAAGCACTCTCAGGTGAGTACATAGTCCCCTCTTTTACTGTTTTCAACTGTTTTGGGGTGAAGCATGTGTACCTATATGTTATTTTCATGATTTCAAAGTATAATTGATTATACATGTTATTACTTATCATTTGACAAACTAAATGACTATCTATGGTTTAAACACTGATTTCTCAAAGAACATAAAATAAAATGTTGAAATGTACTTATTTTATGTTCACCAGACCGATTGGTAGTATGATATAGCGCTATAGGATTAGACACCCCATTCCTGTTGTCATGGAATGTCTGAAACCAATTTGTTTCTCCATCCAAATAGGGATTGCCTTTGTGGTATCCTTATAGTCTCAAAGGTGTAGTTTGATGCACTAGGTCTGAATGAATTCTTAAGTCACACTTTTATTGTATATTTTGATATACTCCCAAAGGTATAGTCTGATATACTCTCCTGTGTGGTATTGTACAAAACCAACGTTTATTTTGTTAAGCATCCAAAGCATATTTTGATATGTTATTTACAAACCAAAACATAGTTTAATATGTTATTTATCGCATCCAAAGCATATTTTGATATGTTGTTTACAAAACCAAAACATAGTTTAATATTTTATTTATAAATCCAAAGTATACTTGTAATATACTGCTGAAGCCTATCATTTTAAACAACTAAAGTATATTTAATGTACTATCTATCTAACGATTGGGTTTTGGTTAGTGTTTAGATAACGGGACGGGTGTAATGTGATGAAAACATGGTAGATACGCCGCTGGTACTTCTTATATATAAGTGTTCTCATTGCATTACATACCGTGGCGTTATTTAGTACACTTGAGTTAACGATCTTGTAACTGAAAGATATTTTAATATATCTTACTTATTCAGCTTTCTTAAAACCAATGTATATTTTCATATATACTATAAACCTTTTATCAAAACATTGTTTTTCAAACAATATAACATATACAAACTCATTTTACATGGTTATTCACTTAACCATACATTATCTTTTTATACATATATATTGTTTGGTTTATTTATCACTTTTCAAATGATTTACAAAATAAAACAAATTTACAAGGATCATGACTACTTTTCTTAAAAACATTCTTTGTCTTTAAACTTATAAGTCATGAATCCTATTTTTCACAAACCTATGTATCTCACAGGCATTTTTATGCTGACGTACCTATTTTTACACATGTTTCAGGTGCTGTCTTGTGATGATTGTTGATACACGCTACACTTAGGATGGACTCGTGCCTTAGCAACTTTAAAACTTGGAAGATCATAGTTGTACTTATTTGATTGTATTAGCACAATGAATTTATTTATTCAATAAAACCAAATTTATTTATTCCATGGTTAAGAAACAATGATTCTGTTACAACACTCCCCGACGTTTTCGCCACGTCTTGTTGTTTTACGTGGTCGGGGTGTGACAGAAAAGTTGGTATCAGAGCCAATGGTTATAGGGAATTAGGTTATTAGTGATGCTTTGACCTAGACTATAAGCTTCCTAGGACCCTAACACAAGTTACCTTGTGTTTAGCTTTTAAAACAATACCGTCACTTATCCTTAGGTGACAACCACAATAAGAGCACAATTTTTTAATCCGCTTTGAAAACTAATCATCTGTTCTAGGATGATTGATTACTAGGTTTTGAACCTTCAAAGTTTTCAAAATCTCGTCAAAGTTTGGTCTAAATAATGTGAACATGTGCAAACTGGAAGGGTGGGTGCCTGTACCCTGGGTCTTCTGTCTAAGGCTAGAGTGTTCGTACAAATCTGCAGTATCGGACCAGTCACTCTTACCTGGGAACTCTTGGGGTGAGTGTCCACTTATAGGCAAGCATGTCTTCGCGATACATTATATTGACCCATTTACTTTGATTAGTCACCGTCTCATTTGTTTGCCTTAGGTAACAAACAAATGATCGCAATTTTATGCATTGTTATTCTGTTTTTATTTCCCTTGTTTCCTCCCATGTCTCCCATTTTCTTCATGGTGCCTCTTCATCACAACAACAATGTCCGAACTAGGTGCTGCAATTGTCCATCAATTAGGCGTCGTACTACCTGTCACACCCCGACCGCGTAAAACAACAAAGCGCGGCGGAAACATCGGGGCGTGTTGCAACAGAATTATCATTTCATAACCATGGATACAAAAGTGTTTCGTTTTATTGATAATATTAAACATTAACATTGTCTTAACACATAACAAACAAGTTTTATATAGACTATCATAGTTTTATGTCACTAAGGCTTCGTCCAGATCCTACGTGACTCATGCATCCTAGAAATCATCATCAAGCATCAATTCCTGAAACATATGTGAAAACAAAGTCAGCAAAGAAATGCTGGCGAGTACATAGGTTTTATAGGAGTCTCGAAATCATGGCTCGTTTAGATGTTGCAATACTTTATTAAAAACCTTGTTTTGAAAGGAGTATAATATTGCAACTTAATTAACCAACTCAAATCAAGCGGTTTATAGTTTATAAAACCTCGTAGCCATGATTCTTAACCCAAAAACCTTTGTTTTAGTAAAGCACATTGTAAAACATCTCGTAAAGCTTGTTAATAAAACTCGTTTGTTACTTCGAAAACATCGTTGTGTGACATCGTTTTGCTATCGTTTACCCAGGTGTACTAAATAACGCCACGGTATGTAATATGTTGAAAACATTTATATATAAGAAGTACCAGCGGCGTATCTCCCATGCTTTCACCATATCACACCCGTCCCGTTATCCAAACACTTAACCAAAGACCAATCGTTTACCCAAATCGTTTAACATCGTTTACTAATCGTTTATAAATCGTTTACTTGTTCAAATCGTCCCAATTCGTTTACTTGTTTAAATCGTCCTTGTTTTAATTGTGAGAACTCATATATGGTCGTCTCGCTAATAACATTCAAACCTTCATGACTCGTTCATCGTTCCACTCGCTCTCGCATTAACAAACCACCAAAGGGTAAGTTAACAATTATCAGATTCAGTCGTTACCCACAACCCCCACACATAACCACGGGTGTTGTAAAATAACGGGATTTGTCAGATCCTATGGTACCATAACCTAATACTGGTCGGCTTGATCATTGCTAATGAATGTCATTTGTTATGTAACCCAACCAACAAGTTCGTTCATATTATTGAAATCGTTATTAGTTTTGCATAAACCATTGAAAATCGTTTGTGAAACCATCGTTATAACATCGAAAATCGTTTGTGAAACCATCGTTATAGCCTTGAAAACATTTAGCACATATGAATCACCCCAAAACAATTGAAAACAGTAAAATAGGGGAACTATGTACTCACAGTAGTGCAAGGTATCATCAATCAATAGAACTTCAACAAACTCGAGCAAACCAGTGAAATCAAACAACACCTAGTAATCGAACCGCTAGTCAAACAACAGATTTCCTAAATCGGAAGATCGGACAGAATGAGGTCTTGTAAACCAAATGAGTGTTGGAACTCAAGTGATATGGTTTAACAAAGCCTACATCCTAAATCAGAATTTAACCTAAGTGCTTTCGACCCATCGTGAACCATTAAGGTAGCTTACGCCACTTTAACGCGTCGTGCGCGCAAAGCGCGTTCGGAACGCCTAACTAGTCCTACGATAAGTAAAATATGCCTTAACATGTCTAATATTGTTGTCAAATCAGTTTAGATGTCAAATGTTATGTTACATATGTTTAATTACCAATTATACATGAAAAGGGTATTCTGGTAATTTACCTAAGGCATATAAACTACCTATCATACAACTACTTAAACGTCGTGACCATAAGGTATAACCCTGGAAGGTTATTCCCTATATACTATGGTCACCTAATATATTTGGTCGGATCCTAATGAACGACCAAATGGGTCGGGTTCGAAGGTATAAGCGATTTATCAGATCGCTTAACCTACGACCCTAGACAACGTGTTAATCAGTAGGCATAGTCCCAAGGGACTATAACCATCGTGATTACAATCACGTTGCGAAGTTCAAACGAACTTCGCATTGACCATAAGCTGGTCAACGCTGAAAGTCAAACAAAGTTTGACTTTCGGACTCGAAAAGCAATAAAAGAACGAAAGAATACTTACGAAGGGTCCCCGAATGCTAATCTAGATCCAAATAACTCAGGTATGAAACAATGGTTCCAACTTAGAGTCTTTTAGATCAGATTCTTGTGAGTTTAGAAGTGAAGTGGGTTGGGTATTTATAGTATTCGGAGAACCGTTAAGATCGTTTCTTGGAAAAGGGGGCATGATCTAAGCCGTACATTTGTTGGAAAGTTGTGGTAACTCATTTGGCACTCACCATAGGGTTTTGACAAGTGTCCTTGGCCTTTGGAGGGTGTTAAGGGCTGAACAAATGAGTTTATGCATTTTTTATATATTTTTTTTCTATTTTTTTTTATTATTTTTGCAGTTTTGCAGTTTTGCAGTTTTGGTTCCTGTGCGCGTATCGTCGTGTTTTGACACTTCTAACACCCGTCAAGCCCATTTTTAAGCTTCACAAGGATGTTAAAGTATAGGGAACATGAAACATGCTCAAAAATATCTCGGATGTCGGTTCGTTTGGTCGTACGATCGCGATGTTCGCTTAATTACGACGGTATGCGCATAAGCGCGAAAAACGATCCAAATGACGCGACGAATGGATTTTTCTTATGCCAAACACTAAAATAAAATATTTTAGTGCTTACATAAATTTTTGGATGTCCGGATGTATTCAGAACGTAAGATATGCGCGAAAGTGCAAACTTGTGCACTTTTTGACACTTTTAGTCCCTGAATGAGCATAAAGTTTATTTTAGCATACCGTACCCCTCAAAGCATATTTCTAAGCTATGTAAAGGATATTTAGGGTATGTTTAACTTATGATCAAGTTCCGGAATGTTCGTTACTGTGTAAATCCTCATAGTTTCACAGTTTGACACAATTAGTCCCTGCGATCGAATAGACTTGTTTTCAACACACCAAACCATTCAAAACTTATTTCTAAGTTATGTATAGGTTATTTAAGGTATGTTAAGCCTATTTCACTATTCCGGAGTATTTGTTGCATTAAACTGGTTATATTTACGCATCTGTGCGCGTATAACCTTCCAGAAAGCGATTTAAAGCTTGAAATCGGAATAGAATCGAATTGTAAAATCACCAAACATAATTGCACACATAATAACATCAAAACACATATAATTACATCAAAGCACATTGTTTTATTAAATATCAACATTGTTTTACATCGTTCATCGGTTATAAAGTACAGTTGTCACACTACCAGAAGGCCGTTGATTTAGCTATCACCGTGACTCGTCTCAGGGATGAAGCCATACAAGGGAACCACTCCTTAGAGCAATCAATGCAACCGTCATCATCCGAATCAGATACTCTATTTCAAATATACCACAGTGGACGATGGGGATATTTGATTAACATGTGCCGCTTTGCAATCCAAAGCAAAGCTGTTACAAATCCTGATGCTGCTCAACCTCTTGCAAGGAAACCTAATGCCGGTATGTGCTTATGTGCAACAAATGTAATGCACCTTACCAACCTTACCTGCAGTGTCGACTGTGTGCATCACGTGGACGACTCGGTCACCTGCCAAATGCTTGTCAATTCAACCCAAACCAAGGTGGTCTAAACCAACCCTAAGTCAACCCTGCTCGTATGATCGACTTAACATACGTAGTACCCAACCTTCAAACTCTGCTGCATATGTCACTTGGCATATCTAGCACCTCAACCTCATGAACTTTCTACCGTGTGTATCAACTTAAGCACGCCTAGTGCAAGGTGTCGAAACACCTTTCGTTACACAAAATTCCAAATTCCAAAATAGGATCTTTCTATCCTAATAATTAGATCCTTATGGATAATTATCAATCAAATCGGAGCCCTTAATTGAATTATTCATATGCCTTAATATGTAAATTACGATTCAATAAGGATAAATCCGAATTCCTATTAAGATCTTTCTATCTCCATAGTTAGATTCTTATGTTTAAAGTGCCAAATGAAATCCACGGATTGGATTCCTGGTGTGCTTTAAATACCCATGTCCAAAGATAACAAATTAAAGATCAAGTTAACTAATTATGTGATTATGTGCTTATGTGTTTTCTTATACGTTTTGTGGTTTTATGTGATCCATCCAAATCCTCGTAGAATCTTCCATATCTCATATGAGGGATTCATAATAGGATATCCAAAGGTACTATCTTAAATCCTTAATGGACTTCTACGTTGTAGTAAAGTCCCTTGGGTTTTAAAGTACTATTCTATAATTGGACCCCTTGAGGGGTCTAGTTAAACAGATTGATTTGAAAATCTGGTTAGGAATATCATGTGATGATATAATTGAAAAGATCCCTTAAGTGGTTTATTTAAGGAGATCGTACGACGGTCTAGTTAAGAAGATCATGTGTTGATCTAGTTAAAAAGATCGTTCATTGATCTAGTTAAAAAGATCCTTTGGTGGTCTAGTCAAGTCGCTTCATGTTTATTCAATTGAGTTTTCCACTACGCATTATGAAATGAACTGTGCGGACTGTGCAAGGAATTACGTAATTATGGAGGCCTACATAATTATGGAATTCAGTGCACAGAAACCACAAGAAGTTTTGTCATGTGTTAAAACCTGTAGCGACAAGAATAATGATAAGGGAGAAGTCTTGGACATTGACCGATGTCATTTTATCTTACACTCCCCAATTCTGATCTCAAGCACACGCCAAGTTTCCTATGATGAGACTTCATAAGAAACATTCTTCTGTCCGAAGTTCGAAACTCCATGTTTTATTATATTACTACAAGGACTTTACTTTGATAGTCGACAATTTCGCTAAGAATCCTAAAATGGCCCAGAGTTTTACTTAAGGGTTCAATGGAGTTATTTGAAGGCGAAACCATCACAGTTGTCTTCACAAGTTTCCTCTGAATAAATTTCGGGACGAAATTTCCTAAAGTAGGGGAGACTGTGACACCTGGGTCACTGCGACCATCAAACAAATACCAAACCAATGAAATATTGTATTTCATACTTGGGATTTATACAAATATGTGTATCATTTGAACATATCAATTCTTGTTCGATTTCAAGCTTTAAATCGCTTTGTGGAAGGTTATACTCGCACTGATGCGTAAATATAACCCGTTTAATGCAACGAATGCTACGAAATAGTGAAATAGGCTTAAATTACCTTAAATAACCTTTACATAACTTAGAAATAAGTTTTGAAGGCTTTGGTATGGCAAAATCGAGTTAAATCACTTACAGGGACTAAAGTTGACAAACTGCGAAAGTATGCCAATTTGAACTGTAACAGACATTCCGGAACATGACCATAAGTTAAAAATACCATAAATATCCTTTACATTGCTTAGAAATAGGCTGAGAGGTTCGGTGTGCTAAAATAAACTTTTGGGTCATTCAGGGACTAAAAGCGTCAAAAAGTGCATAAGTTTGCACTTTCTCGCATAACTTACGTTCTGAATACATCCGGACATCAAATTTAAGTAAGCACTAAAATATTTTATTTTAGTTTTTGGCATAAGAAAAATCCATTCGTCACGCAAATTGGATCGTTTTTCGTGCTTATGCGCATTTCGTCGTAATTAAGCGAACATCGCGTTCGTGCTACCAAACGAACCAACATCCGGCATATTTTTTAGCATGTTTCATGTCCAAAATGTCTAGGCATCATTTTAGGGCCTTAACATTGGCTTAACGAGCCTTAAACATGTCGGAAATGGCCTTAATACACAACGGGGACTGAAATGGGAACTTTGGAAACTGTTGCTGATCAGAAGGGCCTTAGCGTGACACCTAGCCCCCTTGGCATCACGCGAAGCCCCTTCTGACCAGATTCATTCTATTAACAGCCTGTTATCAGCTGTTTAGCACTCCTAAACCACCTTGCACATGGTATTCCCTGATTCTATGGGCTCTAATGGTTTTGTAAAACCATGTTCATGATGTGTACGGCCAAGATTGAATCACGGTTAACGAGGAACGATCTTAACGGCTCTACCGTATCTATAAATACCCCCTTCATTCACTTGCAAAAACCCACACTTGAAATCTGAGATTTTCTCTAAGTTGGAGTGTTAACCACTTCATACCTGAGAAATACTAAGATCAAGAGCTTTCGGGGACCCTTTGTAAGTGTTCTTTCGTTCTTTTATTGCTTTTTGAGTCCGAAAGTCAAACTTTGTTTGACTTTCTGCATTGACCAGTTTATGGTCAATGCGAAGTTCGTATGAACTTCACAACGTCAGCGTAATCACGATGGTTATAGTCCCTTGTGACTATGCCTACTAATTACCACGTTGTCTTGGGTCGTAAGGGTAAGCGATTTAATAAATCGCTTATACCTTCGAACCCGACCCGTTTGGTCGATCATTAGGATCCGACCAAGCACATTAGGTGACCATAGTTTATAGGGAATAACCTTCAGAGGTTATACCTTATGGTCACGACGTTTAGTTAGTTGTATGATAGGTAGTTTATATGCCTTAGGTAAATTACCAAAATACCCCTTTGATGCGAAGATTCATTTTAAACATATGTAACCTAACTTTTGACATCTAAACTGATTTGGCAACAATATTAGACATGTTAAGGCATATTCTACTTGTCATAGGACTAGTTAGGCGGTCCGAACGCGTTTCACGCGGACGACGCGTTAAAGTAGCATAAGCTACCTAAACGAGTCGTGATGGGTCGTAAGCACTTAGGATAGGTTCCTTTTAGTATGTAGGCCTTGTTAAACCATATCATATGAGTTCCCACACTCATTTGGTTTACGAGACCTCATCCTATCCAATCTTCCGAATTAGGTCCGGTTTATTTATGTAGTTACCTATATTAGGTACCGTTTGATTTCCGGGACTCCTCTAGCTTGCTTGGTAGTTGTGCAAGACTCCTAAGCACTCTCAGGTGAGTACATAGTCCCCTCTTTTACTGTTTTCAACTGTTTTGGGGTGAAGCATGTGTACCTATATGTTATTTTCATGATTTCAAAGTATAATTGATTATACATGTTATTACTTATCATTTGACAAACTAAATGACTATCTATAGTTTAAACACTGATTTCTCAAAGAACATAAAATAAAATGTTGAAATGTACTTATTTTATGTTCACCAGACCGATTGGTAGTATGATATAGCGCTATAGGATTAGACACCCCATTCCTGTTGTCATGGAATGTCTGAAACCAATTTGTTTCTCCATCCAAATAGGGATTGCCTTTGTGGTATCCTTATAGTCTCAAAGGTGTAGTTTGATGCACTAGGTCTGAATGAATTCTTAAGTCACACTTTTATTGTATATTTTGATATACTCCCAAAGGTATAGTCTGATATACTCTCATGTGTGGTATTGTACAAAACCAACGTTTATTTTGTTAAGCATCCAAAGCATATTTTGATATGTTATTTACAAACCAAAACATAGTTTAATATGTTATTTATCGCATCCAAAGCATATTTTGATATGTTGTTTACAAAACCAAAACATAGTTTAATATGTTATTTATAAATCCAAAGTATACTTGTAATATACTGTTGAAGCCTATCATTTTAAACAACTAAAGTATATTTAATGTACTATCTATCTAACGATTGGGTTTTGGTTAGTGTTTAGATAACGGGACGGGTGTAATGTGATGAAAACATGGTAGATACGCCGCTGGTACTTCTTATATATAAGTGTTCTCATTGCATTACATACCGTGGCGTTATTTAGTACACTTGAGTTAACGATCTTGTAACTGAAAGATATTTTAATATATCTTACTTATTCAGCTTTCTTAAAACCAAAGTATATTTTCATATATACTATAAACCTTTTATCAAAACATTGTTTTTCAAACAATATAACATATACAAACTCATTTTACATGGTTATTCACTTAACCATACATTATATTTTTATACATATATATTGTTTGGTTTATTTATCACTTTTCAAATGATTTACAAAATAAAACAAATTAACAAGGATCATGACTACTTTTCTTAAAACATTCTTTGTCTTTAAACTTATAAGTCATGAATCCTATTTTTCACAAACCTATATATCTCACAGGCATTTTTATGCTGACGTACCTATTTTTACACATGTTTCAGGTGCTGTCTTGTGATGATTGTTGATACACGCTACACTTAGGATGGACTCGTGCCTTAGCAACTTTAAAACTTGGAAGATCATAGTTGTACTTATTTGATTGTATTAGAACAATGAATTTATTTATTCAATAAAACCAAATTTATTTATTCCATGGTTAAGAAACAATGATTCTGTTACAACACTCTCCGACGTTTCCGCCACGTCTTGTTGTTTTACGTGGTCGGGGTGTGACATAAACAAATCGTCACATAGCATCTTTAATCACACGTTCATAACATCTCAAGATCATACAATAACATTGACCATCACTCCCTGTTTACGAATATACTATACCTATCAAGATCACAAGAACCTACAATCAATTTGCACACATCAAACATTAGACAGCGACCAATTATCTAAATCCAAAATAGTTTGTATATAGCCCGCTAAACTTCTATCCGTCTAAACATGATTCCGAACACGCAAACCTTCGACAATTTATGCGATTCGGAAGTCATAAAGGTACAAATAATAACCGAATACTCACATCGCATATGAATCGCAATTTCCGTAACTAGTATTACGTAGCCTATTCATTCATACAATCACACCTATGGATTAAAACGGTTTTCATGCACATAATCGTTCACACGTAACCTATTCCAACACATAACAACGCACATAACATTACAACAGTTGCATATCTAATCTATTTTCTTGCATGCCATAAGTCGAAGTCGAAGCGAAACCGAGATAACGAAACCTTAAGATGAGGCTACGAAGTGGGGAGGCACTTACCGGTGGTGATCTTGGGTGATATAGTTTCGGTGCGTACAGACGTCGAAGAAGGAAAGAAGAAGAAACGGCAGTGAACGGTGCTTCCTCTAGGGTTTCCGTCGTAAGGGACGATGGGTGGGGGTTTCCTATTGCCGTACGTGATATTAAAGGAAGGTAGGGTTGGATTTTTGGGTATTAGATAATAATACTCAAGTTACGTGCATATAGGTAACATGAAATAGGCGGTTCCCCTTTGTTTTTTATTAGGCCGCTAATGGGCTCAAGTCGCTACGATTTGGGCTATCACAAAACTTAAGTGTTGATTGGGCCGACTTTTTACACAGGGAAAGGCAACAACATAAATATATTAGATGTTGAGTATACACACATGGGGGGGGGGGTTAGGGAGTTTGGTTTGGGTTAGTTTACTTGTATTCTATCATTATTATAATAAACATAAGAGTAATTAATAGAGATTTATTTTTAACCAACTAACATAGATGTACAATATTCACGTTAAGGGTTCGGGCCTCAAAAGTTGATGCTATGCGGTTTATGTCATGGTTTAAACGGTTCGGGTAGGTTCGTCGCCAAACGAACTTGGTTTTGACTACAAGTTTGCGCACAATAACTAAATGAGTATAAATTTAATTTGTCGAAAATATATAAGTATATCTATTTATTCGTGAGAGCGAAACGAACGATTTATACCTCGAAATTACGGGTTGTCACATACATGAGTTCCTATACTCATTTGGTTTACGAAACCTTGTTCTATCCGATCTTCCGATTTAGGTCCGATTTATTTACATAGTTACCTATATTAGGTGTCGTTTGATTTCCGTGATCACTCTAGCTTTTCTTGGTTGTTATTCAAGACTTCTAAGCATCCTCAAGTGAGTACATAGTCCCCTATTTTACTGTTTTCAAATGTTTTGGGGTGAAATATGTGTACCTATCTGTTATTTTCATGATTTCAAAAGTATAATTGATTATACATGTTAGTACTTATTATGTTTTGACAAACTGAATGATTATTTATGGTTTAAACACTATTTTTTCAAAGATTATAAAATTAATTGTTGGATTGTACTTATTTTATATGTTCACCAGATCGATTGGTAGTATGATATAGCGCTATAGGATTTGACACCCCATTCGTGTTGTTATGGAATGTCAGAAACCGATATTTTTATCCAAATAGGGATTGCCGTCGTGGTATTTCTATAGTCTCCTAGGTGTATTTTGATACACTAAGGTTTGGTTGAATTCTAAAATCACATTTTTATTGTATATTTTGTTATACTCCCAAAAGTATAGTTTGATATGCTCTCATGTGTGATATTGTACAAAACAACATATATTTTGTTAATTACTAAAACATAGTTAATATGTTATTTACCAAAACCAAAAGCATAGTTTGATATGTTAATTATAAAACCAAAGCATAGTTTAATATGTTATTTATAAAACCAAAAGTATAGTTTTGATATACTACTGAAAACTATTATTTTGACGACTAAAGTATATTTAATATACTATCTGTTTAACTATTTTGGAACTGGAATATATTTTAATATATTACTTATTTGACTTTCTTAAAACCAAAGCATATTTTTATGTATACTACAAACCTTTTTATCAAAACATATTTATCACTTGATATATGATTTATAAAGAAAACATTTTTAAGTTCATGACTACTTTTTGTTAAACATTCTTTTGAAACTTACAAGTCATGAATCCTGCATTAATAAAACCTATGTATCTCACAGGCATTTTTATGCTGACGTACCTATTTTTACATATGTTTCAGGTGCTGCTATGTGATGATTATTGATACATGCTATACATAGGATGGACTCGTGCCTTAGCGACTTTAAAATTTGAAAGACAATATTTGTATTTATCTGATTTGTAATAAAACAATGTGTTCAATAATGCAATAAAACGAAATTATTTAAATCCATGGTTGTGAAACAATGATTCTGTTACAACACTCCCCGACTTTCCGCCACGTTTTGTTGTTTTACGTGGTCTGGGTGTGACATATACTATGCTAAAAATGTTTTCAAACCATATGGAATATTTTGAAATTATGAAGGTTATGTTGAAAACTTATATTATATATATATATATATATATATATATATATATTGTTATTAAAAACCAGAATGTAATGATATGGGTATGAGATCAAAAAATTACCCTTAGTTATCTAACCAAGGATTTTAAGGCACAGATGTGCAAAAGCACGATTACTCATAAGGTCACTTTATTTCCTGTACTTTGTTTCTTAGAATGAAATGAGTACTTTAGAATTTTCGAGGAAATTATGAGTGATTACTTGAAAGGGAGAATCACAAGAGTAGTTTGTAAAGAACATAGTTCCTTGATGTAGGTATTATAGGGAAATGCCATACACATGTAACTACACTTGTACATCAGAATTGAGAACAACGATTTATTTATAAACTATACACATTGTTCCAGAGTTCCACAAAAGAAACAAAAGCAACAGATACAAACTATTCAAAGTAGCAACATCTTCTAATCAGCCAACTGCTCATCCGTGGGTCAGATTTGTAACAGCTTTGTTTTGGGTAGCAAAGAGGCTCACGCCAACCAAATGTCCCCATCGTCCACAGTGGGTACACTTGAAGCAAGGTATGTGATTCGGATGATGACGGTTGCATCGATTGCACCATGGAGCAGCTCGGCAAACCCTAGCTGTATGACCTATATTTCCACAGATTAGGAATCTGCGGCACTTCACACTGGCATGATGATGAAGGTTACATTGGTTGCACGAGGGTGCAGTTCCGTTGTATGGCTTCTTGGCTGGTGGTGTTGCCACCTGACTAGGTCCAGCTTGTTTTGGTGCAACTGTTTCGGGATTCTTTGAAGCTTTACGTTTCTTTGATTTTGATGAAGGCTTGGCTTCTGTTTCCTTCGGTGTCTCTTGAGTGGCTTCATTTGTGAGATGAGACATGGCAGCAACTAATTCAACAGTCTTCAGGACTACTTCGCCTATTCACTGGGCAAATTTGGCAGCCTGTTCGGACGTCTGAGCGTCGCTGTGATGAAGAGACATTCTAGAGAAAATGGAAGACATAGGAAGAAACAAGCGAAATGTTATCGGATAATCAAAACAAAATGACAACGCATAAAAATTGCGATCATTTGTTTGTTACCTAAGGCAAACAAATGAGATGGTGACTAATCAAAGTAATTAGGTCATATTAATGTATCGCGAAGACATGCTTTAGCCTATAAGTGGACACTCACCCCAAGAGTTCCCAGGTAAGAGTGACTGGTCCGATTACGTGGATTTGAGCCTTAGACAGAAAACTCAGAGTACAGGCATCCACCCTTCCAGATTGCACGTGTTCACATTATAAGACCCAACTTTGACGAGATTGTGAAAACTTAGAGGGTTCAAAACCTAGTAATCAATCATCCTAGAACAAATGATTGGTTTTCGAAGCGGATTCAAAATTTATGTTCTTGTTGTGGTTGTCACCTAAGGATAAGTGACGGTATTGTTTTAAGATCTAAACACCAGAATCTTGTGTTAGGGTCCTAGGAAGGTTATATACTAGGTCAAAGCATTACTAATAACCTAATTCCCTATAACCATGAGCTCTGATACCAACTCTTCTGTCACAGCCCGACCGCGTAAAACAACAAATCGCGGCGGAAACATCGGGGAGTGTTGTAACAGAATCATTGTTTCATAACACATGTAAATTGAAATTTATGTTTTTTTGATTAAAAGAAGTTACAATGTCTTAAAAACAAAGAAACATAACATAATTAACTAGTCTTACATCTTTTAATGTCACTAAGGCCCAAGTCCACCTAAGTGTATCTTGATCAATCCTATGCATCATTTCCTGAAAACACATGTGAAAATAGGTACATCAGCATAAAAATGCCTGTGAGATACATAGGTTTTATTAAAATAGGATTCATGACTTGTAAGTTTAAAGAAAATGTTTATCAAAAGTTAGTCATGAACCTTGTAAAATGTTTTCTTTTATAAATCATACAATCAGTAATAAGAAATCAGATGATTTAAAAGAAAGATGCACAGATAAATAAATGACCAAGCAAAATGAGTTTATATAAAATATGTTGTTCGTAAAACAATGTTCCATGAAGATATGATATAAGTTTAAAATGTATTATGTCTAACTTGAAATGGTTTAAATAACGCTACGATATGTAATACCATAAAAGCACTTATATATAGGAAGTACCAGCAGCGTATCCAGCTAGCTTTTATCATATTACACACGCCTCGTTACTTAAATCACTTACCCAAACAAACCACCAAAAATGTCATGTTTAAACCAATTGTCAAATGTTCATGTGTAAACCATGTCTATTGTCAAATGTAAATCATGTAATGTGTAAACAAATGTCTTGTATGGTAAGTAAAAGAAGTGACTACTTAAACCATGTGTAAAAATGCACAAAACAAAGTTTTTGAATAAATCAAAAGTTATGTTTTGTAAAATCCATGCATGCCTTACTGATACAAACATATATGCGGTAATGTTAAATGCATACATCCAAGCCTTGCGACTGTGGCGACAAACCCTTAAACGAAGTTAAAGGAGTGTCTAAACAATGTATATTGGATTCAGTCATTCCTTCCATCCAAATAAACCTAGTATTTCAGGAACAGGAGTTGTCAATTCCTATGGTACCATTACTTACTACCAAGCGGCGTGATCAATGTTAATGAATGTATTTTTGTCCCATTTAAACAAACCAAATGTCATACCAAAATGTAAGCATGTTTTATGAAATAATGTACTAAGTATGCAACAAATGAACATACAAAGCAGAAATGTAAAACAATGTGTCCATATGCTGAGTAAACATATGCAACAGAAATGCAATGTAAAACAATGTGTCCATATGCTGAGTAAACATATGCAACGGAAATGCAATGTAAAACAATGTACTAAGTATGCACTAAATGGACATACATAGCAAAAACACAGATAAAATCATGTACTATACGTGTACTAATGAACATAGCAAGTACGAGTTATGAAATCATGAAAAGCACAAAGGTAACAAACATGTGTTTCACCCCCAAAATGTTTAAAAAACAGTAAAAGAGGGGACTATGTACTCACTTGAGGGTGCTTAGAAGTCTTGAATAACAACCAAGCAAAGCTAGAGGGATCACGGAAATCAAACGGCACCTAATATAGGTAACTACGTTAATAAACGGACCTAAATCGGAGGATCGGATAAAATGAGGTTTCGTAAACCAAATGAGTATAGGAACTCATGTAATATGGTTTAACAAAGCCTACATTCTAAAACGAAACCTATCCTAAGTGTTTACGACCCATTACGACCCGTTTAGGTAGCTTACGCTACTTTAACGCGCCGTTCGTGTAAAACGCGTTCGGACCGCCTAACTATCCCTATGACAAGTATTATATGCCTTAACATGTCTAATAATGTTTCCTAATAAGTTTAGATGTCAAAATTTAGGTTACATATGCTTAAAATGAATTTATGCGTAAAAAGGGCATTTTGGTCATTTTCCTAAGGCATATAAACTACCTATCATACAACTAACTAAACGTAGTGACCATAAGGTATAACCTCGGAAGGTTATTCCCTATACAACTATGGTCACAAAATATGCTTGGTCGAATCCTAATGATTGACCAAATGGGTCGGGTTCGAAAGTCTAAGCGGTTGTTTTACGACCCTATATAAGCACTAAACCTAAAGTGACGACTTAAACATGTTAAAACATGTTTAACAAAGTTAGAAAACAAGTTTGGTATCAAAACAAAGGTTCTTGATACCCAAGAGTAGTTTGGTTGCAAAATACGCAAGAATACGCATTTTGACCGCAACTACGACCCGTCACTACGCCTAAATAACGTGGTAATCAGTAGGTATAGTCACAAAGGACTATGACCATCGTGATTACGCTCACGTTGCGAAGTTCAAACGAACTTCGTGTTGACCATTGACTGGTCAAAGCAAAAAGTCAAACAATGTTTGACTTTCGTGCTAAAAACGCATAAACGCACGAAAGAATACTTACAAGAGGTCCAAGCAATGGGGATTTGATCCAAGATTTCTCAGGTATGAATGTTTAGAGCTCCAACTTAGAGAAATCAGATCAAATGTGTGCTTGCAAATGAAATCTTGGTGGGTATTTATAGATTTAGGTCCACCGTTAAGATCGTTCCTCGATTCCCGAGCTTCAATCTTGTGACAACTGCCACTTTCGGGTAATTTACGTACATTTAAAGCAATGATTTACTTTATACAATATGTGTTTTGAATATTCGAACTGCATGATTACATGATATACATCTTAGAGCACTCAAGGAATATTCATTTATGATGCACATTATTCATTTTTTTGGTTACACTTGAAATAGTGTAAACAATGCATCGAAACAACTAGAGTAGTACCTAGTAAACTAGTGTGCTGACGAAAACTCCGGATCCGCAGAAAACATCTAAAATGACATCTTTAGGACTCGGATGAGAGTCCAATATTAATTATATGTTAAACCCTATATGGGAATACAAGAGTTCGGTTAATATTTTACCAATGCCCGGTAGCACTAAAAACTATCCGAAAAGCGCTAAAAGTGACCATTTCATGAATTTTCCGCAAAAATTCAGCAATTGTATTTTATTACAAGATGCAAAAATTGATGTTTAGGCACCAATTTCATATAAAAATACTTATGGAATATCAATTATACACATAACGGAAATTTTCCCTATAACTTCCATAAGCGTACCTTTCGACTATTTACTTGCGAAACGAGCGCTATACATCTAGCCGAACTATATTTTGGCACATGTAGCGAACTAGTGATTATTATTTTAGGTCTTATAAAGCTAGTTTATGGTCATTTCAAGTCAAGAAACATCTCGGAAAATTGAAAACCCTTAACACTTAAATGCTTACATCTTAATAATTCATTCTAAGTCTTAAAAATAACTAACACATTTTTACCACATAAGACCCCCCCCCCCCATGGTTATAAACGAAAATAAAGGGGTCCCACACCCTTATTTACTTGCTAAAATATCTAGATATTTTACTTATGTGCAAGTGGATCAATTTGGTGAATAATTATAACACTTAGTTTCATTATGTTACTAGCATGTTATCACCACTTTACACCATATTTTACACACACATAAGAATACTCCCATCATCTTCATCCATCTTACGAAGAACACCAAAAACCCACTTCACTTTAGTCTTTTATTAGATGATTAACATGGGTTTCCAAGTAACATAAGGTGATCTAAAGCTTTTGGAAGTAAAAGGAAGTGTTTTCATCCATACAAAAGTGTTCTACCATCAAGATTATCATCTTCTTAGTCTTAATAATCTTCTAAGATCATCCCTAGCCTAGTGCTAGAAGTAAGCTTCTATATCTATTTTTTTTTTTTTTTTACAAATGTATTAAGTTTATGATTGTTATTATTGCTAATAATAACCAAGAGATCATACATAATAACATGAGAAAAATACAAAGAAGCAAAGATAAAAATCATGATATGTTTATGTTTGGTTATATTGTGATCTAAGACTTGTTATATGCATATTTAGTGTTGTTATGATGATTATGATACAAATAAATTGTTAGAAGATGTTTTAAGATATGATCTAAAAATTATACATGTTTATGTTAAAGGGTTTTTAACATAAAGGATTAAATGGATGATCATAACTATTGATCTTGTGAAAGTATTTAAGGTTTTGTTTAAAAACAAGACTTTCACAAGATTATAAAAAGTAACATACAACTAGAGATTTTTATAAAAGTTGTTAAAACTAAAATTAAACTTGGTTTTTGAACTTGTTAGCATATGTAATGATCATGTTTAAAACCCTACATGATTTGGAAATCATCTTGGTAAATTTTATTTTATAAAAGTCTCATATGTTTAGTTAAGATGATGAGTAAATTGGTGGTGATTTGATAAAGAAAATGATATGTTTATGAAACATGGTTAAGATAAAAATACAAAGGTTATATGGCCAATTTTTATAAAAACTTTATCTTATAAAGTAACAACATTTTTGGTTAAATCTCTACAAGATTAAAAAGGTTATTAGAGAAAGGTTTATAAAATAAAAGACAAGAAAAATATATATTTTTTTTAGAAAATATATATTTGGTTACTTTAACAATTTTTGTGTGATATATTACTTGGTGTATTAGTTATATATATCATTGTAGGAACTTGAATCTCATGTCACATTTAAACTCAAAACACTTTATAACAAAAGTCCTACAAGACTTCACATATTTACGCCTTAAAACGAGTTACGGACGATTAGAATAATCGGACACCATTTATGGTCAAAATGAACGACGGACGACTACATAAGTGAATTGGCAATCCGAAGAGTTACTACGACGTTTAGGTGATTTTTCGACACGAAATATAAGTATCCTATCGATAACAAATTTCGGATGTTTATAAACTTATAAAAACTAGTATGTTTTTATTTACCAAATAGTATACTTAGTAAATTTTTATAAAAAGATTTTTATAAAAATGAAAGGCTTACTTATAACAAGTGGGCTTATCTTACCTAATGGACTAATTTATAACAAGTGGGCTTATCTTACTTAATGGGCAATGTTTATACAAATGGACTATTTTCTATTACAAATGGGCTACTTACACTTAATGGGCTATTGTATTACAAATGGGCTTAGTTTTCTTAATGGGCTTAACTTCATAAAGGGCTTAACATAAATTCATGGGCTAAGCCCAAACACCAAACATATGGGCCAAAGCCCAACACTATTCAAGCCCAACACTATTCAAGCCCAACACTATTCAAGCCCAACACTATTCAAGCCCAACACTATTGAGGCCCAATACTATTTGAGGCCCAACACTATTTGAGGCCCAACACTATTGAGGCCCAACACTATTTGAGGCCCAACACTATTGAGGCCCAACACTATTTGAGGCCCAACACTATTTAAGGCCCAGCACTATTTAAGCCCAATAACTTGAAAACATGGGCTTGGCCCAATGATACTATTATTGGAAACCCAACTATACGAGTGATACATATAAGACACGAGATTCAGCGGACTAGATCCGACTATACAACTCACAAGATACAAGATAACATTTATATATATATTTGGTGAAAAATATATATATAACATTTGAATAACTCATACATCGAATACACAGTTAACGAACATTTGAACAACTCAATCATCGAATACATAGTTAACGAACATTTGAACAACTCATTCATCGAATACACAGTTAACGAACAGTAAAGACATACAACTCTTACACATACTCAAGTCAAAAGACTTATACTCAAGTTATTTACAAAGACCGAAGTGTCTAACAAAAATAAGAACATTTGTAGGTCGCAACGCTATTCAGGACGACCGCACGTGAGATCTTATTTACATCTATTCACAGGACGCGATACTGTGAGTTCATGTTCCCCTATTCATTTAAATGTTTTACAACTTTACAACTATCGGGGAAGATACATGTTCAAAGTATGTTAAAGTTAGGTAATGAAACACCTTAGATCATGTGCGAATTAGGGCCATACTATAAGCACCATTAATCCAGTTTGGACCAAGGAACAAAGGACTAGATCTAATGGGTTTTGGCGAGCCCCACTCTTGGTCGTGGACCCATACAGAAGAGTGCGTTTGTGTCCCAGTCGATAGGAATCGGCATAAAAATCGTCTAGGGTTGGTTTGCTTCCTATTTCGTCACACATATTAATGTCCTTGCAAAACATTAATGATCAATGATTTCATTGACGCTTTACATACTACAACTCACATTTTACATACATCGTTTACAACTAAATTGCATGAATTCACCAACTTTTGTTGATGTTTTCCAAACTTAACATGTATTTCAGGGAATTAAAGGACCATGTCGGATTTCCCAGTCAAGATAACAAGTACAGGAACTCCATGCCATCTTTTGAAGGGTTTAACTATTATATTCCGCCTCTTTGCGGAAATATGATGGTTTAAACCTTTGTAGTTTATTTCAAGTTAATGTATGAAACAATAACGCTTTATTTTCATGTTAATGGTTTGTAACCGACACACTAGACTTATGTTGCGATCTTTTGAAACACTTATGTAATGGCAATGGAGTATGTTTATTCATATAGTTTGTTCATGTACATCGATATTTATGCAATGAAAACCAGACAGATCACACCTTGCGTTTCCGCTATGAGCGGGTGTGACAGATTGGTATCAGAGCATCGATTGTAGTGAACCAGGATTCTTTCTCGAGTCTAAGTCTACAATCACTAGGGATCTCTCACGAAAACCTCTTGTTCATGTTGAATAGATTATAAATAAAATTGGACAGGTCAAAAGGTTTTCATTGCATAAACATTTTTCAAGGTCCACTACAACAAAAATTCATTTCACATAAATCAAGCGAGGACATTTCCATGGGTGAAGTCTATGAGACAGACACAATACATTAATAGACTATGTGCCTACAATACATTACATTATCAGTTTATGCATTATAAACAGTTTACTGGTTCAGCTTATACAAGATAGAAATCCTTGATTGATAGGATTTACATGATTATATATATAGGTTGTTCATATATATGTTGCATGAAATATTTGGCAGAAACAAAATACCTTCGACTTCAAACTCTATTATTATTCTTTACTCGCACGATGAAAATATCGACCTCATGTCTATTGCGAAGCTTATGGCGAACATGATTCCTAAGTGAAATCTTCAACTTAATTCCGTAAAATATGGTTGCTTTCTCGCGAAGGCTGAGATGCCTGACCATGATAATGACGACGAGGCGGAGGTGGTAACCTTGGACAACAACTCCATTAGTGGGACGAGATCCCTGTGACTCATGCTAATCAAGGTTGATATACTCTTGTCCCTACAAGGAAGATGAAGTACTCATCTTGAAGGTGCCTCTTCAGTTGTTATTGTTACAGATTATTTTCATTTCTATTTCACCTAACGTCGTACCGTTCTGCGAGTAATGACAACGAACGTTGACACGTGAGCTATCACGAAGGTCCCTCATATGTTGAAGGTATATTGACAATAATGTTTCCTCTCTTATTGATCGGCTGCTTCGTACGAGAGAATGCTAGGGTGACCATGCAAGGCAATTTATTATTACGGTGGCCAACGTAATAACAACTTGTAGTGCATGGGAATTCTGGTGGACTCTGCGGGCCAAGCTAATGATCACTATTCGTTCGAAATTCTTAAGTTATTATTTGAGATTCTATTAGAACACGAACTGTGGTGGTTAGTATAACACCCTACAATACAATGCAATGCAATACAATACAATACAATACAATACAATACAGGAAGACGACACGTATTTGTTCACACCTAACATTCGATCTATATCACGATTCAGTTGAGACTAGTCATTTAAACAAACAAAACTTGTTAGCTACTCATGGAGGATTTTCCTCAACATTCTCGAAATTCTTGAACATGGGTTGGTTCCATGGTGTCTATGACTGTGACACCTGTGTCACTCCAACCATCAATCAAATGCCAAACCAATGAAATATTGTATTTCATACTAGGGATTTGTAAAAATATGTGTATCGTTTGCACATATCGACTCTTGTTCGATTTCAAGCTTTAAATCGCTTTCTGGAGGGTTATACGCGCTCTAATGTGTAGATATAACCAGTTTAATCCAACGAACACTCCAGAATAGTGAAATAGGCTTAACATACCTTAAATAACCTTTACATAACTTAGATATAAGTTTTGGAAGGTTTGGTGTGGTGAAATCTAGTATATTCGCTTACAGGGACTAAATTTGACAAACTGCGAAAGTATGCCAATTTGAACTGTAACAGACATTCCGGAACATGACCATAAGTTAAACATACCATAAATATCCTTTACATAGCTTAGAAATAGGCTTTGAGGTGTTCGGTATGCTAAAATAAACTTTTGGGACATTCAGGGACTAAAAGTGTCAAAAAGTGCACAAGTTTGCATTTTTACGCATAACTTACGTTCTGAATACATCCGGACATCCAAAAATTTATGTAAGCATGACTATATTATGCTTTAGTGTTTGGCTTGCCAAAAATCCATTCGTCGCGTCATTTGGATCGTTTTTCGCGCTTATGCGCATTCCGTCGTAATTAAGCGAACATCGCGTTCGTACGGCCAAACGAACCAATGTCCGGCATATTTTTGAGCATGTTTCATGTCCACAATGTTTAGGAATCATTTTAGGGCCTTAAAGTTGGCTTTACGGGCCTTAGAAGTGTCGAAAATGGCTTAAACACATAACAGGGACTGAAACTGCAACTTTTGAAACTTGTTTTCTGATCTGAAGAGCTAGGCGGCCCGCCTCAGCCAAGCTTAAATCTTAGGCGGCCCGCCTCAGCCTCTGCAGACCAGATTCATTGTTTTAACAGCTGGTTGCAGCTGTTTAGCACTCCCAATCCCTCTTCCACATGTCAATTCCCTATGGTGAGTGGCCATTTGACACACCACAACATTCCAACACATGTACGGCCTTGATCGTGCCCTCTTTTCCATGAAACGATCTCAACGGTTACCCGAAAACTATATATACCCATCCACCCCCATTGCATTTCTCACTAGAATCTTGATTTGAGAGCTCTAAGTTGAAACCATTGTTTCATACCTGAGTTCTTGGATCGAGATTAGCATTCGGGGACCCTTCGTAAGTATTCTTTCGTTCTTTTCCTTATTTTATTGCTTTTCGAGTCAGAAAGTCAAACTTTGTTTGACTTTCAGCGTTGACCAGTAATGGTCAATGCGAAGTTCGTTTGAACTTCGCAACGTGAGTGTAATCACGTTGGTCATAGTCCCTTGGGACTATGCCCACTGATTACCACGTTGTCTAGAGTCGTAGGGTAGGCGATCTGATAAATCGCCTATACCTTCGAACTCGACCCATTTTGGTCGATCATTAGGATCTGACCAAATACATTAGGTGACCATAGTAGGTAGGGAATAACCTTCCGAGGTTATACCCTATGGTCACATCGTTTAAGTAGTTGTATGATAGGTAGTTTATATGCCTTAGGTAAATTACCAGAATACCCTTTTCATGTATAATTGGTAATTAAGCATATGTAACCTAAACTCTTGTCACATAACTGATAATGTAACATATTTAGGCATATAACACTTGTCATAGGACTAGTTAGACGTTCCGAACGCGTTTCACGTGCACGATGCGTTAAAATAGCATAAGCTACCTAAACGGATCGTAATGGGTCGATAAGACTTAGGTTAAGTTTCATTTAGTATGTAGGCTTTGTTAAACCATATCACATGAGTTCCTACACTCATTTGGTTTACAAACCCTAATGCTACCCAGTCTTCCGATATAGGTCCGGTTTATTAACATAGTTACCTATATTAGGTGCCGTTTGATTTCCGTGATCTCTAGCATTGTTTGGTTGTTACTCAAGGACTTCTGAGCAATCTCAAGTGAGTACATAGACCCCTCTTTTACTGTTTTCCAAACTGTTTTGGGGTTGAACACATGTGCCTACTTGTTACTTTCATGCTTTCCTGTTTTCACATCATATACTTATTATGTTCATTAGTACATTATAGTACATGGTTTCATTACATTTCATACTAGGTGTGCCATTGTGTGCATTACTTAGTACATTGTTTTACATTACATCACATGCTACGTATGTCTATTGTTGCATACTTAGTACAGGTCACATGCTACGTATGTCTGTTGTTGCATACTTAGTACAGGTCGCATGCTACGTATGTCTGTTGTTGCATACTTAGTACAGTTCACATGCTATGTATGTTCAATCGTTGCATTGTTATTCATACTTAGTACATTTGTTATTCATCACATACTTACATTTTGGACGCATATTACATGATTTACATTGATCATGCATTTACTACACAAAACATAACTTTGATTTAAACCAAGTTTTACTTCAATACTATGTTCTTGTTCATATGGTTTAGTTTATACATTTCACTAGCCATACATATTATTTTGGTTACACATTACATGGTTTACATCTTGACATAAACATTTTGACATATTATTCAATACATTTGGCAATTGGTTTAAACATAGACATCTTACATTGTTGGTTTGGTTGGTGTAAGTGATTTAAGTAACGAGGCGTGTGTAATATGATACAAGCATGGTGGATACGCCGCTGGTACTTCCTATATATAAGTGTTTGTATGGTATTACATATTGTAGCGTTATCTGAATCATTTCAGTTTGATACATAGAACATTTTATACAAATAACATATTTTTCACAAGACATTGATTTACAAACAACTTATCTAATACAAACTCATTTTACATGGTTATTCATTTAACCATACATTATTTATACATATCATCTGATCTTATCGATTTTCAAATGATTTACAAAACAAAGCAAATAACAAGGTTCATGACTAAACATTTTCTCAAACATAAGTCATGAAACCTATTTTCACAAAACCTATGTATCTCACCGGCATTTTTATGCTGACGTACCTATTTTCACATGTGTTTTTCAGGAGCTATTGCATAAGATGATCAAGATACACATAGGCAGACTTGGGCCTTAGTGACAATAAAAGATGCAAGACTAGTTAATTATGTTGTATTTCTTTGTTTGTTAAGACATTGTAACACTTTTAATCAATAAAACAAAACTTCAATTGCCATGGATTTGAAACAATTAA
The DNA here is from genome assembly GCA_030545235.1 of Helianthus tuberosus. Lineage (NCBI taxonomy): Eukaryota > Viridiplantae > Streptophyta > Magnoliopsida > Asterales > Asteraceae > Helianthus > Helianthus tuberosus. The sequence goes on from CM060420.1 coordinate 64,814,233, forward strand.
TTCTGTTACAACACTCCCCGACGTTTCCGCCACGTTTTGTATGTTCTACGTGGTCGGGGTGTGACAGAAAAGATGGTATCAGAGCCAATGGTTATAGGGAATTAGGTTATTAGTAATGCTTTGACCTAGTCTATAACCTTCTTAGGACCCTAACGCGAGTTTACTTGCGTTTAGTCATAAAACAATACCGTCACCTATCCTTAGGCGACGACCACAACAAGAACATAAATTTCAAAACCACTTTGAAAACTAATCATCTGTTCTAGGATGATTGATTACTAGGTTTTGAACCCTCTGTTATATGGTTTTGAACCCCTTTGAGTTTTCAAAAATCTCGTCAAGGTTTTGGGTCCTAAATAGTGTGAACACGTGCAAACTGGAAGGGTGAATGCCTGTATTCTGGGTTTTCTGTCTAGGCAAGCACTTCGTATACATCTCATCAGACGCGAGACCAGTTGTGCTTACCTGGGAATTCTTGGGATGAGTGTTCACTTATAGGCGAGCATGTCTTCGCGATACATTATATTGACCCGCTTACTTTGATTAGTCACTGTCTCATTTGTTTGCCTTTGGTAACAAACAAATGGTCTCAATCTTCATGCGTTGTCATTTTCTTTTGACTATCTTCCGCTTGTTCCTCCCATGTGTTCCATTTTCTTCATAATGCCTCTTCATCGCAACAAGACTCGAGTGTCCGGACCAGGTGCTACAATTTCCCAACAAATAGGCGTTGTACTCCAGAAGACCGTTGATTTAGCTATCACCATGACTCGTCTCAGGGATGAAGCTGTATAAGGGAACCGCTCCTTGAAGAAATCAATGCAACCTTCATCATCCAAATCAAATACCCTGTTTCAAATGTACCCACGGTGGACGATGGAGACATTTGGTTAACATGTGCCGCTTTGCAATCCAAAGCAAAGCTGTTACAAATCCTGCTGCTACTCAACCTTCAAACTCTGCTTCATATGTCGCTTGACATATCTGGCGCCTCAACCTCATGAACTTTCTACCTTGTGTATTGACGTAAGCACGCCTAGTGCAAAGTGTTGGAACACCTCCCGTCACACAAACTCCAAAAATCCATGTAGGATCTTTCTATCCTCATAATTAGATCCTTGTGGATGGGTATCATTCATCGGAGTCCTTAATTGAATTCTATGTATGATTCAATACGTACATCACAATTCAATAAGGACAAAGCCGAATTCCTTTTAAGATTATCCTATCTTCATAGATAGATTCTTGAAATGATTAAAGTGCCAAATGAAATCCACGAATTGGATTCCTGGTGTACTTTAAGTATCCGTGTCCAAAGACAACAACTTAATGGTTAAATTAAACAACTATGTGATTATGTGCTTATGTGTTTCCTTTTATGTTTTTGTGTAATCCAAGTTTTTGTTATCCAAATCCTCGTAGAATCTTCCATATCTTCGTATAAGGAATTCATAGTAGGATATCCAAAGGTACTATATTAAATCCTCAATGGGCTTCTACGTTGTAGTAAAGACCCTTGGATTATATAGTACTATTCCATAATTAGACCCCTGAGTGGTCTAGGTAAACAGATTGATCCAAAAATCTGGTTAGGAATATCATGTGATGATATAGCTGAAAGGACTCCTTGGTAGCCTAATTTAAAAGGATCCTTTGTCGATCTATTTAAAAGGACCCTATGGTAGTTTAGTCACACTCATCACAGGTTTGATTTTTCCTCCCCTTCACATTACAAACAAATTGTGCGGACTATGCAAGGAATTGCGTAATTATGGATGCATACATAATTATAAAATTCAGTGCACGGAAACCACAGCGAGTTTTGTCATGTATCTAGAGTTAGTTCTGTTCATTTTTGTTTCTGAAGATGGAAAATGACTTTTCCGTTCATTTTTGTCTCTGAAGATGGAAAATGACTATTCTGTTCATTTTTGTTTCTGAAGATGGAAAATGACTTTTCCGTTCATTTTTGTTTCTGAAGATGGAAAATGACTATTCCGTTCATTTTTGTTTCTGAAGATGGAAAATGACTTTTCCGTTCATTTTTGTTTCTGAAGATGGAAAATGACTATTCCGTTCATTTTTGTTTCTGAAGATGGAAAATGACTATTCTGTTCATTTTTGTTTCTGAAGATGGAAAATGACTTTTCCGTTCATTTTTGTCTCTGAAGATGGAAAATGACTTTTCTGTTCATTTTTGTTTCTGAAGATGTTGTGAAAAATGACACATTCTGTTCATTTTTGTTTCCGTTCATTTTCGTTGCTGAAGAATATCCATCGAGGGAAATGAATATCCTTGGTTATTCCTTCATGTTCCATTTTCTAAAGAATGCCTGTTGAAAATAACTCCGTTCATTTTTCCTTTCTGAAAAATGTCCGTTAAAGAGAAATTACAGGATTATGCCTTACATATCTCTGGTGGTTATTTGACACAAAGTCACAAATAGACTCCTACGAATTAATTTCGGGACGAAATTTCCTAAAGTAGGGGAGACTGTGACACCTGTGTCACTCCAACCATCAATCAAATGCCAAACCAATGAAATATTGTATTTCATACTAGGGATTTGTAAAAATATGTGTATCGTTTGCACATATCGACTCTTGTTCGATTTCAAGCTTTAAATCGCTTTCTGGAGGGTTATACGCGCTCTAATGTGTAGATATAACCAGTTTAATCCAATGAACACTCCGGAATAGTGAAATAGGCTTAACATACCTTAAATAACCTTTACATAACTTAGATATAAGTTTTGGAAGGTTTGGTGTGGTGAAATCTAGTATATTCGCTTACAGGGACTAAATTTGACAAACTGCGAAAGTATGCCAATTTGAACTGTAACAGACATTCCGGAACATGACCATAAGTTAAACATACCATAAATATCCTTTACATAGCTTAGAAATAGGCTTTGAGGTGTTCGGTATGCTAAAATAAACTTTTGGGACATTCAGGGACTAAAAGTGTCAAAAAGTGCACAAGTTTGCATTTTTACGCATAACTTACGTTCTGAATACATCCGGACATCCAAAAATTTATGTAAGCATGACTATATTATGCTTTAGTGTTTGGCTTGCCAAAAATCCATTCGTCGCGTCATTTGGATCGTTTTTCGCGCTTATGCGCATTCCGTCGTAATTAAGCGAACATCGCGTTCGTACGGCCAAACGAACCAATGTCCGGCATATTTTTGAGCATGTTTCATGTCCACAATGTTTAGGAATCATTTTAGGGCCTTAAAGTTGGCTTTACGGGCCTTAGAAGTGTCGAAAATGGCTTAAACACATAACAGGGACTGAAACTGCAACTTTTGAAACTTGTTTTCTGATCTGAAGAGCTAGGCGGCCCGCCTCAGCCAAGCTTAAATCTTAGGCGGCCCGCCTCAGCCTCTGCAGACCAGATTCATTGTTTTAACAGCTGGTTGCAGCTGTTTAGCACTCCCAATCCCTCTTCCACATGTCAATTCCCTATGGTGAGTGGCCATTTGACACACCACAACATTCCAACACATGTACAGCCTTGATCGTGCCCTCTTTTCCATGAAACGATCTCAACGGTTACCCGAAAACTATATATACCCATCCACCCCCATTGCATTTCTCACTAGAATCTTGATTTGAGAGCTCTAAGTTGAAACCATTGTTTCATACCTGAGTTCTTGGATCGAGATTAGCATTCGGGGACCCTTCGTAAGTATTCTTTCGTTCTTTTCCTTATTTTATTGCTTTTCGAGTCAGAAAGTCAAACTTTGTTTGACTTTCAGCGTTGACCAGTAATGGTCAATGCGAAGTTCGTTTGAACTTCGCAACGTGAGTGTAATCACGTTGGTCATGGTCCCTTGGGACTATGCCCACTGATTACCACGTTGTCTAGAGTCGTAGGGTAGGCGATCTGATAAATCGCCTATACCTTCGAACTCGACCCATTTTGGTCGATCATTAGGATCCGACCAAATACATTAGGTGACCATAGTAGGTAGGGAATAACCTTCCGAGGTTATACCCTATGGTCACATCGTTTAAGTAGTTGTATGATAGGTAGTTTATATGCCTTAGGTAAATTACCAGAATACCCTTTTCATGTATAATTGGTAATTAAGCATATGTAACCTAAACTCTTGTCACATAACTGATAATGTAACATATTTAGGCATATAACACTTGTCATAGGACTAGTTAGACGTTCCGAACGCGTTTCACGCGCACGATGCGTTAAAATAGCATAAGCTACCTAAACGGATCGTAATGGGTCGATAAGACTTAGGTTAAGTTTCATTTAGTATGTAGGCTTTGTTAAACCATATCACATGAGTTCCTACACTCATTTGGTTTACAAACCCTAATGCTACCCAGTCTTCCGATATAGGTCCGGTTTATTAACATAGTTACCTATATTAGGTGCCGTTTGATTTCCGTGATCTCTAGCATTGTTTGGTTGTTACTCAAGGACTTCTGAGCAATCTCAAGTGAGTACATAGACCCTCTTTTACTGTTTTCCAAACTGTTTTGGGGTGGAACACATGTGCCTACTTGTTACTTTCATGCTTTCCTGTTTTCACATCATATACTTGTTATGTTCATTAGTACATTATAGTACATGGTTTCATTACATTTCATACTAGGTGTGCCATTGTGTGCATTACTTAGTACATTGTTTTACATTACATCACATGCTACATATGTCTATTGTTGCGTACTTAGTACAGGTCACATGCTACGTATGTCTGTTGTTGCATACTTAGTACAGGTCGCATGCTACGTATGTCTGTTGTTGCATACTTAGTACAGTTCACATGCTATGTATGTTCAATCGTTGCATTGTTATTCATACTTAGTACATTTGTTATTCATCACATACTTACATTTTGGACGCATATTACATGATTTACATTGATCATGCATTTACTACACAAAACATAACTTTGATTTAAACCAAGTTTTACTTCAATACTATGTTCTTGTTCATATGGTTTAGTTTATACATTTCACTAGCCATACATATTATTTTGGTTACACATTACATGGTTTACATCTTGACATAAACATTTTGACATATTATTCAATACATTTGGCAATTGGTTTAAACATAGACATCTTACATTGTTGGTTTGGTTGGTGTAAGTGATTTAAGTAACGAGGCGTGTGTAATATGATACAAGCATGGTGGATACGCCGCTGGTACTTCCTATATATAAGTGTTTGTATGGTATTACATATTGTAGCGTTATCTGAATCATTTCAGTTTGATACATAGAACATTTTATACAAATAACATATTTTTCACAAGACATTGATTTACAAACAACTTATCTAATACAAACTCATTTTACATGGTTATTCATTTAACCATACATTATTTATACATATCATCTGATCTTATCGATTTTCAAATGATTTACAAAACAAAGCAAATAACAAGGTTCATGACTAAACATTTTCTCAAACATAAGTCATGAAACCTATTTTCACAAAACCTATGTATCTCACCGGCATTTTTATGCTGACGTACCTATTTTCACATGTGTTTTTCAGGAGCTATTGCATAAGATGATCAAGATACACATAGGCAGACTTGGGCCTTAGTGACAATAAAAGATGCAAGACTAGTTAATTATGTTGTATTTCTTTGTTTGTTAAGACATTGTAACACTTTTAATCAATAAAACAAAACTTCAATTGCCATGGATTTGAAACAATTAATTCTGTTACAACACTCCCCGACGTTTCCGCCACGTTTTGTATGTTCTACGTGGTCGGGGTGTGACAGAAAAGATGGTATCAGAGCCAATGGTTATAGGGAATTAGGTTATTAGTAATGCTTTGACCTAGTCTATAACCTTCTTAGGACCCTAACGCGAGTTTACTTGCGTTTAGTCATAAAACAATACCGTCACCTATCCTTAGGCGACGACCACAACAAGAACATAAATTTCAAAACCACTTTGAAAACTAATCATCTGTTCTAGGATGATTGATTACTAGGTTTTGAACCCTCTGTTATATGGTTTTGAACCCCTTTGAGTTTTCAAAAATCTCGTCAAGGTTTTGGGTCCTAAATAGTGTGAACACGTGCAAACTGGAAGGGTGAATGCCTGTATTCTGGGTTTTCTGTCTAGGCAAGCACTTCGTATACATCTCATCAGACGCGAGACCAGTTGTGCTTACCTGGGAATTCTTGGGATGAGTGTTCACTTATAGGCGAGCATGTCTTCGCGATACATTATATTGACCCGCTTACTTTGATTAGTCACTGTCTCATTTGTTTGCCTTTGGTAACAAACAAATGGTCTCAATCTTCATGCGTTGTCATTTTCTTTTGACTATCTTCCGCTTGTTCCTCCCATGTGTTCCATTTTCTTCATAATGCCTCTTCATCGCAACAAGACTCGAGTGTCCGGACCAGGTGCTACAATTTCCCAACAAATAGGCGTTGTACTCCAGAAGACCGTTGATTTAGCTATCACCATGACTCGTCTCAGGGATGAAGCTGTATAAGGGAACCGCTCCTTGAAGAAATCAATGCAACCTTCATCATCCAAATCAAATACCCTGTTTCAAATGTACCCACGGTGGACGATGGAGACATTTGGTTAACATGTGCCGCTTTGCAATCCAAAGCAAAGCTGTTACAAATCCTGCTGCTACTCAACCTTCAAACTCTGCTTCATATGTCGCTTGACATATCTGGCGCCTCAACCTCATGAACTTTCTACCTTGTGTATTGACGTAAGCACGCCTAGTGCAAAGTGTCGGAACACCTCCCGTCACACAAACTCCAAAAATCCATGTAGGATCTTTCTATCCTCATAATTAGATCCTTGTGGATGGGTATCATTCATCGGAGTCCTTAATTGAATTCTATGTATGATTCAATACGTACATCACAATTCAATAAGGACAAAGCCGAATTCCTTTTAAGATTATCCTATCTTCATAGATAGATTCTTGAAATGATTAAAGTGCCAAATGAAATCCACGAATTGGATTCCTGGTGTACTTTAAGTATCCGTGTCCAAAGACAACAACTTAATGGTTAAATTAAACAACTATGTGATTATGTGCTTATGTGTTTCCTTTTATGTTTTTGTGTAATCCAAGTTTTTGTTATCCAAATCCTCGTAGAATCTTCCATATCTTCGTATAAGGAATTCATAGTAGGATATCCAAAGGTACTATATTAAATCCTCAATGGGCTTCTACGTTGTAGTAAAGACCCTGAGTGGTCTAGGTAAACAGATTGATCCAAAAATCTGGTTAGGAATATCATGTGATGATATAGCTGAAAGGACTCCTTGGTAGCCTAATTTAAAAGGATCCTTTGTCGATCTATTTAAAAGGACCCTATGGTAGTTTAGTCACACTCATCACAGGTTTGATTTTTCCTCCCCTTCACATTACAAACAAATTGTGCGGACTATGCAAGGAATTGCGTAATTATGGATGCATACATAATTATAAAATTTAGTGCACGGAAACCACAGCGAGTTTTGTCATGTATCTAGAGTGAGTTCTGTTCATTTTTGTTTCTGAAGATGGAAAATGACTTTTCCGTTCATTTTTGTCTCTGAAGATGGAAAATGACTATTCTGTTCATTTTTGTTTCTGAAGATGGAAAATGACTTTTCCGTTCATTTTTGTTTCTGAAGATGGAAAATGACTATTCCGTTCATTTTTGTTTCTGAAGATGGAAAATGACTATTCTGTTCATTTTTGTTTCTGAAGATGGAAAATGACTTTTCCGTTCATTTTTGTCTCTGAAGATGGAAAATGACTTTTCTGTTCATTTTTGTTTCTGAAGATGTTGTGGAAAATGACACATTCTGTTCATTTTTGTTTCCGTTCATTTTCGTTGCTGAAGAATATCCATCGAGGGAAATGAATATCCTTGGTTATTCCTTCATGTTCCATTTTCTAAAGAATGCCTGTTGAAAATAACTCCGTTCATTTTTCCTTTCTGAAAAATGTCCGTTAAAGAGAAATTACAGGATTATGCCTTACATATCTCTGGTGGTTATTTGACACAAAGTCACAAATAGACTCCTACGAATTAATTTCGGGACGAAATTTCCTAAAGTAGGGGAGACTGTGACACCTGTGTCACTCCAACCATCAATCAAATGCCAAACCAATGAAATATTGTATTTCATACTAGGGATTTGTAAAAATATGTGTATCGTTTGCACATATCGACTCTTGTTCGATTTCAAGCTTTAAATCGCTTTCTGGAGGGTTATACGCGCTCTAATGTGTAGATATAACCAGTTTAATCCAATGAACACTCCGTAATAGTGAAATAGGCTTAACATACCTTAAATAACCTTTACATAACTTAGATATAAGTTTTGGAAGGTTTGGTGTGGTGAAATCTAGTATATTCGCTTACAGGGACTAAATTTGACAAACTGCGAAAGTATGCCAATTTGAACTGTAACAGACATTCCGGAACATGACCATAAGTTAAACATACCATAAATATCCTTTACATAGCTTAGAAATAGGCTTTGAGGTGTTCGGTATGCTAAAATAAACTTTTGGGACATTCAGGGACTAAAAGTGTCAAAAAGTGCACAAGTTTGCATTTTTACGCATAACTTACGTTCTGAATACATCCGGACATCCAAAAATTTATGTAAGCATGACTATATTATGCTTTAGTGTTTGGCTTGCCAAAAATCCATTCGTCGCGTCATTTGGATCGTTTTTCGCGCTTATGCGCATTCCGTCGTAATTAAGCGAACATCGCGTTCGTACGGCCAAACGAACCAATGTCCGGCATATTTTTGAGCATGTTTCATGTCCACAATGTTTAGGCATCATTTTAGGGCCTTAAAGTTGGCTTTACGGGCCTTAGAAGTGTCGAAAATGGCTTAAACACATAACAGGGACTGAAACTGCAACTTTTGAAACTTGTTTTCTGATCTGAAGAGCTAGGCGGCCCGCCTCAGCCAAGCTTAAATCTTAGGCGGCCCGCCTCAGCCTCTGCAGACCAGATTCATTGTTTTAACAGCTGGTTGCAGCTGTTTAGCACTCCCAATCCCTCTTCCACATGTCAATTCCCTATGGTGAGTGGCCATTTGACACACCACAACATTCCAACACATGTACAGCCTTGATCGTGCCCTCTTTTCCATGAAACGATCTCAACGGTTACCCGAAAACTATATATACCCATCCACCCCCATTGCATTTCTCACTAGAATCTTGATTTGAGAGCTCTAAGTTGAAACCATTGTTTCATACCTGAGTTCTTGGATCGAGATTAGCATTCGGGGACCCTTCGTAAGTATTCTTTCATTCTTTTCCTTATTTTATTGCTTTTCGAGTCAGAAAGTCAAACTTTGTTTGACTTTCAGCGTTGACCAGTAATGGTCAATGCGAAGTTCGTTTGAACTTCGCAACGTGAGTGTAATCACGTTGGTCATAGTCCCTTGGGACTATGCCCACTGATTACCACGTTGTCTAGAGTCGTAGGGTAGGCGATCTGATAAATCGCCTATACCTTCGAACTCGACCCATTTTGGTTGATCATTAGGATCCGACCAAATACATTAGGTGACCATAGTAGGTAGGGAATAACCTTCCGAGGTTATACCCTATGGTCACATCGTTTAAGTAGTTGTATGATAGGTAGTTTATATGCCTTAGGTAAATTACCAGAATACCCTTTTCATGTATAATTGGTAATTAAGCATATGTAACCTAAAATCTTGTCACATAACTGATAATGTAACATATTTAGGCATATAACACTTGTCATAGGACTAGTTAGACGTTCCGAACGCGTTTCACGCGCACGATGCGTTAAAATAGCATAAGCTACCTAAACGGATCGTAATGGGTCGATAAGACTTAGGTTAAGTTTCATTTAGTATGTAGGCTTTGTTAAACCATATCACATGAGTTCCTACACTCATTTGGTTTACAAACCCTAATGCTACCCAGTCTTCCGATATAGGTCCGGTTTATTAACATAGTTACCTATATTAGGTGCCGTTTGATTTCCGTGATCTCTAGCATTGTTTGGTTGTTACTCAAGGACTTCTGAGCAATCTCAAGTGAGTACATAGACCCTCTTTTACTGTTTTCCAAACTGTTTTGGGGTGGAACACATGTGCCTACTTGTTACTTTCATGCTTTCCTGTTTTCACATCATATACTTGTTATGTTCATTAGTACATTATAGTACATGGTTTCATTACATTTCATACTAGGTGTGCCATTGTGTGCATTACTTAGTACATTGTTTTACATTACATCACATGCTACATATGTCTATTGTTGCGTACTTAGTACAGGTCACATGCTACGTATGTCTGTTGTTGCATACTTAGTACAGGTCGCATGCTACGTATGTCTGTTGTTGCATACTTAGTACAGTTCACATGCTATGTATGTTCAATCGTTGCATTGTTATTCATACTTAGTACATTTGTTATTCATCACATACTTACATTTTGGACGCATATTACATGATTTACATTGATCATGCATTTACTACACAAAACATAACTTTGATTTAAACCAAGTTTTACTTCAATACTATGTTCTTGTTCATATGGTTTAGTTTATACATTTCACTAGCCATACATATTATTTTGGTTACACATTACATGGTTTACATCTTGACATAAACATTTTGACATATTATTCAATACATTTGGCAATTGGTTTAAACATAGACATCTTACATTGTTGGTTTGGTTGGTGTAAGTGATTTAAGTAACGAGGCGTGTGTAATATGATACAAGCATGGTGGATACGCCGCTGGTACTTCCTATATATAAGTGTTTGTATGGTATTACATATTGTAGCGTTATCTGAATCATTTCAGTTTGATACATAGAACATTTTATACAAATAACATATTTTTCACAAGACATTGATTTACAAACAACTTATCTAATACAAACTCATTTTACATGGTTATTCATTTAACCATACATTATTTATACATATCATCTGATCTTATCGATTTTCAAATGATTTACAAAACAAAGCAAATAACAAGGTTCATGACTAAACATTTTCTCAAACATAAGTCATGAAACCTATTTTCACAAAACCTATGTATCTCACCGGCATTTTTATGCTGACGTACCTATTTTCACATGTGTTTTTCAGGAGCTATTGCATAAGATGATCAAGATACACATAGGCAGACTTGGGCCTTAGTGACAATAAAAGATGCAAGACTAGTTAATTATGTTGTATTTCTTTGTTTGTTAAGACATTGTAACACTTTTAATCAATAAAACAAAACTTCAATTGCCATGGATTTGAAACAATTAATTCTGTTACAACACTCCCCGACGTTTCCGCCACGTTTTGTATGTTCTACGTGGTCGGGGTGTGACAATGACACTTTACCCTACTTTACCTTACCTTACGTTATCATATTCCACCTTATCATATTTATTGGAAATGATACAATAAATTCCGTCGCTTGACATTTGTCTTTTCCCAATGAATGGTATGGCATGAGCCATGCTGCAACTCCCTCATTGCATTCTATTCGACATTTTTGTAGATTCTAATCATCTTGCTAGAGCTCGTGAAACTCAAGCACTATTACCATAATGGTCACATGGACAAATAAGACAAAGGATTTTCTCTACTTCGGACGATTGAGGTCATAGAGTAGGGAACCCATATTATAGGGACGGTGGCCACGGGTTGGTTTCCCCTCCTGAACGAATTATTTTTCTTTTTCCATTTAGACATATGACCAATACACGCAAGAGGCATTACACCTTTTGGTTTTGGTTATCCACATTATCATTTATTCAAACATGTATGAACAATATGGTCTTGAGGTTTCCATGACCGATTGATTGCATTCTTCATTCTTGGGCACATGATAGACTTTATTTATCCAAATACATGTCTAGATTCTTTTAATAGTGTGTATTAAAAAGATCATGGTGCAAAAGAATCAATTGTTTAAGTTAAAAGTTATGTGTTGAAAACCATTGCTTTTACACAAGACATGTTTTATACATGACATTGTTACGCAAGACATTGTTATACATGTCATTTGACGTTGGTATACACAAGACATTTTTGGTGGTTATTTGTAAGTGATGAGACGTGTGTAATATGATAAAAGCATGGTGGATACGCCGCTGGTACTTCCTATATATAAGTGCTTATGTTATATTGCATATCGTGGTGTTATTCAAATCTCTTCGACAAATACAAGACATGACATTTTTGCACAAGACGCGACATCTTCTACACAAGACATAATATTGTATTTCAAGACATGATATATTTATACACTACATTTTTATTGGTTATTTATTTAACCATACATCATTCTTTTATATCATCTGATTTTCATATCTATTTTCATATGATTTTATAAAAGAACTCGATCATAACTGGAACCAATGTTAATGGTTACACTTGATGCTTTCACGGTCTCTCAAGGGTTGTTCCATACTAGGAAACACCCGAATTCAAACACATTGAGTGTTACATTTTGGGTTTAGCTTCAGAGATCCGAAGCATGATCGCATCATCCCTCCCTACCTCGATCACTCAAACAATAACTCTCGCCATGAGAGAAATGAAGGCAATTGCTGCCATAAACGATTTTGGCACCAGGATGTATGCTGGTAACTTGCCGAAATCCTAAATGTGAATAAGTGTGTGTGTGGTTAGAACTATGAATACTCCACAAAATCCCAATGAAGTCATGAGTACGTACACTCTACGATCATCATGTATCAATTCTTTTAATACCAACACCGAGCTTAGCTATTGCTTTTAAATGTTAAGCATATACTCGAATTAGAGTCATGTTAGACACGCATTACTATATCAAGTTAGCTAATGGGGAATTAGCTGAGACATATCAAATCATTAATGGTCACCGGTATGTATCCTATTCGTCAACATTTCACATCCATGTTATTTTATACAATTGGCAATTTTAGCTTCATCTCAACATTTCACATACATGAGTTTCATGGCTAGGGACGGGAATGTCCTAGCTACAATTAGGGATTGGGTTATCCTACATCTAAACATATGGATCGGGTTATCCTACATCTAAACATATGGATCGGGTTATCCTACATCTAAACATAAGGATTGGGTTATCATACATTTAAACATAGGGTTCCTAAAACTATACAGTGAAGTCCTCGCCACACAGAATTTAAAATGTACTTGGCCTAGAGTCAAGTAAGCTAGACGTCTCCTCATTCTATAGAATTGGCAAAAAGTAAACTAGTCGAGTCTAGAGCTGAAATTCAATATCGATCTCTTCCCCGTTCAGTTGAGTAGTTTCGAAGTAGTGGTTGACATGGATTGGTTATCCGATAACCTAGCCAAAGTCTTATGTCACGAGAAGATCATTTGCCTACCACTACTGAACGAAGAGACACTTGTGATACATGGAGAGAAGCGCGACACTCCATTGCGGATCATCAATGGCATGAAAGCACATAAGTGCTTACGGAAAGGTTGTATTGCCTATCTAGCACTTGTTGTAGACAAGAAGGCCGTTGGGCCACAGCTGACAGATATTCTTTTGATAAAATAATTTCCTGAAGAAATTCCTGAAGTCTTGTCAGGACTATCACCATATCAACAAGTCGAGTTTCACATCGACTTGGTACCGGGAGCCGCACCCATAGCCAAATCTCCATGTCGATTAGCACCTTCTGAACCTTGTAGTTGACCGAATAAGGATGTTGTGAGTTCATAACCCCCCACTCTTTACCACTATACATCTTTATAAAGGTTTTTGGGATGGAAAGACATGCAAGTTTTGCAAAAATGCACAACATTTCGATGAACGAAAATTCATATTTCTAAACCATGATACAAATGAATATCCAACTAACTCAAATGGTTTATGAAAGGTTCTAGCTTCTACTCTAAGATAGATTTACGATCGGAGTATCATCAGTTACGAATTCAAGAGGAAAGCATACCGAAAACGGCGTTTAAGACTCGTTACGGTCATTACGAGTTTCTCGTTATGTCTTTTGGTTTAACAAATGCACCAGCGGTCTTCATGGATTTAATGAATCGTGTGTGCAAGCCGTATCTCGACAAATTCGTCATAGTGTTTATTGACGACATTTTGATATACTCTCGATCGACTGATGAACATGAGCAACATTTGAAAACCATTTTAGAGTTGTTAAAGACAATAAATTCGCCCCAATCGAAAAACAAGATATAACATTTCAACTTATTCTTAAGATTGGTGCATAGCATTTTACAATCTTATCATTATCCGACGATACCGATGACTTTGTTGTAAACTATGATGCTTCGCATCAAGGATTGGGTTGTGTACTCGTGCAACGTGAAAAAAAAAATTATCGTGTACACGTCGCCCCAATTAAAAAGTTCACGAGAAGAACTATACCACTCTCGACCTTGAGTTAGGCGTGGTGGTATTCGCTTTAAAAAAAAAATTATGGCGACATTATTTATATGGTACTCAATGCATTATTTTCACGGATCATAAAAGTCTTCAACACATATTCAACCAAAAAGAATTAAATATACGTCAACGATGTTTGTTGAATTGTTGAACGACTATGATTGTGAAATAAAGTACCATCCGGGCAAGGCAAACGTTGTAGCAGATGCCATGAGCCGCAAGGAGCGAGTAAGAACACTGAGAGTTCAAGCATTAGAGAAGATGATTCACAAGCGCTCAAGGAAGAGAATATTCAAGCAGAAATACTTCGAGTCATGAAGGAACAATTAGCGCCGAAAGAAGATGGAACTTTATACCTTATGAGTCGAAATTGGGTTCCATTCTTTGGCGGCCTTCGAGATGATATTTTGAGGAAGCACATAGGCCTAAGTAGTGAAAGAATACTACTGGTGGCCTAACCTCAAAAGTAATATCACAACTTATATCGGAGAATGCTTGACTTGCGCGAAAGTCAAAGTCGAGTAGCAAAATCCCTCGGACTTGTTACAACAACCCGAGATTCCCGTTTGGTAATGGGAACAAATATCGATGTACTTCATTACGAAGTTACTCAGGACCTCAAGAGGTCACTACATGATATGTGTAATCATCGATAGACTAACAAAGTCCGCACACTTCTTACCGATTCGGGAGAAGGATAATACTGAGAAACTAGCGAAACTCTATCTCAAAGAAATAGTGGCTCGTCATAGAGTGCCTATTTCAATCATTTCAGACCGAGACGGTCGTTTTATTTCTAGAATTTGGAAATCATTTCAACAGGCCTTTGGATCTCATTTGAATCTAAGTACGGCCTTTCATCCATAAACTGACGGCCAGAGCGAATGACAATCCAAACACTCGAATATATGTTTCGCGCATGTCTTATGGATTTAGATGGCAATTGGGATACTCATCTACCTTTAGTTGAGTTTTCCTACAATAACAGCTACAATACTAGTATACAAGCTGCACCGTTTGAAGCTCTTTATGGTCGAAAGTGTCGCTCTCCGCTAAGTTGGGCGGAAACAAGCGATAGACAATTAATTGGTCCGGTATTAGTCCAAGAGACTACGGATAAAATTTTCAGATCAGAGACTGTATCAAGACGGCTCGCGATCGACAAAATAGCTACGCAGATAAAAGACAAAAACCATTATCTTTCGAGGATGGAGACAAAGTCTTGTTGAAAGTCTCGCCTTGGAAAGGCGTAGCGAGGTTCGGTAAACGTGGAAAGCTTAACCCATGTTACATTGGACCATTTGAAATCTTAGAAAAGATTGGCACTGTTGCCTACAAGCTGAAGTTACCAGAAGAACTAAGTAGAGTACACGACATATTTCATGAGTCGAATCTTGAGAAGAGTCCAACACAAGAAACGGTTATCATCTCGGAGGATGAAATTCACATTGATGACAAACTCCAATTCACAAAGCACCTGTTAAGGTCATGGACCGGAAGGTCCAGAAAATACAAAGGAGTCGTAACATATTAGTAAAAATTCGTTGGAACTCTCGACACGGACCCGAATATACTTGGGAACGTGAAGATCAAATCAAAGCCAAATACTCTCACCTGTTTGAGAACAATCCTGCAAAGGATGACTCAGCTTGAACTTCGGGACGAAATTCTCAATAACAGGGGGAGAATGTAACAACTGCCACTTTCGGGTAATTTACGTACATTTAAAGCAATGATTTACTTTATACAATATGTGTTTTGAATATTCGAACTGCATGATTACATGATATACATCTTAGAGCACTCAAGGAATATTCATTTATGATGCACATTATTCATTTTTTTGGTTACACTTGAAATAGTGTAAACAATGCATCGAAACAACTAGAGTAGTACCTAGTAAACTAGTGTGCTGACGAAAACTCCGGATCCGCAGAAAACATCTAAAATGACATCTTTAGGACTCGGATGAGAGTCCAATATTAATTATATGTTAAACCCTATATGGGAATACAAGAGTTCGGTTAATATTTTACCAATGCCCGGTAGCACTAAAAACTATCCGAAAAGCGCTAAAAGTGACCATTTCATGAATTTTCCGCAAAAATTCAGCAATTGTATTTTATTACAAGATGCAAAAATTGATGTTTAGGCACCAATTTCATATAAAAATACTTATGGAATATCAATTATACACATAACGGAAATTTTCCCTATAACTTCCATAAGCGTACCTTTCGACTATTTACTTGCGAAACGAGCGCTATACATCTAGCCGAACTATATTTTGGCACATGTAGCGAACTAGTGATTATTATTTTAGGTCTTATAAAGCTAGTTTATGGTCATTTCAAGTCAAGAAACATCTCGGAAAATTGAAAACCCTTAACACCTAAATGCTTACATCTTAATAATTCATTCTAAGTCTTAAAAATAACTAACACATTTTTACCACATAAGACCCCCCCCCCCCCCCCCCCCATGGTTATAAACGAAAATAAAGGGGTCCCACACCCTTATTTACTTGCTAAAATATCTAGATATTTTACTTATGTGCAAGTGGATCAATTTGGTGAATAATTATAACACTTAGTTTCATTATGTTACTAGCATGTTATCACCACTTTACACCATATTTTACACACACGTAAGAATACTCCCATCATCTTCATCCATCTTACCAAGAACACCAAAAACCCACTTCACTTTAGTCTTTTATTAGATGATTAACATGGGTTTCCAAGTAACATAAGGTGATCTAAAGCTTTTGGAAGTAAAAGGAAGTGTTTTCATCCATACAAAAGTGTTCTACCATCAAGATTATCATCTTCTTAGTCTTAATAATCTTCTAAGATCATCCCTAGCCTAGTGCTAGAAGTAAGCTTCTATATCTATTTTTTTTTTTTTTTTTACAAATGTATTAAGTTTATGATTGTTATTATTGCTAATAATAACCAAGAGATCATACATAATAACATGAGAAAAATACAAAGAAGCAAAGATAAAAATCATGATATGTTTATGTTTGGTTATATTGTGATCTAAGACTTGTTATATGCATATTTAGTGTTGTTATGATGATTATGATACAAATAAATTGTTAGAAGATGTTTTAAGATATGATCTAAAAATTATACATGTTTATGTTAAAGGGTTTTTAACATAAAGGATTAAATGGATGATCATAACTATTGATCTTGTGAAAGTATTTAAGGTTTTGTTTAAAAACAAGACTTTCACAAGATTATAAAAAGTAACATACAACTAGAGATTTTTATAAAAGTTGTTAAAACTAAAATTAAACTTGGTTTTTGAACTTGTTAGCATATGTAATGATCATGTTTAAAACCCTACATGATTTGGAAATCATCTTGGTAAATTTTATTTTATAAAAGTCTCATATGTTTAGTTAAGATGATGAGTAAATTGGTGGTGATTTGATAAAGAAAATGATATGTTTATGAAACATGGTTAAGATAAAAATACAAAGGTTATATGGCCAATTTTTATAAAAACTTTATCTTATAAAGTAACAACATTTTTGGTTAAATCTCTACAAGATTAAAAAGGTTATTAGAGAAAGGTTTATAAAATAAAAGACAAGAAAAATATATATTTTTTTTAGAAAATATATATTTGGTTACTTTAACAATTTTTGTGTGATATATTACTTGGTGTATTAGTTATATATATCATTGTAGGAACTTGAATCTCATGTCACATTTAAACTTAAAACACTTTATAACAAAAGTCCTACAAGACTTCACATATTTACGCCTTAAAACGAGTTACGGACGATTAGAATAATCGGACACCATTTATGGTCAAAATGAACGACGGACGACTACATAAGTGAATTGGCAATCCGAAGAGTTACTACGACGTTTAGGTGATTTTTCGACACGAAATATAAGTATCCTATCGATAACAAATTTCGGATGTTTATAAACTTATAAAAACTAGTATGTTTTTATTTACCAAATAGTATACTTAGTAAATTTTTATAAAAAGATTTTTATAAAAATGAAAGGCTTACTTATAACAAGTGGGCTTATCTTACCTAATGGACTAATTTATAACAAGTGGGCTTATCTTACTTAATGGGCTATGTTTATACAAATGGACTATTTTCTATTACAAATGGGCTACTTACACTTAATGGGCTATTGTATTACAAATGGGCTTAGTTTTCTTAATGGGCTTAACTTCATAAAGGGCTTAACATAAATTCATGGGCTAAGCCCAAACACCAAACATATGGGCCAAAGCCCAACACTATTCAAGCCCAACACTATTCAAGCCCAACCCTATTCAAGCCCAACACTATTCAAGCCCAACACTATTCAAGCCCAACACTATTCAAGCCCAACACTATTGAGGCCCAATACTATTTGAGGCCCAACACTATTTGAGGCCCAACACTATTTAAGGCCCAGCACTATTTAAGCCCAATAACTTGAAAACATGGGCTTGGCCCAATGATACTATTATTGGAAACCCAACTATACGAGTAATACATATAAGACACGAGATTCAGCGGACTAGATCCGACTATACAACTCACAAGATACAAGATAACATTTATATATATATATTTGGTGAAAAATATATATATAACATTTGAACAACTCATACATCGAATACACAGTTAACGAACATTTGAACAACTCAATCATCGAATACACAGTTAACGAACATTTGAACAACTCATTCATCGAATACACAGTTAACGAACAGTAAAGACATACAAGTCTTACACATACTCAAGACAAAAGACTTGTACTCAAGTTATTTACAAAGACCGAAGTGTCTAACAAAAATAAGAACATTTGTAGGTCGCAACGCTATTCAGGACGACCGCACGTGAGATCTTATTTACATCTATTCACAGGACGCGATACTGTGAGTTCATGTTCCCCTATTCATTTAAATGTTTTACAACTTTACAACTATCGGGGAAGATACATGTTCAAAGTATGTTAAAGTTAGGTAATCAAACACCTTAGATCATGTGCGAATTAGGGCCATACTATAAGCACCATTAATCCAGTTTGGACCAAGGAACAAAGGACTAGATCTAATGGGTTTTGGCGAGCCCCACTCTTGGTCGTGGACCCATACAGAAGAGTGCGTTTGTGTCCCAGTCGATAGGAATCGGCATAAAAATCGTCTAGGGTTGGTTTGCTTCCTATTTCGTCACACATATTAATGTCCTTGCAAAACATTAATGATCAACGATTTCATTGACGCTTTACATACTACAACTCACATTTTACATACATCGTTTACAACTAAATTGCATGAATTCACCAACTTTTGTTGATGTTTTCCAAACTTAACATGTATTTCAGGGAATTAAAGGACCATGTCGGATTTCCCAGTCAAGATAACAAGTACAGGAACTCCATGCCATCTTTTGAAGGGTTTAACTATTATATTCCGCCTCTTTGCGGAAATATGATGGTTTAAACCTTTGTAGTTTATTTCAAGTTAATGTATGAAACAATAACGCTTTATTTTCATGTTAATGGTTTGTAACCGACACACTAGACTTATGTTGCGATCTTTTGAAACACTTATGTAATGGCAATGGAGTATGTTTATTCATATAGTTTGTTCATGTACATCGATATTTATGCAATGAAAACTAGACAGATCACACCTTGCGTTTCCGCTATGAGCGGGTGTGACAAATCTCAACCATCCATGTGTGCCCACTGAATTAGAATACCATGGGTGCTCAAAACAAGCCCCTAGTATGAAGAAACCATGTGTAAAACCCATGAAACCAGCTGCAAAACCAGAAAATCAGTTTGCTGAACTGGGCTGTTTACAAGGGCCGCGTAAGCAGAAGCATAGGGCTACGCGCCCCGCCTGGCCAAACTTTCAGAAAAAGTCAGAAATGGTCCCTGCAGCCCAGAAACTTGATTTTGATGCATTTTTGACACGTTTAAGCCCCGTTAACCCCATTTCAAGGCTCCAAAATGAAGTTAAAGTATGGGGAACTTAAAATATGCTCAAAAATGTCTCGGATGTCGGTTCGTTTGGTCGTACAATTGCGTTGTTCGGTTAATTACGACGAAACACGAATGGACGCGAAAAACGATCCAAATTACGCGACGAATGGAATTTTTATCATGCCAATCACTAAAATAAAATATTTTAATGATTACATAAATTTTTGGATGTCCGGATGTATTCAGAACGTAAGATATGCGCGAAAATGCAAACTTATGCACTTTTTGACGCTTTTAGTCCCTGAATGACCAAAAAGTTTATTTTAGCACACCAAACCCCTCAAAGCCTATTTCTAAGCTATTTAAAGGATAATATGGTATTTTTAACTTATGATCATGTTCCGGAATGTCCGTTATAGTACGAATCGGCATACTTTCGTAGTTTGTCGAAATTAGTCCCTGTAAGCGAATAAACTTGATTTCGACACACCAAACCTTCCAAAACTTATTTCTAAGTTATATAAAGGTTATTTAAGGTATGTTAAGCCTATGTCACTATTCCGGAGTGTTTTTCGTGTTAAACTGATTACGTTTACGCATCAGTTCGCGTATAACCTTCCATAAAGCGATTTAGAGCTCGAAATCGAACAAGACTAGATATGTGCAAATGATACACATATTTATACAAATTCCAAGTATGAAATACAATATTTCATTGATTTGGTATCTGTTTGATGGCCATGGAGGCACAGTTGTCACATAACGGACATTCCGGAACTTGATCATAAGTTAAATATGCCCTAAATATCCTTTATATAGCTTAGAAATAGGCTTTGAGGTGTTTGGTGCGCAAACATAAACTTTTTGATCAGTAGGGACTAAAAGCATCAAAAAGTGCATAAGTTTGCATTTTCGCGCATATCTTATGTTCTGAACATATCCGGACATCGAAAAATTTATGTATTCATTAAAATATTTTATTTTAGTGATTGGCATGATAAAATTCCATTCGTCGCGTAATTTGGATCGTTTTTCACCTCCGCTCGTGTTTCGCCGTAATTAACCGAACAACGCAATCGTACGGCCAAACGAACCGACATCTGAGATGTTTTTAAGCATATTTTAAGTTCCCTATACTTTAACTTCATTTTAGAGCCTTGAAATGGGGTTAACGGGGCTTAAACGTGTCAAAAATGCATCGAAAACCATGTTTTGGACATGCAGTGACCAATTATGACATTTCTGGAAACCCAGCCCTCCCGGGGCGCGTAAGATGGGCTCTTATCTTATGCGAGGCGCGACAGCTGCCCAGTGTAGAAATTCTGTTTTCTGTTTCAGTAGCTGGTTTCTTGTTTTGAACATTGTTTTCTTCATACTATGGGCTTGTTTTGCACACCCATAGTATTATAATTCAGTGGGCACACATGGATGGTTGAGATTGAAGCTCGTGAATCGAGGAACGATCTTAACGGTGGACCGAAATCTATAAATACCCACCTAGAATTCATTTGTTTCCTCACACTTTGATCAGATTTTTGCTCTAAGTTGGAGTGTATACTTCATACCTGAGCATTCTTAGATCAAATCTTCTTAGCTTGGACCATTTGTAAGTTTCTTTCATGCTTTTATGCGTTTTTAAGCGTGAAAGTCAAACAGTGTTTGACTTTCCGCTTTTACCAGTCAATGGTCAACACGAAGTTTGTTTGAACTTCACAACGTGAGCGTAATCACGATGGTTATAGTCCTGTGTGACTATACCTACTGATTACCACGTTGATTAGGTGTAGTGACGAGTCATAGTTTCGGTCAAAATATGTGTTTATGCGTATTTTGCCACCAAACTATTCTTGGGTATCAAAACCCTTTGTTTTGGTATCAAACCTGTTTTCAAACTTCGTTAAACATGTTTTAACATGTTTAACTCGTCACTTTTAGATTAGTGCTTATATAGGGTCGTGAGATAAGCGGTCTAAACAACCACTTAGACTTTCGAACCTGACCCATTTGGTCGATCATTAGGATCCGACCAAATATTTATTGTGACCATAGTTGTATAAGGAACAACCTTCTGAGGTTATACCTTATGGCCACTTCGTTTAGTTAGTTGTATGATAAGTAGTTTATATGCCCTAGGAAATGACCAAAATGCCCTTTTGCGCATAAATTCATTTTAAGCATATGCAATCTAAATTTTTACATCTAAACTGATCAGGTAACATTATTAGACATGTTAAGGCATATAATACTTGTCATAGGACTAGTTAGATGGTCCGAACACGTTTTACGTGAACGACGCATTAAAGTAGCGTAAGCTACCTAAACGAGTCGTAATGGGTCGTAAGCACTTAGGTTAGGTTTCGTTTTTGTATGTAGGCTTTATCAAACCATATCATATGAGTTCCAATATCATTTGGTTTACGAAACCTCATACTATCCGATCTAGGTCCGGTTTACTTATATAGTTACCTATATTAGGTGCCGTTTGATTCCGTGATCCCTCTAGCTTTGCTTGGTTGTTGTTCAAGACTTCTAGGCTATCTCAAGTGAGTACATAGTCCCCTCTTTTACTGTTTTTCAAAAATTTTGGGGGTGAAACACATGTGCCTACTTGCTACTTTCGTGCTTTTCATGCTTTTATATCATATACTTGCTATGTTCATTAGTACGCATATAGTACATGATTTCATTATGTTTTGCTATGTATGTTCACTTAGTATGCTAGCACATTGATTTTCATATATTACATTTTGTTGCATATGTTCATCCAGCATATGGACACATTGTTTTACATTTGAACTGTTTGAACCATTT
This sequence comes from Helianthus tuberosus, assembly GCA_030545235.1. Taxonomy (NCBI): domain Eukaryota; kingdom Viridiplantae; phylum Streptophyta; class Magnoliopsida; order Asterales; family Asteraceae; genus Helianthus; species Helianthus tuberosus. Next base: position 64,837,405 of record CM060420.1, read on the forward strand.
GGAACTGTTTGATCTATGTGAATTATTTGAACTGTTTGAACCATTTAGAACTGTTTGATCTATATGAACCATTTGGGACTGTTTGATCTATGTGAACCGTTTGGAACTGTTTGATCTATGTGAACCATTTGGAACTGTTTGATCTATGTTTGAACCATTGGGTTAGGGAAGTGATTAGGTAACGGGGCGGGTGTAATGTGATAAAACCATTGGGTTAGGGAAGTGCCGTTTGATTCCGTGGTTGCTCACAATTATCAAACTGTCCCCAACCAACCAGCTTAACCCCCTGCTAGGAAGCAATACAACGGAACTGCACCCTTGTGCAACTAATGTAGCCTTCATCATCATGCTAGTGTGAAGTGCCGCAAATGCCTAATTTGTGGACTTATAGGTCATACATCTAGGGTTTGCCGAGCTGCAGCTGCACCAAATCAAGCTGACAACAATCTTGCTCAAACTCGTTTTCCACCAGGGTCTTGCTACAACTGTGGCGAGATGGGCCATTTCCGAAAGAATTGCCCAAAGCTTACTAATACAAAATCCAGCGCAGGGATGAGCATTTGACCGACTGGAAGACAACGCTGTTTAGAAATAATCAAGCCTTATGTATTATTTTCTTTTGTTGTCATGGTCTATGAAACAGTTGTTGATGTTGTTTATAAATAAATCCTTTATTTACATTGCAATGTACAAATGTGGTTGCATGTATAAACAACATGTCTCCTACGAAACCGACAATCAAGGAACCGTATTCCTTGAAGAACAGACTACCCCCAAAATTCTTCCATTTTATGATTTCTTCCGTTTTCCACGAAAATCCTAAGTACCCATTTCTTCCAAGGAAACGAAGTACAAGGCGCAAGTTACAACTCTAGACAAACACCCAAAGTACCACTATAAATCCTTAATAGGGTACCTAAGGGAATTTCCGTAAGTCCTTAATTGTTGGGTACCTAAATTCGGATGTTACGTTTCTTTGTAAACGAAATCGAATTTTTGGAAGATCATCCTATCTTTTCAGATAGATTCTTGAGGACGTTGAAGTCCATCGACTGGATTCCTGGTGTACCTTGAATACCCATGTTCAAATCGATGACAAGTTAATAACAATTAATAACAAACTGATAACAAATTAATAACCAAGAAAACAATTATGTGCTTATGTGTTTATGTGTTGATCTAATCAAAGTTGTCTCGACCTTATTCAAATTCTATCCCCTTCATATTATAAAACAAACTGTGATTACTATGCAAGAAATTACGTAATTATGGATGCATACATAATTATGAAATTTAGTGCACAGAAACCACAACAAGTTTTGTCATATGTCTAGAGTTAACCCTATTCATTTCCATTTCTGATGAAGCACCCATTGAGGAAAAATGAACTAGCTATTCATTTTTCACTTCTGAAAGAATATCCGTTGAGGGAAATGAATATCCTTTTGTTTACCCCTTCATTTCCATTTCTGAAGAATACCCGTTGAGGAAAATGACTCAATCCGTTCATTTTCGTTTCTGAAGAATATCCGCTGAGGGAAATGAATACCCTTTTTGTTTACCCCTTCATTTCCATTTTCTGAAGAATACCCGTTGAGGAAAATAACTCAATCCGTTCATTTTCGTTTCTGAAGAATATCCGTTGAGGGAAATGAATACCATTTTGTTTACCCCTTCATTTCCATTTCTGAAGAATACCCGTTGTGGAAAATGACTCAATCCGTTCATTTTCGTTTCTGAAGAATATCCGTTGAGGGAAATGAATACCCTTTTTGTTTACCCTTCATTTCCATTTCTAAAGAATACCCATTGAGGAAAATGACTCAATCTGTTCATTTTCGTTTTTGAAGAATATCCGTTGAGGGGAATGAATATCCTTTTGATTATTCCTTCATTTCACTTCGGATGAAGAACCCGTTGAGGAAAATGACTCAATCCGTTTATTTTCGCTTCTGAAGAATATCCATTGAGGGAAATGACAGGATTATGCCTTACATATCTTTGATGGGTTACTCTACGCAAATAGATAACACCCTAGATTCCATGCAAGACAATTATTTAACACAACGTCACAGACAGACTCCTACGAATAAATTTCGGGACGAAATTTCCTAAAGAAGGGGAGACTGTGACATCTATGTCACTTCAACCATCAAACAAATACCAAATCAGTGAAATATTGTGTTTCATACTTGGGATTTGTATAAATATGTGTATCATTTGCACATATCAATTCTTGTTCGATTTCGAGCTTTAAATCGCTTTCTGGAAGGTTATACACGAACTGATGCGTAAACGTAATTAGTTTAGCATGAAAAACATTCTGGAATAGTGAAATAGGCTTAACATACCTTAAATAACCTTTACATAACTTAGAAATAAGTTTTGAAGGGTTTGGTGTGGCGAAATCAAGTTTATTCGATCACAGGGCCTATTTGCGTCAAACTGCAAAAGTATACCGAATCGAATGATAACGGACATTCCGGAACTTGATCATAAGTTAAATATGCCCTAAATATCCTTTATATAGCTTAGAAATAGGCTTTGTGGTGTTTGGTGCGCAAAAATAAACTTTTTGATCAATAGGTACTAAAAGCCTCAAAAAGTGCATAAGTTTGCATTTTCGCGCATATCTTACGTTCTGAACATATCCGGACATCCAAAAACTTATGTAATCATTAAAATATTTTATTTTAATGATTGGCATGATAAACGAACCGACATGCTATATAAAGGATATTTAGGGCATATTTAACTTATGATCAAGTTCCAGAATGTCCGTTATCATTCGATTCCGTATATTTTTGCAGTTTGACGCAAATAGTCCCTGTGATCGAATAAACTTGATTTCGCCACACCAAACCCTTCAAAACTTATTTCTAAGTTATGTAAAGGTTATTTAAGGTATGTTAAGCCTATTTCACTATTCCGGGGTGTTTTTCTTGTTAAACTGATTACGTTTACGCATCAAAATATTTTATTTTAGTGATTGGCATGATAAACGAACATATCCGGACATTCAAAAAATGAACCAACATTCGAGATGTTTTTGAGCATATTTTAAGTTCCCTATACTTTAACTTCATTTTAGAGCTTTGAAATGGGGTTAACGGGGCTTAAACGTGTCAAAAATGGATCGAAAACCATGTTTTGGACATGCAGGGACCAATTATGACATTTCTGGAAACCCAGCCCTCGCGGGGCGCGTAAGATGGGCTCTCATCTTACGCGGGGCGCGACAAGGGCCCAATGCAGAAATTCTGTTTTCTGTTTCAGCAGGTGGTTTCTTGTTTTGAACATTGTTTTCTTCATACTATGGGCTTGTTTTGCACACCCATAGTATTATAATTCAGTGGGCACACATGGATGGTTGAGATTGAAGCTCGTGAATCGAGGAACGATCTTAACGGTGGACCGAAATCTATAAATACCCACCTAGAATTCATTTGTTTCCTCACACTTTGATCTGATTTTTGCTCTAAGTTGGAGTGTATACTTCATACCTTAGCATTCTTAGATCAAATCTTCATAGCTTGGACCATTTGTAAGTTTCTTTCATGCTTTTATGCGTTTTTATGTGTGAAAGTCAAACAGTGTTTGACTTTCTGCTTTGACCAGTCAATGGTCAACACGAAGTTCATTTGAACTTCGCAACGTGAGCGTAGTCATGATGGTTATAGTCCCGTGTGACTATACCTACTAATTACCACGTTGATTAGGTGTAGTGACGAGTCATAGTTTCGGTCAAAAATACGAGTTTATTCGTATTTTGCAACCAAACTATTCTTGGGTATCAAAACCCTTTGTTTTGGTATCAAACCTGTTTTCAAACTTTGTTAAACATGTTTTAACATGCTTAACTCGTCACTTTTAGATTAGTGCTTATATAGGGTCGTGAGATAAGCGGTCTAAACAACCGCTTAGACTTTCGAACCCGGGTTTGGTCGATCACTAGGATCCGACCAAGCATTTATTGTGACCATAGTTGTATAGGGAATAACCTTCCTAGGTTATACCTTATTGCCACTTCGTTTAGTTAGTTGTATGATAAGTAGTTTATATGCCTTAGGAAAATGACCAAAATGCCGTTTTTGCGCATAAATTCATTTTAAGCATATGCAATCTAAATTTTTACATCTAAACTGATTAGGTAACATTATTAGACATGTTAAGGCATATAATACTTGTCATAGGACTAGTTAGACTATCCGAACGCGTTTTACGGGAACGACACGTTAAAGTAGAGTAAGCTACCTAAACGAGTCGTAATGGGTCGTAAGCACTTAGGTTAGGTTTCGTTTTAGTATGTAGGCTTTATCAAACCATATCATATGAGTTCCAATACTCATTTGGTTTACGAAACCTCATACTATCCGATCTTCTGATTTAGGTCTGGTTTACTTATATAGTTACCTATATTAGGTGCCGTTTGATTCCGTGATCCCTCTAGCTTTGCTTGGTTGTTGTTCAAGACTTCTAGGCTATCTCTAGTGAGTACATAGTCCCCTCTTTTACTATTTTTCAAACATTTTGGGGGTGAAACACATGTGCCTACTTGCTACTTTCGTGCTTTTCATTCTTTTATATCATATACTTGCTATGTTCGTTAGTACGCATATAGTACATGATTTCATTATGTTTTGCTATGTATGTTCACTTAGTATGCTAGCACATTGATTTTCATATATTACATTTTGTTGCATATGTTCATCCAGCATATGGACACATTGTTTTACATTAGAACTGTTTGAACCATTTGGGACTGTTTGATCTATGTGAATTATTTGAACTGTTTGAACCATTTAGAACTGTTTGATCTATATGAACCGTTTGGGACTCTTTGATCTATGTGAACCGTTTGGAACTGTTTGATCTATGTGAACTGTTTGGAACTGTTTGATCTATTTGGGTTATCTAAATTGTTGAACCATTTGGAACTGTTTGATCTATGTTTGAACCATTGGGTTAGGGAAGTGATTAGGTAACGGGGTGGGTGTAATGTGATAAAAGCATGGTGGATACGCTGCTGGTACTTCCTATATATAAGTGCTTTTAACACATTATATTTCGTTGCGTTATCTAGATCACTTGGGCAAGTGTTTTCAAAACAAAGTTATATTACAAGGTTTCTCTAACAATATAAACCATTCGAGTTTTATTTGAAAAACGATTTACAATTTGGGTTTACTTAAACAAATGTTTTGAGTTAAGATTCATGGCATCGATGTTTTATAAAACAAATCTGTTTTGACTTGGTTATTTCAATTTACATTACAAACATTTTACAAAACTAGGTTTTCTAATATCAATTAATGAAGTTGTTCAAGTTATTTCAAATGTAAACGAGCCATGAATCAGACACTCACATAAAACCTATGTTCTCGCCGGCATTTTTATGCTGACGTATTTTCACATATGTTTCAGGTACCATAGTTGATGATGTTTGATGATGATATTTGTCACACCCCGACCACGTAAAACATCAAATCATGGCGGAAACGTCGGGGAGTGTTGTTACAGAATTATTATTTCACAACCATGGCATTAGAAGTTATGTTTTATTTATAAACAAATAGGGATTACATTGTCTTTAAACAAAGGAAACAAGAGTTTATAACATTATTTAAACTAATCTTGCTTTTTTTTATGTCACTAAGGCCCGAGTCCACCCTAGTGTATCTTGATCAAACCTATGCATTAGCTCCTGAAACACATGTGAAAATAGGTACGTCAGCATAAAAATGCCTGTGAGATATATAGGTTTTATGAAAATAAGATTCATGACTTAGGTTTAAAGAAATGTTTAAAAATTAGTCATGAACCTTGTTGAGTGTTTTCTTTTATAAATCATATGAAAACTCGATAAGAAAATCAGATTATATAAAAGAAAGATATGTGGTTAATAAAATGTTCAATTAAAATGAGTTGTATAAAATAAACTGTTTGTAAATCAATGACTTGTGAAAAAACATGTTATATGTCTAAATTGAAATAATTTAAATAACGCTACGATATGCAATATCATGAAAGCACTTATATATAGGAAGTACCAGTGGCGTATCCACCATGCTTGTACCATATTACACACGTCTCGTTACTTAAATCACTTACCCAAACAAACCACCAATGTAAATTATCCATTTTAAATCCAAATGTCAAATGTTTATGTGTGGAAAATGTCTATTATCAAAATGTAAATGTATATCATGTAGTGTGTAAACCAATATCAAAATGTGTATGTCAAATGAAGTGTGTAACAAACATCATGTATGGTAAGTTAAATATATCAACTGAACCACATGTAAAAATGCACAAAACAAGGTATTGAAGTAAAACACAGTTTAAATCAAAGTTATTTTTGTGGAATAATGCATGCTCTACTGATACAAACATCTATGCGGTAATGTGAAAATGCATACATTCAAGCCTTGTGACTGTGGCGATAAACCGTTAAACAAATTAAAGGTCTATCTGAGTTATGTTTATCGAATTCGGTCATTCCTTCCATCCAAACATACCTAGGATGTCATGAACGGGAGTTGTCAATTCCTATGGTACCACTACCTACTAACGAACGGCGTGATCAATGTTAATGAATGTATTTTGGTCCCATTTAAACAAACCAAATGTCATACCAAAATGTAAGCATGTGATGTAAAAAAATGTACTAAGTATGCAACAAATGGACATACATAGCATGTGACGTGAAACAATGTACTAAGTATGCAATAAATGGACATACATAGCATGTTACATGAAACAAATGTACTAAGTATGAAACAATGAACATACATAGCATGTGATGTAAAACAATGCACTAAGTATGCAATAAATGGACATACATAGCATGTGACGTGAAACAAATGTACTAAGTATGCAACAATGAACATACATAGCATGTGATGTAAAACAATGCACTAAGTGTGCAATAAATGGACATACATAGCGTAAAATGAAATGTAAAACAATGTACTAAGTATGCAACAGAGGACATACATAGCAAAAACACAATGAAATCATGTACTATAAGTGTACTAATGAACATAGCAAGCATATGATACGAAAACATGGAAAGCATGAAAGTAACAAGTAGGCACATGTGTTTTACCCCAAAATGTTTGAAAAACAGTAAAAGAGGGGACTATGTACTCACTTGAGATTGCCTAGAAGTTCTTGAGTAACAACCAAGCAACGCTAGAGATCATGGAATCAAACGGCACCTAATATAGGTAACTACGTTAATAAACGGACCTAATCGGAGGATCGGGTAGTATGAGGGTTCGTAAATCAAATGAGTGTAAGAACTCATGCAATATGGTTTAACAAAGCCTACATACTAAAATGGAACTTATCCTAAGTGCTCACGACCCATTATGACTCGTTTAGGTAGCTTACGCTACTTTAGCGCGTCGTTCGCGTAAAACGCGTTCGGACCGCCTAACTAGTCCTATGACAAGTAAAATATTACTTAACATGTCTAATATTGTTTCCTAATCAGTTTAGATGTCAAAATTATGTTACATATGTTTTAAATGAATGTTGGCGCAAAAAGGGCATTTTGGTAATTTTCCTTAGGCATATAAACTACCTATCATACAACTATTTAAACGAAGTGACCATAAGGTATAACCTCGGAAGGTTATTCCCTATACAAATATGGTCACCTAATGTGTTTGGTTGGATCGTAATGATTGACCAAATGGGTCGGGTTCGAAAGTATAAGTGATTGTTTAGATCGCTTACCTTACGACCCTATATAAGCAAAAGTCTAAAAGTGACGAGCGAAACATGTTAAAACATGTTTAACGACTTTAGAAAACAGGTTTGGTATTAAAACATGTTTAACGACCTAAAAGTAGTTTGGTTACAAAATACGCAAGAACACGTATTTTGGCCGAAACTACGACTCGTCACTATGCCTAGATAACGTGGTAATCAGTAGGTATAGTCACTAGGGACTATAACCATCGTGATTACGCTCACGTTATGAAGTTCAAACGAACTTCGCATTGACCATAAACTGGTCAATGCAGAAAGTCAAACGCAGTTTGACTTTTAAGCTAAAAACGCATAAAAAGAACGAAAGAGGACTTACAAAAGGTCCAAGAAAGTTTGATTTTCCAAGTATTCTCAACTTAGAGAAATCTCAGAAATCAAGTGGGTTTGAGAATGAAAGGGGTGGGGTATTTATAGATTTCGGAGAGCCGTTAAGATCGTTGCTCGTAAAACGAGCTTCAATCTCAGCCGTACACCTCGTACCCACTGATTTACAAAACCATGGAAGCCCCAAAATAGCCCATAGTATTGCTCAAAACCATGTACAACTCAAAAACCCAGCTGCTGAATTGAAACAACAAGTTATTGCTGATCTGGGGCTTGTACGCGGCCCGTGTAGGACACAGGCATGGGCTACGCAGCCCGCTTGAACTCCTTGATCTGCACATAAGTTTCAGTATTTGCTGTTTTGGTCCCTGCATGCTTCTAAGGCTCATTTTGACACATTTAAGGCCCGTTAAGCCATTTTCAAGGCCCTACAATGATTCCTAAACATAGTGGACATGAAACATGCTAAAAAATATGCCGGATGTCGGTTCGTTTGGTCGTACGAATGCGTTATTTGCTTAATTACGATGAAATGCGCACGAACGCGAAAAACGATCCAAATGACGCGACGAATCGATTTTTCTCATTCCAAACACTAAAATAAAATATTTTAATGCTTACATAAATTTTTGGATATCCGGATGTATTCAGAACGTAAGATATGCGCGAAAATGCAGACTTAAGCACTTTTTGACGCTTTTAGTCCCTGAATGAGCATAAAGTTTATTTTAGCACACCGAACCCCTCAAAGCCTATTTCTAAGCTATGTAAAGGATATTTAGGGTGTGTTTAACTTATTATCATGTTCCGGAATGTCCGTTACAGTACAAATTGGCATACTTTCGCAGTTTGTCAAATTTAGTCCCTGTAAGCGAATAAACTTGATTTTGCCATACCAAAGCCTTCAAAAGTTATTTATAAGTTATGTAAAGGTCATTTAAGGTATTTTAAGAATAAATTGATGTTCCGGAGTATTTGTCACGTTAAACTGATTACGTTTACGCACCAGTTTGCGTATAACTCTCTAGAAAGCGATATAGAGTTTGAAATTGAATAAAAACCAAAACATGAAAAATGTCAAACATAAAAAAACAATTATTGGGATCAAATAACTTTATTTCATTGATAACTGAACTGTTTACAATGATTACAAGCACAGATGTCACAATATTGGTGCATGCTCACATAGGAACGGACGAGGCCTTAGTGACTTAATAACAATGAAAGTCTATTTGTTCATGTTTTGTTTCTAGTTTTAATACAATGTAATAAATTTAATTCAGTAAAACAAAACTTTTATCCATGTGTTGTGAAACAATGATTCTGTTACGACACTCCCCGACGTTTTCACCGCGGTTTGTTGTTTTAACGCGGTCGGGGTGTGACAGAAAAGTTGGTATCAGAGCTCATGGTTATAGGGAATTAGGTTATTAGTAATGCTTTGACCTAGTCTATAACCTTCCTAGGACCCTAACGCTAGTTTACTTGCATTTAGTTATAAAACAATACCGTTGCCTATCTTTAGGCAACAACCACAACAAGAACACAAATTTCGAATTTGCTTTGAAAACTAATCATCTGTTCTAGGATGATTTATTATAAGGTTTTGAACCTTCAAAGTTTTCAAAAAAAAATCCGTCAAAGTTTGGGTCTTATTAATGTGAACACGTGCAATCTGGAAGGGTGGATGCATGTATCCTGAGTTTTCTGTCTAAGGCTAGAGTATTCGTACAAATCCACATAATCAGACCAGTCACTCTTACCTAGGAACTCTTGGGGTGAGTGTCCATTTATAGGCTAAAGCATGTCTTCGCGATACATTATGAGGACCTATTTACTTTGATTCAGCTTTTGTGCGTCGTTTGTTTGCTTCGTGGTTCGAACAAATGACCATTATCCATGCTTTTTGGTCGGTACTTGTAACATCCTATTCTTACCCAATGCCATTTCACTTGTTTTTTCTCATGCTTCCTCTTTTAGAATGCCTCCTCGATGTGACAATCAGATACCTAATGAAGAACCGGCAGCTATCATTACGCAGCAAATGGCTGCCGCACTCCCAAACATCATTGCTCAATGTAACCAAGCCCTCAATAACAACAATAATGCTCCATGTAACTTCAAGACGTTCAACTCAACTAAGCCATCAAAATTTTCTGGGTCTCAAGGAGCAACTGCACTTCTGCAATGGTTCGAGATTCTAGAGAGCACCTTCAGGCATGTTCAGTGTCCAAACGAGCGAAAGGTTGAGTTCGCATCTAGTGTCTTTGAGAAACGAGCTTTAACATGGTGGAATGGTGTGATGAGAGATAGAGGTGCCGACGTAGCACTGGCTCAAACCTGGGAAGAGCTTCGAGCTCTAATGATGAGGGAATTCTGTCCTCGTCATGAGATTAGGGCATTAGAAAGGGAATTCGACGATCTTAAGCAAGATAGTGGTGAGCATCGAGCTTACATGGACCGTTATGAGGAGTTAAGTCTATTATGCCCTAACATGGTTATGCCTTTAGATAAGGCAATCGAAAAGTACATTGATGGCCTCCCTGACTCAGTACAAGACATTGTTACTGGTAGCAACCCCACTACAGTTAGACATGCCAATGAGCTATCCGCTACCTTGACTGAATCTCAGATCAAGAAAGGTAAACTTTTCCGAAAGGGTGATAAGAAACCGATCGAGGAATCGAAACCAAAGGATGGGCAGACTAAATCCTCCAAGAAGTCCAAGAAGTGAAAGGCTTCTTAGAACTTCGCCATGGTTGCTCACAAAGATCAACCTGTCCTCAACCAACCAGCTCAACCCCCTGCTAGGAAGCCATACAACGGAACTGCACCTTTGTGCAACCAATGTAGCATTTGTGACAACTCGAGTTTCCAAGATTCCATCTTTGCATTAATTGCACGATTAATTGTTTAGTTGTTTGTTTACATGACTTGTTGGTTTCACAACTGTACGCGTTTGTAATAAGTTAAATCGTATTGTGGTTGGTATGTTATATATGGTGGGTGTTAAGTGTGTTATATGTTTGGTGTGCATTATATAAGTGTGTATGTGATTTATATATTTTGTGTTAATGATGTGATGCGTATAATTAATAAAACTTGGATCCTTGCCAATCACCCCTTCACGAAATCACCCACTCACGAAAACACTTTGTGTGTTTTAGTCCACTTTGAGGCCAACGAAAACAACTAATGGGATTCAGCCCAGTAGTGATCGATTTGGATGTTTAGTTATTAATCTTCACGCAAAACCTAATTAGCAAAACCCTAATCACTCCTCACCTCCTCTCGCTACCCTATTCTGCCTGACGAATCAGTTTTCCCTTCTCCTCCGAATTGACATTCTGGTAAGTATAATATTAAGGATTTTATTATTGTGTGGCTATGATTGGTTGCATGTATGTGTGTCACATGGGGTGTCTTTGTTGAATAGGGGCTAGGGATCAAATAGGTACTTGTATAAAGTCTGACATGCACATATTATTGGAATTAATGAATCTGGTACATACACATGATGAAATTGAATGACATAGGACAAATCTGTTGTGGGTGATGTTGATTGGACCAAAGTTCTTTCTGATTGTTTCTTAGTGGGTCGACATTAGACTTCAATCAACACTAATTGCATGTGGCCTGTTATGAATTGAATTGAGTGGGCCGCACATGTTGAATGTTTATTGGACCGAACCCAAACCGCACATGTTGATTGTTTACTGAATTGCATGTGAGTGGGCCGCACATGTTGATGAAATGTTATGCATGTGCAGCCAAATGACTAAGAATCATATGATCGGCTAGGTTCAGACTTGCATGTGGGTTGCCAGTGTCATGTGAGTTTTCATAGGAATGTATAAATTGATAAAGTCATACATGTATGATTAGGTTGAATGCCATTAGTAGGTGCTCTCGATTAATTGATGCTCACATGATTGTGTCAAATGATTGGTTATTGTAATTGAATAATATCATATATGTGTAACTGTTAATCGAATGATCATTGGGTTGACGAAACGGCTGATAATGATGATGATTAGAGTATTCATTTGTTGATTGGTAACTGTTGATTTCCTATAAATGATATGCATAATATCCGGATAACAAAACTAATCGCACAAGACACCTTGGTCGCACAAGAAGTCCATTCGCACAAGATGATCTGGTCGCACAAGATGTATTGGATCGCACAAGTTGTTTATTCGTTTACTTGTTTGGGCCGTATGTATGTTGGATTGGCTTGTTATTTGGGCCGGGTGTTTAACTGAATCGCACAACATGTTGTGGATCGCACAAGACTGTGCTGAACGCACAACATGTTGGGCCGCCTGTTATTGGGCTTTATCTTCTGGATTGTACAAGTTAGACATGATGAGTACTTGACTGTTACTGTTAAGGTGTTAACATGTATTATGTGTTTGCCATGATCAATGTGTGTTCTTAATCTGCTAGTTTATGTGAAACTTATGTGCACTACTCGAAACCAAAACCTGACTTATATGGTAACCATGTTAGGACGTGGTTGACCTCTAGCAGCTCGATTGACCTTTCGTTTATCTGCCGAGCTAACCTAAGGTGAGTTCACACTTTCTACAAAGCATGGGATTCCCAGGGGTTGGGAATGGGTTTAAGGAACATGGATTCCTCGTCCTTTCTTGGGTAGGACAGTACTGGTTCAGGAATATAATTCCTCATCCTTATGGACAGTTAACTTTTACTAGACCAAAACTCTATCACGAAGTCCCTCCTTTTTATATCGACTTAATCGCCGAGCCAATGGCGAGCGGGTCATTAGTTAGATAGCGCTATTTAGGTCTGACAAGCCTCACACCGTGCCGCAGAGGACGGGCGTGAACTAATGGATCTGGGCACGTCAATTATGATAGACATTGACAATTCAGGGCACATAAACATGACTACAGTCAGCAGTCGATATGGTAACGAGTCTAGTAGTATACATGGGGTAGCCCCCACGGCTGAAAAGCCAGATAACTAAACATGGGGTAGCCCCCACGGCTGGATTGCTAGAGTAACCGGGAATAAACAAGTCACGTTTTCAACTATGGGGTAACCCCCACGGCAGGATGCCAGTTAAAGGAAACTGTTTTCGAAACAACTTAAAACGAACACCCAACTGTGAACTCGCTCAACATTATTGTTGACTCGTTACTACATGCTTTGCAGGTCAATAGATACTTAGCTGGAGCTTGTAGGGGGAAGAGTCGTTGTGGGACATGGACAACTCTGTGCCATGTTAAACATTGAAACATTTGAACTTATATTTCGTTTTGAATTTAATCGTTATGCTTTCGCTTGCAACTTAAACTATGTTTGTTTGGACACCAATTGTATTGGTTGGGTTTTTATAATTACTTACATGCTTGTTCAATATGATTGGTGGCTGGATCCTGCTCAGTCACGCCTCTAAGCGGTGATACTCCGCGTGTGGATTTTGGGGGTGTGACAGCATTCATCATCATGCTAGTGTGAAGTGCCGCAAATGCCTAATTTGTGGACTTATAGGTCATACATCTAGGGTTTGCCGAGCTGCAGCTGCACCAAATCAAGTTGACAACAATCTTGCTCAAGCTCGTTTTCCACCAGGGTCTTGCTACAACTGTGGCGAGATGGGCCATTTCCGAAAGAATTGCCCAAAGTTTGCTAATGCAAATCCAGCGCAGGGATGAGCATTTGACCGACTGGAAGACAACGCTGTTTAGAAATAATCAAGCCTTATGTATTATTTTCTTTTGTTGTCATGGTCTATGAAACAACTGTTTATGTTGTTTATAAATAAATCCTTTATTTATATTGCAATTTACTAATGTGGTTGCATGTATAAACAACATATCTCCTACAATACCGACACTCAAGGAACCGTATTCCGTGAAGAACAGACTACCCCCAAAATTCTTCCATTTTATGATCTCTCGCGTTTTCCACGAAAATCCTAAGTACCCGTTTCTTCCAAGGAAACGAAGTACAAGGCACAAGTTACAACTCTGGACAAATACCCAAAGTACCACTATAAATCCTTAATAGGGTACCTAAGGGAATTTCCGTAAGTCCTTAATTGTTGGGTACCTAAATTCGAATGTTACGTTTCCTTGTAAACGAAATCGAATTTTTGGAAGATCATCCTATCTTTTCAGATAGATTCTTGAGGACGTTGAAGTCCATCGACTGGGTTCCTGGTGTACCTTGAATACCCATGTTCAAATCGATGACAAGTTAATAACAATTAATAACAAACTGATAACAAATTAATAACCAAGAAAACACTTATGTGCTTATGTGTTTATGTGTTGGCCTAATCAAAGTTGTCTCGATCTTGTTCATATTCTATCCCCTTCACATTATAAAACAAACTGTGACTACTATGCAAAGAATTATGTAATCATGGATACATACATAATTATGAAATTTAGTGCACAGAAACCACAACAAGTTTTGTCATGTGTCTAGAGTTAACCCTATTTATTTCCATTTCTGATGAAGCACCCGTTGAGGATGTGACAACCCTCACCAAACCAGATATCCGTACGAATTAATTAATATTTAATTAATGCTTAATTACTGTGCTTGCTTACAAATGTGGTTAAACTGCTTCTTGATTTCTGATACATACATATTCATGCATCATACATTTATACTATCACTCTATTATTTACACAGAACTATAGTGACAAACTTGATGCACAAAAGCACAGTTAGCACAATAAAAAGATAACCCAATAAACATGCTGACATTGCCAGCACTAGACAGATATTGTCTCTGAGGCCAGTATGAGCCGGGAATAGTTTACTACACTAGTAGGGAGTGTAGGGAGGTGAGGATTGTTAAACTGCGTCAATAGGTGATAGTTATAGTGACCGGATGTGCCTAAAACATATTTTAACTACAAAAATTCTGCACTTTATGCAAAAATTCAGCATTTAACATAACTAGTAAAGTGCAAAAACATGGGAAAATAATACTAGACACTTTCCGAAGTGTCGGGAATTCATTGTGTCACTAAAAATAATATTAAAGACACTTTAAATGTTTATTTAGCACTTTAACGGATTAATATCCAACCGAACAACCGGACCTTACCCGGAACATAAAAATATTGCCAATGACATTGTTTTTGCTTTACTGAGCTAATTAGGGTACCCGAACACCCTAACACCCATTATAATACATAACACACTAATAACTAACTTAAATCCCTAACTAACACTTAACTATATCATTGAAATCAAACTATGAACCCCCCCCCCTAACCGAACGGTCACCACAAGGGTGACACACCCTTGTCCTTGTTGATTATTTTAATCCAAATGCTAAATATCTAGGTGACACATTATCTAATGGGTAATGGTGATAAGTTTATAAATAAGCACAAGAGATTATAACTTTCATTTTCACTAACCAACTCAACTCAAACTCTCTCTCATTCTCTCTTGTCCGTCCGCCACCACCACCATCCCACATCCACCCATCATCAAGTTTGGTTCTTGCAATTTCACATACACTCAAGGGTGAAAGGTCACACACAAGGAGGCTCGGTGCTTACGGAATCACAAGGACCTCTCTACATTGCTTTTCTCCACCTAGTTTTCGCTTTGATTCTTCCCTAGCCTTGAGCTAGTTGTAAGTGCTTCTAAACATCTTCTTGTTCATGTTTAAAGTGGTTAATAGGAGATTTAACGGATAAAAATCATGAACACTAAAGATCAAATCTAAAAGTCTTGTTAGAATGATGAACAAGATGGTTAAAGAGAAAATAATGGTGTAAAACTCACGAATCTTGTTTAGTTATGGTTATTTTATGTTGTTGGTTGCTAGTAGTGGAACAGATCGTCATCTAACCACGCTAGATCATGTTCATGGAACATGAACTAGCATTATGTTAAGTAGGAAAGTTACAAGATGACGAACCCTTTCATACATAAACATGAACTTGTGTAAAAATAGTTTTTCTTGTAAAATGGAGTTCTAAACTAGTAGATCTAAAGATTTACAAGTGGTATTTTCGAAGAACCAAGTGTAAGATGCAAACCACGTTTAAAAGCCGGATCTTTTATGAAACAAAGGTAATTTTGTGAACAAACAAGTGTGTAAACACTTGTGTGACAAAAGGTTTTAACAAAGAAATATTTTCGTAATTTATGACTAAGAAGTTGTAAAGTTACATTTTCTTCAAAGATAAGATTTCTAAGAAACCGACTTTATTTTTAGAAATAGAAAGATCTACTAAAAATATTGGAAAGTTACTACATACTTTTACACAACTTACAAGTTCATGTGTTTGCGATTTATGCTTATTTTGACTAGTTTGATGATTGAACATTGAATATTGATGATTGGAAAATTGTTGATTGAATTTTGAAAAGAAAATGATACGCTAGTAAGCGTGGCCACCTCCAGTTATAGAGGAAACTCTGGCGAAATTTTTCCAGAAAATAACACTTAGAATATTTTTGTGACAAGTGTTATGAATATGTTTTTAACTTGTTTCTCCAAATAAAAATTCGGCATGATTTTATTATAAAATAACCAAGTATTCGGAGGTGGATTTTCGTAAATAAAACTTTTTAAATATATATTGAGAATATATATTTCATAGTTAAAACGCTTGTGTGATTTTATGAACTATATATTAATTTTAGAGTAAACAAAAGTTGAGCATATTTTTAAATTTTTGGTTGGTCGGGAGACCAGGGATTCAGCCGGGTGGCTGGGGAGATTCAGCCGGGTGGCTAGGGAGATTCTGGTCGGGGGACCAGGGAGTCAGTCTAAGAGGCTGGGAAGGTAGTCTGAGAGACTAGGAGATTCAGTCTGAGAGGCTGGGAGGATAGTCTAGTGGGACTAGGAAGTTCAGTCTGAGAGGCTGGGAGGTTAGACTAGTGGGACTAGGAGAATTACTTGATTGCTTATCGGTGACTAACATGTTTATTTGATTATATGATTGATTATTTGTGCATGTGTGTGTTTGTGTTACAGACATCATGCCTTCATCAGGTACTGGAGAGTCGGACACTACAGATCCCATGGCCATAGTATCAGACGACATAGTTTCTTCGGAGCACGAGGTGTACACTATCGATACTACCAGCACAGACGATGACGATTTCCAGCCCTTTGCACTGCCCGATGTCGTAGCAGAGCCTGCTGATGGCCATCTTGTTGGGGATTTGCCACTCGCGGTGATCCCTGCTCCTGTGCCCCTTGCATCTTATCCCGTTGATATGCCCCTCGACGTTGTCTCTAACGACGATGTCGATCTATTTGAGGAGGACCCACTTGAGGGCGAGGCCCATATTCCATATTGCTGCCAGTGATATCCTACTTCTTGCTGATGCTCCTACGGAGGAGGCTCCTGTTCATTCACCTGTTCCAGACTCCTTTGAGTCTGTGGCATCCGTACCTTCGCACACACAGGGAGTGCAACACCACTCACATAACACCGACCCGGACATGACGTCATCCGCTGCACCTACTCCTGCGCACAGCTTTGAGTTCGATCATGATGTTGATGATGATTCAGATCCTATTTTTCCACCTGGCTTTGATCCAGACCAGGACATTGAGTTCGTACACTTAGACCAGCACTTGGAGGATCCTGTAGCCCCTGTCGACCCTATGTTTGTTGATCCAGCTGATTTTGAGATGGAGTTTGTTGATCCGGAGCCGGATGTGGCCCCTGAGCCAGGCGTTGCTCCTGACCTGGCATTGGTGCATGACCCTGTTCATGCCGATGCACCTGCTGTTGCTCCTTTGGTTGATGTTATACCTGTTGATGATCATCCTGTTGTTGTTCCACAGTTGGTGGATAATCATGCTGTTGATGTTCATATTGATGCTCCACTGTTGTTAGAGGATCCTGTTGTCGCCCCACTTCCAGATCCTATGCCGGTGATGTTCGACCGCGCACCTTTTGCGACCCACATTGATCCACGATACGCTCACACCCACAATGGGTGGATAGATGATGACGATGATTACCCACCTTTTGTGGTGCCTGTTACACCCCCTGTGGCACCCGTTTCAGCCCCTGTTTCAGCTTCCATTGATGTTCCTTTGATTCCCCCACACACCACAGATACTCACCGCACAGATCTCCAGATCACTTATCTCCAGTCACGTCATCCGTTTGGTCATACACCTTTTGTGTCAGGAGGAGGCCAGTTTGTGCCTCAGATTTCTCATCCCACTGTTGTTCCCACTGTTGCACCATTTACTGTGCCATCCTTCGCTCCATCTGGTGAGCCATTCCTCTGGACTACGCCCCCCATTATGCCACCATCCGATCCGTATCACCCATACCACGTGGGGTATTCTACGGAGGATGTTCTCACATCTTTTATGATACAGCAGGAGGCGCTGACCCGTCACGTACAGGAGCTAGAGAGAGCTCAGCGACTCCCGTGCCAGTGCCAGACCCCACCTGCCGTATCACACCCTCCTCGACCAGTTTCACCTGATTCTACCGCGAGTTTTTGGACTCCCGAGCAGCAGATAGCATACTTATTGTGCGCTCATCACGCTATAGAGGAGGACTGGCTTCATATGCGACGTTTACTCTTTTCTCATTTCCCCCTCCTCCACCGCCATCAGCTTAGGCCTTTTGTACGACACAGGTAGACTTTTGATGAGAGGACAGCGATTGTGCAGATTACACAGCTTTTGGAGACCGCATTTTTGATGATTGTGACTTTTGATGATTTGTATATTTGATGTTATTGTCACTGACTAGATAGTTTGGACTAGGGCGATGTGGTCCTTAGTCACTGATGATATATGATACAGTTATGAACTTGTAAAACTTACATTGTGGTCTTGATTTATGACAGCACAATGGCAGTATTCTCATTATATGTTGGGTTGATTGTTTATGTTCTATAACATGAGATGTTATGTGGTTGATTTATTTATAACATGAGATGTTATGTGTTGATATTGTTGAATACATACGTACACTTTACTTACTATGACCTGACCAATGTGAACCATCTTTTAGAAGATGCCACCAAGACGCGAGACGCGTATGCCTGCCAACGAGGCAGAGCTCCAAGGAATCATTGCTGCCGCCATAGTGCAGTATGCAGCCTCACAAGGAGGAACGAGCGGGAGCCATTCAAGTAACAACAATCTGCCTCATGGTAATGTCAAGTGACTTGAGACATATTACCATACATTTGGATATTTATAGCACGTCCGCTAATACCATTTGTATATTCTAATGTATGTGTAGGGTGCACTTACAAGCAGTTCCTAGACTGCAAGCCCGTAAACTTTGACGGCACCGGAGGTGCTGTTGCTTTTGTAAGATGGGCCGAGAAGACAGACTCTGCTCTTTGAATGAGCAAGTGCGCTCCAGACCAACAAGTGACTTACATTTCTAGGTTATTTTTGGACGGAGCCCTGTCCTGGTGGAACTTACAAGTGCAAACTCTTGGTGAAGCCGCTGCTTACGTATTAACCTGGGCTGAGTTAAAAGAGTTAATGCGAAGGAAGTATTGTTCTCGTGTTGAGATACAAAGGTTGGAGACTGAGTTCTGGCATTTAAGGATGGATGGTCCCAAGATCGCAGAGTACGTCCAAAGATTTCATGATTTATCCCACGTTGTGCCATTCATGGTTACACCGAAATTCAAGCGAATCGAGAGATTTATCTGGGATTTAGCTCCACAGATCATGAGTATGGTCACTACTTCCAAGCCTGCAACAATCACAGAGGCCATCGATCTGAGCGTAGCTCTTACTGGGGAAGCCATCCGCCTGAACAAGTTTTCGGATGTTGAGCAAAAGAAGAAGGAGACTCACGTAGAGTCGTCCGGGGGTAATAAAAGGAAGTTCTCGAACTTCAAACAGGGTACAAGCAGTGTTGGCAAGAAAGGAGAATCAAGCGCACCGGTCCAAGCTGCAACCGGTGTTGGAAAGAAGGGGAAAGGATATATGGGTACTCATCCCAAGTGTAACACATGCCAGCGACATCATTCTGGCCAGTGTGGGTCAAAAGTATGTGAAGCTTGTGGAAAAGTTGGCCACTTGAAGGATTCTTGCTGGGCTATTACTGGCCGGGGAGGCCAATGAGGTTTTGGTAGTAGGAACAATAATCGTGGTGGCAATGGTAATCGTGTACAAGGAAACAATGAAGGAAATGGAAACCGAGGCAATAACGTGAATCAAGCGGGTAATGTGAATCGAAATCAAAACAACAATCAAGTGGGGAACGGGGGAGGTAATGGTCAAAAATTGGTTTGTTTTAACTGTGGTGACATTGGGCACTTTAAGAGGGACTGCCCAAGATTGATCAAGCACGCGGAAGAGTGTTTAACATTGAGGCGAGGGAAGCGCGCCAGGATCCCAACGTTGTTACTGGTACGTTCCCTATAAACTAATGCTTTGCATCTATTTTGTTTGATACTGGTGCGGATTATAGTTTCGTGTCATTAGAATTTAAGAATATACTTGGGTTGACGCCTAGTAAGTTAGACGTTCCGTACTCCATCGAACTAGCAAATGGGAAACTAGTTGAGACCAGTGAAGTTGTCCGAGGATGTGTGATTGAACTAGGAGGGCACGAGTTTACGCTAGACTTACTACCTGTCGAGTTGGGAAGCTTTGATGTGGTAGTGGGAATGGATTGGCTATTGAGTAACAAAGCCGAGATCATTTTCCATGAGAAGACCATCCGCATCCCACTGACGGATGAAGAAACGATCATAGTGCACGGAGAGAAGCATGATACGCCACTGAGAATCATTAGCTGCCTGAAAGCTAGAAAGTGTTTACGGAAGGGATGTGTTGCATTCTTAGCACACATCGTGGACAAGGAAGTTGCTTAACCAAATATTGAAGACATTCCAGTCGTCAAGGAATATCCGGAGGTCTTTCCAGAAGACTTGCCAGGATTATCGCCTCAAAGGCAAGTTGAGTTCCGCATTGACTTGGTTCCAGGTGCCGCGCCTGTAGCCAAGGCACCCTATAGACTTGCGCCGTCAGAGATGCAGGAGTTGTCGACACAACTCCAGGAGCTATTGGATAAAGGATTCATCAGACCAAGCTTCTCACCTTGGGGAGCTCCGGTTCTGTTTGTCAAAAAGAAGGACGGTAGTTTCCGTATGTATATAGACTACCGTGAGCTTAATAAGTTGACCATCAAGAACAGATATCCCTTGCCAAGGATCGATGATCTATTTGACCAGTTGCAAGGCTCAAGCTTTTATTCGAAGATCGATTTGCGATCAGGATACCATCAACTTAGGATATAGGAGGAAAGTATCCCTAAGACCGCTTTCAGAACTCACTACGGACACTACGAGTTCCTAGTGATGCCGTTTGGGTTGACAAACGCGCCAGCTGTTTTTATGGATTTGATGAATAGAGTTTGTAAGCCGTACTTGGACAAGTTTGTGATTGTGTTCATAGACGATATCTTGATTTATTCAAAGACGAAGAATGAGCACGAACAACATCTAAGAGCTATTTTGGAGTTGCTGAAAAAGGAAAAGTTGTATGCCAAATTCTCGAAGTGCGAGTTTTGGCTACGCGAAGTCCAATTCCTTGGACATGTGGTGAATGGAGATGGGATTCATGTGGACCCCACAAATATCAAAGCGATCAAGAGCTGGGAGACTCCAAAGACGCCGACTGAGATTCAACAGTTCTTAGGTTTGGCTGGCTACTATCGAAGATTTATTGAGGATTTTTCAAAGATCGCTCAACCATTGACCTTCCTCACACAGAAGGATAAGAAGTTTGATTGGGGAACCAAACAGGAAGAAGCATTCCAGTTACTGAAAGACAAGCTTTGCAATGCACCGATCTTAGCGCTACCAGAAGGAACTGATGATTTCGTGGTATACTGTGACGCCTCGCGTCAAGGATTGGGTTGCGTGCTGATGCAACGCTAGAAAGTTATAGCTTACGCACATGATTTGGAGCTAGGCGCAGTGGTATTTGCACTGAAAATCTGGAGACATTATTTGTATGGTACGAAATGTACAATCTTTACGGATCATAAGAGTCTGCAGCACATATTCAACCAGAAAGAGCTTAATATGAGGCAGAGACGCTGGGTAGAGCTGTTGAATGATTATGATTGCGAGATCAAGTATCACCCAGGGAAAGCGAATGTGGTCGCTGATGCCCTGAGTCGGAAGGAAAGGATTAAGCCCATAAGGGTTAGGGCTTTGGAGATGATTGTCCAGACGGATCTCGCTTTGCGCATTCATGCCGCGCAGAAAGAGGCCTTGAAAGAAAAGAATAATGAAGATGAATATCTCCGTGGGATGGAGAAGCAATTAGTGCCAAACGAGGAAGGAACACTATGCTTCATGAAACGGATTTGGGTTCCTCTATTTGGTGGTTTGAGAAAGATTATTTTTGATGAAGCCCACAAATCACGGTACTCTATCCACCCAGGAGCGGATAAGATGTACCAGGACCTTAAGGATTATTATTGGTGGCCTAGGATGAAAGGCGATGTTGCTGTTTATGTTAGCAAGTGTTTAACGTACGCCAAGGTGAAAGCTGAATACCAGAAGCCTTCAGGACTTCTGCAGCAACCTGAGATTCCCAAGTGGAAATGGGAACAGATTTCAATGGACTTCATAACTAAGCTGCCAAAGACGCCCAGAGGTCATGACACTATTTGGGTAATAGTTGACCGTCTGAAAAAGTCCGCACATTTCTTGCCGATCAAAGAGAAGGATAACACTAGTAAACTGGCGGAAATATACATGCAAGAGATTGTTGCACGTCATGGAGTGCCTCTCTCGATCATCTCTGATAGAGATGGACGTTTCACATCAAGGATTTGCCAATCCTTCCAAGAAGCTTTTGGATCACAGTTAAAACTGAGCACTGCATTTCATCCGCAAACTGATGGCCAAAGTGAACGAACTATTCAGACATTGGAGGATATGCTGAGAGCATGTGTAATGGATTTGGGTGGTAGCTGGGATAATCATTTACCATTGGTCGAATTTTCGTACAACAACAGCTACCACACAAGCATTGGAGCCGCGCCATTTGAAGCTCTTTAAGGACACAAGTTTCGATCACCACTATGCTGGGCTGATGCAGGTGATAGGCAGCTTGTTGGTCCCGAAATAGTCCAAGATTGTGCATATTCGAAAACGCATTGAGGCGGCTCGCGACAGGCAGAAAGCATATGCAGATCCAAAGAGGAAACCTTTGGAATTTCAAGTTGGAGATATGGTGTTATTGAAGGTTTCACCCTGGAAGGGTATGGCACGCTTCGGAAAGCGTGGGAAATTGAATCCGCGTTATATTGGCCCTTTCAGAATCCTGCAAAGGATTGGGCTTGTAGCCTACAAATTGGACCTAACTGCTGAACTCAATGGTGTTCACGATACATTCCATGTATCCAATTTGAGAAAGAGTCCAACACAAGAGACGGTGATCATTCCTGCTGATGAGGTTCACATCGACGACATGCTCCACTTTACCGAAGAACCCGTTGAGGTTACAGACTGGAAAGTTAACAAAACGCACAGGAGCAGTGTCAAACTCGTCAAAGTTCGTTGGAATGCAAGGCATGGACCTTAATTCACGTGGGAACGTGAGGACCGTATGAAGGAAAAATACCCCCATTTATTTCCCAAGACCCCTGCAACTAGAAGCAGAACCTAAAATTTCGGGATGAAATTTATTTAACGGGGGGAGAATGTGACAACCCTCACCAAACCAGGTATCCGTACAAATTAATTAATATTTAATTAATGCTTAATTACTGTGCTTGCTTACAAATGTGGTTAAACTGCTTCTTGATTTCTGATACAAACATATTCATGCATCATACATTTATACTGTCACTCTATTATTTACACAGAACTATAGTGACAAACTTGATGCACAAAAGCACAGTTAACACAATAAACGGATAACCCAATAAACATGCTGACATTGCCAGCACTAGACAAATATTGTCTCTAAGGCCAGTATGAGCCGGGGGTAGTTTACTACACTAGTAGGGAGTGTAGGGAGGTGAGGATTGTTAAACTGCGTCACTAGGTGATAGTTATAGTGACCGGATGTGCCTAAAACATATTTTAACAACAAAAATTCTGCACTTTATGCAAAAATTCAGCATTTAACATAACTAGTAAAGTGCAAAAACATGGGAAAATAATACTAGACACTTTCCGAAGTGTCGGGAATTCATTGTGTCACTAAAAATAATATTAAAGACACTTTAAATGTTTATTTAGCACTTTAACGGATTAATATCCAACCGAACAACCGGACCTTACCCGGAACATAAAAATATTGTCAATGACATTGTTTTTGCTTTACTGAGCTAATTAGGGTACCCGAACACCCTAACACCCATTATAATACATAACACACTAATAACTAACTTAAATCCCTAACTAATCTAACTAACAATTAACTATATCATTGAAATCAAACTATGAAACCCCCCCCCCCTTAACCGAACGGTCACCACAAGGGTGACACACCCTTGTCCTTGTTGATTATTTTAATCCAAATGCTAAATATCTAGGTGACACATTATCTAATGGGTAATGGTGATAAGTTTATAAATAAGCACAAGAGATTATAACTTTCATTTTCACTAACCAACTCAACTCAAACTCTCTCTCTTTCTCTCTTGTCCGTCCGCCACCACCATCCCACATCCACCCATCATCAAGTTTGGTTCTTGCAATTTCACATACACTCAAGGGTGAAAGGTCACACACAAGGAGGCTCGGTGCTTACGGAATCACAAGGACCTCTCTACATTGCTTTTATCCACCTAGTTTTCGCTTTGATTCTTCCCTAGCCTTGAGCTAGTTGTAAGTGCTTCTAAACATCTTCTTGTTCATGTTTAAAGTGGTTAATAGGAGATTTAACGGATAAAAATCATGAACACTAAAGATCAAATCTAAAAGTCTTGTTAGAATGATGAACAAGATGGTTAAAGAGAAAATAATGGTGTAAAACTCATGAATCTTGTTTAGTTATGGTTATTTTATGTTGTTGGTTGCTAGTAGTGAAACGGATCGTCATCTAACCACCTAGATCATGTTCATGGAACATGAATTAGCATTATGTTAAGTAGGAAAGTTACAAGATGACGAACCCTTTCATACATAAACATGAACTTGTGTAAAAATAGTTTTTCTTGTAAAATGGAGTTCTAAACTAGTAGATCTAAAGATTTACAAGTGGTATTTTCGAAGAACCAAGTGTAAGATGCAAACCACGTTTAAAAGCTAGATCTTTTATGAAACAAAGGTAATTTTGTGAACAAACAAGTGTGTAAACACTTGTGTGACAAAAGGTTTTAACAAAGAAATATTTTCGTAATTTATGACTAAGAAGTTGTAAAGTTACATTTTCTTCAAAGATAAGATTTCCAAGAAACCGACTTTATTTTTAGAAATAGAAAGATCTACTAAAAATATTGGAAAGTTACTACATACTTTTACACAACTTACAAGTTCATGTGTTTGCGATTTATGCTTATTTTGACTAGTTTGATGATTGAATATTGATGATTGGAAAATTGTTGATTGAATTTTGAAAAGAAAATGATACGCTAGTAAGCGTGGCCACCTCCAGTTACAGAGGAAACTCTGGCGAAATTTTTCCAGAAAATAACACTTAGAATATTTTTGTGACAAGTGTTATGAATATGTTTTTAACATGTTTCTCCAAATAAAAATTCGCCATGATTTTATTATAAAATAACCAAGTATTCGGAGGTGGATTTTCGTAAATAAAACTTGTTAAATATATATTGAGAATATATATTTCATAGTTAAAACGCTTGTGTGATTTTATGAACTATATATTAATTTTAGAGTAAAAATAATATAACCTGGAAAATATCATGAAGTAACGACTCCAAAATAATACCAACGCCTTCACAAATAAATATTTAAGTTACACCGGTATTATTATTACCACACGAACTTTAAAAACGTAACTTATGTATTTTCGAAAAATACTCTTAAATGTGTATTTTGACAAAGTATTATTATTTTGGAAATCGTATGGAATAAAATATAATATTTTTGGGAAAAATATGTATATTTTGAAGATAGAATATTTTAGACAAATGAATTAAAATATATTTTATTAAGTGAGGCTTAATAATATATTTTTGGAATTATAAAAATGCACATGTATTAAAACCCCCATCCTTGAGAAGGAATACAACCCTAAAATAATTAAGAAGTGGAAATACGAAATAGTTGCCTAACTATTTCCCAAAAACGTTAAACCTTAAGCCAAGGCACGGCCGTCCGTCTAATAGAAGTTAGTACGTGTAGGTCGTCACGCAGCAGGTTGATTGGGATTTACTATTTCGAGACGCACTTCTGTGAGTTCATGTCCCCCTTTCTCTTAACTGTTTTCAGTTTTTATACTTCAGGGGTGAAATACATGTTACTATGATTACGAATACTTTTACATGGTATGGTTAGTGTAAGGAGGGTTATTACTTAGATCATGTGAGTGGGTAGGCGGGAACTGGAGGCCATTAATCCTCATTGTAGGACCGAGGGTCATTAGCGGTAGATCTATCTGGGTGTAGCGAGCCCAGCCCCAGGCCCAACAGAACGGACCTCGGGGTGACTTTAAGCCCGATGCAAAAATCTGCTAGGTTTGAGTCTTCCTACTGCACTTCACACATATCAATGGCCTTGCAAACCATTGGTGATCTCTTTATTTCCTTATTTGCTACATACCAGGGATTTTATACTTACAAAGGTTTTATATACTCACCTTCACATGAACTCGCTCAACAATTTTTGTTGACTTTTCAACTTACATGTATTTCAGGAAATTAGGGATCTGGTGAAGTATGCTACGTTTTCACGCTGCGTAAGAGATATGAGGTCATCCACGTTTAGGGATTGTGACTTTTACCTAGACGAGTCGCAAGTCTTAAACGGTGTTTATTTTATGTTTGTGGTTATGTCATATGAACAATGTTTTTATGGGTTGTAACTCGTTGCATGTGTCAACTTTAAACAATGTTGTCGTAATTTAATTTTCAAACTTAAATCAACGGATGATCTTCATGGTTTTATTTTCATATAGCTTTGTTGTGGTTAAGCTATGGTATTAAGAAGTCACACCAAATAAACCCATGCTTCCGCAAAAGCCAGGGTGTGACAGAGGAAAAATGAACTAGCTATTCATTTTTCACTTCTGAAAGAATATCCGTTGAGGGAAATGAATATCCTTTTGTTTACCCCTTCATTTCCATTTCTGAAGAATACCCGTTGAGGAAAATGACTCAATCCATTCATTTTCATTTCTGAAGAATATCCGTTGAGGGAAATGAATACCCTTTTTGTTTACCCCTTCATTTCCATTTTCTGAAGAATACCCATTGAGGAAAATGACTCAATCCGTTCATTTTTGTTTTTGAAGAATATCTGTTGAGGGAAATGAATACCCTTTTGTTTAACCCTTCATTTCCATTTCTGAAGAATACCCGTTGAGGAAAATGACTCAATCTGTTCATTTTCGTTTCTGAAGAATATCCGTTGAGGGAAATGAATACCCTTTTGTTTACCCCTTCATTTCCATTTTTGAATAATACTCGTTGAGGAAAATGACTCAATCCGTTCATTTTTATTTCTGAAGAATATCCGTTGAGGGAAATGAATATCCTTTTGATTATTCCTTCATTTCACTTCGGATGAAGAACCCGTTGAGGAAAATGACTCAATCCGTTCATTTTCGCTTCTGAAGAATATCTGTTAAGGGAAATGTTAGGATTATGCCTTGCATATCTTTGATGGGTTACTCTACGCAAATAGATAACACCCTAGATTCCATGCAAGACAATTATTTAACACAACGACACAGACAGACTCCTACGAATAAATTTCGGGACGAAATTTCCTAAAATAGGGGAGACTGTGACATCTGTGTCACTTCAACCATCAAACAAATACCAAATCTATGAAATATTGTGTTTCATACTTGGGATTTGTATAAATATGTGTATCATTTGCACATATCAATTCTTGTTCGATTTCGAGCTTTAAATCGCTTTCTAGAAGGTTATACGCGAACTGATGCGTAAACGTAATCAGTTTAATGCGAAAAACACTCCTGAATAGTGAAATAGGCTTAACATACCTCAAATAACCTTTACATAACTTAGAAATAAGTTTTGAAGGGTTTGTTGTGGCGAAATCAAGTTTATTCGATCATAGTGTCACACCCACAAAATACCACATGCGGAAACCCCCGCGAGGCGTGCGACGTACCAGGATCCAAGCCACCAATCACATTGAACTCATAAATATTATTAAATAAAACTTTCATTCATTAGCGTAAAGTGTTACAAACGTTACATATCATTCATTGAATACAGCGGAAGCTTAACTCATTTGTTAAGTGTTTCGTAAACCATATAAACCATTAAGCTTGTATTGAGATTCCATGTATCTCGACACATGACCACTCCAGCCTCCCAGACAGCAAGTTCCAAATGATATAAGCCTATAGACCTACAAGCATACAGACAAGTGTGTCAGACGACGCTGGTGAGTTCAAAGTTTTGTTAACATGTTTAGATACCAGTTACAGATTAAAGCGTTTCACAGATTCAATGTTGTTATTAACTCGATCACCGCAAATGGCTACAAGATGTGTTTGCCTCTAACACCTGTGTCACTGTGACCATCAAACAAATACCAAACCAATGAAATATTGTATTTCATACTTTGGACTTGTATAAATATGTGTATCTTTTGCACATATCAACTCTTGTTCGATTTCAAGCTCTAAATCGCTTTCTGGAAGGTTATACGCGCACTGATGCGTAAATATAACCAGTTTAATGCAACAAACACTCCGGAATAGTGAAATAGGCTTAACATACCTTAAATAACCTTTACATAACTTAGAAATAAGTTTTGGAAGGTTTAGTATGCCGAAATCAAGTTAAATCGCTTACAGGGACTAAAGTTGACAAACTGCGAAAGTATGCCAATATGAACTGTAACAGACATTCCGGAACTTGACCATAAGATAAACATACCATAAATATCCTTTACATAGCTTATAAATAGGCTTTGAAGGGTTCGGTGTGCTAAAATAAACTTTTGGGTCATTCAGGGACTAAAAGCGTCGAAAAGTGCACAAGTTTGCATTTTCGTGCATAACTTACGTTATATATACATCCGGACATCCAAAAATTTATGTAAGCACTAAAATATTTTATTTTAGTGTTTGGCATAAGAAAAATCCATTCGTCACACCATTTGGATCGTTTTTCGCGCTTATGCGCATTCCGTCGTAATTAAGCGAACATCGCGATCGTACGGCCAAACGAACCGACATCCAAGATATTTTTGAGCATGTTTTGAGTTGCCAATACTTTAACTTCATTTTAGAGCCTTGAAATGGGGTTTACGGGGCTTATACGTGTCAAAAATGCATCGAAAACCAAGTTTTGGGCATGCAGGGGCTAAAAATGTAAATCTGTCAAAGTTCTTAGGCCAGGGGCGTAAACCCAAGCTTAAACTTTACGCGGCCCGCGTCAGACTACCAGACCAGATTCAATGTTTTTCACAGCTATTAACAGCCCTTCAAACCCCCAAAGGGCAAGGCCACTTGTCAAACTCTTGTGGTGGTGGCAAAATAAGCTACCACAACTTTCCGACAAGTGTACGGGTGAGATCGTGCCCCCTTTTCCAAGAAACGATCCTAACGGTGAACCAAAAACTATAAATACCCACCCATCCCCATTGCAAAACCCACTTGAAATCTGAGATTTCTCTAAGTTGGGGTGTTTTATCACCTCATACCTAAGAATACTTGGATTATCAATCTTGCGGGGACCCTTTGTAAGTATTCCTTCGTTCTTTTATTGCTTTTCGAGTCCGAAAGTCAAACTTTTAACTTTCTGCATTGACCAGTTTATGGTCAATGTGAAGTTCGTTTGAACTTCGCAACGTGAGCGTAATCACGATGGTTATAGTCCCTTGTGACTATGCCTACTGATTACCACGTTGTCTAGGGTCGTAAGGGTAAGCGATCTAATAAATCGCTTATACCTTCGAACCCGGCCCGTTTGGTCGATCATTAGAATCCGACCAAACACATTAGGTGACCATAGTATATAGGGAATAACCTTCCGAGGTTATACCTTATGGTCACGACGTTTAGTTAGTTGTATGATAGGTAGTTATATGCCTTAGGTAAATTACCAAAATACCCCTTTGACGCCAAAATTCATTTTGAACACATGTAACGTAACTTTTGACATCTAATCTGATTTGGCGACAATATTAGGCATGTTAAGGCATATTATACTTGTCATAGGACTAGTTAGGCGGTCCGAACGCGTTTCACGCGAACGACGCGTTAAAGTAGCATAAGCTACCGAAACGGGTCGCAATGGGTCGTAAGCACTTAGGTTAGGTTCCGATTTAGTATGTAGGCTTTGTTAAACCATATTACATGAGTTCCCATACTCATTTGGTTTACAAGCCCTCATTCTATCCGATCCTCCGATATAGGTCCGGTTTATTAACATAGTTACCTATATTAGGCACCGGTTGATTCCGTGATCTCTAGCATTGCTTGGTGGTTATCTTAGGACTTCTGAGCAATCTCAAGTGAGTACATAGACCCCTCTTTTACTGTTTTCCAAACATTTTGGGGTGGAACACATGTGCCTACTTGTTACTTTCATGCTTTCCTGTTTTCATATCATTTGCTTACTATGTTCATTAGTACACTATTAGTACATTGTTTTACATTACATTTCATGTTATGTATGTCCATTGTGTGCATACTTAGTACATTGTTTTACATTACATTTCATGCTACGTATGTCCATGTGTATGCATACTTAGTACATTGTTTTACATTACATTTCACGCTAGGTATGTTCATTTGATTACATACTTAGTGCATTATTTTCACATGCTTACATTTTGGTATAACAATACCGCATAAATGTTCAGATCCAGTATAGCATGCATTTCCACAATACATAACATTGATTTAAACCGTGTTTTGCTTCAATATATTGTTTTGTGCATTTTTACCTATGGCTAAATGGATATATATATATATATATATATACATATATATTTCACTTGCCATACATGACATTTTGTTTACACATTATATGATAGATATTTGACATAGACATTTTGACCTAAACATTTTGACATGGTTTACACAAAGACATTTAACAAATGGTTTAGACATGGGCAATTTACGTTGGTGGTTTGGTTTGAGTAAGTGATTTAAGTAACGAGGCGTGTGTAATATGATACAAGCATGGTGGATACGCCGCTGGTACTTCCTATATATAAGTGTTTGTATGGTATTACATATCGTAGCGTTATTTGAATCATTTCAATTTGAGACATATAACATTTTATACAAATAACATATTTTTCACAAGACATTGATTTACAAACAATTTATCTTATACAAACGCATTTTACATGGTTATTCATTTAACCATACATTATTCTCTTATTTATACATATCATCTGAACATATCGTTTTTCAAATGATTTACAAAACAAAACAATTAACAAGGTTCATGACTAAATTTTATTAAACATTTTCTTAAACTTAAGTCATGAATCCCATTTTCACAAATCCTATGTACTCGCCGGCATTTTTATGCTGACGTACCTATTTTCACATGTGTTTCAGGAAATGATGCATAGGATTGATCAAGACACACTTAGGCGGACTTGGGCCTTAGTGACAATAAAAGATGGAAGACTAGTTAATTTTGTTATACTTCATTGTTTGTTAAGACATTGTAACTCTTTTATTCAATAAAACAATATTTCAATTTCCATGTGTTATGAAACAATGATTCTGTTACAACACTCCCCGACGTTTCCGCCACGTTTTGTTGTTTTACGTGGTCGGGGTGTGACAGAAAAGTTGGTATTAGAGCCCATGGTTATAGGGAATTAGGTTATTAGTAATGCTTTGACCTAGTCTATAACCTTCCTAGGACCCTAACGCGAGTTTACTTGCGTTTAGTCATAAAACAATACCGTCACCTATCCTTAGGCGACGACCACAACAAGAACATAAGTTTCAAAACCGCTTTGAAAACTAATCATCTGTTCTAGGATGATTGATTACTAGGTTTTGAACCCCTTTGAATTTTCAAAACTCTCGTCAAAGTTTTTGGTCCTAAATAGTGTGAACACGTGCAAACTGGAAGAGTGAATGCCTGTACCCTGAGTTTTCTGTCTAAGGCTAGAGTGTTCGTACAAATCCACATAATCGGACCAGTCACTCTTACCTGGGAACTCTTGGGTGAGTGTCCACTTATAGGCGAGCATGTCTTCGCGATACATTATGAGGATCTAATTGCTTTGATTCAGCCTTTGAGTGTCGTTTGTTTGCCTCATGGTTCAAACAAATGACCATCACCCATGATTTTGGTCGGTATTTGTAACATCCTATTCTTACCCAATTCCATTTCATTTGTTTTCTCTCTTGTTTCTCTTTTTTTTAGAATGCCTCCTCGACGCGAAAATCCGGTAACTATTGAAGAGCTGGCAGCTGTCATTACACAGCAAATGACTGCTGCAATCCCGAACATCGTTGCTCAATGTCACCAAGCTCTCAACAACAATAATGCCCCCTGCAATTTCAAGACGTTCAACTCGGCTAAGCCATCAAAGTTTTCTGGGTCTCAAGGAGCGACTGCACTTCTGCAATGGTTCGAGAGTCTAGAGAGCACCTTCCGACATGTTCAATGTCCAAACGAGCGAAAGGTAGATTTCGCATCCAGTGTCTTTGAGAAACGAGCTTTGACGTGGTGGAACGATGTGGTGAGAGATAGGGGTGCCGATGTGGCACTGCCTCAAACGTGGGAAGAGCTTCGAGCTCTGATGATGAAGGAATTCTGTCCTCGTCACGAAATCAGGGCCTTGGAAAGGGAATTTGACGATCTTAAGCAAGACAGCGGTGAACATCGAGCATACACTGATCGATATGAGGAGCTGAGCCTGTTGTGTCCTACCATGGTTACACCTTTGGATAAGGAGATCGAAAAATACATTGATGGTCTCCCTGACTCAGTTCAGGACATTGTTACTGGTAGTAACCCTACTACAGTTAGACAGGCCATTGAGCTAGCTGCAACCTTGAATGAATCTCAGATCAGGAAATGTAAACTTTTTTGAAAAAGTGACAAGAAACCAATTGAGGAATCAAAGACCATGGATGAACAGACTGGAACCCCTAAGAAGTCAAAGAAGCGAAAGGCTTCTCAGAACTTCGCCATGGTTACTCACAATGATCAAGCCGTCCCCAACCAACCTGCTCAACCCCCTTCTAGGAAGCCATACAATGGAACTTCACCCTTGTGCAACCAATGTAAGCTCCATCATCATGCTAATGTGAAGTGCCGCGAATGCCAAATTTGTGGACTTAAAGGTCATACAACAAAAGTTTGCGTAGCAGCAGTTGCACCAAATCAAGCTGACAACAATCCTGCTCAAGCTCGCTTTCCACCAGGTTCTTGCTACAATTGTGGCAAGATGGTTCATTTCTGAAGAAATTGCCCAAAGCTTGCTAATGCTAATCCAGCACAGGGATGAGCATCTGACCGGCTAGAAGACAACACCGTTTAGAAATAATCACGTCTTACGTACTATTTTCTTTTGTTGTCTAGGTCCATGAAACAGTTGTTATCATTGTTTATAAATAAACCTTTTATTTACATTACAATGTATTCATGTGGTTGTATGTATAAAGAACATATCCCCTACAATACCGACAAGCAAGGAATCGTATTCCTTGAAAAGCAAACTACCCCCAAAATTCCTCCATTTTACAATCTCTTACGTTTTCCACAAAAATCCTAAGTACCCGTTTCTTACAAGGAAACGAAGTACAAGGTACATGTTATAATTTTGTACGAATACCCAAAGTACCACTATAGATTCTTAATAGGGTACCCAAGGGTATTTCCGTATGTCCTAAATTAATGTGTGCCTTAATTCGAATATTGCGTTTTCCTGAAAACGAAAATCGAATTTTTGGTAGATCATCCTATCTTCATGGATGGATCCTTGAAATGATTAAAGTGCCAAATGAAATCCACGAATTGGATTCCTGGTGTGCTTTAAGTATCTGCGTCCAAAGATAACGAATTAATAATCAAGTTAAACAATTATGTGATTATGTGCTTATGTGTTCTCTTTTATATTTTTGTGTGATCCAAGTTTTTGTTATCCAAAGGTACTATATTAAATCCTCAATGGGCTTTTACGTAATAGTAAAGACCCTTGGATTATATTGTACTATTCCATAATTAGACCCCTTGAGTGGTCTAGTTAAACAGATTGATCCAAAAATCTGGTTAGGAATATCATGTAATGACATAGCTGGAAAGACTCATTGGGGGTCTAATTAAAGAGATCAACTGTTGATCTAATTAAAAGGACCCTATGGTAGTCTAGTCACCCTCATCACAATTTTGATATCCTTCCCCAAAACATTACAAAACAAACTGTGCGGACTGTGCAATGAATTACGTAATTATGGATGCATACATAATTATGAAATTCAGTGCACAGAAACCACAGCAAGTTTGGTCGTGTGTCTAAGTTAACCCTATGCATAACCGTTTCTGAAGAAATTGTGGAAAATGACTCGTTCCGTTTATTTTCGTTTCTGAAGAAAATGACTCATTCCGTTCATTTTCATTTCTGAGGAAAATGACTCGTTCTGTTCATTTTTCGTTTCTAAAGAAAATGACTCATTCCGTTCATTTTCATTTCTGAGAAAAATGACTCGTTCCATTCATTTTCGTTTCTAAAGAAAATGACTCATTCCGTTCATTTTCGTTTCTGAGGAAAATGACTCGTTCCGTTCATTTTCGTTTCTGAGGAAAATGACTCGTTCCGTTCATTTTCGTTTCTAAAGAAAATGACTCTTTCCGTTCATTTTCGTTTCTGAGGAAAATGACTCGTTCCATTCATTTTCGTTTCTGAAGAAAATGACTCCTTCCGTTCATTTTCGTTTCTGAGGAAAATGACTCGTTCCGTTCATTTTCGTTTCTGAAGAAATTATGAAAAATGACTCGTTTCGTTCATTTTTGTTTCTGAAGAGATAGTGGAAAATGACTGATTCCGTTCATTTTCGTTTCTGAAGAAATGGTGAAAAATGACTCGTTCCGTTCATTTTTGTTTCTGAACAAATTGTGGAAAATGACTCGTTCCGTTCATTTTCGTTTCTGAAGAAATTGTAAAAAATGACTCGTTCCGTTCATTTTCGTTTCTGAAGAAATTGTGAAAAAATGACTCGTTCCGTTCATTTTTGTTTCTGAAGAAATTGTGGAAAAATGACTCGTTCCGTTCATTTTCGTTTCTAAAGAATGCCTGTTGAAAATAACTCCGTTCATTTTTCATTTCTGAAAATTTCCCGTTAAAGAGAAATAACAGGATTATGCTTTGCTTATCTTTGATGGTTATTTAACACAAAGTCACAAATAGACTCCTACGAATAAATTTCGGGACGAAATTTCCTAAAGTAGGGGAGACTGTGACACCTGTGTCACTGCGACCATCAAACAAATACCAAACCAATGAAATATTGTATTTCATACTTTGGACTTGTATAAATATATGTATCTTTTGCACATATCAACTCTTGTTCGATTTCAAGCTCTAAATCGCTTTCTGGAAGGTTATACGCGCACTGATGCGTAAATATAACCAGTTTAATGCAAAAAAACACTCCGGAATAGTGAAATAGGCTTAACATACCTTAAATAACCTTTACATAACTTAGAAATAAGTTTTGGAAGGTTTAGTATGCCGAAATCAAGTTAAATCGCTTACAGGGACTAAAGTTGACAAACTGAGAAAGTATGCCAATATGAACTGTAACAGACATTCCGAAACTTGACCATAAGATAAACATACCATAAATATCCTTTACATAGCTTAGAAATAGGCTTTGAAGGGTTCGGTGTGCTAAAATAAACTTTTGGGTCATTCAGGGACTAAAAGCGTCGAAAAGTGCACAAGTTTGCATTTTCGTGCATAACTTACGTTCTAAATACATCCGGACATCCAAAAATTTATGTCAGCACTAAAATATTTTATTTTAGTGTTTTGCATAAGAAAAATCCATTCGTCACGCCATTTGGATCGTTTTTTGCGCTTATGCGCATTCCGTCGTAATTAAGCGAACATCGCGATCGTACGGCCAAACGAACCGACATTCGAGATATTTTTGAGCATGTTTTGAGTTACCAATACTTTAACTTCATTTTAGAGCCTTGAAATGGGGTTAACGGGGCTTATACGTGTCAAAAATGCATCGAAAACCAAGTTTTGGGCATGCAGGGGCTAAAAATGTAAATCTGTCAAAGTTCTTAGGCCTGGGGCGTAAACCCAAGCTTAAACTTTACGCGGCCCGCGTCAGACTACCAGACCAGATTCAATGTTTTTCACAGCTGTTAACAGCCCTTCAAACCCCCAAAGGGCAAGGCCACTTGTCAAACTCTTGTGGTGGGGGCAAAATAAGCTACCACAACTTTCCGACAAGTGTACGGGTGAGATCGTGCCCCCTTTTCCAAGAAACGATCCTAACGGTGAACCGAAAACTATGAATACCCATCCATCCCCATTGCAAAACCCACTTGAAATCTGAGATTTCTCTAAGTTGGGGTGTTTTATCACCTCATACCTGAGAATACTTGGATTATCAATCTTGCGGGGACCCTTTGTAAGTATTCCTTCGTTCTTTTATTGCTTTTCGAGTCCGAAAGTCAAACTTTTGACTTTCTGCATTGACCAGTTTATGGTCAATGCGAAGTTCGTTTGAACTTCGCAACGTGAGCGTAATCACAATGGTTATAGTCCCTTATGACTATGCCTACTGATTACCACGTTGTCTAGGGTCGTAAGGGTAAGCGATCTAATAAATCGCTTATACCTTCGAACCAGGCCCGTTTGGTCGATCATTAGGATCCGACCAAACACATTAGGTGACCATAGTATATAGGGAATAAACTTCCGAGGTTATACCTTATGGTCACGACGTTTAGTTAGTTGTATGATAGGTAGTTTATATGCCTTAGGTAAATTACCAAAATACCCCTTTGACGCCAAAATTCATTTTGAACATATGTAACGTGACTTTTGACATCTAATCTGATTTGGCGACAATATTAGGCATCTTAAGGCATATTCTACTTGTCATAGGACTAGTTAGGCGGTCCGAACGCATTTCACGCGAACGACGCGTTAAAGTAGCATAAGCTACCGAAACGGGTCACAATGGGTCGTAAGCACTTAGGTTAGGTTTCGATTTAGTATGTAGGCTTTGTTAAACCATATTACATGAGTTCCCATACTCATTTGGTTTACAAGCCCTCATTCTATCCGATCCTCCGATATAGGTCCGGTTTATTAACATAGTTACCTATATTAGGTACCGGTTGATTCCGTGATCTCTAGCATTGCTTGGTGGTTATCTTAGGACTTCTGAGCAATCTCAAGTGAGTACATAGACCCCTCTTTTACTGTTTTCCAAACATTTTGGGGTGGAACACATGTGCCTACTTGTTACTTTCATGCTTTCCTGTTTTCATATCATATGCTTACTATGTTCATTAGTACACTATTAGTACATTGTTTTACATTACATTTCATGCTATGTATGTCCATTGTGTGCATACTTAGTACATTGTTTTACATTACATTTCATGCTACGTATGTCCATGTGTGTGCATACTTAGTACATTGTTTTACATTACATTTCACGCTAGGTATGTTCATTTGATTACATACTTAGTGCATTATTTTCACATGCTTACATTTTGGTATAACAATACCGCATAAATGTTCAGATTCAGTATAGCATGCATTTCCACAAGACATATCATTGATTTAAACCGTGTTTTGCTTCAATATATTGTTTTGTGCATATTTACCTATGGCTAAATGGATATATATATATATACATATATATTTCACTTGCCATACATGACATTTTGTTTACACATTATATGATAGACATTTGACATAGACATTTTGACATAAACATTTTGACATGGTTTACACAAAGACATTTGACAAATGGTTTAGACATGGGCAATTTACATTGGTGGTTTGGTTTGAGTAAGTGATTTAAGTAACGAGGCGTGTGTAATATGATACAAGCATGGTGGATACGCCGCTGGTACTTCCTATATATAAGTGTTTGTATGGTATTACATATCGTAGCGTTATTTGAATCATTTCAATTTGAGACATATAACATTTTATACAAATAACATACTTTTCACAATACATTGATTTACAAACAACTTATCTTATACAAACGCACTTTACATGGTTATTCATTTAACCATACATTATTCTCTTATTTATACATATCATCTGAACTTATCGTTTTTCAAATGATGTACAAAACAAAACAATTAACAAGGTTCATGACTAAATTTTATTAAACATTTTCTTAAACTTAAGTCATGAATCCCATTTTCACAAATCCTATGTACTCGCCGGCATTTTTATGCTGACGTACCTATTTTCACATGTGTTTCAGGAAATGATGCATAGGATTAATCAAGACACACTTAGGCGGACTTGGGCCTTAGTGAAAATAAAATATGGAAGACTAGTTAATTTTGTTATACTTCATTGTTTGTTAAGACATTGTAACTCTTTTATTCAATAAAACAATATTTCAATTTCCATGTGTTATGAAACAATGATTCTGTTACAACACTCCCCGACGTTTCCGCCACGTTTTGTTTTTTTACGTGGTCGGGGTGTGACATTGCCCAACCCCAATGCCTCTATCAAAGTATTGGTCAAGTGGTCAACGTAATTAGTTCACGCCTGTCCTCCCCGGTACGGTGTGAGGGTGCCAAACCTAATAGTGCTATCAACTAATAACCTCGTTGCCTCCCCGGCAACTATCGGTAGAGGTAAGGGGTGTTATATGATAGAAACTGAGTATAATAACAAACATCCCAATAACCTGACATTCCTCCCTGGAACGTTACCCGATATCCCTCCCCGGGATGCATGCTTTGAAAAGAGCAGTGAACTCACCTTAGCTTTGCTCGGTATGTTGGTATGTTTTGTTACATTACCCGTTCCCAGTTGGTCAACCAAACCCTATCGTGGTTACCAATCAACATCAGTCACATAATCGACAAGTCACATATTTGTACACAGTAAGTCACGTAGCACATAGTAAGTGTTTAGATTTCATACGTATTTACATCACACGTTTATGTTCCTAACAGTAGTCACTGATGACACCAGTTTCATAACAATCGATTCACGTGTTGTTACAAATTACGTTTGGCTAAGATCATAGTATAACACATATCAAGCATTCAGTTTCCAAACAAGTCTACATCATGTGTTCATGATACATAACAACGTTTTACATATAAGTTGACTACCCACAACAGTTAAGTCAAGACTCTATCAGTCCATAATTACTTGCAGCCCAGTCAATTAACTGATATCAATTTAAGTCTGACAGCCCACTAACAACATCGTCCCACTATCATCTATGTGGTCCAGTTATAAATCATTGTTGTCAGACGATGTAATGAAATCAATTGTATTTGCATTTTATTAAAGTTCTATAATTGCATATGATTTCAAAATCATTTAAAGCAAATCATTAAATCACGTGATGTCACTTATACAATTCATATGTGCCAGGCACATGTGAAATCCTTAATCTATTCATTTTGTTATCGGCCCAATCACAAGGATCAATCAGCTTTATACTCAGCGGCCCAATCATGTTTGCATGTGTTAAAGTTTGTGAGATCCAATTAAAATTGTTGACTCATTATATCATTCATTATTTATTCACTCATAAAATACCATCTGATATATATGGACCCAATCAATCATCCGGCGAGCAGGTGTACGGAAAAAAACAACTATATGTGACGAAACATATGTGTTTCGTCGTGATCAACATTTGGCGAAACATAAGTTTCGTCGTGAACCATCATTGACGAAACATCCGAGTTTCACCGTGAACATCACCAGGTTTTTGTCGAGGCTAGGGTTTGGCTTAGCATGACGAAACTACCCTGGTTCTCATAAACAACAGTTAACAATTCCACAAATTAAACAACCTACTAAACTTCACATGACCTATCAATAAGATTCTGGCACCAAATCAAAACTTCACATATTTCATCCGAATCTGTTACTCTTCTAAGTTTACCATTTCATTGTTTCACCATCACTCATCATGCATAAGGATATATATAAAGGCCCGAAACTTTACACAATCATCTTATAGGTTCACAAACAACAATTACAATCTAATCATGTAATTCACGAAACACAAAACACAACATAACACAACACAACACAAGACTATTCAAGAAACTCTAACTGATGCGTTAACATACTAACCGGCGTAGAGGATGCACGAAGGAAAGACTTCGACGAAGAAAGGGGAAGGGTCTGCCGTCGTGATTCAAGGGTAATGGAGGTATTAGGGTTTGCCACAAACTGTCTAATGAAACACTTAGTTTACGTATACAAAAAGGAAAGGAGAGGATTGGGCTGAGTGGTTTAAGAATGTGAATTGGGCCGATTTAAATGATGGGCTGATATTTAAGAATCAATATGGGCCCCTAGCTAAGCTAAACATATTTGAAACCCTTGGGCTCGTGCGACTTGGATTTGGGTTTCACAAGTATATGGGCCGAGCTGATATGTGACGAATCATTCAGCCAAGAGGTGTGTGTCTCAAGTAAGTTTGTGGCCCAAAAGATTATACGGCTCAGTTTAGTTAATAATGAATTCCCCAAGACTAACTAACACTAGAAAACATTCAACGGTTCCACTATAAATAATCAACACGCACAAAAACATGTAATGGTGCAAGAGCGTAATATGTAGGTAATTAAACGTAGAAACACACGCCAAAGATTGTGGAATTTAAGGTAATGCAAATAACACAATAACACAGTACCAACAATAACACAGTAACAGAGTATATCAATCATATATCAAACGTGCACAATTTCACAATGCAAACACAATTATGGAAACACTGGTGAGAGACAAGTAACGTGTCGAGGAAAGACCTTGAAAGTTCGGGTTGTCACACACAGGGACTATTTTCTTCAAACTGCAAAAGTATACCAAATCGAATGATAACGGACATTCCGGAACTTGATCATAAGTTAAATATGCCCTAAATATCCTTTATATAGCTTAGAAATAGGCTTTGAGGTGTTTGGTGCCCAAAAATAAACTTTTTAATCAATAGGGACTAAAAGCGTCAAAAAGTACATAAGTTTGCATTTTCGCGCATATCTTACGTTCTGAACATATCCGGACATCCAAAAATTTATGTAATCATTAAAATATTTTATTTTAGTGATTGGCATGATAAAATTCCATTCGTCGCGTAATTTGGATCGTTTTTCGCGTCCGTTCGTGTTTCGTCGTAATTAACCAAACAAACGGCCAAACAAACCGACATCCGAGATGTTTTTGAGCATATTTAAAGTTCCCTATAGTTTAACTTCATTTTAGAGCCTTGAAATGGGGTTAACGGGTCTTAAACGTGTCAAAAATGCATCGAAAACCATGTTTTGGACATGCAGGGACCAATTATGACATTTCTGGAAACCCAGCCCTCGTGGGGCGCGTAAGATGGGCTCTCATCTTACGTGGGGCGCGACAGCAGCCCAGTACAGAAATTATCTTTTCTGTTTCAGCAGCTGGTTTCTTGTTTTGAACATTGTTTTCTTCATACTATGGGCTTGTTTTGCACACCCATAGTATTATAATTCAGTGGGCACACATGGATGGTTGAGATTGAAGCTCGTGAATCGAGGAACGATATTAATGGTGGACCGAAATCTATAAATACCCACCTAGAATTCATTTGTTTCCTCACACTTTGATCTGATTGTTGCTCTAAGTTGGAGTGTATACTTCATACCTGAGCATTCTTAGATCAAATCTTCATAGCTTGGACCATTTGTAAGTTTCTTTCATGCTTTTATGCGTTTTTAAGCGTGAAAGCCAAACAGTGTTTGACTTTCTGCTTTGACCATTCATTGGTCAACACGAAGTTTGTTTGAACTTCACAATGTGAACGTAATCACGATGGTTATAGTCCCGTGTAACTATACCTACTGATTACCACGTTGATTTGGTGTAGTGACGAGTCATAGTTTCGGTCAAAATACGCGTTTATGCGTATTTTGCAACCAAACTATTCTTGGGTATCAAACCCTTTGTTTTGGTATGAAACCTGTTTTCAAACTTCGTTAAACATGTTTTAAAATGTTTAACTCGTCACTTTTAGATTAGTGCTTATATAGGGTCGTGAGATAAGCGGTCTAAACAACCGCTTAGACTTTCGAACCTGGCCCGTTTGGTCGATCATT
The DNA here is from genome assembly GCA_030545235.1 of Helianthus tuberosus. NCBI lineage: Eukaryota > Viridiplantae > Streptophyta > Magnoliopsida > Asterales > Asteraceae > Helianthus > Helianthus tuberosus. The sequence continues at coordinate 64,879,911 of CM060420.1, forward strand.
AGGATCCAACCAAGCATTTATTATGACCATATTTGTATAGGGAATAACCTTCCGAGGTTATACCTTATGGCCACTTCGTTTAGTTAGTTGTATGATAAGTAGTTTATATGCCTTAGGAAAATGACCAAAATGCCCTTTTTGCGCATATATTCATTTTAAGCATATGCAATCTAAAATTTTTACATCTAAACTGATTAGGTAACATTATTAGACATGTTAAGGCATATAATACTTGTCATAGGACTAGTTAGACGGTCCGAACGCGTTTTACGCGAACGACGCGTTAAAGTAGCGTAAGCTACCTAAACGAGTCGTAATGGGTCGTAAGCACTTAGGTTAGGTTTTGTTTTAGTATGTAGGCTTTATCAAACCAAATCATATGAGTTCCAATACTCATTTGGTTTAAGAAACCTCATACTATCCGATCTTCCGATTTAGGTCCGGTTTACTTATATAGTTACCTATATTAGGTGCCGTTTGATTCCGTGATCCCTCTAGCTTTGCTTGGTTGTTGTTCAAGACTTCTAGGCTATCTCAAGTGAGTACATAGTCCCCTCTTTTACTGTTTTTCAAACATTTTGGGGTGAAACACATGTGCCTACTTGCTACTTTCGTGCTTTTCATGCTTTTATATCATATACTTGCTATGTTCGTTAGTACGCATATAGTACATGATTTCATTATGTTTTGCTATGTATGTTCACTTAGTATGCTAGTACATTGATTTTCATATATTACATTTTGTTGCATATGTTCATCCAGCATATGGACACATTGTTTTACATTTGAAATGTTTGAACCATTTGGAACTGTTTGATCTATGTGAATTATTTAAACTGTTTGAACTATTTGGAACTGTTTGATCTATATGAACCGTTTGGGACTGTTTAATCTATGTGAACCATTTGGAACTGTTTGATCTATGTGAACCATTTGGAACTGTTTGATCTATGTGGGTTATCTGAATTGTTGAACCATTTGGAACTGTTTGATCTATGTTTGAACCATTGGGTTAGGGAAGTGATTAGGTAACGGGGTGGGTGTAATGTGATAAAAGCATGGTGGATACGCCGCTTGTACTTCCTATATATAAGTGCTTTTAACACATTATATTTCGTTGCGTTATCTAGATCACTTGGGCAAGTGTTTTCAAAACAAAGTTATATTACAAGGTTTCTCTAACAATATAAACCATTTGAGTTTTATTTCAAAAACGATTTACAATATGGGTTTACTTAAACAAATGTTTTGAGTTAAGATTCATGGCATCGAGGTTTTATAAAACAAATCTGTTTTGACTTGGTTATTTCAATTTACATTACAAACATTTTACAAAACTAGGTTTTCTAATATCAATTAATGAAGTTGTTCAAGTTATTTCAAATGTAAACAAGCCATGAATTGGACACTCACATAAAACCTATGTACTCGCCGGTATTTTTATGCTGATGTATTTTCACATATGTTTCAGGTACCATAGTTGATGATGTTTGATGATGATATTGGTGCATGCTCATATAGGAACGGACGAGGCCTTAGTGACTTAACAACAATGAAAGTCTATTTGTTCATGTTTTGTTTCTAGTTTTAATACAATGTAATAAATTTAATTCAATAAAACAGAACTTTTATCCATGTGTTGTGAAACAATGATTCTGTTACGACACTCCCCGACGTTTCCGCCATAGTTTGTTGTTTTAACGCGGTCGGGGTGTGACAAATATGACGAAAGAAAACTATGATCAGATAGATCCGGAGGAAATGGAGCTAATAGATATCCGCTGGTGCATGGCAAGTGTTATCCGACGAGCACAAAGGTTTATGGAGATAATGGGCAGAGAGTGTGAGGGTGGTCCAAATACCAAACTGGGGTTTGATAAGTCGAAGGTTACCTGCTTAAAATGCAAATAGAAGGGGCATTTCAAACGAGAATGCCAAAATCAAAATGTGAACGACAGTGTCAACCCGTTTCATGAGGATTACTATAAGAAGGCCATCTACCACCGCAATAAGGAACAACCACCGAAAATCAACCGTCTAGAGATCGAAGAGGGATCGTCATCTAAAGACAAAATCAGGGCGTTGATTGTCACACAGGAAGATGAGGGGTTTGACTAGAGCAAGTATATTCCTGATGAGAGTTCCACGTTGGTTGCTAAGTACGTGTATAACAGAGAAGTTGAAATTTTTCGGAAGAAGCTTGGTGAGATTGAAATGATTTATAGAGAAGCAAAAGAGTCAAACAGATGGGATGAGGAGCGACAGTGCTATTTGGATCCAGAGGGAAACATTGCAACTGATCCAGAAACAATCGACTTTGATGCACTGGTCAAAACGATACCGACTGTCGATGAAGAGTGTCACACCCCGACCACGTAAAACAACAAAACGTGGCGGAAACATCGAGGCGTGTTGTAACAGAATTAATGTTTCATAACCATGGATACCAAAGAATGTTTCGTTTTATTTAAACATTGAATAATTACATCGTCTTGAAATCTAAATACACTATTTAAACATAGTCTATCATTGTTACTGAGTCACTAAGGCCTTGTCCAGTCCTATGTGAGCATGCATCTTATCAATCGATATCATCCAACAATACCTGAAACATATGTGAAAACGAGGTCAGCAAAGAAATGCTGGCGAGATACATAGGTTTTGTGAAAATAAGATTCATGACTTCTGTTTTAAGAAAATGTTTAGTCATGAACCTTGTAATTTGCTTTGTCTTTGTAAATCATTTGAAAAATAATAAGTTCAGATGATATGTACAAATAAAAGAATAGTGCACGATTAAATGAATAACCATGTAAAATGAGTTTGTATAAGATAAGTTGTTTGTAAATAAATGTCTTGTGAAAAGTATGTTACTTGTATAAAATGTTCTATGTCTCAAACTGAAATGATTCAAATAACGCTATGACATGTAATACCATACAAACACTTATATATAGGAAGTACCAGCGGCGTATCCACCATGCTTGTATCATATTACACACACATCGTTACTTAATCACTTAATCAAACCAAACCAAACAATGTAAAATGTCTATGTCAAATATCCATGTCAAATGTCTATGTCAAATATCCATGTCAAATGTCTATGTCAAATATCCATGTCAAATGTCTATGTCAAATATCCATGTCAAATATCCATGTCAAATGTCTATGTTAAATATCCATGTATGGCAAGTGAAATGTCTCAACTAAACCATGTGCACAAAAACAAAGTATTGAAGTAAAACTTGGTTTAAATCAAAGTTATGTTTTGTGGGGAATACATGATCAAATGTCAATCATGTCCCAATGTTTACCCAATCGTTAACCCATTTTGTAATATCGTTCTAGTCGTTCTTGTTTTAATTGTGAAACTACTTTATGGTCGATTCTCTAATAACATTCAAACCTTCTTGACGCGTTCATCGTTCCAACTCGCTCTCGTTCTCGTTCTTAACAAACCCTTACCAAAGGATAAGTTAATAATTACAGATTCAGTCGCTACCCACAACCCCCACACATAACAATGGGTGCAGTAAATAACGGGATTTATCAGATCCTATGGTACCATAACCTAATACTGGTCGGCTTGATCATTGCTAATGAATGTCATCGGTCATGTAACTACAACCAACAAGTTTGTTCACTTTTTGAAATTTGTTATTAGTTTTTGAAATCATTGTATTCGTTCTTGAAATCATTGTTAGCGTTCTTGAAATAATTGTTATTGTTCTTGAAACCACATTGTAATTGTTCTTGAAATCATTGATAAAACATTTAGCACATATGAGTCACCCCAAAACAGTTGAAAACAGTAAAAGAGGGGAATAATGTACTCGCCTGGGAGTGCTTAGGAGTCTTGAACAACTACCAAGTAAGCTAGAGGAGTCCCGGAAATCAAACAGTACCTAATATAGGTAACTACATAATTAACCCGGACCTAAATCGGAAGACTGGGTAGCAGGAGGGTTTGTAAACCAAATGAGTGTAGGAACTCATATGATATGGTTTAACAAAGCCTAGATACTAAATGAAACTTAACCTAAGTATTATCGACCCATCGCGACCCATTAAGGTAACTTATGCTACTTTAACGTGTCGTGCGCGTGAAACGCGTTTGGACCGTCTAACTAGTCCTATGACAAGTGTTATATGCCTAAACATGTTACATAATCAGTTATGTGACAAAAGTTTAGGTTACATATGCTTAATTACCAATTATACATGAAAAGGGTATTCTGGTAATTTACCTAAGGCACATAAACTACCTATCATACAACTACTTAAACGATGTGACCATAGGGTATAACCTCGGAAGGTTATGCCCTATACTAGGGTCACCTAATGTATTTGGTCGGATCCTAATGATCGACCAAACTGGGTCGGGTTCGAAGGTATAAGCGATTTATCAGATCGCTTACCCTACGACCCTAGACAACGTGGTAATCAGTAGGCATAGTCCCAAGGGACTATAACCAACGTGATTACACTCACGTTGCGAAGTTCAAACGAACTTCGCATTGACCATTACTGGTCAACGCTGAAAGTCAAACAAAGTTTGACTTTCTGACTCGAAAAGCAGTAAAATAAGGAAAAGAACGAAAGAATACTTACGAAGGGTCCCCGAATGCTAATCCCGATCCAAGAACTCAGGTATGAAACAATGGTTTCAACTTAGAGCTCTCAAATCAGAATTCTTGTAAGAAATGAGGTTGGGGTGATGGGGTATTTATAGTTTTCGGGTAACCGTTAGGATCGTTTCATGGAAAACGTGCCATGATCCAAGGCGTACACTTGTCGGAAACTCATGGTGGCTGAAATTAGGTTCTTATCCGCTGACTAGACGATTGAGAATGTGCGGTTGAGAATCGAACAGCTGGGACCCGCGTTTAAAACATTGAATCTGGTCTGGTTAGGCAGTCGCGTAGCGCTACTGCCAAGGCATTAGGCAGTCGCGCTACGCTAGAACCTCCCCTGATCAGAAAAGTTACAGAAATGGCAGAAATGGTCCCTGCACGTGTTTAAGGCCTTTTTCGATGCGTTTGAACCCCGTTAACCTCATTTCAAGGCTCTAAAATGAAGTTAAAGTATAGGGAACTCAAAACATGCTCAAAAATATGCCGGATGATGGTTCGTTTGGCCGTACGAACGCGATGTTCGCTTAATTACGACGGAATGCGCATAAGCGCGAAAAACGATCCAAATGACGCGACGAATGGATTTTTCTTATAGCGAACACTAAAATATAATGTAGTCATGCTTACATAAATTTTTGGATGTCCGGATGTATTCAGAACGTAAGTTATGCGCGAAAATGCAAACTTGTGCACTTTTTGACACTTTTAGTCCCTGAATGACCCAAAAGTTTATTTTAGTACACCGAATCCCTCAAAGCCTATTTCTAAGCTATGTAAAGGATATTTATGGTATGTTTAACTTATGGCCATGTTCCGGAATGTCTGTTACAATTCAAATTGGCATACTTTCGCAGTTTGTCAAGTTTAGTCCCTGTAAGTGAATTAACTTGTTTTTGCCATACCAAAGCCTTCAAAACTTATTTCTAAGTTATGTAAAGGTTAGTTAAGGTATGTTAAGCCTATGTCACTATTCCAGAGTGTTTGTTGCATTAAACTGGTTATATTTACGCATCGGTGCGCGTATAACCTTCCAGAAAGCGATTTAGAGTTTGAAATTGAACAAAATTTGATATGTGCAAATGATACACATATTTAAACAAATCCCAAGTATGAAGTACAATATTTCATTGATTTGGTATTTGTCTGATGGCCCTGGAGGCACAGGTGTTACAAAGAGTACAAAGATATGCTTGCTGCTATGAGGAGAGAGAAAGCCGAGAAAGAAGCAAAGCTGAATCCTGCAAAGCACGTACCAGAGATTATTGACGTGAAGTAGGAACTAACAGCTAAAAACCTGAAAAGATGGCGGATAAAGCTTTAGCTGCCAAACAAAACAAGGTAGAATCTTCAACCGTGTCTACTAAGTCTTCAAACCAGGTCAGGGCTTTAAATGAGAATGTGCAGAATGGTAAGTCCATTGATGAGAATGGTAAGTCCATTGATGAGAAGTGGAGACATTGCATAAAAATGTGCAAAATCTGTACTGGAAAAGAAAATACTTTGAAATCCAAGATTGATGAATTCACCCAAACAAAAAATCTTTTGAAAGAAACAAACCAGAAAATTGATTCGTTGAAAGACGAACTTGTTCTAAAAGACAAATTAATCAAGGGTTCCAAAGATAAAATTGATCTTTTCAAATAAAATGTGAGAAAGGGTGAATCTAAAGTTTCAATATTTCAAAAGACAAATGAAACGCTCACTTTCGAATTTAGAATAATTAAAGAAGCATATGATGAATTGAAAAGGGTTGTTTCTGAGGCAGAAGAACGTGATTATCAAAGATGAGAATTAAAGAATAAACTGCAAACAACTCTTGAAGAAAAAGAATAATCAATTAACATGTTTCTTGATGAGATTGCAAAATTAAAACTTCAACTTGAAGAACCTAAATTCGAAAATGAGCGTATCAATTTGAAGCTGAAAAATTATTATTCATCTAGCTTTGTTCTTGATTATGTAATTCCAAAACCAATTGGAAAGAACAAAGACGGTGAAGATGATTATAGCAATGGAAGCGGAATTGGGTACAACCGCGTTCAACCACCCGTGAACGGTGATTTTTCTAGAAGTAACTTGGGGGTGGACAAAGCTTTAAACATCAAGATTGAAACTGAAATTGACAAGTTACCAGAAAACCTCGATGTCACTTTTGAAATATCTTCAGATGAAGAAAAACTTGATTCAGAGTTGGTAAAAAATATGGTAAATGATGTCTTGAAAAGCAAAAGTGTCAGTCCAAATGAATGTTTCGACGATGACGAGTGCATTATGAATAATTACATTCCTAAATCCAAAGACAACTTAGATGACGGCCCTACTCTGGTCAAGTACCAGATGTATGGATCAGATAAGTTGTATTCGGATCAAGATTTTCCAATTCAAAACGTTAATTTGGAGGTTTTCTGGTTAGGGGTTGTGCATCTCGTTTAGGAGTCATTGTCTAAATAAGGAAACATGAGAAACGAGTGAGGTTGACAATTGGAAAAACAAATGGGGTATTGAAAGATCGATAAAACACAAGGAAGGTGATCATTCGTTCGTTACCTTGAACAAACAAATGACTCGCAGTGACTAATCAAAGTAAATGGGTCAATATAATGTATCGCGAAGACCTGCTTTAGCCTATAAGTGGACACTCATCCCAAGAATTCCCAGGTAAGAGTGACTGGTCCGATTATGTGGATTTGTACGAACACTCTAGCCTTAGACAGAAAACTCAGGATACAGGCATCCACCCTTCTAGATTGCACGTGTTCACACTATAAGACCCAAACTTTGACGAGATTTTGAAAACTTAGAGTGTTCAAAACCTAGTAATCAATCATCCTAGAATAGATGATTGGTTTTCAAAGCGGATTTGAAATTTGTGTTCTTGTTGTGGTGTCACCTAATGATAGGCGACGGTATTGTTTTAAAACTAAACACAAGATAACTTGTGTTAGGTTCCTAGGAAGGTTATAGTCTAGGTCAAAGCATTACTAATAACCTAATTCCCTATAACCATTGGCTCTGATACCAACTTTTCTGTCACACCCCGACCACGTAAAACAACAAATCGTGGCGGAAACGTTGGGGAGTGTCATAACAGAATCATTGGTTCATAACCATGGATTAAATAATTTCGTTTTATTGAATCATTGAACTCATTGTTTTATTACAAATCAGATAAATACAAATATTGTCTTTCAAGTTTTAAATTCGCTAAGGCACGAGTCCATCCTATGTATATCATGCATCAACCATCATCACATAGCAGCACCTGAAACATGTGTAAAAATAGGTACGTCAGCATAAAAATGCCTATGAGATACATAGGTTTTATTAATGCAGGATTCATGACTTGTAAGTTTAAAAGAGTGTTTAACAAATAGTAGTCATGAACTTGAAAATATTTTCTTTTATAAATCATATAACAAGTGATAAGAAATCAGATGATATAAAAGAAAGATGCATAAATAAATAACTAAGTAAAATGAGTTTGTATAAAATATGTTGTTTGTAAAACAATGTTTTGATAAAAAGGTTTGTAGTATATATAAAAATATACCTTGGTTTTAAGAAAGTCGAATAATATATTAAAGTATATTTTATTTCCAAAATAGTTAAACGGATAGTATATCAATTATACTTTAGTTATCAAAATAATAGTTTTCAGTAGTATATCATAAGTATACTTTGGTTTTTTAAATAAGATATTAAAATATGCTTTAGTTTTGTAAATAACATATCAAACTATGTTTTAGTAATTAACAAAATATATGTTGGTTTTGTACATAGTATATCAAATATACCTTGGTAAACAATATCACATATGAGAGCATATCAAACTATACTTTGGAAGTATAACAAAATATACAAAAGAAAATGTGATTTAGAATTCATTCAAACCTTAGTGTATCAAACTACACCTTAGAGACAATAGAAATACCACAAAGGCAATCTCTATTTGGATAAAAATTGGTTTCTGACATTCCATACAACAGGAATGGGGTGTCTAATCCTATAGCGCTATATCATACTACCTATCGGTCTGGTGAATGTATAAAACGAGTATAATCCAACATTTAATTTTATAATCTTTGAAAAATTGGTGTTTAAACCATAGACAATTATTCAGTTTGTCAAAAGATAAGTACTAGCAGGTAAAATCAATTTATACTTTGAAATCATGAAAATAACAGATAGGTACATATGTTTCACCCCAAAACATTTGAAAACAGTAAAAGAGGGGACAATGTACTCACTTGAGGATGCTAAGAAGTCTTGAATAACAACCAAGCAAAGCTAGAGGGATCACGAAATCAAACGGCACCTAATATAGGTAACTAAGTAAATAAACTGGACCTAAATCGGAAGATCGGATAGAATGAGGTTTCGTAAACCAAATGAGTATAGGAAATCATGTAATATGGTTTAACAAAGCCTACATCCTAAATCGAACCTATCCTAAGTGCTTACGACCCATTACGACTCGTTTAGGTAGTTTACGCTACTTTAACGCGTCTTTCTTGTAAAACGCGTTCGGACCGCCTAACTAGTCCTATGACAAGTATTATTTGCCTTAACAAGTCTAATAATGTTGCCTAATCAGTTTAGATGTAAAAATTTAGGTTACATATGCTTAAAATGAATTTATTCGGAAAAAAGGGCATTTTTGTCATTTACCTACGACATAAAAACTACCTATCATACAACTACTTAAACGAAGTGACCATAAGGTATAACCTTGAAAAGTTATTCCTTATACAACTATGGTCACAAAACATGTTTGGTCGGATCCTAATGATCGACCAAACGGGTCGGGTTCGAAAGTCTAAGCGGTTGTTTAGACCGCTTATCTTACGACCCTATATAAGCACTAATCTAAAAGTGACGAGTTAAACATGTTAAAACATGTTCAACGAAGTTAGAAAACAAGTTTGGTATCAAAAAAAGGATCTTGATACCCAAGAATAGTTTGGTTGCAAAAATACGCAAGAATACGCATTATGACCGAAACTACAACTCCTCACTACGCCTAAATAACTTGGTAATCAGTAGGTATAGTCACAAAGGACTATGACCATCGTGATTACGCTCACGTTGCGAAGTTCAAACGAACTTCGTGTTGACCATATGACAACTAGCAAATAACTGGTAATTCTGTACAATCTAATCACTATTTATATTTCTAAATCTCATGCATTTAGCGTAATTTAATTACGTAACTGTGTCGTATATTGGATAACAGTGTTAGGACAAGAAAACAAAGCTAAAACATATGTTGGTTTTCGTCGTATTGCGAAAGCAAGCAAACAATGTCCTAAAAGTGTTGGTAGAAAGTGATGCGTGCACTATTCACGGTTACACTATTCATGTCAGCAAAACCGTGAAAACAGAACGAAACACTGAAAAACAACACACGGATAACATAACTGGGTCCATTATAATAAGAAAACACTAATACGAAAACATATCTTGCAAAAATACAAGACTTTCCGGTATAACGGCCTAATTACAAAAATATCCGTTTCGACTAAAAATATAACACTTTTAACGCGTCTGAATCCGTAATATAGCATTTCCGGGACTTCGTAATTATGTCACTTGATGAAAAACACACCAAAACATTTTAAGGATATCAATGGGATGACCAAAATCATAAGCTTCCGATATTATATCGCTATGTGTCAAACTAGTTCATTAGCGAACCGACGAACTAGTAAGCGATATTTTCGTCATCGTAACAACCAAATGAAAACTCTAGTGAACTAGTTAAGCCAAATTTGGAACTCAGAATTGCTTCATACATCACTTAGACGTGAAATAACAACTTGCGACAACGTCCGTCGGTACGCCACAAAAGTGCCGTAAACCCACTGACGACCAAACGAAAAGCATTTTAAGTATCAAAACATGATTTTGACTAGTTTAATGAAGTAGTTAATAATAATTTTGTTTCCGAATCCCTAATTTACCCTTAACGGTGTAATTAAACCCCTAATTACCGTACTTCGATTAATGACCAAAATATCTACTTTTTATAATACCCCCTAGTCAATTTCGGTCAACAAGTGGGTCCCACCCCACTTGATTTGTTTGAAAATTTGGAGATTGTGGGCATGGTATGAAGCATGGATGGAGTGGTCTTGAAAGACCTTAAAAAGTTTAATCATTTAACCTACCATTCCTAAGTCTTCACAACACCATTTCAAGCAAGGAAACCCCCATTTCCTTCCTCTTATTCTCGGCTAAATAAGAAGACCCCAAACCCACCATAAATCTCCACTAAATCACCATAAATTCCACAATTTCTAAGTATTTCAAGACTTTCTAAGCATGGGTTAAACATGGAGCATCATTAGGAGCACTCTTGGAGCTTAACTTTCTTCTTATTTTCTTATTTAGCTTGTGCAATATTGTAAGTCTTCTAATCACCATTTTTAAGCGTCTTATTACTAGTAATTTATGGAAGTACAAGTTGATTGTCTTGAAATTAAAGTTAAACACAAACAAAAACCGTAATCTCAAAGCTAATAAACACTAAATCTAACCATATTATGTGTTGTTATGTGTAGATTAGTGTAGTTAGTTTGTGTGATCTTGTTATTTATGAAGATTTTTGTTGATATTAGTGATTTAAGCTTATGTTTATGATGATCTTATGAATCGCTTCATGTAGTATTCAAGATTTATGTTCATCTTACCATGATGAACATAAATATATGATTTAAACATGGGTATGTTTAAATCTTGAAAGATCATCATCCTCATTTTCATGAACTAATTATATAATTTTTAGATTTCATAAAGAAACAGTGCTTAAATGGATTTGACACTTAATTTTGGAAGTTTATTAAACCTTGTTCTTACAAGTTAAGTTTAATAAATTGATTTTTATGAAATATCACCATAAAAAGTCTAGTAATCAAAGGGGTTAAAGTGAGAAAACTTGATTTGAACTTATGACAAAAATGATGTCTTTAAAAGTCTAGTAAAAAATGTGAAGATTATTTGTTATAAACAGGTGGTTAAAAAAAATAGACTTATAAAGTTCATGGAAATGAGGGTTAAAATGTATGATATCATTGTCACACCCTGACTTTTGCGGAAGCGTGATTATTGGTGTGACTTCTTAATACCATTGCATACGATCATAACAAAACTATATGATAAAACCAGTAGATGTACATCCATTAATTTAAGTTTAAAACTAGTACAACATAATTGTCTGAAATGTCGATACCAAATTCAAGTTACAAACCATAACATGTTTTAAGGAGTTTAAAAAGACTCAACAAAAGCTTTTAAAACAAACCCGAGTTTAGGACCACGTATCTCGTCCAGGATTAAGATACGTCTCCTAAGCCCTAATGACTTGGATGACATCTTTATTCACAACGCAGCTTAAAAACTCCAACGCCCGCCAGATCCGTTCTAATTCCCTGAAATACATGTAATTTGAAAAATCAACAAAAGTTGAGCGAGTTCATGTGTAAGTGAGTATGTATAAACCTTTGTAATGTGTCTGTATGTATGAAAATCCCTGGTATGTAGCAATTAAGGAAAAAGAGATCACCATTGGGTTGCAAAGCCAATGATATGTGTGAAGTGATGCAGGAAGACTCAAACCTAGCGGATTTGTGCGTCAGGCACTTAGTCACCACCTGGCCCACTCAGCGGACTCAGGAGTGGGGCTCGCTACACCCAAATAGATCTATCACTAATGTCCCTCGGTCCTACAACGAGGATTAATGGCCTCAAGTTTCCGCCTACCCACTCACATGATCTAAGTAGTAAACCCTCCTTAAGCTAACCATACCATGTATAAAAGTCTGTAATGATTGTCGCATGTATTTCACCCCCGAAGTATAAAACTAAAAACAGTAAAGAGCATAGGGGGACATGAACTCACAGTATTGCGTCTTCAGTATGTATAACCCAAGTCTCCTCAGCCAACACGACTACCTACAGTGTACTAACGTCTATTAGACGAACGGGCCGTGCCTTTGCTTAGTATAAAGGTTTTTGAGTTACTTTTCTGATATTATTCCAAGTTATAATAATAATTGTACTTAGTTTTGGAATAATTGTTTACACAATATTTCTGTATTAATACTTCTCAAGTATTTGTATTCGTATTTTCTTCCCAAGGATGGGATATTTTACACTCGTATGCTCGTATTGGAATTTTATTGTTAAGTCCCTTTTAGAGAATATATATTTAACCATATTCCTGTATAAAACCAACCTCCGTTACTCTGTATTTCGTTATAAAAATTATGGCGAGTTTTATGTTTGAAAAACATAGTCTAAAATATGCTAGTAAACACTTGTCTAGAAAATGTTTACTAAGTGTTAGAATTTTCGGAAAATTTCGCCATAGTCTCCTTTGTAAATGGAGGTGTCCATGCTTAATAGCATATCATTTTCTTTTACATATATCCCATAGATCGTTCATAGCCAACCCGACAATTAGACATGCAATAAACTACTTATGTCATTTCAGCTTTATTAATCAAAACTGGACTGTTTTCGAGCATTTTAATAAAATAGTTAACCTTCTCCAAAGATTCTGAAATTTTTACAGAATGTCATATATAATCCAATTTTTATTGTGTAAAAATATCGGGGTCCAGTTCATTACCAATATTTTATAGAAATTTATTTACCGGACTGAAATTAGATTCGTCACTTTCTGACCACAGTTCACGGAGAAATTCATTTAAAATTCATCGTAAGTCCGATTGAAGAAATTCCAGTGGGAGAATTTCTTATACATCAGTGGTCATCTACCGTACAAATTTTATGATCTGAATCTACACAGAATCCATGTTATGATGGAAAATAGGACGCTTATTTTCAGCAGTAAAAATACAGCTTGAGCTGCTGTTACAAAACGGGTCTTTAAAAATAGTAAACGAAGTCCAAAAATTATGATTCCAGTGCCATTAGAACCGTATTTCATAATATCATGTTATAGAATCAAGAAAATCAAATTTTTGTTAAGTTATGACCTGTTTACAGCCAGTTAAAGTTGGCTGAAAGTGCAAATCAGCAAGCTTTTTATAGGTTAAATGTTACTAAAACGCATATATACGATCACCATACTAACTTTTTAATCATGGAACAAGATGAACAAGGGTGTACAAGTAACTTACTACTAGCACAAGGCTAGGGATGATCAAGAGGATAAATGAAGTTGATGAAAGCAAACTAGAGATGTCCTTCAAGTTCCGTGAGCACCGAGCTTCGTCAATCACCTTGTTACACCTTGTGAGGGCCTTGGAATGCTTGAAAGAAAATTGGAAATAGGTGATGTGTGTGTTAGGTGTTTGGCCGTAGCCTTTATGGAAAAGAAGAAGAGATTTTTGTGATGAAGATGGAAAGCTAGTGGATACTTATAACACCAATTGCTTTATTATTCTTTATACAATTTGTCTTAAAAGTGCCAACATGATCTTGCTAAATCCAAGAAAGAGATTAGAGGAATTATTAGAAAGATTTAACAATCTTTGATGTGGGTCTACAAAAGGAACGGTTACTACATGAGGGGGGTTTGTAAATTAAAATGATAAGTAATCTTGGCCATGCTTTTTAAAGATACTTCCATATATTTTAGTCACCAAAGAAAGTAACCAATCTACTAAAATAATAAGATGTAATCTTGCACAAGATATGGAAATATGGTGGATGATTTGTATGGGTCCACAAGGACCGAGAATTTAGTTGGGTGATGAGATGAAGTATTGATAATAGTTATTTATAATCTAAATTGGGTATTGACCATTATATCTTGTGTCCCACATAGTACATACATAATCTATAAAAGATTTAAGCAATATCAAAAGAGATTTAGGAGATTATGGAAAGATTTGTGGTGGGCCATGCTTGACCGGTTTACTTACATGGGAAAGGGGTAAATTCTAACTTAAATTGGTAAGTGGGTGATTTAGTGGAGGGTTAAAGTGTAAGTTATGTCGTAAAGTGTCCTTTATGTAACTTTTAATGACCCTTTTAATTCCCGACACTTAGGAAAGCATACAGGATCATTTTGCCATATTTTTGTAAGTGACTAGCATATTTAAATGCTGAATTTTGTTAATAGATGCAGAATTTGGTATTTAGAGTGGGTTTCAGGCACTTTCCGGCACCTAAACTATCACCTAGTGACGTAGTTTTATGGTCCTCACTCCCCTACACTCCATACTAGTGTAGTACCTTATCCCTGGCTCATACTGGCCATAATAATACTGTCCGTCTAAGTGCGGGCATTGTCAGCATGTTTCTGAATTATCCGTTCAGTGTGTTAACTGTGCTGTGTGCATCAAGTATGTCACTAATGTTTGTGAGCAATAAATGGAGTGACTGTATAAAATATGATGCATATGTATGTATGTATGTATCAGCAATCAGAAAGCAGTTTAATCAACGGTTGTAATTAAGCACAGTCATTAAGCATAAATCAATATTAATTAATTGTACGGCAGCATGCAAATTTGACAGTTGTCACATTCTCCCCCCGTTAAAAGAATTTCGTCCTCGAAATTTGTACTGCCTTAACTCCTTATGGTTACGCCACACGCGTATATGAGTAATACCAAGGTAGATAATCATCAACCGAATCAAACCTTACTCACATCAGGTGAGTCCAAGAATATATAATAACCCAAACCCTATGGTTAAAAGGTATATGCTTTTAGCCTTTGATTTCAAAGGTACAAGACGTAATTGACGTATAGTCTAGTGTAATCCAGCTAGCAGGGGGGTTCCACAAAAGAGGGGTTTTGACTAGTAAGATCCTCAAACGATCGATTGCAATATGCAGACGAGTTTTCACAAACCATAGCATCCGCTACATGAGTTCAAAATCACCAACTTGGAAATGAAAAAGACCTGTCAACTTTCGAATAAATAAATGGTGAGGTTTAGCGTGTTGACATTCATGAATTGTGAAAATACACCAAATGAAGTACAAGCGAATCTGGTGTATCATTATCTTCATTCGTAGTTGCATCAGAAATGTTTAAATGACAAGTCAAACGAAAGTTTATGCAGTTTCGTGTGAAACAGTTGACCATGATTAGCACAAGGTAATGACACCACAAGGTGTTGTAATGACGAGATTCAATAATAGTGGTGACCAAACAAGTTCACCGTGCCCGAAATCAAATGAAAGTGTCCTGAAACAGTCCAAAAATTGGATTTACACAATGTCGTAAGGTTTCTAGTTGAACACGGAACATCAAAGAATCACTGTTTCCGATCGAAGATGAAAAGTAAGTATGTATCGCAAGGCATTCGATCGACCATGAAAGAATCGTTAGGAGGTACATTGTGATATGAAATGAGTCTATGTACCTTTGTCTTAACACACAACTGTGCAGAGTCTGCTTTAATTGAAATAAACAAGACGGATTTAGAGAAAATTAGCAAATAATTTAAATCCGTGTATGAAGTGAGTAACCAAATTAGCGCAAGCTTCAATCTCGTGAAAGTATCACCGCAATGTATCGGAACCAATCCGACGATTTAGTGGAGTCGTAGACCAACCGAATCTACTACGACTCGAAATGAAAAGGTCTTGGCAAAAATATTTGAATATGATGCTCTCAACACATCATCATACAGCGTCTCAAAACGAACACGCAAGGATGGATAAGTTCAAGCAATTGAACTACATTTCAACGTTATCTGACAATCAACATATGTATCAATCAAGGGGAATCTCAGCATGGTTACAAAAATAAGCCATGAATGTATCTTGAAAGAAAAGAAGTTTTAAGAAGTGTGTTGACTTAATAACAACAGAGCCAACAATTACAATGATGTAGGTCATTCGAATCACAAACCAGTAATTTAGATTTAGCAACATAATATTTGAACTTCAATGAAGCGTTTGAAATGAAACCGCATGCGTAGCAGATGGTGCATGCGTAACATGTGAGTTTTGAAACAATGAGTGTTTGCTAAAATGGAGAAACAACCAAGTATTTGAAGCAAATGAGTGTTCACTCTCAGCGAAGAAAATTTATGTGATGCAACTACCATTAAGGGGAGTAGAGATGCAAACATCTACCCGCTAGAAGCAAAAGTGAAGGTTTCGACAAAAGAAATGTAAGTACTTTCTGTTTGGCCAACTGAACTGGTATATACGTCGGATAATGGTGTTTGATTGAGTTGACAGATGTAGTTCCTAAGTAACAGCCCTTACGAGTTTTGACCTGGGTTCCAAAAGTTCTACGTCATGTCTGTTAAATTCACAAAGTTTCGTATTCTGTGTAGCGCTGTCTTGTACATCGTGTAGGAAACACCATTTTGTGTATGTTAAAAAAACAAATTATTGTCCCACAATCTCCAGTATACTTTATTCCCAAATTCACCGCTAATGACATTCGATCATTGATCAGTCGTGTAATAGTAGTTGGATCCTCACAGTTAGCTAGGTAAGAAATTCGTTAGTCCTCAGCAAGAGTTACTGACTCTTGTGGGTTAGCTCGTTCGGATCCTGGTTGTTTGAGGTTCGTATGAAAGCTATCGTCCTTCTTATTGACAAGTGGAATTGGGATTACCCAAAAGGGAATCCTGGTCTGTTATCTTCCTTCTCTATCAACTTCTAAAGCTTTACTGTCAATCCTTGCATCTCCGAAGGTGTTAGTCGCTGGAGTAACTACAAATGCGGCGCCTGGAACTCCAATTGATGCGAAATTCGACTAGTCGTTGAGGAGTTAATTCTGGTAAGTCTTCGGGAAGACTTCAGGATATTTCCTAATCACAGGAATATCTTCGAGTTTTGGTTCTTCGGCTCCCTTGTCCCCGACATGAGCCAAGAGAACAACACATCGTTTACGCAACAATTTCCTGTGCCTTCAGGCAATTGGTAGATTGTAGGGGTGTATCCTGCTTCATGAGTCAAGATTGTTCCTTTATTCGCCATCGAGATGCGGACATCAATCTCCGCTCGATCACTTGGAAATTAATCCATCCCAATTACCTCGTCGAAGTTTCCCAACTCAACGGGCAACAGATCAAACGTAAACTTACGCTCTCCGGGTTCTATCTTACCGTCTCTAGTTACTGCGTTGGCTTCCACTAGCTTCACCTAGCTAGTTCCATCGGGTGCGAGTTATCTGACTTAATTGTTACTAAACCAAGTATACTCTCAAACTCTAGAGATGCGAAGCTTAGAATTTGCAACAGTATCTGGCATCACAGATGCATAACGTTGAGTAATATGGAACGTACCGATATCCATGCTTGGATTCCTGGTGTGCTCCCCTAGCTCTGCTACTGAGCTTTTATCCTCGTGTCTGATTCTTCTTCGGGCAGTATTTTCTGAAATGCTTCCTGCTTCCACAGTTAAGACAACCATGAGCACGTTTCTGTCTGTCACTTGTCCTGCCTGGATAATCATCACTGTTGTTGTTCCCTCCGTGATTCTTGCTACTATCTTGGCCTCCTTTTCTATGTTCAGTATCTTGCCTACAAGTTTCTTTAGGATGCCCTCTCTTGCCACAGTTATCACATTTCCCATATTTACATCGCCCGACATGATAGCGTAGACAATTGTCGCACTTAGGTAGGATACCCATGTAGTCTTTTCCCTTTTTGGCCTTCTTCTTGCTACTCCCCCGAGTAACCATCTTGAAATTTACGAGCTTTCTCTTGTTATCCCCAGATGACTCTACATGGGTCTCCTTTTTCTCCTCCGTAGTGGAAAATTCTCCTCGTCTAACTGCTTCTTCAGTGAACGCCACGCTTATGTTGATAGCCTCGGTGATCGTTGAAGGTTTAGATGTTGTTGCCAGGCTTAGAATCTGAGGTGCCAGTCCCCCGATGAAACGTTCAATCTTCCTAGATTCTGGTTCAACCAAACGCGAAGCAACTTGTGATAATTCGCCAAATCTCTGCACATAGTCGGCTATCTTTGGACCTTCCATTTTCAAGTTCCACAATTCAGTCTCCAACTTCTGGACTTCTGCCCTAGAGCAATATCTTTTACGCATCAGTTCCTTCAGCTCATCCCACGTCAAAGCATACGTAGTAGTCTCGCCCACTGTCTGAACCTGATGGTTCCACCATGACAGAGCCCCATCTACAAATAGCCCCGCTATGTACGTAACCTGATGTTCTGGGGCGCATTTACTTAGTCGCAAAACATAATCCGTCTTCTCAACCCAACGCACAAAAGCTAAGGCACCCCCGGTGCCGTCGAATTCTCGAGGTTTGTGGTCTAAGAACTGCTTGAAGGTGCAGCCTTCGCTGTGTTCGGAGCGAAGGGCCTTGAGTTGTGCAATAGCTTGTGAGATGCGCTCTTGTAGTTCTGCCGCTGTTGTTGGCGGAGGGTTGTTGGTAGCGATGTTCCCTTGTATCAACATCTTCTAAGAAGAAGATTGGTTAAGTTAGGTCTTATTGTCCAGGGAGTGCATATAGTTGTTTAGAGGTCATTTGTACATACACGCATTTGATTTTTATATCAAACAATCAAGTAATAGCAAAGTCATAGCATAACCAAGTAATTTGGGAATTTTGTTCAATGAGAGCATAACAAGTAAGCACGTAGCGTTATAATTATAGCACACACATATAGATCAATAACATGCTTAACGAAGACATAGCGACCGAGCTTTCGTTGGTCATTGGTCACAATGTATTGTCACATGTCTAATGATGATTGGGCCCTCATTACTCCCTGACCACAATTGTATTGCCTTCCAAAATGTATCACATTAATAGGGACACAGGGTCACCCTACCCTTGTCCATTAACGGTATTACTGTATCAAAATCACATAGTCTGAAGTGGTCTTTAAAAGTCTCCACAATCTCGGCTTGTCATTAGTGTCTTTACCCAAATGTAATGCAATCTGCATAATCTAGAAACCATTATTCCGGTGTCTGAGGTGGGGGAGAAAAGAAAAGCAACTGCTAACATGTGCGAGCTCCTCCCCGAGCTTGTATATACGTCAAAGTAATTAACTGGTCTGTCGCTCGACAGTAAAGAAATGAGTATCAAAAAACCTGGGAAGGGTGTAATAACAGCAGGTAAAAGCGCAAAAGGAATCTTTGATAAACGTGGAGGACCAAAGTAGACTGGTAATGGGGTGACGGACATGGTGTCAGCTCAAGCTCCAAAATTATGCGACTCATATTCCCAAACTGTATCTGATGTTACAGGAGCAACTCATCCTGTGTGTGGCCTCCATATTGTAA
Organism: Helianthus tuberosus; assembly: GCA_030545235.1. Classification (NCBI taxonomy): domain Eukaryota; kingdom Viridiplantae; phylum Streptophyta; class Magnoliopsida; order Asterales; family Asteraceae; genus Helianthus; species Helianthus tuberosus. Next base: position 64,899,742 of record CM060420.1, read on the forward strand.
GGATCTAACATTAGCGTAGTGTATGATAAGAACCATCGAAATGGCTCATCCAGCGATGTAGAGGTGAGTGTAGCAAACGGTGCGACTTGTGAAGTCGGGAAAAATGCTGCTGTAGTAAAAGAATCGTCATGCGGGTGCTGAACTGGAGTACTCTTTCGGGGTGCGGGCAAGTCCGGAAAGGAAACGATAAGTATGCCAGTGCAATGGGCGTCGGTCTCCATAGGGGAAAAGGAGCAACATCAGCGGTTATGGGTGCAAAAACAGACGTTTCAACCAACAAGGAGATTTTCAGGTGCTGGGTCAGATAATAGGGTGCAATGTCTAGTAAACGAAAAGAAACAGGGTCATGACCAAGTAAAGGTGCAGGTTCAGCAGGTGCAACATCAAGCTGACCCAAAAAGTGCAGAAGCTAGCTCAGGAGCAGGCCCTGGGTCGTGTAACGGTGTGGTGCCTCGAGCATGTGTTAGTGCAGCAGTCATAACGGCGTCGTCATCCGGGTTAGTAGCAAAAAGCGGCAACCTGACCGTCTGTAAGGCCGTAAGTGACGCAGACTGAAAGGAGTCTGAAATCGGGTGTATACTAGAATCAGAGGGTAGCTTGACAACAGGGGTCTCAAAAGGTGAACTTTGTAATAGCGTGCTCGTCAAACTTTCCATCATCATAGGTGTTATCAGAAGGGCCATCAATAACATGCCCATGTCATCATCAATTATTCGTTGAGTAGCCAACCTTCGGAAGGAATGTCCACAGGAGGCGCATTGTCGAGGATTGGAGTCAAGAGGTGCTCTCCACCGAAGTGTCCAAATGGCAAGGCGGTCGTGGACCGAATCAAGAATGACAGGAAGACTCTCGTCAAGGAAACCATCAGCAAGGGTAATTTATCACCAAAGTCTGGCAGCGCGGACGGTTGGAAATTGTCCCCGTCCTTGGTCAGCATGTCAGGGTCACTCTCAGTGTCTGTCGTAAATATCTCCGGCACAGGTATAGTATCATCATCTGTGGCGGTGGCCGTAGGGTCATCAATATCTGACAATTCGTTCCCTGAGGAAGGTGACGTGTGTGCCGGTACATAGTAGTCATAGCATGCATATTTACTGTAATCTTTAACGCTTTGTGTATTGCAAATAAAGACAATTTATAATGTAATCATGTATCCACATATTCGTCCTAGTCTTCCCAAACTATCCCACCCAGTCTCTCAGACTAAAGTCCCTAGTCTCTCAGACTAATTCCCTGATCTCCAAGACCAACTCCCTGGTCTCTCTAAGACTAACTTTCCCAGCCTCTAAGACTAAATCCCTGGTCTCTAAGACCAACTCCCTAGCCTCTAAGACCAATCCTCCCAGTCTCTAAGACTAATTATCCCCAGCCTCTAAGGCTGATCCTCCCTCAGCCTCTAAGGCTGAACCTCCCTCAGTCTCTAAGACTGAACCTCCCCAGCCTTTAAGGCTGAACTCCCTCAGTCTCTAAGACTGAACCTCCCCAGCTTTTAAGGCTGAACTCCCTCAGTCTCTAAGACTGAAATATAAGTTTTGAAATGTGTATGTGTGCCTTTTGTTTGTAAAAATGTTTGTTCCCTGGATCTGGACGTTTTGTGTATGCAATGAAAAACAAGTTGTGAAAACATTTTCATGAGAGTCCTAATGATCGTAGTCTAGACTCGAGAAAGAATCCTAGTTCGCTACGACCAAAGCTCTGATACCAAGCTGTCACACCCTGACTTTTGCGGAAGCGTGATTATTGGTGTGACTTCTTAATACCATTGCATACGATCATAACAAAACTATATGATAAAACCAGTAGATGTACATCCATTAATTTAAGTTTAAAACTAGTACAACATAATTGTCTGAAATGTCGATACCAAATTCGAGTTACAAACCATAACATGTTTTAAGGAGTTTAAAAAGACTCAACAAAAGCTTTTAAAACAAACCCGAGTTTAGGACCACGTATCTCGTCCAGGATTAAGATACGTCTCCTAAGCCCTAATGACTTGGATGACATCTTTATTCACAACGCAGCTTAAAAACTCCAACGCCCGCCAGATCCGTTCTAATTCCCTGAAATACATGTAATTTGAAAAATCAACAAAAGTTGAGCGAGTTCATGTGTAAGTGAGTATGTATAAACCTTTGTAATGTGTCTGTATGTATGAAAATCCCTGGTATGTAGCAATTAAGGAAAAAGAGATCACCATTGGGTTGCAAAGCCAATGATATGTGTGAAGTGATGCAGGAAGACTCAAACCTAGCGGATTTGTGCGTCAGGCACTTAGTCACCACCTGGCCCACTCAGCGGACTCAGGAGTGGGGCTCGCTACACCCAAATAGATCTATCACTAATGTCCCTCGGTCCTACAACGAGGATTAATGGCCTCAAGTTTCCGCCTACCCACTCACATGATCTAAGTAGTAAACCCTCCTTAAGCTAACCATACCATGTATAAAAGTCTGTAATGATTGTCGCATGTATTTCACCCCCGAAGTATAAAACTAAAAACAGTAAAGAGCATAGGGGGACATGAACTCACAGTATTGCGTCTTCAGTATGTATAACCCAAGTCTCCTCAGCCAACACGACTACCTACAGTGTACTAACGTCTATTAGACGAACGGGCCGTGCCTTTGCTTAGTATAAAGGTTTTTGAGTTACTTTTCTGATATTATTCCAAGTTATAATAATAATTGTACTTAGTTTTGGAATAATTGTTTACACAATATTTCTGTATTAATACTTCTCAAGTATTTGTATTCGTATTTTCTTCCCAAGGATGGGATATTTTACACTCGTATGCTCGTATTGGAATTTTATTGTTAAGTCCCTTTTAGAGAATATATATTTAACCATATTCCTGTATAAAACCAACCTCCGTTACTCTGTATTTCGTTATAAAAATTATGGCGAGTTTTATGTTTGAAAAACATAGTCTAAAATATGCTAGTAAACACTTGTCTAGAAAATGTTTACTAAGTGTTAGAATTTTCGGAAAATTTCGCCATAGTCTCCTTTGTAAATGGAGGTGTCCATGCTTAATAGCATATCATTTTCTTTTACATATATCCCATAGATCGTTCATAGCCAACCCGACAATTAGACATGCAATAAACTACTTATGTCATTTCAGCTTTATTAATCAAAACTGGACTGTTTTCGAGCATTTTAATAAAATAGTTAACCTTCTCCAAAGATTCTGAAATTTTTACAGAATGTCATATATAATCCAATTTTTATTGTGTAAAAATATCGGGGTCCAGTTCATTACCAATATTTTATAGAAATTTATTTACCGGACTGAAATTAGATTCGTCACTTTCTGACCACAGTTCACGGAGAAATTCATTTAAAATTCATCGTAAGTCCGATTGAAGAAATTCCAGTGGGAGAATTTCTTATACATCAGTGGTCATCTACCGTACAAATTTTATGATCTGAATCTACACAGAATCCATGTTATGATGGAAAATAGGACGCTTATTTTCAGCAGTAAAAATACAGCTTGAGCTGCTGTTACAAAACGGGTCTTTAAAAATAGTAAACGAAGTCCAAAAATTATGATTCCAGTGCCATTAGAACCGTATTTCATAATATCATGTTATAGAATCAAGAAAATCAAATTTTTGTTAAGTTATGACCTGTTTACAGCCAGTTAAAGTTGGCTGAAAGTGCAAATCAGCAAGCTTTTTATAGGTTAAATGTTACTAAAACGCATATATACGATCACCATACTAACTTTTTAATCATGGAACAAGATGAACAAGGGTGTACAAGTAACTTACTACTAGCACAAGGCTAGGGATGATCAAGAGGATAAATGAAGTTGATGAAAGCAAACTAGAGATGTCCTTCAAGTTCCGTGAGCACCGAGCTTCGTCAATCACCTTGTTACACCTTGTGAGGGCCTTGGAATGCTTGAAAGAAAATTGGAAATAGGTGATGTGTGTGTTAGGTGTTTGGCCGTAGCCTTTATGGAAAAGAAGAAGAGATTTTTGTGATGAAGATGGAAAGCTAGTGGATACTTATAACACCAATTGCTTTATTATTCTTTATACAATTTGTCTTAAAAGTGCCAACATGATCTTGCTAAATCCAAGAAAGAGATTAGAGGAATTATTAGAAAGATTTAACAATCTTTGATGTGGGTCTACAAAAGGAACGGTTACTACATGAGGGGGGTTTGTAAATTAAAATGATAAGTAATCTTGGCCATGCTTTTTAAAGATACTTCCATATATTTTAGTCACCAAAGAAAGTAACCAATCTACTAAAATAATAAGATGTAATCTTGCACAAGATATGGAAATATGGTGGATGATTTGTATGGGTCCACAAGGACCGAGAATTTAGTTGGGTGATGAGATGAAGTATTGATAATAGTTATTTATAATCTAAATTGGGTATTGACCATTATATCTTGTGTCCCACATAGTACATACATAATCTATAAAAGATTTAAGCAATATCAAAAGAGATTTAGGAGATTATGGAAAGATTTGTGGTGGGCCATGCTTGACCGGTTTACTTACATGGGAAAGGGGTAAATTCTAACTTAAATTGGTAAGTGGGTGATTTAGTGGAGGGTTAAAGTGTAAGTTATGTCGTAAAGTGTCCTTTATGTAACTTTTAATGACCCTTTTAATTCCCGACACTTAGGAAAGCATACAGGATCATTTTGCCATATTTTTGTAAGTGACTAGCATATTTAAATGCTGAATTTTGTTAATAGATGCAGAATTTGGTATTTAGAGTGGGTTTCAGGCACTTTCCGGCACCTAAACTATCACCTAGTGACGTAGTTTTATGGTCCTCACTCCCCTACACTCCATACTAGTGTAGTACCTTATCCCTGGCTCATACTGGCCATAATAATACTGTCCGTCTAAGTGCGGGCATTGTCAGCATGTTTCTGAATTATCCGTTCAGTGTGTTAACTGTGCTGTGTGCATCAAGTATGTCACTAATGTTTGTGAGCAATAAATGGAGTGACTGTATAAAATATGATGCATATGTATGTATGTATGTATCAGCAATCAGAAAGCAGTTTAATCAACGGTTGTAATTAAGCACAGTCATTAAGCATAAATCAATATTAATTAATTGTACGGCAGCATGCAAATTTGACAGTTGTCACAATCATGCATGTAAGGTTAGGGTAATGAAACTTGATTTGGAAATTGATTATGATTATGGGTTTAAACATGGTTTAAATGCGTTTTTATAACGTGGGAAACGTCATAGTTTTAGGGGAAACTATGGCGAATTTTCTAAAAATCTAATCGCGATTAAAGAGGGGATTAAAGGGTGATTAACAATGTTAAACGCGATTAATGGTTTTAAACGTCATTATGGAAGCTTTCATGAAAATGGTTAAGTCTTAAATGTTAAAGGGTTCTTAGGAACTAAAACATGCATTTCACAAAAATAAATGGTGAAAATAATAACCATACAAATATATGGTTTTTTTTTTGGGCAAAAATTATATATATTTTGGAAAACTCATTAAGTGTAAGTATTATGTGCTATGTGTATGTATTTAGATACACTTAGGGTGATCAAGATAATACACCCATGATTACAATAAATACTTGTATGAAACAAGTATAAAATGGCACAAAAATACATATACATGTTTCCTTCACATTCCAATGAAATGCTATTAAAACGGACGAATAAACAAAATGGTCGAAACAGTAATACATAACACTCGACGACGATAAAATGGGCGTATCGTCACCGCGAGAAACTACTACGACATTTGGGCGACTCTTCGACGCGGAAATATACCTATAAAGCGACTACGACGACACGTCTGAAAATAAGATATTTTTAGAACGCTTAATGGATACAAATATATACTACCGATAACAAAATCCAGAAAGTTGAAAATCTACAAAATTACTAAGTATTTATTTTAGGACATGAACACACTTAAAAGTCCTATACTTAGTAAAATTTGGATAAAAATGCAAGATTATTAATGGGCTCAAAAAACTAGTTATGGGCTAGGCCCAAATTCCTTAAAAACATGGGAAAGGGCCCAATAACATTAAGACATGGGTTAGGCCCAATAACATTAAGACATGGGTTAGGCCCAATAACATAAAAGACATGGGCTCGGCCCAATAACATTAAGAAATGGGTTAGGCCCAATAACATAAAAGACATGGGCTCGGCCCAATAACATTAAGACATGGGTTAGGCCCAATAACATAAAAGACATGGGCTCGGCCCAATAACATTAAAACATGGGTTAGGCCCAATAACATAGATGACATGCGCTCGGCCCAATGACATGGGCTCGGCCCAATGACATGGGCTCGGCCCAATGACATGGGCTCGGCCCAATGACATGAGCAAAGGCTCAATGACACGCGTACGCGGCACGAGGACATGTGAAGGGCGAAGCACGTTCACACATAATTCAATACACATAGAATACATGATTACACTTATGAATCTGATATATATAACAATCGAGCAAATAAACTACCAACGCTTTAAAAATACAAAGTTGTTCCAAAGATGACAAGCGATAACATAAATAAAGAATTCAAGATGAACAACTTATACGAGGTCCGATAAGACCTAGTGTCTAATCAAGTTAGTGCACATGTAGGTTATTCACGCGTACGGACGCTCACCTACGGTATTACATAATACGGAGCGCAAATTTGTGAGTTCATGTCCCTCCTTTCAATGATTTCAATGTTTTATTTTAAAAAAGTGGAGGGGAAATACATGTCAAACTATGGGTATGTTAGCTATGGGTTTAGTTGATAACATGATCAATGTACATAAGTAGGATGATGACATAGTAACCATTAATCACATAGTGACCAAGGTGCAAAAGGTGTAGATCTATAGAGCTTGAGACACGCTCCACTCCTGGTTCGTGCCATAGGAGTGCTTTTGTGATCCCAATGATGTCTGTGACAACTCGAGTTTCCGACATTCTTTATTCGCATTTATTGCACGTTGACCGTCTAGATTATTGCTTACACGAATTATTTACCTGGTAATTGTGCACACTAAATTATAGTTAAAGATGATAATCTTGATTTTTGAGTGATAAGGTGTAAGTACTTGACTGCATGATTAACTGTAAACTGTTTGAGACCTGAACAACTCGACGAAACATAATATCTGTTTCGCCATAACCACTCTCGACGAAACAGATTGTTTCGCCAACAACCCTCTCGACGAAACAGGCTGTTTCGCCGAGCCCAGATCCACCGAAGCCCAGTTCGGGCCCAACACGTTATTTTGAGTCTTAAAACGTGAAACATCATCAGTTTCACACATTTATCATAACAACCGAAACCCTAGAACACTCTCCCTTTCTGTGCGACGACAACAACCATCGTTCACCATCATCCCTAGCTCTCGAATCCTTGTTCCTTCATCTCGAATCGGTTAGTGTGTGTTTGTTAGTCGATTCTATGTTTCTGTATTGTATAGATTCTTGTTGGTGCATATGATTGATGTGTGTTACTGTTGTGATGAGTGTATGATGGTGATGATATAGATTTCGATGTGTATGATATGATGTAGTAGGATATATATTAATGATATGCGAAACTTGATACAATCGAATGCTCGGTTCTGAATGATTGTTTATATGGCCTGATTCTGATTACATTAGTATCTTGATAGGGAATTGATGTGATGATGTTGTATGTTATTTGATATGCTATACACATAAACTAGGGTTTATGCTAGACAATGATTCTTGGATGGTTGATTTATGATGATTCGATATGCACAATGATCTTCATATGATTTCTGTTATTGTTGACGGCTGCTAGAATGATTAGGGTTTATGCGTTATTCGCATCTGCTGTAACTGATGTCTGCGAAGCTGAACTGTCCGACGAAACAGGACTCTCGGCGAAACAGAATGTGTTTCGCCAAGAGTCGTCGACGAATCAGAATCCTGTTTCGCCGAACAAGGCCACGACGAAACTGAAGGTGTTTCGTCAATATCTGTGTTTCGCCAACTTGTGTGTTTCGCCGAATAGCTGATCTGTGCAGGAACTTGAGTTAATTCTGTTAAGTGTTAACTGGAATATGTAACTGCTGTTAAATGTTAAACATGACTGGTATGATTGTGATTACGTGTTACCTGCTTACACATGAACAACTTAAACACAAACTGATTATGTATACGTGCATACCTTAGGACGTGACTGATTAACCGTGAGAACATACTTGGCATACCGAGCGAAACAAGGTGAGTTCACACTCTTTCTAAGGCATGGGATTTCCGGTGGTTTGGGAATGGGTTAAGAAACTAAAATGGAACCTACATATTCTCCTTGGGTAGGATATGTACCGCCATCCTCCATGGGTAGGATGCCAATATAAATCCTATGTATTCTCCTTGGGTAGAATACATACGTTCGTCCTCCTTGGGTAGGACAACAACCTTAACATACAATGGAACCTACATATTCTCCTTGGGTAGGATATGTACCGCCATCCTCCATGGGTAGGATGCCAATATAAATCCTATGTATTCTCCTTGGGTAGAATACATACGTTCGTCCGGTAGGACAACAACCTTAACGTACGTTCGTCCTCCTTGGGTAGGACAACAACCTTAACATACGTTCGTCCTCCTTGGGTAGGACAATCACACTCGCTACGGTCCTTGGATTAAGAAGGGCACGTACAAATACGACTAGTCAACACTATTCTTCGCAAACATGCCTGGAATGGCCGCGAACTATACTTTAATCTTCGCAAACATGCCTAGAGGGCCGCGATGCTATTACATACGATTTACGAAACGAACATAATAACTAAATAACCAACTGTGAACTCGCTCAACTAGTTGTTGACTCTCTGTTACATGCCTTGCAGGACCATAGGTACTTACGGAGCTTGCACGGGAGGCACGGTCGTTGTGGACATGGATCGTGAATGTGTTGTTAAACATTATAACATTTTGTACTTAAACTTATGTTGGGTTTTACATTAATGCTTCCGCTACACACTTGTATATATATTTGGTTTTGTAAACACCTATCGTATTGAGGAATGACTTTTGATATATATATATACTTATGTTCAATATGATTGGTGGCTTGATCCTGGTCATGTCACGCCTCCAAGCGGTGGTACTCCGCGTGTGGATTTTGGGGGTGTGACAGATTGGTATCAGAGCCATTGGTTATAGAGAACTCGGTTTTAATAAAGGAAAAACGATTTTGTTAAAACCAGACTATAACCAGAACAGTGCTCTCAACGATCCACAACGACGCTTCGCTCCACGTGCAAGGCTCAACATCCTAGGTACTACTATTCATGTTACCTTACCTACTTGCTAGAATTACATAGAACTTTGCTCGCGGTATGCCTAGATTTCAGAACTTACTATACGTTATTGCTTGAGAATACTTGTGTGCTCACTCTCTTCGCACTATTCGCGAACCTCTCACCCACATGTTCTCCCTGATGTCAAGATCATGTGTGGACGCGCTAACCTAACTCAAGCCCAGTTGGCGGCTTCGATCACTGAACAAGTCACTGCAGCACTCGCAGCTGCCCAGGCAGGAGGTGTAACCTGCCATCACCACTTACTCTAGGATCTTTAGATCCTACTCTTGTAACTCAACACTTGTGCTTAATTTTGATTACTCTTACGCACACGACAAGTCAACACGCTCAGCCACCTGTATGCACATACAAGACTTTTATGGACTGTCGTCCTACTACTTTCAGCGACACTGAAGGAGCTGTTGGACTCCTCCATTAGTTCGAGGAACTCGAATCGGTCATCGAGTGTGAGAATGACCCGAGGCGTAAGGTGAAATATGCCACTGATATTCTCGAAGGCACTGCGCAAACTTGGTGGAACGCGCAAGTTACGATACCGGGGCTGGCGGCTGCTATGCCACCCCATGGAATGATTTTAAGGAACCTATCAAACGTGAATACAATAGTTATGATGCCATCCACAAGTTGGAAGTGGAGTCCTTTAACATGAAGATGACGGGGTCAGAGATAGAAGCGTGCACGATAACGATCCAACAAACTGACAATTTTGTGTCCAACTATGGTGGATCCTCCCATAAAGAGCTTTGAGCTGTACCTCAAAGGCTTAGTACCAGAAATTCAAAGCCATGTGATGACTGCTAATCTTGCTGCTATTCAAGATGTTACTCATCTTGCTCATCGTCTCACAGACAAGGCAGTGGGACAGAACAAGCTGCCTCAATGTATCAGCGATACTACCACTACTACTTCAACTACTTCTGCTACCCTCAGTAACAATGGATGAAAGTGGGATGGAACCTCTAGCAAGGGTTCGACTACAATTCCGTCCCAGGCACAGCAGTGAAAGGTCGATGACAACTAAAGTCCTGATCAGCAACATTTAGTATTCAAGGGCAGGGTGGATACAAGGGAAACCACCCTAAGCGCAAACGATGTAACTTGCACCACAGCGGGCGACGCAACCGAATTCATTGTCAATGATGCAACAAGCTTGGCCATGGAGCCAAAGATGGTAGAAACTCACGTCCTGCAAATCAGAACCAGAATCAGAACCACAACCAAGGAAACGGGGACTAGGGGAGACAACGGGGGTAATAACGACGGCAATGGTGCCAGGAGTCGAGTGTTCGTGATTGGTCAGGGTGATACTAGTAATGACCTCAAAGTTGTGATGGTTTCGACATCGACATTGGTATGGATTGGTTACCTCAACACCAAGCAGAGACTCTTTGCAAAGGAAAGATCATTCGTATTCCCCGTTCTGGTAAAGAACCTCTCGAAGTTCAAGGCAACAAGAGTGGTGTCGTGAGTGGCATCATTTCTTTCTTGAAGGCTCAGAAGTGTTTACGAAAGGGCCACGCAGCTGTTTTAGCACTCGTTACGAATACATCGAAGAAAGAGAAAAAGATTGAGGATATTCCTGTGGTACGCGATTCTCCTCAAGTGTTTCCTGAAGAGTTACCTGGGTTACCGCCTCATCGTCAAGTTGAATTTCAGATCGAGCTCGCTCCAGGAGCAGCACCCATAGCTCGAGCACCTTATCGTTTAGCTCCAACTGAACTGGAAGAACTGTCTAAGCAATTGCAGGAACTCTTGGAAAAGGGTTTCATACGTCCTAGCTCTTCGCCTTGGGAAGCTCCAGTGTTATTCGTAAAGAAGAAAGACGGTACGTTCAGGATGTGTATAGACTACCGTGAACTCAACAAGGTGACGATCAAAAATCGTTATCCTCTTCCGCGCATAGATGATTTATTCGATCAGCTGCAAGGGTCGAGCTACTACTCCAAAATAGACTTAAGGTCAAGATATCATCAGCTGAGAGTCCGGGATGAGGACGTCTCCAAAACAGCATTTAGAACTCGCTACGGCCACTACGAGTTTATGGTCATGCCATTCGGGCTAACGAACGCGCCTGCCGTATTTATGGATCTTATGAACAGGGTGTGCAAACCCTATCTCGACAAGTTCGTCATTGTTTTCGTCGACGACATTCTGATTTATTCGAAAAGTCAGGAGGAACACGATCAGCACCTACGATTTATACTGGAACTTTTACGAACAGAACAGCTATACGCTAAGTTTTCCAAACGCGACTTCTGGCTTCGTGAAGTCCACTTCCTAGGCCACGTAGTAAACAAGGATGGGATCCATGTTGATCCATCCAAGGTAGATTCGATCAAGAACTGGCCTGCACCTCACACACCAACAGAAATACGCCAATTCTTGGGTTTGGCGGGTTATTACGTAAGGTTCATCAAAGACTTCTCAAAAATTGCTCAGCCGCTTACACTACTGACGCAGAAGGGTGTTGTTTACCGTTGGGGTAATACACAAGAATCAGCGTTTCAACACTTAAAGGATAGACTCTGTAGCGCACCTATCCTCTCATTGCCTGAAGGCACGGACGATTTTGTAGTCTACTGCGACGCATCTATCCAGGGTCTTGGATGTGTATTGATGCAACGGGATAAAGTTATTGCTTATGCTTCACGTCAACTTAAGATTCACGAACGGAATTACACTACGCACGATTTAGAACTGGGAGCGGTTGTTTTTGCACTTAAGATATGGCGACACTACTTGTACGGTACCAAATGTGCTATCTACACTGACCACAGAAGCCTCGAACATATATTCAAACAGAAGGAACTGAATATGCGACAGCGACGATGGGTCGAACTGTTGAATGACTATGAATGCTCAATCAGGTACCACCCAGGCAAAGCCAATGTTGTGGCTGACGCCCTCAGTCGAAAGGACACCGCGCCTAAGCGCGTGCGAGCTTTACAACTCACTATACAGTCTAGTCTACCTTCTCAGATACGAAATGCTCAGGTAGAAGCATTGAAACCAGACAACGTCAGGGCTGAAGCCCTACGCGGCTCAAGGCAACGCTTAGAACAGAAGGAAGATGGTGCTTACTACGTCACAGGACGCATCTGGATCCCACACTATGATGACTTACGCGAGCTGGTAATGGATGAAGCTCATAAGTCTCGCTACTCGGTACATCCAGGTTTGGATAAAATGTACCACGATATCAAAACTATATACTGGTGGCCTAGCATGAAGGCCCACATAGCCACATACGTTAGCAAATGCTTGACTTGTGCGAGAGTCAAGGCAGAATATCAGAAACCGTCAGGACCACTCCAACAACCTGAGATACCACAATGGAAATGGGAGCAAATTTCCATGGATTTTGTTACTGGCCTACCTAGGTCTCAACGTGGAAATGATACTATTTGGGTGATCGTGGATCGACTCACAAAGTCTGCTCACTTCTTGGCTATCAAGGAAACGGATAAGTTCTCCACTCTAGCAGACGTATACCTTAAGGAAGTTGTCTCGAGGCACGGGGTGCCCACATCTATTATCTCTGATCGTGATGCACGTTTTACTTCAGAACTGTGGCAAGCAATGCACAAATCTTTTGGCTCTCGATTAGACATGAGCACAGCTTATCATCCTCAGACCGATGGGCAGTCTGAGCGCACTATTCAAACTTTAAAAGACATGCTTCGAGCGTGCGTAATTGACTTTGGCAATGGTTGGGAAAAACATCTGCCACTAGTGGAATTTTCGTACAACAACAGTTACCACACCAGCATTAAAGCTGCTCCATTCGAGGCATTGTACGGGCGTAAATGCCGGTCACCTCTCTGTTGGGCAGAGGTGGGAGATAGTCAAATCACAGGTCCAGAAATGGTAGTTGATACTACTGAAAAGATTGCTCAAATACGACAACGCATGGCGGCAGCTCGTGACCGTCAGAAAGCATACGCTGATAAAGACAGGAAACTACTCGAATTCCAGGTTGGGGATCGAGCGCTACTTAAAGTTTCACCCTGGAAGGGTGTGGTTCGTTTTGGCAAAAGAGGCAAGCTCAATCCGCGTTATGTCGGACCTTTCGAAGTTACAGAGAAAATAGGTAAAGTGGCCTACAGATTGAACTTACCAGCTGAACTCAGTGCAGTTCACAACGTCTTTCACGTGTCGAATCTGAAGAAGTGTCTGTCAGATGAGACCCACATAGTTCCTTTTAAGGAACTCACTATCGACGAGCGGTTGCAGTTCGTCGAGGAACCAGTTGAGATCACGGACCAGGATGTTAAGGTCCTCAAGAACACGAGAATCCCTCTTGTACGAGTTCGTTGGAACTCCCGTCGTGGCCCAGAGTATACCTGGGAACGCGAAGACCAAATGGAACTCAAATATCCCCAGTTGTTCGAAAACAATGCAACTACTACTGAGGCTGAAGCTACTACGGAATTTCGGAACGAAATTCCAACTCAACGGGGGAATGATGTGACACCCCAGGAAAACCAGTAAACGATAACTTACCTAGCTTCCTCAGTAACCGCATGCTAAATTTCGGGACGAAATTTCTTTCAAGTTGGGGATAATGTGACAACTCGAGTTTCCGACATTCTTTATTCGCATTTATTGCACGTTGACCGTCTAGATTATTGCTTACACGAATTATTTACCTGGTAATTGTGCACACTAAATTATAGTTAAAGATGATAATCTTGATTTTTGAGTGATAAGGTGTAAGTACTTGACTGCATGATTAACTGTAAACTGTTTGAGACCTGAACAACTCGACGAAACATAATATCTGTTTCGCCATAACCACTCTCGACGAAACAGATTGTTTCGCCAACAACCCTCTCGACGAAACAGGCTGTTTCGCCGAGCCCAGATCCACCGAAGCCCAGTTCGGGCCCAACACGTTATTTTGAGTCTTAAAACGTGAAACATCATCAGTTTCACACATTTATCATAACAACCGAAACCCTAGAACACTCTCCCTTTCTGTGCGACGACAACAACCATCGTTCACCATCATCCCTAGCTCTCGAATCCTTGTTCCTTCATCTCGAATCGGTTAGTGTGTGTTTGTTAGTCGATTCTATGTTTCTGTATTGTATAGATTCTTGTTGGTGCATATGATTGATGTGTGTTACTGCTGTGATGAGTGTATGATGGTGATGATATAGATTTCGATGTGTATGATATGATGTAGTAGGATATATATTAATGATATGCGAAACTTGATACAATCGAATGCTCGGTTCTGAATGATTGTTTATATGGCCTGATTCTGATTACATTAGTATCTTGATAGGGAATTGATGTGATGATGTTGTATGTTATTTGATATGCTATACACATAAACTAGGGTTTATGCTAGACAATGATTCTTGGATGGTTGATTTATGATGATTCGATATGCACAATGATCTTCATATGATTTCTGTTATTGTTGACGGCTGCTAGAATGATTAGGGTTTATGCGTTATTCGCATCTGCTGTAACTGATGTCTGCGAAGCTGAACTGTCCGACGAAACAGGACTCTCGGCGAAACAGAATGTGTTTCGCCAAGAGTCGTCGACGAATCAGAATCCTGTTTCGCCGAACAAGGCCACGACGAAACTGAAGGTGTTTCGTCAATATCTGTGTTTCGCCAACTTGTGTGTTTCGCCGAATAGCTGATCTGTGCAGGAACTTGAGTTAATTCTGTTAAGTGTTAACTGGAATATGTAACTGCTGTTAAATGTTAAACATGACTGGTATGATTGTGATTACGTGTTACCTGCTTACACATGAACAACTTAAACACAAACTGATTATGTATACGTGCATACCTTAGGACGTGACTGATTAACCGTGAGAACATACTTGGCATACCGAGCGAAACAAGGTGAGTTCACACTCTTTCTAAGGCATGGGATTTCCGGTGGTTTGGGAATGGGTTAAGAAACTAAAATGGAACCTACATATTCTCCTTGGGTAGGATATGTACCGCCATCCTCCATGGGTAGGATGCCAATATAAATCCTATGTATTCTCCTTGGGTAGAATACATACGTTCGTCCTCCTTGGGTAGGACAACAACCTTAACATACAATGGAACCTACATATTCTCCTTGGGTAGGATATGTACCGCCATCCTCCATGGGTAGGATGCCAATATAAATCCTATGTATTCTCCTTGGGTAGAATACATACGTTCGTCCGGTAGGACAACAACCTTAACGTACGTTCGTCCTCCTTGGGTAGGACAACAACCTTAACATACGTTCGTCCTCCTTGGGTAGGACAATCACACTCGCTACGGTCCTTGGATTAAGAAGGGCACGTACAAATACGACTAGTCAACACTATTCTTCGCAAACATGCCTGGAATGGCCGCGAACTATACTTTAATCTTCGCAAACATGCCTAGAGGGCCGCGATGCTATTACATACGATTTACGAAACGAACATAATAACTAAATAACCAACTGTGAACTCGCTCAACTAGTTGTTGACTCTCTGTTACATGCCTTGCAGGACCATAGGTACTTACGGAGCTTGCACGGGAGGCACGGTCGTTGTGGACATGGATCGTGAATGTGTTGTTAAACATTATAACATTTTGTACTTAAACTTATGTTGGGTTTTACATTAATGCTTCCGCTACACACTTGTATATATATTTGGTTTTGTAAACACCTATCGTATTGAGGAATGACTTTTGATATATATATATATACTTATGTTCAATATGATTGGTGGCTTGATCCTGGTCATGTCACGCCTCCAAGCGGTGGTACTCCGCGTGTGGATTTTGGGGGTGTGACAATGTCAAAGTTGTCTCGGGTTGGTTACGTACTTATGGTACATAATGTCAGGGGGCTCGCTACCCACTGATAGATCCTTAAACTCCATATATGCTATTAACATATCGGGATTTCATTACAAGAATGCAAAGATTTCATATGATAACAATAACTGCATGAACTCGCTCAACTTTTGTTGACTTTTTAAAACTACATGTATTTCAGGAAACAGGTCTTGAGCCGGTGATATACTACGGGAAACGGGAAAGTCAATGACAACGATGGCCACTTTTGGAGGGTTTGTCTTTTATATCCCAACTTCGTATGGGTATATAGGGGACAAAAACTCACTACGTTTTATGTCAAAAACTATCTTTTGTTATGTGTAAAATGACTTATAACTATGCTATGTCAAACGTTGTTGAAAGTTGGAAACTATGTTGGAAAACTTGTAAACTTTTGTTGAAAACAATATATCTATGGCATCATTGTGGTTTATTATGTTTACTCGTTTGGATGCAATGACTACCTTTCTTACGTCACACACAATACGCTTCCGCTACTAGTAGGTTGTGACAGATTGGTATCAGAGCTCCGATTGTAGTGAACCGGGGAAAAACTTTTACAAAGTTTGGTCTACAATCACCGAAGGGCTCACACATGAAAACAAAGTCAATAACATTACAAAAGTGATTTCAAAAGTATGACAAAAATGACAAAAGGTTTTCATTGTGTCAATATAACATGAGGATCTATCACGCGAGCTCAATCATAAGTAACAAAGAAGGATTAATACATAATTGGTCTATGAGGAATAGACTTGAAAACATTAAGGATTACATGTGAAACACGAGAAACAAAAACAGCATGAGATTTAGTGATTATATATATATAATGTCTTTGTATATGTATTGTACGGAATATTTGCCAAGTACGAAAATACCTTCGACTACGAATTCTATTATTACAATTGACTCACGCGATGAGAATGACGACCTCGCAGCTATTACGAAGCTTATGGCGGGCGTGGTCCCTGAGAAAGACCCTAAAGCATTGATCCCATGGAAGATGGTTATTTACCCTCGGGTGGTATATGCCTGGCTTCGGTAGTGATGACGAGCCGGAGGTGGCGGCCTTGGACAACAATTCTACTAGTGGGACGAGGTTCCTGAGATTCATATTAGTCATGCTCGATTACATTCCTCTCCAGACAAGGAAGATGAAGTACTCATCTTGAAGGTGCCCCTCCAGTTGTTATTATGACAAATTCTTGTATTACTATTTTGGCTAACGTTGTGCCCTTCCACAAATAATGACAATGGGTGTTAGCACGTGGACCATCATGAAGGTCCCTCCTATGTTGAAGGTATATAGACAATAGTGTCCTCTCTTTGACTGATCGGCTGCTTGAACGAGAGAATGCTAGGGTGACCATACAAGACAATTTATTATTACGGGGGCCCACGTAATAACAACTTGTAGTGTATGGAAATCCTGGTGGGCTCTGCGGGTCAAGCTAATGATCACTAATCCATTCAAAATTCCTAAATTGTTCCAAGTTTCTATCTAGTAGAACACTAAACGGGATGGTTACTATAACACTCTACGATACAGGAAGACCACACGTATTATTCACACCTAACATTCAATCTATAACACGAGTCGTTTGAGACTAGTCATTGAATGCAAACAAAACTTATAGGCCACTCATGGAGGATTTTCCTCAACATTCTCAAAATTCTTGTACATCGGCTGGTTCTTCGGTGTCTATGACACCTTACCTCATCTTAGTCATTGGAAATGATTACATTTAACTCTGTCGTTTGACATTTTTCTTATTCCAAGGGATGATGTGCCATGAGCCATGCTACAACCCCTTCCTTGCGTTTTATTCGACATCTACGGAATTATAACAATTTTGTTTGGAGCTTGTGGAGCTCAAGGGATATCAATGTATTCATCACACGGGTTAGTGTGGCGAAGGACTTTCCTACTTGGGATGATTGAGGTCCATGAGTTAGAGAATACATATTGTAAGGATGGAGACAACCGTTTCGTTTCTCCTCCTCAAAGAATTACCCCTTTTCCCACATATGCTTATGGTCGATACATGCAAGAGGTATTACGCATTTTGGATTGCGGTTATTCATGTTATCATTGTTTCAAAACATGTACGAATATTGCGATCTTGAGGTTTCCATGACCAATTACATTCTTAATTTTTGGACGCATGGTAGGCGATATTTGACCAAATACAAGTCTAGATCCTTTGATACCATGTATCAACAATATCATGGGGCCGAAAAGAAAATCGACGCCCAAAAGGGCCAGTCAATCAGCACCCTACTATTAAGGTCGAACCAGAGTTGTTATGGAACAACATGAGGTTACGGAAATTGCACAACATGAGGCTGTGGAGTCGACAGTAGTGATGGTACTGATGGTACCGGTAGTTCAAGTGGTTCAAATCCCGATGGGATGAGAACGAGTGGCAATGCCACACTTGGAGATGCAATCACACCAGATTTTAATCCTAAGGCTTTTCCAGATTATAAGCCGCGAGATCTCACTGATACGGGAGGTGTGGTAAGTTCTGTCTGGTAAATAAAGACAAGGAAGTGGGTTAACCGTGCTAGTAAATGTACTCCTAAGTAAACGATTTGGTAAACGAATAGTCTTCTTTTGAAGGAGACATTAACTTTGTCGCACCCCCAAAATCCACACGCGGAGTATCACCGCTTGGAGGCGTAACTGACCAGGATCAAGCCACCAATCATATTGAACAACTTATAAGTAAACATAATCCAGCCAAGCAATATGAAAGGTGTTCAAAAACCCAAAGCATAGTTATATGTTTAGCGGAAGCATAATTTGTAAAACCCATAGTAAGTGGTAAATATGAAATAAAGCAATGATTAAAGCATGGCACACATCGCCATGTCCCACAACGACCGTTCCTCCCTGTGCAAGCTCCATGAGTACCTAATGACCTGCAAGGCATGTAGCAACGAATCAACAAGAAAGTTGAGCGAGTCCACAGTTGGTTGTTCAGTTATATTAATTGTATTGTAAACCATATGTTCGTTTAGTAACCCATATTTCGTACGTACTTGAATCGCAGTCTCCTAGACATGTGTGCGAAGATTGTCGTGTGTTTCAAAAGTTTTCTAGACTAGGTATATTTGTATCGCAGCTCACCCGGCATGTGTGCGCAGTTTAGAGTATGGTTCGCAGCCATTCCAGGCATGTGTGCGAAGATTAGTTCTATTATCGCAGCCATTCCCGGCGTGTGTGCGAAGAGAAGTATATGTATCACTAGTCTAGCAGTACCTACCAATAACCTTCCTCTCCCGAGGCCTATGGTATGTAATTCCGATAACAATTTAAGCATAAGTAATCATCCAAACCCATTCCCAACCCCTGGAATCCCATGCCTTGGTAAGAGTGTGAACTCACCTTGGTTTGCTCGGTATGCTAAAGAAATACACGCTCACAAATGATCAGTCACGACCTATAGTACGCACGTATACTCAATCAGTTCAAGTTCGTAAAGTTTCACATGCCATTTATGTCACGAAGTGTGTTTAAGCAATTATCATGTATCACATAAGCAATTAATCAAAGTCATGCAAATCCATGCTTCACATGAGGGCTTTCTCAGTTTATTCGAACAATATTAACCATTAACATGTCTAACGGCGTTTAACAGGTTTAACGAGGTTCCACAATTGACAAGATTTACGCACTTAGCATAGAGAACATACGTAACAGAATCATTCATAATTAATCAGAGTTATCATACACACATAACATACTGACATGTTTAATAGTGTTAGCAACTTAACATATTTGTCAAGTTAACAGAGTTAATAGAGCATAACAGAGTCAATAAACTTAACTTAGTTAATAGACTAAACATAGTCGGTAACTAACGGTATTGACAAACTATCAGATTTAATTAATTAACAGAGTTAACTAGCTAACCACGTTACTGTGCTGAACCCCTCAACGAAATCACAAAGTGGCGAAAACCCTTTGGTTTTCGTTGGACATGAAGTGTGACGAAAACACAGAAGTGTTTTTGTCTGATCCCTGTGTTTTCGTCCAATCACATCATCATCAACAAAAGCAGTTACGAATCAAAACCCTAATGATCATCCAACATTACAGTAAACATGCATCGAGATCTAAACAATCATTACATGCACAGTTTGACCCCTCGGTTTATGTTATGCCGCCTAAATCAAAGAATTGATTAACTATATGATTCCACAAAAGTCAAGTTCCCACATGGATCAATCATTACCCACTAACTCATAGCAACATAACTTTTATCAAAACCAACATCCATGACCGGCCATAGTTAATGTTTACATGCTATTATCGAACCACACAAACAATACATATATATATGCGATTAATAATCACATGGCTCCTGTCATGATTACATGCATTATCATATTTCCTATTACCCTCAATCTAATTATGCACATATGAGCATCACATGTCCCTGACAACCCACATGCAAGAATGAACATAAAAGTCGATCATGTGATTCTTATTCATTTGGCTTCACATGCATAACATTCAATAATAGTCAAAGAGAGTTTACCTAAAGTGGCCGACAACCACTTCTAGTCCTAATACTATTGGACCGAAATAATCAGAATCATCACCCATCGTTTAACATCATGCAAATCTAATAACTAATCACAAAACTCATTATTCAAACATGGTTATGAGTATTACATATACAACAGTTAATAACGATGCCAAACAAATCACAACAATAAATCATAATCCATGGTCATCAGTGATTAAACACTAACCGATACAAAATGATTAATGGATCCTTCGATGTAGCAAGTTTCGAAATCTCAAGGCTGCCGTCGCACAAGGATAGGGAGAGAGAAAGTGAGAGGTGACTAGGGTTTTCAGATTAATCTCTAACGTAAAGGTTATTATCAAAACCCTATAGTTGTTCGCCACTGGGCCGAAGCCCATTCCTGATTTTGTTGGTCACAAGGTGGACGAAAACACACAAAGTGTTTTCGTGAGTGGGTGATTTCGTGAAGGGGTGATTGGCAAAGGATCCAAGTTTTATTAATTATATAGAACCTGTTAAGGTTCCGGACCAAGAGTCCACAATACTCTAAAAACTGTTAAGGTTACGGACCAAGAGTCCACAAGACACAGAAAAGACATAATTGATTTACTTGAGTACGATAGAATTCATAACATGACCCAGAGTACATGGGAACATGAAGACAAATTTTAAGCATAAGTGACCTCATCTGATTCACAACTCCCCTGCAACCGATGGCATCGCTTGAATTTCGGGACGAAATTCTTTTAACGGGGGGAGTCTGTGACAACTGTCACTTTTCCGTACATTCCGTACACTAAATAAACAGTAATCTGTGCTTTAATGACTGTGCATGATCTAGTTTACCAGACAAATAAATTTCTGAATTCCATGCAAGTGAATTCATGCACGTTTTATACTACAAGAATTACTTTATGATAGCGTTGCGTCAAAAATATTAGTAAACTCACCGGTAAGACACACTGTGTCAACAAAACTGCAGAAAACAGTCAGACAATAGAATTGGGGCCTAGGTGTAGGTCCAATGACAAGAATACATTAAAACCCAAGATTACATGCAAGGGTTAACATATAGGCATTCCGAAAGCTAAAATACGCACTAAAAAGCACCCGAAATACACTTTAAAAGCTGGATTTTATATATTTTAGCAAAATTCAGCAATATGACAAGAGTGTAGCATGCAAAAACATAACAAATTGGTCCAGAATACTTCCCCGAGTGTTGGGAATTGAAAGTGTCACAAAAGAATACTTAAAAGACACTAAACGGTGCAATTTAGCACTTTAACGAATCGGTATCTAACCGAACAACCGGACATTACCCGGAACACTAAAATATTGCAAGAAGCATTGTTTTTATTTTTCTGAGCTAGTATTGGTTCTCGAACAATTAAACATACTACATAGTGCATAATACACTAAAATACTAGACTTTTACATTAAACCTTCCACTAATTACCCACTTTACCATTACAAGTTACATTTTACCCCCCCCCCCCCCTTTTAGTGTGGCCGGCCATAGAAGTGGCCCCACTTCCCCCAAATCTTTCTTTGATTTCCCTAGATCACATTGGATCTTTCCTTGGGATATGGTGGGATTATGTGTGTACTTATGGAGACATGGTGACCAATGGATAAAGACTCAAGACTTGTTAAGGACACTAGACTTCTCATCATCTTCCACACTTCAACCTCTCCTCTCCCTCCTCCCCAACTCTCGGCCGAACACCCTCCAAGAGCCACCATCATTTTCGTTTGATGTTCACCCATTCCAAGTGCTCTCAAAGGTGTTAGAAGGTGGTTAACGAAGTTTGGAACACTCGGATCTTGAAGGACCTCACTCGTTTTCTTTTATCCACTCCATCTTCACACTTGTTCTTCCCTAGCTTGAAGCTAGTAGTAAGATCCTTTTTCACTCTTGTTACTTCATGTTCTTAGTGGTTAAAAGATATAACATGTTGAAATAACAACACTAAAGAACATACACTTAAATCTTGAAACATAAAGCATGAAATATGATGAATCTTGTTGTTATGATGTTGTGTAGTGCATAAATGATATTTGCTTGATGATTTCTTAAGAAGATGATGTTGAACATCACATGAAGCTTGCTAGATGGTGTTTAAACACATAATCTAGCAAGTGGCAGGTGATTTTGTAATAACATATGATGATCACCTTCTAGTAAACACATGAACTTGAAGATTAAAATGATTTCTTGAAAAATAATCATTAAAGTGAGTTGATAACCTTGTTAACCCTAGACTTGTGAATGATTTTCTAAAAAGAAACAAGTGTAAAATATGATTTTTAGAAAATCATGATTCTTATATAAACCAATATTATTTTTGGTGGAAAAACAAGTGTATGAACTTTTGTTAAACAAGAGAGTTAATGAAATCAACATTTTTGTAAATTATGTTTACAAGTTGTAAACACCAAATCTTTTCAAGAATGGAATATTTGATGAAATAAACACACTTTAAAGAGTAACTAAGTCTACTAGAGACATTGCCAAGTTACTACAAGTTTTGAAAAAGAACAAGTTCATGATGTCATGTAACTTACTTGATTTTAACACTTGTTAGATGAGAAATGAGTTGTTGATTGTTGATGATGTTTTAAAAGAAAATAAACACATGTTTTGAAAATATGGGAAACCTCCATTTTTAGGGGAAACTCTGCCAAATTTTTATAAATTTGACACTTAGAAAAATATAAGTTTTTGAGAAACTTATTCCCTAAAAATGTATCTAAAAACACTTACCAAGGTTTCCCAAACTTTTGTGTTAAGAAATGAGGATTTCTTCAAGAATAAAACTGAATATTAAGTATGTATATTTGTGAGAAAAATATATATATTTGATCACCAAATTTTGTGCTAAGTGTATGTAGTATGTATTATACTTGATCGTGTATTAGGAATTGAAAATACACTAAATACTCCTAAGGAGTGAAGATACAAAAATACACATACAACATACTTAGACAAATACAAGATACTTATATTTATTTTTGAGAAAATGATATAAGTAAGACAAATAGTTAAAAATATAAATTATTTTTAACACGAGAACACATATACAAAAGATAGTGACTTGTACTTGTGCGATACAAGTCTAGTGACTAACGTTAATAAACACGTTTAGGTCACGACGCTAGATAGGCAAATCCGGTGAAGTTTATGACGCATGAACGCAAAGTTGTGAGTTCATGCTCCCCGTTTTCTTTAACTGTTTTTGGTTTTATAGCTCTCGAGGTTGAAATACATGTTACAAATGTTACAATATTTACAAATGGTATGATACAAAAACAAGAAGCACCCTTGGTGAGAACGAGTACCAAGTATGATGCGTTTTATGAAATGCCTATGAAATACTAGATCATGTGAGCATAAACTTAATACTGAAAATGCCATAAATTCTTGGTGAAAACTAGTACCAAGAAATGCTAAAAGTGCCATAAAAGTCTTGGTGAAAACTAGTACCAAGCCATTAAAAACATTCATTAATTAGGGACGAGGGTTAGATCTAACGGGTACGGCCGAGCCCCACTCATGGTCACAACTAGTACCTAGTAGTGCTTCGGAGTCCCAGTCGAGGTTAATCGACACAGTCGAGGTTAATCGACACAGTCGAGGGTAATCGACACAGTCGAGGTTAATCGACACAGTCGAGGAAAATCGACAAGGATATGAGCCATCACGAGTGCTCCCTATGTTAGATCTAACGGGTACGGCCGAGCCCCACTCATGGTCACAACTAGTACCTAGTAGTGCTTCGGAGTCCCAGTCGAGGTTAATCGACACAGTCGAGGGTAATCGACACAGTCGAGGTTAATCGACACAGTCGAGGAAAATCGACAAGGATATGAGCCATCACGAGTGCTCCCTATGAGCCATTACGAATGCTCCCTAGGAGTCATAACAAGTACTCCCCATGTCCTCAAGGAGTCATAACAAGTACTCCCCATGTCCTCATGGAGTTATAACAAGTACTCCCCATGTCCTCACATGCCTTAAAGTCTCTCAAAGATTTACAAGAATACCTTATTGGTACAAGATTTGTACCACAAGAATACGTTATTGGTACAAGATTTGTATCACAAGAATACTTTATTTTACAAGAATACGTTATTTCACAAGAATACTTTGTTTTACAAGAATGCGTTATTTCATAAGAATACTTTATTTATACAAGATACATACCATGTTTCACACAAGGTATGCAAAACGCATGAACTCGCTCAACTTTTGTTGATGTTTTCCAAAATTACATGTATTTCAGGTGACAGGATGGATCTTGGGCGCAGGTGTCGTAACTAGAAGTAGACTTCAAGTTCAGATGTCATCCACTTTTGTTGAATTGTAACCTAGACAAAGGTTGTGTTTTAAACTTAAATAACAAGTGTTTGTAATACTCAAATTTTATGAATGGATGATCATCGTTTTGATCACGTAGTTGTTTATTACGATTGAATGCCATTATATTAAACCAGTCACACATCATACGCTTCCGCAAAAGTCAGGGTGTGACAATTATACTTGAATATAAAGCCTACTATGTGAGAATTTCGAGATACAGAAAAGAAAATGAACGATTTGCTATTGAAGCCCGAGGCCTCCTTATATAGCGCCTAATTCTGACTCTCACGCAGCCCGCGTAACATATAAGCGGGGCTTACGCGGCACGCGTCAAAGCTGGGTCAACGCGTAGCTCGTCCGGATTACCAACTAGACTTGACACGATGATGACACGTGTCATCACCGGGCTGCGCCACTATTTTGATCTCACGCGGCCCGCGTAAACTAATCACGGATCTTACGCAGCCCGCCTAAGCTTAAGAAATCAACGAAATCAGGTTCTAGCCCTTATACTGCCTGCGTAAAGGTTAGGTTGGGTCCTACGCGACTCGCCTCAACTTAATAAACAAATTTTAAATTTTATTTTTAAGACTATATTGTATTTCGGGCTCGGTTTTCTCATACGGGGTATATTTAAAGACATATTGAGACATTTAAAATATACTAAGGTTTAGAAAATTATTATGAGGGTGTCGGTTTATTGAGGATTGTTACATCCTCCCCACCTTGTTTTAGAGCTCGTCCTCGAGATCTATTGGAACAAGTGCGGATATTTCCTTTGCATTTCTGATTCGAGCTCCCATGTGTACTCAGGTCCTCTTTTGGAGTCCCACTTTACTTTGACCAGAACTAGTCTCTTATGTTTGAGGTTCTTGACTTTCCTGTCTTCAATTTGTAGAGGTTTTTCTACAAACTTGAGCTGTTCATTTACCTCTATATCCTTAAGAGGTACTATCAGTGATTCATCAGCTAAACACTTTTTGAGATTAGATACATGAAATACATCCTGTATTCCTGCCATTTCCTCTGGCAGTTGTAGCTAATAGGCTACAGGTCCTATTTTTCTAATAATCTCAAAAGGTCCAATATACCTGGGACTTAGCTTTCCCCGTTTGATGAATCTTACTACTCCTTTCTAAGGAGAGACTTTCAACAATACTTTATCTCCTACTTGAAATTCCAATGGTTTGCGTCATTTATCAGCATAACTCTTCTGTCGATCACGTGCTGCTTTCAGTCGTTCCTTGACTTGAATAATATTGTCAGTTGTTTCTTGTACTATCTCAGGTCCAGACAGTTGCTTTTCCCCAATTTCTGCCCAACAGACTGGGGTTCGGCACTTTCGTCCATAAAGTGCTTCGAATGGTGCAGCATTGATACTTGTGTGATAACTATTATTATAAGAAAATTCTATTAAAGGTAAGTGATCGTCCCAATTACCTCCGAAGTCAATTACTTAAGCTCTAAGCATGTCTTCCATCGTCTGAATTGTTCTTTCGCTTTGTCCGTCTGTTTGAGGATGATAAGCTGTGCTAAGATTTAACTTGGTTCCCATAGATTTTTGGAAACTTGACCAAAAATGAGAGGTAAATCAGCTATCTCTATCAGAAACAATTGATAAAGGTATTCCATGTAAAGAAACAATTTCATTTACATATAATTTAGCTAGCTGTTCCATACTGAAAGTTTCCTTCATTGGTAGGAAATGAGCTGACTTGGTTAGCCTATCTACAATCACCCAGATTGTATCATTGCCTTTTTTTGTTTTGGGTAATTTAGTAACAAAATTCATTGTTATTAATTCCCATTTCCACACTGGCATTTCTAATTGTTGTAACAAGCCTGAGGGTTTCTGGTGTTCAGCTTTAACTTGTGAACAAGTTAAACATTTAGAAACATAAGCTGCTATGTCCATTTTCATTCCTATCCACCAGAAATTCTTTCTTAAATCTTGATACATCTTATCATTTCCTGGATGCATCGTATACTTAGACTTATGGGCTTCTTCTAATATACGATGACGTAGGTTTCCTAATTTAGGTATCCACATTCTCTTTTCATGGAATCTCCAAATTCCATCTGTTCCTTGTCCTAATTCTTTTAGCATACCTTTTAATTTTTCAGTATCATCCTTGATTACTGATTCTTGTGCTTCTCTTATCTGTTTTTTTAAATCTACTTGTAGATTTAATTTAAGAGAACGTACCCTTTTTGGCTTTTCATGATACTTTCGGCTTAAAGCATCTGCCACTACATTTGCTTTTCCTTCATGATACTGTATATCACAATCATAGTCACTAAGCATCTCCATCCAGCGTCTTTGTCTCGTATTCAACTCCTTTTGCTTGAAAACATACCTTAAACTTTTATGATCAGTGAATATGGTAAACTTACTACCATAAAGGTAATGTCTCCCAATCTTAAGAGCAAAAATTATAGCTCCTAACTCTAAATCATGGGTTGAATAATTCTCTTCATGATTCTTAAGTTGTCTAGATGCATAAGCTATAACCTTTTGTCGTTGCATCAATACACATCCATAACCTAATTTGGAAGCGTCACAATAGATTACAAAATCTTCAGTTCCTTCTGGTAACGCTAATATGGGTGTATTAGTTAATCTTTGTTTAAGAGTTCTAAAGGCTTCTTGTTTTAATCCCCATTCAAACTTAATAGATTTACAGGTTAGCTTAGTTAAAGGAATGGCTATTCTAGAAAAATCTTGAATAAATCTTCTATAATAATCGGCCAATCCTAAGAAACTTCTAACCTCGGTTGGTGACTCAGGGGTTTTCCATTTAGTAATTGCCTCGATCTTTGTTGGATCTACATGAATTCCTTCATGATTGACTAGGTGTCCAAGAAATTGTACCTGTTCTAACCAAAACTCGCACTTTGAAAATTTAGCGTAAAGCTTTTCCTTTCTTAATAAACTTAAAAGTGCGTGCAAATGCTTTGCATGATCCTCCTTATTTTTAGAATAAATGAGAATGTCATCTATAAAAACAATTATGAATTTATCCAAATATGGCTTACATATTCGGTTCATCATGTCCAAAAATGCGGCTGGGGCATTGGTTAAACCGAATGGCATGACAGTAAATTCATAATGGCCATACCTTGTTCTAAATGCGGTTTTAGGAATGTCCTCTTCCTGTACCTTTAATTGATGATATCCTGACCTTAAATCGATTTAGAGATAAATCGAGCTCCTTGCAGTCGATCGAACAGATCATCGATTCTCGGTAATGGGTACCGATTCTTAATCGTGACTTTATTCAATTCACGACAGTCAATGCACATACGCATTGACCAGTCTTTCTTTTTAACAAATAGTATTGGCGCTCCCCATGGCGACGAACTTGGTTGTATAAATCCTTTCTCCAACAATTCGTCTAATTGTTTCTTTAATTCTTGCATTTCTATAGGTGCCAAACGGTAAGGTGCTTTGGCAATCGGTGCTGTTCCTGGTATTAAATGGATTCTGAATTCAACTTCTCTATCTGGAGGTTGCCCTGGCAATTCTTCTGGAAATACATCTGAAAACTGAGATACTACTGGAATATCTTTTAAATCCTTTCCTTTAGTGTTAGTGATTATAGAAATCAAATACACTAATGATCCTTTTCTTATGTAATTTGCAGTTTTCATCACAGAGATGAATTTCGTGGATCTAGATGGTTTATCTCCTTTTATTGTGATTGTTTTACCTTTTGGATAATTTACTTGAATTGACTTTTGATCACACAAAATACTGGCTTTATTGGCTATTAACCAATCCATTCCTAAAACAACATCAAATCCTGCCAGATTCATGGGATACAGGTTTGCAATAAATTTCTGATTTAAAATTTCTATTCTTGCTCCCTGCAAGATTTCAGAAATCCTAACGGTTTCTCCATTAGCTGTCTCTACTAGACATTCTTGTGGTAGTTTAGTTAATGACTGATTTAGAAATTTGCAAAGTGATATATTAATAAAACTTTGGTTTGCACCAGAGTCAAATAATACTTTAGCAAAAATATCATTAACTAAAAACGTACCAGCTATTACATCTGGAATCATCTTGGCTTCATCTGCAGTCAAAACAAATGCTCTAGCATTTTGAGAATTCTTGTTGTTTGTAGTTGGACCTGATTTCGGGCAATTAAGCTTGATATGACCTTGTTCTCCGCAGTTGTAACATATCCTATTGTTAGCTTTCTTTCTGCAATCTTCTTCCTTGTGTCTCGAAATTTTGCAAAAGTTACAGTATATAGAGCATCTTCATGAATGCTTTCTTTTGCAATTCTTACAGTAAGGTGTAGAGGTAGAACCTATATTTTTCCCACGATTAAAATTTCCAGAACGAAATTCTTGTGTGAGCTTCTGGGTTAGGTTCCTCCTTTGATCTTCTTCTCAGGTATGGACTAATTCATCTGTCAAGGTATTTGCCAGTTCTACAGCTTCTTCTATGGTTTGAGGTCTAGCTGCCTTGACTACGTGTCTTATCTCACTGATTAATCCCCAAATATAACGGGAGATCAATACTGGTTCTGGTGAAGCAAGAGTTGGCACTATTCTAGCATATTCGAATAATAATTTAGTGTATCCCTTACTATCCACACCAGTCATCCTAAGGTTTAGGAATTTGTTTGCTATCTGTTCCTTCTCATTGGGGGGGGGGGGCAAAATTTCCTTTCTACCTTGTTCTTAAATTCTTCTCATTCCATATTGTAAGTTCTATCACTTCCTCTTGATTGGAGGATAGTGTTCCACCATTCTAGTGCTGAATTCTTAAACAGATTAGAAGCAAACAATATCTTATCTTCTTCAGCACACTTGCTTATTCTTAAGACTGCCTCAATCTTCTCTATCCAGCGTAAGGTTGCAATGGCTCCTTCGTTGCCCGAGAATTCCATTGGTTTACAAGACCAGAATTCTTTATAAGAACAATCGTAAGACACGGTTCTTCTCCTTTTGGGAATGGGCAATTGAAGTACAGGTCCATTGTTTACACTGTTTTCGGGTTCGATGGGTCGCTTACTGCTATGCTTACTTTTATTATTCGCTTCTTGAATCGTTTGAATAATAAATGGCATTGCATCTATGATTCCTTGTGCCACTATATGTTGAACGACACTATTATCCATTTGGTTTCCATTGTTATTGATGCTTGGATTCTCATTAACCAAGTTAATGTTACTCTGGTTATCATTATTCAGATTTCCTTGATTTCCTTCGTCGGCCATCTGAATTTTAAACATTTACCAATCATTAATAAAATAATTAAATAGGTTAAGTAACAACCACAGAATACACATATTGGTCAAAAACGTCGTGCATTGCGACTTTACTCTTTTCTATATAGTATGTGTCAAATACACACTAAACAGAAATTAAAAATTTCAATACTACTATGCCTCGTTAACCACAAAGTGGTCTATACTACGATAGATTTATTATTATTACACATATTTTATTTATTATTATATTATATTATTATTACTATTACCGTTTCTTCCATCATCTATGGATATGGATTTATCCAAAAATCCATATTGCGCTCATCGTATTTCCATACGAGACGCTCTCCCACCTGTCGCATTCTCTCACTGCTTTCTAAAATTTCCTCACCAAATGTCCTAAGTTCTTGCACGTTTTCTGCACTCATTGGGGGTGCAGGTTCTAGGACTGGGTTCGGAATCTGGGGTGCGGGTTCCTGATATGGGGGTGAAAGTTCCTGAAATCGGTAAGGATCTTCTAAGATTTCCCTAATGTAGTTATCATGGTAATAGGGATCTAAAGGGTCCATACCTGGATAGGCTCCTATGTTCTGTATAGGTGTATCTTCATGGATCGGTAACGTTGCACATAGTCCCTAACGTCATCCCACTAGGGATCGTAATTTGGGTCTAGGGGATTTGGTGCTGGTACCCTAGGGATTTCCTCTGGGTTGAAGTCATGCATCTCCACTTGGTTTTCAGGGTTTTCTATCTCCATGGGTTGGTCTGGGATTAGTGGTTGTGGGGCTACTAGTTGTTCCAGACTTGGGTCAGCAGCAGTTGTGGCTAGGATATGGAAATTGGCTAGGCTTCTATTAAGCATATCCTGTGTATGGGCATCTGTCTTTCGCTTAGCAGCCGCTAAAACTCTTTGATGTTGCAACTTTCGCATTCTTTTCCTACGTGCAAAGGCTTCCTTACTGAACCATCCTCTTTTCTTATGAGAGAATGGCTCTTCTGACTGAGCTTTAAAAGCAAACATCCCTTCTTCCTGATTAGCAGAATACCCAGAAAGGGCAGGCTGTGAAGAGGTACCTTCACTCCTAGGTGAATCAGACAACTGACGACACATTTCTGAGGGTCCTTGATCACTCATATTGTAAACTAACAAATAGTAAAATAACACAAATCACATAAATTATTTCCTAACACAAAATTTAGAATTTAAGTGTCAGCAGAACACTTCTTTGGCTTAGACCAGTGGCTAGGCTCTGATACCACCTTCTGTCGCAACCCCCGATCCCTTATCTGTCCCGGGAAACGGGCGGACGCGAACTCAGAGTTTCGGTGGTATCAGATTGTTAATTTGGCAGCGGAAGTTACATCAGGACCGTAGTTAGGAAATGTTTATCAGAGTAAAACCACCATATTTAATATTAATAATCACATGGGCAAAACCCAAGTTTCTTATTACAATATGTTTATAGGGATAAACCCTATTTTATTGAATTTAAAACATCGTCTTTTTAGGTAACTTTTATAGCCTCATTTTTCCCAAGCCTTCAGTGCTCTCCAGCTGGCTTTTTACTAATTGGCTGTCACATTGTGTTACCTGAAACGCGTTTTAAAAACATTTATCAGTGGGAAATACTGGTGAGTGAATCCCAGTTTAGTCAAGAAACATTTTATCAATTAAAACAGTATTGAGAGCGATCACATTGTTTATTTCTACACAATTACTCATTCAGTACTGTCAATCCTGACTTGTGGGTCATATTACACATTGGCTAACTCGTCGTCCAATGGTAATGTACTGTCATCCCGACTTACTACTCGTCTTAGTAAATTTTGTATACAAAACCCCAACATACCGGTAGCAATTGAAGAACTACAAAGACTCAATCACCGCTTAATCACATTGTAAAATAATTAAGGTTTTGTAAAACATTACAAAAAGGTTAACAAAAAGAGGATAAACTCACATTGCTATTTTAGACTTCGCGTAAGGGTTTCCTGGGAATAATCTATAATTTACACAAATGTACTTAGGTTAGTATCATAACCCTTTGAAAATATTAATGATACCCTCCCCGAGACAGTATTCCAACAGCTACGTCGGGCAGGACCACGACAGTTATTACGGAACCCTAAATCAATCGGGCAGCATATCTGGTACGAAACTGGGGTTATAATACTTACAACGGAGCAGAACCTCGCTAATTAGGGGGTATTATTGTGACAACTGTCACTTTTCCGTACATTCCGTACACTAAATAAACAGTAATCTGTGCTTTAATGACTGTGCATGATCTAGTTTACCAGACAAATAAATTTCTGATTTCCATGCAAGTGAATTCATGCACGTTTTATACTACAAGAATTACTTTATGATAGCGTTGCGTCAAAAATATTAGTAAACTCACCGGTAAGACACACTGTGTCAACAAAACTGTAGAAAACAGTCAGACAATAGAATTGGGGCCTAGGTGTAGGTCCAATGACAAGAATACATTAAAACCCAAGATTACATTCAAGGGTTAACATATAGGCATTCCGAAAGCTAAAATACGCACTAAAAAGCACCCAAAATACACTTTAAAAGCTGAATTTTATATATTTCAGCAAAATTCAGCAATATGACAAGAGTGTAGCATGCAAAAACATAACAAATTGATCCAGAATACTTCCCCGAGTTGGGAATTGAAAGTGTCACAAAAGAATACTTAAAAGACACTAAACGGTGCAATTTAGCACTTTAACGAATCGGTATCTAACCGAACAACCGGACATTACCCGGAACACTAAAATATTGCAAGAAGCATTGTTTTTATTTTTCTGAGCTAGTATTGGTTCCCGAACACTTAAACATACTACATAGTGCATAATACACTAAAATACTAGACTTTTACATTAAACCTTCCACTAATTACCCACTTTACCATTACGAGTTACATTTTACCCCCCCCCCCTTTTAGTGTGGCCAGTCATAGAAGTGGCCCCACTTCCCCCAAATCTTTCTTTGATTTCCCTAGATCACATTGGATCTTTCCTTGGGATATGGTGGGATTATGTGTGTACTTATGGAGACATGGTGACCAATGGATAAAGACTCAAGACTTGTTAAGGACACTAGACTTCTCATCATCTTCCACACTTCAACCTCTCCTCTCCCTCTTCCCCAACTCTCGGCCGAACATCCTCCAAGAGCCACCATCATTTTCGTTTGATGTTCACCCATTCCAAGTGCTCTCAAAGGTGTTAGAAGGTGGTTAACGAAGTTTGGAACACTCGGATCTTGAAGGACCTCACCCGTTTGCTTTTATCCACTCCTTCTTCACACTTGTTCTTCCCTAGCTTGAAGCTAGTAGTAAGATCCTTTTTCACTCTTTTTACTTCATGTTCTTAGTGGTTAAAAGATATAACATGTTGAAATAACAAGAACACTAAAGAATATACACTTAAATCTTGAAACATAAAGCATGAAATATGATGAATCTTGTTGTTATGATGTTGTGTAGTGCATAAATGATATTTGCTTGATGATTTATTGAGAAGATGATGTTGAACATCACATGAAGCTTGCTAGATGGTGTTTAAACACAGAATCTAGCAAGTGGGAGGTAATTTTGTAATAACATATGACGATCACCTTCTAGTAAACACATGAACTTGAAGATTAAAATGATTTCTTGAAAAATAATCATTAAAGTGAGTTGATAACCTTGTTAACCCTAGACTTGTGAATGATTTTCTAAAAAGAAACAAGTGTAAAATATGATTTTTAGAAAATCATGATTCTTATATAAACCAATATAATTTTTGGTGGAAAAACAAGTGTATGAACTTTTGTTAAACAAGAGAGTTAATGAAATCAACATTTTTGTAAATTATGTTTACAAGTTGTAAACACCAAATCTTTTCAAGAATGGAATATTTAATGAAATAAACACACTTTAAAGAGTAACTAAGTCTACTAGAGACATTGCCAAGTTACTACAAGTTTTGAGAAAGAACAAGTTCATGATGTCATGTAACTTACTTGATTTTAACACTTGTTAGATGAGAAATGAGTTGTTGATTGTTGATGATGTTTTAAAAGAAAATAAACACATGTTTTGAAAACATGGGAAACCTCCATTTTTAGGGGAAACTCTGCCAAAATTTTATAAATTTTGACACTTAGAAAAATATAAGTTTTTGAGAAACTTATTCCCCAAAAATGTATCTAAAAACACTAACCAAGGTTTCCCAAACTTTTGTGTTAAGAAATGAGGATTTCTTCAAGAATAAAACTGAATATTAAGTATGTATATTTGTGAGAAAAATATATATATTTGATCACCAAATTTTGTGCTAAGTGTATGTAGTATGTATTATACTTGATAGTGTATTAGGACTTGAAAATACACTAAATACTCCTAAGGAGTGAAGATACAAAAATACACAAACAACATACTTAGACAAATACAAGATACTTATATTTATTTTTGAGAAAATGATATAAGTAAGACAAATAGTTAAAAATATAAATTATTTTTAACACGAGAACATATATACAAAAGATAGTGACTTGTACTTGTGCGATACAAGTCTAGTGACTAACGTTAATAAACACGTTTAGGTGACGACGCTAGATAGGCAAATCCGGTGAAGTTTACGACGCAGGAACGCAAAGTTGTGAGTTCATGCTCCCCCTTTTCTTTAACTGTTTTTGGTTTTATAACTCTCGGGGGTGAAATACATGTTACAAATGTTACAATATTTACAAATGGTATGATACAAAAACAAGAAGCACCCTTGGTGAGAACGAGTACTAAGTATGATGCGTTTTATGAAATGCCTATGAAATACTAGATCATGTGAGCATAAACTTAATACTGAAAATGCCATAAATTCTTGGTGAAAACTAGTACCAAGAAATGCTAAAAGTGCCATAAAAGTCTTGGTGAAAACTAGTACCAAGCCATTAAAAACATTCATTAATTAGGGACGAGGGTTAGATCTAACGGGTACGGCCGAGCCCCACTCATGGTCACAACTAGTACCTAGTAGTGCTTCAGAGTCCCAGTCGAGGTTAATCGACACAGTCGAGGGTAATCGACACAGTCAAGGGAAATTGACACAGTCGAGGTTAATCGACACAGTCGAGGAAAATCGACAAGGATATGAGCCATCACGAGTGCTCCCTATGAGCCATTACGAATGCTCCCTAGGAGTCATAACAAGTACTCCCCATGTCCTTAAGGAGTCATAACAAGTACTCCCCATGTCCTCACATGCCTTAAAGTCTCTCAAAGATTTACAAGAATACCTTATTGGTACAAGATTTGTACCACAAGAATACGTTATTGGTACAAGATTTGTATCACAAGAATATTTTATTTTACAAGAATACGTTATTTCACAAGAATACTTTATTTTACAAGAATACGTTATTTCACAAGAATACTTTATTTATCCAAGATACATACCATGTTTTACACAAGGTATGCAAAACGCATGAACTCGCTCAACTTTTGTTGATGTTTTCCAAAATTACATGTATTTCAGGTGACAGGATGGATCTTGGGCCCAGGTGTCGTAACTAGAAGTAGACTTCAAGTTTAGATGTCATCCACTTTTGTTGAATTGTAACCTAGACAAAGGTTGTGTTTTAAACTTAAATAACAAGTGTTTGTAATACTCAAATTTTATGAATGGATGAACATCGTTTTGATCACGTAGTTGTTTATTACGATTGAATGCAATGATATTAAACCAGTCACACATCATACGCTTCCGCAAAAGTCAGGGTGTGACAATTATACTTGAATATAAAGCCTACTATGTGAGAATTTCGAGATACAGAAAGGAAAATGAACGATTTGCTATTGAAGCCCGAGGCCTCCTTATATAGCGCCTGATTCTGACTCTCACGCGGCCCGCGTAACATATAAGCGGGGCTTACGCGCCCCGCGTCAAAGCTGGGTCAACGCGTAGCTCGTCCGGATCACCAACTAGACTTGACACGATGATGACACGTGTCATCACCGGGCTGCGCCACTATTTTGATCTCACGCGGCCCGCGTAAACTAATCACGGATCTTACACGGCACGCCTAAGCTTAAGAAATCAACGAAATCAGGTTCTAGCCCTTACACTGCCTGCGTAAAGGTTAGGTTGGGTCCTACGCGACCCGCCTCAACTTAATAAACAAATTTTAAATTTTATTTTTAAGACTATATTGTATTTCGGGCTCGGTTTTCACATACGGGGTATATTTAAAGACATATTGAGACATTTAAAATATACTAAGGTTTCGAAAATTATTATGAGGGTGTCGGTTTATTGAGGATTGTTACATCCTCCCCACCT
The DNA here is from genome assembly GCA_030545235.1 of Helianthus tuberosus. Lineage (NCBI taxonomy): Eukaryota > Viridiplantae > Streptophyta > Magnoliopsida > Asterales > Asteraceae > Helianthus > Helianthus tuberosus. The sequence continues at coordinate 64,936,376 of CM060420.1, forward strand.
TGTTTTAGAGCTCGTCCTCGAGATCTATTGGAACAAGTGCGGATATTTCCTTTGCATTTCTGATTCGAGCTCCCATGTGTACTCAGGTCCTCTTTTGGAGTCCCACTTTACTTTGACCAGAACTAGTCTCTTATGTTTGAGGTTCTTGACTTTCCTGTCTTCAATTTGTAGAGGTTTTTCTACAAACTTGAGCTGTTCATTTACCTCTATATTCTTAAGAGGTACTATCAGTGATTCATCAGCTAAACACTTTTTGAGATTAGATACATGAAATACATCATGTATTCCTGCCATTTCCTCTGGCAGTTATAGCTGATAGGCTACAGGTCCTATTTTTCTAATAATCTCAAAAGGTCCAATATACCTGGGACTTAGCTTTTCCTATTTGATGAGTCTTACTACTCCTTTCCAAGGAGAGAATTTCAACAATACTTTATCTCCTACTTGAAATTCCAATGGTTTGCGTCGGTTATCAGCATAACTCTTCTATCGATCACGTGCTGCTTTCAGTCGTTCCTTGACTTGAATAATCTTGTCAGTTGTTTCTTGTACTATCTCAGGTCCAGACAGTTGCTTTTCCCCAATTTTTGCCCAACAGACTGGGGTTCGGCACTTTCGTCCATAAAGTGCTTCGAATGGTGCAGCATTGATACTTGTGTGATAACTATTATTATAAGAAAATTCTATTAAAGGTAAGTGATCGTCCCAATTACCTCCGAAATCAATTACACAAGCTCTAAGCATGTCTTCCATCGTCTGAATTGTTCTTTCGCTTTGTCCGTCTGTTTGAGGATGATAAGCTGTGCTTAGATTTAACTTGGTTCCCATAGATTTTTTGAAACTTGACCAAAAATGAGAGGTAAATCGGCTATCTCTATCAGAAACAATTGATAAAAGGTATTCCATGTAAAGAAACAATTTCATTTACATATAATTTAGCTAGCTGTTCCATACTGAAAGTTTCCTTCATTGGTAGGAAATGAGCTGACTTGGTTAGCCTATCTACAATCACCCATATTGTATCATTGCCTTTCTTTGTTTTGGGTAATTTAGGAACAAAATCCATTGTTATTAATTCCCATTTCCACACTGGCATTTCTAATCGTTGTAACAAGCCTGGGGGTTTCTGGTGTTCAGCTTTAACTTGTGAACAAGTTAAACATTTAGAAACATAAGCTGCTATGTCCTTTTTCATTCCTATCCACCAGAAATTCTTTCTTAAATCTTGATACATCTTATCATTTCCTGGATGCATCGTATACTTAGACTTATGGGCTTCTTCTAATATACGATGACGTAGGTTTCCTAATTTAGGTATCCACATTCTCTTTTCATGGAATCTCCAAATTCCATCTGTTCCTTGTCCTAATTCTTTTAGCATACCTTTTAATTTTTCAGTATCATCCTTGATTACTGATTCTTGTGCTTCTCTTATCTGATTATTTAAATCTACTTGTAGATTTAATTTAAGAGAACGTACCCTTTTTGGCTTTTCATGATACTTTCGGCTTAAAGCATATGCCACTACATTTGCTTTTCCTTCATGATACTTAAATAACAAGTGTTTGTAATACTCAAATTTTATGAATGGATGATCATCGTTTTGATCACGTAGTTGTTTATTACGATTGAATGCCATGATATTAAACCAGTCACAGATCATACGCTTCCGCAAAAGTCAGGGTGTGACAATTATACTTGAATATAAAGCCTACTATGTGAGAATTTCGAGATACAGAAAAGAAAATGAGCGATTTGCTATTGAAGCCCGAGGCCTCCTTATATAGCGCCTGATTCTGACTCTCACACAGCCCGCGTAACATATAAGCGGGGCTTACGCGCCCCGCGTCAAAGCTGGGTCAACGCGTAGCTCGTCCGGATCACCAACTAGACTTGACACGATGATGACACGTGTCATCACCGGGCTGCGCCACTATTTTGATCTCACGCGGCCCGCGTAAACTAATCACGGATCTTACACGGCACGCCTAAGCTTAAGAAATCAACGAAATCAGGTTCTAGCCCTTACACTGCCTGCGTAAAGGTTAGGTTGGGTCCTACGCGACCCGCCTCAACTTAATAAACAAATTTTAAATTTTATTTTTAAGACTATATTGTATTTCGGGCTCGGTTTTCACATACGGGGTATATTTAAAGACATATTGAGACATTTAAAATATACTAAGGTTTCGAAAATTATTATGAGGGTGTCGGTTTATTGAGGATTGTTACATCCTCCCCACCTTGTTTTAGAGCTCGTCCTCGAGATCTATTGGAACAAGTGCGGATATTTCCTTTGCATTTCTGATTCGAGCTCCCATGTGTACTCAGGTCCTCTTTTGGAGTCCCACTTTACTTTGACCAGAACTAGTCTCTTATGTTTGAGGTTCTTGACTTTCCTGTCTTCAATTTGTAGAGGTTTTTCTACAAACTTGAGCTGTTCATTTACCTCTATATCCTTAAGAGGTACTATCAGTGATTCATCAGCTAAACACTTTTTGAGATTAGATACATGAAATACATCATGTATTCCTGCCATTTCCTTTGGCAGTTGTAGCTGATAGGCTACAGGTCCTATTTTTCTAATAATCTCAAAAGGTCCAATATACCTGGGACTTAGCTTTCCCCGTTTGATGAATCTTACTACTCTTTTCCAAGGAGAGACTTTCAACAATACTTTATCTCCTACTTGAAATTCCAATGGTTTGCGTCGTTTATAAGCATAACTCTTCTGTCGATCACGTGCTGCTTTCAGTCGTTCCTTGACTTGAATAATCTTGTCAGTTGTTTCTTGTACTATCTCAGGTCCAGACAGTTGCTTTTCCCCAATTTCTGCCCAACAGACTGGGGTTCGGCACTTTCGTCCATAAAGTGCTTCGAATGGTGCAGCATTGATACTTGTGTGATAACTATTATTATAAGAAAATTCTATTAAAGGTAAGTGATCGTCCCAATTACCTCCGAAATCAATTACACAAGCTCTAAGCATGTCTTCCATCGTCTGAATTGTTCTTTCGCTTTGTCCGTCTGTTTGAGGATGATAAGCTGTGCTTAGATTTAACTTGGTTCCCATAAATTTTTGGAAACTTGACCAAAAATGAGAGGTAAATCGGCTATCTCTATCAGAAACAATTGATAAAGGTATTCCATGTAAAGAAACAATTTCATTTACATATAATTTAGCTAGCTGTTCCATACTGAAAGTTTCCTTCATTGGTAGGAAATGAGCTGACATGGTTAGCCTATCTACAATCACCCAGATTGTATCATTGCCTTTCTTTGTTTTGGGTAATTTAGTAACAAAATCCATTGTTATTAATTCCCATTTCCACACTGGCATTTCTAATTGTTGTAACAAGCCTGAGGGTTTCTGGTGTTCAGCTTTAACTTGTGAACAAGTTAAACATTTAGAAACATAAGCTGCTATGTCCATTTTCATTCCTATCCACCAGAAATTCTTTCTTAAATCTTGATACATCTTATCATTTCCTGGATGCATCGTATACTTAGACTTATGGGCTTCTTCTAATATACGATGACGTAGGTTTCCTAATTTAGGTATCCACATTCTCTTTTCATGGAATCTCCAAATTCCATCTGTTCCTTGTCCTAATTCTTTTAGCATACCTTTTAATTTTTCAGTATCATCCTTGATTACTGATTCTTGTGCTTCTCTTGTCTGATTTTTTAAATCTACTTGTAGATTTAATTTAAGAGAACGTACCCTTTTTGGCTTTTCATGATACTTTCGGCTTAAAGCATCTGCCACTACATCTGCTTTTCCTTCATGATATTGTATATCACAATCATAGTCACTAAGCATCTCCATCCAGCGTCTTTGTCTCGTATTCAACTCCTTTTGCTTGAAAACATACCTTAAACTTTTATGATCAGTGAATATGGTAAACTTACTACCATAAAGGTAATGTCTCCAAATCTTAAGAGCAAAAATTATAGCTCCTAACTCTAAATCATGGGTTGAATAATTCTCTTCATGATTCTTAAGTTGTCTAGATGCATAAGCTATAAACTTTTGTCGTTGCATCAATACACATCCATAACCTAATTTGGAAGTGTCACAATAGATTGCAAAATCTTCAGTTCCTTCTGGTAACACTAATATGGGTGTATTAGTTAATCTTTGTTTAAGAGTTCTAAAGGCTTCTTCTTGTTTTAATCCCCATTCAAACTTAACAGATTTACAGGTTAGCTTAGTTAAAGGAATGGCTATTCTAGAAAAATCTTGAATAAATCTTCTATAATAACCGGCCAATCCTAAGAAACTTCTAACCTCGGTTGGTGACTCAGGGGTTTTCCATTTAGTAATTGCCTCGATCTTTGTTGGATCTACATGAATTCCTTCATGATTGACTAGGTGTCCAAGAAATTGTACCTGTTCTAACCAAAACTCGCACTTTGAAAATTTAGCGTAAAGCTTTTCCTTTCTTAATAAACTTAAAAGTGCGTGCAAATGCTTTGCATGATCCTCCTTATTTTTAGAATAAATGAGAATGTCATCTATGAAAACAATTATGAATTTATCCAAATATGGCTTACATATTCGGTTCATCATGTCCATAAATGCGGCTGGGGCATTGGTTAAACCGAATGGCATGACAGTAAATTCATAATGGCCATACCTTGTTCTAAATGCGGTTTTAGGAATGTCCTCTTCCTGTACCTTTAATTGATGATATCCTGACCTTAAATCGATTAAGAGATAAATCGAGCTCCTTGCAATCGATCGAACAGATCATCGATTCTCGGTAATGGGTACCGATTCTTAATCGTGACTTTATTCAATTCACAGCAGACAATGCACATACGCATTGATCCGTCTTTCTTTTTAACAAATAGTATTGGCGCTCCCCATGGCGACGAACTTGGTTGTATAAATCCTTTCTCCAACAATTTGTCTAATTGTTTCTTTAATTCTTGCATTTCTGCAGGTGCCAAACGGTAAGGTGCTTTGGCAATCGGTGCTGTTCCTGGTATTAAATGGATTCTGAATTCAACTTCTCTATCTGGAGGTTGCCCTGGCAATTCTTCTGGAAATACATCTGAAAACTGAGATACTACTGGAATATCTTTTAAATCCTTTCCTTTAGTGTTAGTGATTATAGAAATCAAATACACTAATGATCCTTTTCTTATGTAATTTGCAGTTTTCATCACAGAGATGAATTTTGTGGATCTAGATGGTTTATCTCCTTTTATTGTGATCGTTTTACCTTTTGGATAATTTACTTGAATTGACTTTTGATCACATAAAATACTGGCTTTATTGGCTATTAACCAATCCATTCCTAAAACAATATCAAATCCTGCCAGATTCATGGGATACAGGTTTGCAATAAATTTCTGATTTAAAATTTCTATTCTTGCTCCCTGCAAGATTTCAGAAATCCTAACGGTTTCTCCATTAGCTGTCTCTACTAGACATTCTTGTGGTAGTTTAGTTAATGACTGATTTAGAAATTTGCAAAATGATGTATTAATAAAACTTTGGTTTGCACCAGAGTCAAATAATACTTTAGCAAAAATATCATTAACTAAAAACGTACCAGCTATTACATCTGGAATCATCTTGGCTTCATCTGCAGTCAGAACAAATGCTCTAGCATTTTGAGAATTCTTGTTGTTTGTAGGTGGAGCTAATTTTGGGCAATTAAGCTTGATATGACCTTGTTCTCCGCAGTTGTAACATATCCTATTGTTAGTTTTCTTCCTGCAATCTTCTTCCTTGTGTCCCGAAATTTTGCAAAAGTTACATATCCTTCCTGAATGCTTTCTTTTGCAATTCTTACTGTAAGGTGTAAAGGTAGAACCTATATTTTTCCCATGATTAAAATTTCCAGAACGAAATTCTTGTGTGAGCTTCTGGGTTAGGTTCCTCCTTTGATCTTCTTCTCAGGTACGGACTAATTCATCTGTCAAGGTATTTGCTAGTTCTACAGCTTCTTCTATGGTTTGAGGTCTAGCTGCCTTGACTACGTGTCTTATCTCACTGATTAATCCCCAAATATAACGGGAGATCAATACTGGTTCTGGTAAAGCAAGAGTTGGCACTATTCTAGCATATTCGAAGAATAATTTAGTGTATCCCTTACTATCAACACCAGTCATCCTAAGGTTTAGGAATTTGTTTGCTATCTGTTCCTTCTCATTGGGGGGGGGGGGCAGAATTTCCTTTCTACCTTGTTCTTAAATTCTTCCCATTCCATATTTTAAGTTCTATCACTTCCTCTTGATTGGAGGATAGTGTTCCACCATTCTAGTGCTGAATTCTTAAACAGATTAGAAGCAAACAATATCTTATCTTCTTCAGCACACTTGCTTATTCTTAAGACTGCCTCAATCTTCTCTATCCAGCGTAAGGTTGCAATGGCTCCTTCGTTGCACGAGATTTCCATTGGTTTACAAGACCAGAATTCTTTATAAGAACAACCGTAAGACACGGTTCTTCTCCTTTTGGGAATGGGCAATTGAAGTACAGGTCCATTGTTTACACTGTTTTCGGGTTCGATGGGTCGCTTACCGCTATGCTTACTTTTATTATTCGCTTCTTAAATCGTTTGAATAATAAATGGCATTGCATCTATGATTCCTTGTGCCACTATATGTTGAACGACACTATTATCCATTTGGTTTCCATTGTTATTGATGCTTGGATTCTCATTAACCAAGTTAATGTTACTCTGGTTATCATTATTCAGATTTCCTTCGTCGGCCATCTGAATTTTAAACATTTACCAATCATTAATAGAATAATTAAATAGGTTAAGTAACAACCACAGAATACACATATTGGTCAAAAACGTCGTGCATTGCGACTTTACTCTTTTCTATATAGTATGCGTCAAATACACACTAAACAGAAATTAAAAATTTCAATACTACTATGCCTCGTTAACCACAAAGTGTTCTATACTATGATAGATTTATTATTATTACACATATTTTATTTATTATTATATTATATTATTATTACTATTACCGTTTCTTCCATCACATCTATGGATATGGATTTATCCAAAAATCCATATTGCGCTCATCGTATTTCCATACGAGACGCTCTCCCACCTGTCGCATTCTCTCACTGCTTTCTAAAATTTCCTCACCAAATGTCCTAAGTTCTTGCACGTTTTCTGCACTCATTGGGGGTGCTGGTTCTAGGACTGGGTTTGGAATCTGGGGTGCGGGTTCCTGATATGGGGGTGAAAGTTCCTGAAATCGGTAAGGATCTTCTAAGATTTCCCTAATGTAGTTATCATGGTAATAGGGATCTAAAGGGTCCATACCTGGATAGGCTCCTATGTTCTGTATAGGTGTATCTTCATGGATCGGGTAACGTTGCACATAGTCCCTAACGTCATCCCACTAGGGATCGTAATTTAGGTCTAGGGGATTTGGTGCTGGTACCCTAGGGATTTCCTCTGGGTTGAAGTCATGCATCTCCACTTGGTTTTCAGGGTTTTCTATCTCCATGGGTATGTCTGGGATTAGTGGTTGTGGGGCTACTAGTTATTCCAGACTTGGGTCAGCAACAGTTGTGGCTAGGATATGGAAATTGGCTAGGCTTCTATTAAGCATATCCTGTGTATGGGCATTTGTCTTTCGCTTAGCAGCCGCTAAAACTCTTTGATGTTGCAACTTTCGCATTCTTTTCCTACGTGCAAAGGCTTCCTTACTGAACCATCCTCTTTTCTTATAAGGGAATGGCTCTTCTGACTGAGCTTTAAAAGCAAACATCCATTCTTCCTGATTAGCAGAATACCCAGAAAGGGCAGGCTGTGAAGAGGTACCTTCACTCCTAGGTGAATCAGACAACTGACGACACATGTCTGAGGGTCCTTGATCACTCATATTGTAAACTAACAAATAGTAAAATAACACAAATCACATAAATTATTTCCTAACACAAAATTTAGAATTTAAGTGTCAGCAGAACACTTCTTTGGCTTAGACCAGTGGCTAGGCTCTGATACCACCTTGTGTCGCAACCCCGATCCCTTATCTGTCCCGGGAAATGGGCGGACGCGAACTCAGAGTTTCGGTGGTATCAGATTGTTAATTTGGCAGCGGAAGTTACATCAGGACCGTAGTTAGGAAATGTTTATCAGAGTAAAACCACCATATTTAATATTAATAATCACATGGGCAAAACCCAAGTTTCTTATTACAATATGTTTATAGGGATAAACCCTATTTTATTGAATTTAAAACATCGTCTTTTTAGGTAACTTTTATAGCCACATTTTTCCCAAGCCTTCAGTGCTCTCCAGCTGGCTTTTTATTAATTGGCTGTCACATTGTGTTACCTGAAACGCGTTTTAAAAACATTTGTCAGTGGGAAATACTGGTGAGTGAATCCCAGTTTAATCAAGAAACATTTTATCAATTAAAACAGTATTGAGAGCGATCACATTGTTTATTTCTACACAATTACTCATTCAGTACTGTCAATCCTGACTTGTGGGTCATATTACACATTGGTTAACTCGTCGTCCAATGGTAACGTACTGTCATCCCGACTTACTACTCGCAGTAGTAAATTTTGTATACAAAACCCCAACATACCGGCAGTAATTGAAGAACTACAAAGACTCAATCACCGCTTAATCACATTGTAAAATAATTAAGGTTTTGTAAAACATTACAAAAAGGTTAACAAAAAGAGGATAAACTCACATTGCTATTTTAGACTTCGCGTAAGGGTTTCCTGGGAATAATCTATAATTTACACAAATGTACTTAAGTTAGTATCATAACCCTTTGAAAATATTAATGATACCCTCCCCGAGACGGTATTCCAACAACTACGTCGGGCAGCGTATCTGGTACGAAACAGGGGTTAGAATACTTACAACGGAGCAGAACCTCGCTAATTAGGGGGTATTATTGTGACAACTGTCACTTTTCCGCACATTTCGTACACTAAATAAACAGTAATATGTGCTTTAATGACTGTGCATGATCTAGTTTACCAGACAAATAAATTTCTGAATTGCATGCAAGTGAATTCATGCACGTTTTATACTACAAGAATTACTTTATGATAGCGTTGCGTCAAAAATATTAGTAAACTCGCCGGTAAGACACACTGTGTCAGCAAAACTGCAGAAAACAGTCAGACAATAGAATTGGGGCCTAGGTGTAGGTCCAATGACAATAATACATTAAAACCCAAGATTACATGCAAGGGTTAACATATAGGCATTCCGAAAGCTAAAATACGCACTAAAAAGCACCCAAAATACACTTTAAAAGCTGAATTTTATATATTTCAGCAAAATTCAGCAATATGACAAGAGTGTAGCATGCAAAAACAAAACAAATTGATCCAGAATACTTCCCCGAGTGTTGGGAATTGAAAGTGTCACAAAAGAATACTTAAAAGACACTAAACGGTGCAATTTAGCACTTTAACGAATCGGTATCTAACCGAACAACCGGACATTACCCGGAACACTAAAATATAGCAAGAAGCATTGTTTTTATTTTTCTGGGCTAGTATTGGTTCCCAAACACTTAAACATACTACATAGTGCACAATACACTAAAATACTAGACTTTTACATTAAACCTTCCACTAATTACCCAATTTACCATTACAAGTTACATTTTACCCCTCCCCCCTTTTTAGTGTGGCCGGTCATAGAAGTGGCCCCACTTCCCCCAAATCTTTCTTTGATTTTCCTAGATCACATTGGATCTTTCCTTGGGATATGGTGGGATTATGTGTGTCCTTATGGAGACATGGTGACCAATGGATAAAGACTCAAGACTTGTTAAGGACACTAGACTTCTCATCATCTTCCACACGTCAACCTCTCCTCTCCCTCCTCCCCAACTCTCGGCCGAACACCCTCCAAGAGCCACCATCGTTTTCGTTTGATGTTCACCCATTCCAAGTGCTCTCAAAGGTGTTACAAGGTGGTTAACGAAGTTTGGAACACTCGGATCTTGAAGGACCTCACCCGTTTGCTTTTATCCACTCCATCTTCACACTTGTTCTTCCCTAGCTTGAAGCTAGTAGTAAGATCCTTTTTCACTCTTGTTACTTCATGTTCTTAGTGGTTAAAAGATATAACATGTTGAAATAACAAGAACACTAAAGAACATACACTTAAATCTTGAAACATAAAGCATGAAATATGATGAATCTTGTTGTTATGATGTTGTGTAGTGCATAAATGATATTTGCTTGATGATTTCTTGAGAAGATGATGTTGAACATCACATGAAGCTTGCTAGATGGTGTTTAAACACATAATCTAGCAAGTGGGAGGTAATTTTGTAATAACATATGATGATCACCTTCTAGTAAAAACATGAACTTGAAGATTAAAATGATTTCTTGAAAAATAGTCATTAAAGTGAGTTGATAACCTTGTTAACCCTAGACTTGTGAATGATTTTCTAAAAAGAAACAAGTGTAAAATATGATTTTTAGAAAATCATGATTCTTATATAAACCAATATTATTTTTGGTGGAAAAACAAGTGTATGAACTTTTGTTAAACAAAAGTGTTAATGAAATCAACATTTTTGTAAATTATGTTTACAAGTTGTAAACACCAAATCTTTTCAAGAATGGAATATTTGATGAAATAAACACACTTTAAAGAGTAACTAAGTCTACTAGAGACATTGCCAAGTTACTACAAGTTTTGAGAAAGAACAAGTTCATGATGTCATGTAACTTACTTGATTTTAACACTTGTTAGATGAGAAATGAGTTGTTGATTGTTGATGATGTTTTAAAAGAAAATAAACACATGTTTTGAAAACATGGGAAACCTTCATTTTTAGGGGAAACTCTGCCAAAATTTTATAAATTTTGACACTTAGAAAAATATAAGTTTTTGATAAACTTATTCCCTAAAAATGTATCTAAAAACACTTACCAAGGTTTCCCAAACTTTTGTGTTAAGAAATGAGGATTTCTTCAAGAATAAAACTGAATATAAAGTATGTATATTTGTGAGAAAAATATATATATTTGATCACCAAATTTTGTGCTAAGTGTATGTAGTATGTATTATACTTGATAGTGTATTAGGACTTGAAAATACACTAAATACTCCTAAGGAGTGAAGATACAAAAATACACATACAACATACATAGACAAATACAAGATACTTATATTTATTTTTGAGAAAATGATATAAGTAAGACAAATAGTTAAAAATATAAATTATTTTTAACATGAGAACACATATACAAAAGATAGTGACTTGTACTTGTGCGATACAAGTCTAGTGACTAACGTTAATAAACAAGTTTAGGTCACGACGCTAGATAGGCAAATCTGGTGAAGTTTACGACGCGGGAACGCAAAGTTGTGAGTTCATGCTCCCTGTTTTCTTTAACTGTTTTTGGTTTTATAACTCTCGGGGGTGAAATACATGTTACAAATGTTACAATATTTACAAATGGTATGATACAAAAACAAGAAGCACCCTTGGTGAGAACGAGTACCAAGTATGATGCGTTTTATGAAATGCCTATGAAATACTAGATCATGTGAGCATAAACTTAATACTGAAAATGCCATAAATTCTTGGTGAAAACTAGTACCAAGAAATGCTAAAAGTGCCATAAAAGTCTTGGTGAAAACTAGTACCAAGCCATTAAAAACATTCATTAATTAGGGACGAGGGTTAGATCTAACGGGTACGGCCGAGCCCCACTCATGGTCACAACTAGTACCTAGTAGTGCTTCGGAGTCCCAGTCGAGGTTAATCGACACAGTCGAGGGTAATCGACACAGTCGAGGGAAATCGACACAGTCGAGGTTAATCGACACAGTCGAGGAAAATCGACAAGGATATGAGCCATCACGAGTGCTCCCTATGAGCCATTACGAATGCTCCCTAGGAGTCATAACAAGTGATCCCCATGTCCTCAAGGAGTCATAACAAGTACTCCCCATGTCCTCAAGGAGTCATAACAAGTACTCCCCATGTCCTCACATGTAACACCTGTGCCTTCACGGCCATCAAACAAATACCGAACCAATGAAATATTATATTTCATACTTGGGATTTGTAAAAATATGTGTATCATTTGCACATATCAATTCTTGGTCAATTTCAAACTCTAAATCGCTTTCTGGAAGGTTATACGCGCACCGATGCGTAAATATAACCAGTTTAATGCAACAAACACTCCGGAATAGTGACATAGGCTTAACATACCTTAAATAACCTTTACATAACTTAGAAATAAGTTTTGAAGGCTTTGGTATGCAAAATCAAGTTAAATTGCTTAGAGGGACTAAAGTTGACAAACTGCGAAAGTATGCCAATTTGAACTGTAACAGACATTCCGAAACATGACCATAAGTTAAAAATACCATAAATATCCTTTACATAGCTTAGAAATAAGCTTTGAGGTGTTCGGTGTGCTAAAATAAACTTTTGGGTCATTCAGGGACTAAAAGTGTCAAAAAGTGCACAAGTTTGCATTTTCGCGCATAACTTACGTTCTGAATACATCTGGACATCCAAAAATTTATGTAAGCATGACTATATTATATTTTAGTGTTCGCCTTAAGAAAAATCCATGCGTCGCGTCATTTGGATCGTTTTTCGCGCTTATGCGCATTCCGTCGTAATTAAGCGAACATCGCGTTCGTACGGCCAAACGAACCAACCTCCGGCATATTTTTGAGCATGTTTTGAGTTCCCTATACTTTAACTTCATTTTAGAGCCTTGAAATGAGGTTAACGGGGTTCAAACGCATCGAAAAAGGCCTTAAACACGTGCAGGGACCATTTCTGCCAATTTTGAAAGTTTGCTGAAACATGGGGGCCGTGGCGTAGCGCGAGCCCTAAGGGCATATGCAGTCGCGCTACGCGACTGCCTATTCTAGGCAGAAACATGCAGAAACTCATTTTTCGCATTTTCGGGACCGGATTCGATGTATCGACAGCTGTTATCCACTCCCTTATCCCTTGCCAAGTGTTGATTCCCTATGGTTAGTGGCAATTTAGTCACCATAACCTTCCGACACTTGTACGGACATGATTAAGGCACGATTTTCGACAAACGATCTTAACGGTTCGGGTATTCCTATAAATACCCCATCACCCCAACCTCATTTCTTACAAGAATTCTGATTTTGAGAGCTCTAAGTTGAAACCATTGTTTCATACCTGAGTTCTTGGATCGGGATTAGCATTCGGGGACCCTTCGTAAGTATTCTTTCGTTCTTTTCCTTATTTTACTGCTTTTCGAGTCAGAAAGTCAAACTTTGTTTGACTTTCAGCGTTGACCAGTAATGGTCAATGCGAAGTTCGTTTGAACTTCGCAACGTGATTGTAATCACGATGGTCATAGTCCCTTGGGACTATGCCTACTGATTACCACGTTGTCTAGGGTCGTAGGGTAAGCGATCTAACAAATCGCTTATACCTCGAACCCGACCCAGTTTGGTCGATCATTAGGATCCGACCAAATACATTAGGTGACCATAGTGTAGGGAATAACCTTCCGAGGTTATACCTTATGGTCACATCGTTTAAGTAGTTGTATGATAGGTAGTTTATATGCCTTAGGTAAATTACCAGAATACCCTTTTCATGTATAATTGGTAATTAAGCATATGTAACCTAAACTTTTGTCACATAACTGATTATGTAACATGTTTAGGCATATAACACTTGTCATAGGACTAGTTAGACGGTCCGAACGCGTTTCACGCGCACGACGCGTTAAAGTAGCATAAGTTACCTTAATGGGTCGCGATGGGTCGATAATACTTAGGTTAAGTTTCATTTAGTATGTAGGCTTTGTTAAACCATATCATATGAGTTCCTACACTCATTTGGCTTACAAACCCTCCTGCTACCCAGTCTTCCGATTTAGGTCCGGGTTAATTATGTAGTTACCTATATTAGGTACCGTTTGATTTCCGGGACTCCTCTAGCTTACTTGGTAGTTGTTCAAGACTCCTAAGCACTCCCAGGCGAGTACATTATTCCCCTCTTTTACTGTTTTCCAAACTGTTTTGGGGTGACTCATATGTGCTAAATGCTTTATCAATGATTTCAATAACAATTACTATGTGGTTTCAAGAACAATAACAATTATTTCAAGAACGCTAACAATGATTTCAAGAACGCTAACAATGATTTCAAGAACGAATACAATGATTTCAAAAACTAATAACAAATTTCAAAAAGTGAACAAACTTGTTGGTTGTAGTTTACATGACCGATGACATTCATTAGCAATGATCAAGCCGACCAGTATTAGGTTATGGTACCATAGGATCTGACAAATCCCGTTATTTACTGCACCCATTGTTATGTGTGGGGGTTGTGGGTAGCGACTGAATCTGTAATTATTAACTTATCCTTTGGTAAGGGTTTGTTAAGAACGAAATTATTAACTTATCCTTTGGTAAGGGTTTGTTAAGAACGAGAGCGAGAGCGAGATGGAGCGAGGAACGCGTCAAGAAGGTTTGAATGTTATTAGAGAATCGACCATAAAGTAGTTTCACAATTAAAATATTAACTTACCCTTTGGTAAGGGTTTGTTAAAACAAGAACGATTTGAACGATTAAAACAAGATGGTTTAACGATTGGGTAAACATTTGTACATGATTGACATTAGATCATGTATTTCCCACAAAACATAACTTTGAGTTAAACCAAGTTTTACTTCAATACTTTGTTTTTGTGCATATGGTTTAGTTGAGACATTTCACTTGCCATACATGGATATTTGACATAGACATTTGACATGGATATTTGACATAGACATTTGACATGGATATTTGACAAAGACATTTTGACATGATTTACATCTTGACATGAATACTTTGACATATTATTCAATACATTTGACAATTGATTTAAACATAGACATTTTACATTGTTTGGTTTGGTTTGGTTAAGTGATTAAGTAACGATGCGTGTGTAATATGATACAAACATGGTGGATACGCCGCTGGTACTTCCTATATATAAGTGTTTGTATGGTATTACATATCATAGCGTTATTTGAATCATTTCAGTTTGAGACATAGAACATTTTATACAAGTAACATACTTTTCACAAGACATTTATTTACAAACAACTTATCTTATACAAACTCATTTTACATGGTTATTCATTTAATCATGCATTATTCTCTTATTATACATATCACCTGAACTTATTTTTTTTTTTTCAAATGATTTACAAAGACAAAGCAAATTACAAGGTTCATGACTAAACATTTTCTTAAACAGAAGTCATGAATCTTATTTTCACAAAACCTATGTACTCGCCAGCATTTCTTTGCTGACCTCGTTTTCACATATGTTTCAGGTATTGTTGGATGATATCGATTGATAAGATGCATGCTCACATAGGACTGGACAAGGCCTTAGTGACTCAATAACAATGATAGACTATGTTTAAATAGTGTATTTAGATTTCCAGACGATGTAATTACTCAATGTTTAATAAAACGAAACACTTTTGATATCCATGGTTATGAAACATTAATTCTGTTGCAACACGCCCCGATGTTTCCGCCGCGATTTGTTGTTTTACGCGGTCGGGGTGTGACAGAAAAGATGGTATCAGAGCCAATGGTTATAGGGAATTAGGTTATTAGTAATTAGTAATGCTTTGACCTAGTCTATAACCTTCTTAGGACCCTAACGCGAGTTTACTTGCGTTTAGTCATAAAACAATACCGTCACCTATCCTTAGGTGACGACCACAACAAGAACGTAAATTTCAAAACCGCTATGAAAACTAATCATCTGTTCTAGGATGATTAATTTCTAGGTTTTGAACCCTCTATTGTAAGGTTTTGAACCCTCTGTTATATGGTTTTGAACCCCTTTGAATTTTCAAAATCTCGTCAAGGTTTTGGATTTTAAATAATGTGAACACGTGCAAACTGGAAGGGTGAATGCCTGTATTCTGGGTTTTCTGTCTAGGCAAGCACTTCGTATACATCTCATCAGACGCGAGACCAGTTGTGCTTACCTGGGAATTCTTGGGATGAGTGTTCACTTATAGGCGAGCATGTCTTCGCGATACATTATTTTTAACCTATTTATTTTGACTAATCACCAAGGTCGTTTGTTGCTTTGTAGTAACAAACAAATGACCACTATCCTTGCTTTCATCAGATTTGTTTCATCTCATTCTTTTCGTCTAAATTCTCTCACTCGTTTCCTTTCATGTTTCCTTTTTTAGACAATGCCTCCTCGACGCGAAAGCCAGATAGAGACTGCCGAGCTGGCAGAAATCATTGCGCAGCAAATGGCTGCTCAATTCCCAAACCTCTTTGCTCAATGGAACCAAGCCAACAACAACAACAATGTGCTATGCAAATACAAGGATTTCAACCAGGCTAAACCACTTAAGTTTAGTGGTTCTGAAGGAGCAACTGGGCTTCTTCAGTGGTTCGAAAGCATTGAGAATACTTTTCGCCACGTGCAGTGCCCGGATAATCGCAAGGTCGAGTTCTCCTCGAGCGTGTTTCAGAAAAGGGCTCTTACATGGTGGAATGGGGTAATGAGAGACCGAGGTGCGGAAGTTGCTCTCGCACAGACCTGGGCTGAACTTAGGGCTCTGATGATGAGGGAATTCTGTCCTCGTCATGAGCAGCGAGCTTTGGAGAAGGAATTTGATGAGTTGAAGCAAGATAGTGGTGAGCACAGGGCGTATACTGATAGGTTTGAGGAGCTGAGTCTGCTTTGCCCGACAATGGTTACCCCACTTGACATAGCTATCGAAAGGTACATCGACGGCCTACCTGACTCGGTACAAGACATCCTTACTGGTAGTAACCCTGCCACACTCCGTCAGGCGATCGAGTTATCTGCGACATTGACTGAGTCGCAGATTCGGAAGAACAAGTTACACAGGAAGGGTGACAAGGGCAAGAAACAGTCAGCTGACAAGGAGGATAGCAAGAAAGGCCAAAACAAGAAGGGTAAGGAAGGTGAGACGTCAAAGAAATCAAAGAAGTGAAAGGGTGCCCAAAATTTTGCTGTTACAGCACAGACTGCTCAGAACCCGCGAAACCAACCAGCTCAGCCACCTGCAAAGAAAGCATATGCCGGTACCGCACCTTATTGTGCACGCTGCAACGGTCATCACGCAGTACAACAAGCTTGCTGGCAATGCACGACGTGTGGTAAACTTGGGCATTTGGCCAAGGTTTGTCGTTTGGGACAAAATCAGGCTGCTCAGGTTCAAGCTCCGGTTCAAGGGAATGCTGTGAGATTCCCACTGGGTTCATGTTTCAACTGCGGAGAGATTGGTCACTTCCGCCACAACTGCCCAAGACTGGTGAATGCAAATGCTAACGCAAACCCTAATGTGAATGCCAACGTCAATGCGAATCCAGCACATGGTTGAGTATTTAACATCAATGAGGCTGGCTATCAACGATGCAGCGATGAACGATTAGCATTTTGTATTTCCTCTGGTTGTTATCTTGTAACATTTAAAGACAATGCAGTTGTTATATAAATAAAATTTGTGGTTTTATTTTTAACTAATGCAATTGTATGAATGTTTGATTCAACCTTGTGATGTCAACACAAAGACAAAACTACTCGTGTGGCTCTGTCATTTTTACGATCACTTGAGATCTCCCTAAGAACCTCAAACACTGGTTCCTTTTAAATCTGAAGTATCTTATCGTCTTGCACCGTTCGAGATGCAAGAATTATCAAAACAGCTTCAAGAGTTGTCTGATAAAGGATTCATCCGTCCGAACTTTTCACCTTGGAGAAACTCCTGTTCTCCTTGTGAAAAAAAAAGAGAAAAATGGATCTTTTCGAAGGTATATCGATTAACGTAAGCCTAGTAAGCTTACCATCAAGAATCGATATCCCCCTACCTTAAATCAACGATTTCTCCGATCAACTGCATAGCGTTCATGCTTTTCCAAGATCGATTTGCGTTTTGGGTATCATCAACTTTGTATTCTCGAAGAAGATATTCCCAAAACGGTTTTCTGCATGAAGTATGGCCATTACGAGTTTACAGTCATGCCTTTTAGGTTGACAAATACTCCAGCCATCTTCAAGGACTTAATAAATTGAGTCTGCAAGCCTTATTTGGATCAGTTCGTCATTGTTATTAATGACATCTTGATCTATTCATATCCCGAGCTGGTAACGATCAACACTTTCATTGACACTGGAACCCTTAAAGAAGGAACAAATTTTTTCGCTAAATCCTCCAAGGGGAAAGTTTGGCTTAAAAAAGTTTAGTTCTTGGGTCATGTAGTCAACAAGCAGGGTATTCATATTGATCAATCCAAATTACCGCAATTAAGGATTTGATCCCTAGTATGCTTTAAATACTCGTGTCCAACGATAACAAATTAAACAATTAAACAAATTGAACGATTATGCGATTATATGTTATGTGTTTATGTGTTCTCCTCTATGTTCTTGTGTGGTACGATTTTCAAATCCTCATAGAATCTTTCATATCTTCATATGAGGGATTCATAGTAGGATATTCAAAAGGTACTACCTTAAATCCTTATGGGCTTCTACGTGGTAGTTAAGACCCTTGGGTTATATAGTACCACTCCATGGTTCGATAAGAGACCCTTTTAGTGGTCTAGAAAAAGATTGATTCACAATTTGGTTAAAAGACGACATCTAGTGATGTAGCTGGACAGACTCCTTGATAGTCTATTTAGATCATTTATTGATTTAGTCAAAAGGACTCTATGGCGGTCTAATCACACTCATCACAGGATTGTTCATTTGGTTTTACCTTACATATTATAAAATAGACTGTGTGAACTGTGCAAGGAATTGTCTAATTATGGACGCGTACATAATTGTGAGATTCAGTGCACGGTAATCACAGTAAGATTTATTATGTGTAAGAACCGATAGTGACAAAAATAACGAAATGAGAACGATGTAATGAAGGTACGGTGGACGCACCAATGACACTTCATATACTTGTATATAAGTGTCCCTCTTACATTGCAAACATAATGTTATTAAGGTTACTAGAAGTTCAAGAACCCTAACCAATGTTGTTCGATCTTTTCAACTTCATATTTCCAAGCTCTCACAAGTTTCCTCTAAATAAATTTCGGGACGAAATTTCCTAAAGTAGGGGAGACTGTAACACCTGTGCCTTCACGGCCATCAAACAAATACCGAACCAATTAAATATTATATTTCATACTTGGGATTTGTAAAAATATGTGTATCATTTGAACATATCAATTCTTGGTCAATTTCAAACTCTAAATCGCTTTCTGGAAGGTTATACGCGCACCGATGCGTAAATATAACCAGTTTAATGCAACAAACACTCCGGAATAGTGACATAGGCTTAACATACCTTAAATAACCTTTACATAACTTAGAAATAAGTTTTGAAGGCTTTGGTATGGCAAAATCAAGTTAAATTGCTTACAGGGACTAAAGTTGACAAACTGCGAAAGTATGCCAATTTGAACTGTAACAGACATTCCGAAACATGACCATAAGTTAAACATACCATAAATATCCTTTACATAGCTTAGAAATAAGCTTTGAGGTGTTCGGTGTGCTAAAATAAACTTTTGGGTCATTCAGGGACTAAAAGTGTCAAAAAGTGCACAAGTTTGCATTTTCGCGCATAACTTACGTTCTGAATACATCTGGACATCCAAAAATTTATGTAAGCATGACTATATTATATTTTAGTGTTCGCCTTAAGAAAAATCCATGCGTCGCGTCATTTGGATCGTTTTTCGCGCTTATGCGCATTCCGTCGTAATTAAGCGAACATCGCGTTCGTACGGCCAAACGAACCAACCTCCGGCATATTTTTGAGCATGTTTTGAGTTCCCTATACTTTAACTTCATTTTTGAGCCTTGAAATGAGGTTAACGGGGTTCAAACGCATCGAAAAAGGCCTTAAACACGTGCAGGGACCATTTCTGCCAATTTTGAAAGTTTGCTGAAACATGGGGGCCGTGGCGTAGCGCGAGCCCTAAGGGCATATGCAGTCGCGCTACGCGACTGCCTATTCTGGGCAGAAACATGCAGAAACTCATTTTTCGCATTTTCGGGACCGGATTCGATGTATCGACAGCTGTTTACAGCTGTTATCCACTCCCTTATCCCTTGCCAAGTGTTGATTCCCTATGGTTAGTGGCAATTTAGTCACCATAACCTTCCGACACTTGTACGGACATGATTAAGGCACGATTTTCGACAAACGATCTTAACGGTTCGGGTATTCCTATAAATACCCCATCACCCCAACCTCATTTCTTACAAGAATTCTGATTTTGAGAGCTCTAAGTTGAAACCATTGTTTCATACCTGAGTTCTTGGATCGGGATTAGCATTCGGGGACCCTTCGTAAGTATTCTTTCGTTCTTTTCCTTATTTTACTGCTTTTCGAGTCAGAAAGTCAAACTTTGTTTGACTTTCAGCGTTGACCAGTAATGGTCAATGCGAAGTTCGTTTGAACTTCGCAACGTGATTGTAATCACGATGGTCATAGTCCCTTGGGACTATGCCTACTGATTACCACGTTGTCTAGGGTCGTAGGGTAAGCGATCTAACAAATCGCTTATACCTCGAACCCGACCCAGTTTGGTCGATCATTAGGATCCGACCAAATACATTAGGTGACCATAGTGTAGGGAATAACCTTCCGAGGTTATACCTTATGGTCACATCGTTTAAGTAGTTGTATGATAGGTAGTTTATATGCCTTAGGTAAATTACCAGAATACCCTTTTCATGTATAATTGGTAATTAAGCATATGTAACCTAAACTTTTGTCACATAACTGATTATGTAACATGTTTAGGCATATAACACTTGTCATAGGACTAGTTAGACGGTCCGAACGCGTTTCACGCGCACGACGCGTTAAAGTAGCATAAGTTACCTTAATGGGTCGCGATGGGTCGATAATACTTAGGTTAAGTTTCATTTAGTATGTAGGCTTTGTTAAACCATATCATATGAGTTCCTACACTCATTTGGCTTACAAACCCTCCTGCTACCCAGTCTTCCGATTTAGGTCCGGGTTAATTATGTAGTTACCTATATTAGGTACCGTTTGATTTCCGGGACTCCTCTAGCTTACTTGGTAGTTGTTCAAGACTCCTAAGCACTCCCAGGCGAGTACATTATTCCCCTCTTTTACTGTTTTCCAAACTGTTTTGGGGTGACTCATATGTGCTAAATGCTTTATCAATGATTTCAATAACAATTACTATGTGGTTTCAAGAACAATAACAATTATTTCAAGAACGCTAACAATGATTTCAAGAACGCTAACAATGATTTCAAGAACGAATACAATGATTTCAAAAACTAATAACAAATTTCAAAAAGTGAACAAACTTGTTGGTTGTAGTTTACATGACCGATGACATTCATTAGCAATGATCAAGCCGACCAGTATTAGGTTATGGTACCATAGGATCTGACAAATCCCGTTATTTACTGCACCCATTGTTATGTGTGGGGGTTGTGGGTAGCGACTGAATCTGTAATTATTAACTTATCCTTTGGTAAGGGTTTGTTAAGAACGAAATTATTAACTTATCCTTTGGTAAGGGTTTGTTAAGAACGAGAGCGAGAGCGAGATGGAGCGAGGAACGCGTCAAGAAGGTTTGAATGTTATTAGAGAATCGACCATAAAGTAGTTTCACAATTAAAATATTAACTTACCCTTTGGTAAGGGTTTGTTAAAACAAGAACGATTTGAACGATTAAAACAAGATGGTTTAACGATTGGGTAAACATTTGTACATGATTGACATTAGATCATGTATTTCCCACAAAACATAACTTTGAGTTAAACCAAGTTTTACTTCAATACTTTGTTTTTGTGCATATGGTTTAGTTGAGACATTTCACTTGCCATACATGGATATTTGACATAGACATTTGACATGGATATTTGACATAGACATTTGACATGGATATTTGACAAAGACATTTTGACATGATTTACATCTTGACATGAATACTTTGACATATTATTCAATACATTTGACAATTGATTTAAACATAGACATTTTACATTGTTTGGTTTGGTTTGGTTAAGTGATTAAGTAACGATGCGTGTGTAATATGATACAAACATGGTGGATACGCCGCTGGTACTTCCTATATATAAGTGTTTGTATGGTATTACATATCATAGCGTTATTTGAATCATTTCAGTTTGAGACATAGAACATTTTATACAAGTAACATACTTTTCACAAGACATTTATTTACAAACAACTTATCTTATACAAACTCATTTTACATGGTTATTCATTTAATCATGCATTATTCTCTTATTATACATATCACCTGAACTTATTTTTTTTTTTTCAAATGATTTACAAAGACAAAGCAAATTACAAGGTTCATGACTAAACATTTTCTTAAACAGAAGTCATGAATCTTATTTTCACAAAACCTATGTACTCGCCAGCATTTCTTTGCTGACCTCGTTTTCACATATGTTTCAGGTATTGTTGGATGATATCGATTGATAAGATGCATGCTCACATAGGACTGGACAAGGCCTTAGTGACTCAATAACAATGATAGACTATGTTTAAATAGTGTATTTAGATTTCCAGACGATGTAATTACTCAATGTTTAATAAAACGAAACACTTTTGATATCCATGGTTATGAAACATTAATTCTGTTGCAACACGCCCCGATGTTTCCGCCGCGATTTGTTGTTTTACGCGGTCGGGGTGTGACATCACATACCTTAAAGTCTCTCAAAGATTTACAAGAATACCTTATTGGTACAAGATTTGTACCACAAGAATACGTTATTGGTACAAGATTTGTATCACAAGAATACTTTATTTTACAAGAATACGTTATTTCACAAGAATACTTTATTTTACAAGAATACGTTATTTCACAAGAATACTTTATTTATACAAGATACATACCATGTTTCACACAAGGTATGCAAAACGCATGAACTCGCTCAACTTTTGTTGATGTTTTCCAAAATTACATGTATTTCAGGTGACAGGATGGATCTTGGGCGCAGGTGTCGTAACTAGAAGTAGACTTCAAGTTTAGATGTCATCCACTTTTGTTGAATTGTAACCTAGACAAAGGTTGTGTTTTAAACTTAAATAACAAGTGTTTGTAATACTCAAATTTTATGAATGGATGAACATCGTTTTGATCACGTAGTTGTTTATTACGATTGAATGCAATGATATTAAACCAGTCACACATCATACGCTTCCGCAAAAGTCAGGGTGTGACAGTTTGGTATCAGAGCTTCGATTGTAGTGAACTAGGATTCCTTCTCGAGTCTAGACTACAATCACTAGAGTTCTCTCATGAAAACATTTTACAAAAAGGTTTTCATTGCATTCACGAAAGCGCCAAGATCCACGAGTCAAACACTTTTCAAAAAGAGAAAAGGCAAGGACATTAGTAGGGAATACCCTCAAGATAAGGTGCCAATTAAGGCATAGTCTACACAAGTTAGACTTGCCAAAGATAAAATACACTCTTGGTGACCACTAGTACCAAGTAGTGTTTTTGTCGTAAATCGACCACTAGAAAAATGACCCCCCAAAAGCGAGAGTTATACGTGATATAAATTGCTTGTTTATGCTAAGTAGCATATTTGTTATTGATATACATACATACAAATAAGTGTACGGAATAAATATTGACGTGAATATATACGAACAAGTGTACGGAATGATTATTGACGTGAACAAGATACCTTCGACTCCGACTCCTATTATTGTACGTAACTCGCACGATGAAGCTATCAACCTCGCGTTCATTGCAAAGCTCATAACTAGAGTAATTACCAGACAAGATTCTGAGCTTGCTTCTGTAGGAAATGGCTGCTCTTCCCTCTCGATAATGAAGGTGCCTGACTACGGTGACGATGACGAGGCAGAGGCGGCAACCTTGAACGAATTCTTGATCAACGGGACGAGATCCCTGCGGCTTATGTGAAGCAAGATTTACGACATACTTGACCGGAAAAAGGAAGATGAAGTATTCATCTTGAAGGTGCCCCTCCAACTACTAGGAATTCTCTCTATTCCTATTCCATCTAATCATCGTGCCTATACGCGCGTAACGATAACGAGTGTTAGCGCGTGGACCACCGCAAAGGTCCTTTCCATGACAGAGGTATAAGGACAGTAGTGTCCCCTCCTTGATTGATCATCTACTTGGACGAGAGAAAATTGGGGTAACTGTGCAAGACAATTTATTATTACGGGGGCCCACGTAATAACGACTTGTAGTGCATAGAAATCCTGGTGGACTCTGCGGGTCGAGCTAATGAAAACCACACAAAATTTATAGGTGTTCACACCTTCATATGGTAGAACAATACCTAGACCAGTGCTTTAGCACTTTATAAAGTAGGAAACCTGTCTCGCCTACTTCGTGTCTACCTGCGTACGAGACGTTTGAGAAAATGATATTTAAACAAGTGAAGATGGATGACATTCGGAAAGATTTAGTGGCGTTACACTCTCTATCACCCCTACACGAACAACCCCATCTCTGGGAAAATATACACATCAATATAGCATGAAATAACTAAAACTTGAATGACCAAGGCGATGTAGCCTCGAATTCATTTTTCCATTACAAACAATAAGCCAACTTAGCAAGCCTATGTGAAGGCTCAGTGATTGTTTCCCCGCTCATAAATTGATTATATATACATGTGAAATTGGGTGATTACGTGATGGCTTATGGTGTCATGTACCTCATAGACAATTATGGAATATTGTCCAACCTACTTCATACCTTTTGACAGAAGAGAATGCCGCCCAAACGAGACACAAACACCAGTACGTTACCAAGAACAGAAGTTGAGCTTTAAGAACGAATCTCACAGGCAATTGCACAACATGAAGCCCTCCGCTCCGAACACAGTGGTGGCACCTCCAGAAATAACCCTCCAACTGGCTGCACCTATAAACAGTTCCTGGACTGCAAGCCATTAAACTTTGACGGCAAAGGAGGTGCTGTTGCGTTTGTTCGTTGGACAGAAAAAACTGACTCTGTTCTAAGAATGAGTAACTGTTCACCTCAACAGAGTGTTACATATATCTCAGGGTTGTTTTTGGATGGCGCACTCTCCTGGTGGAACCTTCAGGTTCAAACACTTGGTGCAGATTCTGCTAATGCACTGAGCTGGGACGAGCTCAAGGAAATGATGGAAAAGAAATATTGTTCTAGGGCTGAAATCCAGAAGCTTGAGGTGGAGTTCTGGAATTTGAAAATGGACGGACCGAAGATTCCTGAATACGTCCAACGATTTCACGACTTGTCTAGGGTCTTCCCCTACTTAGTCAAGCGAGAATTCAAGAGAATTGAACGATTCATTTGGGGACTTGCACCTCATATCAGGAGCTTGGTTACTACCTCAAGGCCTCCAACTATCGCAGAGGCTATCGATTTAGGCGTTACGCTTACTGAAGAAGCTCTACGTGCGGGAAATTTTTTGGAATATGAGGATAACAAGAAAGAGACTCATGTGGAGTCATCAGGAAATAAGAAAAGAAAGTGTTCGAACCTAAAGGTGGGCACACAAGTCAGCTATGGAAGCTCTAAAGCAAACAAAAGAAAGAAAGTGAATTTGCCACATGGCAGGAAAACTGATGGAGCCATTAATAAGGCTGGTGGTAAAGTTTACTCGGGGACTAAGCCGAGGTACGGGGAATGCAATTTTCACCATGAAGGTCGATGTCTGAGGCCTAAGTGCGGAAAGTGTGGAAAAGAAGGGCACAACAAGGACGCTTGTTGGGCGAAGGACCCAGATGGAAGAAATAAGAGAATACCAGGTTGCTACAGATGTGGTGAAGCAGGGCACTTTAGGAAAGATTGTCCTGGAAAGAAACAAGCAAGGAAGGGTTTTCACGATCGAAACTCGTGAAGCACGCCAGGATCCAGATTCGGTTACGGGTACGTCCCCTATTAACCAACCCTATGCATCTACTTTTAATTAATACTGGCCTCAATTTTAACCTTGCATGCTTAGAACATAAGAAACTGCTTGGCCTAGTTTCGAGTAAAATAGACGTCCCGTATTCCTTAGAAAGGGACGTATAGAAGTCTAGTTTAAATAGACGAAGCGATTAAGGATTGCATTTAGGAACTCAGAAGGCCGAAACCTTCTGTTACCATTGACTTGCAAAGTCATAATATGATAGCCAGCATGGATTGGATACCCAGGTATAAAGCCTGAGAATGTCCCCGTTATGGAAGAAGCTCCAGTAGCCTTTTCTGAAGACTTGCCAGAATTACCTCCAAGCGATAAGAGGAACCTCGTGTCAGGAGCGGCACTAGTACCGAATGACACCATACCGACTAGCCTTGTCCGCGAAGCTTGAGCTTCCGGTATAACTACAAGAGCTACTAGACAGAAGGAATAAAGGATGTGACATCCTTAGTTAAGGACATGAGAAGGAAATTGACAGTTTCCATTTTGCATAAATTCCAGAGAGTTGCGAATCAGAATCCTTTGCCAAGGACTGATAACATGAACAGACAAATCGTCAAGTTATAGTTGCCACTCAAAGACCAACTTGAGTGAAGATGTCCTCCACCGTGAATACAAGGAGGAAATATCCCTAAAACGACCTTTAGGACTCGCTTCGAACATTACGAGTTCCTTGTCGTACCATTTGGCTTAACACATACATCGACAATATTCATGGACCTCATGAATCGAACGTGTAAGCCATACCTAAATAGATCATGATTACATTTATTAATATGGCCAATGACCAAGGGAGGTCGTGAGCAACAGCTGCAATTTATCTTGCAACTCTTAGAGAAAAGAAGAATTATATGCTATGATGGAGAAAAGCGGAATTTCAAATTCGCAAACCGAGAACTTTAAGATACATGGTAGATAAGAACGAGATTCATGC
Source organism: Helianthus tuberosus (assembly GCA_030545235.1). Classification (NCBI taxonomy): domain Eukaryota; kingdom Viridiplantae; phylum Streptophyta; class Magnoliopsida; order Asterales; family Asteraceae; genus Helianthus; species Helianthus tuberosus. Next base: position 64,963,283 of record CM060420.1, read on the forward strand.
CAACCCTGCAACCAAGAGCTAAGGAGCTAGAGTTGCAATTATGTGATGCTTCTCGACAAAGCCTCGATTGTACGTCGATGCAACGAGACCACAACATTACATACGCGGCACATTGATTGAGGAATCATGAGAAGAAACCTTGAGCTAGATACAGTAATTGTGCGTCACAAATCTGACGTCATTACCTGAAAGAAAACGCTGCACAATCTTTACTGATCACAAGGGTTGCAGAACACCATGTCAGACCCTGGCTTTGCGGAAGCGTGGGTTTATTTGGTGTGACTTCTTAATACCATAGCTTAATCACAACAAAGCTATATGAAAGTAAAACCATGATGATCATCCATTACTTCAAGTTTTAAAAGTAAAATATGACAACATTGTTTTAGAGTTGACACATGCAACGAGTTTACAACACAACATAATAAAAACCTTGTTCATAAGACACAACCACAAACATGAAATAAACATAGTTTAAGACTTGTGACTAGTCCAGGTAAAAGTCACAATCCCTAAACATGGATGACACCATTCTTCTACGCAGCGTAACGACAGTGCATACCTTGCCAGATCCCTAATTCCCTGAAATACATGTAAGTTAAAAAAAAATCAACATAAAGTTGAGCGAGTTCATGTGAAAGTGAGTATGTAAAACCTTTGTAAGTATAAAATCCCTGGTATGTAGCAAATAAGGAAATAAAGAGATCACCAATGGTTTGCAAGGCCATTGATATGTGTGAAGTGCAGTAGGAAGACTCAAACCTAGCATATTTTTGCGTCGGGTACCAAGTCACCCCGAGGTCCGTACTGTTGGGCCTGGGGCTAGGCTCGCTACACCCAGATAGATCTACTGCTAAAGACCCTCGGTCCTACAATGAGGATTAATGGCCTCCAGTTCCCGCCTACCCACTCACATGATCTAAGTAGTAACCCTCCTTACGCTAACCATACCATGTAAAAAGTATTCGTAATCATAGTAACATGTATTTCATCCCCGAAGTATGAAAACTGAAAACAGTTAAGAGAAAAGGGGGGACATGAACTCACTGGAGTGCGTCTCGAAATAGTAAATCCCCAAATCAACCTGCTGCGTGACGACCTACACGTACTAACTTCTATTAGACGGACGGCCGTGCCTTAGCTTAAGGTTTAACGTTTTTGGGAAATAGTTAGGCAACTATTTCGTATTTACACTTTGTAATTATCTTATAGTTGTATTCCTTCCCAAGGATGGGGGTTTTTAATACATGAGCGTTTTCGTAATTCCAAAAATATATTATTAAGTCTCACTTAATAAAATATATTTTATTCATTTGTCTAAAATATTCTATCTCCAAAATATACATATTTTTCCCAAAAATATTATATTTTATACCTTACAATTTCCAAAATAACACTTTTATCAAAATACACATTTAAGAGTATTTTTCCAAAAATACATAAGTTACATTTAAAGTTCGGATGGTAATGATAATACCGGTGTAACTTAAATGTATATTTGTGATAGCGTTGGTATTATTTTGGAGTCGTGCTTTCATGACATGTTCCAGGTTATATTATTTTTACTCTAAAAATAATATATAGTTCTCAAAATAATCATAAAATCACACAAGTGTTTTATTATGAAATATATATTCTCAATATATATTTAACAAGTTTTATTTAAGAAAATCCACCTCCGACACTTGGTAATTTTGTAATAAAAATCATGGCGAAGTTTGTTTGGAAAACAAGTCAAAAATATATTTATAAACACTTGTCACCAAATATTCTAAGTGTTATTTTCTGGAAAAAATTTGCCAGAGTTTCCTCTGTAACTGGAGGTGGCCACGCTTACTAGCGTATCATTTTCTTTTCAAAATTCAATCAACAATTTCCCAATCATCAATATTCAATGTTCAATCGTCTAACTAGTCAAAAATATGCATAAATTGCAAACACATGAACTTGTAAGTTGTGTAAAAGTATGTAGCAACTTTCCAGTATTTTTAGTAGATCTTTCTATCTTTAAAAATAAAATCGGTTTCTTGAATACTTTATTTTCAAAGACATGTAACTTTACAACTTCTTAGTCAAAAATTACGAAAATACTTCTTTGTTAAAACCTTTTGTCACATAAGTGTTTACACACTTGTTTGTTCACAAAAATGCTTTTATTTCATGAAAGATCCGGCTTTTAAACGTGATTGCATCTTACACTTGGTTCTTCGAAAATACCACTTGTAGATCTTTAGATCTACTAGTTTAGAACTCCATTTTACAAGCAAAACTATTTTACACAAGTTCATGTTTATGTATGAAAGGGTTCGTTATCTAGTAACTTTCCTACTTAACAGAATGCTAGTTCATGTTCCATGAACATGATCTAGCGTTGTTAGATGACGATCTGTTCCACTTCTAGCAACCAACAACATAAAATAACCATAACTAAACAAGATTCATGAGTTTTACACCATTATTTACTCTTTAACCACCATGTTCATCTTTCTAGCAAGACTTTAAGTTTTGTTTTCGCATGATCTTGAGTTTTAACCTTTAAACTTCTTATTAACCACTTTAGACAAGATCAAGAGGGTGTTTAGAATCACTTACAACTAGCTCAAGGCTAGGGAAGAATCAAAGCGAAAACAAGGTGGTTAATAGCGATGTAGAGAGGTCCTTGTGATTCCGTAAGCACCGAGCTTGCTTGTATGTCACCTTGCACCCTTGAGTATGTAAGAAATGGTTGATCAAGACTTGAAGGTAGTGGTGGTGATGATGGTTGTGTTCGGCCGAGAATAATGGCAAGAGAGAGAGAGAGTTCAATTTTTGTGTTGTTGTTGCAAATGAAAGTCTAATCCCCCAAGTATTCTTATAGACCATATTATACAATTGTCCATGGTGTATTGTGTTTAGTAGATATTAGACAAGCCTCAATATAATAATAAAAAATGTGTGATGTGTCCCACAAGGGGGAAATCCGATCAGTTGGGGGGGGGGGGGGGGTAATATGGTTTGATTTCAACTTGATAGTTAGTAACTAGTTTGATTAGTTAGGAGTCTAAATTAAGTTATTAGTGTGTTATGTTTTGTAACGGGTGTTAGGGTATTTGGGGACCCTAACTGGCTCAGAAAAGGAAAAACAATGTCATTGACAATATTTTTATGTCCTGGGTAAAGTCCGGTTGTTCGGTTGGATATTGATCCGTTAAAGTGCTAAATAAGCATTTAAAGTGTCGTTAATATTTGTTTTAGTGACACAATGAATTCCTGACACTTTGGAAAGTGTCTAGTATTATTTTCGAGTTAATTACATAGTTAGTCCCTGTGGTTTGCACAAAATAACAAACTTAGGTACTAATAGTTTAAAATCACCTTCTAGGGTATTAACTTTTCAAAGTAAAGTGCGCCACTATTTTGATCTCACGCAGCCCGCGTAAACTAATCAGGGATCTTATGCGGCCCGCCTAAGCTTAAGAAATCAACAAAATCTGGTTCTAGCCCTTATACTGCCTGCGTAAAGGTTGGGGTGGGTCCTACGCGGCCCGCCTCAACTTAATAAACAAATTTTATTTTTAAGACTATATTGTATTTCGGGCTCGGTTTTCACATACGGGGTATATTTAAAGACATATTGAGACATTTAAAATATACTAAGGTGTCGGAAATTATTATGAGGGTGTCGGTTTATTGAGGATTGTTACATCCTCCCCACCTTGTTTTAGAGCTCGTCCTCGAGATCTATTGGAACAAGTGCGGATATTTCCTTTGCATTTCTTATTCGAGCTCCCATGTGTACTCAGGTCCTCTTTTGGAGTCCCACTTTACTTTGACCAGAACTAGTCTCTTATGTTTGAGGTTCTTGACTTTCCTGTCTTCAATTTGTAGAGGTTTTTCTACAAACTTGAGCCGTTCATTTACCTCTATATTCTTAAGAGGTACTATCAGTGATTCATCAGCTAAACACTTTTTGAGATTAGATACGTGAAATACATCATGTATTCCTGCCATTTCCTCTGGCAGTTGTAGCTGATAGGCTACAGGTCCTATTTTTCCAATAATCTCAAAAGGTCCAATATACCTGGGACTTAGCTTTCCCCGTTTGATGAATCTTACTACTCCTTTCCAAGGAGAGACTTTCAACAATACTTTATCTCCTACTTGAAATTCCAATGGTTTGCGTCGGTTATCAGCATAACTCTTCTGTCGATCACGTGCTGCTTTCAGTCGTTCCGTGACTTGAATAATCTTGTCAGTTGTTTCTTGTACTATCTCAGATCCAGACAGTTGCTTTTCCCCAATTTCTGCCCAACAGACTGGGGTTCGGCACTTTTGTCCATAAAGTGCTTCGAATGGTGCATCATTGATACTTGTGTGATAACTATTATTATAAGAAAATTCTATTAAAGGTAAGTGATGGTCCCAATTACCTCCGAAATCAATTACACAAGCTCTAAGCATGTCTTCCATCGTCTGAATTGTTCTTTCGCTTTGTCCGTCTATTTGAGGATGATAAGTTGTGCTTAGATTTAACTTGGTTCCCATAGCTTTTTGGAAACTTGACCAAAAATGAGAGGTAAATCGGCTATCTCTATCAGAAACAATTGATAAAGGTATTCCATGTAAAGAAACAATTTCATTTACATATAATTTAGCTAGCTGTTCCATACTGAAAGTTTCCTTCATTGGTAGGAAATGAGCTGACTTGGTTAGCCTATCTACAATCACCCAGATTGTATCATTGCCTTTCTTTGTTTTGGGTAATTTAGTAACAAAATCCATTGTTATTAATTCCCATTTCCACACTGGCATTTCTAATTGTTGTAACAAGCCTGAGGGTTTCTGGTGTTCAGCTTTAACTTGTGAACAAGTTAAACATTTAGAAACATAAGCTGCTATGTCCTTTTTCATTCCTATCCACCAGAAATTCTTTCTTAAATCTTGATACATCTTATCATTTCCTGGATGCATCGTATACTTAGACTTATGGGCTTCTTCTAATATACGATGACGTAGGTTTCCTAATTTAGGTATCCACATTCTCTTTTCATGGAATCTCCAAATTCCATCTGTTCCTTGTCCTAATTCTTTTAGCATACCTTTTAATTTTTCAGTATCATCCTTGATTACTGATTCTTGTGCTTCTCTTATCTGATTATTTAAATCTACTTGTAGATTTAATTTAAGAGAACGTACCCTTTTTGGCTTTTCATGATACTTTCGGCTTAAAGCATCTGCCACTACATTTGCTTTTCCTTCATGATACTGTATATCACAATCATAGTCACTAAGCATCTCCATCCAGCGTCTTTGTCTCGTATTCAACTCCTTTTGCTTGAAAACATACCTTAAACTTTTATGATCAGTGAATATGGTAAACTTACTACCATAAAGGTAATGTCTCCCAATCTTAAGAGCAAAAATTATAGCTCCTAACTCTAAATCATGGGTTGAATAATTCTCTTCATGATTCTTAAGTTGTCTAGATGCATAAGCTATAACCTTTTGTCGTTGCATCAATACACATCCATAACCTAATTTGGAAGCGTCACAATAGATTACAAAATCTTCAGTTCCTTCTGGTAACGCTAATATGGGTGTATTAGTTAATCTTTGTTTAAGAGTTCTAAAGGCTTCTTGTTTTAATCCCCATTCAAACTTAACAGATTTACAGGTTAGCTTAGTTAAAGGAATGGCTATTCTAGAAAAATCTTGAATAAATCTTCTATAATAACCGGCCAATCCTAAGAAACTTCTAACCTCGGTTGGTGACTCAGGGGTTTTCCATTTAGTAATTAACTCGCACTTTGAAAATTTAGCGTAAAGCTTTTCCTTTCTTAATAAACTTAAAAGTGCGTGCAAATGCTTTGCATGATCCTCCTAATTTTTAGAATAAATGAGAATGTCATCTATAAAAACAATTATGAATTTATCCAAATATGGCTTACATATTCGGTTCATCATGTCCATAAATGCGGCTGGGGCATTGGTTAAACCGAATGGCATGGCAGTAAATTTATAATGGCCATACCTTGTTCTAAATGCGGTTTTAGGAATGTCCTCTTCCTGTACCTTTAATTGATGATATCCTGACCTTAAATCGATTTAGAGATAAATCGAGCTCCTTGCAGTCGATCGAACAGATCATCGATTCTCGGTAATGGGTACCGATTCTTAATCGTGACTTTATTCAATTCACGGCAGTCAATGCACATACGCATTGATCCGTCTTTCTTTTTAACAAATAGTATTGGCGCTCCCCATGGCGACGAACTTGGTTGTATAAATCCTTTCTCCAACAATTCGTCTAATTGTTTCTTTAATTCTTGCATTTCTGCAGGTGCCAAACAGTAAGGTTCTTTGGCAATCGGTGCTGTTCCTGGTATTAAATGGATTCTGAATTCAACTTCTCTATCTGGAGGTTGCCCTGGCAATTCTTCTGGAAATACATCTGAAAACTGAGATACTACTGGAATATCTTTTAAATCATTTCCTTTAGTGTTAGTGATTATAGAAATCAAATACACTAATGATCCTTTTCTTATGTAATTTGCAGTTTTCATCACAGAGATGGATTTTGTGGATCTAGATGGTTTATCTCCTTTTATTGTGATCGTTTTACCTTTTGGATAATTTACTTGAATTGACTTTTGATCACATAAAATACTGGCTTTATTGATTATTAACCAATCCATTCCTAAAACAACATCAAATCCTGCCAGATTCATGGGATACAGGATTGCAATAAATTTCTGATTTAAAATTTCTATTCTTGCTCCCTGCAAGATTTCAGAAATCCTAACGGTTTCTCCATTAGCTGTCTCTACTAGACATTCTTGTGGTAGTTTAGTTAATGACTGATTTAGAAATTTGCAAAATGATGTATTAATAAAACTTTGGTTTGCACCAGAGTCAAATAATACTTTAGCAAAAATATCATTAACTAAAAACGTACCAGCTATTACATCTGGAATCATCTTGGCTTCATCTGCAGTCAGAACAAATGCTCTAGTATTTTGAGAATTCTTGTTGTTTGTAGTTGGAGCTAATTTCGGACAATTAAGCTTGATATGACCTTGTTCTCCGCAGTTGTAACATATCCTATTGTTAGCTTTCTTTCTGCAATCTTCTTCCTTGTGTCCCGAAATTTTGAAAAAGTTACAGTATATGGAGCATCTTCCTGAATGCTTTCTTTTGCAATTATTACAGTAAGGTGTAGAGGTAGAACCTATATTTTTCCCACGATTAAAATTTCGAGAACGAAATTCTTGTGTGAGCTTCTGGGTTAGGTTCCTCCTTTGATCTTCTTCTCAGGTACGGACTAATTCATCTGTCAATGTATTTGCTAGCTCTACAGCTTCTTCTATGGTTTGAGGTCTAGCTGCCTTGACTACGTGTCTTATCTCACTGATTAATCCCCAAATATAACGGGAGATCAATACTGGTTCTGGTGAAGCAAGAGTTGGCACTATTCTAGCATATTCGAAGAATAATTTAGTGTATCCCTTACTATCCACACCAGTCATCCTAAGGTTTAGGAATTTGTTTGCTATATGTTCCTTCTCATTGGGGGGGGGGGGGCAGAATTTCCTTTCTACCTTGTTCTTAAATTCTTCCCATTCCATACTGTAAGTTCTATCACTTCCTCTTGATTGGAGGATAGTGTTCCACCATTCTAGTGCTGAATTCTTAAACAGATTAGAAGCAAACAATATCTTATCTTCTTCAGCACACTTGCTTATTCTTAAGACTGCCTCAATCTTCTCTAACCAGCGTAAGGATCTTCTAAGATTTCCCTAATGTAGTTATCATGGTAATAGGGATCTAAAGGGTCCATACCTGGATAGGCTCCTATGTTCTGTATAGGTGTATCTTCATGGATCGGGTAACGTTGCACATAGTCCCTAACGTCATCCCACCAGGGATCGTAATTTGGGTCTAGGGGATTTGGTGCTGGTACCCTAAGGATTTCCTCTGGGTTGAAGTCATGCATCTCCACTTGGTTTTCAGGGTTTTCTATCTCCATGGGTTGGTCTGGGATTAGTGGTTGTGGGGCTACTAGCTGTTCCAGACTTGGGTCAGCAGCAGTTGTGGCTAGGATATGGAAATTGGCTAGGCTTCTATTAAGCATATCATGTGTATGGGCATCTGTCTTTCGCTTAGCAGCCGCTAAAACTCTTTGATGTTGCAACTTTCGCATTCTTTTCCTACGTGCAAAGGCTTCCTTACTAAACCATCCTCTTTTCTTATGAGGGAATGGCTTTTCTGACTGAGCTTTAAAAGCAAACATCCCTTCTTCCTGATTAGCAGAATACCCAGAAAGGGCAGGCTGTGAAGAGGTACCTTCACTCCTAGGTGAATCAGACAACTGACGACACATGTATGAGGGTCCTTGATCACTCATATTGTAAACTAACAAATAGTCAAATAACACAAATCACATAAATTATTTCCTAACACAAAATTTAGAATTTAAGTGTCAGCTGAACACTTCTTTGGCTTAGACCAGTGGCTAGGCTCTGATACCACCTTCTGTCGGAACCCCCGATCCCTTATCTGTCCCGGGAAAAGGGCGGACGCGAACTCAAAGTTTCGGTGGTATCAGATTGTTAATTTGGCAGCGGAAGTTACATCAGGACCGTAGTTAGGAAATGTTTATCAGAGTAAAACCACCATATTTAATATTAATAATCACAAGGGCAAAACCCAAGTTTCTTATTACAATATGTTTATAGGGATAAACCCTATTTTATTGAATTTAAAACATCGTCTTTTTAGGTAACTTTTATAGCCACATTTTTCCCAAGCCTTCAGTGCTCTTCAGCTGGCTTTTTACTAATTGGTTGTCACATTGTGTTACCTGAAACGCGTTTTAAAAACATTTGTCAGTGGGAAATACTGGTGAGTGAATCCCAGTTTAATCAAGAAACATTTTATCAATTAAAACAGTATTGAGAGCGATCACATTGTTTATTTCTACACAATTACTCATTCAGTACTGTCAATCCTGACTTGTGGGTCATATTACACACTGGTTAACTCGTCGTCCAATGGTAACGTACTGTCATCCCGACTTACTACTTGCAGTAGTAAATTTTGTATACAAAACCCCAACATACCGGCAGTAATTGAAGAACTACAAAGACTCAATCACCGCTTAATCACATTGTAAAATAATTAAGGTTTTGTAAAACATTACAAAAAGGTTAACAAAAAGAGGATAAACTCACATTGCTATTTTAGACTTCGCATAAGGGTTTCCTGGGAATAATCTATAATTTACACAAATGTACTTAGGTTAGTATCATAACCCTTTGAAAATATTAATGATACCCTCCCCGAGACGGTATTCCAACAACTACGTCGGGCAGGACCACGACAGTTATTACGGAACCCTAAATCAATCGGGCAGCCTATCTGGTACGAAACTGGGGTTATAATACTTACAACGGAGCAGAACCTCGCTAATTAGGGGGTATTATACTTGAATATAAATCCTACTATGTGAGAATTTCGAGATACAGAAAATAAAATGAACGATTTGCTATTGAAGCCTGAGGCCTCCTTATATAGTGCCTGATTCTGACTCTCACGCGACCCGCGTAACATATAAGCGGGGCTTACGCGGCCCGCGTCAAAGCTGGGTCAACGCGTAGCTCGTCCGGATCACCAACTAGACTTGACACGATGATGACACGTGTCATCACCGGGCTGCGCTACTATTTTGATCTCACGCGGCCCGCGTAAACTAATCAGGGATCTTACGCGGCCCGCCTAAGCTTAAGAAATCAACGAAATCAGGTTCTAGCCCTTATACTGCCCGTGTAAAGGTTGGGGCGGGTCCTACGCGGCCTGCCTCAACTTAATAAACAAATTTTAAATTTTATTTTTAAGACTATATTGTATTTCGGGCTCGGTTTTCACATTCGGGGTATATTTAAAGACATATTGAGACATTTAAAATATAGTAAGGTGTCGGAAATTATTATGAGGGTGTCGGTTTATTGAGGATTGTTACACACCGAGAACTTGGCTGAACCCCGCCACTATGGCGAGGAGCTGGTGGACGCAGGAAATAGGATCCGGGAAGTGGGGGAGAGGATATCCTGGAAATACGACGAGAGGGAACGTCGTGTCTGAAGTGCCAGCTGACGGGATCAAACGTGGTTGTGGGAATGTGTGTTTAATAATAATATAATAATAAAAATATAATCATGTAAAATAACCTAAAATAAAATTTTTGTAAAATAACTGGTGTGTATGGACGCATATTAAAATATATAAAAATATGGAAGTCGCAAAGTCAACAATTTTGGCTATAAGTGTTAACGTGATTATGTGCGATTGTTTTGTTGTGATTGGTTGTTATTTATTTTGTGCTAATCACTTATATATATTAATTACCAGATGGAACACGCTAGTAATGAACCAGTTAACGAGGTTAACCAATCTGAGCAAAACCATGAAGATCAATTTCTGAATAGGCAAGATATAGAAAACATAGTTGCCCAGGGAATAACAAATGCTATTCCAGCAATTCTTGCTGTTGCCCGAAATCCTGTTGAACCTCCACCACCTATTCCCAGTAAACGTAGTCGTGATGACAATTTCAGTAATAGTGTAAATGGAGGTGGCACAAGCCCCATTTCTTAAAAGAATGAAAGCTGCAACGCCTAGTTGCACTTACAAGGAATTTCTTGCCTGTAAACCGGCTGAATTTGCAGGCAACGAGGGGGCAACTATAGCACTGCATTGGTTGGAGAAAACCGAGGCAGTAATTAAAATAAGTAAATGTGCCGAGGAAGACAAGGACATGTACGCGTCACATCTCTTTAAAGAAGGGGCGCTAGAATGGTGGAATACGGTACTACAAGCCAAGGGAAGTGACGTGGCCTACGCCATGAATTGGGAAGAATTTAAGAGACTAGTAGAAAGGAAATTTTGTCCCGAATATGAAAAGGAACAAATGGCAAATAAGTTCCTCAATCATCGGATGGTAGACATTGATTATCGAGGGTATACTTCGACATTCTTCGAGTATGCTAGAGTGGTACCAACCCTGGCTTTGCCAGAACCGGTACTTATTTCTCGCTACATCTGGGGTTTGATTGGCGAAATTCATGACATTGTCAAAGCTGCAACACCTCGCACTATTGATGATGCCGTAGAATTAGCCAACACCCTGACTGGCGGGCTGGTACGCACAAGAGAAGAAAACCGAAAGAAGGAAGTGGCCCAAAAGATTACCCAAGGATTCCGTGTGGGTAATTGCAATAACTTCAAGAAAAAGGGAACTGGGCAATCTTCCAATGCTCCATTATGCGGTACCTGTAAAAGAAAGCATTTTGGTAGATGCAAAGGGTATTGCAATTTCTGCAAAATTCCAGGGCATCAAAAAGAAGATTGCAGGAAGAAGAAAGCAACAATTTGCTACAACTGCGGAGAAGCTGGACATTTTAGGCCAGACTGCCCGAAATTAGTCAAACCAGCTGATAACAAAGCCAAACCTGCAGAAGGAACTACCAAGAAAAACGTAAGAGCCTTCCAGTTGACGACTCAGGAAGCAGAGCTAATCCCTGACGTAATAGCTGGTACGTTCCTAGTTCATGACGTTTATGCAAAAGTATTATTTGACTCTGGTGCAAACCAAAGTTTTATAAATACTTCATTCTGCCAAGCTCTTAAACTACCCTTAACCAACCTTAGACAAATCTTTACTGTCGAAACGGCAGATGGGAATTCTGTTAAAATAGATAAGGTTTTGCGAGAAGGAAAGATAGAGCTTTTAGGCCATAAATTTTCTGCAAACCTTTTACCTGTGAATTTAGCCGGATTCGATGTGGTATTAGGAATGGATTGGTTAGTAGCCAACCATGCTCGAATTCTTTGTGATAAGAATTCCATAGAAATTCATACACCCACAGGAGAAATAGTGATGATTACAGGAGATAAGCCACATAAGCCAATGAAATTCATTTCAGTAATGAAATTGGCCAGTTATTCAAGAAAACAAGGAATAACATATATGGTTTCGGTAATTGTTAATACCAAAGATAAAGAACTCAAGAATATTCCAGTAGTATCAGAATACCCGGATGCATTTCCGGAAGAACTACCTGGATTACCACCCGATAGGGAAGTAGAATTTAGAATTCATCTAATTCCTGGAACTACACCGATAGCCAAGGCACCTTATCGGTTAGCACCCACTGAAATGCTAGAATTGAAAAGGCAGTTAGATGAATTATTAAGCAAAAGATTTATACAACCTAGTTCATCCCCTTGGGGAGCGCCTGTGTTGTTTGTGAAAAAGAAGGATGGTTCGACGCGAATGTGTATCGATTATAGAGAATTGAATAAGGTTACAATTAAGAATCGATACCCATTACCTAGGATTGACGATCTTTTTGATCAACTTCAAGGAGCTAGATATTTTTCTAAGATAGATTTACGCTCCGGATACCATCAGTTGAAAGTACAAGAAGAGGACATACCTAAAACTGCTTTCAGAACTTGGTATGGTCATTACGAGTTTACAGTCATGCCCTTTGGACTAACGAATGCTCCTGCAGCATTCATGGACCTGATGAATAGAATCTGTAAACCGTATTTGGATAAATTTGTAATTGTCTTTATCGAAGATATACTTATTTATTCCAAAAGCCAGGATGAGCACTGTCAGCACCTGCATGCACTCTTAACTTTGTTAAGAAGGGAGAAGCTTTACGCCAAATTCTCGAAGTGTGAATTTTGACTACAAGAGGTTCAATTCTTAGGTCACATGGTGAATCACGAAGGTATTCACGTAGATCCCTCCAAAATAGAAGCAATCACCAAATGGAAAGTCCCACAATCAGCTATGGAAGTTAGAAGTTTTCTAGGATTAGCTGGATACTATAGACGATTCATTAAGGATTTTTCCAAAATAGCTGTGCCATTAACTAAGCTAACCTGTAAAGCAGTTAAGTTTGAATGGGGACCTAGACAAGAGGAAGCTTTTAAGGTTTTAAAGCAAAGATTAACAAACGCCCCAATTCTCGCCATACCAGAAGGAACAAAAGATTTTGAAGTTTACTGCGATGCTTCTAAGCTAGGATTAGGATGTGTGCTAATGCAACGCAAGAAGGTAATTGCGTATGCCTCTAGGAAATTGAAAAAGCACGAAGAAAACTATACAACTCATGATTTAGAGTTAGGAGCCATAATTTTTTCCCTTAAGATTTGGAGACATTATTTGTATGGGAGTAAGTTTACTGTCTATACAGATCATAAGAGCTTAAGATATATATTTGGGCAAAAAGAATTAAGCATGAGGCAAAGAAGATGGATGGAAATTTTAAGTGATTACGACTGTGATATTCAATATCACGAAGGAAAGGCAAATGTAGTAGCAGATGCCTTAAGTCGTAAGTATCATGAAAAGCAAAAGCGAGTTCGTGCTCTTAGATTAAGTCTACAATTAGACTTAATGGAACAACTGAAGAATATTCAGGAAACAGCAATCAAGGATGATGCTGAAGGAATGAAAGGACGAATAAAAGAATTAGAGCAAGGAAGTGATGGAATTTGGAGATTCCATAAGAAAAGAATTTGGGTACCTAAGCTAGGAGAGTTAAAAATAAGATTTTAGAGGAAGCCCATAAATCTAGGTATACCATGCATCCTGGTAATAATAAAATGTACCAAGATTTAAGGAATAATTTCTGGTGGATAAGAATGAAAAAGGACATAGCTAGATATGTTTCTAAGTGTCTTACTTGTTCACAAGTTAAGGCAGAACACCAGAAACCTTCAGGATTACTACAACAATTAGAAATGCCTGTATGGAAATGGGAACTTATAACCGTGGACTTTGTTACTAAGTTACCCAAAACCAGAAAAGGTAATGACGCGATTTGGGTGATTGTGGATCGATTAACCAAATCAGCTCATTTTCTACCCACATGGAAAGGTTAGCCAAGTTATACGTGTTATGGGTCATTTTCTGAGCATATATATCCTGACTAATATTCTGCTTTTGATTGTTTACTTGTGATCAGGATACCGGATCAGGATATTGGTAACATCCTTGTTGGGATTGAACCCTACCAGAGGAACAGATAATGTAAAGCCAAAACCTGGTCACAACAGTGGATTCACAATAAGCAGTGTTTACACTAAGTCTTCTCCCTTGAAAGTGATTGCAACAACTGATGGTCTTTATCCACTATTTATATACAACCACTGCTGCTTGTCAACTGCTGATCAAATCCCTGAAGTATTCAACACTGCTGGTCCTATCTACTGATGACGAAGCACTGCCCAATCAAGGACTGATCAACCTTGAGGAAAGCACTGACATAAAGGGAGAGCAGCTGTTTAGTGAATTATCTGTTTTATGTATAGTCAGTGGTTAGGTTAGCAGTGTTTGTATGAGGACAGTAGATACAGGTTGTTAGTTTGTTAGACGTTGCTTTCATGGTGAAGTCAGCTGAGATATCTCAGTGGTTTGGTTTTCCTATAAATGTAACAGTACCCTGTACTGTTACATTTGATTGACTGAGAGAGTTCTTCTCCTCTAGTCCAATCCTTTCATCTTGTGTGCAACCAACCATGGGGCATCAGGCTGAGGGGGAGTTTAGTTTGTAAGCTTGCATTGTAACCTTTTGCTTTGATTTGTAATCCTTTGACTCTATGAGAAGCAAATGTTTATCAAACTATTTTCTCCTTTGATTGTGTTTACAAAGTTTGTTTTCATTTCCACTGCACTTAACATGTTTTCATATTCATTGATCATTCATTTTACACAAACAAACACAATCATGAGAGCCTCCGATCCTAACAATTGGTATCAGAGCCCGGACAGTCAAATTCGATCTAACAATCAATTTGACATAACAGTTCAGCTCAAAATTCATTGATACTAAGGTTGGTTGTAGTTAGTTGAAAAACAGAGTATCGAGTAAATCATGTTCAAATTGGTTATTTAGAAACTCTGTAAATCAACCAAGATGTCATATGACACACAAATTTCACACAACAAGTGATTTCATGCACAAGACACTCATGGTTTCTAGATCTGAAAGCAATATCTGTTAAACTATGAGATTATTTCTTATTTTCTAAATTGATCTCAATTGTTGATGTAAAATTTGTGAAGTTTTTATTAAATACTAAAGTATGAACCTCAGATTAACAAAACCTATGTTCATAAAAACATTGATGTTTTGCTAACATAAAAAGAGGGAAATTAAAAATTTAGTTATTCAGATCTTATGTGTTGAAAACAGGTTGAGTTCTTCAAAAGGACAAAATCAACTATGTTAAAATACATTAAGAAAATTCACAAAAGCTCTGAAGTGTGTTTATCTCAAAACTTTTGAATTCACAAAAACTCTTGAATTCAGAAGAAAAGAGTATAAACTTAAAGCACTTAAGAGTCAGAACTTGGGGTAATAATGGTCATTAAGCAACTGTTTGTGCTTATTGGTTCAAGAAAGTTCAGGTGATATTAGTGTCTCCAGTGATTAAATTTCAAGAGGACTAGACAAATGTTCAAAAATTCATCCATGTGTCCTCATGTTTGCAATCAACTGACAAAGAAAATGGTACCAAACAGTGGTCAAAATGTATCCAAAATTTTCCTACCACTGTTGTCAAACCACTGACCATTTTCAATAACTTGAGAATGATGTGATTATGTACTCTATTGAAATTATACCAGATCCTTTTGGATACTATTCTCAGAAAATCCTTTAACCATTTTTTTCTTTCTTGTTCAAAGGATTTTCTCGAATAATCAGGATATATTGTTCATTTTTTTTGGAATAATATATTTGGAACTTTTGCCTGTTTTTGTTGGCAATAGTTTCAGTTCCTGTCAGGATGTAATACCTTATTTTTATTGGTATTATTGTCCTCTTAAATGGGTTAAAAGGGAATGGTACATATGTCAAGATCATGTCATACTCAGGTTTGTTCCTAAACCTTTATCAAAGGTAGATTGCAAACTGTGTTTGAATTACTAGGGTACTCATGTTTTAATTGAATATTAAACAAAAATGAGTTGCCTTAGCAAAAAGTTTTCATCATCTGGGGTACTAAACCACTGTCTTTCAAAATTGACATGTGGCAAAACCTTGAATGAAAATTCTCAAAACTGTTGCTGGAATACTTGTCCTTCAGATCTGTACCATTTACCCTAACCACTGTTTTGTTCCAACGTCTGATCTCTACACACTGTCCACTGCTGAAAGTTAACCACTGATCCCTCATTTTCTTGACAAGCACTGATGTTCAAAATCAGTGTCCTATCCACTGATATGCTATCCACTGATAGTAAAAATCATCCACTGCCCAAAATTTTTACCGTTGTAACAACTGATGTTTGATATGTCAGTGGCCCTTAAGACAACTGCTCTCCATTCTTCATCCATTTCATCAGTGTTTGACACGTGGTCAGTTTTTAGCCTTCAGATCATAATAACCGCTGCCACATCAGCGATCAGTTTTCTTCAAAATAAAACCCTGCCCTAAACCCCAAACAGGGTTTTACACTGTCGAATTGAATTCCAAAATTCTCTTCTCATAGCAGTTTCCAACCCTTCTTCTCCAAAAATTCTTCAAAAACATTCTTCGTTCTTCTTCGCAAAAATGACAAAATCAAAGTCGAAATCAAAATCAAAACCAAAATCACCACCACCCTCCAAAGAGGTCGATCAAACGGCCGAAGAATCCAACGAAATCCCATACAAATCACCGCACAACTACGTGGGTCTCCTCACAAAACCCACAAACAACCATACTTTCGATTCCATTCTCGACACCATATCTACATCAAAGTACAAAACTTTGTTGACAGTAGACGCTCCCATATATCTGCAAACCCAGAGAGAGTTCTGGAAAAATGTTGTGCTTGAAAAACAAGATGACAAGACAGTAGCCATTAACTCCTCGACACAGGGAAAAGCAATCAAAATCACACCGCAATCAATCTCAGAAGTCTTCAAACTCGATGATCTGAAAGGTAAAACTTCCTTTGACAAAAACGAGTTAAAAGCTGATTTTTTGAAAAGGGGATATGCAGAACAATCAAAGGTAGATACCTTACAAAAAGGTTATTTCCCGTCTGCACCCAGATTTTTATTTCACACACTTTTGATGTGTGTTTCAAATAAAACAACATCTTTTAACGAAATACCATTGAAGATTCAATGCCTGGGCTATGCTATTTTAAACAATAAAGATTACAACTACTCCCGGGAGATCTTCAATGACATGGTAAAGAATGTTGATAGCAAATCACTTCTTCTTTTTCCAAGATTTCTAAGCTATTACTTTAAACAAAAATTTGAAAAAGAGGATGAAAATTTGCCCAAACAAGGTGTCCATTTTCAAATAAAAGGTTTAACAATTGAAACATTTTCAAGAATGATGGCACCAATAAAGTTAAAAGCAAAGGTGCCTAAGCAGACTTTAGAAACTGCCACTGATCCTCAGGCAACTTCTGCTGAGCCCACTGCTTTGAAACCCACACCTGACATCACCAAAAAGACCAAAAGAAAAACATCCAGAAAACCCACCAAACCCAAAACAAAGGAAACTCTGGAAGATGAGATCCCAGAGCAACTGCCTGTGACAACACAAATGTCACCACAAACCACTGCTGCTACTTCCTCACAGCAGTTGGAAGAAAGATCTCAACCCATGCCTGAAACTCCTCCTGCATCCTCACAAAAGGATCAGGTTGTAACACCTGTGCCTCCACGGCCATCAAACAAATACCGAACCAATGAAATATTATATTTCATACTTGGGATTTGTAAAAATATGTGTATCATTTGCACATATCAATTCTTGTTCGATTTCAAGCTCTAAATCGCTTTCTGGAAGGTTATACGCACACTGATGCGTAAATATAACCAGTTTAACGCAACAAACACTCCGGAATAGTGAAATAAGCTTAACATACCTTAAATAACCTTTACATAACTTAGATATAAGTTTTGGAAGGTTTGGTGTGGTGAAATCAAGTTAATTCGCTTACAGGGACTAAAGTTGACAAACTGTGAAAGTATGCCAATTTAAACTGTAACAGACATTCCGGAACATGGCCATAAGTTAAACATACCATAAATATCCTTTACATAGCTTAGAAATAGGCTTTGAGGGGTTCGGTGTGCTAAAATAAACTTTTGTGTCATTCAGGGACTAAAAGTGTCAAAAAGTGCACAAGTTTGCATTTTCGCGCATAACTTACGTTCTGAATACATCTGGACATCCAAAAATTTATGTAAGCATGACTATATTATATTTTAGTGTTCGCCATAAGAAAAATCCATTCGTCGCGTCATTTGGATCGTTTTTCGCGCTTGTGCGCATTCCGTCGTAATTAAGCGAACATCGCGTTCGTACGACCAAACGAACCATCATCCGGCATATTTTTGAGCATGTTTTGAGTTCCCTATACTTTAACTTCATTTTAGAGCCTTGAAATGAGGTTAACGGGGTTCAAACGCATCAAAAATCGCTTAAACGGGCTGCAGGGACTAAACCTGCCATTTTGGAAACATTTCTGAAACAGAGGGGCAGTGGCGTAGCGCGAGCCCTAAGGGCCTATGCAGTCGCGCTACGCGACTGCCTATGCTGGACAGAAAACATGCAGAAACTCAGTTTTTCGCTTTCGGGACCAGATTCGACGTATTAACAGCTGTTCTCCACTCCTTAATCCCTTGCCACATGTTGATACCCTATGGTGAGTGGCCAATTTAGTCACCATAACATCTCGACAAGTGTACGGGTGAGATCTAGGCACGGTTTCCATGAAACGATCCTAACGGTTCGGGTATTCCTATAAATACCCCAACACCCCCATTGCTAAACTTACAAGAAACTTGATTTGAGAAACTCTAAGTTGAAACATTTGTTTCATACCTGAGATTTTTGAATCGAGTTTAGCATTCGGGGACCCTTCGTAAGTATTCTTTCGTTCTTTTATTGCTTTTCGAGTCTTTCGAGTCTGAAAGTCAAACTTTGTTTGACTTTCTACATTGACCAGTTATGGTCAATGCGAAGTTCGTTTGAACTTCGCAACGTGAGTGTAATCACGTTGGTCATAGTCCCTTGGGACTATGCCCACTGATTACCACGTTGTCTAGGGTCGTAGGGTAGGCGATCTAATAAATCGCCTATACCTTCGAACCCGACCCAGTTTGGTCGATCATTAGGATCCGACCAAATACATTAGGTGACCATAGTAGGTAGGGAATAACCTTCCGAGGTTATACCCTATGGTCACATCGTTTGAGTAGTTGTATGATAGGTAGTTTATATGCCTTAGGTAAATTACCAGAATACCCTTTTCATGTATAATTGGTAATTAAGCATATGTAACCTAAACCTTTGTCACATAACTGATTATGTAACATGTTTAGGCATATAACACTTGTCATAGGGCTAGTTAGGCGGTCCGAACGCGTTTCACGCACACGACGCGTTAAAGTAGCATAAGTTACCTTAATGGGTCGCGATGGGTCGAAAGCATTTAGGTTAGTCTCAATGTAGTATGTAGGCCTTGTTAAACCATATCATATGAGTTCCAATACTCATTTGGTTTACCAAGCCTCATCCTATCCGATCTCCCGATTTAAGTCCGGTTTATTTATATAGTTATAGATTGCCGACTGATTCCGTGCTCTCTCTAGCTTTGTTTGGTTGTTGTTCAAGACCTTCAAGCATTATCAGGCGAGTACATTATTCCCCTCTTTTACTGTTTTCTAAACTGTTTTGGGGTGAAGCATGTGTACCTATCTGTTATTTTCATGATTCCAAAAGTATAATTGATTATACATGTTATTACTTATCATTTGACAAACTGAATGATTAATTATAGTTTAAACATTGATTTCTCAAAGAACATAAAATAAATTGTTGAATTGTACTTATTTTATGTTCACCAGACCGATTGTTAGTATGATATAGCGCTATAGGATTTGACACCCCATTCCTGTTGTCAAGGAATGTCTGAAACCAATTTGTTGCTCCATCCAAATAGGGATTGCCTTTGTGGTATTTCTATAGTCTCAAAGGTGTATCTTGATGCACCAGGTCTGAATGAATTCTTAAATCACACTATTAAAGTATAGTTGAATATACTCTCATGTGTGGTATTGTACAAAACCAACATATATTTATGAAACCAAAACATAGTTTAATATGTTATTTATCACATCTAAAGCATATTTTGATATGTTATATATGAAACCAAAACATAGTTTAATATGTTATTTATCACATCTAAAGCATATTTTGATATGTTATATATGAAACCAAAAACATAGTTTAATATGTTACTTACAAATCCAAAGTATACTTTTAATATGCTACTATAAGGTTATTTGTTTAAATCTTACATTTATTTATACAAATCACATTGAATACATATTACATGATTTACATTAGACATGAACATTTTACATCTGGATGGTTTGGTTTGAATAAGTGATTAAGTAACAATGCGTGTGTAATATGATACAAGCATGGTGGATACGCCGCTGGTACTTCCTATATATAAGTGTTTGTATGGTATTACATATATCGCAGCGTTATTTGAATCATTTTAGTTTGATACATATAAACATTTTATACAAATAACATACTTTTCACAAGACATTGTTTTACAAACAACATATCTTATACAAACTCATTTTTACATGGTTATTCATTTAATCATGCATTATTCTCTTATTTATACATATCATCTGAACTTATCATTGTTTTTCAAATAATTTACTAAAACAAATGTTTTTGGGTTAAGAGTCATGGCTACGAGGTTTTACAAATTATAACCCGCTTGATTTGAGTTGGTTAATTAAGTTGCAATATTATACTCTTTTCAAAACAAGGTTTTTAAATAAAGTATTGCAACGTCTAAACTAGCCATGATTTCGACACTCCTACAAAACCAATGTATTCGCCAGCATTTCTTTGCTGACCTCGTTTTTACACATGTTTCAGGTACTGCTTTGCAATGATTGTTGATACATGCTACATTTAGGATGGACTCGTGCCTTAAGCGACTTAAAACGAGACAATAACTAGTTAACTTATGTTATGTACCCTTTGTTTCTTGTTTAAACAATGTAAACTCTCATAATTGATTAATAAAACGAAACTTTAATTGCCATGGATTTGAAACGATTAATTCTGTTACAACACTCCCCGACATTTCCGCCACGTTTTGTATGTTCTACGTGGTCGGGGTGTGACACAGATTGTAATCACAGGGAAACCAAATTATGAAGCTCTAGATCCACTTGGCTCTATCTTCCACAGTCCTGATCCCAAGGACATGTCTCTTTCAACACCTATACCCTCACCAATCATAATGCCACAATCCATGCTACCCTTGTTGCATGCAGCTGCTATAGCTCAGACATAAACCAGTTCCTCTCTATCACCTATCACTGAGAGTATGCCCCTACAAGTGACTGGGTCTGATGCTACTACTCCTGCTATCCCAGCAACAGTTGAGGAGGTTACACTGCAAGAGTTACAAGTAACTCTTGTCAGTAGTTCAAGTGGAGCAGCAACTACAGCTGATGGATCAACAGATCTTCAGTTGGACAGTTGTTTCATTAGTAAGACTCCCTTGAAGGCAATTTCTTCTATAGCACCATCGGTAATCACCAGTGAGTTGGTTCCAACCACTGGTACCATCAAAGATCTATCTAGTGCTGAAGAAAGAAGTCCCCAGTACCAAGAACAAGGGGCATCAATGGGTGATTTTTGGGACTCTGTTCCTAAGTCACACATTGATATAACCACTGCTGGTGGGGATTCAGATGATCCTACTAAAGTAGGTGATGATTCAAAATATCAGGAATTGACGGACAGAGTTGAAAAACTTGAAGATTCAGTTGCTGAAATAAAGAATATGGTGCAAGAGATTTTAAAAGCTCAAAAAGCACAAGCCACTGCTGTTCCTGCTCAAGCACCTGCACAACATGCATTTGCAGAAAATGAGCTTTGGAATATTTTTAAACCCATGCTTGAAAAACAGCAACAGATGGCTGATCAAAAGCATGCTATTCATGTACAAATGCTGACCAACATGGTGGAATCAAGGTTCAAAGATACTCAAGCTGATATTAAGGCAATAAAGGCCAGTATTCAAAAGACTGCCCATGGTGAAAAAGTTCCCTCCACTATCCTGTTTATGGATAACCCCCTGGCAGATAATGCCAAAAAGGGGGAGAATGTCAAAAAGATGAAGAAAAAGGGAATTGAAGATGGTCTGTATGTTGAACCAGAACAAGCAAAACAGCCATCCAAACCACCTCAAACAGCTGATACAGCAGTGGTTACAAAAACTGTTGTCAGTAGCCAAACAGCTGCCATTTCATCCACTGTTCCACCACCATCATCATCTACAATCATATCACCACCACTGCCTCCTGCCATAAAGCAGAAGACAGCAGATGTTACAACAACTGCTGTAATGACAACAGTGTTATGAAACACCAGTTGTTACAACCACTGTTAGTCAATCACAAATACAAACCACTGCCATTTCATCTCAAATCACTGATCCACAAATGACATCATCAGCCTCTCCTACAATAAAAAGGAGAAGGGTTTTTATTCCTGATGATGATTCACCACCACCATCACCAACATCAAAAACTACCTCACATCTTCCATCTCCT
Source organism: Helianthus tuberosus (assembly GCA_030545235.1). Lineage (NCBI taxonomy): Eukaryota > Viridiplantae > Streptophyta > Magnoliopsida > Asterales > Asteraceae > Helianthus > Helianthus tuberosus. Next base: position 64,985,947 of record CM060420.1, read on the forward strand.
GCTCAAAAGCAGAAGGCATCTGCTGACATATCAGCAGTTGTAATGACAACAGCAGTTGAGACACCAGTTGTTTCAACAGTTGTTAGTCAATTATCCACCACTGCTCTAACCTTTCCTATATCACAACCAAAGCTCTTTAGTAGAAAAAGAAAGCCAATCTCTGCCGATGAAGGAATACATGATCCAAATGCTGCAAAATATCCACTGGAACTTGAAGCTATCAAAAATGAGATGAGGCAATTCTATACAGAAGAGGATCCTTCAAAAAGAAGATTCTCCTCACTCATAGGCTACATGGCACCAGAAGATATGGATGATTATCTCAAGATCAAGGCAAGGCAAGGCAAGCCAAAGTGAAAGCTAAGGTTGACAGTGAAAGTGAAGGTCTGAGAAACGAAGGCATTGCTAAAAGACTGGAGTTCTACTTCACAAAAGTAAAGCAGATAGAAGAGTTTGCACAAGAGCTACTCAAAGAAAAGGCTGATCAAAAGAAAAGGTTAAGAGTACAATATCAAGCCTACATCATTAAAGAGAAATTCTATCCTACTGAAGAACAACAGTTTAAAGAATGGCCATTAGTTGCCTTAAAGCATGAGGCAGAAAGGATTCAAGGAATCAAGAATGATCCTACAAAGAAGAAAAATGCTCCAAACTGGAGCAAATACAAAAAGTTCATTGCTGACCTCACTGCTGAGTACAAAGGAAAGAAAAAGGAGCTGGTAGATGCAAAAGTGGACACTGCAACAGCCATATCAAAATGGTCAAAGCAGCAAACGGATGAAGCCTATGAAAGGCTGAAGAAAAGGAAGATAACTGTATCAAGCACTTCAAAGAAGCGTGAACAAATGATGAAGCTTGAACAGCAGATAGAAAACCTCAAAACACTGTTCCGGACTACTCTTGTGACAAACCAAGAAGAAGGAAAACAACTGACCAGTGAAGAGGTAAAAGAAAAGGAAGTAGAGTACTTCAAAGAAACCATCATGAAAATTACCAGTCAATGGTCAACATGAAGTTCATTTGAACTTCGCAACGTGAGCGTAATCACGATGGTCATAGTCCTTTGTGACTATACCTACTGATTACCACATTATTTAGGCGTAGTGACGAGTCGTAGTTTGGTCAAAATGCGTATTCTTGCTTATTTTGCAGCCAAACTACTCTTGGGTATCAAGACCCTTTGTTTTGATACCAAACTTGTTTTCTAACTTCGTTAAACATGTTTTAACATGTTTAGCTCGTCACTTTAGGTTTAGTGCTTATGTAGGGTCGTAAGATAAGCGGTCTAAACAACCGCTTAGTCTTTCGAACCCGACCCGTTTGGTCAATCATTAGGATTCGACCAAGCATATTTTGTGACCATAGTTGTATAGGGAATAACCTTCCGAGGTTATACCTTATGGTCACTACGTTTAGTTAGTTTATGATAGGTAGTTTATATGCCTTAGGAAAATGACCAAAATACCCTCTTTACGCATAAATTCATTTTAAGCATATGTAACCTAAATTTTGACATCTAAACTGATTAGGCAACATTATTAGACCTGTTAAGGCATATAATACTTGTCATAGGGCTAGTTAGGCAGTTCGAACGCGTTTTACGTGAACGACGCGTTAAAGTAGCGTAAGCTACCTAAACGGGTCGTAATGGGTCGTAAGCACTTAGGTTAGGTTTCGTTTTAGAATGTAGGCTTTGTTAAACCATATTACAGTGAGTTCCTATACTCATTTGGTTTACGAAACCTCATTTTATCCGATCCTCCGATTTAGGTCCGTTTATTAACTTAGTTACCTATATAAGGTGCCGTTTGATTTCCGTGATCCCTCTAGCTTTATTTGGTTGTTATTCAAGACTTCTAAGCACCCTCAAGTGAGTATATAGACCCCCCCTCTTTTTAAATGCTTTCAAGGTGATTATGTGAGTACATAGTCCCCTCTTTTACTGTTTTTCAAACATTTTGGGGTGAAACACTTGTGCCTACTTGTTACTTTCATGCTTCTCGAGTTTTCATATCATATGCTTGTTATGTTCATTAGTACACTTATAGTGCATTGTTTTACATTACATTTTATGCTATGTATGTCTATTTAGTGCATACTTAGTACATTGTTTTACATTGCATTTCTGTTGCACATGTTCTCGTATCATATGGACACATTGTTTTACATTGCATTTCTGTTGCATATGTTTACTCAGCGTATGGACACATTGTTTTACATTTCTACTTTGTATGTTCACTTAGCATACTAGGTACATTATTTTCATAAAACATGCTTACATTTGGTATAACATTTGGTTTGTTTAACGAAACTAATACATTCATTAACACCGATCATGCCGCTCGGTAGTAGGTAGTGGTACCATAGGACTTGACAACTCCCGTTCCTGAAATCCTAGGTTTGTTTGGGTGGAAGGAATGACCGAATCCGAAAACATTTTGGTAGACCTTGACATTGTTCTAGGGTTTACCTTACAGTCTCAAGGCTTGGATGTAGACGTTTTACATTACCGCATAGATGTTTGTATCAGTAAAGCATGCATTTATTTTACAAAACATAACTTTTGATTATAATTTATCAAATGCATTGTTTTGTACATTTCTTTCTTATAGGGTTGAGTAAATGCTTTTAAATCAATAAATGCTTTTATTCACTATACATTACACTTGTTTAATACATGAACATTTTAACATTGGTGGTTTGTTTGGTAAGTGATTTAAATAACGAGGCGTGTGTAATATGATAAAAACATGGTGGATACGCCACTGGTACTTCCTATATATAAGTGCTTTTATGGTATTACATATCGTAGCGTTATTTAAACCATTTCAAGTTAAACATAATACATTTTACACTTATATCATATCTTCATGAAACATTGTTTTACAATCAACACATTTTATACAAACTCATTTTGCTTGTTCATTTGTTTATCTGTGCATCTTTCCTTTATATCATCTGATTTCATGTCACTGTTTATATGATTTATAAAAGAAAACATTTTACAAGGCTCATGATTTACTTTTGACAAACATTTTCTTTAAACTTCCAAGTCATGAATCCTAAGTCAATAAAACCTATGTATCTCACAGGCATTTTTATGCTGACGTACCTATTTTCACTTGTGTTTTCAGGAGATGATGCATAGGGTTGATCAAGATACACTTAGGCGGACTTGGGCCTTAGTGATAATAAAAGAAGCAAGACTAGTTAATTATGTTATGTTGCTTTGATTTTAAGACATTGTAACCTCTTTCAATTCAATAAAAAAAAACTTCAATTTTCCATGTGTTATGAAGCAATGATTCTGTTACAACACTCCCCGACGTTTCCGCCACGATTTGTCGTTTTACGTGGTCGGGGTGTGACAGAAGAGTTGGTATCAGAGCTCATGGTTATAGGGAATTAGGTTATTAGTAATGCTTTGACCTAGTCTATAACCTTCCTAGGACCCTAACACAAGATTCTTGTGTTTAGATCTTAAAACAATACCGTCACCTATCCTTAGGCAACCACCACAACAAGAACCCAAATTTCAAATCCGCTTCGAAAACCAATCATCTGTTCTAGGATGATTGATTACTAGGTTTTGAACCCTCTAAGTTTTCAAAATCTCATCAAAGTTGGGTCTTATAATGTGAACACATGCAATCTGGAAGGGTGGATGCCTGTACTCTGAGTTTTCTGTCTAAGGCTAGAGTGTTCATACAAATCCACATAATCGGACCAGTCACTCTTACCTGGGAACTCTTGGGGTGAGTGTCCACTTATAGGCTAAAGCATGTCTTCACGATACATTAATATGACCCGATTACTTTGATTAGTCTTGTGACAACTGATGCGTGTGAAGTGTTATATATATTAGGTGTGTATTTTAAGCCCTTTTTAACACTTATTTTAGCCAAGTTTTAAATTTATAAAACACGATATTTTACTAACACTAAACACACATATGGGCAAGTGCACCCATCGTTGAGTGTAGTATAGCGTTGGTAAGATACCGAGGTCGTCCAAGGACACAAGAGCTTTTAGTACCGGTTTATCCTCAACGTCTAACCAAAATAAAAGTTTAGAAAAATGTTTTAAACTAAGAAAAATAAAACTAACTAAAATGCTGAAAATAAAAATAAAAATAAAACAGATAGACAAGATGAATCACTTGGTTCCGACTCGTATCTAGTATAACCTTTGATTATTTCCGCACTTTTGCACATAATTAAGAGATTATCTTAGTTATTGTAGTAGGCCCCTCTTTTGAAGGCGATGTTACCCTCACCCCAGTAGTTTGAGTCAGCAGGGATACAATCCTAAAAGGGTGGATTATTGGAAGATAATGAATTAAGTTATTAATGCAGTATTGTGGTAGGCCCCGCTTTTGGCGGTGACGTTACCCTCGGCTAAGTAGTCTGAGTCAGCAGGGATACAGTCCTAAATAGCCGGGTTATAGTATTAATAGTAGTTAACTTATGAGGGGATCAAAGAGTTTGGACCCCCGCCATCCAATACCGTGAAGTATTGAAGGAGGTCCTACTAAATTTGACCCAGGTCCATTGCAGGACCTCTAAACGCTGAACAATGGCAAGACCTTTACCAAACTGTTCCCTTAACCCCCTACCAGGTAGCCAACATACCTCCATATAGACCGTGGAGATATGAATGGTGAAAATCCTTTATTTTATATAGACAGTAAAATAATGCCAAGACACCACGGACAAACGATAAGGAAAGATCACCTTCAACATAAGTAACTAGTTATTAAAGTCATTAATACAAAACCAAATAAAAAGTGCAAAAGATTAGAAATAAAAAGTATTATACTAGACACTTTGTCTTCACCAAGTGATGTAAGAGACTTAGGCAAACATGGCCTTGATTGTCAAGAACTCTTACGATCAATCTTGGATCCCGAGACGACTCACACACTCTACGATGGACAATGGATGATGGTGGTGGATGATGGTGTTGTGATGGTGGTGGGTGGTGGATGAAGTGTGAGAGAGGTGGTGTGCCAAGGGATGAGATGAAATGAATCCAAGCACTCCTATTTATAGGCTGAACAGAGAGCTGGACACGGCCCCGTGTCCGCTGGGCACGGTCCCGTGTCCGTCTGACACTCTCTCTCCTCATTAATTGTAATTCGCAATTACAATAAATGCGCCTGCTGTACTTTCGACACGGCCCCGTGTCCGCTGAGCACGGCCCGTGGTGGGAAATAGAAGCTTCTATAGATTTGTCTTTTCTGCTGCTTCTTGGGCACGGCCCCGTGCTGGCTGAGCACGGGGCGTGTTCAGTCTTCTGACTTCTCTAATTTGCTTTGGGAGATGCCGTTGAGGGTTCGGGCAGTCCACTAATGTTCCTTTTCTTGTATTTATGTTGGATTTAGCTGTCTTTTTGCTTCTTTTGCGTTTTGAGCTCATTTAATCCTGAAAATACAAAAGGAAGACAAAAACACTCTTTTTCCAATATTAGTACTTAAAAAGGGTTAGTTTTATGCCTCATTTGATGTAATTTATATGTTGCATTTTACACACATCAAATACCCCCACACTTGAACTTTTGCTTGTCCTCAAGCAAAACTCTTTAATATGTGGCTTACACTCCCAAATGGAATAGGTAGAAGAGAAGGTTTTGGGCTTGTCGTAGAGTGTCGGGATTTCCAAGATCTTTTTGGGTTTTATTTTTTATTTATTTACACTCCTATTCGTAATGATTTATTTAGAACTTTTCATAAAAGAAATTACTTATTTGGGCATAACATGCCTTTTTAAAATTCTATTTATATACAAGTTCACATACCTCGCGGGGAAATCACTCACACTCGGCCGAAGGTGTATTTTTAGTGAATCACTCGAGAGCGGCATGGAACTTATTCCTACCATAGGCTTGCCAAGAAATCAATCCTCCTCCTTTTTAACTTTTATACCTTTGTAGATATCAAGAGGACTTTGTGGGTTAAGGGTTTGGCTAGGGTTAAAGGTAGGTGGTTGGGTTAGTGATTAGTAGAAAAAGGGCTAAAAGCGTAACAAGTGTCGGTTTTCGTATTTTGCAACTTTTTATTTTGATGAAGCTTTTATTCAAACTAAGTTATTTTTGATTAACTTGTTTGTTTATTTTCTTTTTGCTTCATCATTATCACACACATTTTTTTTTTTTTTTTTTTTACGAAGAACCGAACTTGTTACTAAAATAAAGGGTAAAAAATAAAAAAGGTTTTGGTGGGTAAAAGGGTTTTTGTTTGGGTGATGAAACGAAAAGGTTTAGGCTCAAAGGGGCTAACTAGGGGGATTTTGGGTAGGTGGTAAAAGAAAGAGAAAAATAATGGTGTAGAAATAAAAATGGTTAGTCCTAATGCCTCCATCATTTACTTACTCGGGTTTAAGTTGATAAGGACTGGGAATGCATTGTCATGGCAAGTTCTAGAGTCGTAAGAACCAAGCGGCTATTCACACAAGAAACGAAAAATGAGCATTTAGTCAAATGATATGTAATTGTGTGCTTAATAAAGGCTCAAAACTCACTTTTGTGGGAATGGGTTTTTATGTGATCAAGTATATATAATCAAATTTTAAACAAGTTTGCTATGCCTTTTCATAATTTTCTTATGTTGGTTCTTTTTATCACTACGCTATCGGTTGTAAATTTGTAAAAATATAACCTTTTTGAGAACTTGAATTTCCCGAGTTAAACCTAGACAAGTAAAAAAATTGAAATTTTTGAAAAAATTTGGGGTGATTAGCGGTTCCAATAGAGTTTTGTGTAAGGCTTGTATTTAGGACTTGCAAAATTCAAGGTTTTAGCATCCCCCCCACACTTAAATTACACATTGTCCTCAATGTGTCCCAAAAATAAATTTTTAGGTTGATTAGAGGTGTAAAATAGTGTTAAAAAGCAAAAATTTGTGTTACTAGGCACTGAACACGGCCCCGTGTTATCCGGGCACGGCCCCGTGTTCAAGTGCCAGTAACAAAATTAAAATAAGAGAAACAGAAGTCTGGACACGGGGGCGTGTTGGGTGAACACAGCCCGTGTCCAGGTACCTGAACTGGGCGTTTTCTGCAGGGGGTTCGGCACGGGGCCGTGTTGGTTGGGCACGGCCCGTGTTGAACCTTCTGGAATGGAGAGAATTGTCGGGTTGCCTTGTTCTTGTGCATGGGATCATTTTTCTCGTTCCCCTTTTCATCCTTTACCACCATGAGTGTGTTTTATTCATTACAAACCATCCAAACCTTAAAACCATCATTTCATTTCATTATAGAGAGAACTTACATAATCCTAAATTAAAATAAAACTGAAACTTAAATAAATAGGTCAGCAGGTACACGAGGTTATCATAAGGAGTTCTACTTTTTTTAAGAAAATTTCGAGAATGGTTTCCCGATATAGTAGGACTTTTAGCCGAACGAATTATTCCCTAAACCTTGTTTAAAGCCATTCTTCAATCTCCCTAGGAAGGAAGAATGCGGCTTCATTTTCCTCCGCTGCTGGTGGTTGAGGGGGAACATTCACCGGGACTCCTTGCACCACTCTTCGCGGAAGCTCTTGGTGCATGGCGTACCATTCGGCTGGAATGACAACTTCGGGCACCATGTTCCACGCCCTTTGGGTTATTATAGGTACCAAAGGCGGGGAGGCGAGAAGGTTCAACCTCTGGTGCAAGAGGTTTACTTCATGGAGACAGCCCTCCAACCCTACTGTAAGATGGTTGATACGGTCGACCAATGCTTCTTCCACTCCCGTCATTTCATCAATAGCCTCCCTTAGAGCATAAACATAGTTTACAAGAGAGTCTTCTGCTGTTGAAGATCTCCTCCCTTGTCGGTTATTTCTTGAAGATGATCCGCTTGTTCTGCTTGCCATTTTCTGCGAAGGAAACCGAAGAAAGCTAAATTTTTACAAAAAAGAGCCCCTGGACACGGCCCCGTGCTCGTTGAGCACGGCCCCGTGTCCATTTGTCTGCAGGATTTTTGGCTAAAGAATCTTGGAGTTTTAAATTATTTTTATGATTTCTATCTGGGTTTTAAGCTCAGATAATTTAAAACAAAGTTATACAACTAACTTTAAGCAAGAATCTTTAGCAAATAATCTTACAAACTTCACATAGAGGGTTGGAATCAAGGGATTTCCAAGCTTCCATGGAGGAAATGAATAAAAGTGGAAGGGACAAGAGGGTCCCTTGGAACCTTCTTTTAACACTTACCTAGGATGGTATGAGTGAAAATCCCAGGAATCTCTGTCTTTTGAAGTGGTCAAAAATGAGCAGGATTCAGGCTGCATTTAAAGAAAACGACAGTGCACTGGACACGGCCCCGTGTTGACTGGACACGGCCCCGTGTTCAGAGGAAATCCTGACACATTTTGTCCGTATTCTGACCAAATCAGCAGAGAATCTTTTTAGTGAGTACGGGGGCGTGTTGACCTGGACACGGCCCCGTGTCTGGAGGCTGCTTTATGGAGTTTTGCTATTTCAAGGATCTCATCGACATCGGGTGGTTCCTTACTGGTTGGAACAACCCCAAAGTGCCTAATATACCTTAATTGTCCTAGACTAAGGCGAGAACGCAAGAGGTTGTCGGTGAGGGTAATTCCTATTTTCATTCTAGGTGGACAAGTCCAACCCTTTCCCGGGCTCTTGTTAAAGAAGGTGTATGCCGAATCGCTCAGGTCTATGTATGCACCAAACGAAGTCGATGGAGAGTCCTTCACGGCACAATCGACACAGGGACGACTATCCTCCAAGTCTTTGCTAGGAACGAAGGTATTTTCGGGAGCAACGAGGTTGTCGGAATGCGGTTCCAACAATTCTTCATGGTTATCGTCTTGGGGTGGATCAATAAAATCCTTCCTAAGCTCTTCTAACCAATTCTGAACTAGCTTTTCTAGTTGAAATAACTCATCAAGGAGCATTTCCCCTAGAATATCTGGCTGGGCGCATTCGAGGGAGAAATAGTGCTTATTTTTACTTTCGCCCCTCTTAAGGTTGTGAGAAGTTGGTGGGTCCATGTAGTGGGGCCTATAATTTAGGAAGTAGCATTTTACTTCTTCATGTTCGCCACCACATAATTGACACCACGTACCATAAGAGTGCCGAAAGTAAAAATAATTACTATCACTCATGTTTATGTCAGAAATTACCAACCGCCGGGATCTAACGGTTCTGTTTTCAGTAACTGAAACTTGGGCACGGGGGCGTGTTGAGTGGGCACGGCCCCGTGTTCAGCTTACTGTCTGATGTAAAACAGGATTGCCAGTTCCAATGATTGAGCACGGGGCGTGTTCAGCGGGCACGGCCCCGTGCTGAGCTCTGCAGAAGCTGAAAAATTAAGAAAATCCTAAAAAAATAAAAAAGAAAGATAAAAGATGATTAGGCCGTTGATTCCTAACTTTCTTAAAATCCTTGTGTCCCCGGTAGCGGCGCCAAAAACTTGACGCGTGTGAAGTGTTATATATATTAGGTGTGTATTTTAAGCCCTTTTTAACACTTATTTTAGCCAAGTTTTAAATTTATAAAACACGATATTTTACTAACACTAAACACACATATGGGCAAGTGCACCCATCGTTGAGTGTAGTATAGCGTTGGTAAGATACCGAGGTCGTCCAAGGACACAAGAGCTTTTAGTACCGGTTTATCCTCAACGTCTAACCAAAATAAAAGTTTAGAAAAATGTTTTAAACTAAGAAAAATAAAACTAACTAAAATGCTGAAAATAAAAATAAAAATAAAACAGATAGACAAGATGAATCACTTGGTTCCGACTCGTATCTAGTATAACCTTTGATTATTTCCGCACTTTTGCACATAATTAAGAGATTATCTTAGTTATTGTAGTAGGCCCCTCTTTTGAAGGCGACGTTACCCTCACCCCAGTAGTTTGAGTCAGCAGGGATACAATCCTAAAAGGGTGGATTATTGGAAGATAATGAATTAAGTTATTAATGCAGTATTGTGGTAGGCCCCGCTTTTGGCGGTGACGTTACCCTCGGCTAAGTAGTCTGAGTCAGCAGGGATACAGTCCTAAATAGCCGGGTTATAGTATTATTAGTAGTTAACTTATGAGGGGATCAAAGAGTTTGGACCCCCGCCATCCAATACCGTGAAGTATTGAAGGAGGTCCTACTAAATTTGACCCAGGTCCATTGCAGGACCTCTAAACGCTGAACAATGGCAAGACCTTTACCAAACCGTTCCCTTAACCCCCTACCAGGTAGCCAACATACCTCCATATAGACCGTGGAGATATGAATGGTGAAAATCCTTTATTTTATATAGACAGTAAAATAATGCCAAGACACCACGGACAAACGATAAGGAAAGATCACCTTCAACATAAGTAACTAGTTATTAAAGTCATTAATACAAAACCAAATAAAAAGTGCAAAAGATTAGAAATAAAAAGTATTATACTAGACACTTTGTCTTCACCAAGTGATGTAAGAGACTTAGGCAAACATGGCCTTGATTGTCAAGAACTCTTACGATCAATCTTGGATCCCGAGACGACTCACACACTCTACGATGGATAATGGATGATGGTGGTGGATGATGGTGTTGTGATGGTGGTGGGTGGTGGATGAAGTGTGAGAGAGGTGGTGTGCCAAGGGATGAGATGAAATGAATCCAAGCACTCCTATTTATAGGCTGAACAGAGAGCTGGACACGGCCCCGTGTCCGCTGGGCACGGCCCCGTGTCCGTCTGACACTCTCTCTCCTCATTAATTGTAATTCGCAATTACAATAAATGCGCCTGCTGTACTTTTGACACGGCCCCGTGTCCGCTGAGCACGGCCCGTGGTGGGAAATAGAAGCTTCTATAGATTTGTCTTTTCTGCTGCTTCTTGGGCACGGCCCCGTGCTGGCTGAGCACGGGGCGTGTTCAGTCTTCTGACTTCTCTAATTTGCTTTGGGAGATGCCGTTGAGGGTTCGGGCAGTCCACTAATGTTCCTTTTCTTGTATTTATGTTGGATTTAGCTGTCTTTTTGCTTCTTTTGCGTTTTTGAGCTCATTTAATCCTGAAAATACAAAAGGAAGACAAAAACACTCTTTTTCCAATATTAGTACTTAAAAAGGGTTAGTTTTATGCCTCATTTGATGTAATTTATATGTTGCATTTTACACACATCAACAACCGTCACTTTTCCGTACATTCCGTACACTAATTGAACAGTAATTTGTGCTTTAATAATTGTGCATGATCTAGTTTACAAGACAAATGATTTTTTTTATTACTGTTATATACATACAATGGCATTTCATGATACAAGACTTTATTCGTTGCTACATGCAACACGAGATAGTTCTAATGATACACAGAACATAATTATCACCGTTACTAGACAAACTAAAAATACTGACGAAGTTCAGTACATAGACAGACAGTATTTTGAGGCCCAGTATGAGTCAGAGACCAAGTTCTACACTAGTATAGTGTGTAGGGAAGTAAGGACCACAAAACCGCTTTTCTAGGTGATAGATAAAGTGCCGAAAAGTGCCTAAAAACCACTTAAAGTGTAGAATTCTGTATAAATCAGCAAAATTCAGCATTTTAACATGTATATTACATGCAAAAATATGGCAAAATGGTCATGTATGCTTTCCTAAGTGTCGGGAATTAAAAGTGTCAAAAGAGGGTACTTAAAGATTACTAAACGGAATAACTTGACACTTTAACGAACCGGTATCTAACCGAACAATCGGACATTACCCGGAACACCAAAATATTGCTAGAAGCATTGTTTTATTATTTTTGAGCTAGTTATGATCCCCGAACACCCTAACACACTATATAATTTATCATACACTTAAAACACTAGACTTTACACTTAACCTCCAACTAATTAACCTACTTACCATCTAAAGTTGCAATTAGACCCCCTCCCCATATATGAGTGGATGGTCAGATGGCCCCACCATAATCTTCTATTGATCTTGCAAATCCTCCATGATTCTCCTTAGATTTGATGAAGATCCTATAAAGATTATGAAGAACCCATAAAGATTGTGAAGATCCTATAAAGATTATGAAGATCCTACAAAATCTTAAAAGATTAGCACATTGATTTTTGTTGATTTTATTTGATTTCTTTTGATCTTGTGTTGGGAATATTCCATACAAAGATGCTATATTCTATCCTTATGTTGGAAGCCTTTATAAAAATCCACAAGATCATAACCTTAAACATTCTAACACTTACCATTCACCACAACTTCTCCATCTCCTCTCCCATACCTACGGCCCATCCTCCATCTCACACAACTTTCATTTTCAATCCATTCCAACACATTCTAAGCATAACCTAAGGTGATTCAAGCCTAACTAGGAAGGTGGGAAGCAACGAAACTTGAAGGACCTCTTTAGCTTGCTTTTATCCACTCCATTTTCATCTTGATTCTTCCCTAGCTTAAAGCTAGTAGTAAGATTCTTTTTAACTCTTGTTTACTTCCATTTTTAGTGGTTAAAAGTTATATTATGTTGATTAACACAAGAACACTAAAAGACTTGAGCTTGAATCTTGAACATAAAGCTTACATATGATGAAAAATGGATGATATGATGTTGTTTAGTGCATGAATGATGTTTGTTTGTTGATTTCTTGAGATGATGATGTTAATCATCACATGGAGCTTGCTAGATGGTTATTAAACACATAATCTAGCAAGTAGGAAGATGATTAAGTAACAACATAAGATAATCATCTTCTAGTAAAGACATGAACTTGAAAATAAAATGATTCTTGTAAAGTAATAAACAAAGTGAACTAGTAAACCTATAGATCCAAGATTTATGAATGAATTTTCTAAAAGAACCAAGTTTAAATAGGTGATTTTTGAAAGATCATGGTTTTTTTTACTAAACTAGCACTATTTTTAGTGATAAAACAAGTGTAGAAATACTTGTGAAACAAGATCATGTTATAAATAAACATTTTTGTAAAATGTGTTTACAAGTTGTAAACACTAAATCTTTTCAAGAATGAAGTTTACCAAGAAGTAAGTATATTTTGGAAGGTAACTAAGTCCACTAAAAACATTACCAAGTTACTACGCATTTTTGTGAAAGATCAAGTTCATGTTGTTATGTAAAGTGTATAGTTTTAGCACTTGGTAAGTATAACATTGTTTAAGGGTGAATGATTGAATATTGTGTGCTAATTTTTAAAAAGAAAATGATATGCTAAATAGCATGGACACCTCCATTTACAAAGGAAACTATGGCGAAATTTTCTAAAAATTCCAACACTTAGAAAATATTTTCTAACAACTATTTACAAGTGTGTTTTAACCTTGGTTTCCCATATAAACTTTGCCATAAATTTTGTTACAAAAATACAAGTATTGGAGGTTGGTTTTTGTAAATAAAAACGGGTAAACATATATTTAGAATATATATTAAAGACACTTGTGTGGATATGTGTATACTTTGTGTATAGTTATTTTATTTTTGGATTTAAAGTAATATAACTTAACAAAATACCAAGAATTTACAATCCAAAATAATACCAAAAATCAAAAGGAATAAAGTATATAAGTTACACACCTAAATATTGGCAAACCGAACAATAACGTAACTTATAAAATATTCCAGAAAATACCATTACAAATATATTTTTGGCAAATATTGTTTTGGACACAAGAAAATAAAATACGATTTTTGAAAATATTACAAGAGTAATATTGTATTTTCGACCAAGGGGAAATATATTATTTTTGGAAGTAAGAAATATATTTTCTTAGAATATTTAGAAGATATATGAATTTTTGAGAAAAATATATATTTTCTTGGCAATACATTATTTTTGGACAAAACAAGTCTATATATATATATTTTCTAAGTGAAACTTGAAAATATATTATTTCGGAAACTACAAATACAATAATACAAATACACATGTATGAAATACTCCCATCCTTGGGAAGGAAATACGAGAATAAATACTTGAGAAGTAATATAACTTTGGATAATGTTAAATACATAAAGGAAACGTAACTCAAAACATGAATACTAAGGCAAGGCACGGCCCGCTCGTCTAATAGACCCTAGCACATTATAGGTAGTCGTGTTTGCTGACGAGATTTGAGTTACGAGTACCGAAGACGCAAAACAGTGAGTTCATGCTCCCCCAATTTGTTTAACTGTTTTTGGTTTTATAACTCTCGGGGGTGAAATACATGTTACGAATACTTGAACGGTATTAAATGCCTATGAAATACTAGATCATGTGAGCATAGACTAAATACAGAAATGCCATTAATACTTAATTAGGGATAAGTGTTAGATCTAACGTGTACGGCCGAACCCCACTCATGGTCACAACTAGTACCGAGTAGTGCTTCGGAGTCCCAGTCGAGGTCAATCGACACAGTCGAGGGTAATCGACACAGTCAAGGTAAATTGACACAGTCGAGGTTAATCGACACAGTCGAGGAAAATCGACAAGGGTATAAGCCATTAAGAGTGCTTCCTATGTCCTCACATGCCTTAAAGTCCTTGTAAAACAATTGTGTTCATACACGCTTTTCATACCTGTTTACAAAGGAGTCTCTTAAAGATTTACAAGAATTACAGTACTCATACAAAACGCATGAACTCGCTCAACTTTTGTTGATGTTTTCCAAAATTACATGTATTTCAGGTGACATGTTGGATCTTGGGTGCGGGTGTTGTTTCTAGAAGTAGACTTCAAGTTTAGATGTCATCCACTTTTGTTGGTTTGTAACCGAGTCGAAGGTTGTGTTTTAAAACTTAAATAACTAGTGTTTGTAATACTCAAATTTTATGAATGGATGAACATCGTTTTGATCATGTAGTTGTTTATTATGATTGAATGCAATAATATTAAACCAGTCACACATCATACGCTTCCGCAAAAGTCAGGGTGTGACAGTTTCGTATCAGAGCTTCGATTGTAGTGAACTAGGATTCCTTCTCGAGTCTAGACTACAATCACTAGAGTTCTCTCACGAAAACATTTTACAAAAAGGTTTTCATTGCATTCACGTAAGCGTCAAGATCCACGAGTCAAACACTTTTCAAAAAGAGACAAGGCAAGGACATTAGTAGGGAATACCCTCAAGATAAGGTGCCAATTAAGGCATAGTCTACACAAGTTAGACTTGCCAAAGATAAAATACACTCTTGGTGATAACTAGTACCAAATAGTGTTTTTGTGTCTCAGTCGTGAATCGACAACTAGAAAAATGACCCCCCCCCCCAAAAAAACGAGAGTTATATGTACTATGATGCATCGAAATGCCTGTTTATGCTAAGTAACATATTTGTTTATCGATACATACATACGGATAAGTGTACGAAATAAATATTGACGTGAATACATACAAATAAGTGTACGAAATGATTATTGACGTGAACAAGATACTTTCGACTCCGACTCCTATTATTGTACGTAACTCGCACGATGAAGCTATCGACCTCGCGTTCATTGCAAAGCTCATAGCTAGAGTGATTACCAAACAAGTTTCTGAGCTTGCTTCCGTAGGAGATGGCGGATCTTCCCTCTCGATCGTGAAGGTTCCTGACTACGGTGATGATGACGAGGCAGAGGCGGCAACCTTGAACGACTTCTAATCAGCGGGACGAGATCCCGGTGACTTTTGTGAAGCAAGATTGACGACACACTTGACCAGAAAAGGAAGATGAAGTATTCATCTTGAAGGTCCCCCTCCAACTATTAGAAATTCTCTTTATTCCTACTTCATCATCGTGCCTATTCGCGCGTAATGATAACGAGTGTTAGCGTGTGGACCATCGCAATGGTCCTTTCCATGATAGAGGTATAAGGACAGTAGTGTCCCCTCCTTGATTGATCATCTGCTTGGACGAGAGAAAATTGGGGTAACTGTGACAATTTATTATTACGGGGGCCCACGTAATAACGACTTGTAGTGCATGGAAATCCTGGTGGACTCTGCGGGCCAAGCTAACAATCACTGCACAAAAATAAACTCTAGGTGTTCTCACCTTCAAATGGTAGAACAATACCTAGATCGGTGCTTTAGCACTTTATAAAGTATGAAACCTGTCTTGCCTACTTCATGACTACCCGTGTACGAGACGTTTGAGAAACGATATCTAAGCAAGAGAAGAGGAATAGAATTCAGAAAGATTCAGTGACGTTACACTCTACCACTTTATGAAACTTGTATGACCAGGGCGATGTAGCCTCGAGTACATTATTTCAAACAATAGGCCAAGTCACCAAGCCTATGTGAAGGCTCAGTAATTGTTTCCTCACTCATACATTGTTGATTATATATACATGTGATATTGGGTGATTACCTATTTACTTATGGTACTATGTACCTCATAGACAATTATGGAATGTTGTCTAATCCATCCCATACTTTTAACAGAAAAGAATGCCTCCCAGATGTGATACAAACACCAGTACGTTACCAAGAACAGAAGCTGAGCTTCAAGAACGAATCTCATAGGCAATTGCACGACATGAAGCCCTCCGCTCCAAACACAGTGGTGGCACTTCTGGAAATAACCCTCTAACTGGCTGCACCTATAAACAGTTCCTGGACTGCAAGCCACTGAATTTTGATGGCACAAGAGGTGCCATTGCATTTGTCCGTTGGGCAGAAAAGACTGACTCCGTTTTAAGAATGAGTAATTGTTCACCCCAGCAGAGAGTTACCTTTATCTCAGGGTTATTTTTAGATGGCGCACTCTCCTGGTGGAACCTTCAGGTTCAGACCCTTGGTGCAGATGCTGCTTATGCACTGAGCTAGGACGAGCTCAAGGAAATGATGGAAAAGAAATACTGTTCTAGGGCTAAAATCCAGAAGCTTGAGGTGGATTTCTGGAATTTGAAAATGGACGGGCTGAAGATTCCTGAATATGTCCAGCGATTTCATGACTTGTCTAGGGTCGTCCCCTACTTAGTCAAACCGGAATTCAGGAGGGTTGAACGATTCATTTGGGGACTTGCACCTCAAATTAGGAGCATAGTTACTTCCTCAAAGCCCTCGACCATCACAGAGGCTATCGATTTGAGTGTCACTCTTACTGAAGAAGCTTTACGCATGGGGAAATTTTCAGAATCTGAGGATAACAAGAAAGAGACTCATGTGGAGTCATCAGGCAACAAAAAAAGGAAGTCTTCACACCTAAATATAGGCACCCAAGTCAGCTATGGAAGCTCTAAAGCAAACAAAGGAAAGAAAGTGAATCCGCCGCATGGCAGGAAAGCTGATGGAGCCACTAATAAGGTTGGTGGTAAAGTTTACTCGGGGACTAAGCCGAGGTGCGGGGAATGCAATTTTCACCATGAAGGTCGATGTCTGAGACCTAAGTGCGGAAAGTGTGGGAAAGAAGGACACAACAAGGATGCCTGTTGGGCGAAGGATCCAAACAAAAGAAATGAAGGTAGAGTACCAGGTTGCTACAAATGTGGTAAAGCAGGGCACTTTAGGAAAGATTGCCCTAGGAAGAGTCAAGCAAGGAAGGGTTTTCACGATCAAAACTTGTGAAACACGCTAGGATCCAGATGTGGTTATGGGTACGTTCCCTATTAATCAACGTTATGCATCTATTTTTGGTTACTTCTGGCATCAACTTTAACCTTGCATGCTTAGAACTTAAGAAACTGCTTGGCCTAGTTTCGAGTAAAATAGACGTCCCGTACTCTTTAGAAATGGGCATACAGAAGGCTAGATGACAAAGCAATTAAGGATTATATTTTAGGGACTCAGAAGGCCGAAACCTTCTATTACCATTGACTTGGTAAGTCATGATATGATATTCAGCATGGATCGGAAATCCAAGTATACAGTTGAAGTCGTTCAATATAAGAAAACCAGTCGCATCCCTCTTGCGAATGATGAAACATTTATAGTACACAACCTTCCTGCAATAGGTGCAAGGGTCTTAGACCCCACAAGGCAGCAGATCTGCGACATCTCTCATTGGTCGAAGAGACACAGAAACGCCTCCAAGTCGACTGCAGAGCCTGAGAACATTCCCGTGAAGGAAGAAGTTCCAGTAGCCTTTTCTGAAGACTTGCCAGGAATGCCCCTCCGCAGCGACAAGAGGAGTTTAGGATGAACCTCGTACCGGGAGCGGCACCAGTGCCGAATGACGCCGTAGCGACTAGCTTCGTCCGCGAAACATGAACCTCCTATATAACTGCAAGAGCTGCTAGACAGAGGAAATTAAGGACATGACATCCTTAGTTAAGGACACAAGGAGAAAGTTGACAGTTTCCATGTTTCATAAATTCCAAAGAACTGGATATCAAGGATTGGTATCCTCTGCCGAGGATTGATGACATGAACAGACCAATCATAAGGTTCTAGTTACCACTCAAAGATCGACTTGAGGACAGGACGTCCTCAACTGTGAATACAAGAGGGAAATATCCCTAAAACGACCTTTAGGACTCGCTTCGAGCATTACGAGTTCCTTTTCGTACCCTTTAACTTAACACATGCATCGACAATATTCATGGACTTCATGAATCGAGCGTGTAAGCCATGCCTGATGTGACAACTGTACTTTAAACCAATGAACGATGTAAAACAATGTTGATTATTAATAAAACAATGTGCTTTGATGTTATTATATGTGTTTTGATGTTGTTATGTGTACAATTGTGTTTGGTGATTTTACATTTTGATTCGATTCCGATTCAAAGCTCTAAATCGCTTTCTGGAAGGTTATACGCGCACTGATGCGTAAATATAAGTAGTTTAATGCAACAAACACTCCAGAATAGTTACATAGGCTCAACATACCTTAAATAACCTTTACATAACTTAGAAATAAGTTTATGGAAGGTTTGGTATGCCGAAATCAAGTTAATTCGCTTACATGGACTAAATTTGACAAACTGCGAAAGTATGCCAATTTGAACTGTAACGGACATTCCAGAACATGACCATAAGTTAAACACACGATAAATATCCTTTACATAGCTTAGAAATAGGCTTTGAGGGGTTCGGTGTGCTAAAATAAACTTTTGGGTCATTCAGGGACTAAAAGCGTCAAAAAGTGCACAAGTTTGCACTTTCGCGCATAACTTACGTTCTGAATACCTCCGGACATCCAAAAATTTATGTAAGCACTAAAATATTTTGTTTTAGTGTTTGGCATGGGAAAAATCCATTCGTCACGGAATTTAGATCATTTCTCGCGCTTATGCGCATACCGTCGTAATTAAACGAACATCGCGTTCGTACGACCAAACGAGCCAACACCCGGCATATTTTTGAGCATGTTTCATGCCCACAATGTTTAGGCATCCTTGTGGAGCCTTGAAAATGATTTAACGAGCCTTAAACATGTCAGAAATGGCCTTATTACGCAACGGGGACTGAAAGGGGAACACTTGAAAGTGTTTGCTGATCAGGGGACCCCTAGCGTGACACCTAGCCCCCCTAGCGTCACGCTAGGCCCCTTCTGATCAGAAAAATCCATTTTAAACACAAGTTAACAACCCCTAACACCCTCCAAAGGTCAAGTGCCACATGTTAATCTCCTATGGTGAGCAAAATCAGTAACCACAACATTCCAACAAGTGTAGGGATGTGATCATTCCCTCTTCTCCAAGAAATGATCCTAACGGTGAACCGAAAACTATAAATACCCACCTCCACCCTTCACTTTTCCTCACAAGAATCTGATCAATTGTGCTCTAAGTTGAAACCTTTGTTTCATACCTGAGCTATTTTGATCTAGATTAGCATTCGGGGACCCTTTGTAAGTGTTCCTTCGTTCTTTTATGCTTTTCGAGTCCGAAAGTCAAACTTTGTTTAACTTTCTGCATTGACCAGTTTATGGTCAATGCGAAGTTCGTTTGAACTTCGCAACATGATTGTAATCACGATGGTTATAGTCCCTTGTGACTATGCCCACTGATTACCACGTTGTCTAGGGTCGTAAGGGTAAGCGATCTAATAAATCGCTTATACCTTCGAACCCGACCCAGTTTGGTCGATCATTAGGATCCGACCAAATACCTTAGGTGACCATAGTATATAGGGAATAACCTTCCAAGGTTATACCTTATGGTCACGTCGTTTAAGTAGTTGTATGATAGGTAGAATATATGCCTTAGATAAATTACCAAAATACCCTTTTTATGCATAAATTCATTTTAAGCATATGTAACCTAAATTTTTACATCTAAACTGATTAGGTAACTATATTAGACATGTTAAGGCATATTTTACTTACCATATGACTAGTTAGGCGCACCAAACGTGTTTTACGCGAACGACGCTTTAAAGTAGCATAAGTTACCTTAATGGGTCGCGATGGGTCGAAAGCACTTAGGTTAGGTTCCGATTTAGGATGTAGGCTTTGTTAAACCATATCACATGAGTTCCAACACTCATTTGGTTTACAAGACCTCATTCTGTCCGATCTTCCGATTTAGGTGTCTGTTGTTTGACTAGCGGTTCGATTACTAGGTGTTGTTTGATTTCAATGGTTTGCTCGAGTTTGTTGACGTTCTATTGATTGACGATACCTTGCACTACTGTGAGCACATAGTTCCCCTATTTTACTGTTTTCAATTGTTTTGGGGTGATTCATATGTGCTAAATGTTTTCAAGGTATTAACGATGGTTTCACAAACGATTTTCGATGATTTATGCAAAACTAATAACGATTTCAATAATGTGAACGAACTTGTTGGTTGGGTTACATAACAAATGACATTCATTAGCAATGATCAAGCCGACCAGTATTAGGTTATGGTACCATAGGATCTGACAAATCCCGTTATTTTACTACACCCATGGTTATGTGTGGGTGTTGTGGGTAGCGACTGAATCTGAAATTGTTAACTTACCCTATGGAGGTTTGTTAATGCGAGAACGAATGGTACGAGGGACGAGTCATGAAGGTTTGAATTTTATTAGCGAGACGACCATATATAAGTTATTCACAATTAAAACGAGGACGATTTGGACGATGTAAACGATTTGTAAATGATTTGGTAACGATGTTAAATGATTTGGGTAACAATTGGTTTTTAGTTAGTGTTTAGATAACGAGACAGATGTAATGTGGTGAAAACATAGTAGATACACCACTGGTACTTCTTATATATAAGCGTTTTCAACATATTACATACCGTGGCGTTATTTAGTTCACTTGGGTAAACGATAGCGACATGATGTCACACAACGATGTTTTCAAAGTAACATACGAGTTTTATTAACGAGTTTTACGAGATGTTTTACAATTTTCTTTACTAAAACAAAGGTTTTTGGGTTAAGAATCATGGCTACGAGGTTTTTATAAACTTTAACCCACTTGATTAAGTTGGTTAATTAGGTTGCAATAATATACTCTTTTCAAAACAAGGTTTTCGATAAAAGTATTGCAACATTTAAACTAGCCATGAATCCGACACTCCTACAAAACCTATGTACTCGCCAGCATTTCTTTGCTGACTTTGTTTTCACATATGTTTCATGTATTAATGCTTGATGATGATTACTAGGAAGCATGCGTCACGTAGGATCTGGACGAGGCCTTAGTGACATAAAACAATATTAGTCGATATGTAACTTGTTTGTTCTATTTTAAGACAATGTAATGTTTAATATTATCAATGAAACGACACACTTTTGTATCCATGGTTATGAAACGATAATTCTGTTGCAACACGCCCCGTTGTTTCCGCCGCGCTTTGTT
Source organism: Helianthus tuberosus (assembly GCA_030545235.1). Lineage (NCBI taxonomy): Eukaryota > Viridiplantae > Streptophyta > Magnoliopsida > Asterales > Asteraceae > Helianthus > Helianthus tuberosus. Next base: position 65,007,616 of record CM060420.1, read on the forward strand.
GTTTTACGCGGTCGGGGTGTGACAGAAGAGTTGGTATCAGAGCCAATGGTTATAGGGAATTAGGTTATTAGTAATTCTTTGACCTAGACTATAACTTCTAGGACCCAACACAAGTTATCTTGTGTTTAGATTTTAAAACAAAACTATCACCTACCCTTAGGTGATGACCACAACGAGAACTCAATTTCGAATCTGCTTCAAAAATTAATCATCCATTCTAGGATGATTGATTACTAGGTTTTGAACCCTCTTTTATAAGGTTTTGAACCCTCTAAGTGTTCAAAAAAAAAATCTCGTCAAAGTTTGGGTCTAAATAATGTGAACATGTGCAAATTGGAAGGGTGAATGCCTGTATCCTGAGTTTTCTGTCTAAGGCTAGAGTGTTCGTACAAATCCACATAATCGGACCAGTCACTCTTACCTGGGAACTCCCGGGGTGAGTGTTCACTTATAGGCGAGCATGTCTTCGTGATACATTACATTGACCTATTTACTTTGATTAGTCACTGCGTGTCGTTTGTTTGTTCAAGGTAACAAAAAAATGATCGCCTTCCTTGTGTTTTGTCGATGTTTTCAATACCTCTTTGTTTTTCCAATTGTCGATCCCACTCGTGGGCGAGCGTACAATCTGAATGCAAACGAGGCTCGAGCTGTCAACCTCGTTGTCAGAGGTACCTTTGTTGTCAACGGTACGTTTCTTGTTAACAATCGACCTGCATCTATTCTTTTTTATTCTGGTGCCGATAGAAGTTTTGTTTCATTATCATTCGAGCCTTTGCTTGCGATACCTAAAACTAAACTGAGGAAACCCTTATCTGTTGAGATTGCCACTGGTAAACCTGTTGTTCTCGATTCTGTTCTTCATGGTTGCCAATTGAACCTTGATAACCATCTTTTTCCTATTAACCTCATACCGATGAAACTTGGGATTTTCGATATTATCATTGGAATGGATTGGTTAACCAAACACCATGCTGAGGTGGTTTGTTTCGACAAGATTGTTCGTATTCCTTTGTCTTCTGGCGATGTTCTGGAGATTCGTGGCGAGAAACCATCTGGTGGTTTGAAGCTGATGTCGTGTACGAAAGCCCAAAAGTTTTTAAAGAAAGGATATGTTGCTTTTCTGGCACATGTCACCGAGGAGAAAGACAAGAGCAAGAGTATTCAGGATATTCCGATTGTTCAGGATTATCCAGAGGTGTTTCCTGATGAACTGCCTGGTTTGCCTCCAGTTCGTCAAGTCGAGTTTCATATTGACCCTGTACCCAATGCCAACCCGATTGCAAAAGCGCCTTATCGACTTGCACCATCTGAGATGCAAGAATTATCGAAGCAGCTTCAAGAGTTATCTGATAAAGGATTCATTATTCGACCAAGCTTTTCACCTTGGGGAGCTCCTGTCCTCTTCGTGAAAAAGAAAGATGGATCTTTTCGAATGTGTATCGATTAACGTGAGCTTAATAAGCTCACTATCAAGAATCGATATCCCCAACCTCGAATTGATGACCTCTTCGATCAGCTGCAGGGTGCTTCATGCTTTTCCAAGATCGATCTGCGTTCTGGGTATCATCAACTTCGTGTTCTCGAAGAAGATATTCCCAAAACTGCTTTTCGCACAAGATATGGGCATTACGAGTTCACAGTCATGCCTTTCGGTTTGACAAATGCTCCTGCTGTTTTCATGGACTTAATGAATAGGGTCTGTAAGCCTTATTTGGATCAGTTCGTCATTGTTTTTATTGATGACATCTTGATCTATTCAAAGTCTCGATCCGAGCACGAGCAACACCTTCGTTTGACATTGGAACTCCTGAAGAAGGAACAACTTTTTGCTAAATTCTCCAAGTGTGAATTCTGGCTTAAAGAAGTTCAGTTCTTGGGTCATGTTGTCAACGAGCAGGGTATTCATGTAGATCCGTCCAAGATTGTTGCAATTAAGGACTGGAATACACCGTCGACGCCTACAGAGATTCGATCTTTCCTTGGTCTTGCTGGTTACTATCGGGGATTCATTTCAAATTTCTCGAAGATTGCGGTTCCACTCACTGCTTTGACTTAGAAGAAAAAGCCTTTTGAGTGGGGACCCAAGCAAGAAGTAGCGTTTCAAACGCTGAAGCAAAAGTTATGTAATGCTCCTGTTCTATCTCTGCCCGAGGGAAGCGATGATTTCGTTGTCTTCTGCGATGCATCCAACTTAGGCCTAGGTTGCATCCTCATGCAACGAGGTAAAGTTATTGCATATGCATCTAGACAGCTGAAAATTCACGAGAGGAACTACACGACTCATGATCTTGAGTTAGGAGCTGTGGTTTTTGCGCTTAAAATCTGGAGACACTACCTCTATGGAACGAAGTGTGTGGTTTTCACAGACCACAAAAGTCTCCAGCATATTCTTAATCAGAAAGAGCTGAACATGAGGTAACGACGTTGGGTTGAACTCTTGAGCGATTACGATTGTGAGATTCGCTACCATCCTGGTAAGGCGAATGTCGTAGCCGATGCGCTTAGTCGAAAAGAGCGTGTCAAGCTTCATTCTGTTCAAACGCTATCTGATCTTCAAACTCGTGTTCTTCAAGCTCAGCAATTTTGTGTTTCACAAAATTTGATAGGTAATGAATTACCACATCAACTTGAGCTTAAACTCGAAGCGAAAGACGATGGATTGCTCTATTTCATGGATCGTTTGTGGATTCCTAATCAGGATGATCTTTGCACCTTGGTAATGGACGAATCTCATAAGTCTCGATATTCTATCCATCCTGGTGCTGATAAAATGTACAAGGATCTTCGTACTTTGTGCTGGTGGCCTGGTATGAAGAAGGATGTTGCCTTGTATGTATCGAAATGCCTAACTTGTCTCAAAGTCAAGGCCGAACATCAACGACCTTCTGGTTTTCTTGTACAACCAGAGATACCGGTTTGGAAGTGGGAGAACATTACGATGGATCTCATCACTAAATTACCGCGTACTTCTAAAGGTCACGATGCAATTTGGGTTGTTGTCGATCAACTAACGAAGTCAGCTCATTTTATTGCGATTCGCGAAGATCTATCTGCTGATAAACTTGCAAAGATTTATGTTGATGAGATTGTGTCACGACATGGTGTTCCTTTGGATATTATTTCTGATCGTGATGCTCGATTTTCATGTCATTTCTGGAAGGCCATGCAATCTGCTTTGGGAACCCAACTAAATCTAAGCACTGCTTATCATCCCCAAACAGATGGTCAATCCGAGAGAACGATTCAAACTTTGGAGGATATGCTTAGGGCTTGCGAGATAGACTTTGGTGGTAATTGGGATTCTAATCTTCCATTGATAGAGTTCTCTTACAACAATAGCTATCATACTAGTATTAAAATGGCACCATTCGAAGCTCTCTATGGTCGAAAATATCGTTCACCTGTCTGTTGGAACGAGACCGGCGAAGCGCAGCTTACTGGACCTGAACTCGTTCTAGAAACAACAGACAAGATCAAGAAAATCCGCAATAATCTTGTGACAGCTAGATTACGTCAAAAGAGATATGCGAATTTGCGACGCAAGCCCTTAGAGTTTCAAGTCGGAGATCGTGTCCTACTCAAGGTTTCACCTTGGAAGGGAGTCGTGAGATTTGGAAGGAAAGGAAAACTTGCACCTCGATATGTTGGACCATTTAAGATTGTGGAAAGAATTGGAAAGGTTGCCTATCGACTGGAGCTACCTCCAGAGCTTGGAAATGTTCACCCGACTTTTCACGTGTCCAATCTGCGAAAGTGTTTACCTGACGCTGATCTTCACATTCCTCTTGACGAGATCCAAATCAATGAAACGATGCACTTTGTCGAGAAACCTGTGGAGATAGTGGAAAGTACATATAAACAGTTGAAGAATAAACGGATTCACTTGGTCAAAGTTCGCTGGGAATCCAAACGTGGTCCTGAGTTTACTTGGGAACGTGAGGACCAGATGAAGACAAAGTATCCGCATTTGTTTTCGCAAGCTTCCTCTAGTTAAAATTTCGGGACGAAATTTCCTGAAGTAGGGGAGACTGTGACAACTGTACTTTAAACCGATGAACGATGTAAAACAATGTTGATTATTAATAAAACAATGTGCTTTGATGTTATTATATTTGTTTTGATGTTGTTATGTGTACAATTCTGTTTGGTGATTTTACAATTCGATTCGATTCCGATTCAAAGCTCTAAATCGCTTTCTGAAAGGTTATACGCGCACTGATGCGTAAATATAACCAGTTTAATGCAACAAACACTCCGGAATAGTGACATAGGCTCAACATACCTTAAATAACCTTTACATAACTTAGAAATAAGTTTATGGAAGGTTTGGTATGCCGAAATCAAGTTAATTCGCTTACATGGACTAAATTTGACAAACTGCGAAAGTATGCCAATTTGAACTGTAACGGACATTCCAGAACATGACCATAAGTTAAATACACCATAAATATCCTTTACATAGCTTATAAATATGCTTTGAGGGGTTCGGTGTGCTAAAATAAACTTTTGGGTCATTCAGGGACTAAAAGCGTCAAAAAGTGCACAGGTTTGCACTTTCGCGCATAACTTACGTTCTGAATACCTCCGGACATCCAAAAATTTATGTAAGCACTAAAATATTTTGTTTTAGTGTTTGGCATGGGAAAAATCCATTCGTCGCGCAATTTAGATCATTTCTCGCGCTTATGCGCATACCGTCGTAATTAAACGAACATCGCGTTCGTACGACCAAATGAGCCAACACCCGGCATATTTTTGAGCATGTTTCATGCCCACAATGTTTAGGCATCCTTGTGGAGCCTTGAAAATGAATTAACGAGCCTTAAACATGTCGGAAATGGCCTTATTACGCAATGGGGACTGAAAGGGGAACACTTGAAAGTGTTTGCTGATCAGGGGACCCCTAGCGTGACATACCTTAAATAACCTTTACATAACTTAGAAATAAGTTTTGGATGGTTTGGTATGCCGAAATCAAGTTAATTCGCTTACAGGGACTAAATTTGACAAACTGCGAAAGTATGCCAATTTGAACTGAAACGAACATTCCGGAACATGAACATAAGTTAAACATACCATAAATATCCTTTACATATCTTAGAAATAGGCTTTGAGGGGTTCGGTGTGCTAAAATAAACTTTATGCTCATTCAGGGACTAAAAGTGTCAAAAAGTGCACAAGTTTGCACTTTCGATCATATCTTACATTCTGAATACATCCGAACATCCAAAAATTTATGTAAGCACTAAAATATTTTATTTTAGTGTTTGGTATAAGAAAAACCCATTCGTCGCGTCATTTGGATCGTTTTTCGCGCTTATGCGCATTCCTTCGTAATTAAGCGAACATCGCGACCGTACGACCAAACGAACCGACATCCGAGATATTTTTGAGCATGTTTTGAGTTCCCTATACTTTAACTTCATTTTAGAGCCTTGAAATGAGGTTAACGGGGTTCAAACGCATCGAAAATAGCTTAAACGGGCTGCAGGGACCATTTCTGCCATTTTTGAAACTTTGCTGAAACTGGTAGGCAGTGGCGTAGCGCGAGCACCTCATGCCTAGGCAGTGGCGCTACGCGAGTGCCTCATCTGGACAGAAACATTGCATCTGGTCCGTTTTCAGTTTCGCACATGGTTTTTGGCAATACCGTGGGCTCAAATGGTTTTGTAAAACCACTAACTTGAGGTGTATGGCCAAGATCAAAGCACGGTTAACGAGGAACGATCTTAACGGCTCTACGAATCCTATAAATACCCAACCCAACCCATTGCAAAACCCACTTGAATTCTGAGTTTGTTCTCTAAGTTGGGGTGTTTTATCACTTCATACCTGAGAATACTCGGAAGTTCAATCTTGCGGGGACCCTTCGTAAGTATTCTTTCGTTCTTTATTGCTTTTCGAGTCTGAAAGTCAAACTTTTTTTGACTTTCTGCATTGACCAGTTATGGTCAATGCGAAGTTCGTTTGAACTTCGCATCGTGATTGTAATCACGATGGTTATAGTCCCTTGGGACTATGCCTACTGATTACCACGTTGTCTAGGGTCGTAAGGGTAAGCGATCTAATAAATCGCTTATACCTTCGAACCCGAGCCATTTGGTCGATCATTAGGATCCGACCAAACATATTAGGTGACCATAGTAGGTAGGGAATAACCTTCCGAGGTTATACCTTATGGTCACATCGTTTAAGTAGTTGTATGATAGGTAGTTTATATGCCTTAGGTAAATTACCAGAATACCCTTTTCATGTATAATTGGTAATTAAGCATATGTAACCTAAACTTTTGTCACATAACTGATTATGTAACATTTTTAGGCATATAACACTTGTCATAGGCTAGTTAGACATCTCGAGTGCGCTTTTGCGCGCACGACGCGTTAAAGTGGCATAAGCTACCTGAATGGGTCGCGATGGGTCGAAAGCAATTATGTTAGGTTTCATTTTGTATGTAGGCTTTGTTAAACCATATGACACGAGTCTCTATACTCGTTTGGTTTACGAACCCTCATCTTATCCGATCCTCCGATTTAGGTCTGGGTTATTAACGTAGTTACCTATATTAGGTACCGATTGATTCCGTGCTCCCTCTAGCTTTGCTTGGTTGTTGTTCAAGACCTCTAAGCATTCTCAGGCGAGTGCATTATTCCCCTATTTTACTGCTTTCAATTGTTTTGGGGTGATTCTTATGTGCTAAATGTTTTCAAGGTTTAAACGATGGTTTCACAAACGATTTTCGATGTTAAAACGATGGTTTCACAAACGATTTTCGATGTTAAAACCATGGTTTCACAAACGATTTTCGATGTTAAAACGATGGTTTCACAAACGATTTCAATAAAGTGAACAAACTTGTTGGTTGTGTTTACATAACAAATGACATTCATTAGCAATGATCAAGCCGACCAGTATTAGGTTATGGTACCATAGGATCTGACAAATCCCGTTATCTTACTGCACCCGTGGTTATGTGTGGGGGTGGTGGGTAGCGACTGAATCTGTAAATTGTTAATTTACCCTTTGGTAAGGGTTTATTAATGCGAGTTGAATTAAAGATACCCTTTGGCGGTATATTCGAGTCACGAAGGTTTGAATGTTATTAGCGAGACGACCACATATATAAGTTATTCACAATTAAAACGAGAACGATTTGGACGATGTAAACGATTTGTAAACGATTTGGACGATGTAAAACAATTTGTAAACGATTTGGACGATGTAAACGATTTGTAAACGATTTGGACGATGTAAATGATTTGTAAACGATTTAGACGATGTAAACGATTTGGACGATACGATGTTAAACAATTTGGGTAAACGATTGATTTTAGTTAGTGTTTAGATAACGAGACTGGTGTAATGTAGTGAAAACACGGTAGATACGCCGCTGGTACTTCTTATATATATGTGTTTTCAACATATTACATACCGTGGTGTTATTTAGTTCACTTGGGTAAACGATTTTCAAACGATGTCACACAAATGAGGTTTTCGATATGATATAAACTATATGAGTTTTTAACGAGATTTATTAACGAGTTTTATTAACGATTTATTTCAAGATGTTTCACAATTTGCTTTACTAAAACAAATGTTTTTGGGTTAAGAGTCATGGCTACGAGGTTTTATAAACTATAACCCGCTTGATTTGAGTTGGTTAATTAAGTTGCAATATTATACTCTTTTCAAAACAAGGTTTTTAATAAAGTATTGCAACATCTAAACTAGCCATGATTTCGACACTCCTACAAAACCTATGTACTCGCCAGCATTTCTTTGCTGACCTCGTTTTCACATATGTTTCAGGTATTGTTGAATGATATCGATTGATAGGATGCATGCTCACATAGGACTGGACGAGGCCTTAGTGACTCAATAACAATGATAGACTATGTTTAAATTTTGTATTTAGATTTCCAGACGATGTAAATATTCAATGTTTAATAAAACGAAACACTTTTATGGTTATGAAACAATGATTCTGTTGCAACGCGCCCCGATGTTTCCGCCGCGCTTTGTTGTTTTAACGCGGTCGGGGTGTGACAGAAAAGTTGGTATCAGAGCCAATGGTTATAGGGAATTAGGTTATTAGTAATTCTTTGACCTAGACTATAACTTCTAGGACCTAACACAAGTTATCTTGTGTTTAGATCTTAAAACATGCATATCACCTATCCTTAGGTGATGACCACAACGAGAACTCAATTTCGAATCTGCTTCAAAAAAATTAATCATCCATTCTAGGATGATTGATTGCTAGGTTTTGAACCCTCTTTTATAAGGTTTTAAACCCTCTAAGTTTTCAAAAATCTCATCAAAGTTTGGGTCTAAATAATGTGAACACGTGCAAACTGGAAGGGTGAATGCCTGTATTCTGGGTTTTCTGTCTAGGCAAGCACTTCGTATATATCTCATCAGACGCGAGACCAGTTGTGCTTACCTGGGAATTCTTGGGATGAGTGTTCACTTATAGGCGAGCATGTCTTCGCGATGCATTATTTTGATTCATTTACTTTGATCAATCACTGCGTGTCATTTGTTTGTTCGAGGAAACGAACAAATGTTCGCATCTCTTTTGTTTCGTCGATACCTCTTTTGCTTTCCAACCTCACTCGTTTCTCTTGTTTCCTTGTTAGACAATGCCTCCTCGACGCGATGCTCAAACTTTTACTGCTGAGGAGATCGCAACCCTTGTCTCTCAGCAAATGGCTGTTGTACTCCCTGGCGTTGTGACCCAAATTCATGAGTTATACAACAACGGCAATAACAACAACAACAATAACGCACACTGTAATTTCAAGAATTTCAATTCTGCGAAGCCGCTTAAGTTTTCTGGGTCGCAAGGAGCAACTGCGCTCCTACGGTGGTTTGAGAGTATCGAGAGCACATTCATACATGTGCAGTGTCAGAATGCGCGTAAGGTTGAATTTGCTTCAAGCGTGTTTGAGAAGCGAGCGCTTACCTGGTGGAATGGTATTAAGCGCGATAGGGGTGCCGAAGTGGCGTTGGCACAAACATGGGAAGAGCTTCGGGCTCTCATGATGAAGGAGTTTTGTCCCCGTCACGAAATTCGAGTTTTGGAACGAGAGTTTGACGACTTAAAGAAAGATGGGGCTGAACACCGTGCCTACACGGATCGTTTTGAAGAACTCAGTCTATTGTGTCCCACCATGGTTACCCCTCCGGAGAAGGCGATCGAGAGGTATATCGATGGGCTACCCGATTATATTCTGGAGATTTTGACCGGTGTTAATCCTACTACCCTTCGCCAAGCTATCGAGTTGTCTGCTACCCTCACTGAGACTCAAGTCAGGAAGGGTAAACTCACCCGCAAGGGTGATAAAAAGAAGGCGACTGATTCTGAGAAGAACAAGATTAAGGGTAAGGGTAAGGAAGGTGAAGCATTAAAGAAATCAAGGAAGCGAAAGGGTGCCCAAAATTTTGCTGTTACAGCCCAGACTGCTCAGAACCCGCAGAACCCACCGGCTCAGCCACCTGCAAAGAAAGCATACGCTGGTACCGCACCTCACTGTGTTCGTTGCAACGGTCATCACGTTGCACAACAAGCTTGCAGGCAATGCACGACGTGCGGTAGACTTGGGCATATGGCCAATGTTTTTCGTTTTGGACAAAATCAGGTTGCTCAGGTTCCAGCTCAGGGTCAAGGGAATGCTGCGAGATTCCCACCGGGTTCACGTTTTAATTGTGGAGAGTATGGTCACTTTCGCAACAACTGTCCGAGGCTGGCGAATGCAAATGCAAATGCTAACGCAAACCCGAATGCGAACGTCAACGTCAATGTGAATCCAGCACGTGGATGAGTGTATAACATCAATGAGGCAATCAACGATGCAGCGATGAACGATTAGTATTTTGTATTTCCTCTGGTTGTTATCTTGAAACATTTAAAGACAATGCGGTTGTTATATAAATAAAAAATCTGTGGTTTTTATTTTCTTTAACTAATGCAATTGTATGAATGTTTGATCCAACCTTATGAGGTCAACACAAAGACAAACTACTCGTGTGGTTCTGTCATTTTTATGATCACTTGTGACCTCCCCGAGAACCTTAAACGCTTGTTTCTTTTAAATCAAAAGCCCAAAGTTATTTACGAAAAGGATATGTTGCTTTTCTAGCTCATGTCACCGAGGAGAAAGGCAAGAGCAAGAGTATTCAGGATATTCCGATTGTTCGGGATTATCCAGAGGTGTTTCCTGATGAACTGCCTGGTTTGCCTCCAGTTCGTCAAGTCAAATTTCATTTTGACCTTGTACCCAATGCCAACCCAATTGCGAAAGCACCTTATCGTCTTGCATTGCTTGAGATGCAAGAATTATCAAAACAGCTTTAAGAGTTGTCTGATAAAGGATTCATCCGTCCGAACTTTTCACCTTGGGGAACTCCTGTCCTCTTTGTGAAAAAGAAAGATGGATCTTTTCGAATGTGTATCTATTATCGTAAGCTTGATAAGCTTACCATCAAGAATCGATATCCCCACCTTAAATCAATGATCTCTCCGATCAACTGCAGGGTGCTTCATGCTTTTTCAAGATCGATTTGCGTTCTGGGTATCATCAACTTCGTATTCTCAAAGAAGATGTTCCCAAAACGGCTTTCTGCACGAAGTATGGCCATTACGAGTTACAGTCGTGCCTTTTGGGTTGACAAATGCTCCAGCCATCTACATGGACTTAATAAATAGAGTCTGCAAGCCTTATTTGGATCAGTTCGTCATTGTTGTTATTGATGACATCTTGATCTATTCATGTCCCGAGCCGATCACGATCAACACCTTCGTTGACATTGGAACCCCTAAAGAAGGAACAAACTTTTCGCTAAATCCTCCAAGAGGAAATTTTGGCTTAAAGAAGTTCAATTTTTGGGTCATGTAGTCAACAAGCAGGGTATTCATGTGGATCCATCCAAATTGCTGCAATTAAGGATTTGATTCCTAGTATGCTTTAAATACCCGTGTCCAAAGATAACAAATTTAAAGGTCAAATTAAACAATTATGTGAGTATGCGATTATGCGATTATGTGATATGTGTTTATGTGTTCTCCTCTATGTTTTTGTGTGATCCGATTTTCAAATCCTCATAGAATCTTTCATATCTTTATATGAGGGATTCATAGTAGGATATTCAAAAGGTACTACCTTAAATCCTTATGGGCTTCTACGTGGTAGTTAAGACCCTTGGGTTATATAGTACCACTCCATGATTCGATGAGAGACCCTTGAGTGGTCTAGTTAAAGATTGATTCAAGATCTGGTTAAGAATGGCATGTGATGATACAGCTGAAAGGACCCTATGGTGGTCCAGTCACACTCATCACAGGATTGTTCATTTGGTTTTACCCTACACATTATAAAATAGACTGTGTGAACTGTGCAAGGAATTGTCTAATTATGGACGCGTACATAATTATGAAATTTAGTGCACAGAAACCCAGTAAGATTTATTATGTGTAAGAACCGATAGCGACAACAATAACAAAATGAGAACGATGTAATGGAGGTACGGTGGACGCACCAATGACGCTTTATATACTTGTATATAAGTATCCCTCTTACATTGCAATCATGATGTTATTAAAGTTACTAGAAGTTCAAGAACTCCAACCAGTGTTGTTCGATCTTTTCAACTTCATGTTTTCAAACTCTCAAAAGTTTCCTCTAAATAAAATTTCGGGACGAAATTTCCTAAAGTAGGGGAGACTGTGACACCTGGGTCACTGCGACCATCAAACAAATACCAAACCAATTAAATATTGTATTTTATACTTGGGATTTGTAAAAATATGTGTATCATTTGCACATATCAATTCTTGTTCGATTTCAAGCTCTAAATCGCTTTCTGGAAGGTTATACGCGATCTGATGCGTAAATATAAGCAGTTTAATGCAACGAACACTCTGTAATAGTGAAATAGGCTTAACATACCTTAAATAACCTTTACATAACTTATAAATAAGTTTTGGATGGTTTGGTATGCCGAAATCAAGTTAATTCGCTTACAGGGACTAAATTTGACAAACTGCGAAAGTATGCCAATTTGAACTGAAACGAACATTCCGGAACATGACCATAAGTTAAACATACCATAAATATCCTTTACATAGCTTAGAAATAGGCTTTGAGGGGTTCGGTGTGCTAAAATAAACTTTATGCTCATTCAGGGACTAAAAGTGTCAAAAAGTGCACAAGTTTGCACTTTCGCGCATATCTTACGTTCTGAATACATCCGGACATACAAAAATTTATGTAAGCACTAAAATATTTTATATTAGTGTTTGGTATAAGAAAAATCCATTCGTCGCGTCATTTGGATCGTTTTTCGCGCTTATGCGCATTCCGTCGTAATTAAGCGAACATCGCGATCGTACGACCAAACGAACCGACATCCGAGATATTTTTGAGCATGTTTTGAGTTCCCTATACTTTAACTTCATTTTATAGCCTTGAAATGAGGTTAACGGGGTTCAAACGCATCGAAAATAGCTTAAACGGGCTGCAGGGACCATTTCTGCCATTTTTGAAACTTTGCTGAAACTGGTAGGCAGTGGTGTAGCGCGAGCACCTCATGCCTAGGCAATGGCGCTACACGAGTGCCTCATCTGGACAGAAACATTTCATCTGGTCCGTTTTCAGTTTCGCACATGGTTTTGGGCAATACCGTGGGCTCAAATGGTTTTGTAAAACCACTATCTTGAGGTGTATGGCCAAGATCAAAGCACGGTTAACGAGGAATGATCTTAACGGCTCTACGAATCCTATAAATACCCAACCCAACCCATTGCAAAACCCACTTGAATTCTGAGTTTGTTCTCTAAGTTGGGGTGTTTTATCACTTCATACCTGAGAATACTCGGAAGTTCAATCTTGCGGGGACCCTTCGTAAGTATTCTTTCGTTCTTTTATTGCTTTTCGAGTCTGAAAGTCAAACTTTGTTTGACTTTCTGCATTGACCAGTTATGGTCAATGCGAAGTTCGTTTGAACTTCGCAACGTGATTGTAATCACGATGGTTATAGTCCCTTGGGACTATGCCTACTGATTACCACGTTGTCTAGGGTCGTAAGGGTAAGCGATCTAATAAATCGCTTATACCTTCGAACCCGACCCATTTGGTCGATCATTAGGATCCGACCAAACATATTAGGTGACCATAGTAGGTAGGGAATAACCTTCCGAGGTTATACCTTATGGTCACATCGTTTAAGTAGTTGTATGATAGGTAGTTTATATGCCTTATGTAAATTACCAGAATACCCTTTTCATGTATAATTGGTAATTAAGCATATGTAACCTAAACTTTTGTCACATAACTGATTATGTAACATGTTTAGGCATATAACACTTGTCATAGGGCTAGTTAGACATCTCGAGTGCGCTTTTGCGCGCACGACGCGTTAAAGTGGCATAAGCTACCTTAATGGGTCGCGACGGGTCGAAAGCAATTATGTTAGGTTTCATTTAGTATGTAGGCTTTGTTAAACCATATGACACGAGTCTCTATACTCGTTTGGTTTACGAACCCTTATCTTATCCGATCCTCCGATTTAGGTCCGGGTTATTAACGTAGTTACCTATATTAGGTACCGATTGATTCCGTGCTCCCTCTAGCTTTGCTTGGTTGTTGTTCAAGACCTCTAAGCATTCTCAGGCGAGTGCATTATTCCCCTATTTTACTGCTTTCAATTGTTTTGGGGTGATTCTTATGTGCTAAATGTTTTCAAGGTTTAAACGATGGTTTCGCAAACGATTTTCGATGTTAAAACGATGGTTTCACAAACAATTTTCGATGTTAAAACGATGGTTTCACAAATGATTTTCGATGTTAAAATGATGGTTTCACAAATAATTTTCGATGTTAAAACGATGGTTTCACAAACGATTTCAATAAAGTGAACAAACTTGTTGGTTGTGTTTACATAACAAATGACATTCATTAGCAATGATCAAGCCGACCCGTATTAGGTTATGGTACCATAGGATCTGACAAATCCCGTTATCTTACTGCACCCGTGGTTATGTGTGGGGGTGGTGGGTAGCGACTGAATCTGTAAATTGTTAATTTACCCTTTGGTAAGGGTTTATTAATGCGAGTTGAATTAAAGATACCCTTTGGTGGTATATTCGAGTCACGAAGGTTTGAATGTTATTAGCGAGACGACCACATATATAAGTTATTCACAATTAAAACGAGAACGATTTGGACGATGTAAACGATTTGGACGATGTAAAACGATTTGTAAACGATTTGGACGATGTAAACGATTTGTAAACGATTTGGACGATGTAAACGATTTGTAAACGATTTGGACGATGTAAACGATTTGTAAACGATTTGGACGATACGATGTTAAACGATTTGGGTAGACGATTGATTTTAGTTAGTGTTTAGATAACGAGACGGGTGTAATGTAGTGAAAACACGGTAGATACGCCGCTGGTACTTCTTATATATATATGTGTTTTCAACATATTACATACCGTGGCGTTATTTAGTTCACTTGGGTAAACAATTTTCAAACGATGTCACACAAACGAGGTTTTCGATATGATATAAACTATACGAGTTTTTAACGATATTTATTAACGAGTTTTATTAACGATTTATTTCGAGATGTTTCACAATTTGCTTTACTAAAACAAATGTTTTTGGGTTAAGAGTCATGGCTACGAGGTTTTATAAACTATAACCCGCTTGATTTGAGTTGGTTAATTAAGTTGCAATATTATACTCTTTTCAAAACACGGTTTTTAATAAAGTATTGCTACATCTAAACTAGCCATGATTTCGACACTCCTACAAAACCTATGTACTCGCCAGCATTTCTTTGCTGACCTCGTTTTCACATATGTTTCAGGTATTGTTGAATGATATCGATTGATAGGATGCATGCTCACATAGGACTGTACGAGGCCTTAGTGACTCAATAACAATGATAGACTATGTTTAAATTTTGTATTTAGATTTCCAGACGATGTAAATATTCAATGTTTAATAAAACGAAACACTTTTATGGTTATGAAACAATGATTCTGTTGCAACGCGCCCCGATGTTTCCGCCGCGCTTTGTTGTTTTAACGCGGTCGGGGTGTGACACGCAAGCCCTTAGAATTTCAAGTCGGAGATCGTGTCCTACTTAAGGTTTCACCTTGGAAGGGAGTCGTGAGATTTGGAAGGAAAGGAAAACTTGCACCTCGATATGTTGGACCATTTAAGATTGTGGAAAGAATTGGAAAGGTTGCCTATCGACTGGAGCTACCTCCAGAGCTTGGAAATGTTCACCCGACTTTTCACGTGTCCAATCTGCGAAAGTGTTTACCTGACGCTGATCTTCACATTCCTCTCGACGAGATCCAAATCGATGAAACGATGCACTTTGTCGAGAAACCTGTGGAGATAGTGGAAAGTACATATAAACAGTTGAAGAATAAACGGATTCACTTGGTCAAAGTTCGCTGGGAATCCAAACGTGGTCCTGAGTTTACTTGGGAACGTGAGGACCAGATGAAGACAAAGTATCCACATTTGTTTTCGCAAGCTTCCTCTAGTTAAAATTTCGGGACGAAATTTCCTGAAGTAGGGGAGACTATGACAACTGTACTTTAAACCGATGAACGATGTAAAACAATGTTGATTATTAATAAAACAATGTGCTTTGATGTTATTATATGTGATTTGATGTTGTTATGTGTACAATTGTGTTTGGTGATTTTACAATTCGATTCGATTCCGATTCAAAGCTCTAAATCGCTTTCTGGAAGGTTATACGCGCACTGATGCGTAAATATAACCAGTTTAATGCAACAAACACTCTGGAATAGTGACATAGGCTCAACATACCTTAAATAACCTTTACATAACTTAGAAATAAGTTTATGGAAGGTTTGGTATGCCGAAATCAAGTTAATTCGCTTACATGGACTAAATTTGACAAACTGCGAAAGTATGCCAATTTGAACTGTAACGGACATTCCAGAACATGACCATAAGTTAAACACACCATAAATATCCTTTACATAGCTTATAAATAGGCTTTGAGGGGTTCGGTGTGCTAAAATAAACTTTTGGGTCATTCAGGGACTAAAAGCGTCAAAAAGTGCACAAGTTTGCACTTTCGCGCATAACTTACGTTCTGAATACCTCCGGACATCCAAAAATTTATGTAAGCACTAAAATATTTTGTTTTAGTGTTTGGCATGGGAAAAATCCATTCGTCACGGAATTTAGATCATTTCTCGCGCTTATGCGCATACCGTCGTAATTAAACGAACATCGCGTTCGTACGACCAAACGAGCCAACACCCGGCATATTTTTGAGCATGTTTCATGCCCACAATGTTTAGGCATCCTTGTGGAGCCTTGAAAATTATTTAACGAGCCTTAAACATGTCGGAAATGGCCTTATTACGCAACGGGGACTGAAAGGGGAACACTTGAAAGTGTTTGCTGATCAGGGGACCCCTAGCGTGACACCTAGCCCCCCTAGCGTCACGCTAGGCCCCTTCTGATCAGAAAAAGCCATTTTAAACACAAGTTAACAACCCCTAACACCCTCCAAAGGTCAAGTTCCACATGTTAATCTCCTATGGTGAGCAAAATCAGTAACCACAACATTCCAACAAGTGTAGGGATGTGATCATTCCCTCTTCTCCAAGAAATGATCCTAACGGTGAACCGAAAACTATAAATACCCACCTCCACCCTTCACTTTTCCTCACAAGAATCTGATCAATTGTGCTCTAAGTTGAAACCTTTGTTTCATACCTAAGCTATTTTGATCTAGATTAGCATTCGGGGACCCTTTGTAAGTGTTCCTTCGTTCTTTTATGCTTTTCGAGTCCGAAAGTCAAAATTTGTTTGACTTTCTGCATTGACCAGTTTATGGTCAATGCGAAGTTCGTTTGAACTTCGCAACGTGATTGTAATCACGATGGTTATAGTCCCTTGTGACTATGCCTACTGATTACCATGTTGTCTAGGGTCGTAAGGGTAAGCGATCTAAAAAATCGCTTACACCTTCGAACCCGACCCAGTTTGGTCGATCATTAGGATCCGACCAAATACCTTAGGTGACCATAGTATATAGGGAATAACCTTCCAAGGTTATACCTTATGGTCACGTCGTTTAAGTAGTTGTATGATAGGTAAAATATATGCCTTAGATAAATTACCAAAATACCCTTTTTATGCATAAATTCATTTTAAGCATATGTAACCTAAATTTTGACATCTAAACTGATTAGGTAACTATATTAGACATGTTAAGGCATATTTTACTTAGCATAGGACTAGTTAGGCGTACCAAACGCGTTTTACGCGAACGACGCGTTAAAGTAGCATAAGTTACCTTAATGGGTCGCGATGGGTCGAAAGCACTTAGGTTAGGTTCCGATTTAGGATGTAGGCTTTGTTAAACCATATCACATGAGTTCCAACACTCATTTGGTTTACAAGACCTCATTCTTTCCGATCTTCCGATTTAGGTGTCTGTTGTTTGACTAGCGGTTCGATTACTAGGTGTTGTTTGATTTCACTGGTTTGCTCGAGTTTGTCGAAGTTCTATTGATTGACGATACCTTGCACTACTGTGAGTACATAGTTCCCCTATTTTACTATTTTCAATTGTTTTGGGGTGATTCATATGTGCTAAATGTTTTCAAGGTATTAACGATGGTTTCACAAACGATTTTCGATGATTTATGCAAAACTAATAACGATTTCAATAATGTGAACGAACTTGTTGGTTGGGTTACATAACAAATGACATTCATTAGCAATGATCAAGCCGACCAGTATTAGGTTATGGTACCATAGGATCTGACAAATCCCGTTATTTTACTACACCCATGGTTATGTGTGGGTGTTGTGGGTAGCGACTGAATCTGAAATTGTTAACTTACCCTATGGAGGTTTGTTAATGCGAGAACGAATGGTACGAGGGACGAGTCATGAAGGTTTGAATGTTATTAGCGAGACGACCATATATAAGTTATTCACAATTAAAACGAGGACGATTTGGACGATGTAAACGATTTGTAAACGATTTGGTAACGATGTTAAACGATTTGGGTAACAATTGGTTTTTAGTTAGTGTTTAGATAACGAGACGGATGTAATGTGGTGAAAACATAGTAGATACACCGCTGGTACTTCTTATATATAAGTGTTTTCAACATATTACATATCGTGGCGTTATTTAGTTCACTTGGGTAAACGATAGCGACATGATGTCACACAACGATGTTTTCAAAGTAACATACGAGTTTTATTAACGAGTTTTACGAGATGTTTTACAATTTGCTTTACTAAAACAAAGGTTTTTGGGTTAAGAATCATGGCTACGAGGTTTTTATAAACTTTAACCCACTTGATTTAAGTTGGTTAATTAGGTTGCAATAATATACTCTATTCAAAACAAGGTTTTCGATAAAAGTATTGCAACATTTAAACTAGCCATGAATCGGACACTCCTACAAAACCTATGTACTCGCCAGCATTTCTTTGCTGACTTTGTTTTCACATATGTTTCAGGTATTAATGCTTGATGATGATTACTAGGAAGCATGCGTCACGTAGGATCTGGACGAGGCCTTAGTGACATAAAACAATATTAGTCGATATGTAACTTGTTTGTTCTATTTTAAGACAATGTAATGTTTAATATTATCAATAAAACGACACACTTTTGTATCCATGGTTATGAAACGATAATTCTGTTGCAACACGCCCCGATGTTCCCGCCGCGCTTTGTTGTTTTACGCGGTCGGGGTGTGACACCTGAATAGATCATGAGTATATTTATTGACTACAATCTTATATGGCCAACGACCAAGGAAGGTCGTGAGCAACAGCTGCAATTATCTCACAACTCTCAGAGAAAGAACAGTTATGTGCTATGATGACGAAAAGCGGATTTCTAATTCGCGAAGCGAGAACTTTAAGATACATGGTAGATAAGAACGAGATTCATGACAACCCTGCAATCAAGAGCTAAGGAGTTAGAGTTGCAACTATGCAATGCATCTCGACAAAGTCTCGATTGCACGTCAATGCAACGAGACCACAACATTGCATACGGCACATTGATTAAGGAATCATAAGAAGAAACCTTGAGCTAGATACAGTAATTGCGCACCCTAAATTCGACGTCATTACCTGAAAGAAAACGCTACACGATCTTTACTGATCCCAAAGGGTTGTAGCACACCGTTGATCGTAAGAACTTGAATATTAACGCAGATGGACTAAGCTACTGAACGATGCAGACTGTATGGACATGATACATGCTTGTGTGATAAAATTTGATGAAAAGTTGGAACACTCACTTGCCCTTAGTGGAGTTTTCCTACAACAGTATTAATCACACCGCCGTTTAAACCACTTCGTGTGAAGCTTTAGATGGAACATAATAAGTCGATCCCCATCGTGTTGAACGGAGACCGGAGATAAACAATCTACTGGACCGAGTTGGTCCACGAAAAACTAGAGGCAAGAACGTCCAGATATGTGATCATATCAAGACAGCCGCGGAATGCAGAAAGATTGCGCCGATGAGCGGCAGAAATTGTAAGAATTTGAGATAAGAAGTATGACTTAAATGAGAGCCCCGCCTAGAGAAGGCGTGGTGTGATTTGGAAAACGAAAAGGTTGGACCCCGACGTAGGGATCGGAACCATTGTTCACAAGATGAAACTTCCAGAAAAAGATCAGTAGTGATCGCGACACATTCCATGTGCCTAGAGGAGTCTGACTCAAGGAACAGTCGTTGTTCCCACAAATAAGATTCACGTCAATGACAAAACGACAAAATTACTATAGAAACCTGTTAAGGTTACGGGCCAAGAGTCCACAAGATACAGAGAAGACATAATTGAATTACTTGAGTACGATAGAATTCATATCATGACCCAGAGTACATGGGAACATAAAGACAAATTTTAAACATAAGTGACCACATTTGATTCACAACTCCCCTGCGACCGATGGCATCGCTTGAATTTCGAGACGAAATTCTTTTAACGGGGGGAGACTGTGACAACCGTCACTTTTTCGTACATTCCGTACACTAATTGAACAGTAATCTGTGCTTTAATAACTGTGCATGATCTAGTTTACAAGACAAATGAATTTTTTTTATTACTGTTATATACATACAATGGCATTTCATGATACAAGACTTTATTCGTTGCTACATGCAACACGAGATAGTTCTAATGATACACAGAACATAATTGGCACCGTTACCAGACAAACTAAAAATGCTGACGAAGTTCAGTACATAGACAGACAGTATTTTGAGGCCCAATATGAGTCAGAGACCAAGTTCTACACTAGTATAGTGTGTAGGGAAGTAAGGACCACAAAACCGCTTTTCTAGATGATAGATAAAGTGCCGAAAAGTGCCTAAAAACCACTTAAAGTGCAGAATTCTGCATAAATCAGCAAAATTCAGCATTTTAACAAGTATATTACATGCAAAAATATGGCAAAATGGTCATGTATGCTTTCCTAAGTGTCGGGAATTAAAAGTGTCAAAAGAGGGTACTTAAAGATTACTAAACGGAATAGCTTGACACTTTAACAGACCGGTATCTAACCGAACAACCGGACATTACCCGGAACACCAAAATATTGCTAGAAGCAATGTTTTATTATTTTTGAGCTAGTTATGATCCCCGAACACCCTAACACACTATATAATGTATCATACACTTAAAACACTAGACTTTACACTTAACCTCCAACTAATTAACCTACTTACCATCTAAAGTTAGAATTAGACTCCCTCCCCATATATGAGTGGACGGTCACATGGCCCCACAATAATCTTCTATTGATCTTGCAAATCCTCCATGATTCTCCTTAGATTTGAAGAAGATCCTATAAAGATTGTGAAGATCCCATTAAGATTATGAAGATCCTATTAAGATTATGAAGATCCTACAAAATCTTAAAAGATTAGCCCATTGATTTTTGTTGATTTTATTTGATTTCTTTTGATCTTGTGTTGGGAATATTCCATACAAAGATGCTATATTCTATCCTTATGTTGGAAGCCTTTATAAAAATCCACAAGACAATAACCTTAAACATTCTAACACTTACCATTCACCACAACTTCTCCATCTCCTCTCCCATACCTACGACCCATCCTCCATCTCACACAACTTTCATTTTCAATCCATTCCAACACATTCTAAGCATAACCTTAGGTGATTCAAGCCTAACTAGGAAGGTGGGAAGCAACAGAACTTGAAGGACCTCTTTAGCTTGCTTTTATCCACTCCATTTTCATCTTGATTCTTCCTTAGCTTAAAGCTAGTAGTAAGATTCTTTTTAACTCTTGTTTACTTCCATTTTTAGTGGTTAAAAGTTATATTATGTTGATTAAAACAAGAACACTAAAAGACTTGAGCTTGAATCTTGAACATAAAGCTTACATATGATGAAAAATGGATGATATGATGTTGTTTAGAGCATGAATGATGTTTGTTTGTTGATTTCTTGAGATGATGATGTTAATCATCACATGGAGCTTGCTAGATGGTGATTAAACACATAATCTAGCAAGTAGGAAGATGATTAAGTAACAACATAAGATAATCATCTTCTAGTAAAGACCTGAACTTGAAAATAAAATGATTCTTGTAAAGTAATAAACAAAGTGAACTAGTAAACCTATAGATCCAAGATTTGTGAATGAATTTTCTAAAAGAACCAAGTTTAAAAAGGTGATTTTTGAAAGATCATGGTTTTTTTTTACTAAACTAGCACTATTTTTAGTGATAAAACAAGCGTAGAAATACTTGTGAAACAAGATGATGTTATAAATAAACATTTTTGTAAAATGTGTTTACAAGTTGTAAACACTAAATCTTTTCAAGAATGAAGTTTAATAAGAAGTAAGTATATTTTGGATGGTAACTAAGTCCACTAAAAACATTACCAAGTTACTACGCATTTTTTTAAAGATCAAGTTCATGTTGTTTTGTAAAGTGTATAGTTTCAGCACTTGGTAAGTATAACATTGTTTAAGGGTGATTGATTGAATATTGTGTGTTAATTTTTGAAAAGAAAATGATATGCTAAATACCATGGACACCTCCATTTACAAAGGAAACTATGGCAAAATTTTCTAAAAATTCCAACATTTAGAAAATATTTTCTAACAAGTATTTACAAGTGTGTTTTAACCTTGGTTTCCCATATAAACTTTGCCATAAATTTTGTTACAAAAATACAAGTATTGGAGGTTTGGTTTTTGTAAATAAAAACGGGTAAACATATATTTAGAATATATATTAAAGACACTTGTGTGGATATGTGTATACTTTGTGTATAGTTATATTATTTTTCGATTTAAAGTAATATAACTTAACAAAATACCAATAATTTACAATCCAAAATAATACTAAAAATCACAAGGAATAAAGTATATAAGTTACACACCTAAATATTGGCAAACCGAACAAGAACGTAACTTATAAAATATTCCGGAAAATACCATTACAAATACATTTTTGGCAAATATTGTTTTGGACACAAGAAATGAAAATACGATTTTTGAAAATATTACAAGAGTAATATTGTATTTTCGACCAAGGGAAAATATATTATTTTTGGAAGTAAGAAATATATTTTCTTAGAATATTTAGAAGATATATGAATTTTTGAGAAAAATATATATTTTCTTGGCAATACATTATTTTTGGACAAAACAAGTCTATATATATATTTTCTAAGTGAAACTTGAAAATATATTATTTCGGAAACTACAAATACAAGAATACAAATACACATGTATGAAATACTCCCATCCTTGGGAAGGAAATACGAGAATAAATATTTGAGAAGTAATATAACTTTGGATAATGTTAAAGACATAAAGGAAACGTAACTCAAAACATGAATACTAAGGCAAGGTACGGCCCGCTCGTCTAATAGACCCTAGCACATTGTAGGTAGTCGTGTTTGCTGATGAGATTTGAGTTACGAGTACTGAAGACGCAAAATAGTGAGTTCATGCTCCCCCTTTCTTTAACTGTTTTTGGTTTTATAACTCTTGGGGGTGAAATATATGTTACGAATACTTGAACGGTATGAAATGCCTATGAAATACTAGATCATGTGAGCATAGACTAAATACAGAAATGCCATTAATACTTAATTAGGGATTAGGGTTAGATCTAACAGGTACGACCAAACCCCACTCATGGTCACAACTAGTACCGAGTAGTGCTTTGGAGTCCCAGTCGAGGTTAATCGACACTGTCGAGGGTAATCGACACAGTCGAGGGTAATCGACACAGTCAAGGTAAATTGACACAGTCGAGGTTAATCGACTCACTAGAGGAAAATCGACAAGGGTATAAGCCATTACGAGTGCTTCCTATGTCCTCACATGCCTTAAAGTCCTTGTAAAACAATTGTGTTCATACACGCTTTTCATACCTGTTTACAAAGGAGTCTCTCAAAGATTTACAAGAATTACAGTACTCATACAAAATGCATGAACTCGCTCAACTTTTGTTGATGTTTTCCAAAATTACATGTATTTCAGGTGACAGGTTGGATCTTGGGCGCAGGTGTTGTTTTTAGAAGTAGACTTCAAGTTTAGATGTCATCCACTTTTGTTGGTTTGTAACCGAGTCGAAGGTTGTGTTTTAAAACTTAAATAACTAGTGTTTGTAATACTCAAATTTTATGAATGGATGAACATCGTTTTGATCATGTAGTTGTTTATTACGATTGAATGCAATGATATTAAACCAGTCACACATCATACGCTTCCACAAAAGTCAGGGTGTGACAAGTCTCATTTGTTTGCCTTAGGTAGCAAACAAATGATCGCAATTTTTATGCGTTATCATTCTATTTTGATTATCCGACAACATTTCACTTGTTTCTTCCTATGTCTTTCATTTCTTCTAGAATGTCTCTTCATCGCAGCGACACTCAAATGTCCGAGCAGACTACCAAATTTGCCCAGCGAATAGGTGAAGTGATCCTGAAGACTGTTGATTTAGCTGTCGCCATGTCTCGTCTCAATAATGAAGCTCCCCAAGAAGCATCAAAGCAAGCAGAAGCCGAGCCTTCGAAAAAGTCAAAGAAGCGTAAAACTTCAAAGGATCCTGCAGCTGTTGCACCAAAACAAACAGGACCTAGCCAGGTGGCAGCACCACCAGCCAAGAAGCCGTACTTGGGAACTGCTCCCTTATGCAATCGATGCAACCGTCATCATCTAGATCAAACACCATGTTTCAAATGTACCCACTGTGGACGATGGGGACATTTGGTTGACGTGTGCCGCTTTGCTATCCAAAACAAAGCTGTTGCAAATCTTGCTGCTACTCAACTCCAAGCCAACCCTGCTCAAGCTCGCTTTCCACCTGGATCATGCTACAACTATGGAGAGACGGGTCATTTTGTGAACAAATGCCCAAAGATTGTCAATGCAAATCCAACCCACGGATGAGCATTTGGCTGATTAGAAGAAGCTGCTGCTTTAAATAATTTGAATCTTCTGCTTTTGTATCTTTTGTTGAACCCTGAAACAATCTGTTTGTTTATAAATAAATTGTTGTTCACAATTTTGATGTACAAGTTTAGTTACATGTGTGTATGGCATTTCCCTATGATACCTACATCAAGGATCTATGTTATTTACAAACTACTCTTGTGATTCTCCCTTTCAAGTGATCGCTCATGATTTTCTCGAAAATTTTAAGTACTTGTTTCATTCTAAGGAAACAAAGTACAGAAAATAAGTGACATTATGAGTAATCGTGCTTTTTGCACATCTGTATCTTTAAATCCTTGGTTAGATAACTAAGGGTAATTTTTCGATCTCATACCCATTACATTCTGGTTTTCATAACAACATACATAGTATAAGTTTTCAAAACAATCTTCATGATTTCAAAATATTCCATATAGTTTGAAAACATTTTTAGCATAGTATGTTTACTTAATATATCAAGTGCATGATTTCAAAAGCATCATTCATGTTTTCAAAAACCTTATACATAATTTCAAAATTCATCTCGCATGATTTTAAAACATTTTATAAATATACCTATCTAATACACCTACTTATGATTTCAAAAAGTATTATGTAAGGTTTCAAAAACATTAAACACATTTCAAAAAGAACCCCATGCATAGTTTTCAAAAAAAAACATTTTCTCATACATTGACTTAACCTTTAAATTCTGCTTCATATGTCGCCTTGGCATATCTAGAACCTCAACTTCATAAGCATTCTACCTCGTGTATCGACTTAAGCACGTCTAGTGCAAGGTTTTGAAACGCCTCCCGCTTTTCAAATCCCAAAATCCATATGGGATCTTCTTACCTTCACAATTAGATCCTTGTGGATGATTATCGTTCAAATCGGAGTCCTTCATTCGATTCCTTGTATACCTTAATTCGAACATTACGATTCCTTATAATCGAAATCGAATTTTCTTTTTTTAGATCTTCCTATCTCTATAGTTAGATTCTTGGAAATATTTAAAGTGCCAATCAAAATTCACGGATTGGATACCTGGTGTGCTTTAAATACATGTGCACAATTAACAAAAGAAATTAACAAAATGATAATAAAATGAAGATCAAGTTAAGCAATTTTGTGGTTATGTGATTATGTGTTTTCTTTTGTGTTTTTAATTTCGTTATCCAAATCCTCGTAGAATATTCCCTATTTCCATATGAGGGATTCACAGTAGGATATCCAAAGGTACTACCTTAAAATGGGCTTCTACGTAATAGTTAAGACCCTTGGTAATTCCATAATTCAAAGAGACCCCTTGAGTGGTCTAAGTCAAAAGATTGATTCAAAATCTGGTTAAGAATGACGTGTGATGATATAGCTGAACAGACTCCTTGGTAGTCTATTTAAAGAGGTCATTTATTGATTTAATTAAAAGGACCCTATGGTGGTCTAGTCACAATCATCACAGGTTCGTTCATTGTTTTCTCCCCCTACACATTATAAGATGCACTGTGTGGACTATGCAAGGAATTACGTAATTATGGATGCATACATATTTATGAAATTCAATGCACGGAAACCACAGTAAGATTTATCATGTGTAAGAACCAATAGTGGCAAAAATAACGAAACATGAACAATGTAACGGAGGTACGGTGGACGCACCAATGGTGCTTCATAAACTTGTATATAAGTGTCCCTTTTACATTGCAAGCATGATGTTATTTAAAGTTACTAGAAGTTCAGAACTCTAACCAGTGTGGTTTTATCTTTTCGACTTCATGTTTCAAGCTCTCACAAGTTTCCTCTAAATAAATTTCGGGACGAAATTTCCTGAAGTAGGGGAGACTGTGACACCTGTGCCTCCACGGCCATCAAACAGATACCAAATCAATGAAATATTGTATTTCATACTTGAGATTTGTATAAATATGTGTATCATTTGCGCATATCAATTCTTGTTCGATTTCAAGCTCTAAATCGCTTTCTGGGAAGTTATACGTGAACTGATGCGTAAACGTAATCAGTTTAACATGAAAAACACTCTGGAATAGTGAAATGGGCTTAACATACCTTAAATAACCTTTACATAACTTAGAAATAGGTTTTGGAGGGTTTGGTGTGTCGAAATCAAGTTTATTCGCTTACAGGGACTAATTTTGACAAACTGCGAAAGTATGCCATTTCATACTGTAAAGAACATTCCAGAACATGATCATAAGTTAAACATACCATAAATATCCTTTACATAGCTTATAAATAGGCTTTGAGGGGTTCGGTATGCTAAAATAAACTTTTTGGTCATTCAGGGACTAAAAGCGTCAAAAAGTGCATAAGTTTGCATTTTCGCGCATATCTTACGTTCTGAATATATCCGGACATCCAAAAATTTATGTAATCATTAAAATATTTTATTTTAGTGATTGGCATGATAAAATTCCATTCGTCGCGTAATTTGGATCGTTTTTCGCGTCTGTTCGTGTTTCGTCGTAATTAACCAAACAACGCAACCGTACGACCAAACGAACCGACATCCAAGATATTTTTTAGCATATTTTAAGTTCCCTATACTTTAACTTCATTTTAGAGCCTTGAAATGAGGTTAACGGGGCTTAAACGCGTCAAAAATGCATCGAAATCAAGTTTTGGACATGCAGGGGTTGTTTGTGCCAAACTTCCAAACATGGCTTAGGCGGGCCGCGTAAGCCTTGTAAGGCTTTTACGCGGGGCGCGTAGAACCCCCAGATCAGCAAAAACAAGCTGATTCAATCAGCAGCTGGGTTTTGTCATTTGCACATGGTTTTAATCATCCTATGGGCTTGTTTTGGGCGCCCAAGGTATTCCAAATCAGTGGGTATGATGTGTACGGTCCAGATTAAGGCTCGTTTATCAAGAAGCGATCTTAACGGTGGCCCGAAAACTATAAATACCCCAACCCATTTCATTTCAAACCCACATTTGATTCTGATTTCTCTAAGTTGGAGACTCAAAACCTTCATACCTGAGAAATCTTGGATCAAATCTTCATCGCTTGGACCTCTTGTAAGCTTCTTTTGTTCTTTTATGCGTTTTTAAGCGTGAAAGTCAAACATTGTTTGACTTTCTACTTTGACCAGTCAATGGTCAACACGAAGTTCATTTGAACTTCGCAACGTGAGCGTAATCACGATGGTCATAGTCCTTTGTGACTATACCTGCTGACTACCACGTTATTTAGGCGTAGTGACGAGTTGTAGTTTCGGTCAAAATGCGTATTCTTGCGTATTTTGCAACCAAACTACTCTTGGGTATCAAGACCCTTTGTTTTGATACCAAACTTGTTTTCTAACTTCGTTAAACATGTTTTAACATGTTTAGCTCGTCACTTTAGGTTTAGTTCTTATGTAGGGTCGTAAGATAAGCGTCTAAACAACCGCTTAGTCTTTCAAACCCGACCTGTTTGGTCAATCATTAGGATTCGACCAAGCATATTTTGTGACCATAGTTATATAGGGAATAACCTTCCGAGGTTATACCTTATGGTCACTACGTTTAGTTAGTTGTATGATAGGTAGTTTATATGCCTTAGGAAAATGACCAAAATGCCCTTTTTACGCATAAATTCATTTTAAGCATATGTAACCTAAATTTTGAGATCGAAACTAATTAGGCAACATTATTAGACATGTTAAGGCATATAATACTTTTCATAGGGCTAGTTAGGCAGTCAGAACGCGTTTTACGCGAAGGACGCGTTAAAGTAGCGTAAGCTACCTAAACGGGTCGTAATGGGTCGTAAGCACTTAGGTTAGGTTTCGTTTTAGAATGTAGGATTTGTTAAACCATATTACATGAGTTCCTATACTCATTTGGTTTACGAAACCTCATTTTATCCGATCCTCCGATTTAGGTCCGTTTATTAACTTAGTTACCTATATTAGGTGCCGTTTGATTTCCGTGATCCCTCTAGCTTTGCTTGGTTGTTATTCAAGACTTCTAAGCACCCTCAAGTGAGTACATAGACCCCCCCTCTTTTTAAATGCTTTCAAGATGATTATGTGAGTACATAGTCCCCTCTTTTTCTGTTTTTCAAACATTTTGGGGTGAAACACATGTGCCTACTTGTTACTTTCGTGCTTTCCATGTTTTCATATCATATGCTTGTTATGTTCATTAGTACACTTATAGTGCATTGTTTTACATTACATTTTATGCTATGTATGTCCATTTAGTGCATACTTAGTACATTGTTTTACATTGCATTTCTGTTGCATATGTTCTCGTAGCATATGGACACATTGTTTTACATTTCTACTTTGTATGTTCACTTAGCATACTAGGTACATTATTTTCATAAAACATGCTTACATTTGGTATAACATTTGGTTTTTTTAATGAAACTAATACATTCATTAACACCGATCATGCCGCTCAGTAGTAGATAGTGGTACCATAGGACTTGACAACTCCCGTTCCTGAAATCCTAGGTTTGTTTGGGTGGAAAGAATGACCGAATCCGAAAACATTTTTGGTAGACCTTGACATTGTTCTAGGGTTTACCTTACAGTCTCAAGGCTTGGATGTAGACGTTTAACATTACCGCATAGATGTTTGTATCAGTCTAGCATGCATTTATTTTACAAAACATAACTTTTGATTATAATTTATCAAATGCATTGTTTTGTACATTTCTTTCTTATAGGGTTGAGTAAATGCTTTTAAATCAATAAATTCTTTTATTCACTATACATTACATTTGTTTAATACATGAACATTTTAACATTGGTGGTTTGTTTGGTAAGTGATTTAAATAACGAGGCGTGTGTAATATGATAAAAACATGGTGGATACGCCACTGGTACTTCCTATATATAAGTGCTTTTATGGTATTACATTTCGTAGCGTTATTTAAACCATTTCAAGTTAAACATAATACATTTTACACTTATATCATATATTCATGAAACATTGTTTTACAATTAACACATTTTATACAAACTCGTTTTGCTTGTTCATTTATTTATCTGTGCATCTTTCCTTTATATCATCTGATTTCTTGTCACTGTTTATATGATTTATAAAAGAAAACATTTTACAAGGTTCATGATTTACTTTTGAAAACATTTTCTTTAAACTTACAAGTCATGAATCCTAAGTCAATAAAACCTATGTATCTCACAGGCATTTTTATACTGACGTACCTATTTTCACATGTGTTTTCAGGAGATGATGCATAGGGTTGATCAAGATACACTTAGGCGGACTTGGGCCTTAGTGACAATAAAAGAAGCAAGACTAGTTAATTATGTTATGTTGCTTTGATTTTAAGACATTGTAACCTCTTTCAATTCAATAAAACAAAACTTCAATTTTCCATGTGTTATGAAACAATGATTCTGTTACAACACTCCCCGACGTTTCAGCCATGATTTATTGTTTTACGTGGTCGGGGTGTGACACATGTAACCGGAGAATGCCCAAATTGATGGAACCTTGACTTGAATCTTCTTGATTTAGAGCTTGCGAATGTTGGACCCTGGAAAGGGTGGAGAGTGTCGAGATGAGAGTTTAGGAATCGAGAACGTGTGTAATATAGATCTACAAGGATTCTTCATAAGAATCCAAGTTTCTCGCAGAAACTATGAAACTATATTTTTCTTAGTGCGAAAACAAAACCGGTAGAGTAAAAATTTCGGGGACAAAATTTCCTAAACAGGGGGAGAATTTGACACCCGGCTTTTCAGGTCATACCGTACAATTGTAATACGTGTTGTGAATAGGTAACTGGGCTATATTTGACTAGTTATGATGTTTATATGTGAAGTTTAGTGTGTTGGTAAGATTAAACTTTGATAAAAATTATGTTGGCAACGGTAAGATAAAAGCTT
Organism: Helianthus tuberosus; assembly: GCA_030545235.1. Taxonomy (NCBI): domain Eukaryota; kingdom Viridiplantae; phylum Streptophyta; class Magnoliopsida; order Asterales; family Asteraceae; genus Helianthus; species Helianthus tuberosus. The sequence continues at coordinate 65,037,999 of CM060420.1, forward strand.
ATCGCGTAACGGTTAAAATGCGAAACGAACGTCGGTGACCACCCGATCAGTGTTAAAATCCTAAAAATAATCTGTTATGCTTAGAATAATTATTTTAATCAAATCCGTGTGGAAAAATAATTTAAAACGCTAGGAAACTCTATTTTTCAAGTTTAAGCGCGTACCGCGCGATGCAGTGCGTATACCAACAAAACACTGTCAATACAGCCAGTCTGTCACACCCTGACTTTTACGTTAGCGTGATTATGGTGTGACTTTCTTAATACCATAGCATTCAATCATAACATCACTATATGATTAAACCATTAGATGTTCATCCATAAATTAAGTTTGAAAATATCACAACATAGTTGTCTGAAACGTAGATTCCAAATTTAAATTACAAACCACAACATGTATTAAAGAGTCCACGAAGACTTGACAAAAGACCTTAAACAAAACCGAGTTTAGAACCATGTATCTCGTCTAGGATTAAGATACATCTCCTAAACCCTAATAACTTCGGATGACATCTTTTTATTCATAACGCAGCTTGGAACATGCAAACACCCGCCAGATCCACTTAATTCCCTGAAATACATGTAATTTGAAAACATCAACAAAAGTTGAGCAAGTTTATGTGTTTGTCTATGTATATGAATAACCTTTAAAGTATGTATGTATGTATGTAAATCCTGGTATGAGAGCAACAAGGAAAAACAGATCACCAATGGTTTGCAAGGCCAATGGTATGTGTGAAGTGATGCAGGAAAACTCAAACCTAGCGGATTTTGCCACGGCTTTAGTATGTGGACATAGTCACCTCATGGGCCACCCTGGTCCTCATGGGTGTGGGCTCGCGAAACCCAAATAGATCTATCACTCATGTCCCTCGGTCCTACGACGAGGATTAATGGCCTTAAGTGTTGTACCCACCAATCACATGATCAAGCAGTAACCTTCCTTAGCTAACCATACCATGTATAAAACGTTTGTAAACAATTGTAACATGTATTTCACCCCCGAAGTTATAAAACTGAAAACAGTTAAAAGAAAAAGGGGGACATGAACTCACAGTCTTGCGTCTTCGATAACCGAAACTCACGTTCTTTCAGCAAACATGACTACCTACAATGTACTAATATCTATTAGACGAACGGGCCATGCCTTGACTTAGAATTAACGTTTCTGAGTTACGTTTCTTTACGCTTCTGATATTATTCCAGGTTATATAATTATTGTCAAAATAACTAATATTTTAACTTAAATTATTAAACAATATTTTCGTAATTTAATACCTCCCAAGTATTTATACTTGTATTTCCTTCCCAAAGATGGGTATATTTGTATTTGTATATTTTGCCATGTATAGGTGTCATATTCCGGTGTGGATTTATACGTACGAGAATACACATTTTCTTGTAATCGTTAAGTATTCTTATACTTAATTTTGTGTTAAACTTTCCGGAATATTATTTCCAATAAAAGTCCACTAATATATATATTTCCCAAAATATATATATTTAAGAATTATTACTTAGAAAAATTATTTATAATTTTTCCTTTTTGGCAAAAAAATTTCTAGTTCCAAAATAATATATTTTCAAGTCTAACTTTAGAAAATATATATAAACTTATTTTTATCCAAAAATAATGTATTTCAAGTTTATCCAAGAAAATATATATTTTTCCCAAAAATATTATTCTTCCTAGAAATTCCAAGAAAACATATATATTTTTAATCGCTAAAAATTATATATTTCCTTCTTGTCAAAATATGATATAACTTCGTGATATTCATAAAAATCATATTTTCATTTCTTTGTGACCAAAATATCATTTACCAAAAATATATTTATAAATGTATTTTCCGGAATATTTTGTAAGTTACATTCTTTCGTTCGTTTTACAATATTATGTGTGTAACTTGTATATTTATTCCTTGAGATTTTTGGTAATATTTTAGATTGTAATTTCTTGGTATCTTGTTAAGTTTTATTATTTTCAGTCCTAAAATAATATAACTAATACACAAAGTATACAAATAATCACACACATGTGTCTTCTAAATATATATCTTTCAAATACATATTTAGTCCTTTTTATTTACAAAAACCAACCTCCAATATTTATACTTTTTGTAATAAAAATCATGGCAAACTTTGTATGAAAATCAAGGTTAAAAATATACTTGTAAATACTTTGTTTAAAATATTTTTCTAAGTATTTAATTTTTACAAAAATTTTGCCAAAGTTTCCCCTTAAAAATGGAGGTTTCCATGCTTTTAAAGCATATCATTTTCTTTTAAAATCATCCCAAACAATTAATAATTCAATCAACACTTACCAAGTGCCAAAATTATGCGATTTACACAACAACATGAACTTGAACTTTTGTAAAAACTCGTAGTAACTTACTAGTGTGTTTAGAAAGCTTAGTTACCCTTTAAAGTGTGGTTATTTGTTTAATAACATCACTCTTGAAGATTTTAGATCTTTACAACTTACAAGATGATTTTCTAAAAATATTTCTTTTTGAATTTTTTTTTTGTTAGTAACATGTTTCTACACTTGATTAATCACTAAAAAATGTGATTAGTTTCTTTAAAACTCATGTTTATGTAAATCTTGTGATTTAACTTAGTTTCTTGAGAAAACTAGTTTTGAAATCATCCATGTTTATGGCCAATAACATGTTACATACTTCATCATTCGAGAAAACACTTCATACTTCAAGTTCATGTTCACACATAAGGATGATCATCTTGATTTATCACATAATCATCCTCTCACTTGCTAGATCATGTGTTTAATCACAATCTAGGAAGCTTCTTATGATGATCAACATCATAATCTCAAGAAAATAACAATCAAGTCTCATACATATACTAAATCAACATTGATTCTTATGTTATTAAGCTTTATGTGAAGGTTCATCTTCTTGCTTCATTATGATTCTTGTGATTAACATCTTACATAATATTTTAACCATCAAAATAAGAAGTAAATTTAAGTTACAAGAGGCTTACTACTAGCACAAGGGCTAGGGAAGAATCAAATATGAAGATGATGAAGAACAAGTTGGATAAAAGCTCTAGGAAGTAGTCCTTCAAGCTCCAATGCTTCCTAGCTTCTTAATCTTGCTTCTTGCACCTTAGAATCACTTGGAAATTGGATGGAGTGAAGTGAAGATGGTGGTGGTGTGGCTCCTTGTTCTCGTTCGTAAGTAGAGGAGAGGGGAGGAGAAGAGTTGTGTTGAGAAGTGTTGTGATAGAATGAGAATGATGATCTCTTGGTTAACTTTATAAACTTCCAACAACAGTTAGTCTAATGGATAATATGTTCTCTTAAGTACAAGACATATCTATTAAACAAATCAAATAAAATCAAGGGTGGGGGCCACCCTTGAAACCGTCTCCAGGGGGTGTTCAGTTGGGTGATGATGGATAGTTATGTTAACTAGTTAGGCTCTAAGGGAGTTAGTTAGTGTTTAAGTTGTTATGGTGTTATATAGTGTGTTATGATGTTCGGGGATCATAACTAGCTCAGTAGTGTTAAAACAATGCTTCTAGTGTAATTTTGATGTTTCGGGTAGTGTCCGGTTGTTCGGTTAGATACCGGTTCGTTAAAGTAATAAACTATACAGTTTAGTGTTCTTTATGTACCTTTTTGTGACACTTTTAATTCCCGACACTTAGGAAAGCATTCAGGACCATTTTATCATGTTTTTGCATAATATTTATGTGTTAAAAAGCTGATTTATGCTGAATTTTGCTAAATTCAGCACTTTGGGTGAGTTTTAGGCACTTTCCGGCACTTAAACTATCACTTAGGAATGCAGTTTTGCGGTCCTTACTTCCCTACACACCATACTAGTGTAATACTTAGTCTATGTGCTGAGTTCTGTCAGCATTTTTCTGAGTCATTCGCTAACTGTGCTAACTGTGCTTTGTGCATCATTTATGTCAATATGGCTTGCATGTAATAATGATGTGACATTATGCAATATGTGATGCACATGTAAGTATGATACAGTAATCAGAAAGTAGTTAATTGTAATTCAGCACAGTCATTAAGCACTAATCAAGATAAATTAATTGTACGGATACCTGGATTTTCGACAGTTGTCACATTCTCCCCCTGTTAAGAAAATTTCGTCCCGAAATTTAAGCTCTGCTACTAGATGTAGGGGAGTTGGGGAACAAATGCGGGTATTTTGCTTTCATGCGGTCCTAACGCTCCCAAGTGAACTATGGGCCGTGACGCGCGTTCCATCGAACCTTGATGAGTTTAACACTACTCCTACGAGTCTTGTTAACCTTCCAATCAGTAACCTCAACAGGTTCTTCGGTAAAGTGGAGTGTGTCGTCAATGTGAACTTCATCGGCATGAATGGCAACTGTTTCTTGAGTTGGACTCTTTTTCAGATTAGATACATGAAATGTATCATGGACTCCATTTAGTTCCGCGGGTAGATCCAACTTGTAAGCTACAAGACCAATCCTCTCCAGGATTTTGAACGGTCCAATATATCGTGGGTTTAACTTTCCTTGCTTCCCAAAGCGTGCTACACCTTTCCAAGGTGAGACTTTTAGTAAAACCATATCTCCCACTTCAAACTCCAAAGGTTTCCTTCTTTGGTCCGCATAGCTCTTTTGTCGATCACGAGCCGCCTTGATGCGCTCTCGAATCTGTATAATCTTATCTGTCGTCTCTTGAACCAATTCGGGACCAACAAGTTGTCTATCACCCGCATCCGCCCAACATAACGGTGATCGACACTTGCGTCCGTAGAGAGATTTAAACGGTGCAACTTGAATGCTTGCATGGTAGCTGTTGTTATACGAGAACTCTACCAAAGGTAGGTGAGTGTCCCAACTGCCACCCAAGTCCATTACGCAAGCTCGCAACATATCTTCTAGTGTTTGAATCGTACGTTCGCTCTGGCCATCTGTCTGTGGGTGAAAAGCAGTACTCAGATTCAACTGAGAACCAAAGGCTTCTTGGAAGGATTGCCAAATCCTTGACACAAATCTTTCGTCTCTATCGAAAATAATCGAGAGAGGCACTCCATGTCGTGCAACTATCTCTCTGAGGTACAGCTCGGCTAACTTACCTGTGTTATCTTTTTCCCTGATCGGCAGAAAGTGCATAGATTTTGTCAGACGGTCTACGATTACCCAAATCGTATCATGACCTCTGGGTGTCTTTGGTAACTTGGTTATAAAATCCTTTGATATCTGCTCCCACTTCCACATGGGTATCTCAGGTTGTTGCAAAAGGCCTGAAGGTTTCTGATATTCGGCCTTTACTTTGGTACAGGTTAAGCACTTTCCAACATAAGTTGCAACATCACCTTTCAATCGAGGCCACCAATAGAAATCCTTCAAATCCTGGTACATCTTGTCTGATCCTGGGTGGATCGAGTACCTTGACTTATGAGCTTCATCGAATATAACTTTTCTAAGACCACCAAAGAGGGGAACCGAAATTCGTCCCATGAAACACAATGTTCCTTCCTTATTGGGTAACAACTGTTTCTCCATCCCACGGAGATATTCATTCACAAGATTCTCCTTTTTAAGAGCTTCTCTCTGCACAGAACGAATGCGCAACGAGAGATCTGTCTGTATAATCATTTCCAAAGCCCTAACCCTAACCCTTATGGTCTTAATCCTCTCCTTTCGACTTAAGGCGTCTGCCACCACATTCGCCTTTCCTGGGTGATACTTGATTTCACAATTATAGTCGTTTAACAACTCAACCCATCGTCGTTGTCTCATATTAAGCTCTTTCTAATCGAATATGTGCTGTAAACTCTTGTGATCTGTAAAGATCGTACATCGGGTGCCATACAAATAATGTCGCCAAATCTTCAATGCAAACACCACTGCGCCTAATTCCAAATCGTGTGTGGTGTAGTTTTTCTCATGGACCTTTAACTGGCGCGAAGCATAAGCTATAACCTTTTGTCGCTGCATCAGCACACAACCTAATCCCTGACGCGAGGCGTCACAGTACACCACGAAATCGTCGGTGCCTTCGGGTAGGGATAAAATAGGTGCATTGCAAAGCTTGTTCTTCAGCAACTGAAAAGCTTCCTCTTGTTTATCTCCCCATTCGTACTCCTTTTCCTTTTGAGTAAGGGAGGTCAGCGGTTGAGCGATTTTAGAAAAATCCTCAATGAATCTGCGATAATATCCTGCCAAACCTAGGAACTGTCGGATCTCGGTTGGCGTCTTTGGAGTTTCCCAATTCTTAATCGCCTTGATCTTGGTGGGGTCCACATGAATCCCATCTTTGTTCACTACATGACCGAGGAATTGTACTTCACGCAACCAGAACTCGCACTTCGAAAACTTAGCGTACAATTTCTCTTTCTTGAGCAGCTCTAAAATAGCTCTTAGGTGTTGTTCGTGCTCTTCCTTTGTCCTTAAATAGATCAAAATGTCTTCGATAAACACAATCACGAATTTATCGAGATATGGCTTGCAGAATCTATTCATCAAATCCATAAATATTGCTGGCGCGTTTGTCAAACTAAACGGCATCACTAGAAACTCGTAATATCCATAACGAGTTTTGAAGGTAGTCTTTGGTATGCTTTCTTCTTGTATTCACAACTGGCGATATCCTGATCAAAGATCGATCTTGGAGTAGAAACTCGAACCTTGTAGTTGATCGAACAGATCATCGATCCTTGGCAAAGGATACCGATTCTTGATGGTTAACTTGTTTAGCTCTCGGTAGTCGATGCACATGCGGAAACTACCGTCCTTCTTCTTGATAAGCAGCACTGGAGCTCCCCAAGGCGAGAAGCTTGGTCTGATAAATCTCTTGTCCAAAAGTTCCCGAAGTTGCGTTGACAGCTCTTGCATCTCGGAATGCGCAAGTCGATAAGGTGCCTTGGCTACAGGCACGGCGCCTGGAACCAAATCAATATGGAACTCGACTTGTCGTTGCGGCGGCAATCCTGGCAAGTCTTCGGGGAAGACTTCAGGATATTCCCTCACAATTGGGATATCTTCCAACTTTGGCTCAGCGGCTTCCTTGTCCATGACGTGTGCCAAGAAGGCAACACATCCTTTCTGCAAACATCTTCGGGCTTTCAAACAACTGATGATCCTTAGAGGCGTATCATGCTTCTCTCCATGCACTACAATTGTCTCTCCATTCGCCATCGGAACGCGAATGATCTTCTCGTGACATACGATCTCTGCTCGGTTACTTGACAACCAATCCATTCCAACTACCACGTTAAAGCTTCCCAACTCGACTGGCAGAAGATCAAGCGTAAACTCATGCTCCCCGAGTTCTATTACACAGCCTCTAATCACTTCATTTGCTTCTACTAGCTTTCCATTAGCTAGCTCTATCGAGTACAAAATATCTAGCTTACTAACAACTAACCCAAGCATGTTCTTAAACTCTAGAGATACAAAGCTATAATCGGCACCAGTATCAAACAATACAGATGCAAAGCGTTGGTTGATAGGGAACGTACCCGTGACTACGTTCGGATCTTGATGAGCTTCCCTAGCTCCAATGTTGAAAACCCTTCCCTGAGCTTGGTTGATTCTCGGGTAATCACGCTTGAAGTGCCCAACATCTCCACAGTTAAAGCAACCTGGTCCCCGACCATTTCCATTCCCAATTCCACCATGGTTGTTGTTCGCTCCACGGTTTCCATTACCAGCTGGGTTTCCATTACCACCACGGTTCCCGTTACCGCCATTTCCTCCTTGGTTGCGGTTTCTATACCCATTTCCACCACAGTTACTGTTTCCATTCTCGTTGCCATTACCTCTCTGACCACCATTACCACGACCAGTACCAGCCCAACATGTCTCCTTCGAATGACCATTCTTTCCACAAGACTCACATTTCCTAACCATGCACTGGCCGGCATGATGGTACTGGCACACATCACATTTGGGCAGAGTGCCCATATATCATTTTCCTTTGTTTTCAACACCAGTCTTGACCTCGGCTGGTGGGTTCGTATCTTTCTTCTTGTTAGCACTACTGGTACCTTTCTTGAAATTTGAGAACTTCCTTTTGTTCTCACCTGACGACTCAACGTGAGTCTCCTTTTTCTTTCCATCAGAGATTGAAAACTTGTTCAATCTAATTCGCTTCTTCAGCTAGTGCCACGCTCAGATCAATGGCCTCAGTGATCGTTGGAGGCTTTGATGTTGTCACCATGCTAATGATTTGGGGTGCCAATCCCCAGATAAAACGCTCGATGTGCTTGAACTTTGGTTTAACCATATAAGGAACGACGCGAGATAAGTCATGAAATCTCTGCACGTATTCAGCAATCTTCGGACCATCCATCTTGAGATTCCAGAATTCAGTTTCCAACTTTTGAATCTCCGCCTTCGAACAGTACTTCTTGCGCATGAGTTCCTTCATTTCTTCCCAAGAAATGGCATATGCAGCCTCTTCTCCCAGAGTTTGAACTTGGAGATTCCACCATGATAGAGCTCCGTCTAGAAAAAGTCCAGAAATGTAGGTGATCAGGTGCTATGGTGCACACTTGCTCATTCTTAGCACAGAATCGGTTTTCTCCGCCCATCTAACGAAAGCTACAGCACCCCCGGTGCCGTCGAAATTTAGAGGCTTACAGTCAAGGAACTGCTTATAGGTACAGCATGTACAAGCAACATCATTCACATAAAACATTAGCAAATGCACATGGAATATCCAAGTGTAACGTAATGTGTCTTTAGTGACTTAAATATTACCATGAGGTGGGTTGTTTCCTGAGGTACCCCCGCTGTGTTCAGAGCGCAAGGCCTCGTGATGTGCTATCGCTTGTGAAATCCGTTCTTGTAGTTCGGCCTCTGTTGTAGGCAACTGGTTGTTTCTTCGAGGAGGCATCCTCTAGAAGAAGATTGTATTGGTCAGGTCATAATAAGTATAGTAAGTACATGACATGTATAGGTAATAGCATTCATTAAGCAGGTAAGCACATAACATCTCAATCATAGCATAAACAAGTAATCCAACAATGTATATAATGAGATTATTGCGATTGAGCTTTCATATATCATCGACCATGAATACAGTTACATGTTCTACAAATGTATCATATCACATCAAAAGGGACTACAGGGTCACACTACCCTGGTCCAAAATGTCTATCGATCTACAACAGTCATAAAATCAAAATGCGGTCTTCAAAAGGCTTTGCAAGCTAGGCTCAATAGCGATATTGTCATCAAAAGTAGGCTACCTGCATAAAACCAAAAACCGGCTATGCTGATGGTGGAGGAGGAGGAGGTGGAGGAGGAACGAAAAGCAAACTGCGCACATGCGCTAACTCCTCCTCAAGAGCATAAACGTGATGCAACAGATAACTAATCTGCTGCTCCATGGTAAGAAATCGAACATCAAAATCTGGATAGGGCAGAAGAGGAGCAGGTGGAGTCGCAAAAGGTGACTGACATGAACAAGGTGGAGGACGTGGAATCCTCTCTAGCTCCATGACTCTACGACACAGGATCTCCTGCTGAAGCTGCAATGACAAAAGTAAATCATCCCTCGTGTAACCAGTGTAGTATGAAGGATAGTATAAATCAGAAACTGGCATAGTGTTCGGTGGAAACCATATGAGTGGCTCGCCTAATGGTGCAGAAGTAAAATGAGCAGTCGGTGCATACTGAGGCATGTAAGGAAATGCGGCTGACATGTGTGGAACATGGCCAGGCTGCTGGCTAGACGGACCTTCCCCTGGATGGGGTGGAGGGATATCCTACAAGAATGTGATAGGCAGGTCTGTGCGGTGAACATCAGACACAAGCGGGTGAAACGGGGCAACATCAACAGGTGCATGTGCATGAGGGGGAGTAACAGGCTCAAAAAAGGGGGCATATCATCATCATCCTCTATCCACCCATTGCTGGTGAATGCGTATCTAGGGTCTACCTGATCGGCAAAAGCAGCAGGGTCAGCGGGTGCAGGGATCGGATCTGGTACAAGTGGTGCGACAACAGGTATGCCAATAGGTACAGGATCATGATCAGGCAGAGGATCAGGAGCAGGTATAGGCTCAGGAGCAGGTATAGGCTCAGGAGCAAGTGCCTGCTCTAGATCAGCAGGTATCGGCTCGAGATCAGCGGGTGCATCAACAGGCTGATCGTCGGGAACAAAGTCAATCTCATGTCCAGGCTCAATGTCATGATCAAAGTCGGGTGGAGGAACAGGTGCAACAGACAGGGCCATGTCAGTATCAGAGCCAGTGGGGTAACACTGCAATCCCAATGCATGCAAAGTGGAAGAAGACACAGACTCGAAAGAATCTGGAGCAGAATGATCAGAGGAAACCTCAACAATAGGAATCTCAACAAGTGGAACAACAATGACATCATCAGCTGGAACTCCATCACCCTGGACATCCTTAGGGGGACCATCAATAAAAAGATCGACATCATCATCAGACAAGTCATCAAAAGGCAAATCCTCGAGAGAAAAAGCCGCAAGAGGGAAAGGGGCGAGGATCGGAACCACGGCATGCTCATCATCGGGATGTCCGAGGATGAGATGGTCCTGGTCAGGAATAGGAATAAGAAAAGGATCCTCGTCGGGTAAACCATCAGCATGCGGTACATCGTCGCCAAAGTCGAGTAATGCAAAGGCTGGAAATCATCGTCATCATCCGACATCATCTCCGGGTCACTCTTAGTGTCGGAGGTAAAAATCTCAGTGTGACAACTTGAACCTTTGAGGTTAGTAACGTCTAACTTTCTAATCTAATTCCTTATTATTTTCCCCTTCGATGTGTTTTACGTTCTGCATTGGTTGTTAGTTTTGTGTTGGGCCGCAAGTCGTTGGGCCATGTTAGCAACCTTTGAATGGACCTTGATCAATTGGGCCGGTTGTGATTTAACCAAATGTGTTAGGGGCCGACCCACTTGTTCAAACCTTGGTTTTATATTTGATGTGTACGTAACTATTATCTTAGCATAACAAACCAACCCTAAATCTCTCTAAGTGTGTGTCGGCAGAAGTAAACTCTCCCTCTCATTCGAATTATCATTCCAGTTCTGGTTAGTGTTTCCTTGTGATTGAAATTCATTTTGGTGTGATATTGGTTATGCGTGACAATAAATAATTAAGGTAGGTTATGTTGTGATGTTGCATAGCTTAGTCGAATAGGTAGTTTTGTTGTGAATCTTGATTGATGCTAGGATTAGAGGCATTAAACTGATCAGATTATTGAAAGAGGTTGTTGATTAAATTGATATATGTTGTCATCGAACCGGTTGATTATTTTCCTGAATGTTCGATTAAGCTATGTTGAATATTTAGAAGTGTTTTGTAATTAGACTTGGTGTATTAATTGCATGATATAATGTTCTTGTGAGGGTTGAACGACTATTTGGTGATGAATGTGCAAGACTTGTGTTATAAGAATGGTTAGGATGAGTATATGCAATTAATGCCTGACTGACTACTAGGTTCGGTCAGATTGATAGGTGCCGAAAAGAAAACTCACTGTTAGGATAATTCTATATAGGTATGGTGTGGCATAGTTAACATACAGTGGATACATATATTTGATGAAAGATTGTGATATAAACTGGATATATATATAATGAACTATCTGGAGGGCTACTAGGGGGTTGGGGGAAAATAATGTTATACACTTCAGGATTTAATGGTCATACCATGTACTAATCTTGATCAACAGTGGGTTAAGAATAACGGAAGTATGTATAGTAATGACTAGTGGGCCGATGTTATTTTATGTTTATGGGCCTAGCTAACAGGAATAACGAATACATGTTTTCATAGTGGGCCGAGTGGGTTAAATGCTTGGGCTGGACTCGGGCCGAGCAGCCCAAGTGTCGACATTGTTGTTGGGCCGATGACTAGTGGGCTGCTGAATTAAAAGAGTTATGATATGTTATTGATACATACATATTCATGTGTACGGAATGTGAGCTATTCATGTGTGTCAGTATGATATACGGGCGTGTATTGTGAAAGTGTATAAAAGTGGAACGTTTGTTATAGCCAGTATGATTATGTGTTTTATGTGTACACTAATTTTGTAATGTGAACGAAGTTTATGTGATCGATATGCTTCCGAAACTGATTGTTAGTGATAAACCCATTAGGATCTGGTTGACTAACTTGGACGGATAACATAGCATAATATATCGAGCAATCAAAGGTGAGTTCACTACTTTGAGCATGCGTCCCGGTGGTTGGGACAGTCTGTGGGTATCCTGGGGAGGGATAAGTCTTTTGGGTAAAAACCGGAATATTGGATAATAATCTCACCCTATCATTCTTAAGTCCCATCTTTTGTTACCGGGGAGGTAACGGGGTATTAGTTGGTAGCGCTACTTAGGTTTGGCACTCTCACACCGTATCGGGGAGGACGGTTGTGAACTAATGACCCAGTCGGGCCCAGTGTTTTGATAGGAGCACTGGGGAATGGGCAAAACATACATCAGGAGCCGTCTTGTTCAGTATCGAGATATTATCAATATTACTTTTGCATTTGTTAATGAACTGGAATAAACACTTGGTAACAACCGTTTTCATAAACTGTGAACTCGGCAGCTTTGTCTGATACATTTGTTGCATGCTCGCAGGTCGTTAGGTTTCATGGATTTGGATACTTACTGTCTGGAGGAGCAGGAGAGGTCATGGGTTGACTGGAGGGATCCATGTGATTCATTATTATTACTATCTAGCATTGGCTTTTGAACAATTTAACCAGGGTTTATTATTTGCTTCCGCTGAACATACTGGTTTACATTTAAACTCGTGATTGGTGTTTTTCATTAATAGTTGAGAATTTTATTTTGAAACTTGTATGTTTCTTTGTAATTAGTGGCTCGTTGTCGGTACGTCACACGCCTAACAGGGACATTCCCTAGGTGGTGTTTTGGGGGTGTGATAGTTTGGTATCAGAGCCACTGGTTATAGTGAACTTGGTTTTAAAACCTTTTTATAAAACAAGACTATAACCGAACAGATCCGAAATCGACCATGACACTCAGCTCCAGACTACAAGGTTCGTTTCTTGTTTACTATTGCATAGTATCTATAGTGTTTGCTTATAGACAACACCACACGTGAATGCACACTTGGCACTACAGTATGAACTTATATGTTGACAACCCATGTTTTGTGTGACACTCCTTGAACATCCATGATCTATATTGTGGTGCCATCTGTCTTGTTGCATGAATTAGGGGTAACCTATTAACACGAGTTAGGAGGAACTGAGATAAACATGCAAACTGGGTTATTATTATGGGTGCACACATAATAATAATGTAGGGTGCATGTGAGTCCCAGTGAAACTTGACAAGTGTGAAAAGGGTTCCACTCTGTTAGTTGATATTATGTTAGAACTCAGAAATCTGTGGAGATCATAGTAATGCTTGAATCCTACCTGAACTTGCATTTTAAATCCTTCCTTTTTTTATATATAGAGTCATGAGTGGACGTGGTGGAGGCCGCGGAGGTGGACGTGGCCATATTGCTATGACTTAAGCTGAGTTAACCGATCTAATTAACACTCACGTGGCTGAAGCCCTAGCGGCTTATCAGGCTGGTACAATGTGTACCAAACACTCTTTATCCTTGTGTCGCATGCTTGAGTCTTACTTGTTTGTTATATGTTCTTTCGTTAATAGGTCAATAGGTGCAACAGAATCTGCACCATCCACCTGTTTGCACGTTCAAAATGTTCATGGATTGTAAGCCACAGACCTTCAGTGGGACTGAAGGAGCTGTAGGGCTCCTGCGTTGGTTTGAGAAGGCAGAGTCGGTATTCATGATGTGTAAATGTCCTGTTGGGGACAGAGTGAAGTATGCTATGGGCATACTTGAGGATGGTGCCCTGACATGGTGGAATGCCCAGGTTCAGCTGTTGGGCATCGAGGCGGCAAACGCCACTACTTGGGACGATTTTAAGGAGTTAATAAGGGAGGAGTATTGTCCTCGTGATGAGGTACAGAAACTGGAGAATGAGTATTATGATATGAAGATGGTGTGATCCGAGATTGAAGCATACGTGAAGCGGTCTCATGATTTGGCTATCATGTGCCCGAATTTGTCCCGACCTCCGCATCGAAGAATTGAATTGTTCATCAAGGGATTACCTTCACGAGTGAAGGGTTTGGTTACTGCAGCGAACCTCAACAACTTACCACAGATTTTCCGTTTGGCTCACAAGATCACCGATCAGGAGGTGGAGAGCGGTTCGCTACCACCGCGTGTTTCTGCTACTACTACTGTCGATACTACAGCTACTACTCCCGCTACTGACAACAAACATAAGTGGAATGATGTGGACAAGGTGTCCAATTCAGTGCAGTCACAGAAGAGGTCGGGCACTGGCAGCAATCGTAGTTTCAGCCAGTCGTCTTCAGTGAATTAGAATCCGGGTAACAATTCAGGTCAGGGTACTTATCTGGGAAAACTAGCAAAGTGCAACTATCATCATCGGGGGCAGTGTACTCGGATATGTCACAGGTGTAACAGAGCAGGGCTCATGGCCAGGGATTGTAGGGTTTCACTCCTGAACCCGCAGCAGCCGTCACAACAGCAGGGTAGACAGCAGCCTCAGCAGAATCAGGGTAACCGTAAGGGCTGTTTTCAATGTGGAGCTGAGGGTCACATCAAGCGAGACTATCCTCAACTGAATCAGAACGCTGGTGGTAATAAAAATGGGAATAACAACAACGCTGGGAACAACAATGGGAACAACAGGGGAAACGTCGCGCGTGGGCGCGTGTTTACTATTGGAGCTGGGGAGGCTCGGAATGATGGCAACGTAGTGACCGGTATGTTTTCAGTAAATGGTATATTTGCTTCTATTTTGTTTAACTCTGGTGCCAATTGGAGTTATGTATCATTGGGATTTAGTCGTCAGTTAGGGTTGAGTCCTACACCACTTGTAACTAAACACATAGTAGAAATAGCTGATGGTAAAACAATTGAAGCTTCACAAGTTCTTGTTGGGTGCAAACTCGATCTCATGGGTCAAGTGTTCGACATTGATCTACTCCCTGTTACTCTTAGAAGTTTTGATGTGGTTATCGGCATGGATTGGTTGTCCAAGCATCAGGCGGAAATTCTCTGTAAGGAGATAATCGTGCGTGTTCCTCTCCCTAGCAAAGAATCTTTATCGGTTCAGGGTCATCGTAGTGGTGCCATGGTTAGCATTATTTCGGCAATGAAGGCTCAGAAATGTCTACGTAAGGGCTATCCTGCTATTTTAGCCCTTGTTACTAATTCGCAATCTGAGGTGAGGAAGATCGAGGATTTTCCAGTAGTTCGTGAGTTCCCTGATGTGTTTCCTGAAGAACTCCCTGGTTTACCTCCACATCGTCAGGTGGAATTTCAGATTGACCTCACACCAGGAGCAGCCCTGATTGCTCGTGCTCCTTATCGTCTTGTGCCATGGGAGCTACAGGAGTTGACAAACCAACTCCAAGAGCTGTTGGGGAGCCCCAGTACTGTTTGTAAAGAAGAAGGATGGGTCCTTTAAGGATGTGCATAGATTATCGCGAGCTCAACAAGGTGACAGTAAAGAACCGTTTTCCTTTACCCCGTATCAACGACCTGTTTGACCAGCTGCAAGGGTCAAGTTTTTATTCCAAGATCGACTTAAGGTCGGGTTATCATCAGGTACGAGTCAGAGAGGAGGATATTCCCAGAACGGCTTTTCGGACGCGGTATGGCCACTATGAGTTTTTGGTTATGCCGTTTGGGTTGACCAATGCACCGACAGTCTTCATGGATCTCATGAACTGCGTGTGCAAGCCGTATCTTGATGATTTCGTTATTGTTTTCATCGATGACATCTTGATCTACTCTAAGAGCAAGGAAGACCACGAGCGACATCTGCGTCTTATCTTGGAGCTCCTGAGGAAGGAGCAGCTTTACGTGAAGTTTTCTATGTGTGATTTCTGGATTCAGGAAGTACACTTTCTTGGGCATATTGTCAACGAGATGGGGATACATGTAGATCCTGCCAAGATCGATGCTATTAGGAATTGGGCGGCACCGAGGAATCCTTCGGAGGTGCGACAATTTCTTGGTCTTGAGGGGTACTACCGTCGGTTTATTCAGGATTCCTCAAAGATCGCTCAACCTCTTACATCCTTGACACAGAAGAATGTTGTTTATTTTTTGGGAACGAAACAGGAGGATGCTTTTCAGCTCTTGAAGTAGAAACTGTGCAGCGCACCGATCTTGTCTTTACCAGAGGGTACCGAAGATTTTGTAGTTTATTGTGATGATTCAATTCAGGGTTTCGGTTGCGTGTTGATGCAACGCAAGAAGGTGATAGCTTATGCTTCTCGTCAGTTGAAAGTACACGAGAAGAACTATACGACCCACGACTTGGAGTTAGGGGCTGTGGTGTTTGCGTTGAAGATTTGGAGGCATTATTTGTACGGTACCAAATGCACTATCTACACCGATCACAGGAGTCTTCAGCATATCTTTGACCAGAAGGAGTTGAATATGCGGCAACGTCGTTGGATAGAGCTTCCGAACGATTATGATTGTGCCATCAAGTATCATCCGGGGAAAGCTAATGTTGTGGCTAATGCACTTAGCCGAAAGGAGACGAGGCCTAAACGTGTTCGCACTCTTCAGCTTACTATTCATTCTGGTTTACCTGCTCAGATTCATTCCGCTCAGATCGAGGCCTTGAAGGAAGAGAACATTGAGGCCGAGTACTTGCGGGGTATGGAAAAGCAACTAGTGGTGAGATCTGACGGCATTTATTACTTTATGGAGCAGGTATGGGTTCCTCTGTATGGTAATCTTCGAGAGCTTGTGATTGATGAAGCGCACAAGTCCCGGTATTCTGTTCACCCGGGCTCAGACAAGATGTATCAGGATCTCAAGGTTATGTATTGGTGGCCAAAGATGAAGGCTCACATTGCGACGTACGTGAGTAAGTGTTTGACGTGTGCTAAAGTCAAAGCGGAGTATCAGAAACCCTCGGGTCTACTTCAGCAGCCAGAGATACCCACGTGGAAGTGGGAGCAGATCGCCATGGATTTTGTTACAGGGTTACCGAGGACTCAGGCTGGAAACGATACTATTTGGGTGATTGTTGATCATCTCACGAAGTCAGCACATTTTCTGGCAATCAAGGAAACAGATAAGTTTTCACAGCTTGCAGCAGTTTATCTTAAGGAGGTGGTTTCTAGGTACGGGGTGCCAACTTCTATCATCTCAGATCGAGATCCGCGTTTCACTTCTGAACTATGGCAGTCTATGCATAAGTCGTTCGGTTCACGTCTCGATATGAGTACTGCTTATCACCCACAGACGGATGGGCAGAGTGAGCGCACCATTCAGATGCTTGAAGACATGCTGCGGGCATGTGTGATTGATTTTGGGAAAGGATGGGAGAAACACTTGACGTTGATAGAGTTCTCCTACAACAACAGCTACCACACCAGTATTCAGGCAGCTCCATTCGAGGCACTGTATGGTTAAAAGTACCATTCTCCTCTCTGTTGGGCTGAGGTGGGTGACAGCCAGATCACAGGTCCTGAGCTTGTACTTGAAACTTCAGAAAAGATTGTTCAGATCAGGAACCGTTTGGTAGCAGCACATGATCGTCAGAAAAGCTACGCTGATGAGCGTAGGAAACCGTTAGAGTTTGCAGTGGGTGATCGTGTTATGTTGAAGGTTTCGCCGTGGAAGGGTGTTGTACGCTTCGGGAAGCATGGCAAGCTTAATCCACGTTACGTTGGGCCATTGAGAATCCTGGAGCGGATCGGTAAAGTCACTTAAAAGCTTGAGTTACCCGCTGAGTTGGGTAACGTTCACGATGTCTTTCACGTTTCGCAGTTGAAGAAATGTTTGTCTGATGAAACACTGGTTGTGCCATTTCAAGAGTTGAAGATTGACGACAAGTTGCAATTTGTCGAAGAACCTATCGAGATCATGGACCGAGAGGTCAATGTGCGTAAACATAGTCGTATCCCGATTGTTAGAGTTCGTTGGAACTCATGACGTGGACCGGAGTTCACGTGGGAGCGTGAGGATCAGATGAAGCTTAAATATCCTCAACTTTTTCCTGATGACAAGTCTATTCTTGGTAAAGCAGGTGAATTACGAGACGAAATTCCTCTTCAAGTTGGGGATGATGTGGCACCTGAGGAAAATCCGCAACAATCTTGATTTCTCACTTCACTCTTCTGTGCTTACTTGTCAAATTTGGGGATGAAATTTCTTTCAAGTTGGGGATGATGTAATGTTGCATAGCTTACTCAAATAGGTAGTTTTGTTGTGAATCTTGATTGGTGCAAGGATTAGAGGCATTAAACTAATCAGATTATTGAAACAGGTTGTCGATTAAATTGATATATGTTGTCATCGAACCGGTTGATTATTTTCTTGAATGTTCGATTAAGCTATGTTGAATATTTAGAAGTGTTTTGTAATTAGACTTGGTGTATTAATTGCATGATATAATGTCCTTGTTAGGGTTGAACGACTATTTGGTGATGAATGTGCAAGACTTGTGTTATCATAATGGTTAGGATGAGTATATGCAATTAATGCCTGATTGACTACTAGGTTCGGTCAGATTGATAGGTGCCGAAAAGAAAACTCACTGTTAGGATAATTCTATATAGGTATGGTGTGGCATAGTTAACATATAGTGGATACATATATTTGATGAAAGATTGTGATATAAACTGGATATATATATAACGAACTATCTGGAGGGATACTAGGGGGTTGGGGGAATATAATGTTATACACTTCAGGATTTAATGGTCATACCATGTACTAATCTCGATCAACAGTGGGTTAAGAATAACGGAAGTATGTATAGTAATGACTAGTGGGCCGATGTTATTTTATGTTTATGGGCCTAGCTAACAGGAATAACAAATACATGTTTACATAGTGGGCCGAGTGGGTTAAATGCTTGGGCTGGACTCGGGCCGAGCAGCCCAAGTGTCGACATTGTTGTTGGGCCGATGACTAGTGGGCTGCTGAATTAAAAGAGCTATGATATGTTATTGGCACATACATATTCATGTGTACGGAATGTGAGCTATTCATGTGTGTTAGTATGATATACGGACGTGTATTGTGAAAGTGTATATAAGTTGAATGTTTGTTATAGCCAGTATGATTATGTGTTTTATGTGTACACTAATTTTGTAATGTGAACGAAGTTTATGTGATCGATATGCTTCCGAAACTGATTGTTAGTGATAAACCCATTAGGATCTGGTTGACTAACTTGGACGGATAACATAGCATAATATACCGAGCAATCAAAGGTGAGTTCACTACTTTGAGCATGCGTCCCGGTGGTTGGGACAGTCTATGGGTATCCCGGGGAGGGATAAGTCTTTTGGGTAAAAACCGGAATATTGGATAATAATCTCACCCTATCATTCTTAAGTCCCATCTTTTGTTACCGGGGAGGTAACAGGGTATTAGTTGGTAGCGCTACATAGGTTTGGCACCCTCACACCAGACCGGGGAGGATGGTTGTGAACTAATGACCCAGTAGGGCCCAGTGTTTTGATAGGAGCACTGGGGAACGGGCAAAACATACATCAGGAGCCGTCTTGTTCAGTATCGAGATATTATCAATATTACTTTTGCATTTGTTAATGAACTGGAATAAACACTTGGTAACAACCGTTTTCGTAAACTGTGAACTTGCCAGCTTTGTCTGATACACTTGTTGCATGCTCGTAGGTCGTTAGGTTTCATGGATTTGGATACTTGCTGTCTGGAGGAGCAGGAGAGGTCAAGGGTCGACTGGAGGGATCCATGTGATTCATTATTATTACTATCAAGCATTGGCTTTTGAACAATTTAACCAGGGTTTATTATTTGCTTCTGCTGAACATACTGGTTTACATTTAAACTCGTGATTGGTGTTTTTCATTAATACTTGAGAATTTTATTTTGAAACTTGTATGGTTCTTTGTAATTAGTGTCTCATTGTCGGTACGTCACACACCTAACAGGGACATTCCCTAGGTGGTGTTTTGGGGGTGTGACACTCAGGCTCTGGGACAATCTCATCGTCCGAAACGATGGCCATGGGGTCAACAGTATCAGATAATCCACTCTCAGAAGACGTCATAGGGTCTGTATCAAAGCAATCACAACATATGCACATATATCAACAATCATCAATAAGCATGTAAGTAATAACAAGGTAATCACATATTCTTCCTAGTCTTCCCAGACTACCCACCAAGTCTCTCAGACTGAACTTCCTAGTTTCTCAGACTAAACCTCCCAGTTTCTCAAACTGAACTACCCAGTCTCTCAGACTGAACCATAACATAAATTTTGAAATGTGTTTCGTGTCTTTTGTTTGTAAAAATGCTTGTCTCCTGGATCTGGGCATTTTGTGTATGCAATGAAAAACATGTTTGTGAAAACATTTTCATGAGAGCCCTAATGATTGTAGTCTAGACTCGAGAAAGAATCCTAGTGCTACAATCGAAGCTCTGATACCAAGCAGTCACACCCTGACTTTTGCGGAAGCGTGATTATGGTGTTACTTTCTTAATACCATAGCATTCAATCATAACATCACTATATGATTAAACCATTAGATGTTCATCCATAAATTAAGTTTGAAATATCACAACATAGTTGTCTGAAACGTAGATTCCAAATTTAAATTACAAACCACAACATGTATTAAAGAGTTCACGAAGACTCGATAAAAGACCTTAAAAAAACCGAGTTTAGAACCATGTATCTCGTCCAGGATTAAGATACATCTCCTAAACCCTAATGACTTCGGATGACATCTTTTTATTCATAACGCAGCTTGGAACATGCAAACACCCGCCAGATCCACTTAATTCCCTGAAATACATGTAATTTGAAAACATCAATAAAAGTTGAGCGAGTTCATGTGTTTGTCTATGTATATGAATAACCTTTAAAGTATGTCTGTATGTATGTAAATCCTGGTATGAGAGTAACAAGGAAAAACGGATCACCAATGGTTTTCAAGGCCAATGGTATGTGTGAAATGATGCAGGAAAACTCAAACCTAGCGGATTTTGCCACGGCTTCAGTATGTGGACATAGTCACCTCATGGGCCATCCTGGTCCTCATGGGTGTGGGCTCGCTACACCCAAATAGATCTATCACTCATGTCCCTCGGTCCTACGACGAGGATTAATGGCCTTAAGTGTTGTACCCACCACTCACGTGATCAAGCAGTAACCTTCCTTAGCTAACCATACCATGTATAAAACGTTTGTAAACAATTGTAACATGTATTTCACCCCCGAAGTTATAAAACTGAAAACAGTTAAAAGAAAAGGGGGGACACGAACTCACAGTCTTGCGTCTTCGATAGCAGTAACTCACGTTCCTTCAGCAAACACGACTACCTACAATGTACTAATATCTATTAGACGAACGGGCCGTGCTTTGACTTAGAATTAACGTTTCTGAGTTACGTTTCTTTACGCTTCTGATATTGTTCCAGGTTATATAATTATTGTCAAAATAACTAATATTTTAACTTAAATTATATTTATAAATATTTGGAATAATTGTTAAACAATATTTTCATAATTTAATACTTTCCAAGTATTTATACTTGTATATCCTTCCCAATGATGGGTATATTTGTATTTGTATTTTTATATTTTGCATGTATCGGTGTCGTATTCCGGTGTGGATTTATATGTACGAGAATACGTATTTTCTTGTAATCGTTAAGAATTCTTATACTTAATTTTGTGTTAAACTTTCCGAAATATTATTTCTAATAAAAGTCCACTAATATATATATATATTTCCCAAAATATATATATTTAAGAATTATTACTTAGAAAAATTATTTATAATTTTTCCGTTTTGGCAAAAATATTTGTAGTTCCAAAATAATATATTTTCAAGTCTAACTTTAGAAAATATATATAAACTTATTTTTATCCAAAAATAATGTATTTCAAGTTTATCCAAGAAAATATATATTTTTCCCAAAAATATTATACTTCCTAGAAATTCCAAGAAAACATATATATTTTTAATCGCCAAAAATTATATATTTCCTTCTTGTAAAAATATGATATAACTTCGTGATATTCATAAAAATCATATTTTCATTTCTTTGTGTCCAAAATATCATTTACCAAAAATATATTTATAAATGTATTTTCTGGAATATTTTGTAAGTTACATTCTTTCGTTCGGTTTTACAATAGTATGTGTGTAACTTGTATATTTATTCCTTGAGATTTTTGGTAATATTTTAGATTGTAATTTCTTGGTATCTTGTTAAGTTTTATTATTTTAAGTCCTAAAATAATATAACTAATACACAAAGTATACAAATAATCACACACATGTGTCTTCTAAATATATATCTTTCAAATACATATTTAGTCCTTTTTATTTACAAAAAACCAACATCCAATATTTATACTTTTTGTAATAAAAATCATGGCAAACTTTGTATGAAAATCAAGGTTAAAAATATACTTGTAAATACTTTGTTTAAAATATTTTTCTAATTATTTAATATTTACAAAAATTTTGCCATAATTTCCCCTTAAAAATGGAGGTTTCCATGCTTTTAAAGTATATCATTTTCTTTTAAAATCATCCCAAACAATTAACAATTCAATCAACACTTACCAAGTGCCAAAATTATGCGATTTACACAACAACATGAACTTGAACTTTTGTAAAAACTCGTAGTAACTTACTAGTGTGTTTAGAAAGCTTAGTTACCCTTTAAAGTGTGGTTATTTGTTTAATAACATCACTCTTGAAGATTTTAGATCTTTACAACTTACAAGATGATTTTCTAAAAAACTTTCTTTTTGAATTTCTCTTGTTAGTAACATGTTTCTACACTTGATTAATCACTAAAAATGTGACTAGTTTCTTTAAAACTCATGTTTATGTAAATCTTGTGATTTAACTTAGTTTCTTGAGAAAACTAGTTTTGAAATCATCCATGTTTATGGCCAATAACATGTTACATACTTCATCATTCAAGAAAACACTTCATACTTCAAGTTCATGTTTACACATAAGGATGATCATCTTGATTTATCACATAATCATCCTCTGACTTGCTAGATCATGTGTCTAATCACAGTCTAGCAAGCTTCTTATGATGATCAACATCATAATCTCAAGGAAATAACAATCAAGTCTCATACATACACTAAATCAACATTGATTCTTATGTTATTAAGCTTTATGTGAAGGTTCATCTTCTTGCTTCATTATGATTCTTGTGATTAACATCTTACATAATCTTTTAACCATCAAAATGAGAAGTAAATTCAAGTTACAAGAGGCTTACTATTAGCACAAGGGCTAGGGAAGAATCTAAGATGAAGATGATGAAGAACAAGTTGGATAAAAGCTCTAGGAAGTGGTCCTTCAAGCTCCAATGCTTCCTAGCTTCTTAATCTTGCTTCTTGCACCTTAGGATCACTTGGAAATTGGATGGAATGAAGTGAAGATGGTGGTGGTGTGGCTCCTTCTTCTCGGCCGTAAGTAGAGGAGAGGGGAGGGGAGGGGAGGAGAAGAGTTGTGTTGAGAAGTGTTGTGATAGAATGAGAATGATGATCTCTTGGTTAACTTTATAAACTTCCAACAACATTTAGTCTAATGGATAATATGTTCTCTTAAGTACAAGACATATCTATTAAACAAATCAAATAAAATCAAGGGTGGGGGCCACCCTTGAAACCGTCTCCAAGGGGGGGGGTGTTTAGTTGGGTGGTGATGGATACTTATGTTAACTAGTTAGGTTCTAAGGGATTTAGTTAGTGTTTAAGTTGTTATGGTGTTATATAGTGTGTTATGATGTTCGGGGATCATAACTAGCTCAGTAATGTTAAAACAATGCTTCTAGTATAATTTTGATGTTTCGGGTAGTGTCCGGTTGTTCGGTTAGATACTGGTTCGTTAAAGTGATAAACTATACAGTTTAGTGTTCTTTATGTACCTTTTTGTGACACTTTTAATTCCCGACACTTAGGAAAGCATTCAGGACCATTTTATCATGTTTTGCATAATATTTATGTGTTAAAAAGTTGATATACGCTGAATTTTGCTAAATTCAGCACTTTGGGTGAGTTTTAGGCACTTTCCGGCACTTAAACTATCACTTAGGAATGCAGTTTTGTGGTCCTTACTTCCCTACACACCATACTAGTGTAGTACTTAGTCTCTGGCCCATACTTGGTCTCAAAACACTGTCTGTCTATGTGTTGAGTTCTGTTAGCATTTTTCTAAGTCATCCGCTAACTGTGCTAACTGTGCTTTGTGCATCATTTATGTCAATATGGCTTGCATGTAATAATGATGTGACATTATGCAATATGTGATGCACATGTAAGTATGATACAGTAATCAGAAAGTAGTTAATTGTAATTCAGCACATTCATTAAGCACTAATCAAGATAAATTAATTGTACGGATACCTAGATTTTCGATAGTTGTCACACAGTCAAGGCAACTGATAATCATTTTAGCAATAATTTGATAAGTTTATTCTTATAGAATGAAAAAAATAAATAAAAACGCTTAAATTCCTATTTTTGCGATTTTAAGCGCGTACCGCGCAGCACAGCACGCATACTGCCAAGTACCGACAACATAGCCGGTCCAGGCAAACGAAATATTGTCCCGTAATATTTTGGCAGGTTTATTTTTATAGAGCGTTAAAAATAATTTTAAACGCACTAAAACGAGTTTAAAACGCTATATAAAATACCCGGTATCCAGTAAAATACATGTTTTTAACACTAATTTATATATAAGAATGTATGTATATGATGAGTATTTGAGAGAGGGGCTAGGTGGCGGCATAAGGGGCAGCCCACCTTTTTCCATTTGCATTTTCTTGCCATGTGTTGGCTCTTGGGAACTTCAAATGATGATTAAACATGAAACTTCTTCCATAATCTCACAAAGATCCATACAAACTTTTCAAAATTCACTCTCTCTCTCTCTCTCTTGAGCATACCTACAGCTGAACACCGTCTACATCACAACCATTTTCATTTTCATACATAATCTTGAAGATTCATATCCCTTTCATGGTGATTTCAAGTTAAAATGGGTGTTTAGAAGTGATTTCAAGGCATTTCAAACAACAATCAAGACCCACATTACCAATCCTCACTAAGAATCATTCAAGAACTTGAAGGTATAAATTTATTTAAAAAAAACTTTGTTTTGATTCTTGATGTTCTTGATAAGTGATGGAAGTTTCTCTTGATCTTGAGTTTAATCACAAACTTGAAACATAAAATAAATGGGTTTTATTGTGAATGAAATAAAATGGATGTATATATATATATATATATATGTATGGCCGTGAGTGTGTGTGTATATGTAAGTGTTTGTGTTTTTTATTTTTGTTGAAAGATTCTTGAGTTACATGATTACTTGAAAAGTAGGATGCATGTAAGAATCTAAGTGTGTCATATAAGAATGTTCTAAAGATGATTTAAGATTTGAAAGTGACATGATGAAAAGTGATTTTTTGGTGGTTTATGTGTGTATATATATTTCGTATATATATGTATGTATGTATGTATGTATGTATGTATGTATGTATGTATGCATGCATATAAAAGTTTGTCCTATGTTCTTAAATATGAAGGATATTAGCATTTATGTATGAATGATTGGATGATCATGATGATGTGTGTTTTGTTTTGTAAGAACATGATATTAATGTGTTCTTGAGTATGATTAGATCAAAAATGATGTTGATGATGTTGTATGAGTGCATTAGATGCACATATGTGGACATGCATGTTAATATGAAAGCATTAAATGATCATTTGAGCATGATTTGATAAAAATTAATTTTTATCAGATTATAAACCTTAAAATAAAGTTATTTTGAAGTGTTTAATGATATATAACTTTGTCATAATGTTGCTAGCTTTGCATGTTGTACTTGATGCATTAAGGGTTGTAAACTGCGTAAAATCGCATGATTTATGTGACTTACGCAAAAACTGCACTAATAAGATTATAATCACTAATTTAATCAGTAAATAACATGTATTGTGTTAAAATATCAAGTCGTTTCGGGTTGGGATGGTTATGGTAACGTTTAACGCAAAACTATGCGTTAAAAAGGGTAAAAAATCGACTTTTCGGGTGATTTTAGTAAAACTGATTTAGATCAGTAAATAAACTGATGTTTTTAGTTTAAAAACAATTATTTTAACTAATTTTAAGTTTACTTGGTGTTTGGTTGGTCATACGTGACTTTCGACGCCCGAAAACGTTACCGAATCGCTAAAATACACATTTTTCGATGAACACTAGTATGGGTGAATTTTGAGTGAACCTTATGTGATAAAATATGTTAGATGATTTAAACATGTAAATGTGATAATATGTTAAGTGTTAATTTGATAATAGGAAATTTAGACTATGCATGTATGAATGTACGTTTTGTGCGGTAGAAATGGTAAAATTACGTTAAATGTGTAACTTGTTTGTCGAGCATGAAATTTAGTACATATGAGATGTTTTATGTATATTTGCTTTAAAAATGACAAAATAGATAAGTTAGTATTATTTCGCATGTTCAGTGTTAAATTCTATGAACGTTTATGTATATATATATATATTACGACGCTCAAATCTTAGATATATTGCGTATAAACGGGAAAGTTAACAGATTTACACAATAAGGGTCACCAATAAAATCGTTCAAGTTGCAAAAATCATAAATATATATATATATATATATATATATGGACTCATATATATATATTAACGTGCCAACATAATAAAAAATGACAACTTTTCGAGAAAATCTCAAAGTTATGTGATAATTCTAAGAAACGGAGAAACTTAGGATTTTTGTGTTAAATATATATTGATTTAGAATTGTTCCAATATTAGGACGTATATAAAAATCAATCTCTGGGATTGCGGTGTTAAAATACGCACCCAAAGGTGAGTGTCACTAAACCCCTCTTTTTACTGCTTTGTACACATTTTGGGGGTAGAACACGTCGTTAAAAGGGTTTAATAATGTTTTCGAAATAAAACATACCTTTTAATATAAAATTTGTATTTACGATGAAAATATATGAGATTTTATAAGTTATACGTTTCGAAGTAAAACGTTTTTCATGAATGAATATTGTATGTACGGTATTTCTTAAGTGATACAAGACCGTACGGTTGGGGACGAATTCTTGACTGGGTCTCATATGATGGAGAATAAGGGGAATTCATATAACGTCGTGTATTAGGTTGTCATATTAGTAGGATATATATTGTACGTGAGGCATACATCATATTGTTCTCAAAGAGAGAACCCTGCGCCCATGATGTCGTTTAATCAGTTAAGTATTGCACGCGATGAACTACTGGTAGATCTATCGGGTTGACAACCCCGTCGTGACCGGTCGCCCCGTGTCAATTTCAAACGACGAATTAATATTATGTTTATTGTCTAGCTTTGATTATCCCTGTGATTAATATATAGTTCGTATCCTCCAGCTAACTTTCGAGTCTGAAAGTTGACGCAATAATTTAATATACAAAACCTGGGCAATATATATTACAGTTGTCGGATCGATGAACCGGTGGAAGGCCCATGGAATTTTTAATAAGGAAGTAAAATGGAATTTCTAAAATTTATATGGATGTTTTCAAATAAACACCTAATCAAAAAGTTTTCCTTGAAATAAAATTGGTAGTAAGTGAATACGTGAACTCACCTTCCTTTGTGTTGACACTTGATTTTAACGTGTTCTACAGGTACTTGAATTCGGCTTCGGAAAATCATGGCATATCTTGTGTTTGATGATGCATGTTGTTTTGTTTAAATATGTTGGACAACTTTTAAACTTTCTGGGACTTTTGTAATAAGATCCGCGAGGATCAAAGACATCTTAACTATGTAGTTGTGTCGTGTCTTAAAACGTAATGTTTAATCACTTATGTTTAAAATAAACCAATATATCAAACAATAAAATGCATCGCTTGACAAGATATAAATGGGCACCAACTTCCGTCTCCACTACGTTTAATATTCCGCTGCGACGTTTTTGGGGGTGACATTTCGCAGTTTGTTGCAAATAGTCCCTAAGCTCGAATAAAATTGTTTTTGCCATACCGAACCGCTCAAAACTTATTTCTAAGTTATGTAAAGGGTATTTTGGGTATTTTTGGCGTATGACCTTATTCCGGAATGTACATTGCGTTAAACTTATTATGTTTACATAACAGTTTACGTATAACTTTCAAGAAAAGGTTTGAGAGTTTGAAATCGAACAAGAACTAAAACGTGCAATTGTCATAAGTAATTTTACAATCATGGAAATAAAAAAAAATGTTTCATTGATTATTGAATTGTTTAGAGTTGTACAATGATTGAAAGACACAAATGTCATAGTCATTAACCTTTGAAGAGATAGAAAAATATCAATTCAAACCCACCTGGTCTGATTAATGTGACATCCTTGAAAACTTCAAGCCAATGGATTTTTCCACAATTGAGGGTGTCAAAGCAACCAAGGCTAAAGTCATTCCTCTGAAAGACATCCCAACAGAGGTTAAAAACTCTGTTGAAAAGGAAGTTGAAAAGAGGAAGAGAAGGGAAAAAGTTAAGAACCTGTTTTGTGATTTTTGTGATAAAAGAAACCATGCTACAAAAGATTATTTTCTTTTAAAAGCTTATGATATAAACAAAATAAGTGTCATTGAGCCTGCACCTAAGTGCACAATTTGTGGAAAAACCAACCATTTAACTCAAGAGTGTGTGTATCTCAAAACTTTTGAGGTTAAAAGAAAAGAGTATACATCAAAAACACTGGAGAGTCCACAAAAATCAACCCCCAAAAACAAACAGACTTTTGTGCCTGTCCAAACAGCTGTTACAAAACAGTTGAATAAAACCCCTGCTCCCAGAGAGGTACAAGTGACAGATGCACCACCATCAAACCAGTTCCCAAGAGGACATGGTCAACCATCATACCAAAAGGTCTCTCATGCTTATGAAGCCTACAAAAGGCCCTCTAAGCCCAAAGTGAATAAGCATCCTTATGGTTATCAACATCTGACAGGAGATGGTCCACAACAATGGTTACAGAAAAATGCTCAAAATCTATTCAAAACCCTGAGTTAACCACTGTTCATGCTCCTGGACTTGAGGCTGACCTATCTGTGACCCCATCCAAAGCCATCTTGGCTTTGGAGACCCACTTGAACTAATTTGCTACTTGATGTGTGTCACACCCCTTTCTAAGGCGGAAGCATGAGGTGTGATCTGAAAGGTTCTCATTGCAAACGATAAGTAAATATACTACATGAATATAAAATAACCCCAATTTGCCATTGATGTGTGTAAAATGCAACATATAAATTACATCGTATAAGACATAAAACTAACCCTTTTTAGTACTAATGTTGGAAAAAGTGTGTTTTTGTCTTCCTTTTGAATTTACAGGATAAAATGAGCTTAAACGAACAAAAGGAACAAATATACAGCCAAAACCAACATAAATACAAAGAAAAGGAAGAAACGTGGCATGCCCGACCCCTCGAAAGCATCTCCCAAAGCAAAAAACAAGAAGAAAGCTGGGCATGGGGTTGTGCCCAACTGAGCATGGGGCTGTGCCTAGCTCACCACGGGGCATGGCCAGTTGTCTGCAGAAAAGACAAATCTATAGAAGCTTCTATTCCCGACACAGGGGCGTGCCTAGCTCAACACGGGGCCGTGGTCAATGCTAAGATTCGCAGAATCTTGCAAATCTTGATAGTACAGATACGCTTCTGCACACGGGGCCGTGCCCAGTGCACACGGGGCCATGCCCAGCGGACACGGGGGCGTGTGGAGCTAATGCAGACAAACTGTAATTAATGAAGAAAGAGAAAAAGGGTGGACACGGGGCCGTGTCCAGGCTTCTGTGCAGGCTATAAATAGGGGTGCTTGGTTCACTTCAAAGGCATCCCTTGGCAAACCACCTCTCTCCCACTTCACCCACACTCCACCACCACTATAACCCACATCCACCACCACTATAACCCACATCCACCACCATCATCCATCATAGAGTGTGTATAGTAGTCTCGGGATCCAAGACTGATAGTAAGAGTTCTTGACAATCAAAGGCCATGTTTGCCTAAGTCTCTTACATCACTTGGTGAAGACAAGCATTTAGTGTAATACTTTTGATTTTTAATCTTTTCGCACTTTTTATGTGGTTTTGTATTAATGACTTTAATAACTAGTTTCTTATGTTGAAGGTGAAACTTCCTTATCATATGTCCGTGGTGTCTTGCGTTATTTTACTGTCTATATAAAATAAAAGATTTACACCATTCATATCTCTACGGTCTATATAGAGATATGTTGGCTACCTGGTCGGGGGTTAAGGGAATGGTTTGGTAAGATTCTTGCCTTGTTCAGTGTATAGATCCTGTAAGGACCTAGGTCAAGCTTACTAGGACCTCCTTCAATACCCACTAGTATTGGATGGCGGGGGTGCGAATGGCTTGATCCCCTCATATGTAAACTACTATTAATACATTAACCCGACTATTTGGGATTGTATCCCTACCGACTCAAACCACTTAGCCGAGGGTAACGTCACCTTCAAAAGAGGGGCCTACCACATTACGCATTAATAACTTAATTAATTATCTTTCAATATTCCGACCCTTTAGGATTGTATCCTTGCTGACTCAAACTACTGGGTTGAGGGTAACGTCACCATCAAAAGAGGGGCCTACTACTATAACTAAGATAATCTATTAAAAAGTGCAGAAATCATCAAAGGTTACACTAAAGGCGAGTCGGATCCAAGTGATTCATCTTGTCTATATGTTTTTATTTTATTTTTATTTTTCAGCATTTTTAGTTTTTATTTTCATGTTTAAAACCCTTTTCTAAAATTTTGATTTGATTAGATGTTGAGGATAAACCGGTATTAAAAGCTCTTGTGTCCTTGGACGACCTCGGTATCTTACCAACGCTATACTACGCTCACGATGGGTGAACTTGCCCATATGTGTGTTTAGTTTTAGTAAAATATCGTGTTTTATAAATTTAAAACTTGGCTAAAGTGTTAAAAAGGGCTTAAAATATTAATAAAAATATATCACGCTACACACGCATCAAGTTTTTAGCGCCGTTGCCGGGGACACAAGGATTTTAAGAAAGTTTAAAATCGACGGCCTAATCAGTTTTTCAAAACCTTTTTAAAACGCGTGCACATTTTCTGCATTTTAGTTAGTTTTTGCATTTACAGTAGACTGAACACGGGGTCGTGCTCACTGAACACGCCCCCGTGCTGCATAATGTTTAACAAAACTCCCAGATACAGAGTCTGAACACGGGGTCGTGTTCGCTTAACATGACCCCGTGCTGCAAAAAACCAGTCACTTTTATTAAAACGCCCAGTTACAGAACCTGAACACGGGGCCGTGCTCACTGAACACGGGGTCATGTCCAACCTCTGTTTCTGTTTTTATTTTTGTTTTCTAGTCCCGAGACTCTGTTGTGGTCTGCTGAGTGATTCTTATGGATCAATACTCAGGAGATTACAACTACCACTATGAGGGGGATGATTATAGGGAAGACTATTGCACCATTTATGGTAACCCTCACTTGGTACAATATTGTGACCTCTTTGAACCATCCACTTCATACAACTACTATAAGGAGCCCAGGTACGAGCCATCCACTTCATATTCATCCTATGAAGACCAAAGGTATGAACCTTCTCCCTCATACTCATATTTTGATGAACCAAGGTATGAGCCTTCATACTCATACTTTGAGGAACCAAGATATGAGACTTGATGCGCGTGTGGTGTCGTAGGTTTTTATGTATATTTTTAGCCCTTTTTAACCACTTTAGTCAAGTTTTAAATTTATAAAACACGATATTTACTAACACCAAACACACATATGGGCAAGTGCACCCATCGTGAGCGTAGTATAGTGTTGGTAAGATACCGAGGTCGTCCAAGGACACAAGGGCTTTTAATACAGGTTTATCCTCAACGTCTAATCAAATCAAAAATTTAGAAAAGAGGTTTTAAACTAGAAAATAAAAACTAAAATGCTGAAAATAAAAATAAAATAAAAACATATAGACAAGATGAATCACTTGGATCCGACTCGCCTTTAGTGTAACCTTTGATTATTTCCGCACTTTTGCACTTTTTAAGAGATTATCTTAGTTATTGTAGTAGGCCCCTCTTTTGAAGGTGACGTTACCCTCAACCCAGTAGTTTGAGTCAGCAAGGATACAATCCTAAAGGGTTGGATTATTGAAAGATAATTAATTAAGTTATTAATGCGTAATGTGGTAGGCCCCTCTTTTGAAGGTGACGTTACCCTCGGCTAAGTAGTCTGAGTCAGCAGGGATACAGTCCTAAGTAGCTAGGTTAATATATTAATAGTAGTTTACATATGAGGGGATCAAGAAATTCGGACCCCCGCCATCCAATATCAGTGGGTATTGAAGGAGATCCAACTAAGCTTGACCCAGGTCCTTGCAGGATCTATACACTGAACAAGGCAAGACTCTTACCAAACCATTCCCTTAACCCCCGACCAGGTAGCCAACATATCTCCATATAGACCGTGGAGATATGAATGGTGTAAATCTTTTATTTTATATAGACAATAAAATAGCCTCAAGACACCACGGACAAATGATAAGTGTTATGGGTGAAATTCTGAGCCCATATTCTGGATAATATCCTAAGTTATATCTTGATTATGTGAAATATGTTCATGCCCGGGATGCTGATTCAGGATATTGGTAACATCCTGAATGGTATCCTGAGGATCACTAACGGATTATGTGCAGGAGCGCGAGTTCAAGCTTGCAACGTTCATGAAGACCTTTTCCCCGGAAGACTCGCTCTAAGTTGTTCGAAGAAGGACGTTGAACCCGCTTTACCTAGTCTCCAACGTCTACTAAGAAATATTCGAAGGCATCCCCCATTTATAGGAGATTTTGTTTTCGTTTATTAGCTATAAATAGATGGATAAATCAGATCGAATAGGACACAACACTCACTGCTCTCTAACACTTCAACTCTCTCGCAACTCTCACTTTCACAAAAAAAGCATTGTAACACTTAGCGATCTGATCAATATCCTGCACTGTATCCTGACGTTTGAAGTAATAAGAAGAACAAGGCAGCTTCGATTGTCAGCTCCCGAGGTTTTGTGCCGATCTAGATTAATCAAGGGCTTTCCTCGTATATCTCGTGTCACCCCCTTTACTTTTTGCTCATTGTTTGATCATAGATATAGCTCGATATCTTGAGCTATATCCTGAAACTGTTTTAGCAAGTAATCAATTCAGCATATTTACAACACATATTCTTAGCACACTACCTCACTTAACTAATTTGATCACTAAATTGCTTAGGTAATTTTTGACCAAAACAATTTGGCGCCCACCGTGGGGCAAGTGGTGCTATTTTTACTAAAAGCTTTTGCAAAATCATTACTTGGTTTTCTATTTTCAAAACTTTTTGCTACATTATTTTCAATGGCCTCGAGGTCAAACATGAGCTCTTCCACCGTGTCTGCTACAACCTCTGCAACAATTGGTTCGGTGCTTCCTCCACCTCCTCCATGGATGCAAACCTCCTCGCAGCCTCAGGATATTATACCTACTCGGAGTATTCAGGGATCTGCCCCTGTTCTGGCCTCTAATGAAGATATTCTAACCTTGTTTGGTAGTGTACAGGAACAGATAAGGCAACAGCAGGAGACCAACCGAATGATTTTAAGAGAAATACAACTCTTGAAATCCAGCTCAAGCAGGCCCGCTGAGGATACTGTCACTCCCTTGCAACCCAGGGCTTTGAACTTCAGTTCTGCAGTTTATACTGAGGATAACCGGGGAAATATTGTGCCTAGCCATTCACAGAATCATACTCCTAAGATACCCTCTTCAGTTAGAGTGTCAACTGTGAGAAGCTCAGGATATGCTTCAGGATATGGCCAGAATCCTCAGATCGGTAATGTATCTAATAATAATAATACTCTTGCTATTAATGGTGTTGGATCTTTGAAGGATGCAGGTGTAACATCAGCATTATCTAGGGAACTTCAAAAACTAAAAGACATGATATCCAGTGTGCCTGGGGTGGTCCAGCCAATTCCTGAAGTATCCCAGGACAGCCACAGGATATCCCAGTTTGCGCATCCTATTTGTGATGCTGAAATCCCAAAAAGATTTCAGACCCCCAACATGAAGCTCTATGATGGAACCACGGATCCTGAGGAGCATATTGCCAGTATAGGGAAAGGATGGAAATCAACCCTATTCCTCCGGATCTCAAGGAAGGATTCCTATGCAAGGGTTTTGGTTCTACCCTAACAGGATCAGCCTTAAAATGGCTCTTAAACGTTCCTCCTCACTCAATTACATCATTTGCACATTTAGTGAATTTATTTAATAGTTAATTTTCTTGCAGTCGAAGTTTTGAAAAACTAATAAGTGATCTCTACAGGATAACTCAAGGACCTCAGGAATCTTTAAGAGATTATGTGAACAATTTTAGCCGGGAATCCTTAGACATTCCACATCTTGATGTTGAAACAGCTGTGCAGGCTTTCAAGATGGGTTTGCAAAAAGATTCTCAATTTTACCAGGATCTTGTAATGAACCCATGCAGGAACCTGGATGAAGCTCGAAACAGGGCTTTAAGATATATTCGACTGGAGGATGACAAAAAGATGCAAGAAAGGATGAACTCATCCACAACCTATGAGACAACCAACAGGAAGTCGGAATCCTCGTATAAACCATATCGCTCCAAGCCATATGGTAGAAATGACAACAAGAAAGTGAATGATGTTGAAGACGAGGATCATGATGAGTATCCTGAATTATCTGAATATTGTTTTTCTGTTAATATACCTGAACTGATGTATGCTATGCAAGGTTTGGGAGACAAAGCCAGGTGGCCTCGGGAATCAACAAAAAGCCGATTGGAAGGATAAGTCCAAATGGTGTGCCTTCCACAAGGATTTCAGACATGTTACTGAGGATTGCATTGCCCTGAGGAAAGAAATAAGTTATCTCTTGAGCAAGGGATATCTGAAGGATCTCCTGGGAAGAAAGAAGAACAAGGGTCAGGATACTGAGAAGGATCCTGAACGAGCAGCATCACCTCCTGCGGATGCCAAGATAATTAACTTTATTTCAGGAGGATTCGACATTTGTGGGACTTCATATTATGCGGCCAATAGACATGCAAAGGAGGCTAAAGCCGAAAGAGGAGAAAAGCTAACCAGGATGACAACCCACACAACTGATAAAGTGATCACTTTTGATAGTGATGACAGGGATACTGTCCAGGATCCTCACCATGATGCTCTGGTAATAACAAAATATGTGGCTAACCATTTTGTACGCAGGATACTGGTGGATAATGCCAGCTCCGTCAACATAATCCAACTAGAGACGTTGAAAAGAATGAATGTATCTCCAATGGATATCACTTCAACGTCCACTGTACTCGTTGGCTTCAGTGGAGAAGCTAGGAACACAGTGGGAGAAATAAAGTTACCAGTATATGTTGAAGGGGTCAACTCAATGCAACGCTTTTGCGTGATGGACTCACTATCCTGCTATAATATCATATTGGGTAGGCCGTGGATCCATGATATGAAAGTTGTACCATCAACCTATCATCAATGCATCAAGATCCCTACACCTTGGGGAGTTGTCAAAGTGGATAGTGACCAGCAGGAAGCAAAGGAGTGTTACTCATACTCCATGAAATCCTCTACCAAGCCTAATGCAGCATAGCAATTAAAGATACGGGCCCAGGATATTGTGGAGGCTTCAGAGCAGGATGTAAAGAAAATTATCCTAGATCAGGATAATCCAGATATCTCGGTGCTCGTAGGAACCAATATCCATCAGGATATTGAAAATCAATTGACTAACTTTTTGAAATGCAGGATGTCAACATTCGCATGGAAGCATGAGGATATGACAGGTATTTCCAAGGATATTATAACTCATAAGCTCGGAATTGACAAATCATTCAAGCCTGTCCAACAAGAAAGAAGGAAATTCGCTCCAGAACGAAATATGATTATTCAGGAAGAAGTAGAAAGGTTACTGAAGTCTAAAATGATCAGAGATTTCAAGTTCCCAAGGTGGCTAGCAAATGTAGTTGTGGTACATAAGAAAAATGGAAAATGGAGAGTCTGTGTGGATTACACAGACTTGAATAAAGCTTGTCCCAAAGACCCATTTCTTGTTACTCATATTGACTCAATGGTGGATGCTACTGCCGGCCATGAGATGTTAACCTTCATGGATGCATCCTCAGGATTTCAGCAGATCCAGATGGAACCTTCAGACCAGGAGGATACTGCCTTCATGACACCAATAGGTATTTATTGTTACACTGCTATGCCCTTTGGTTTGAAAAATGCAGGTGCAACATATCAAAGATTGGTATACATGATGTTCAAAGACAAACTAAGGGACACTATGGAGGTATACATTGATGACATGGTAGTAAAAGCTAAGAAGGCTGAGGATCACCTCCAGGATATTAAAAGAGCATTTGATATCCTGGATCAGTATAAAATGAAGTTGAATCCTGCTAAGTGCCATTTTGGAGTGGGGGCAGGAAAGTTTCTAGGATATATGGTGACTAAAAGAGGGATAGAAGCGAGCCCAGAACAGATCAAAGCCATCTTGGACATCAAATCACCTTCCAACATGAAAGATGTACAAAGATTGACGGGGCGAGTAGCAGCATTAAACAGATTTATCTCAAGATCCTCGAAAAAATGCAAGGAATTTTATGATATCCTGAAGAAAAATAAGAAGTTCGAATAGGGGGAAGCATGAAGCAGCCTTGCAGGATTTGAAGCAGTATCTCTCAACCGCACCTCTACTAATGAAGCCTGAGGATGGTGAACCATTATCCCTGTATCTTGCAGTATCAGGGAATGCAGTAAGTGTTGTCCTTGTAAAGGATCATGAAGGTCAACAGTATCCTATCTATTATGTTAGTAAAAGTTTATTAGATGCTGAAACCAGATATTCTCATTTGGAAAAACTAATTTTGGACCTAGTAATGGCATCAATAAAGCTTAGGCATTACTTTGAAACACATAGGATTCATGTTAAAACCAACTATCCTGTTAAAAATGTGCTTAGAAAACCTGAGATGTCAGGTAGAATGGCTAAGTGGTCAGTAAAGTTAAGTGCCTATGATCTAGTATATGAACCTAGAAATGCCATAAAATCTCAGGCTTTAGCTGACTTTGTGGCTGATTTCAGTAGTAACATTCAAAATGAAGTAGACTTAGAAGTTCAACAACTAGGAGAAACCTCAGAATCCTGGACATTATATACTGATGGTGCATCTAATGTTAGAGGAATAGGATTGGGTATACTACTAAAATCGCCACAGGGGGACATATTACCCCAGGCTATTAGATGTGAATTTCCTGCCACTAATAATGAAGTAGAATATGAGGCTTTGATTGCAGGATTAGAATTGGCTAAAAACATGAATATTAAGAGTCTGCAAGTATATGTTGATTCTTTGTTAATTACTAATCATTTTAATGGGTCCAATGCAGTTAAAGGTGAGAAGTTAATTGAATATCTCGATATTCTCAAAAAATTAGCATGATATTTCGATGTTTTTACACTTGAACAGGTACCAAGAGAAGATAATGCTAAAGCGGATGCCTTTGCAAACCTAGGATCATCAGTCAGGATACCTGAGGGAACCCAAATACCAATACTTCACGTCCTATATCCTGCCGTGGATCTCTTCAAGGCTCAGGATAAGGAGGTAACCAACGTTCAGGATCCTGGTCATGATCCTGATGAGAATACTAAATCCTGGACGGCTCCTATCATAAAATATCTCAAGGAAGGACATGTCCCTAAGGATGAAAATCCTAAAGCATTTAGAATGAAGATATCACGATTCACCATTATAAATAATGTTTTTTACAAGAAATCTCTTGCAGGACCATACCTAAGATGCTTGGAAGATCTTGAAGCTAAAAAAGTGCTTCAGGATATACATGAAGGGGATTATGGTAACCACACTGGGAGCAGGTCTTTATTCTCAAAAGTATTGAGAACAGGATACTATTGGCTGACAATGAACAAAGATGCTGCAGAATATGCTCGAAGATGTGATGCATGTCAAAGGCACAGTAATATATTACATCAACCAGTTGAACCGTTGTATCCTATAGCTTCCCCTTGGCCATTCATGAAGTGGGGAATGGACATAGTGGGAAAGTTGTTGAAAGCTCCAGGAGGAAAAGTCTTTATGCTGGCAATGACTGACTATTTTTCTAAATGGGTTGAAGCTGAAGCATTTGTCCAAGTTAGAGACCAAGAAGTAGTATCCTTCATAAAAAGGAATATCCTGACCAGCTTTGGAGTACCAGCCGAGATAATCTGTGACAATGGTTCTCGGTTCATAAGTAAGAGGACTACTGACTTTTGCAAGAGTTGGGGAATCAAAATGATCACATCTACACCGGTACATCCTCAGGCAAATGGGCAAGCAGAATCCTCAAACCAGATAATTGTCAGCAACCTGAAAAAGAGACTAGGAGCTAAAAAAGGAAGATGGGCAGAAGAACTACCCTTTGTTTTGTGAGCTGATAGAACAACAATAAAGAGTGCAACTGGCCAAACTCCATTCTCCTTAGTATTTGGAGCAGAAGCGGTGATCCTAACAGAAATGGTGATACCTACAACAAGATCTAATCTCCGGGATCCTGAGCAGAATCCTGAAGCTCTGTGCCAAGAATTGGACACTGTGGTTGAGACAAGAGATGTAGCAAAGCTAAGGATGGCAGCATATCAATAGTGGATATCCAGAGCATATAACAAGAATATAAGGACTAGAAGGTTTCAAGTTGGGGATTGGGTGTTAAGAAAGGCTTTTCAGAATACTACTAATCCTGCTGATGGAAAGTTAGCTCCAAAGTGGGAAGGACCCTATGAGATCGAATCAGAATCCAGAAAAGGAGCATACCGACTCAAGAATATGGAAGGGGATATGCTACCAATATCCTGGAATGCTATACACCTAAAGCTCTACTTCAAGTGAGTTTAGAATTTAATTTCTAACTCAGGATGGTATGAATTCTATCTCTTTTAAATATGTTTGAATTTATTTATTCTTTTGAACCCAATACTGACTTAAGCATCGGAGGGGTGTTAGCCAGGCTAACACCCACCTTAGTTTAAAGTTGTTTTGCAGGATATGCTCTGGGATATACCTCCAGGATATATACTCAGGATAATTCGAAAGATTAGAGGATTGGCCCCCTCTCTCATGTTTAAGGGATACTGATCCCTTCACAGGTTTAAAGGTATTCACCTTTCCCTTGAATTGGGTTTAAACACCCCGCCTGGAGCGCAAGTTATCTAGGGATAGTTCAAGATAGCGGGACCAGTCCATGTAAAAGTGGCTAACAATTTCGTTATTGTTGGCTATATCCTGGATCCTCAAGGTATATAAGGATTGATCACCCTCTCTCACAAAAGAGTGTTTTCATACTCTCTAAGGTTTAAAGGTTTTCACCTTTCTAAGTCTTGGAGTTTATACACTCCCGCCTGTAGCGCATGAAAATCAGGGTTTATCCCCAAGATATTAAGGGTTCATCCCCAGCATATTAAGGGTTTATCCCTAGGGTATTCAGGATTTATCCACAGGAAAACTAAAGTATGACTATGTTTGCAAATATGTTGAACACAGGGGACATACATTATACAATTCAAAGGATGAATTCAAACTTATGAATGTGCACTGGGGACATTCCTAGGATGGAATATTGGGATTGACTATCTAGGAATCTTCGGTATGGTCTCTCCTTTTTATAACCTGAGTTTTATGAGTTATGTGACAGTATCCTGACCAGGATATCTCTCAAGATACTCTCAAAATATGTTCCCCAAAATGTTCAAAGGAAACTGTTTTCAGGAAAAAAAAAATTATGCCTTAAAAGTATAGCAACAAAGATAAGGTCAAAAGAGAGTTATATTATTAACATGGCAAAAGTTTGTGCTTTTGGTTTCATCTCAAACTGAGATCCGTCCACCAAAAGCACAATAAGTTCATAGTTATATTTACATAACAGTTGAAGGTTTCATCTCAAACCGAGACCCATCCACCTCCAACTGTTATATTGTTCAAAACAGATTATACTAATTGATGGCCAAGGGCTTCATCCTGAAACCCAGGACCCATCCACCTTTGGTCATCATATTGTCTAAATGCAGGAATGTAAATTGTTTTAAAGAAAAGAAAAGTAAATTGTTCAAACAACCATCAAATCTAAAAAAGTGCGCTCCGGCCTAGGCATCAACATCCATCATCGCCCACACGAATGCCCTCACACAGCGGCATCTTCACAAGCCTTCTCCGCCTTCTCAGCCTCAGCATCCTGAGTAGCATCCTCCACAGCATCCGTCCCAGCATCCTTCTCTCCAGCCTTCTCCACCACCTCTGCTGACTTAGAGGATTCACCAGCCTTGGCAGGATACGACACAGCTTTGCCTCCAAGCTCCTTTAGCTTTGCCACCCAGGATTCAACCGGCCAGGCTGGGCACTCAAGACCTGTCTCCTTGGCCTCATAAGCCATCTTGATACGAGCTTGCAGCAGAGAAACAACGGCTGAGTTTTTTATCCCTTCCCGGAAGGAGACCATGGCCTGTTCATGCTCCATTTGGATGCTTGCCAGCTTTACTTCAGCATCCTGAGTGACCTTCTTCAGTTTATCCTCGTAATGCCGGGTCTTGACTTCAGCGATGGCGCCCTGGTCAGCAACGGTAGTTTCAAGTTGTTTGATCCTGGAATCTTGGAATGCGGCTGTACCACAAACTTCAGTGTAGAGACGAAGCAGATGCTGGAGACCCTGAAAGTCAAAATTCAGGTATGAGTCAATATTCACTAACCAGGATATCCTGTAAGGATATTCTATCAGGATATATGTGCATGATTTAGTGCCAAGATATTACCTTATTGAGGAAGGATGTCATCGGCTCCAAGGAGTCGGTGAAGCTGAGTTCTTCATACGAGAACCATTCAGAGCCTGGGGTGCTAACTTCAGAGCCTTTCCTCTTCTTGGCGGTGGAAGTACGAGCTCTCAGGTTGGGCTTAGGAGCCAGGAGCGGTTTGGAGCTGGTAGTAGTGGGAGCTTCTTTCTTGACGTTGACTGGAGTGGGGTAACTATCAAGCTCGTCAAGATCCAGGAGGATTGGAACTTGGCTGGAGTTTGTGTACAGGGAGTGAAACTCTTTCCTAAATATATCAAACAAAAACATGTATGCAGGATATCGTGCAGGATCCTTACCAGACATGTTTGCACTGGAAAGTGGACTTGGAGATGGTGGAAACGGATTGAAACTTCTTTCAGCCTCTGGGAGGAGTCTGATGGCGTCGATTCTCTTCTGTGGGCTAAGGGAGGTGTAAGCTTCCTGAAATCGGTTATGTACAAGATAATAAAAAATTAATTAGTTCAAGATATGAAACAGGATACGAGACAGGATCATCCTAAAACCCTAAATCCTACCCTTTCTTAGCCACTTCCTCCGGATAATCCGCTCCACCAGGGATTGAATCTCTTTTTACAAAGAAAAACTTTGATTTCCATTCCTCTTCGTTCCTGGTGGCTCAGAGTATCAGTGGATCGTCGGAAGTGGAATAGAACAAAAACCGACAAGAACCATGGCATCTAAGCCGGTATGCTAAGGGGAGGTCATGAACGGAAAGGTCAGGGATATGATTCTTCTTGATTTGATCAAGAACGGACAAGACTCGCCAGAGCATCGGCATTGTCTGACTGAAAGAGATTTTAGTAGTATTAAAGAACTCGGTGATGAAGTCTGGAAAAGGAAATTGCAA
Organism: Helianthus tuberosus; assembly: GCA_030545235.1. Taxonomy (NCBI): domain Eukaryota; kingdom Viridiplantae; phylum Streptophyta; class Magnoliopsida; order Asterales; family Asteraceae; genus Helianthus; species Helianthus tuberosus. The sequence goes on from CM060420.1 coordinate 65,079,892, forward strand.
CCTTAGGGTAAAGGGAAAGGCATTGAAACACAACCACTCGTCGGAAACCATATCCGACCGGATTTCCCGATCAAATGGCCGGAATACCGTCCCTTTCGGGAAGATGCCGGAGGTTTTAAGGGCTGACAAGTGGGCGCTATCGAAGGAGCATATTTCCTTCTCCGGATCTTGGAGAATATTCTGGTGGATGAACGTGGGAGCAGAGTCACCAGAACTAGATCTTGTCTGTCTCGCCATATGGTCACCGGAATAATGGACAGAATGGAGAAAGAAGATGGAAATGAGAGAGAAGTGTTTACCTTTTTTCTCTTCGGTAGAAGTTAAATGATGATGAGGATGAGAAGTTATAGGGATGTAATGAGTAATTGTAGGCTGCGTGGTTACAACCAATCACATCAAGGTCTTATCTCTTAATTACCACATTACTCATGAAAAAATGTAACCGTTAATATCAGGATACCTAACGGTAACATTTTTGGGGACAATTGTTATGGGTGACATTCTGAGCCCATATTCTGGATAATATCCTAAGTTATATCTTGATTATGTGAAATCTGTTCATGCCCGGGATGCTGATTCAGGATATTGGTAACATCCTGAATGGTATCCTGAGGATCACTAACGGATTATGTGCAGGAGCGCGAGTCCAAGCTTGCAACGTTCATGAAGACCTTTTCCCCGGAAGACTCGCTCTAAGTTGTTCGAAGAAGGACGTTGAACCCGCTTTACCTGGTCTCCAACGTCTACTAAGGAATATTCGAAGGCATCCCCCATTTATAGGAGATTTTGTTTTCATTTATTAGCTATAGATAGATGGATAAATCAGATCGAATAGGACACAACACTCACTGCTCTCTAACACTTCAACTCTCTCGCAACTCTCACTTTCACAAAAAACAATTGTAACACTTAGCGATCTGATCAATATCCTGGACTGTATCCTGACGTTTGAAGTAATAAGAAGAACAAGGCAGCTGCGATTGTCAGCTCCCGAGGTTTTGTGCCGGTGATCTAGATTGAACAAGGGCTTTCCTCAGATATCTCGTGTCACCCCCTTTACTTTTCGCGCATTGTTTGATCATAGATATAGCTCGATATCCTGAGCTATATCGTGAAACTGTTTTAGCAAGTAATCAATTCAGCATATTTACAACACAGATTCTTAGCACACTACCTCAGTTAACTAATTTGATCACTAAATTTCTTAGGTAATTTTTGACCAAAACAATAAGGAAGACTCACCTTCAACATAAGAAACTAGTTATTAAAGTCATTAATACATAACTAAATAAAAAGTACGTAAAGATTAAAAATAAAAAGTATTACACCAAATGCTTGTCTTCACCAAGTGATGTAAGAGACTTAGGCAAACATGGCCTTTGATTGTCAAGAACTCTTACGATCAATCTTGGATCCCGAGATTACTACAAACACTCTATGATGGATGATGGATGATGGTGGTGGATGATGGTGTTGTGGTGGTGGTGGAGTGTGGGTGAAGTATGAGAGAAGTGGTTTGCCAAGGGATGATTTGCAAGTGAGCCAAGCACCCCTATTTATAGCCTGCACAGAAGCCCGGACACAGCCCCGTGTCCATTGGACATGGCCCCGTGTCCACCCATCTTCTCTTTCTTCATTAATTGCAGTTTGTCCGCATTAGTTGACCACGCCCCCGTGTCCGCTGGGCACGACCCCGTGTGCAGAAGCGTATCTGTACTATCAATATTTTCCTAGATTCTGCGAATCTTAGAGTTGACCACGGCCCCGTGTCCGCTGGACATGTCCCCGTGCTCGTTGAGCACGGGGCGTGTTCAGCCTTCTGTTATCTTGTTTTTGCTTGGGAAGACGTTGTCGGGGGGTCGGGCATGCCACGTTTATTCCTTTTCTTGTATTTATGTTAGATTTAGTTGCCTTTTTGCTTCTTTTGTTTGTTTGAGCTCCTTTAATCCTGAAAATACAAAAGGAAGACAAAAACACACTTTTTCCAACATTAGTACTAAAAAAGGGTTAGTTTTATACCACATTTGATGTAATTTATATGTTGCATTTTGCACACATAAAATACCCCCACACTTGAATCTTTGCTTGTCCTCAAGCAAAACTCTTTATAATGTGGCTTACACTCCCAAATGGAATGGGTAGAAGAGAAGGTTTTTGGGCTTGTCATAGAGTGTCCGGATTTCCAAGATTCTTTATGAAGTTTTATTTTTATTTATTTACAATCCTATTCGTCATGATTTATTTAAAACATTACATAAGATAAATTACTTATTAGGGTATAACATGCCTTTTTAAAATTCCATTTATATACAAGTTCACATACCTCACGGGGGATCACTCAACACTCGGCCGAAGATGTATTTTAGTGAATCACTCGAGAGCGGCATGGAACTTACTCCTACCATAGGCTTGCCAAGCAATCAATCCTCCTCCTTTTTAACTATATACCTTTGTAAATATCAAGAGGACTTTTGGGGGAAGGGTTAGGCTTGGGTTAAAGGTAGGTGGTTGGGTTAGTGGTTAGTAGAAAAGGGCGAAAGGCGTAAAAAGCATCGGTTTTCGTAAGACTTTTTATTTTTGTAACTTTTTATTTTGATGAAGCAATTCTTCAAATAAAGTTCTTTTTGATAAACTTGTTTGTTTATTTCTTTTGGCTTCATCATCATTTTTTTTATAAGAAGTCATAAGAAAAACCGAGCTTTGTTACTAAAATAAAGGGTTTAAAATGAAAAAGGGTTTTGGTGGGTAAAAGGGTGTTTGTTTTGGGTTAAGAAATGAAAATGTTTAGGATCAAAGGGGTTAACTAGGGGGATTTTGGGTAGGTGGTAAAAAAAAAAGAAAAATAATTGTGTAGAAATAAAAAGCGTTAGTCCTAATGCCTCCATCATTTACTTACTCGGGTTTAAGTTGGTAAGGACCGGGAATGTATCATCGTGGCAAGTTCTAGAGTCGTAAGAACCAAGCGGCTATTCACACAAGAAATGAAAAATGAGCATTTAGTTTAAAGATGTGTATTTGTATACTCAATAAAGGCTCAAAACTCACTTTTTGTGGGAATGAGTTTTTATGTGATCAAGTATATATAATCAAATTTTAACTAAATTTGTCCTGCCGTTTCATAATTTTCTTATGTTGGTTCTTTTTATCACGACGCTATCGGTTGTAAATTTGTAAAAATATAACCTTTTTTTAAAACTTGAAATTCCCAAGTTAAACCTAGACAAGTAAAAAATGAAAATTTTTTGAAAAAATTTGGGGTGATTAGCGGTTCCAATAGAGTTTTGTGTAAGGCTTGTAATTAGGACTTGCAAGATTCAAGGTTTTAGCATCCCCCCACACTTAAATTACACATTGTCCTCAATGTGTCCCAAAAATAAGTTTTTAGGTTGATTGAATGTGTAAAAAGGTGTGAAAAAGAAAAAATTTATGTTACTGGGCGTCTGGACACGGCCTCGTGTCGGATGAACACGACCCCGTGGTCAGATTGCCAGTAACGATAACTTACAGAAGGTGGACACAGGGGCGTGTCGACTGGGCACGACCCCGTGTCTGACGTAAATCTGCAAAATTTTGACAAACAGCAGGTCTGGGGCAATGGGCACGGGGGCGTGTTGGCTGAACGGGACCCCGTGTGGACAAATTGCAAAGGTGTAAAACAGGTTTCTGGCTTCGGTTTTGTTGTCCCGGCTTTGGTGGCACTAATGTTAAGTGTTCTAAGCCTCGTATGTACCTGTTTTATCAATAAACACTACACCAAACCATAACAAGCATCCTAAATTACCATAGTTCAAACATCCACACCTCAAAGTTAAAATAAAGAAAATGAAGAAAAGTAAAAAATGTTAGAGGAAAGTAAATTGTTCCACACACGGCACGCAGGCCGGAAATTGTTCATAAGATAAGGGGGTTAACCTGTGGGACCTCCAACCAGCTGATCCTACCTCCACTCCTCCCGCTTAGTCGATATCCTCGTCTTCATCATCATCTCATCCTCCGTGCCCCGCCATGTACTCTCGGATGTTCCCAATGTCATCCTGCTTATCGGAGATGTTTCTCTCAATTGCTCCGACTCGGGCGTACGTGTTGCTTGCCATGTTATAGGAGTTCCTGTTGCACATGAGGTTTTCCTGCAATAAGTCATGTAAGCTTTGAAAATTAGGAAAACCGCCTCCTTGTGAGGAGGATTGACCCGGATCACCCTGGGGCCGGTAATGGTATTGAGGAGGAGGTTGGAATTGTGGAGCATGTAAGACGAGTGCCTCTTGCGGGTTCCAAGCATGCCCCTGAACTCTTTGGAAGCTAACCGTCCCGTCTTCTGCTTCATAAATCAGGTTCATGGAGCGGCAGATGGTCATGTCCACTCTCCCTGACCATGGGCTCTTTTGGAAAGACGTGGGCATGAAGGGGCGCAGCTTAGAAGGCTTCCGAGGGGGCGCCCGACCCCTCGAACTTTTCAATTTTTTAGTGTTATGAATAGTACTTTCATATTGAATTTTTTTAGGTATATACGTTTCCACCCCCCCCCCCCCCCGGTTTCGGAAAAATTAGGGGGGGAGAAGCTTCGCCAATGTGGGCATGTTCATGAAATGCTTGAAGAGACGATATATCCACCCCCCAAAGAAGATAGGGGTCGGTGGAGTAGCAAGCTGGTTCCAATGCATGTTTCGGAGCAGGAGGTACGGAACATCAAGGTGGGTGCGGGTATGAATGCAATGAAGAACCACCAGATCTCGTAACCCTACCACGCCGCTGCTGTCGTGCCTTTGGCTAAGAGAGTAAGTGAGGACAGTATGGATATAATGGTAAAGGGGGTCCCTCAACTTAGTGCTCTTAGTGCTGCTTGGGTTGTAGTGCCCTTCTCCTATTTGAGCCCAACCGGCTTGGCGGTCCTCTTCCTTGATCTCGCGGAGACCGTCGGTGTTTTCTTCATTACCCGCATCTTCCTCCGCATACAACCCAACTATTGACCCAAACTGTGCCATCGAGATTGAGTACACAGTCCCCCCACATCAGAATTCTACCCCATCATTATCAAATGGGTCAGCTCTTGATTTGAATGCGATGTACTATAGAATTCCAGATTATATTCGTGGACTGAGCGAAGTCGAGTGCACATAGAGGCTCTTAGTGGGCCGGTGACTAGGTTGTTGAATCGGTCAAGCTGGTTCACTGCTCCTAAAAGATCCATGCATACTTGACGTGGGTATTCCTCCGGCCTGGTTCGAAGCACGTCGTATCTTGCTTTAGCATCCAATTCGTTCGCATTGAACCGAGTGAATCTCTTGGCCATCTAAAAGAAAACACCAAACAATTAGCAAGAAACAGTGAAATTTTCAGAGAAAACTGAAAACAGTCGGCTGAATACGCCCCCGTGTTCAGCGGACACGCCCCGGGTTGATCTGAAATTGGCTGGACACGCCCCCGTGATCAACGAGCACGACCCCGTGTCCAGGCGTCTGTTTCCCAAAAATCCCATTTTTCAACCCGGTCCCAAAAACTTGAAAATTTTTGGTCCAGTAGGGGCGGTTTTCCCCGAAAATGAAACCCCAAGTGTCGTTTTTCTCAAAACAAACCGTTTACCCCTTCAATTTTATCTTTTTCGGTTAAAAAACAAGGGTTTGGGGTTTTTCTGAGAAATCGGGCAAATCTATGAACAATACAAGTGGATTTACTTCCTATAACATGAACCTAAACTAATGCTAACAGATTTATGCAAAAATTTGAGGTTCGATCCGGTTCAAGTTGAAGAACCCTAGATTTTTCCCCAAATCTTGATGTTAAACACATGCAAATGCTTAATCTAACTACTAATGATGATAGAATTGTACCTTGGTGTTGTTAGAAGTAGAGGAGACGTCGAAATCTTGCAGAAAAATCGCCTGACCCAGAGAGTGTTCGGGGGAACGGGGCGTGTGGAATGAAGAAACTGTTTGGAAAAGGGGTTTTATCCAGACAGTTGCGCGGACACGGCCCCGTGGGCGGGCAACATTAATTATATATATATATATATATATATATATATATATATATATATACTAGTCGTTTACCCGCGCGATGCGGCGGGAAACATATCACTTAGGTTGGTGAGTTTAGGACTATGTACGGGGCGGTTCGGTTTTGAGCCATAACCAAAACCAAATTCGCAATGCAATGGAAAACACAACACTTGTTAGTAAATTCTAAGGGTGTGCATGAGAAGGTTCAGTTCGGTTGGATCATACTCGTTTTATGTTAGTTTATCAATCATCTTTGTGATGTATTGTATTACGTTAGTTTTTCAATCCTTTATGTGGTGATCTAGTCATCAAAGATTTTTATGATACAATGCAAGTCACGCATAAAAGCAATTAGAAACGGGTAATCAATCAAACACTAAGTGAAATCAAATAGTTTAACAGTGTTTCTACGTATGGGACGCTAGGGTTAGCGAGGTGTATGCCTTTTAATTTACGTATACTAAGTTCCAAGTGTTCCACGTAATAAACGTTTATTTGGTTAGGTAGAAGATATTTTTCAGCAAAGTCACTATTATTAGGGTGTTATTTTTTTTTAATGTCAAGTTACCATTAATAATGTATAAAATTTGCCAAGTTACATCAAAACAGAAGGTAGATGGCAAATTCAGAGTGCCTTTGAAAATGAGTCCAATTTTGTGGTATTTGTATTTTGCAAGGTATGAACAAATAGAAGTAACTTTTTTTTAACAAAATATAAATGAGTTTGAGACCATTGGTTGTCCCATTGTCTATTTTGTAAATACGAAATAGAAAAAGGGTCTCATATCAATAAAAATATATACCACAAACATGGATTTAGTTTAACAATTTTACAACGTCATACTTGTTTTCTGGGATCCAAATCCACGAAGTTGAAGGACGAACATTTCCGCCTACATATCCTCCATGAGTGTAGGGGTTTTATGTTGGCGGTGTTTGACTGTGGTCGGTATAATCTCTATAGTATTTTTCTTTGTTTTTTTTTTTTGTTTTTTTTTTTTTGTAGGGGTTTTATGTTGGCGGTGTTTGAGGCATTATTCCCACTTTTTAAATATCCAAAAAAATCTTAAAAAATAAGTCAAAACCTACTCAACTTTCATTCTTTTTTACTTATTTTTTGGATAAAGGGCATTACCCGGCAAAGAATATAACTCAAGGAAAAATTACACCATCAAGGGGGCATTCCCCCGTATCATCCCCAAAACATGCTTTGGGGACAAAAAATACGAAATCATACAACCTTTCCTCGGACTATGCAAGAACCTAATACTTCTCATACTATGACACGAAATGCACCCTAGTCTATACAAATTACACATAGTATAAACACGCCCAATAATATAAGGCGACTCCCAACCCACAAACATTCCCAACATTTCTCATAATCGGGTTATATTTTGTGACACCCTTGACTATTATTGACCAGGAGCCCAAACAACGGCCCCATCAGCCATATCCCCAGCCCAATAACACAGGCCCAAACCGCATTTTACAACCCGGGCTGGAGACTGGAGCACACAAATGAGGACCTTCAGCCTTTGGAGACTTGCCAATGCCCACCTCAGAAGACTTGTTCCTAGCTTTTAACCAATTAGTGCCATAATTCAAGCACCATAACAAGGCCTTCAGCGAACCATAAACCAGGCCCATTTTCAGGCTATGGGGCCTGGCCTTCACACGAGAAACCCACCAAAGGGCCATCGCCAAATCTGACCATATAGAGAACCAACCAGGCCAGTAGATCAACGCCAGTAACCCAGTTGTGGTAGGCCTGAACGGGATAAATCCAACCCAGTTTTGACATAGCTAGCAACAAGCTTTTTGGGCCTTCCGAATCATAAACGCAGCAACTAAATCAGCCAAACCATTAACCCAGTCCCGAGCATTTCGAATAATAGGACCCGGGCCTGCATAGTACCATAAGTACACAAAGTACCAGCAACTCAACAAAATGACAATATTACCCCTGCAGCATAACGAGTGGATAACACAGTTCCATCTACCCAGGCTTCGAACGTTTTACAGATTTGTTGACACCCATGTAGATAACTCAGCCGATCGATAACGGTCCCAACTCTTACTGATGAAACTACCCCTGGACCAATCTAACAAGATATCCAATGTTTCAGCCATCACACAAAGTCTCATTTTACTTTTAGTCAGTATCAAACTCTTTTTTTTTTAACATTCTTAAAAAAATATGTATTAATTTCTTGAACAATTTGTATAACAATTAATAATTATTACACTTATCTAAAAGAGTCTATAGTCATGGGACTGGTCACTGACTCACTGTACGTGGACCTTTATGTGCATCTCTATGTACTTGAACAATACCATTTTTGCCAAAAACAATTCCGGTTAAAAGAAAGCAATAGAAAATAAGTGATAGTCACAAATTCAATTATATTATTAACTCTATATAGATCTTTTTTTAACAACCAACGAAAGAATTTTATTGGTTTTGAAATGAACGTCGTTTATTTATTTATTTAACGAACCTGACAGAAGACGAATGAGTTGAAGATAAGGGTGTTGAGAACCAAATCAGAATCTGAGTTGTCAAGGTGAAAGGCTGATTTTCCTCTGGTCTGAAGAAACCATATGACCACAAATTGATATAATTACTGTTTGACAATTAGCGCGACAACATTCATCGCCAGCTGAAACTGCACAAACTTCTGTATGTTCACATTAAACCGAGCGACCCCACTTTGCCACAGTGACACTTGCGGAAAAATTATCATCTAGAATGATCACATCAGCACTCTCTTCCGCCACCTGCATAATTCAAACCCAAATGAAATTATAGTAATAAACTATTAGCTTTGAACTATGCAGTTAATGCAGTAAAAAACCGGATATCGGTCAAGGACCGATATTTGAGATATAGGTTATCGCGTTGGTTTTAAAATGCGCGCATCAAAAGCGCATAATGCGCGCATCACATCAAACAGTAAAACAAAAGGTCGAATAAACCACTACCTTCAAGCCACGTTCAGGTTGCTCAATATGATCCTCCTGCGACCCGTTACAAAAACCCTAAAAAATGTCAAAAATCAAACGGTTAATCTACATTGCTTGATCAACAAACACTAAAGAGACTTTCTTTGTTTTTTAGTGACCAAATATGAATTAAAAAACACGTTTCTATTACTTGCATATTGATCATACAATTGATTTTGCATTGGCTTTAGCTGGAGTTTGTGATCTAATGGAAAACAAAAATCTTGTATTTCTTCAGACATCAATAGGAAAAGGGTACGCTCAACACCAAAACTCTAGGCTGATTACATTTTTTTAATTGTAGTAAATGGTGAATGCCAAACCATATTTGTTGAAAGTATATGTTTAGAAATCGATTTCTTGAACTTGTACCTTTTAATAACACTGGGCATAATAGTTGCCAACTGGCTGTACCAGAACTGCCAATTTGGTATAGAGTCCCATTGAAATATACATGTTTTTCCACTCACTGTCATGACAAAAACTAAATATAAGTTACATGCTTTAGTAATTAACAAGGAAAATAAGAGAATACAAATATACAGAAGCATAAATTACCATGGATAGAAGTTTCGGTTATCATTGACTGAAATATATAGTGTATCCTTGCTCCTCCAGATAACTCAGATGTTGACATCTCGTCGTTCTTCCCCTCAATCATTGAAGAGAATGATGTTTAAAGGAACCAACATGAGATCCAGAATCCAAAACATATACAAGTATGTATTGATAAAAATAATAAATAAACTAAAAATGTGAAAAAATGCATCACCTTCTGAATACTTTGAAAGTATGTTTAGAAGAAGGGCTCCCATGCCAGCCTACAGATCATTAAGAAGCACATGTCAGAAGGCAATATATTCATTCCAGATGAACAGAATATAGGTTTAACATGCAGAAAATTATAGACCTTTGACTCTACAATATCGAACAGTCACTTACATGCTTTGGAGGGAAGAAAATGCTCCTAGGGTATCACCCAATTCTCGTACTGAGTTAGCACCATGAACAGTTCTATTCAAAATAAGAAAATTAAAAATCAAAACAATTAATTTAAAAATTTGCCACAAAATTGAAAGATAGGGTTTCCATACATTGATATAATATTTGTATTAGCACCGCTATAGCGGTATTTAGCGCCGCTAATAGCGGAACCGCTATAGGCCACCGCTATTTGGACCGCTACACATCCTGAGGTCCGCTAACCGCTATAGCACCTCTATTGACTGCTTAGATTTTAAGTAACTAAATGTAGCAAATGAACAATGAAATTTATAATCTAGAACCGTAGCTACAACATAATTATTCATCAACTCCAAAATATTACAATTTTTTTCTAATTTGTCACTTGTACTTTGTCTCTGTTAAAATTTCACCAGGGTTAACATTGATTTGCATTCTAACCCATAACCCAATAAAAATTACAGCAAATTAACTCAAACTGAGAACTAATAAACAACCAACCAGAACGGTAAAAAAGCTAAAAAGGGTCACTTACTTCCTCCAATGAATGAATTAGGGTTTCAGGTGACAAAAAAACCAAAGTAAACAGCCTGAAAACATAAAACATAGACAACATCGATGAATAAAACAAGCTACAGGAAAAAAAACTCGCGTTATCAAAATCAGCAACCTTACAACCGTTACCTTTTTGAGTTGTTTAGTCTTCAAAACAATCCGTCATCAATATCATCGGACTATTTCTTGACGTCGGCGCTGCCTGGGATGTGGGAGTATAATTTAGGTCTGGCAAAACCCTAAAAACCGGATATGATGGAGAAATCAGTGACACCATTAAATCTCCTACCCCCTTCTCTATCCTGATCTCCTTCTCACTCTCTCACTTTTCTCGTTCTCTCTAGCTCTCTCTCTCTCTACAATGAAACGAAAGCAGATAAGGGGTTTCTGGGGATGAGTATCGGGGGGATTCATAGGATGGAGCATTATAAATGACAAATCCACTCATAATCTGCAAAACACATTTAAAATGGTTGAGATTGCAATCCGTAAATCAAGATTCTTAGATCTGCACAAGTTATCAAGTTCATTAACACTTGTAACTCAAAATAAGGAGCAAAAAATGAAATTACCTTAAAGCGGTATTAAAGCCAAAACTTGTAAAAGCTTCTTTGAAAGAAGCAGTACGGTAAGTTTGATGAGACTCACGGGTAGGGCCGTATTTGAAACAAGCAGATGATTATCTTCACCAGTATGAGAAGTCCGGTACCACTGCCGTTGCACCACCGGCAGTGACGGAGGAGAAGAAAGCTGAAGCGGTGGCGCCGCCGATGGAGGAGAAGAAGGCGGAGGCTCCGGCGCCGGTGGAGGAGAAAAAAGAGGAATCTGGAAGTGGGTTTGGAGCTGCGGATGCTTTTAGGGCTGCCGGAAGTTTTTTAAGATCTGGATTTGAATCTGGATGGTTGACAGATCTTTGAGGGAGAGAGAGAACCAAAATGAAAAAGGGCTCTTCATTTGAAATTTGAAATGAAAATTTGGGTTTTTGTTGGCCGCGTGTTTTTTGTGTGATTGAGGCCTTGAGGGTATAATTGGAAAGGTAAATTAGTAGTGTGCTTTAGAGGGTTGTACATCATGCATTAAGGGTGTTTTAAAGAAATTTATATGACCTTAAGAAGTCCTTTGGATATGCTTATTAATATAGTATATAAGTATATATATATATATATATATATATATATATATATATATATATTTTAAGTGCTCGTGTGAGTGCCCTTGTTTCCCAAAAACTCGGTTAGAAGACTTACCGATTTAGATGTCAACCTGTTTGTTCGTAACTTACCAGGTATGATGTTGATGCTTTCATTCTTCGACCATTTGAAGCGAGATCTCTTCCTCTTCATCCTCAATGAATTCTTGATAGAGCTTCAGCCGCTGGCCGTTGACTTTGAATGGAATTCCATTCCGACATTTAATTTTGACTGCACCGTGGGGGGAAATATGGGTGATGGAAAAAGGTCCTGACCACCTAGACTTTAATTTACTAGGAAACAATCGAAGTCGTGAATTAAACAAAAGAACTTGATCTCCTACCTGAAATGCATTAGGTTTAATATGTTTATCATGCAAATTTTTCATTCTTTCCTTATAAATTTCGGAGTTAGAATATGCATAATTCCTTAATTCGTCTAACTCATTTAACTGACACAATCGATTCTTACCAGCAAACTCTACATCCAAGTTTACATTTTTAATTGCCCATTAGGCTTTGTGTGCTATTTCTACTGGCAAATGACAACTTTTTCCGTAGACGAGCTTATATGGGGTTGTACCTATTGTTGTTTTATAAGCAGTTCGAAAAGCCCATAAAGCATCATCTAATTTATCGGCACATTCCTTTTTATTTAACCCTACGGTTTTTTCGAGTATTCGTTTTAAACCTCTATTAGTCACTTTGACTTGTCCGTTTGTTTGAGGGTGATATGCTGTTGAGACCCGGTGATAGACCCCATATCTTGTTAAAAAAATTCAAGTTGTTGGTTACAAAAATGGGTACCTCTATCACTTATTAACGCTTTAGGTGTTCCAAAACGAGAGAATAATTTTTTCAGAAATCTTACCACGACTCTTCCATCATTTGTTGGAAGTGCCTCGGCCTCGGCCCATTTAGACAAGTAATCTACCGCCACAAGTATATATTTGTTCCCTTTTGACGGTGGGAAGGGTCCCATAAAGTCGAGTCCCCATACATCAAAGATTTCACAAACAAGAATGCCATTTTGTGGCATTTCGTTTTTGGAAGAAATATTACCTGTTCTTTGGCAAGCGTCACAAGTCTTGACAAGACTTTGGGCATCTTTGTAAATGGTTGGCCAATAAAATCCTGAATCAAATACCTTTCATGCGGTACTAGCGGCACCATGATGTCCTCCGTATGGACCTTCATGACAATGGCGGAGAATTCTTCTTTCTTCACTACCATGTACGCATCAGCGGATGATTGATCAGCACACATTTTGAAAAGATAAGGACCTTCCCAAAAATAATGCTTTACATCAGCAAAGAATTTTTTTCTTTGATGATGTGGCCATCCTTTAGCGACTATACCGCTAGCTAAGTAGTTAGCATAGTCGGTGTACCATAGCTCTTCTTTGTATTCCACCATTTCCAGGGACTCCGTTGGAAATTTTTCATTGATTCGCTCGTCCATGGTTGCCTCCAAAGCTGGGTTTTCCAAGCATGGAAGATGATTTGCTGCGGTGTTTTATGCTCCTCTTTTGTCTTTGATTTCAATATCAAATTCTTGGAGGAGTAGAATCCACCGAATCAAACGTGGTTTAGCATCTTGTTTCTTGAAGAGGTATCGAATGGTTGCATGATCTGTATAGACTATTGTTTTAGAAAGAACAAGATAAGAACGAAATTTATCAAAAGCAAATACCACGGCTAGTAACTCTTTTTCTGTTGTTGTGTAATTTTCTTGTGCATCGTTAAGTGTTTTACTAGCATAATAAATTGGGTGAAAATGCTTTTCTTTTCTTTGTCCCAAGACGACTCCAACTGCAAAGTCACTTGCATCACACATGATTTCGAAAGGTAATTTCCAATCAGGCGCTATCATGATAGGTGCATTGACTAGCATTTCTTTTAATGTTAGAAATGCTTGATTGCAATCCTTGTCAAAGATGAAAGGGGCATCTTTTTCAAGTAATTTTGTTAGAGGCCTTGAGATTTTAGAAAAGTCTTTGATAAATCACCTATAAAATCTGGCATGCCCTAGGAAACTTCTGATAGCTCTAACGGAAGATGGGGGTGGTAATCGAGAAATAGTGTCTATTTTGGCTCGATCAACCTCCATTCCTTCACTTGAGATTTTATGACCGAGTACTATTCCCTCTGTTACCATGAAATGGCATTTTTCCCAGTTAAGGGCGAGGTTAGTTTCCTCACATCGGGATAGCATTCGTTCAAGGTTATCAAGGCATTGGTCGTATGAATCTCCAAAGATAGAAAAGTCGTCCATGAATACTTCCATTGTCTTTTCTATCATGTCATGGAAGATGGCCACCATGCAACGTTGGAAGGTTGCAGGGGCATTACATAGACCAAATGGCATGCGTCGATAAGCAAAAGTTCCATAGGGACATGTAAATGTTGTCTTTTCTTGGTCTTCGGGTGCTATCGGGATTTGAAAGTAACCTGAAAAACCATCCAAGAAACAATAAAATTTATGACCGGATAATCTTTCTAACATTTGATCAATGAAGGGTAAAGGAAAGTGATCTTTCCTTGTTGCTTCATTTAATCGCCTATAATCTATACATACTCTCCATCCTGTGACGGTTCTCGTTGGTATTAATTCATTTTCTCATTAGTTATTACAGTCATACCTCCTTTCTTTGGAACTACTTGGACGGGACTTACCCAAGGACTATCGGAGATAGGATAAATAAGTCCGGCGTCAAGTAATTTGATGACTTCGTTTTTAACCACTTCTTGGACATTTGGATTTACTCTACGTTGTGGTTGTATAACCGATTTATAGTCATCATTCATTAAAATTTTGTGCGTGCACATGGAATGACTTATTCATTTAATATCTACAAGCTTCCATGCAATCGCATTTTTGTGTTTTTTCAAAAGTTTAATTAATTTTTCTTTTTCTACACTACTTAATTTTGACGAAATAATTACAGGTGATTCACCATCTTTGTCTAGAAAAGCATATTCCAAAGCTTTCGGGAGTTCTTTGAGCTCAAGAGGTAGGTCTTCAGGAGACTCCTTATTTGGTTGCTCATTTTGATCAAGAACTTTAAAAGTTTGTTCTATGGCGACCTCTTCTTCAACAAAGTGGTCAATCTTTTCACTTGTATCGGGTGGTTCATCTTCATCTTCAATTAGGGGGTCATTATTACCGAAATGATATTTCATTGAACGCTCAAGATCGATGCTCCTTTTAAATGCCCCTAATTGAATAAATAGATTGTTGTACTTCCGGTTTTTCAAAGCTTCGTGGGATTTCACAAAAGGTCATCCCAACACTAGAGGAGCGTCATCGAGGATGACAAAGTCGGTTAGGATTACCATTTGATCTGTTTGAACCAAGACATCCTCAACTATACCGATTGATTTTATTACTTTCCGATTGGATAGAAAAATAGGTATTTGAAGTAGAGAAAAATCACTAATACTTAATTTTTCGAAAATGTAGTTGGGCATTATGTTAACACAAAGATCTTTATCAATTGTGACATTACTAATAAAGGAGTTTTGAAAAAACATGGAACCGGTGTAATGTTGATTTCAAATGGGTCCTCTTTTATTAGCGAATTTTGATCATTTGTTAACTTAATACTTACCGTTTCGTCAATTTTAGTGTTAGTGTTTAACTCTTTTAAAAACTTAGCATGAGTGGGTACTAAACAATGATTTTCGAAAGAAGGTGACAAGAGATTAATTTCTTCAAAATTAGGCTCTTCTTAAATTTTAACGTTAACGGACTCACCCTTCTCGTTGTTTAACTCATGTGTCGGCTTTTCACTTACTTGTTCTTCCATTTTTACATTTTCAACTATCTCTTCTTTATTTAATTCATCTATTGCGCGGGACTCCTCTTCCCTTGCGCGAGATTCTAGTATGCAACGTTCGATAGTTTTAATGTGTTCTATTATCCTATCGGTTATATCGGCGATAGAGTAAGGATCGGGATTCTCAAAGCTTGAATCCGGATGTTCGATCCTTTGTTCCTCATAATACTCATATGAAGTAGATGGTTCGCACCATTGTTCTTCATTGTAAGTATATGATGGATAAGGGTCGAAATTTTGTTCTTCATAATACTCATATGGGGTGGGTTATTCATGCCATGGTTCCTCATAGTAAGCATATGAAGGTGGTGGCTCATATCTTGGTTCCTCAAAGTATGAGTATAAAGGCTCATACCTTGGTTCATCAAAATATGAGTATGAGGGAGAAGGTTCATACCTTTGGTCTTCATAGGGTGTGTATGAAGTCGATGGCTCGTACCTGGGCTCCTCACAGTAGGTGTATGAAGTGGATGGTTGAAATAAGTCACAATATTGTACCGAATGCGGGTCACCACAATTAGTGCAATAGTCTTCCCTATAATCATCCTCTCCATAGGTGTCGTTGTAGCCTCCTGAGTATTGATCCATATGAAATACTCAGCAGACCACAACAGAGTCTCGAGACCAGAAAACAAAAATAAAAACGGAAACAGAGGCTAGACACATCCCCGTGTTCAGTGGACACGGCCCGTGTTCAGGGTCTGTATCCGGGCGTTTGAATTAAAGTGACTGGTTTTGTGTAGCACAGGGGCGTGTTCAGTGAGCACGGCCCCGTGTTCAGACTCTGTATCTGGGTGTTTTTATGAAAAATATGCAGCACTGCCCCGTGTTCAGTGAGCACGGCCCGTATTCAACCTACTGTAAATGCAAAACTAACTAAAATGCAGAAAAATATGCGCTCGTTTTGAATAGGTTTTGAAAAACTAATTAGGCCGTCGATTTTAAGCTTTCTTAAAATCCTTGTGTCCCCGGCAACGGCCCCAAAAACTTGATGCACGTGTGGTGTCGTAGGTTTTTATGTATATTTTTAGCCCTTTTTAACCACTTTAGTCAAGTTTAAAATTTATAAAACACGATATTTACTAACATCAAACACACATATGGGCAAGTACACCCATCGTGAGCGTAGTATAGTGTTGGTAAGATACTGAGGTCGTCCAAGGACACAAGAGCTTTTAATACTGGTTTATCCTCAACGTCTAATCAAATCAAAAATTTAGAAAAAGGTTTTAAACTAGAAAATAAAAACTAAAATGCTGAAAATAAAAATAAAATAAAAACAGATAGACAACATGAATCACTTGGATCCGACTCGCCTTTAGTGTAACCTTTGATTATTTCCGCACTTTTGCACTTTTTAAGAGATTATCTTAGTTATTGTAGTATGCCCTTGTTTTGAAGGTGACGTTACCCTCAACCCAGTTGTTTGAGTCAGCAAGGATACAATCCTAAAGGGTCGGATTATTGAAAGATAATTAATTAAGTTATTAATGCGTAATGTGGTAGGCCCCTCTTTTGAAGGTGACGTTACCCTCGGCTAAGTAGTCTGAGTCAGCAGGGATACAGTCCTAAGTAGCCGGGTTAATATATTAATAGTAGTTTACATATGAGGGGATCAAGAAATTCGGACCCCCGTCATCCAATACCAGTGGGTATTGAAGGAGATCCTACTAAGCTTGACCCAGGTCCTTGTAGGATCTATACACTGAACAAGGCAAGACTCTTACCAAACCATTCCCTTAACCCCCGACCAGGTAGCCAACATATCTCCATATAGACCGTGGAGATATGAATGGTGTAAATCTTTTATTTTATATAGACAGTAAAATAACGCCAAGACACCACAGACAAATGATAAGGAAGACTCACCTCCAACATAAGAAACTAGTTATTAAAGTTATTAATACATAACCAAATAAAAAGTGCGAAAAGATTAAAAATAAAAAGTACTACACTAAATGCTTGTCTTCACCAAGTGATGTAAGAGACTTAGGCAAACATGGCATTTGATTGTCAAGAACTCTTACGATCAATCTTGGATCCCGAGACTACTACACACACTCTACGATGGATGATGGATGATGGTGGTGGATGATGGTGTTGTGGTGGTGGTGGAGTGTAGGTGAAGTGTGAGAGAGGTGGTTTGCCAAGGGATGATTTGCAAGTGAGCCAAGCAAACCTATTTATAGCCTGCACAGAAGCCCGGACACGGCCCCGTGTCCATTGGGCACGGCCACATGTCCACCCATCTTCTCTTTCTTCATTAATTGCACTTTGTCTGCATTAGTTGACCACGCCTCCATGTCCGCTGGGCACGACCCCGTGTGCAGAAGCGTATCTGTACTATCAAGATTTTCCTAGATTATGCGAATCTTAGAGTTGACCATGGCCCCGTGTCCGCTGGACACGCCCCCGTGGTGGGTGATAGAAGTTTCTACAACTTTGTCTTTTCTGCAGATACTTAGGCACGCTGTCACACCCCGATATTTCCACATATTACCGGTGGGCCCGGTGGGGAGTATCGTGACGTAGTTGATATCATCATTGTCAATACACACAATAATATAGCATAGCGGAAGGCTTGGTGAATAAACTATTACAAACCATACTGTCTGAGTGTTCGAGTTTAAGAATATATAGACTGGAATGTAATAAGATCCACAGGCGGATCATAAATGTACAAAGAAACAAAAACAACAGACTTCAGGTATCTTATGGATTTGCAAGATCCTCTATGACACCCTATAGCTCCAGCCTATTACGAGAGGTACCTGTCAATCAGTCTTTAAGAAAATACGTCAGTTTACACTGGTAAATACAATTTAACTGACTCTTTTTGAAAACATTTATGAAAATTAATTTAAGTGCACACGGCACAAATCATTTATAACTTGGGATAATTATTTAAAGATAATCTTGTATACAGATTTACATGTTTGTCATACATATGGGGCCGGTTTGGAAGCCGGTCATGATTAACCGACTCACCACTTATAAAACCCACAGAGGAGTTATCCCCAACTTGTGGGTAATTTAATATTTAGCATTTGCAGCTGTCAGGTGCGTGCCTACACCCCGTGCATAGGTCGTGGCCATTAA
Organism: Helianthus tuberosus; assembly: GCA_030545235.1. NCBI lineage: Eukaryota > Viridiplantae > Streptophyta > Magnoliopsida > Asterales > Asteraceae > Helianthus > Helianthus tuberosus. Next base: position 65,098,538 of record CM060420.1, read on the forward strand.
TAACTTAAATGAGCCGAGGATATCCAGGACACGGTCAGATTAACCCCCAATTTTTATGTTATCAAACAAGATGGATTAAAACGGGTTATGTAAAATTTATTAATCACAATCCGATTAAATGATTTCATACCCGACCAAGACATATTATTAGAATACCGTATCACAAGCCCGTATAGGGAAAATCAGTTAAAAGTATTTATCTGATGCTAGCAGTAAAATCCTAAAGCTTTTTGAAGGCACCTTCTACCGGAAGCTATTTAATCTGTATAGAAGGTTTATTAACCTATTAGGATGCTAACGGGTCTTTAATTAAGTCAAGGACTTAGACCGGCTAGCTAGAAGGAAACCTTACGGTTCTAAACGCTAGATTAAGCGGAGACCGGAATAGAATATGGTTTAGACCCGACAAGCTTGGATACTTGTATAATATGGGTAAACTAAACACATTATGGAAAATGAGAATTTAATGATTAGGTTAAGCCCGCTTCGGCTATTTTACGTAAACTAGTCACGTAAACCGATCCGAACGCATAAACGCGTAACAGTTAACCAAATAAATTATATACAGGTCTTAATCGTTATTATGCTCAAAATATGTTGATACATCAGTAAGATGTTAACATATATGCCCAAAAAGTAATTTAAACCAAAATAAGTCCCTTAAGGGCATTTTGGTAATTTTAATGCCCATAAAAGAGTTTAAATATTAAACTGAGTTTCAGGTCCGATTTGATTAGTAAAAATATGCATTTTTATAAGTTATATCAGTAGGGTATTTTATATATGTGAAATTTATCTTATATAACCAAACAATGCATCGTAAGGGCATTTTGGTAATTTTTCATAGGCTTTAAAGGTCAAAATACACTCCTGAGTTTAAAAACTTTGGCTTACTGTTTAATTATATAAATTAGTTTAAAACATTAGTAGGTAATAAGTTTTATATGCCAAATATAGTTTTAACTCAAACTATGTGCTAAAAACGCTTAAAAGTCGGTTTTAAGGGATATTCGGGTTAAAATAGGAAATTTGAGTTTTTGATCAGTTTATAAAGTTCAAAATACATTATTTATCATATAGAATCAGTAGCAAAAGGTTTGGCATTAAAAAGTTATGAAAAACTCATTTTATGCATGAAAAGGGTAAAACCGACAATTACTGAAATCAAACTACAATCCTATGTTATGCTCAGCCTAAAAATAAATAAAAATCTTCAAAAATCCCAAAATATTATTTTACATCAGTAGGTAATAAGTTTGGTATCAAAAATCGGGTTTAGATAGGCTTTATGCTAATTACGCCATTTAAATAATAAAAAGCTCATTAATTACGCTATTGAGCATAACTCCTATTCTAGACCTCAAACTGATGTCAAATTTTCAATACATGTCTAAATATCAGTAGCAAAGGTGTTAGTCCATTCACATTGCTAAAAATATCAGTTGTATTTCAAAAGGGCATTTATGGCATTATTAAGCATAACTACGATCAAGTGCATATAATTCAAACCACTAGGCACCATGCAATATAACTTCAGAGGGTTATACTACTGAGTAATGTGGCCCTAATGGAAGCTTAAAACATGGGATAATTAAGCTTAAACGGGTCAGAACTGAAAGTCAAAGCAAAAATCAAGCTTTTGCTACTTTCGGTTATAAATTGACCTTAGACTATTAATTGCCGGGTTAGGACTGATAAAGCATGTTTTGATATTAATTACCAAGTCATTGGAATGTTAAAATATAATTTAGAACCCCTGATTTATTAATTTTAGTCATTTTCAAACATTCTATCCAGTTTGACTTTTTGTCAAACTACTTTGACCCGACAATTGACCAGTCAAACGAGATAATTAGGAGGTGCCCTTTTAAGGGTTAATCACCTACCTTAATATGGTCCCATAACCACTTTCAATTTGGTCAGTGGCTGGTCCATATGTAATTAAAATGAAAGTCAAACTTAATTTACGATAAGTTTGACTTTAGAGTATTTAAGCTAATTAAAACGACTAAATAAGTAATTAGAGGCTTACTACAGGTCCAAGTTGTCTTTTCTACACTTCTAAGTCCTCTCCAAGTCCTTGCAAAACTCCAAAATTGGTTTGAAGATGTTTGCAAAAGTGAGCATATAAACCAAGAACTAAGATCCTTTATATACTAAGTTGTATGCTCTTAGATCAAGCACAGCTGTTATAGGAGGCCCTAGGATCACCCCAGGTGTCCTAGTGGTTTGTATATACCGTCCAATAGTCCCTTGTTTCGAAACAAGTAAGCTTGAGTTGGTTTAACAGCTGAAACATACATATGTCCAAATTTTCTGCCCAGCGATAAGCTTACGGACCGTAAGCTGAAACCCTTGCGGTCCGTATTCAACTCTTACGGACCGTAAGTCTGAATGAATGTGGTCCGTAACCGAACCTGAATTGCATCGCCCAGTTACCTCCTTGCGGACCGTAAGCCTAGGGCCATACGGTCCGTAACTGATGACCAGAGGACAAATTTTTTTAAAACTTTCATACACTTGACCATGCATTTTCATGACCGAATCTTGAGCAATAATTTAGTATAATAGTCCATATGGCCAGTTCTGTATACTCAGATTACTATGCCATGCATTTATGTCTTCTTGGAGTTTATAGAAGTTGACCAAACATGAAGATTCGTCGTTATTGCACATTAATTCCAAATTCTTGAATTATTGCCTGAACTATCACCAATTAGCTGAAGCTTATGAATTCTCTAATAGTCATTCATAAAGGTGTATTATACAATTTATAAAGCTTTTTGGGAAATGTTTAAAAGGTCACTCAGAGGTAAAATTAACATGTTGACACGTTTAATCTCTGAAGCTTTATTATCTTTCACATATATACACAAACGGCTTCTTATATTCAATTAATCTTTCGATTAAGAATATATTATCCACGTAGTGTCAATCAGAGGCTTCAGTTTGGCAGGTTGACATTTTAAGTCCTTCAAACTAAATTTTTCATTTATTTAGAGTTTAGGACACGTGCCTATACACAATTGGACATGTTTTTACGTGGTGTTACATCCTCACCCCCTTAAAAGAAATCTGGACCCCGAGATTTACTGGAATAAGTGAGGGTACTTTTGTCTCATAGTGGACTCGACTTCCCATGTATATTCGGGACCTCTGCGAGCATTCCATTTGACCTTTACTATAGGTACATGCTTTCTTCGGAGCCTTTTAACCTGTCGATCCTCGATCGATATAGGTTTTTCGACAAATCTTAAGCTCTCATCAATCTGAACGTCTTTATGGGACATAGCTAGAGATTCATCGTCTAGGCATTTCTTCAGGTTACAAATGTGGAACACATTATGAATTCCGCTTAACTCCTCAGGCAAGTTTAGCTTATAAGCTACACTGCTGACACATTCAATAATCTCAAATGGTCCAATATATCTAGGGCTTAACTTGCCCTTTTTACCCTTTTTACCAAAACGCATCACACCTTTCCAGGGTGACACTTTCAATAGAACTTTATCGCCTACCTCAAACTTTAGAGGTTTTCGCCTCTTATCAGCATAACTTTTCTGCCTATCCCTGGCAGCTTTCAGGCGATCATGAATCTGGACAATCTTGTCCGTCGTTTCAAGGACTATATCAGGTCCTGATAACTGAGCTTCTCCTACTTCTGCCCAACAGACAGGCATTCTGCATTTCCTACCATATAATGCCTCAAAAGGCGCAGCCTGAATACTTGTATGGTAGCTATTGTTATAAGAGAACTCGATCAATGGAAGGTGATCATCCCAACTACCACCTAAATTAATAACACATGTACGAAGCATGTCTTCTAAAGTTTGAATTGTACGCTCACTCTGTCCATCTGTCTGAGGAAGGTAAGCAGTACTAAAATTCAAACGCATGCCCAAAGATTGTTGGAAACTTTTCCAAAAATGTGAGGTGTATCTAGTATCTCTATCAGAGATAATAGACACCGGTATGCCGTGAAGAGCCACAATTTTATCTACGTACAACTGGGCTAACTTGTCGGAGCTATGAGTCTCCTTGATGGGCAAGAAATGAGCTGACTTGGTCAGTCTATCAACTATAACCCATATGGTATCATTTCCATGCCTTGTTTTAGGTAACTTGGTTATGAAATCCATGGTTACCATCTCCCACTTCCACGTAGGGAGTTCTAGTTGTTGAAGCAGACCTGATGGCTTTTGATGTTCAGCTTTAATTTGAGCACAAGTCAGGCACTTAGCTACATGAGTGGAAATAGATTTCTTCAGACCTATCCACCAATAATTAGCCTTCAAATCCTGATACATTTTGTCACCACCAGGGTGAACTGAGTACTTGGAGTTGTGGGCTTCCCGGAGGATTACATCTCGAAGTCCTCCCTGAATAGGAACCCAAATTCTTCCATTTATTCTGAGGATTCCATCCTTCCCATGTGTTAACTGCTCAGCGATTACACCTAACTTTTCATTTGGAAGGTTAACTTCCAAAACAGCATCTTTCTGTGCAGCTAATAGTCTTTCATTCAGACTATTCTTCAACTCAATGCTCTTGGCGTTGATCCTAATTGGTTTAACTCTTTCCTTTCGGCTTAGAGCATCAGCGACCATGTTTGCTTTTCCTGGATGGTAGCGAATCTCGCAATCATAGTCATTTAGGGTTTCCATCCAACGGTGTTGTCTCATATTGAGCTCTTTCTGATTGAACAGATGTTGGAGACTTTTGTGATCCGAGTAGATCACACAGTTTGTTCCATACAAATAATGTCTCCACAACTTTAGTGCGAATACCACAGCACCCAATTCTAAATCATGGGTGGTGTAATTCTTTTCATGCACTTTTAGTTGTCGTGATGCATAGGCGATCACCTTGCCTCGCTACATAAGTACACATCCCATACCGGTGTGTGAAGCATCACAGTATACAACAAACTCTTATACTCCTTCCGGTAAGGATAACACCAGAGCATTGCTCAATCTTTGCTTTAGAATCTCAAAGGATTCTTGTTGCTTTGGACCCCAGTCAAATTTCACATTCTTACGAGTCAAAGAAGTTAATGGTGCAGCTATTCTTGAGAAGTTCTCAATGAATCTTCTATAATATCCAGCTAAACCCAGAAAGCTGCGAATTTCCGTAGGCGTCTTTGGTGCTTCCCAATTCATAATGGCTTTTATCTTGGCGGGATCAACTTGGATACCATTTTCACTGACAACATGTCCAAGGAATTGGACTTCATGAAGCCAAAATTCGCACTTGGAGAATTTAGCATACAGCTTCTCCTGTTGAAGCAATCCTAAGATACACCGAAGGTGCTTTTCGTGCTCAACTTGGCTACGAGAGTAAATAAGTATGTCGTCTATAAAGACAATGACAAACTTATCTAGGTATGGTTTGCAGACTCTATTCATGAGGTCCATGAATGCTGCAGGCGCATTAGTGAGCCCAAAAGGCATCACTAAGAATTCAAAATGTCCATACCTTGTTCTAAATGCCGTCTTCGGTACATCTTTAGTTCGGACCTTGAGTTGATGATACCCAGATCTCAAATCAATCTTTGAGAAATAACTCGCCCCTTGGAGTTGATCGAATAAATCATCGATCCTGGGCAAAGGATAACGATTCTTGATCGTTACCTTATTCAATTCATGGTAATAAATGCATAAACGCATTGATCCGTCCTTCTTTTTCACGAACAGTATTGGAGCTCCCCAAGGTGAAGAGCTGGGCTGAATAAAACCTTTTTCCAGTAAGTCGTCTAATTGAGTTCTGAGCTCTTTCATTTCTGTAGGCGCTAGATGATAAGGAGCTCGTGCAGTAGGTGCAGATCCTGGTAGAATGTCTATCCTGAACTCTACTTGCCTCTCAGGAGGTAATCCGGGTAATTCATCAGGAAAAACATCAGGATATTCGGAGATAATTGGAATATCTTCGATCTTAGGCTTAGGATCATTCACAGTCACATGTGCCATGTAAATGACACATCCACTCTTCAAACACTGCGATACCTTGAGAATAGACACATTGCTGGGCAATCCATATTGTGTATCTCCCTAAATAGTGACTGATTCGCCAGAGGGGGGTTTTGATAATGACAAGCTTTTTATCACATGCAATTTGGGCTTGGTTATGCGACAACCAATCCATTCCTAAAACTATATCAAACCCAGCCAATTTCATTGGCAAGAGGGACAACGGGATAGAATGATTCTTAATGGATATAGAACATCCATCAAGAAGAGTGGAAGCTGTTTCTAGAGTACCATTGGCAAGCTCTACCTCATATTTTATGTCTAGAGTCTTAATAGGAAAATTCAATATCTTACATAACTTATGGTCTACAAAAGACTTATCAGCACCGGAATCAAATAAGACTCTAGCATAGTTATTATTGATGAGGAAGGTACCTGTTATGACGTTGTCGTCGTTCACCGCTTCCCTCGCATTCATCTGAAATACTCTTGCATTTGTTTTCTTTGCCTCCTCGGGCTTCTTTGCATTCTTGGGGCAATTGGTTTGATGTGCCCCTTTTCATTGCAACTATAGCAAGTTGCATCCTTAATATTTCGACACTCAACAGACTTGTGCCCCTTCTTCTTACAAATCCCACATGGTTTGGCCTGTGGGTCCTGGTTGCACTTCCCAAAGTGCCTCTTATGACATGTCTTGCACCTGGGCTTATCATTTGACTTCCCCTTTTTGGAACTAGAGTTCCCCTTGCCCTTTTTGTTCGAATGAGGAGACTTGTCTTCCTCTCTTTTCCTCTTCCCTTCCTCGGTAACCTTCTTTGCTCTGCTCCTCACAACATCCAAAGTGAGGGATAAGGATAGATCTACAACAGATCTATAAGTGGCTGGCTTAGAGGCCTTAACATTCCCTTTTACTTCAGGGGCCAAACCACCAATGAAACGCACAATGTGTTTGGGCTCAGGAGTGACTAGATATGGTACAAGCCTTGACATCGAGTTAAAGCTAGTCACATAGGATCTACAATCCAGATCCTTCATTACCAAGGTGAGGAAATCAGTCTCTATCCTCTCTACCTCATGTTGAGGACAGTAAGTGTCTTTTACCAAATCAACAAACTTCTCCCAAGAGAGATTGTACAAATGAACCTTCCCGGTGGCCTGCACTAATGCTTTCCACCAAGTGAGGGCATCGCCCTTGAAGGATTATGATACAAACTTCACTATATCCTCTTTAGCACATCCGCTGATGTCTATCATAGTCTCCATCTCGTCCAACCATTTCATACAGTCAATCACTCCCTTTTCTCCTGTAAAATCCCTTGGCTTACAGGAGACAAAGTACTTATAGGTACAACCCTTGGTGTATCTAGGAGTCGGCTCGAGGACTATCTGCCTCTTGGGTTCACTACCCTGGTTAGATGAGTGCGGAGACTCGCTCTTCTTATGAGTATGAGGTTGAGAATGGGATCTTGAATGAGTTTGAGACCGAACAACACTCGGTTCTTTAAACTTAGCATCTACTGCTTGAGAAACCGCTGCGGTGATCATTGCTTGCAGTTCGGCACCAGTGATATTAATCCTGGTGTTGCCTTCTGCAGGATGACTGTTTGCTTCATCCGAGCCAGCCATTTCTGAATACTATATCAAACAAGGACGATATTTAAATTATATATTGATTCATCGTATTGATGATCAAATGGCCATGGTATTATTAAACCATTTAGACCATTTTAAGATAATAATTAATAATCAACAGAATATAATATTCTCTTATGTTTATTAGACAGGGGGATTTATAATTCACAACTGTCATTGCCATAAAAGACATTTGATTTAATATTAGGCTCGTCTCAAAGGACATTTAGATAGCTCAGAAAGCTTGTCACAGGGACGATTAGAATATAATCAATGATCCCTTGGATCAGTGATCTCATAAGGGTTGAACAAAGTTCATCGCCTTTTTGACAAGAAGTTTATAATTGGAACTTTTGTTGTCATTATTACACCTTTTCTTATAAGCATACATCTCTAATGGATGTTTTGGTGTATACATCATATTGATGTTTATTAGCCTTGATTCGCATTGATCATTTAGACTGTATATAGGTGACTTGGAAAACCCAAGTACATTTGGAAGCTTGTGTGGTTTCTCGTACCGCACAGCTAGGAATGTTAACATGTTTTCAGATGTTAACAGAGATTTACTATCTTAAAAAGGTTGTACCATCATAGCCAGCTAATATTTTGGCTAGGTTATACCTCTAAGAATTTCTTTGGCAGATCAATTATAAATTGAAAGGATATAATGTGATGTAATAAAATACATATTTAAAAACCAAAGATAAACTTCATTAATTCATAAAACTAGTACAAGTGCCCTAAACGGGTCTTAGAAAGAACAAACTGCCCACACAGGGGGTTATAGAAATAGGAAATAAGTCCACGCTGGGACTTAAGTACAGAAAATAAAATAATGTCCTCATAGGGACTTGATTAAAAGACAACACAAGAAAATTAAACAATTTCCTACTTCTTCTTGCCTTTAATAAGGTTTGCAAGGCCCTTCATGAAGCTACCATGCTCCTTCTTGGTTTTTCTAGCCTCATGCTCAACCCTATCTAACCTCTCCAGGATTTCCTGAGTTTGCTGCTGCTGCTGCTGGGGAGGAGGAGGTTGTTGGTAAGGCGGGTATTGATAACCCTGCACTGGGTATCCAGTTGGATAAACTGGAGGGTAAGAAGAAGGATAAAGATGATGATATTCCGCAGCTGTAAGATACGGGTCATGAGTTCCATAATCCGATGGATATCCCGATGGATTTTCAAAAGGGTTGTACCCAGAGGAACCTGGGTAAGTTGGGATAGGGTTGTCGAAACCCATAGGCGGCTGAGGCGGTGCATAAGAAGCTGGCGGAGGATCGATCTCCGGCGCCGCGTTCGAGGGCCCACCCATTTGGGGGTCCTCTGGAATAGGAGGGTAAGAACTCGAACCCTGAGGAGAACTAAAACGAGGTCCTCCTCGCACGGATATACGTGCGTTCCTCCTTCGCCTCGGAGGCTCGGGAGGTGGTTGCGGTGGTTGCTGAGGCGGCTCCTCAACAGGAAGTGGTGGAGGTGAAACTGCTTGAAGCTGGGGCTCAATCAAAGGAGGTTGAGCTGGATAGCTATGGTACGAAGGAGTAAAGTACCAATCATAAGTGGCCATCCTCTCTTGAAACGAATCGAGCTCACGATACGGTGATCCCTGAAATAGGGAACCGCTGGATATGCTTATTGGGTGGCCCGGTGTTCCGGTCTGCATCTCCGGATCTGGGTCGTCGTCTATATCCATTTCCTGAGAAAAGTGATCCTCAGGGCCCAAAGGGTTATAGCCAAGGAAGTCGTTGACATAGTTATTCGGATTGAACTACGCCGGCAAGTAGGTAGAATCCGAATGGTGAAACGAATGAGAGTGCAATGAATGGTACGATTGGTGAGATTCGCGAGAGTGATGGGAGTGTTGAGAATGGTGCAAGTGTTGGGGCTCGTCTGGGATAGGCGGCCCAAAAGATGGATGGAAAGAAGGTAAAGAGCTTAACGAGACAGAATGTCTCGCCGGCTCAAAGGAGTAACCCCACAGATCGTGTGAGTCAGAACTGGAAAGGGACGCAGACGGAGTGCGTCAGTGCGATGGTCCTGCTGCTGATGGTCCCCCTAGCATGGGACCTTTTCATCTTCCTCTAACTCTGGGAGGCATTATAGCTAAGTTTCCTGTCAAAGCAAGAAAACAAAACAAAATAACATATAAACAGCAAAGGAAAGTTAAGAATAAATCCTAGGTCATTTGCCTAGACTCGAGAGTCTAAGGAATGTGCTTATTGTGTCATTGAGATTAAACACAAAAGGTTAGTGTTTAATTCACTCAATGTTGGCTCTGATACCAACCTGTCAGACCCCGATATTTCCACATATTACCGGTGGGCCCGGTGGGGAGTATCGTGACGTAGTTGATATCATCATTGTCAATACACACAATAATATAGCACAACAGAAGGCTTGGTGAATAAACTATTACAAACCATACTTTCTGAGTGTTCGAGTTTAAGAATATACAGACTGGAATGTAATAAGATCCACAGGCGGATCATAAATGTACAAAGAAACAAAAACAACAGACTTCAGGTATCTTATGGATTTGCAAGATCCTCTATGACACCCTATAGCTCCAGCCTATTACGAGAGGTACCTGTCAATCAGTCTTTAAGAAAATACGTCAGTTTACACTGGTAAATATAATTTAACTGACTCTTTTTGAAAACATTTATGAAAATTGATTTAAGTGCACATGGCACAAATCATTTATAACTTGGGACAATTATTTAAAGATAATCTTGTATACAGATTTACATGTTTATCATACATATAGGGCCGGTTTGGAAGCCGGTCATGATTAACCGACTCACCACTTATAAAACCCACAGAGGAGTTATCCCCAACTTGTGGGTAATTTAATATTTAGCATTTGCAGCTGTCAGGTGCATGCCTACACCCCGTGCATAGGTCGTGGCCATTAATAACTTAAATGAGCCGAGGATATCCAGGATACGGTCAGATTAACCCCCAATTTTTATGTTATCAAACAAGACAGATTAAAACAGGTTATGTAAAATTTATTAATCACAATCCGATTAAATGATTTCATACCCGACCAAGCGGTATTATTATAATACCGTATCCCAAGCCCGTATAGGGAAAATAAGTTCAAAGTATTTACCTGATGCTAGCAGTAAAATCCTAAAGCTTTTTGAAGGCACCTTCTACCGGAAGCTATTTAATCTGTATAGAAGGTTTATTAACCTATTAAGATGCTAACGGGTCTTTAATTAAGTCAAGGACTTAGACCGGCTAGCTAGAAGGAAACCTTACGGTTCTAAACGCTAGATTAAGCGGAGACCAGAATAGAATATGGTTTAGACCCGACAAGCTTGGATACTTGTATAATATGGGAAAACTAAACACATTCTGGAAAATGAGAATTTAATGATAAGGTTAAGCCCGTTTCGGCTATTTTACGTAAACTAGTCACGTAAACCGATCCGAACGCATAAACGTGTAACGGTTAACCAAATAAATTATATACAGGTCTTAATCGTTATTATGCTCAAAATATGTTGATACATCAGTAAGATGTTAACATATATGCCCAAAAAGTAATTTAAACCAAAATAAGTCCCTTTAGGGCATTTTGGTAATTTTAATGCCCATAAAAGAGTTTAAATATTAAACTGAGTTTCAGGTGTGATTTGATTAGTAAAAATATGCATTTTTATAAGTTATATCAGTAGGGTATTTTATATATGTGAAATTTATCTTATATAACCAAACAATGCATCGTAAGGGCATTTTGGTAATTTTTCATAAGCTTTAAAGGTCAAAATACACTTCTGAGTTTAAAAACTTTGTCTTACAGTTTAATTATATAAATTAGCTTAAAACATCAGTAGGTAATAAGTTTTATATGCCAAATATAGTTTTAACTCAAACTATATGCTAAAAACGCTTAAAAGTCGGTTTTAAGGGATATTCGGGTTAAAATAGGAAATATGAGTTTTTGATCAGTTTATAAAGTTCAAAATACTTTATTTATCATATAGAATCAGTAGCAAAAGGTTTGGCATTAAAAAGTTATGAAAAAACTCATTTTATGCATGAAAAGGGTAAAACCGACAATTACTGAAATCAAACTACAATCCTATGTTATGCTCTGCCTAAAAATAAATAAAAATCTTCAAAAATCCCAAAATATTATTTTACATCAGTAGGTAATAAGTTTGGTATCAAAAATCGGGTTTAGATAGGCTTTATGCTTATTAGGCCATTTAAATAATAAAAAGCTCCTTAATTACGCTATTGAGCATAACTCCTATTCTAGACCTCAAACTGATGTCAAATTTTCGGGACATGTCTAAATATTAGTAGCAAAGGTGTTAGTCCATTCACATTGCTAAAAATCTCAGTTGTATTTCAAAAGGGCGTTTATGGCATTATTAAGCATAATTACGATCAAGTGCATATAATTCAAACCACTAGGCACCATGCAATATAACTTCAGTGGGTTATACTACTGAGTAATGTGGCCCTAATGGAAGCTTAAAATATGGGAGAATTAAGCTTAAACGGGTCAGAACTGAAAGTCAAAGCAAAAATCAAGCTTTTGCTACTTTCGGTTATAAATTGACCTTAGACTATTAATTGTCGGGTTAGGACTGATAAAGCATGTTTTGATATTAATTACCAAGTCATTGGAATGTTAAAATATAATTTAGAACCCCTGATTTATTAATTTTAGTCATTTTCAAAAATTTTGTCCAGTTTGACTTTTTGTCAAACTACTTTGACCCGACAATTGACCAGTCAAACGAGATAATTAGGAGGTACCCTTTTAAGGGTTAATCACCTACCTTAATATGGTCCCATAACCACTTTCAATTTGATCAGTGGCTGGTCCATATGTAATTAAAACGAAAGTAATTAGAGTAATTAAGCTAATTAAAACGACTAAACAAGTAATTAGAGGCTTACTACAGGTCCAAGCTGTCTTTTCTGCACTTCTAAGTCTTCTCCAAGTCCTTGCAAAGCTCCAGAAGTTGGTTTGAAGATGTTTGCAAAAGTCAGCATATAAACCAAGAACTAAGATCCTTTATATACTAAGTTGTATGCCCTAGGATCACCCCAGGTGTCCTATTGGTTTGTATATACCATCCAACAGTCCCTTGTTTCGAAACAAGTAAGCTTGAGTCGGTTTAACAGCTGAAACATACATCTGTCCAAATTTTCTGCCCAGCGATAAGCTTATGGACCGTAAGCTGAAACCCTTGCGGTCCGTATTCAACTCTTACGGTCCGTAAGTCTGAATGAATGCGGTCTGTAACCGAACCTAAATTGCATCGCCCAGTTACCTCCTTGCGGACCGTAAGCCTAGGGCCATACGGTCCGTAACCGATGACCAGAGGACAAAAAAATTTTAAACCTTCATACACTTGACCATGCATTTTCATGACCGAATCTTGAGCAATAATTTAGTATAATAGTCCATATGGCCAGTTCTATATACTCAGATTACTATGCCATGCATATATGTCTTCTTGGAGTTTATAGAAGTTGGCCAAACATGAAGATTCGTCGTTATTGCACATGAATTCCAAATTCTTGAATTATTTCATGAACTATCACCAATTAGCCGAAGCTTATGAATTCTCTAATAGTCATTCATAAAGGTGTATTATACAATTTATAAAGCTTTTTGGGAAACGTTTAAAAGGTCACTAAGTGGTAAAATTAACTTGTTGACACGTTTAATCCCCGAAGCTTTATTATCTTTCACATATATACACAAACGGATTCTTATATTCAATTAATCTTTCGATTAAGAATATATTATCCACGTAGTGTCAATCAGAGGCTTCAGTTTGGCATGTTGACATTTTAATTCCTTCAAACTAAATTTTTCATTTTAATCAGAGGCTTCAGTTTAGGACACGTGCCTATACACAATTAGACGTGTTTTACGTGGTGTTACACACGCCCCCGTGCTCATTGAGCACGGGGTGTGTTCAGCCTTGTCACACCCCTAAAATACCACTACCGGAGTATCACCGCAAAGAGTGTGACCTACCAGGATCTAGCCACCAATCACATTGAACTCATAAGAATATTTAAATAAAACTTTCATTTATTAACATTAAGTGTTACCACGTTACAAGTAATACACATTATACAGCGGAAGCATAGTTCATTCGTTATGTGTTTATATACCACATGTAAAAACCATTAGTCGTGTGTTGTGATTCCATTTATCTCGACCCATGACCACTCCAGCGTCCCAGACAGCAAGTTCCAACGATATGCACCTAAAGACCTGCAAGGCATGTAACAACGAATCAACAACCAACTTGAGCGAGTTCACAGTTGGGTGTTCGTTTTTAAGTTGTTTCAAAAACATAGTTTTCCTTTAGCTGGCTTACTTGCCGTGGGGGTTATCCCATATTTGAAAATATGATTAACCAATTCCTTTTTTCCCAAACCATAACCAGTGGGGGCTTCCCCATGTGAACCACTAGACCCGTTACCATATCGACCACTGCCTAAAGTAAGTTGGTGCCCTGACGTCAATGTTTATCATCATTGACTAGTGCCCAGATCCATTAGTTCACGCCCGTCCTCTGTGGCACGGTGTGAGTCTTGTCAAACCTAAATAGCGCTATCTAACTAATGACCCGCTCGCCATTGGCTCCGTGATTAAGTCGATATAAAATGAGGGACTTCATGATAGAGAGTTTTGGTCTAGTATCCGTGTTGTCACCCTTCAATAAAGAGGGTGTGTACGAAATCCCCAAACCAGGAGATTACGTAGTTTCCAATCTATTCATTATCACATGTTGTCACCCTTCAATAAAGAGGGTGTGTACGTGTTCCAAACTAGGAGATCACGCAGTTTCAGTTTAAATCCTTTACCCATTCCCAACCCTTGGGAATCCCATGCCTTGTGGAAAGTGTGAACTCGCCTCGGTTTGCTCGGTATGCTTAACTACTTGTTTTCCAATTAATCAGTCAAAGCCTAAGGGATGCACGTATACATAATCAGTTCATGTTCGCATTATTTTCGCATAAGTTAAAATCATAGAATGCATGCAGGGTAATGATCACCGATTCAACACATAATAGTTATACAACTTACTCATTTTCCCAATTTACATGTATGCTCCTTAGTCATGGTTAACAGTTAAGTGTATGGATTAAATCAAATCATGATTGATGTCATCAACAGGAAAGTATTTACATATACTCATTCATTATTAGCCTTTGCATGCATGCCTATATCAATACGTAACAGTGGAGGGTACCGTATGTAAAGACCCAAATCATAATACTTAATCATAGCTAAACATTATTAACAGCATATGTCATCATATAGTCATTCAATGTCATGCATGCAATTTACACAAATATTATAAGCTATTGTTCCCTATAAGCTTCACGACGAACTTGGGATTTCGTCGACACAGGGTCACGATGAAAAGGTCATGACAAACATTAGATTTCGTCAACATGGGATTACGACGAAAACACCACGACGAACACTTGAGATTTCGTCGCTATGGGATTTCGTCGAAGGGGAGTTCGTCGAGCAAGGGTCTTCGTTGGGACAAGGATTTTGTTGGGTAATGTAACAGTTAGCATAATCATATGAAAACCCTAATCATCATCATCATCAGCCGTTTCACCATAACCACCGATCATACAGTTATCTCCCGAACATCAATTGCTATTTAACCCCTAACACAGACCCTAAATATTAAATCATTGCCACATCCGTTCTTGTAACGCATATACATACACAGCATGTAATATCACTTTAATATTAAACAGTAAATATCAGTCATGAGCCATGAATCATGAATTCAATCATAGAGGTCTAAACCAACAAGCCCTAATCAAATCAGTACGTTCTAAATCATCAAGACTCTAATGTTCAAAATCATGCATTGATCATAGTAGTTCAGATTTAGACACATAACCCATCAACATACAAATCATGCGTTTCACAGATCATCAAGATGTTGAATATTTATCGATAATCATGTACTTATTGTCAATTCATAAGCAATTAAACATTAGCAATAAACTAACCGATTTGAATGATAGTCCAGAAATTTCGTGTGGCGATAGAGCTCCAAAGAATGGGAGTTGCCGTCGGGCTTCACGAGAGAGAAGAAAGTGTCTAGGGTTTTATAAGTGCTCTAATGTGACTGATCTCAAGGGTTATAATGTAAACAAAGTTGGGCCGGCAGAATAGTCTTGGACCAAAGCCCATTCCTGACGAAAACGATGATGGTGACGAAAACTGGGAGTTTTTGTCGGGTGGGTGTTTTCGTCGCACAGGGGGTGAAAGTGATAAGTCTCCTCTACAATAAATGATTCACTGCTTTAATTACTAACACAAAACATATATCAATATAAACAACTTATAAACAAATCATAGTGCACAGTTTCAATGCAACGAACCACAAAACACAGTATGAAACAAGTAACGTAAAGAGGAAAAACCTTGGAAACTCGAGTTGTCACATTATCCCCAACTTGAAAGAAATTTCGTCCCGAAATTTAGCACGTGGTTACTGAGGAAGCTAGTTGTGTTGCGTTGTTTCCTGGTTTTTCCTAGGGTGTCATATCATTCCCCCGTTGGTTTGGAATTTCGTCCCGAAATTCCGCAGTAGCTTCAGCCTCAGTAGTGGTTTCACTGTTCTAGAACAACTGGGGATACTTGAGTTTCATTTGGTCTTCTCATTCCCAGGTAAACTCTAGGTCACGACGGGAGTTCCAACGAACTCGAACAAGAGGTATTCTGGTGCGCTTGAGAATCTTAACATCTCGGTATGTGATTTCTACTGGTTCCTTAACGAATCGCAAGTGATCGTCGATTGTGAGCTCCTTTAAAGGAACTATGAGGGTCTCATCTGACCGACATTTCTTCAGATTTGACACATGGAATACGTTGTGAACTCCACTGAGCTCTTTAGGTAGATTCAATCTGTAAGCGACCTTGCCAATTCGTTCAGTGATTTCGAAAGGTCCAACATAACGTGGGTTTAGCTTGCCTCGTTTACCAAAACGAACCACACCCTTCCAGGGTGAGACTTTAAGTAGAACCCGGTCCCCGACCTGGAATTCTAGGGGTTTCTTACGCTTATCAGCGTAACTTTTCTGACGATCATGAGCTGTCGCCATTCATTGTCGTATCTGAGCAATCTTCTCTGTTGTTTCTACGACGGTTTCTGGGCCAGTGATTTGGCTGTTTCCAACTTCTGCCCAACAAAGAGGTGATCGGTACTTCCGCCCGTACAATGCCTCGAACTGAGTAGCCTGTATGCTGGTGTAGTAACTGTTGTCATACGAGAACTCCACTAAAGGGAGGTGTCTTTCCCAGCCGTTTCCAAAGTGGATTACATATGCTCGAAGCATGTCTTCAAGAGTTTAGATGATGTGTTCAGTCTGCCCATCCATTTGTGGGTGATATGCTGTGCTCATGTCTAGACGTGAGCCAAAGGATTTATGCATTGCTTGCCACAAATCAGATGCAGATCGTGGGTCGCGATCAGAGATGATGGAGGTTGGCACCCCGTGCCTAGCAACCACTTCTTTCAGGTAGATGACTGCAAGTGTAGAACACTTATCCGTTTCTTTGATGGCTAGAAAGTGTGCTGGTTACGTGGGACAATCAACGGCCATCCAGGTGATATTGTTACCTTTTCGATTTGTAAGTAAAGTAGCGACCAAATCCATGGCAGTCTGTTTTCGCTTTTCGTAGATGTTTCTGGTTGCTAACACTTCATCTTGACTTTCCCATAAGTCAACATCATTCCCATACCTAGCTTGGTGGGCCTTCATGCCCGATTACCAGTACAAGGTTTTAAAAAAAATCCTAATGCCTCTCATCAAAACCCAGACGACTAGAATATCGAAGCCGGTGCTTTGCTCAACACGAGTTCCCTACAGTTTCCGTATAATGAGACCTACATGCGTTCCATGAGGTAACGGGTATCGTCCGATTGGTCACAGATTGCTTCCCCATGCCCCGTATGGGTTCAACTTGAACATCCTTTTCCTTTAGCTCTCCAATTTGAACAGAGCGAGTCTGATCAGGTAAGTTAGAGTCGATAGCGAGCTACAGAGCTCGTGTATGTTTAGGTTTCACAGTCGCACTCATTCAGAAGTTCCATCCAGCGATGTCCTTGCATGCTTTAGCTCTTTCGAACATCGATAGACGGGAGGCCCTTGTGATCGGTCTAGGTAACGCATTCGGTATCGTCCAAGTAATGCCTCCAAGTAAATTCAAAGACCACGGTTTTCACCGCCGGTTGTGTTGTGCAGTTCCTCTTGTAACTCCATTACGTAAGTCATCACTCTCTTGTGTTGCATCAACGTGTAACTGGGGCTCTGATTTGAACCGTAAGGATATACCACTGAATCACTCGCACCCCCGGGTAAAGACGATGCTCAGTGCATTGCAGAGTTGGGATTTGTAGGATCGTGTATGGACCCGAAACGAGTCAATCAGAGGCGTTCTACTCAAAATGAAAGGTGGAAACAGACATGATGAGTTGAATTCAGCAAGATATTCACTTAAACTATCTTGTATATTGATTCTGATACGATTACAGTTCTGAAGACACTTCGACAAAGCTTCGCCGTCGGAAACACTCAACCTAATTCCACTTCAAATGAACAATCCTATCACCTATTTATAGAAGTCTAATTCCGCTTGAAACACACTCAAGCGAAATAACATTGTAATTCCAAGCGGAATCACATGATAATCTTTCAAGCGAAATCAGCTCTTCAAGCGGAATTACATGATTTTACACTTATCTTTGAACTTCGTGCCACGAACAATGCAAGACTTGATACAAGACGAAGTCGACAGATGTATGCACCAAAAGACTCCCCCTCAGATGTTGACGAGTCTTAAGTGTCGAGTCTTCAACATCTTCAGTCTTTATCAGTCTGATTGCTCTTTTCTCTTTCTATTAGCATCAACATACTCCCTCTCGAACAATTTCTCCTCGGATGTCTTTAGACTTCCCCTTTCAATATACTGGGATCGCAGTCTGGCTTTTACAGAATCAGGATCGTGATCTGGCTCTCAAGCTTTCTAATTCTCTTGATCAGATCTCTTGATTCCTTAAGCTTTCACAAATTTAATATTTGACAAATTTATATATTCAGATTCTCTCTCTCAAACTTATCCAGAATGATCTATCAATGTTAATTTCTGATGAACCACTTGAAAATCAATATTCAAACTTTTAATTTAAACCAACTTCCCCTCAAATTGATCATCATGTTTAGCACTTGGAACTTTGAAAATCAGCTATTCAACATCAGTTGTCGAAAATCTTTTTTGGATTTTTCAAAATTTATGCTAAAACACACTGAAAATCTTTTTGGATTTTTAAATGAAATGAAATGTAGTAAAGAAATATTTACATATATACTATTTTTTTGTGAGTTTGTGCAAGAGGATCATATCAGTTTATGACAAGTCACAAGTACCGTTGGGCTTAGTTACACATTAAGAATTAAACAATTCACTTAGATTGCCGATATACAGATCCACTTAAATTTTCACATAAATATCAACTGATTCAGGATATGAATTAGGTGTATTAAGAACTTAAACTCATTCATGTGTCCCACCTCTTGAATATACTCCCATATCCAGATCCCAATATTCAGTCTTACAGGTGAGTATACCACAGATGATATCTGTAAGGGGTTAAATGCGAAAACCATGAGAGCTCAGGTCAGAACTTCCGTTCAGCAGAGAGATGACGGCTTCGACTTTTGGTGGGTCCCCTTTAGAGGATCTTTTATTACAACAGCACATGATTTGCATTTTTCAATGTTTCATCAATTTTATGCTGAGGGTAAGCTTTATATCAAGCAAGCATAAAGTATTCTCCGGGGACTAGGCCATTGCTTCCGCAAAATCAGAAGTCCCGGGATAATACCCCAGATATCACTGAGTATAAAGACCTAGTATCTCAGAAAGAGGGATCCTTCAAACGAGATTTCAGGGGTTACCTATATATCCAAGTAGTGTTCCCCACAAAATAAGCAAGTTTGAATTTTAAGTTTATATCCCGAAAAAGCTTACTAAATGTGTAAAAACCTATCGGCATATCATCAGTGAAACTGTTTAACACTATTTAAACAATACATTTCTTTAGTATACTGTAATTGTCCACTGATGTACTATCATTTCCTCTTTTCTACAACAAAACTCATTTTGTATTTTATCATGTTTTTGACTTTTTCAACTTTTCAAGTGTTTTTGGATTTTCTGAAAAGTATCTTACTCCCCCTAAAATTCAAACACATTTAAAGGAAATTTGAAAACAAACTGTACAAGTAAATTGACAACTGATATCAAATCACTTCAAATCACCATCCTTATGGCATAAACAATCAGAACTCCCCCTTACAACAAACTATTTTCCCATTGTGATTTCAAAACACTTAAGTTTGTTTTAATCAAATGGTTTTTCCGGAAAATAAGTTTTGTTGTTACCACTTGTAAGATGGGGTCATTTCATCACATAGTTTCTATCCTCTTTAACCACTTGTAGGTTTAACATTTCCCGATTTTATCAACATAAATCACTTGTAGAAAATCAAGTACAACTTAATGTCCCTGATTTACCACTTGTAAGAGAAAAACCACATTAACCACTTGTAAGTCGAAATATCACAGTTACCATCCTGTGAATTTCTCAAGAAAAATGCCGATTCCTGCTCCTCGCTTACCAACCTGGGAGCTCCGGCAAGTCAGGTTTTTAGACAAACAAGATTGACACCCAAGTCTGACCAGTCTTGGGTGCTTCCAAGTCATTTTCACTCGGTGTGTAAGTTCTCCTCTTTTATTTATAAAACTCTTTAAGTCCTTTTGCTTTACCATCAGCCATCTTTCCAAAAATATGCTTCACTTTACCATTGAAAGCTTTTTCAACATCAAATTCTTCATCACTATCAAAGAATTGATTTGAAATTTCAACCTTACCAACTTTTGATTTTAAATTTTCATCACTCAATGATAGAAAGTTAACATCATTCATTAGCGGTATTGAATTTTCTTCCTTTTGAACAACTTGTGGCTCCTCTGACTTTGTGGAATCAGATTCATCGCTAGATTTCACATCTGATTTCTTAACAACCCATTTTTGGTTGTCAAGATTTCCCCTTCGTTTGTAAAATCTTTTCGAACACTCACCAACTTCATATGTTGAATTTTTAAACACTTTAAATTTTTCAGTTGGTGGTTCGGTTTTATCAACAACAATTTCTTTAAGTTTATCTGAGAATCCCTGTTTTGTGTTGGTTGCTTTAGAACAGTTCCAAGCAATGTGACCAACTTCATTACATCTGTAACAGGTTCTTGTTTCCTTTATCTGATAAGCTCCATTCTTCTCAAATTGTTGTTTTTCAGTAATGAACTCTTTGTTTGATTGCCTCTAGAATGAGCTCTTCTGTTCTTCCTCTGCAGTTGTCCCTGAAACAAATTTAACTTTGGATTTAAAATCTTTAACATATTTTTCGTTTTTATAATTCTCGGGTGGTATGAAACCTAAACCTTTCTTTTTGAAATTTCCATTATGGTTTTGTTTCTTCTGATGACCTGGACCAAAACCTTTCTTCTTGTTTAAACGCTGTTGAACTCTAGAAGTATATTTAGATTTTGAAAATCCCATTTTATCCTTTATATCTGAAAATTTTATTTCAATCAATTTAAAAACTGTTTTGATATTTTCAATTTTCACATTTTTGATAGGAAATTCCTCATCAGAATATAATTTGTCTGAATCATTCAAAGTATATGCCACTTTGAATGTTTCGTCATACAAATTGGATTTTGATAATAAGAATTCTTTACTATAAACCCGTTTTCCCAACAATTTTGAATTTTTTACAGACGAACTCGAACTCCCGGACTCGGACATTGACTCGGACTCCTCATCCTTATCCAACACCTGATCGACCATCCTTTTTATTAAATCAGACTCATGATTTGTGTCGGACGCTGTGAATGTGATATCAATATTGTCTGGCAACTCATCAGTTATCTCAAACTCTAATTTAATATTGACCGCCTTTTTTACTTGTTCCTCATTTGGTTTTCTAGACGAATACCCTTCCCAAATCGGAGGCGGACACTTGTTATAACTGATACACTGTTTCTTACCAGTATCCTTTTTCTTCGGCTTCTTGTCTTCAAACACTACAAAACCTGCAACAGTTGGATAAATTCTGTCAATTAAGTAATCAGAACTTGAATAACTTCTCAATAATCGTCTGATTCTTTCATTTTCAGCTTTCTCAGTTTCCAACTCTTGCTTCCATTTCGCACATTCTTCGATGTAAAAATTTATCTCTTTCTGCTTCGACATCATTGTTGCATTCATCATAGTCAATGCATCTTCTCTTTTCGAGTTTGTTTTCTGCAAACTATTCACAGTTCTGTTCAATACATCGTATGACTCTTTCACATTCTTAACATCAAACAACAACTTTTCTTTCAATTTTTTTAATTCAATAAACCTCTCATCTTTTTCTTCACATTGTTTGCAGGGTTCCAAACATGTAAAACAAGGTTTTGTGATTTCAACAATCTTTTCAATCTCCACAATCTTCTCGACTTCAACAACTTTTTCCACTTCAACTATCTTCTCAACAACTTTAACTTCTTTCATTTCTTTTGCAGCTTTTCTCTCTTTAAGTTTCTTCAATTTGTCTGCAAAATAAAATTCAAAACTGTCAGAAGATAAATGAGTTTTTCCAATGTTTATCTGTTCAATTTCTTCATCATCATCACTAGTATCCGTTGAACTATTTTCAGAAGAAAAAGATTCTTCTTCTTCACTTTTCTCTTCATCAGATAACACTGCTATCCATTCTTTGAGCAATTCTGGCTTTTGAACAATTTGAGCAATGAAAGCTTTAAACTCCCCATTCTCATTCACATACTTATCCCAGCTAAATCCTGTAGCCATTTTCTCATCATCTTGATCAATGATACCATAATAAGCTTTCTTGTTCGCATCTTCGATCATCTTCCCATGAGCAGTTTGTGAATCTTTTTGTTGATGCGGTTGATGAGCAACTTGTTGATATATGGCCTTCCGATAGTAATCTTGCCCACCAAACGGATTCTTTGCTCCATTAGCTTCCTGATTCTTACATTCACGCTTAAAATGTCCTTTCTCCCTGCATCGAAAACAAGTAACTTTAGATTTATCAAAACCTAAAGCAGATACATGTGCATCTAAGAAATCATTTCTTCCTGTAATCATTTTGAATTTCTCAGCTCTCCTCAGAACACTTGCTAAGCACCATTTTATATCCATAAGCTCTAATTCCTCTGCATCAATTTGGTCATAATCTTCCTTTGTTAACATAGGATTACCAATTTTTCCAGCAATCAATCCTTCATAAGATTCCAAAGCAGTAACCAGTAATGCCATATGACTTTTAACAACTTCTTCAGAAAAATTCTGACCATTTTGAAGATGCAATGCAACGTTGCACTGAATCATATGTCCATTACCAACATTTACACTTTGAACACTTGGAGAATTAACATTTAAAAATCCACTAGTGTTGATTGAACTTTGACTGACTGATCCAGATGAATTTCCTGCACTAAAAGCGGTTTGGATCTTTGGACTTGCTTCAACAGTTTGAACATTTCCTTTATAGTACAATTTGATGTCTTGTTGATTGCTCGAGCTTTTCATTCTGGCAATCTTTTGTTGTTTAAGATCCTGTGCCTCAAGCTTTTCAATAAACTGTCCAATTAACAATCTACTAAACTCTCCAGAATTCTTTAAGATCATGAGATAAGTACCCCATTCTTTCTGTGGTAATGCGTCAGCTAACTTTTCAACCCATTCTGCTGGATTTTTAGTAATTTTCAACTGAGACATGACTCGCACAAGATGACAATATCTCTCAATAAGAGTCTTTGTAGATTCCCCTCGCATACTAGTAAACAACTCAAATTCTTTCTTCAATAATGATTTTTTGCTATTGATCATTTCCGTACTTCCTTCAAATTTCTTCTCAAGTGCCTCCCATATTGAAAAAGCACTACCATCATGCTGAAGCAACACAAATATATCCTCTTTGACAGCTTGTTGTAACAGACTAATCATCATTTTCTCTCCTTTATAACTATCTCTCTCTTTGTCTGAAAATTCTGAGATAATTTTATCAACATTCAAAGTTGTCTGTGGTCTAACATATTTTGTTTCAATGCTTTCCCAAGCTCTCAGATGGTTTGCCTGAACCCAATTCTCAAACCGATTTTTCCAACCATGGTACTCTTCAATTCCCATAAGTTTCGGGGGTTTTTGCAACGTTCCTGTTTCGTTTTCCGTGTTCATGTTTTGAGCAATGGAAGCTGGACTAGTCAAGGATGTAGAAAACGCGTTATAGAACTCTTCTTCCATGATTCGGCAAAAAAATTTCAAAATATCATACTTTCAAACGGAATCAAGTTCAAGTAAAATACTACCAAGCAAAATCAGAAGTTCAAGCGGAATCCCAGTTCAAACGAAAACACCTGTTTCAAGCGAAATCACACTATTCAAGAGAGATTAGTACTTTCAAGCGAAATAACAAAGTTATTTCAAACAGAATTACTATTAGAAGCGGAATCAGACTATTTGAAGCGAAATCACTGATTTCACTTGAAATTTCAAGCGGAATAATAACAATTTTCTAGCGGAATCAGCGTATACGTTCAAGCGGAATTAACTGTTTGGCCCATTTTTGTCACTTTTACTTTGAATTTTGATCTGATTTTCTCAAGGGTTTGTTAAAACACAAATTCGCTTATGTTGTGAAAAATTTAGGCCATTTCAACCGTTAAAACTTGTTCAATTGAAAAAAGAAGGTGTAGAAGTAAGAAAACACAATGAAATCAAGCTGAAATCTGCAGAACTCCTCCTCCTGTGCTCTGATACCACTTGTAGGATCGTGTATGGACCCAAAACGAGTCAATCAGAGGCGTTCTACTCAAGATGAAAGGCAGAAACAGACATGATGAGTTGAATTCAGCAAGATATTCACTAAAACTGTCTTGTATATTGATTCTGATACGATTACAGTTCTGAAGACACTTCGACAGAGCTTCGCTGTCGGAAACACTCAACCTAATTCCACGTCAAATGAACAATCCTATCACCTATTTATAGAAGTCTAATTCCTCTTGAAACACACTCAAGCGAAATAACATTGTAATTCCAAGCGGAATCACATGATAATCTTTCAAGCGAAATTAGCTCTTCAAGCGGAATTACATGATTTTACACTTTTCTTTGAACTTCGTGCCACGAACAATGCAAGACTCGATACAAGACGAAGTCGACAGATGTATGCACCAACAGGATTTGAAAGCTGAAAAGGCGTCCTCCTGTTTTGTCTTTCACGGACACAGCACCCTGCTGTGCTAGAGAGATTTAAGCTACGCGACCTTCGAAAATCCTGCGATTTATCTGCGATAGCGTCAAGCGAGACCAAGAAATTGTTGTATCCTCGAAGGACTCTTTGGTGTCGATCAGTTTCTAACAAAATGGTTCTTAGCGAGATCCATGCGTATTCCCACTTCGTTGATTAGATGTCCAAAGGTACCTCTTGAACCCAGAAATTTCATTTAGTAACACTTTACGCGGAGTGGCTCCTCCCTCAGAGGTTCTAAAATAAGATAGAATGCCACCCATGGTGTTCCATTCTCCTGGCCATGATTCAGAATGTTGTCAACAAATACGGTCGATCCATGTGATCCCTGAAGCTGCTGGTGTGTTGATCAACTCAATGATCATGGTGTACAAAGTTGAAATGGCTGCATTGCATTCGACATTCTGTTCTAAGAGCATTCTCCGCTTGGACTTCCATCTGATAATAGTTCGTTCACTAGCCAATCCTCGAATGGAAGCTTGTTCCTCGCAACTGGTCGACAGGTGACCAATACATGGTCGAGACAAGCGGTTCTTAACTGTATCCTTGTTGAGTTCTCGATAGTCAGTACACATACGAAAAGGCTTCTCTTTATGGGTATAGCGAGGACTCCTTAAAGTGAAAACTCATGTCTGACAGTTCCTGTAGTTGGTTAAACAACTCCTGCAACCCTCCTGGTGCAGGATGGTAAAGAGTACGAGTAGTTAGAACTGTCTCTGGCGTGAGGTCAAACTGAGTTCCTACCTAACAGTTGTAGAGATGATTCTGAAAGTTCCTCGGGTGGCACATGGAGGGTAATCACGAACAACTGGTGGATCCTCGATCCTCTTTTTCCTAACCTACGCCAATAACAGTTGCTAACATAGCAGGGTAATCCCTCCGTAGACACTCCTATCCTTCATTGCTGAAATGACGCTAACCGTTGCGCCATTCTGACGCGTTAGAACAGATAACAATCCTCCACGAAGGAGAGAGATACGTAGGATCGTCTCCTTACAGGGTACATCTTTCAAGAACACAGGAGAAAGGTCGATGTCGAACACTTGTCCCACAAAGTCGAGTTTGCATCCTAACGATCATATGATGTTTCCATTGTCTTGCCATTAGCCGATTCCACAACAGGTTGGGTTTCAAGAAGCATCAGGGTTATAGAGAACAGAGACAAAGTGATTCGCTACTAAGAACGTGTATGCCACCATGTTATTACAATCCTGACGTAGCCCACGCCAAATCCTAAATGCCCCTCCATGAGCATCATTTCCCGTGAGGTTGTACTTGTTGCGAGGATTTCCAGTACGGCTGTCGTTTCCTTGGTTGTTGTCGTTTTGATTTAGCAACATCCACTCTATGTCGTAGGCACCTTCATTTCTATACTGTTGGTCGCCATTTCAAGTACCTTGATGTTGCCGTGACTGTTGCCTCCAATGCGGTTGTTTGAAATGGAGCTCTACGATCTTTCATCAACATGGTCCATCTTTTCATATTCCGTGCCACGTTCTAAGGCGCTACTCACTGTGCTGGCAGTTACCCACTCAACGTTTAGTCGATTGTCATTGCTTATGACCCGATTGATTCATAAAAGTTGACTCCCATGAGTCGCTGACAAGGGTAAGGATTCGATTGAAGCCAATTCGCTGGTGCTCGTTACCGGTAACCAGGGTCGTCGAGGTACTAAGGTCAGTAAAGTACTACGCTCATCCTCCGGTCCATCGATGTTGCAAGTTGTTTGAGTAATACCTGGTATGTGACGAGAGTGTTGCAGAAGTGATTGCACTTCAGGGTCTAAGACGTTAGTACAGTGAGTTCCAGCAAACAAGGAGGAGTGTGAGAGGTATAGACCAATCATTGATGTTGCAACATCCAAATCAGGGGCATCCGTATAAGCACCTAACATTCTACACGGTTCTCTAAGTGTTCAAATGGGTGTTCAGGTTATACTCGATAGCGTCGAGATTCGAAAGGATCCAGAGAGGAATGGAAAGTTCATGTTCGGGTAGGGGACAATCACTGCTATGACCCCTATAGGTTTGTTATGTTTCTCTTCGATCAAATAACGGAACAGAACCCCTTTTTCACTTGTTAAGCCTCACTGGGACTCGCATGCACCCCACATTATTATTATGTGTGCACCCACAATAATATTGTGGTTTGCATGCTCATCTCAGCTCCTCTTAACTCATGTCAAATGGTTCCTCAAACTCGAGTAGCAAACAAAGAGCATCATGTAGCGTAAGTCATGAAGGTTTAGGGAAATACCACCCTATCAGTCACATAACACATGGAAGTAATACATGAATTCATACTGTTGTACTAAATGTACAATCACATGTAATATCATATGTAAGTGTTCACTAGTTATGCAATAAAATGAGTATACGAGAGACGAACCTTGCAATCTGGAGCTGAGTGTCATGGTCGTATTCATGTTTTCAGAACTGTTCGTTTATAGACTGGTTTTACAAAAACGTTTTTCCCCTTTTTAAAACAAAGTCCACTATAACCAATGGCTCTGATACCAATCTGTCACACCCCAAAATACCACTAGCGGAGTATCACCGCAAGGAGTGTGACGTACCAGGATCTAGCCACCAATCACATTGAACTCATAGGAATATTTAAATAAAACTTTCATTTATTAACATTAAGTGTTATAACGTTACAAGTAATACACAGTATACAGCGGAAGCATAGTTCATTCGTTACGTGTTTATATACCACATGTAAAAACCATTAGTCGTGTGTTGTGATTCCATGTATCTCGACCCATGACCACTCCTGCGTCCCAGACAGCAAGTTCCAACGATATGCACCTAAAGACCTGCAAGGTATGTAACAACGAATC
Organism: Helianthus tuberosus; assembly: GCA_030545235.1. Classification (NCBI taxonomy): domain Eukaryota; kingdom Viridiplantae; phylum Streptophyta; class Magnoliopsida; order Asterales; family Asteraceae; genus Helianthus; species Helianthus tuberosus. Next base: position 65,126,395 of record CM060420.1, read on the forward strand.
AACAACAAAGTTGAGCGAGCTCACAGTTGGGTGTTCATTTTTAAGTTGTTTCAAAAACATAGTTTTCCTTTAGCTGGCTTACTTGCCATGGGGGTTACCCCATAGTTGAAAATATGATTAACCAATTCCTTCTTTCATAAAAACCATAACCAGTGGGGGCTTCCCAATGTGAACCACTAGACCCGTTACCATATCGACCACTGACTAAAGTAAGTTGATGCCCTGACGTCAATGTCTATCATCATTGACTAGTGCCCAGATCCATTAGTTCACGCCCGTCCTCTGTGGCACGGTGTGAGGCTTGTCAAACCTAAATAGCGCTATCTAACTAATGACCCGCTCGCCATTGGCCCGACGATTAAGTCGATATAAAATGAGGGACTTCATGATAGAGAGTTTTGGTCTAGTATCCGTGTTGTCACCCTTCAATAAAGAGGGTGTGTACGAAATCCCCAAACCAGGAGATTACGTAGTTTCCAATCTATTCCTTATCACATGTTGGCACCCTTCAATAAAGAGGGTGTGTACGTGTTCCAAACTAGGAGATCACGCAGTGTCAGTTTAAATCCTTTACCCATTCCCAACCCTTGGGAATCCCATGCCTTGTGGAAAGTGTGAACTCACCTCGGTTTGCTCGGTATGCTTAACTACTTGTTTTCCAATTAATCAGTCAAAGCCTAAGGTATGCACGTATACATAATCAGTTCATGTTCGCATTGTTTTCGCATAAGTTAAAATCATAGAATGCATGCAGGGTAATGATCACCGATTCAACACATAATAGTTATACAACTTACTCATTTTCTCAGTTTACATGTATGCTCCTTAGTCATGGTTAACAGTTAAGTGTATGGATTAAATCAAATCATGATTGATGTCATCAACAGGCAAGTATTTACATATACTCATTCATTATTAGCCTTTGCATGCATGCCTATATCAATACGTAACAGTGGAGGGTACCGTATGTAAAGACCCAAATCATAATACTTAATCATAGCTAAACATTATTAACAGCAAATGTCATCATATAGTCATTCAATGTCATGCATGCAATTTACACAAATATTATAAGCTACTGTTCCCTATAAGCTTCATGACGAACTTGGGATTTCGTCGACACAGGGTCACGACGAAAAGGTCATGACGAACATTAGATTTCGTCGACATGGGATTACGACGAAAACACCACGACGAACACTTGAGATTTCGTCGCTATGGGATTTCGTCGAATGGGAGTTCGTCGGGCAAGGGTCTTCGTCGGGACAAGGTTTTCGTTGGGTAATGTAACAGTTAGCATAATCTTATGAAAACCCTAATCATCATCATCATTAGCCGTTGATACCCCAGGAAAAACCAGGAAACAACGCAACACAACTAGCTTCCTCAATAACCACGTGCTAAATTTCGAGACGAAATTTCTTTCAAGTTGGGGATAATGTGACAACTCGAGTTCCCAAGGTTTTTCCTCTATACGTTACTTGTTTCATACTGTGTTTTGTGGTTCGTTGCATTGAAACTGTGCACTATGATTTGTTTATAAGTAGTTTATATTGATATATGTTTTGTGTTAGTAATTAGAGTAGTGAATCATTTATTGTAGAGGAGACTTATCACTTTCACCCCCTGTGCGACGAAAACACCCACCCGACGAAAACTCCCAGTTTTCGTCAGCTTCATCGTTTTCGTCAGGAATGGGCTGTGGTCCAAGACTATTCTGCCGGCCCAACTTTGTTTACGTTATACCCCTTGAGATCAGTCACATTAGAGCACTTATAAAACCCTAGACACTTTCTTCTCTCTCGTGAAGCCCGACGGCAACTCCCATTCTTTGGAGCTCTATCGCCACACGAAATTTCTGGACTAGCATTCGAATCAGTTAGTTTATTGCTAATGTTTAATTGCTTATGAATTGACAATAAGTACATGATGATCGATAAATATTCAACATCTTAATGATCTGTGAAACGCATGATTTGTATGTTGATGGGTTATGTGTCTAAATCTGGACTACTATAATCAATGCATGATTTCGAACATTAGAGTCTTGATGATTTAGAACGTACTGATTTGATTAGGGCTTGTTGGTTGAGACCTCTATGATTGAATTCATGATTCATGGCTCATGACTGATATTTCCTGTTTAATATTAAAGTGATATTACATGCTATGTATGTATATGCGTTACAAGAACGGATGTGGCAATGATTTAATATTTAGGGTCTGTGTTAGGGGTTAAATAGCAATTGATGTTCGGGAGATAACTGTATGATCGGTGGTTATGGTGAAACGGCTGATGATGATGATGATTAGGGTTTTCATATGATTATGCTAACTGTTACATTACCCAACGAAAACCTTGTCCCGATGAAGACCCTTGCCCGATAAACTCCCCTTCGACGAAATCCCATAGCGACGAAATCTCAACTGTTCGTCGCGGTCTTTTCGTCGTAATCCCATGTCGACGAAATCTATTGTTCGTCATGACCTTTTCGTCGTGACCCTGTGTCGACGAAATCCCAAGTTCGTCGTGAAGCTTATAGGGAACAGTAGCTTATAATATTTGTGTAAATTGCATGCATGACATTGAATGACTATATGATGACATCTGCTGTTAATAATGTTTAGCTATGATTAAGTATTATGATTTTGGTCTTTCCATACGGTACCCTCCACTGTTACGTATTGATATAGGCATGCATGCAAAGGCTAATAATGAATTAGTATATGTAAATACTTGCCTGTTGATGACATCAATCATGATTTGATTTAATCCATACACTTAACTGTTAACCATGACTAAGGAGCATACATGTAAACTGGGAAAATGAGTAAGTTGTTTAACTATTATGTGTTGAATCGGTGATCATTACCCTGCATGCATTCTATGATTTTAACTTATGCGAAAACAATGCGAACATGAACTGATTATGTATACGTGCATACCTTAGGCTTTGACTGATTAATTGGAAAACAAGTAGTTAAGCTTATCGAGCAAACCGAGGTGAGTTCACACTTTCCACAAGGCATGGGATTCCCAAGCGTTGGGAATGGGTAAAGGGTTTAAACTGAACCTGCGTGATCTCCTAGTTTGGAACACGTACACACCCTCTTTATTGAAGGGTGACAACATGTGATAAGGAATAGATTAGAAACTACGTACTCTCCTGGTTTGGGGGTTTCGTACACACCCTCTTTATTGAAGGGTGACAACACGGATACTAGACCAAAACTCTCTATCATGAAGTCCCTCATTTTATATCGACTTAATCGTCGGGCCAATGGTGAGTGGGTCATTAGTTAGATAGCGCTATTTAGGTTTGACAAGCCTCACACCGTGCCGCAGAGGACGGGTGTGAACTAATGGATCTGGGCACTAGTCAATGATGATAGACATTGACGTCAGGGCACCAACTTACTTTAGTCAGTGGTCGATATGGTAACGGGTCTGGTGGTTCACATGGGGAAGCCCCCACTGGTTATGGTTTGGGAAAGAAGGAATTGGTTAATCATATTTTCAACTCTGGGGTAACCCCCACGGCAAGTAAGCCAGCTAAAGGAAAACTATGTTTTTGAAACAACTTAAAAACGAACACCCAACTGTGAACTCGCTCAACTTTGTTGTTGATTCGTTGTTACATGCCTTGCAGGTCTTTAGGTGCATATCATTGGAACTTGCTTTCTGGGACGCTGGAGTGGTCATGGGTCGAGATACATGGAATCACAACACATGACTAATGGTTTTTACATGTGGTATATAAACACGTAACGAATGAACTATGCTTCCGCTGTATACTGTGTATTACTTGTAACGTTGTAACACTTAATGTTAATAAATGAAAGTTTTATTCAAATATTCCTATGAGTTCAATGTGATTGGTGGCTAGATCCTGGTACGTCACACTCCTTGCGGTGATACTCCGCTAGTAGTATTTTGGGGGTGTGACAAGCCTTTTGTTCTCTTGTTTTTGCTTGGGAAGATGCTGTCGGGGGGTCGGGCATGCCACGTTTATTCCTTTTCTTGTATTTATGTTAGATTTAGCTGCCTTTTTGCTTCTTTTGTTCGTTTGAGCTCATTTAATCCTGAAAACACAAAAGGAAGACAAAAACACACTTTTTCCAACATTAGTACTAAAAAGGGTTAGTTTTATGCCACATTTAATGTAATTTATATGTTGCATTTTGCACACACCAAGCCTCAACCTTCATATACTTACTATAAGGAACCATGGCGTGAACAACCCACCTCATATGAGTATTATGAAGAACAAAGTTACGACCCTTATCCATCATATACTTACAATGAGGAATAATGGTGTGAACCATCTACCTCATATGAGCATCATGAGGAACCAAGGATCGAACTTCCGGATTCAAGCTTTGAAGATCCTTATTCTATCACCCACATAGCCGATAAGATAATAGAACACATTAAAACTATTGAGCGCTGCATAAAAGAATCCCCCGCAAGGGAAGTGGAATCCCGTGCAAGGGAAAAATTAACTTGTAATAAAGAAGAGATAGTTGGAGAGGTAAAAAAAATGGAAGAACAAGTAAGTGAAAAGCCGACATATGAGTTAAACAACGAAAAAGGTGAGTCCGACAACGTTAAAATTCAAGAAGAGTCTAATTTTCAAGAAATTAATCTCTTATCACCTTCTTTCGAAAATCATTGTTTAGTACCTACTCATGCTAAGTTTATAAAAGAGTTAAAAACTAACACTAAAATTGACGAAACGATAAGCCTTAAGTTAACAAATGATCTAACTACGCTGATAAAAGAAGACCCATTGGAAATTAACATTACACCGGTTCCATGTTTTTTTTCAAAATTCCTTTATTAGTAATATCACAATTGATAAAGATCTTTGTGTTAATATAATGCCAAACTACATTTTTGAAAAATTAAGTATTGGTGATTTCTCTCCACTTCAAATACCCATTTTTCTATCTAATCGGAAAACAATAAAGTCAATGGGGATAGTTGAAGATGTGTTAGTCCAAGCAAATCAAATGGTAATCCCAACCGACTTCGTCATCCTTGATGACGCTCCATTAGTGTTGGGACGACCTTTTGTAAAAACCCACGAAGCTTTGATTAATCGGAAGAAAAACAACTTACCCATTCAATTAGGGGCCTTCAAAAGATGTGTCGATCTTGAACGATCAATGAAATATCCAATCGGCAATGACAATGCCCTAATTGAAGATGAGCCAGAACCACCCGATAAGGTGGGTCTAGCCAAGGACCCTTATAAACGTGGCGCACCACGGAGGCATTCCGCGGAACTATCCTTAGTTTTAGTTTAGATTACCTTTTGTGCTTTCTAGTTTAGTTTTAATTTTCAGGAATAAAACACACTCGGAATGATGGAGGTTACTAAGGGAAACTTGAACCCACACCCCATGCACAAAAACAGAGCCTCCCAGCAATTTTTCTTCATTACAGCAAGTTCAGCACGGGGTCGTGCTCAGCCCAACACGCCCCGTGCTCGAGGTTCTGCAGAAAATGCCAAGTTCAGGTAACTAGGCACGGGGCCGTGCTCACTGAACACGCCCCCTTGCCCAGCCTTCTTTTTAAAGTTAATACTGGCAGTCTGACCACGGGGCCGTGCTCAGCCCACCACACCCCGTGTTCAGCTACCCAGTAACATAAAATCTTGTTTTTAACCCACTTTTACACATTTTAATCAACCGAAAAACTTATTTTTGGGACACATTGAGGACAATGTGTAATTTAAGTGTGGGGGGATGCTAAAACCATAAATTTTGCAAGTCCTAATAACAAGCTTTACACAAAACTCTATTGGAACCACTAGTCACCCCAAATTTTTAAAAAAAAAATCCATTTTTTTTACTTGTCTTGGTTTAATTCAGGAATAACAAGTTCTAAAAAGGTTATATTTTTACAAATTTACAACAGATAGCGTCGTGATAAAAAGAACCAAATAAGAAGATTATGAAAAGGCATGACAAATCTAATTAAAATTTGATTATATATACTTGATCACATAAAAACCCATTCCAACAAAAAGTGAGTTTTGAGCCTTTATTGAGCATACAAACATATATCTTTAAACTAAATGCTCATTTTTCGTTTCTTGTGTGAATAGCCGCTTAGTTCTCACGACTCTAGAACTTGCCATGATGATACATTCCTGGTCCTTACCAACTTAAACCCAAGTAAGTAAATGATGGAGGAATTAGGACTAACCCATTTTCCTTTCAACACCATTATTTTTCATTTTCTTTATCACCTACCCAAAATCCCCCTAGTTAACCCCTTTGAGACTAAATCTTTTCATTTCAAAACCCACAAAACAAACACCCTTTACCCACCAAAACCTTTTTCTTTTCAAACCCCTTTTGTTTTAGTAAAAAGCTCGGTTATCTTGTGCCAAAAAAAAGAATTTTGCAATAACCAAACAAGTTCCTCAAAAATCTTGTTTGAATATGCTTAGTTTAAATAAATGTCAAAACAAAAAGGATTTACGACAACAGACGCTTTTTACGCTTTTAGCCCTTTTTACTAACCACTAACCCAAAACCACCTACCTTTAACCCAAGCCTAACCCTTCCCCAAGTCCTCTTGATATTTACAAAGGTTTATAGTTAAAAAGGAGGAGAATTGATTGCTTGGCAAGCATATGGTAGAAGTAAGTTCCATGCCGGTCTTGAGTGTTTCACAAAAATATATCTTCGGCTGAGTATTGGGTGATCTCCCGTGAGGTATGTGAACTTGTATATAAATGGAATTTTAGAAAGGCATGTTATGCCCAAATAAGTAATTTCTCTTATGAAACGTTCTAAATAAATCATAACGAATAGGATTGTAAATAATATAAAAATAAAACCCAATAAAGATCTTGGATTCCCGACACTCAAGACAAGCCCAAAACTTCTCTTCTACCCATTCCATTTGGGTGTGTATGTCATACCCCAAAATATCAGAGCTGGCGTGACTGGACTGGTATCTTCATTGCACAGCAGAAGTATTTGAGCTAAGACTTCTAAACAGTTGAACGCCAGCTAAGTACTCAAATCCCCATGGGTTCTCCTATTCCAACCGTTCCATAGTTTGTAAAATGCAAACTGGAAAGAAACATGCGGAAAATCAACATAAAGTTGAGCGAGTTCATAGTTTGTTTATTTTGTATCAAATGCGTTTTAAAAAAAAAACTTGTAATCTTGCATTTGAAATGTCGTCTTTGTATATCGGTAACGAAATGTTTTCTGTTATGTTTATAAACCTATATATGTAACTGTTGAGTTTCTAAACCAGTAATGAAATGTTTTCTGTCGTATCTGTAAATTGGTATTGAAATGATTTCTGTTATCTTTGTAAACCGGAATTGAAATGATTTCTGTTATCTTTGTAAACCGGTATTGAAATGTTTTCTGTTATCATTGTAAACTGGTATTGAAATCATAGTATGTAGGATACCTATGGAATCTAAGGATCAATCAGTGTGTAGCTAATACACTGACCTATGCCATAAGTAAGTAACCAAACCGAGACAACTTTGTTATCAATTGGGATCACAAAAGCACTCATAAAGGGTTAACAAACCCAGAGTGGAGCGCGCCTCAAACTCAATAGATCTATACCTTTTGCACCTTGGTCACTACGTGATTAATGGTTACTAATGTCATCCTCCTACTTACGCACAGTGATCTGTTATCATCTAATTCCATAGCTATATACCTAGTGTCATTGGGCCTTTGACCATGTCATTGGGCCTTTGCCCATGTCCTTGGGCCTTTGCCCACGTCATTGAAACTCATGCATGTTTCGAAATCCTTGTATTGTTGTAAGAATCGGTAAGTTTAGCTTAAACCTTTTCGTAAACCATTTGAGTTCGTTGAAATCCTATTGCGAAATGGTTTAAAAACATGTGATTTTTGTTTATCGGAACATTGTGTTTTTGCAAAGCTTGCATGTCTTTCCACACCCGAAAACATTTATAAAAATGTGAAACAGTAAAAAGTGGGGGTTATGAACTCACCTTGACATTCATGTGCAAAGCTAGCTTAGCGTGATTTCGTAGTTTCGTTCCAAAGACGTGAAGTAGCTAGCGTGCAACTATGACATTCCTATGAAGGAATAGTTATGAGTTTTCTAAATAAATCGGCGTAGCTAAACTACGTGTGACAACTCGAGTTTCCAAGATTCCATCTTTGCATTTATTGCACGTTAATTGTTTAAGTTGTTTGTTTACACGACTTGTTTGTTTCACAACTGTACACGTTTGTAATAGGTTAAATCGTATTTTGATGGATATGTTATATTTGGTGTGCATAATAGTTATTTGAGTGTATGTTAGTAATGTATTGTGTGTTAGTTTTCGTTTTACAATTAAATATGGAACCTTGCCGAAAACACACCCTCACCCACGAAATCACCTCTAGCCGAAAACCCCACCCACCCACGAAAACACAAAGTGTTTTCGTCCACCATGGGTCCAACAAAAACAAGAGTGGGCCTTTGGCCCAGTAGCGATCTGTTATTTATTTTCTTCAAACCTTTGCGTGAAAGTTTTCAATCGGCAAAACCCTTAATCACTTCTCACCTCCTCTCGCTACCCTTTGAAACCCGACGGCAATCTTGTGTTAGAGCGATCAAGTTACTGTCTCGATCATCACGGTTAGTGTTAATCTTTATTTGATTAATTGATTTAAATCGGATGTAGGCGTGTATGATGTTCGATTTAATATGTGTATCATCACTGTAGATAAACTATCGATGATCTGTACGAGTAAAAATAGTATTGTTATGCCTACTGCTCATGTTTGAATCGATGATATATAGATATATTTGAAGGTTTTAAGGGAATGGATGATATAGTTTATGTGAAACAACGATCTGATAACATGTATTACATACGTACTAGGGATGATGATTGTATGAATAGATCTGAGGATGGTTAGGCAACTGATCATGTTAGTTGATGCTTGAGGATTATGTTAATGGAGTGTTGTATGATTGTGTGTTACTGTTTTGTAAATATAGCGATGATTTGATTGAATGATTACGTGATGCTTGATCATGTAACTGTAAGTGATGATTAGGGTTATTGTATGGTGTAACTGTTACTGATGATGATGATGATGTTTCAGACAAAAACACAAGGTGTTTACGCCAAACCTTATGTCCGACGAAAACCCTTGGGTTTTCGTCAATTGTGATTTCCCCAAGTATAGGGTTTTCGTCCCAAGAATCTTCGTCTTATATGTTTTTGCCAAATAAGTGATTTCACCAAACAAGTGACTTTGATACATGTGATTTCGTCTAGTGTGTGACAACAGTAACTTTGTTTAGTCTATTAACTGAGTTAAGTTTATTAACTCTGTTAACCTTATTAACTCTGTTAAACATGTAACAATGTTAAACATGTAAACTCCGTTAAGTTGGTAAGTTGTTAATTCTATTTGTTTGTTAGCCCTGTTAGTTAACTATCACTGTTAGTTTATTATCTCTGTTATGTATATCAATCTAGTTAGGTTTGTTAACCTTTTTAAGTAGGTTAAGGAATAACCATGTTAGAATAAACTGTGAATGACCGTTATGTGAAACATGAATTGTATACATGTGATTAACTGTTGTGTAATGCATGATGTTAACTGCCAAATGCACCTTGTGGTATTAATTGCATACGAAACTTCACGAACTTGAACTGATTGAATATACGTACACACTATAGGACTTGACTGATTACTTGTGAGCACATAATTTAGCATACCGAGCAAACCAAGGTGAGTTCACACTCTTTCCAAGGCATGGGATTCCCAAGGGTTGGGAATGGGTTAATGATTTAAACGGTAATTACAACCATCCTCCATGGGTAGGATGCCAAGACTACACACTGTACCAAACCTCTATCATTGAAGTCCCTCATTTATATCGACTTAATCGCCGAGGCCTATGGCGAGCGGGTCATCAGTTAATAGCGCGATTAGGTTTAACAAACCTCACACCGTGCCAGTCGGACGGGCGTGTACTAATGGACTAAGGGCAAAGGGTCAATGCTGATAGACATTGACTTAGGGCACCACTTATATTTTCGTAGTAGTCGATACGCACGGTCTAGTAACACATGGGAAGCCCCCACTAATCTTCGCAAACATGTCAGGGAGACCGCGATACGAATTAATACGACACATGGTTTACAAAATGAATTTATGATTTATGAAACGAATGCTATAACTAAACAACCAACTGTGAACTCGCTCAACTTTGTTGTTGACTCGTTGTTACATGCCTTGCAGGTCGTTAGGTACTCATGGATCTTGCACAGGGAGGCGCAGTCGTTGTGGGACATGGCAGTGTGTGCCATGCTAAAAACATTACTTTATTTCGTACTTAATAATTACATTGGGTTTTACAATTATGCTTCCGCTAAACACTTAACTACGTTTTTGATTTGAAACACCTTTCATATTGTGTGGTTGAATTTTATTTATTACTTGTTATGTTCAATATGATTGGTGGCTTGATCCTGGTCAGTCACGCCTCCAAGCGGTGATACTCCGCATGTGGATTTTTGGGGTTGTGATAGATTGGGATCAGAGCCATTGGTTATAGTGAACTTGGTTTTAATAAGGGAAAAAGTTTTTGTTAAAACCAGACTATAACCTGAACAGTGCTCAACGATCCACAACGACGCTTCGCTCCACGTGCAAGACTCGACATTCTAGGTGATATGATTATGTCTACATTGCCTACTTGCTAGATTACATAGAACTTTGCTCATGGTATGCTTAGTTAAACGTAACAACTATTGTTTGAAAACACTTGTGTACTTACTCTCTTCTGTCATCGCACTTTCGCGAACCTCTCTCACCCATGTTTTCCCTTGATATGAAGATCATGGCTGGACGCGTTAACCTGACTCAAGCCTAGTTGACGGCTCTGATTAACCAACAAGTTGCTGCGGCACTTGCAGCCGCCCAAGCAGGAGGTATATTGTCACACCCTCAAAATCCACACGCGGAGTATTATCGCGAGGCATGTGACGACCAGGATCTTAGCCACTAATTATTTTGAACGGATTAGTTATTGTTTAAACATTAGCATAATTAGTGACCTAATTTAAATTTTTCCAAAACATAGTTTGAGTTTGCAGCGGAAAGGAGAGAAGGACACATCGTAATTTAAAACCACAAGTTTGTTATCATGAAACTTACAAACCACGCACTCCATCCGATTGCAACGTCCGTCCTAAACTGTATCGAGCAACCTGCAAAGCATGCAGTAGAGTGTCAACATAAAGTTGGCGAGTTCACGTGTTCGTAGTTTTTCAGTTTTAATTCCAAAAACTTGTTTTAACCAGTTAATTTATCCATTTATACATGCCATGGGGAGCTACCCCATAAGTGAGCGACTAAACTGTTTTTCCAATACCGAATACTTACTTAACCGTACGTTTCCGCAGTGCCCCGTTTGTCAATGTTCTATCATCATTGACAATTTGCCTGAGTCTATTAGTTCACGCCCGTTCCCAGTAACAAGGGTCGGTGTGAGGCTGGTCGAACCTAAATAGATCTATCAACTAATAACCCGTTCGCCTGGCCCCGGCGATTAATCGGTATTAAGTAGTAGGGACTTGAGTGATAGAGTTTCGTTTAGTGTTGCTCGTTGCATTTCCGTACAAACAGTAATTAACCAAGAGTCCCGCATAAGGGGAGAAAAGTAGTTTGTATCCCCCACAAGGGGATAACGTTGTTACCCGTATCCCACACATGGAGATAGAAATACCGTATCCCGCACAAGGAGATAGTAAGCGATCCCAAACCAGGAAAAGTGTTTCGTTCTGTTTCCCAACCACCGGGAACGCATGCTTTAAGTAAAAAGTAGTGAACTCACCTTTGCTTTTCTCGGTTGACAATTTACTCGGGTTACGTTGGTCAACCATATCCTATTATGGTTGTTAAATGTTTATTAGGTTCGTATGCAAGTAATGTCACGTATAAATTACATGTATCTAACACATAGCACGTAAGTCATACTTGCCAATACGGTGTTGGGCCTATCCTAGCATATGAACAGTTAGCACGTAGTCCAGTTAAGCAGTGGCAAATAACACATAGTCCAAAACAGGTTATCACATAGTGCGGCCCAATAACGGAGTCAAGTAGCCCAGTCGAGATTAGGTGGTCTCGACTCGAGATCATGAGGTCTCGAGTCGCAACCAAGAGGTCTCGGGTTGCAAAACAGAAGATCTCGAGTTGTGTACACTTGATTCGCATCCTTTGAGGTCTCAAGTCTGGTCTCGAGTCAAGATCAAAAGATCTCGAGTCGCAACCATATAGGTCTCGAGTCCTTGAAGTGTGCCGGCTAGTCTCGAGTGGTCTCGACTCGCACACCTAACGGAATTCTTCTAGAATGTACGGTGTTTGTACTACCCAATCAGATTTCATGAATACGTACTATCCAATCAAAATGCACAAACATGTTTCCATTATTCTACATTACTCCAATCAGATCAAACACATCATTTTTCAAATATTCAACACGCATTCATCACACATTCAACCATATTCATGCAGTTCATCATTTGGGGTTTTCAGCTTTTTTCAACCGATTCATCCTAAAAACCATGACACTACCAGTATTTCATCAAAACAACATTATTCAACTCATGATAACATACACGTAGTTACTTCATGGCATAACATCATCTATCCTATTACCACATTACTCGGTTATCATCAAATATCACCATTTATTAGCCATTCAACATATACCTCATTAGTTCCTCACCTTATTTATCATTACCTACTTGCATCAAAACCCCATATCAAATCAATAAACATGCATTTAGATCTAACCAATAGCTTGTTACAAGGATAATATTAAATACATGAAGATTTTACACCTTTATTTCCCAATCCATACTCACAACATATACTACTACAACAACTAACATATAAATAATTTATTATATCATCCTTAACAATCATAAATCATTCCCCAAATCCATCGATTCCCTGTCAGTTTGTTTAATATTATCATATTAAATCACATATCTAGATCACAATAGACATTCATTAACCGTAACCTTTCTAACCATAGCACACCCTCCAAAAACACATTAACATGGTTAGTAAACCTTTGTTTCAAATCAAACAGATTAACACAGAAGTTGAAGGCATAGAACTATACACCACAAGTTGCTCGAAATACAAAAACGACTTACGATATTCAACTCAGACTCGAGACTGCCGAACATGTTTCTGAGAATCAATACTCTGCTGACTTGTTTACCAATCCTAGCCCAAACCTAGATTTTGACCGAACCGGAACAACAACACCAAGCACCATTGCCGCTGCGAACCTCGAACCAAAACACTATGGCCGCCGCTGCCGTCTGACATCCCTCACCGGCCATCACTTTTGTTCTCCATTGCCCACCATAACATCTCAGAGTCCCGCCAGAACCGTCAATCGCCTCTCCTCCGATTGCTGGGAATGACGGCGCCGCAGTCTGCCATCGTCGTCGTCTACTCACTCTCTCTCTGTTTCTTTGTCAACGCTGTCGTACGTCACCATGATCGTTTATTTGAGGGACAAGTGGGTGTGGGTATGCAGAGGGTATAATCAGAGGTGGGGGTTGGGTGTTTGAAGGTGCGGTAGGTTATCAGAGGTGAAAGGGGGGTGGTAAGAGGAGTTGCAGGGGAAACGGATAGTGTGGGAGGGGGGTGAGCGGCTGAAACTTAATGTGGAGTTTAGGGTTTTTAAAAATGAGGGGTGAGGAATTATAAGGTGTTTAAATAGTGTTGGGTTTTTAGATTTAGGGAGTGGGGTTGGGCCTAGCCCAAGTGCGTTAATCCATTTAAATGACTACGTGTCTCGCTCAAACCGATTGGCCCAATTATGATTACTAATACGTAAATAATTATAATTCTCGTCGCAGATTATTATTATTTCATGAAATAATGACGATAATAAATAATTAATAGTGAACATGAGCATTAATAAAATGCTCGTTTCTCGACGATCAGGATCAGGGGTTCGAGTTGTCACATTCTCCCCATGTCACAGGAATTTCGTCCTCGAAATTTTGACAAAAGTCAAGCGATACGTTCTATGTGTATACACACACTCCATTACCGTATGTAGATACAAGCAGTTTCACGAAAGTCCACCAAAACGAACATGTAAATCACATAGCACATAAGATCACATAGCACGAAAAAATCACGTAGCATAGGATTCACAGGGTTTGCACGTATCTTACATAGTATAGAATTTCAAAAATTTAATTATAACATCCAAGAAACGTACAGGAAAACCCGAAGTGTCACATTATCCCCAAGTTCAAGAAATTTCGTCCCGAAATTTAGCGCGCAGCCACTGACAAGCTAGTGTGATCAAACGTTTTCGTAGGGCGATACATCACCCCTTGTTGGTTTGAAATTTCTTCCCGAAATTCCGTTGTAGCCTCAGTACTGGGAGTAATGTTTGTAAACAACTGGGGATACATGCGCACCATCTTGTTTTCCTGTTCCCAGGTAAGCTCTGGGCCACGGCGCGAGTTCCAATGAACTCATATAATAGGTATATGGCTACGTTTGAGGGTTTTGACTTCTCGGTCAGTGATCTCAATCGGTTCCTCAATAAAGTGTACCTGATCGTCAAAAGTTAGCTCCTTAAATGGAATGATGAGTGTCTCATCTGACAGACACTTCTTCAGATTAGGCAGGTGAAAGACATTGTGTACCTCACTCAGCTCTTCAGGCAGATTTAGTCTGCAAGGCTACCTTATCGATCCTTTTGGTAACTTCGAATGGTTCAACTTATCGCGGATTAAACTTGCCCTGTCTGCCAAAACGTACCACACCCTTCCAGGGTGAAACTTTTAGTAGAACCCACTCTCCGACTAGGAATTCTGTGTAGCTTTTCTGACGGTCACGAGCTACCGCCATGCGTTGTCTGATCTGGGCAATCTTATGCGTTGTGTCTAGTACAAGTCTAAGGCCGGAAATTTGGCTTCTGCCAACTTCTGCCCAATACAGAGGTGTCCGGTATTTGCGTCCGTGCAATGCCCCAAATGATGTTGCCGGAATGCTAGTGTGCTAGCTGTTGTTGGAAGAGAATTCTACAAAAGAGGAGTGTCACTCAAGTCCAAGGTCGATAACACATGTTCTCAGCATGCCCTTGAGTGTTTGGATGGTGCGTTTGGCCCGACCATCAGTTCGCGGGCGATAAGCAGTGCTCATGCCTAACAGTGATCCAAAAGTTTTTGTGCACAACCTTGCGACGAATCGGATGCAAAACGAGGGTTACGATCAGATATAAGAGAAGTTGGCATCCCGTGCCTAGTATCTTCTACTTCCTAGTAGATGGCTGTCAGTTCGAGAACTTGTCAGTTTCTTTGGTCGCGTGCCGTTACCAGCAGACAACATCTATGTCTTGGAAAGGATAGAATAAGATAGAAGTACCTCATCGATTATCTTCCACTTGCTAGAGTTGCGGATTTTTGAGCATCTCCCTAATGTCAGGTGATACTCTTTTGAGTTAAAATCGCGAGGGGTTGCGTATACGGTCGAGAAATGCGGGCTTTGCGACGTTAAAAGTCGTGCGTTGGAAACTTGGCACAAGGCGGTTTGCGTCGCAGAAGTACCAGGGTAAAGCGTAGGAGTCGTCCTGATTCCCACTGGTTTTCGGAATAGGTTCGGACGTCGCCGAAAGAAACAAGTGTTGAATTTTGACAGGATGAAATAAATTCGAGTGTCGTAACTAGGTGTTGATCGTATCGAGTTTCGAAGAACAGTGCTTGAATACCCGTTACCCCCGGGGTATCCTTGGCTCGTTGCTCCAACGAGTAACATTCGTAGGAAGAAATTCGTCCAAACGGAGATTTATGCAGAATAGAGTAGGGTCAGAGTCATGGAATTCGTGAAACATAACGCGAGTAGTGAGAATTTGCAAGAAGAATAGTCGCAATCGATGCGTTCAAACTTGAGGCAAAACATGGGGCTTTGGGATCGGCAAATAAGGATTCATCTGATGTCGACGAGGTAACTGGTTGTACACAAGTTGAATGCAGTTGGAATTAAAGAACGTCGCTTGTCGATAAGGAGTGTTTCTTGGATGTGGTTAGCACCATAAGAAGCAGCTAGACAGGGATGGCCATCGTGCGGGTTTGTAGGTTTTAGGATCTACTAAGATGTCTGGCAGGATGTGATTCCTCAAATGGGTAGGAAATCAAGCTCGAGTGGAGGGTTCTAAGTCGTGCGAATGAGTTCTGAGTAGCGCTTGCGTCGTCGGGGGGGGGGGGGGGGTTGATGTGAAGCTGCGGAAATAGGTTTTCGAGAAAGTACGATTGAAGTAACACGTTGCTAAATTTCAAGGGCCTAAAAGTTTTGTTGACTAGAGGTCGAGTTTGTTGAATTCACCAAACTGAAGAGAGATCTGGTCAGTCTCTATACGAAGAAACCTGGTTGTCGAGATAAAGAAACGATAGAAGCGGGGATACCATCTTGAGCAAGTAGCGCGAATTCGTACAAAAGCTAGCGAAAGGATCCACGGAAATCAGAAAAGTCATCAAAGAATAGCGGCTCTGGCAAATGAAGGATAAGGTAAGCATCCAGGTCACTGTACTCGTCGGTGGGTTGACTGGCTCGCATCTTCGTCTTGCCACGCCTTCAAATACACCAGTTTGTAAGAAAGATATCACTTTGCTAGGTTTTGGGGCGTGCTAAGGTATAAGGTTCACTTGAATAAGGATTAACCATGCAACGAGGGATTAGGGAGAAACAATTCCGTGGTCGATGGAGACGTGGTACGATTGTTGGCACTACAATGAGAAGCATACACCACGCATGCTCCTTGTGTTCATGACGTGTAAACCAAAATTTGAAAAGTGTAGGGTTACTAAAGTGCTTCAAGAATCGTGGTTATCGGTTGGACAAAGGAACAAGTCTCGCCACTTAAGTCGGGAAAAGAATTACGTGAGTAAGAAGGATGTGAATGACGTCGTCCCTCCTTCTAACATTACATGATGTAGGGATGGCTCCCCTTCGTCGATTCATTCTCGTATCTTCTCTATGTGGTCCGTAGCAGGCCTCTCCTAAGCAGGTATATCAAGTAATCGTTCACCGCATCGATTCGCTCAAATCCAGGTGTGACATCAAGAAACATGTGAACGTGGACTTAGAATAACTGGTTTCTTACCCTCAGTGTGTCGTGGTTTCGAGTCGAGGTTAGGAGAATTCACTCCTGCTTAGCACATATCAAGTTTGCGTAGTTTTCGTATAATTCACAGTGTCAAGTACTAAATATGCAACTACATATTTACGCACATATGCTAAACATATATGTACACATTTACACACATGAGTTATGCACAAGTAAAGCCAATAATTTACAATTACTAGGTGAGTATCTGAGTCTGACGAACCTTGCAATCCGGAGTGTGATGTCGTGGTGGTTTTCGTCAAGGAACAGTTATAGTCTGGTTTTCATATAAAAATATTTTACGTCTTAAAAATATTGTATATCTTTAACCAAGTTCACTATAACCAATGGCTCTGATACCAACCAGTCACACCCTCAAAATCCACGCGCGGAGTATTACCCCGAGGCATGTGACGACCAGGATCTTAGCCACTAATTATTTTGAACGGATTGGTTATTGTTTAAATAATAGCATAATTAGTGACCTAATTTAAATTTTTCCAAAACATAGTTTGAGTTTGCAGAGGAAAGGAGAGAAGGACACATCGTAATTTAAAACCACAAGTTTGTTATCATGAAACTTACAAACCATGCACTCCATCCGATTGCAACGTCCGTCCTAAACTGTATCGAGCAACCTGCAAAGCATGCAGTAGAGTGTCAACATAACGTTGGCGAGTTCACGTGTTCGTAGTTTTTCAGTTTTAATTCCAAAAACTTTTTTAACCAGTTAATTTATCCGTTTATACATGCCATAGGGAGCTACCCCATAAGTGAGCGACTAAACTGTTTTTCCAATACCGAATACTTACTTAACCGTACGTTTCCGCAGTGCCCCGTTTATCAATGTTCTATCATCGTTGATGATTTGCCTGAGTCTATTAGTTCACGCCCGTTCCCAGTAACAAAGGTCGGTGTGAGGCTGGTCGAACCTAAATAGCGCTATCAACTAATAACCCGTTCGCCTGGCCCCGGCGATTAATCGGTATTAAGTAGTAGGGACTTGAGTGATAGAGTTTCGTTTAGTGTTGCTCGTTGCATTTCCGTACAAATAGTAATTGACCAAGAGTCCCGCATATGGGGAGAAAAGTAGTTTGTATCCCCCACAAGGGGATAGCGTTGTTACCCGTATCCCACACAAGGAGATAGAAATACCGTATCCCGCACAAGGAGATAGTAAGCGATCCCAAACCAGGAAAAGTGTTTCGTTCCGTTTCCCAACCACCGGGAACGCATGCTTTAAGTAAAAAGTAGTGAACTCACCTTTGCTTTGCTCGGTTGACAATTTACTCGTGTTACGTTGGTCAACCATACCCTATTATGGTTGTTAAATGTTTATTAGGTTCGTATGCAAGTAATGTCACGTATAAATTACACGTATCTAACACATAGCACGTAAGTCATACTTGCCAATACGGTGTTGGGCCTATCCTAGCATATGAACAGTTAGCACGTAGTCCAGTTAAGCAGTGGCAAATAACACATAGTCCAAAACAGGTTATCACATAGTGCGGCCCAATAACGGAGTCAAGTAGCCCAGTCGAGACTAGGTGGTCTCGAATCGAGATCATGAGGTCTCGAGTCGCAACCAAGAGGTCTCGGGTTGCAAAACAGAAGATCTCGAGTTGTGCACACTTGAGTCGCATCCTTTGAGGTCTCAAGTCTGGTCTCGAGTCGAGATCAAAAGATCTCGAGTCGCAACCATATAGGTCTCGAGTCCTTGAAGTGTGCCGGCTAGTCTCGAGTGGTCTCGACTCGCACACCTGATGGAATTCTTCTAGAATGTACGGTGTTTGTACTACCCAATCAGATTTCATGAATATGTACTATCCAATCAAAATGCACAAACATGTTTCCATTATTCTACATTACTCCAATCAGATCAAACACATCATTTTTCAAATATTCAACACGCATTCGTCACACATTCAACCATATTCATGCAGTTCATCATTTGGGGTTTTCAGCTTTTTTCAACCGATTCATCCTAAAAACCATGACACTACCACTGTTTCATCAAAACAACATTATTCAACTCATGATAACATACACGTAGTTACTTCATGGCATAACATCATCTATCCTATTACCACATTACTCGGTTATCGTCAAATATCACCATTTATTAGCCATTCAACATATACCTCATTAGTTCCTCACCTTATTTATCATTACCTACTTGCATCAAAACCCCATATCAAATCAATAAACATGCATTTAGATCTAACCAATAGCTTGTTACAAGGATAATATTAAATACATGAAGATTTTACACCTTTATTTCCCAATCCATACTCACAACATATACTACTACAACAACTAACATATAAATAATTTATTATATCATCCTTAACAATCATAAATCATTCCCCAAATCCATCGATTCGCCATCAGTTTGTTTAATATTATCATATTAAATCACATATCTAGATCACAATAGACATTCATTAACCGTAACCTTTCTAACCATAGCACACCCTCCTAACCATACCACACCCTCCAAAAACACATTAACATGGTTAATAATGTCACACCCGCTCGTAGCGGAAACGCAAGGTGTGATCTGTATGGTTTTCATTGCATAAATATCGATGTACATGAACAAACTATAAGAATAAAACATGCTCCAATGCCATTGTCATAATTGTTCAAAAGATCGCAACATAAGTTATGTATTGGTTACAAACCATCAAATGAAAATAAGTTGTCATCGTTTTATACATCAAAATGTAAGTCTTAAAATGTCAAGACTTTGACCACTATATCACCGCAAAGAGGCGGTATATAACAGGCAAACCCTTCAATAGTTGGCATGGAGTATTGATACTTGTTTTCTTTGAACTGAAATCTTTGCATTGGTCCACTAATTCCCTGAAATACATGTAAGTTTGAAAACATCAACAAAAGTTGAGCGAGTTCATGCAGTTTAGCTGTACAAGATGTATCTGTATCAAAACAGTATGTAATATGTATTTGTCTCAATTGTAATTGTATCCAAACTGGATATAAGATGTATCTGTAAAATATGAGATGTATTTGTATTTGTATTAATTGTAGTATGAAAAGCGTCAATGAAATCGTGATCATTAATGTTTTGCAAGGACATTAATATGTGTGACGAAATAGGAAGCAAACCAACCCTAGACGATTTTTAATTGTATCGACACCATGTCGTAGGGCAACAAATGCACTCCTAGGCAAAATGGCCATGAGTGGGGCTCGCCAACACCCATTAGATCTAAACCTTTGTTCCTTGGTCCAAACTGGATTAATGGTGCTTTAGTTATGGCCCTAATTTCTCACATGATCTAAGGTGTTTCATTCCTTGACTTATCATACTATTGTACATGTATTTTCCCCGATAGTTGTAAAGCTTGAAAAACATTTAAATGAATAGGGGAACATGAACTCACTGAATTGCATCCGTAAACTGTATGTAATTGTAACCTCACTTGCATTGTCCTTGAATTGTATCACGACCTACAAAGGTCCTAGAATTGTTAGACACTACGGTCTTTGTATTGACTCATGTACAAGTCTTTTGTCTTGAGTATGTGTAAGACTTGTATGTCTTTACTGTTCGTTAACTGTGTATTCGATGTATGAGTTGTTCAAATGTTCGTTAACTGTGTATTCGATGAATGAGTTGTTCAAATGTTCGTTGACTGTGTATTCGATGAATGAGTTGTTCAAATGTTCGTTAACTGTGTATTCGATGAATGAGTTGTTCAAATGTTCGTTAACTGTGTATTCGATGAATGAGTTGTATAGTCGGATCTCGTCCGCTGAATCTCGTGTCTTGTATGTATCACTTGTATAGATGTTTTTCCAACAATAGTATCATTGGGCCAAGCCCATGTTTTCAAGTCATTGGGCTTAAATAGTGCTGGGCCTCAAATAGTGTTGGGCCTCAATAGTGTTGGGCCTCAAATAGTGTTGGGCCTCAATAGTGTTGGGCCTCAATAGTGTTGGGCCTCAATAGTGTTGGGCCTGAATAGTGTTGGGCTTGAATAGTGTTGGGTTTTAATAGTGTTGGGCTTGAATAGTGTTGGGCTTTAATAGTGTTGGGCTTTAATAGTGTTGGGCTTTGGCCCATATGTTTAGTATTTGGGCTTAGCCCATTAATTTATGTTAAGCCCATTATGAAAAATAAGCCCATTTATAAAACAATAGCCCATTACTTAAACTAGCCCATTTGTTTATAAAAATAGCCCATTAAGTATAATAAGCCCATTTGTAGAAAAATAGCCCACTAATACATGTAAGCCTTTCATTTTTATAAAAACCCTTTTTATAAAAATTTACTAAGTATAGATGTTAGTAATAAAAACATACTAGTTTTTATAAGTTTCTAACCATCCGAAATTTGTTATCGATAGTATATTTATATTTCGTGTCGAAAGATCGTCTAACGTCGTAGTAACTCCCCGGATTGGTGACTCGTTTAAGGATTCGTCCGTTGTCCGTTTTGACCATAATTGGTGTCCGATTATTAGAATCGTCCGTAACTCGTTTTAAGGCGTAATTATGTGAAGTCTCGTAGGACTTTTGTTATAACGTGTTTTGAGTTTAAAGTTGACATGAGATTCAAGTTCCTATCATGATATATATAACTAATACACCAAGTAATATATCACACAAAAATTGTTTAAAGTAACCAAATATATATTTTCGAAAAAAAATATATATTTTCCTTGTCTTTTATTTTATAAACCCTTCTTTAATATCCTTTATAAATCTTGTATAGATTTACCCAAAAATGTTGTTATTTTATAAAATAAAGTTTTTATAAAAATTGGCCATATAACCTTGGCATTTTTTTTTTATCTTAACCATGTTTCATTAAACATATCATTTTCTTTACTAAATCAACAACAATTTATTCATCATCTTAACTAAACATTATAAGACTTTTATAACATCAAATCATCAAGATGATAAGCAAATCATGTAGGGTTTTAAACATGATCCTTTCATATGTTAACTAGTTCAAAAACCAAGTTAAATTCTAGTTTTAACAACTTTCATAAAAATATTTAGTTGTATGTTAATTTTTATAATCTTGTGAAAGTCTTGTTTTTGAATATAAACCCTAAATACTTTCACAAGATTACTAGATATGATCATTCCTTTATAACCCTTTATGTTAAAAACCATTTAACATAAACATGTATGATTATTAGATCATATTTTTAAAACACCTTCTAACAATTTATTTGTATTCTAATCATCATAACAACATCAAATATGCATATTACAAGTCTTAAATCACAATATAAACAAACATAATTATATGATGATTTTTATCTTTGCTTCTTTGTATTTTTCTTGTTCATTATGTATGATTATATATGGTTATTATTAATTATAATAACAATCATAAACATAATATATATAAAAAAAAATAGAAGCTTACTTCTAGCACTAGGCTAGGGATGATCTTTAGAGATTATTAAGAATAAGTAAGATGATGATCTTGATGTTAGAACACTTTGGTATGGATGAAAAACCCTTCCTTTTGCTTTCAAAAGCCTTAGATCACCCTATGTTCCAAAGAAATCCATCTTGGTTATGAAGAAGATGATAAAAAGAAATGGGTTTATGGAGGTGTTCTTGATGGAAGATGAAGATGATTAGAGAGCTTTCCTTATGTGTGTGTAAGAAATGGTGTAAATGTGTGGTAACTTAGTGATTAAGTCTTGTAAATATTCACCAATATTTACCCACTTGAAACTAATGAAAATATCTAGTTATTAACACTTAAACAAGTTGAAAGAAAAGTGGGGCCCACAAAGGGTCTTATAACCGTGAATGAGGGGGGGGGGGGTCTCATGTGGTAAAAATGTGTTAGAATTATTTAAGGTTTCACATGAATTAAAAAGTTTAAGTCTTTTAAGAACTTTGACATTTTATATAAAAATATCCACAAGGTTTTAAGCCTTCATATTTTAAAGTAGTGTGACACTAAGTAAAACTAGTTCACCGAAATTTTTAGTGTGTAATTCGGGTGAAAAAGTCGGTTCAGGTCCTGTACCGGGTTAACTACTGACACCGTGTTTTATTTAGATAAAAACATAACAAAAATTATTTTTGTATTTGTTTTATTATCCAAATATTTAATCCAACTTTTTGGACTAAAACTTTTATTATTTTTGACACGGTTCCGGTACCGGCTTTGCTGACTGGCAGTTTACTGAACTAGCCCTGCAGCTTAATGCAATAAGATTCGATTGCGGATTTTGTGTCGTTTTTACTACCCATTATATTATTTATGTCAAATAATATTTATTTTTGGGTTTTTCAGATAATTACTGTTTCGTTCTGCGGAAATGCTGAATTTTGCGGAAAAAAAAAATGAAATGGTCACTTTTAGCGCTTTTCGGACAGTTTTTAGTGCTACCGGGCATTGGTAATATATTAACTAAACCCTTGTATTCCCACATAGGATTTAATATATAATTGATGTTGGACTTTTGTCTAAGTCCTAAAGATGTAATTTAGATGGTTTATGCGGAACCTGAGTTCTCGTCAGCACACTAGTTTACTAGGTACTACTGTAGTTGTTTCGATGCATTGTTTACACTATTTCAAATGTAACCAATAAAAATGAATAATGTGCATCATAAATGAATATTCCTTGAGTGCTCTAAGATGTATATCATGTAATCATGCAGTTCGAATATTCAAAACACATACTTGTATAATGTAATTCATTGCTTTAAATGTACATAAATTACCAGAAAGTGGCAGTTGTCACATTCTCCCCCTGTTATTGAGAATTTCGTCCCGAAATTCAAACTGAGTCATCCTATACAGGAGACTACTCGAACAGGTGAGAGTATTTAGCTTTGATTTAATGTTCACGTTCCCACGTATATTCGCGTCCGTGTCGAGAGTTCCAACGAATTTTTACTAATATGTTATGACTCCTTTGTATTTTCTGGACCTTCCGGTCCATGACCTTAACAGGTGCTTTGTGAATTGGAGTTTGTCATCAATATGAACCTCATCCTCCGGGATGAAAACTGTTTCTTGCGTTGGACTCTTTTCAAGATTCGACACATTAAATATGTCGTGTACTCTACTTAGTTCTTCTGGTAACTTCAGCTTGTAGGCTACAGTGCCTATCTTTTCTAAGATTTCAAATGGTCCAATGTAACGTGGGTTAAGCTTTCCACGTTTACCGAACCTCGATACGCCTTTCCAAGGCGAGACTTTTAACAAGACTTTGTCTCCATCCTCGAAAGATAATGGTTCTGCGTAGCTATTTTGTCGATCGCGAGCCGCCTCGATACGGTCTCGGATCTGAAAATTTTTATCCGTAATCTCTTGGCCTAATTCCGGACCAATTAATTGACTATCGCCTGTTTCCGCCCAACATAGCGGAGAGCGACACTTTCGACCATAAAGAGCTTCAAACGGTGCAGCTTGTATACTAGTATTGTAGCTGTTATTGTAGGAAAACTCAATTAAAGGTAGATGAGTATCCCAATTGTCGTTTAAATCCATAACACATGCGCGAAACATATATTCGAGTGTTTGGATTGTCCGTTCGCTCTGGCCGTCAGTTTATGGATGAAAGGCCGTACTTGGATTCAAATGAGATCCAAAGGCCTGTTGAAATGATTTCCAAATTCTAGAAATAAAACGACCGTCTCGGTCTGGAATGATTGAAATAGGCACTCCATGACGAGCCACTATTTCTTTGAGATAGAGTTCTGCTAGTTTCTCAGTACTATCCTTCTCCCGAGTCGGTAAGAAGTGTGCGGACTTTGTTAGTCTATCGATGATTACCCAATCATGTCATGACCGCATGAGGTCCTGGGTAACTTCGCAATGAAGTCCATCGATATTTGTTCCCATTTCCAAACGGGAATCTCGGTTTGTTGTAACAAGTCCGAGGGATTTTGCTACTCGACTTTGAATTTCGCGCAAGTCAAGCATTCTCCGACATAAGTCGCGATATTACTTTTGAGGTTAGGCCACCAATAGTATTCTTTCAATACTTAGGCCTATGTGCTTCCTCAAAATATCATCTCGAAGGCCGCCAAAGAATGGAACCCAATTTCGACCCATAAGGTATAAAGTTCCATCTTCTTTCGGCACTAATTGTTCCTTCATGCCTTGAAGTGTTTCTACTTGAATATGCTCTTCCTTGAGCGCTTGTGAATCATCTTCTCTAATGCTTGAACTCTCAGTGTTCTAACTCGCTCCTTGCGGCTCAAGGCATCTGCTACAACGTTTGCCTTGCCCGGATGGTACTTTATTTCATAATCATAGTCGTTCAACAATTCAACCCTACGTCGTTGACGTATGTTTAATTCTTTTTGGTCGAATATGTGTTGAAGGCTTTTATGATCCGTGAGAATAGTGCATTGAGTACCATATAAATAATGTCGCCATATTTCAAAGCGAATACCATTACGCCTAACTCAAGGTCGTGAGTGGTATAGTTCTTCTCGTGAACTTTTAGTTGGCGTGACGTGTACATGATAACTTTTTCACGTTGTATGGGTACACAACCCAATCCTTGATGCGAAGCAGCATAGTTTACAACAAAGTCATCGGTATCGTCGGATAATGATAAGATTGTAAAATGCTATGCACCAATCTTAAGAATAAGTTGTAATGCTATATCTTGTTTTTCGATTGGGGCGAATCTATTGTCTTTAACAACTCTAAAATGGTTCTCAGATGTTGCTCATGTTCATCAGTCGATCGAGAGTATATCAAAATGTCGTCAATAAACACTATGACGAATTTGTCGAGATACGGCTTGCACACACGATTCATTAAATCCATGAAGACCGCTGGTGCATTTGTTAAACCAAAAGGCATAACGAGAAACTCGTAATGACGGTAACGAGTCTTAAAAGCCATTTTCGGTATGCTTTCCTCTTGAATTCGTAACTGACGATACTCCGATCGTAAGTCTATCTTAGAGTAGAAGCTAGAACCTTTCATAAACCATTTGAGTTAGTTGGAAATTCATTTGTAACATGGTTTAGAAATATGAATTTTCGTTCATCGAAATGTTGTGCATTTTTGCAAAACTTGCATGTCTTTCCACCCCCAAAACCTTTATAAAGATGTATAGTGGTAAAGAGTAGGGGTTATGAAATCACAACATCCTCATTCGGTCAACTACAAGGTTCAGAAGGTGCTAATCGACATGGAGATTTGGCTATGGGTGCGGCTCCCGGTACCAATTCGATGTGAAACTCGACTTGTTGATATGGTGGTAGTCCTGGCAAGACTTCAAGAAAGACTTCAGGAAATTATTTTACCACAGGAATATCTGTCAGCCTCGGCCCAATGGCCTTCTTGTCGACAACATGTGCAGAAAGGTAACACAACCTTTCCGTAAGTACTTCTGTGCCTTCATGCAATTGATGATCTGCAATGGTGTGTCATGCTTTCCTTCATGAATAACAAGTGTCTCTTCGTTCAGTAGTGGTAGGCGAATGATTTTCTTGTGACATAAGACTTTGGCTAGGTTATCGGATAACCAATCCATGTCAACCACTACTTCGAAAATACTGAACTGAACGGGTAAGAGATCGATATGAAATTTCTGCTCCTGACTCGTCTAGTTTACCGTTTGCCAATTGTATAGAATGAGGAGACGTCTAGCTTACTTGACTCTAGGCCAAGTACATTTTAAATTCTGTGTGGCGAGGACTTCACTGTATAGTTTTTGGAACCCTATGTTTAAATGTAGGATAACCCGATCCATATGTTTAGATGTAGGATAACCCAATCCCTAATTGTAGCTAGGACAATCCCGTCACTAGCCATGAAACTCATGTATATGAAATGTTGAGATGAAGCTAAAATTGCCAATTGTATAAAATAACATGGATGTGAAATGTTGACGAATAGGATACATACTAGTGGCCCTTAATGAATTTGATATGTCTCAGCTAATTACCCATTAGCTATCTTGATATAGTAATGTGTGTCCAACATGACTCTAATTCGAGTATATGCTTAACATTTAAAAGCAATAGCTAAGCTCAGTGTTGGTATTAAAAGAATTGATACATGATGATCGTAGAGTGTACGTACTCATGACTTCATTGGGATTTTGTGGAGTATTCATAGTTCTAACCATACACACACTTATTCTCATTTAGGATTTCGGCAAGTTACCAGCATACATCCCGGTGCCAAAATCATTTATGGCAGCAGTTGCCTTCATTTCTCTCATGACGAGAGTTATTGTTTGAGTGATTGAGGTAGGGAGGGATGATGCTGTTATGCTTCGGATCTCCGAGGCTAAACCTAAAATGTAACACTCAGTGTGTTTGAATTCGGGTGTTACCCAGTATGGAACAACCCTTGAGATATCGTGAAAGCATCAAGTGTAACCATCATCATTGGCTCCAGTTATGCTCGAGTTCTTTTATAAAATCATATGAAAATAGATATGAAAATCAGATGATATAAAAGAATGATGTATGGTTAAATAAATAACCAATAGAAATGTAGTGTATAAATATATCATGTCTTGAAATACAATATTATACCTTGTGTAGAGGATGTCGTGTCTTGTGCAAAAATGTCATGTCTTGTCTTTGTCGAAGAGATTTGAATAACACCACGATATGCAATATAATATAAGCACTTATATATAGGAAGTACCAGCGGCGTATCCACCATGCTTTTATCA
Organism: Helianthus tuberosus; assembly: GCA_030545235.1. Taxonomy (NCBI): domain Eukaryota; kingdom Viridiplantae; phylum Streptophyta; class Magnoliopsida; order Asterales; family Asteraceae; genus Helianthus; species Helianthus tuberosus. Next base: position 65,154,246 of record CM060420.1, read on the forward strand.
TATTACACACGTCTCATCACTTACAAATGACCACCAAAATGTCTCGTGTATACCAACGTCAAATGACATGTATAACAATGTCTTGCGTAACAATGTCATGTATAAAACATGTCCTGTGTAAAAGCAATGGTTTTCAACACATAACTTTTAACTTAAACAATTGATTCTTTTGGCGCCATGATCTTTTTAATACACACTATTAAAAGAATCTAGACATGTATTTGGATAAATAAAGTCTATCATGTGCCCAAGAATGAAGAATACAATCAATCGGTCATGGAAACCTCAAGACCATATTGTTCATACATGTTTGAATAAATGATAATGTGGATAACCAAAACCAAAAGGTGTAATGCCTCTTGCGTGTATTGGTCATATGTTTAAATGGAAAAAGAAAAAAAATAATTCGTTCAGGAGGGGAAACCAACCCGTGGCCTCCGTCCCTATAATATGGGTTCCCTACTCTATGACCTCAATCGTCCAAAGTAGAGAAAATCCTTTGTCTTATTTGTCCATGTGACAAATATGGTAATAGTGCTTGAGTTTCACGAGCTCTAGCAAGATGATTAGAATCTACAAAAATGTCGAATAGAATGCAATGAGGGAGTTGCAGCATGGCTCATGCCATACCATTCATTGGGAAAAGACAAATGTCAAACGACGGAATTTATTGTATCATTTCCAATGAATATGATAAGGTGGAATATGATAACGTAAGGTAAGGTAAAGTAGGGTAAAGTGTCATAGACACCATGGAACCAACCCATGTTTAAGAATTTCGAGAATGTTGAGGAAAATCCTCCATGAGTAGCTAACAAGTTTTGTTTGTTTAAATGACTAGTCTCAACTGAATCGTGATATAGATCGAATGTTAGGTGTGAACAAATATGTGTCGTCTTCCTGTATTATATTGTATTGTATTGTATTGTATTGTATTGTATTGTATTGTATTGTATTGTAGGGTGTTATACTAACCACCCCCAGTTCTTGTTTTACTAGATAAAAAGAATTGAATCTCAAGTAATAACTTAAGAATTTTGAATGAATAGTGATCATTAGCTTGACCCGCAGAGTCCACCAGAATTTCCATGCACTACAAGTTGTTATTACGTGGGCCCCCGTAATAATAAATTGTCTTGCATGGTCACCCTAGCATTCTCTCGTTCAGAGCAGGCGATCAGTCAGAGAGAGGACACTATTGTTTATATACCTTCAACATAGAAGGAAACTTCGTGATAGTTCACGTGTCAACGTCCGTTGTTGTTACTCGCAGGACGGTACGACGTTAGATGAAATAGAAATGGAAAAAAAAAATCTGTAACAATAACAATTGAAGGGGCACCTTCAAGATGAGTACTTCATCTTCCTTGTAGGGACAAGAGTATATCAACCTTGATTAGTATGAGTCACAGGGATCTCGTCCCACAATTGGAGTTGTTGTCCAAGGTTACCACCTTCGCCTCGTCGTCATTATCATGGTCAGGCATCTCAGCATTCGCGAGAAAGCAACCATATTTTACGGAATTAAGTTTAAGATTTCACTTAGGAATCATGTTCGCCATAAGCTCCGCAATAGACATGAGGTCGATATTTTCATCGTGTGAGTAAAGAATAATAATAGAGTTTGAAGTCGAAAGTATTTTGTTCTTAGCAATTATTTCATGCAACATATATATGAATCACCTATATATATAATCATGTAAAATCCTATCAATCAAGGATTTCTATCTTGTATAAGCTGAACTTGTAAACTGTTTATAATGCATAAACTGATAATGTACTGTATTGTAGGCACATAGTCTATTAATGTATTGTGTCTGTTTCTCATAGACTTCACCCATGGAAATGTCCTCGCTTGATTTATGTGAAATGAATTTTTGCTGTAGTGGACCTTGAAAAATGTTTATGCAATGAAAACCTTTTGACTTGTCCAATTTTATTTATAATCTGTTCAACATGAACAAGAGGTTTTCGTGAGAGATCCCTAGTGATTGTAGACTTAGACTCGAGAAAGAATCCTGGTTCACTACAATCGATGCTCTGATACCAATCTGTCACACCCGCTCGTAGCGGAAACGCAAGGTGTGATCTGTATGGTTTTCATTGCATAAATATCGATGTACATGAACAAACTATAAGAATAAAACATGCTCCAATGCCATTGTCATAATTGTTCAAAAGATCGCAACATAAGTTATGTATTGGTTACAAACCATCAAATGAAAATAAGTTGTCATCGTTTTATACATCAAAATGTAAGTCTTAAAATGTCAAGACTTTGACCACTATATCACCGCAAAGAGGCGGTATATAACAGGCAAACCCTTCAATAGTTGGCATGGAGTATTGATACTTGTTTTCTTTGAACTGAAATCTTTGCATTGGTCCACTAATTCCCTGAAATACATGTAAGTTTGAAAACATCAACAAAAGTTGAGCGAGTTCATGCAGTTTAGCTGTACAAGATGTATCTGTATCAAAACAGTATGTAATATGTATTTGTCTCAATTGTAATTGTATCCAAACTGGATATAAGATGTATCTGTAAAATATGAGATGTATTTGTATTTGTATTAATTGTAGTATGAAAAGCGTCAATGAAATCGTGATCATTAATGTTTTGCAAGGACATTAATATGTGTGACGAAATAGGAAGCAAACCAACCCTAGACGATTTTTAATTGTATCGACACCATGTCGTAGGGCAACAAATGCACTCCTAGGCAAAATGGCCATGAGTGGGGCTCGCCAACACCCATTAGATCTAAACCTTTGTTTGTAACACCTGTGCCTCCACGGCCATCACACAAATACTGTAGCAATGAAATATTGTATTTCATACTTGGTATTTGTAAAAATATGTGTATCATTTGCACATATCAATTCTTGCTCAATTTCAAACTCTAAATCGCTTTCTGGAAGGTTATACGCGCACCGATGCGTAAATATAACCAGTTTAATGCAACAAACACTCCGGAATAGTGACATTGGCTTAACATACCTTAAATAACCTTTACATAACTTAGAAATAAGTTTTGAAGGCTTTGGTATGGCAAAATCAAGTTAAATCGTCTACAGGGACTAAAATTGACAAACTGCGAAAGTATGTCAATTTGAACTGTAACAGACCTTCCGGAACATGACCATAAGTTAAACATACCATAAATATCCTTTACATAGCTTAGAAATAGGCTTTGAGGTGTTCGGTATGCTAAAATAAACTTTTGTGTCATTCAGGGACTAAAAGCGTCAAAAAGTGCACAAGTTTGCATTTTCGCGCATAACTTACGTTCTGAATACATCCGGACATCCAAAAATTTATGTAAGCATGACTATATTATGCTTTAGTGTTCGCCTTAAGAAAAATCCATTCGTCGCGTCATTTGGATCGTTTTTCGCGCTTGTGCGCATTTCGTCGTAATTAAGCGAACATCGCGTTCGTACGACCAAACGAACCGACATCCTAGATATTTTTGAGCATGTTTTGAGTTCCCTATACTTTAACTTCATTTTAGAGCCTTGAAATGAGGTTAACGGGGTTCAAACGCATCGAAAATCGCGTAAACAAGGTGCAGGGACCATTTCTGTAAAATCTGCCAAAACAGGGGCCTAGCGTGACGCGACGGGCCTTAGCGTCACGCGAGCCCCCTTCTGGACCAGATTAAGTGTATTTGACAGCTGGTTGCAGCTGTTTTGCACTCCCTAACCCCTTGCCAAGTGTTGATTCCTTATGGTGGTGAGCATTTTGAGGCACCACAACTTCCCGACAAGTGTACGCCTTGGATCGTGGCACGTTTTCCATGAAACGATCTCAACGGTGGACCGAAAACTATAAATAACCCAACACCCCCATTGCATTTTCTCACAAGAATTCTGATTTTGAGAGCTCTAAGTTGAAACCATTGTTTCATACCTGAGTTCTTGAGTCGGGATTAGCATTCGGGGACCCTGGGTTAGTATTCTTTCGTTCTTTTCCTTATTTTTACTGCTTTTCGAGTCAGAAAGTCAAACTTTGTTTGACTTTCAGCGTTGACCAGTAATGGTCAATGCGAAGTTCGTTTGAACTTCGCAACGTGAGTGTAATCACGTTGGTCGTAGTCCCTTGGGACTATGCCCACTGATTACCACGTTGTCTAGAGTCGTAGGGTAGGCGATCTAATAAATCGCCTATACCTTCGAACTCGACCCTTTTGGTCGATCATTAGGATCCGACCAAATACATTAGGTGACCATAGTAGGTAGGGAATAACCTTCCGAGGTTATACCCTATGGTCACATCGTTTAAGTAGTTGTATGATAGGTAGTTTATATGCCTTAGGTAAATTACCAGAATACCCTTTTCATGTATAATTGGTAATTAAGCATATGTAACCTAAACTTTTGCCACATAACTGATTATGTAACATGTTTAGGCATATAACACTTGTCATAGGACTAGTTAGGCGGTCCGAACGCGTTACACGCGAACGACGCGTTAAAGTAGCATAAGCTTCCTAAACGGATCGTAATGGGTCGTAGACACTTAGGTTAAGTTTCATTTAGTATGTAGGCTTTGTTAAACCATATCATATGAGTTCCTACACTCATTTGGTTTACAAACCCTAATGCTACCCAATCTTCCGATTTAGGTCCGGTTAATTAACATAGTTACCTATACTAGGTGCCGTTTGATTTCCGTGATCTCTAGCTTTGTTTGGTTGTTACTCAAGGACTACTGAGCAATCTCAAGTGAGTACATAGACCCCTCTTTTACTGTTTTCCAAACTGTTTTGGGGTGGAACACATGTGCCTACTTGTTACTTTCCTGCTTTCCTGTTTTCACATCATATACCGACTATGTTTGTTAGTACATTATAGTACATGATTTACATTACTTTTCTGCTATGTATGTTGACTGATAACATGCTAAGCACATTGATTTACATTACTTTTTCTGTTAGGTATGTTGACTGATAGCATGCTAGCACATTGATTTACATGACTTTTCTACTTTGTATGTTAACTTAGCATATTTAGTACATCATTTTACATTGCATCTCTGTTGCATATGTTTACTCAGCATATGGACACATTGTTTTACATTGCATCTCTGTTGCATATGTTCCAGTAACATATGGACACATTGTTTTACAGCTCTACCTTGTATGTTTACTCTAGCATACTAGGTACATTATCTTCATCACATGCTTACATTTTGGTATGACATTTGGTTTGTTTAACGGGTCTATATAACATTCATTAACATTTGCTACGCCGCTCGGGAGTAAGTAGTGGTACCATAGGACTTGACAAATCCCATTCCTGACATCCCGGGTTTGTTTGGATGTAAGGAATGACTGAATCCGAATACAATTCTTTTGATAACCTTGACTGAAAGGGTTATCCGACTGTCTCAAGGCTTGAATGTTTGCGTCTAACATACCACATAAATGTTCATATTCAGTATAGCATGCATATATCTTACAAAACATAACTTTGATTTAAACCAGTTTTACTTCAATACTTTGTTTTGTTCATTTTTACTTATGGTTTAAGTAGTCTAAATTTTACTTACCATACATATCATTTTGGTTATACATTACTTGACTACTTTTGGACTATCAACATTTGACATGGTTTATACAAGGACTTTTGACTATTGGTTTAAACATAGACATTTGACATGGATATTTGACATAGACATTTTGACATGATTTACATCTTGACATGAACATTTTACATTGTTTGGTTTGGTTTGATTAAGTGATTAAGTAACGATGCGTGTGTAATATGATACAAGCATGGTGGATACGCCGCTGGTACTTCCTATATATAAATGTTTGTATGGTATTACATATCGTAGCGTTATTTGAATCATTTCAGTTTGATACATATAACATTTTATACAAATAACATACTTTTCACAAGACATTGTTTTACAAAACAACTTATCTTTTACAAACTCATTTAACTTGGTTATTCATTTAACCATACATTATTCACTTATTTATACATATCATCTGAACTCGTTGTTTTTCAAATAATTTACAAAACAAAGCAAATAACAAGGTTCATGACTAAACATTTTCTCAAACATAAGTCATGACACCTATTTTCACAAAACCTATGTATCTCACAGGCATTTTTATGCTGACGTACCATATTTTCACATGTGTTTTTCAGGAGCTGTTGCATAAGATGATCAAGATATACATAGACAGACTTGGGCTTTAGTGACAATAAAAGATGCAAGACTAGTTAATTATGTTGTATTTCTTTGTTTGTTAAGACATTGTAACACCTTTAATCAATAAAACGAAACTTCAATTGCCATGGATTTGAAACATTAATTCTGTTACAACACGCCCCGATGTTTCCGCCGCGATTTGTTGTTCTACGCGGTCGGGGTGTGACAGAAAAGATGGTATCAGAGCCAATGGTTATAGGGAATTAGGTTATTAGTAATGCTTTGACCTAGTCTATAACCTTCTTAGGACCCTAACGCGAGTTTACTTGCGTTTAGTCATAAAACAATACCGTCACCTATCCTTAGGCGACGATCACAACAAGAACATAAAATTCAAAACCGCTTTGAAAACTAATCATCTGTTCTAGGATGATTGATTACTAGGTTTTGAACCCTCAGTTATAAGGTTTTGAACTCTCTGTTATATGGTTTTGAACCCTTTTGGGTTTTCAAAAAACATCGTCAAGGTTTTGGGTTTTAAGTAATGTGAACACGTGCAAACTGGAAGGGTGAATGCCTGTATTCTGGGTTTTCTGTCTAGGCAAGCACTTCGTATACATCTCATCAGACGCGAGACCAGTTGTGCTTACCTGGGAATTCTTGGGATGAGTGTTCACTTATAGGCGAGCATGTCTTCGCGATACATTATTTTTGACCCATTTACTTTGATTTGTCATCATCTCAATGTACCCATTTACTTTGTTTTGTCGCCATCTCATTTGTTTGCCTTAGGTAACAAACAAATGATCACAATTTTCATTCGTTGCCGTTCTGTATTGATTATCCAATAACCTTTCACTCGTTTCTTTCTCTGTTTTTCATTTTCTTCTAGAATGTCTATTCCTCTCAGCACTGGTCAAATGTCCGAGCAAACAGCCAAATTTGCCCAGCAAATAGGCGAGGTGATACTGAAGTCTGTGGATCTAGGCATTGCCATGGCTCGTCTCAAAAATGAAACCTCTAATCTCGACAATGAAGCCACTCAAGAGCTACCAATGAAAGCAGAAATCAAGCCTGCACCAACATCAAGGAAGCGTAAGGCTTCAAGGAAACTCGCAGCGGTTACATCTAATCAAGCGGGACCTAGCCAGGTAGCGATGCCACCAGCTAGGAAGCCGTACTTGGGAACTGCCCCATGGTGCAAGCGATGCAACCGTCATCATTTAAACCTCATACCCTGCTCCCAATGTACCTACTGTGGACGGTGGGGACATTTGATTAACACATGCCGCTTTGTTGCCCAACACAAAGCTGCTACAAACCTTGCTGCTACCCAACCCCAAGTCAACCCTACTCAAGCTCGTTTCCCACGTGGTACTTGCTACAACTGTGGAGATACGAGCCATTTCAGGAACAACTGCCCAAAGTTTGCTAATGCAAATCCAACCCTTGGATGAGCATTCGGCTGAACAAAGGATGTTACTGTCTTATGCCTTTGTTTCTTTTGTTTTCGTGTATTGTGAAACAATATGTCTTATTCATAAATAAAAGTTGTTGTTCGCAATTCTGATATACAAGTATAATTACATGTGTGTATGACTTTTCCTATGATACCTACATCAAGGAACTATATTCCTTACAAACTACTCTTGTGATTCTCTCTTTCAAATGATCGCTCATGATTCCTTTGAAAATTTTAAGTACTCGTTTCATTCTAAGATACGAAGTACAGAAAATAAAGTGACATTATGAGTAATCATGCTTCTGCACATCTGTGCCTTTGAATCCTTGGTTAGATAACTAAGGGTATTTCCAACTCTCATACCCATTACGTTTTGATTTTTCAACATACACAGTACAAGTATTTCAAAACAATCTTCATGATCTCAAAACGTTTCATATAGTTTGAAAACAATTTTTCTAGATACATTGTCTATGTTATTTCAAAAACATTGGCCATGTTATCAAAACCAACCTTTTTAATTTCAAAATATTTCATATAGTCTGAAGACAATATTAACACATTACATTTTCTCATCAAGTGCATGATTTCGAAAAGCATCATTCATGTTTTCCAAAAACCTTATACATAATTTCAAAATTCATCTCGCATGATTTTAAAACATTTTTATAAATATACTTACCTAGTACACCTACTTTATGATTTCAAAATATTATATATAAGGTTTCAAAAACATTTTTTTTTCCCATGCATAGTTTTCCAAATATATTTTCCTCACACATTTACTTAACCTTCAAATTCTGCTTCATATGTCGCCTTGACATATCTAGCATCTCAACCTCATAAGCATTTTACTTCATGTTTTGACTTAAGCACATCCCGTGCAAGAATTCAAAACATCTTCAACTTCTAAAATCCATATGGGATCTTTTTATCTTCACATTTAGATCCTTGTGGATGATCAGCATTCAAATCAGAGTCTTTAATTGGATTCTTTATGTACCTTAATTCGAACATTTCGAGTTCTCGTAATCGAAATCGAATTTTCTTTTTGAAATCTTTCTATCTTTATAGTTAGATTCTCGATAATGTTTAAAGTACCAAATGAAATCCACGAGATGGATTCCTAGTGTGCTTTAAATACATGTACTCTGTTAGCAGAACAAACTTCTAGTTAGCAATTTTGTGGTTATGTGACTATGTGTTTATTCATCTTATGTTTTCTTTCATGCATTTTTGTGTTTTTAATACTCTGGATATTCGTTATCCAAATCCTCGCAGGATCTTTCATATCTTCATATGAGAGATTCGTAGCAGGATATTCAAAGGTACTACCTTAAATCCTTAATGGGCTTCTATGTAATAGTTAAGACCCTTGGATTTATATAGTACCACTCCAGACCCTTTTTAGTGGTCTAGTCTAAAGGATTGATTCACAATTTGGTTAAAGAATGACATCTAGTGATGTAGCTGGACAGACTCCTTGATAGTCTATTTAGATCATTTATTGATCTAGTCTACGGGACTCTATGGCGGTCTAGTCACACTCATCACAGGATTGTTCATTTGGTTTTACCCTACGCATTATAAAATAGACTGTGTGAACTGTGCAAGGAATTGTCTAATTATGGAGGCCTACATAATTATGAAATTTAGTGCATAGAAAACCAGCAAGGTTTATTATGTGTAAGAACCGATAATGACAACAATAACGAAATGAGAACGATGTAATGGAGGTACGGTGGACGCACCAATGATGCTTCATATACTTGTATATAAGTATCCCTCTTACATTGCAGTCATGATGTTATTAAGGTTACTAAAAGTTCAAGAACCCTAACCAATGTTGTTCGATCTTTTCAACTTCATACTTTCAAGCTCTCACAAGTTTCCTCTAAATAAATTTCGGGACGAAATTTCCTAAAGTAGGGGAGACTGTAACACCTGTGCCTCCACGGCCATCACACAAATACTGTAGCAATGAAATATTGTATTTCATACTTGGTATTTGTAAAAATATGTGTATCATTTGCACATATCAATTCTTGCTCAATTTCAAACTCTAAATCGCTTTCTGGAAGGTTATACGCGCACCGATGCGTAAATATAACCAGTTTAATGCAACAAACACTCCGGAATAGTGACATTGGCTTAACATACCTTAAATAACCTTTACATAACTTAGAAATAAGTTTTGAAGGCTTTGGTATGGCAAAATCAAGTTAAATCGTCTACAGGGACTAAAATTGACAAACTGCGAAAGTATGTCAATTTGAACTGTAACAGACCTTCCGGAACATGACCATAAGTTAAACATACCATAAATATCCTTTACATAGCTTAGAAATAGGCTTTGAGGTGTTCGGTATGCTAAAATAAACTTTTGTGTCATTCAGGGACTAAAAGCGTCAAAAAGTGCACAAGTTTGCATTTTCGCGCATAACTTACGTTCTGAATACATCCGGACATCCAAAAATTTATGTAAGCATGACTATATTATGCTTTAGTGTTCGCCTTAAGAAAAATCCATTCGTCGCGTCATTTGGATCGTTTTTCGCGCTTGTGCGCATTTCGTCGTAATTAAGCGAACATCGCGTTCGTACGACCAAACGAACCGACATCCTAGATATTTTTGAGCATGTTTTGAGTTCCCTATACTTTAACTTCATTTTAGAGCCTTGAAATGAGGTTAACGGGGTTCAAACGCATCGAAAATCGCGTAAACAAGGTGCAGGGACCATTTCTGTAAAATCTGCCAAAACAGGGGCCTAGCGTGACGCGACGGGCCTTAGCGTCACGCGAGCCCCCTTCTGGACCAGATTAAGTGTATTTGACAGCTGGTTGCAGCTGTTTTGCACTCCCTAACCCCTTGCCAAGTGTTGATTCCTTATGGTGGTGAGCATTTTGAGGCACCACAACTTCCCGACAAGTGTACGCCTTGGATCGTGGCACGTTTTCCATGAAACGATCTCAACGGTGGACCGAAAACTATAAATAACCCAACACCCCCATTGCATTTTCTCACAAGAATTCTGATTTTGAGAGCTCTAAGTTGAAACCATTGTTTCATACCTGAGTTCTTGAGTCGGGATTAGCATTCGGGGACCCTGGGTTAGTATTCTTTCGTTCTTTTCCTTATTTTTACTGCTTTTCGAGTCAGAAAGTCAAACTTTGTTTGACTTTCAGCGTTGACCAGTAATGGTCAATGCGAAGTTCGTTTGAACTTCGCAACGTGAGTGTAATCACGTTGGTCGTAGTCCCTTGGGACTATGCCCACTGATTACCACGTTGTCTAGAGTCGTAGGGTAGGCGATCTAATAAATCGCCTATACCTTCGAACTCGACCCTTTTGGTCGATCATTAGGATCCGACCAAATACATTAGGTGACCATAGTAGGTAGGGAATAACCTTCCGAGGTTATACCCTATGGTCACATCGTTTAAGTAGTTGTATGATAGGTAGTTTATATGCCTTAGGTAAATTACCAGAATACCCTTTTCATGTATAATTGGTAATTAAGCATATGTAACCTAAACTTTTGCCACATAACTGATTATGTAACATGTTTAGGCATATAACACTTGTCATAGGACTAGTTAGGCGGTCCGAACGCGTTACACGCGAACGACGCGTTAAAGTAGCATAAGCTTCCTAAACGGATCGTAATGGGTCGTAGACACTTAGGTTAAGTTTCATTTAGTATGTAGGCTTTGTTAAACCATATCATATGAGTTCCTACACTCATTTGGTTTACAAACCCTAATGCTACCCAATCTTCCGATTTAGGTCCGGTTAATTAACATAGTTACCTATACTAGGTGCCGTTTGATTTCCGTGATCTCTAGCTTTGTTTGGTTGTTACTCAAGGACTACTGAGCAATCTCAAGTGAGTACATAGACCCCTCTTTTACTGTTTTCCAAACTGTTTTGGGGTGGAACACATGTGCCTACTTGTTACTTTCCTGCTTTCCTGTTTTCACATCATATACCGACTATGTTTGTTAGTACATTATAGTACATGATTTACATTACTTTTCTGCTATGTATGTTGACTGATAACATGCTAAGCACATTGATTTACATTACTTTTTCTGCTAGGTATGTTGACTGATAGCATGCTAGCACATTGATTTACATGACTTTTCTACTTTGTATGTTAACTTAGCATATTTAGTACATCATTTTACATTGCATCTCTGTTGCATATGTTTACTCAGCATATGGACACATTGTTTTACATTGCATCTCTGTTGCATATGTTCCAGTAACATATGGACACATTGTTTTACAGCTCTACCTTGTATGTTTACTCTAGCATACTAGGTACATTATCTTCATCACATGCTTACATTTTGGTATGGCATTTGGTTTGTTTAACGGGTCTATATAACATTCATTAACATTTGCTACGCCGCTCGGGAGTAAGTAGTGGTACCATAGGACTTGACAAATCCCATTCCTGACATCCCGGGTTTGTTTGGATGTAAGGAATGACTGAATCCGAATACAATTCTTTTGATAACCTTGACTGAAAGGGTTATCCGACTGTCTCAAGGCTTGAATGTTTGCGTCTAACATACCGCATAAATGTTCATATTCAGTATAGCATGCATATATCTTACAAAACATAACTTTGATTTAAACCAGTTTTACTTCAATACTTTGTTTTGTTCATTTTTACTTATGGTTTAAGTAGTCTAAATTTTACTTACCATACATATCATTTTGGTTATACATTACTTGACTACTTTTGGACTATCAACATTTGACATGGTTTATACAAGGACTTTTGACTATTGGTTTAAACATAGACATTTGACATGGATATTTGACATAGACATTTTGACATGATTTACATCTTGACATGAACATTTTACATTGTTTGGTTTGGTTTGATTAAGTGATTAAGTAACGATGCGTGTGTAATATGATACAAGCATGGTGGATACGCCGCTGGTACTTCCTATATATAAATGTTTGTATGGTATTACATATCGTAGCGTTATTTGAATCATTTCAGTTTGATACATATAACATTTTATACAAATAACATACTTTTCACAAGACATTGTTTTACAAAACAACTTATCTTTTACAAACTCATTTAACTTGGTTATTCATTTAACCATACATTATTCACTTATTTATACATATCATCTGAACTCGTTGTTTTTCAAATAATTTACAAAACAAAGCAAATAACAAGGTTCATGACTAAACATTTTCTCAAACATAAGTCATGACACCTATTTTCACAAAACCTATGTATCTCACAGGCATTTTTATGCTGACGTACCATATTTTCACATGTGTTTTTCAGGAGCTGTTGCATAAGATGATCAAGATATACATAGACAGACTTGGGCTTTAGTGACAATAAAAGATGCAAGACTAGTTAATTATGTTGTATTTCTTTGTTTGTTAAGACATTGTAACACTTTTAATCAATAAAACGAAACTTCAATTGCCATGGATTTGAAACATTAATTCTGTTACAACACGCCCCGATGTTTCCGCCGCGATTTGTTGTTCTACGCGGTCGGGGTGTGACATTGTTCCTTGGTCCAAACTGGATTAATGGTGCTTTAGTTATGGCCCTAATTTCTCACATGATCTAAGGTGTTTCATTCCTTGACTTATCATACTATTGTACATGTATTTTCCCCGATAGTTGTAAAGCTTGAAAAACATTTAAATGAATAGGGGAACATGAACTCACTGAATTGCATCCGTAAACTGTATGTAATTGTAACCTCACTTGCATTGTCCTTGAATTGTATCACGACCTACAAAGGTCCTAGAATTGTTAGACACTACGGTCTTTGTATTGACTCATGTACAAGTCTTTTGTCTTGAGTATGTGTAAGACTTGTATGTCTTTACTGTTCGTTAACTGTGTATTCGATGTATGAGTTGTTCAAATGTTCGTTAACTGTGTATTCGATGAATGAGTTGTTCAAATGTTCGTTGACTGTGTATTCGATGAATGAGTTGTTCAAATGTTCGTTAACTGTGTATTCGATGAATGAGTTGTTCAAATGTTCGTTAACTGTGTATTCGATGAATGAGTTGTATAGTCGGATCTCGTCCGCTGAATCTCGTGTCTTGTATGTATCACTTGTATAGATGTTTTTCCAACAATAGTATCATTGGGCCAAGCCCATGTTTTCAAGTCATTGGGCTTAAATAGTGCTGGGCCTCAAATAGTGTTGGGCCTCAATAGTGTTGGGCCTCAAATAGTGTTGGGCCTCAATAGTGTTGGGCCTCAATAGTGTTGGGCCTCAATAGTGTTGGGCCTCAATAGTGTTGGGCCTGAATAGTGTTGGGCTTGAATAGTGTTGGGCTTTAATAGTGTTGGGTTTTAATAGTGTTGGGCTTGAATAGTGTTGGGCTTTAATAGTGTTGGGCTTTAATAGTGTTGGGCTTTGGCCCATATGTTTAGTATTTGGGCTTAGCCCATTAATTTATGTTAAGCCCATTATGAAAAATAAGCCCATTTATAAAACAATAGCCCATTACTTAAACTAGCCCATTTGTTTATAAAAATAGCCCATTAAGTATAATAAGCCCATTTGTAGAAAAATAGCCCACTAATACATGTAAGCCTTTCATTTTTATAAAAACCCTTTTTATAAAAATTTACTAAGTATAGATGTTAGTAATAAAAACATACTAGTTTTTATAAGTTTCTAACCATCCGAAATTTGTTATCGATAGTATATTTATATTTCGTGTCGAAAGATCGTCTAACGTCGTAGTAACTCCCCGGATTGGTGACTCGTTTAAGGATTCGTCCGTTGTCCGTTTTGACCATAATTGGTGTCCGATTATTAGAATCGTCCGTAACTCGTTTTAAGGCGTAATTATGTGAAGTCTCGTAGGACTTTTGTTATAACGTGTTTTGAGTTTAAAGTTGACATGAGATTCAAGTTCCTATCATGATATATATAACTAATACACCAAGTAATATATCACACAAAAATTGTTTAAAGTAACCAAATATATATTTTCGAAAAAAAATATATATTTTCCTTGTCTTTTATTTTATAAACCCTTCTTTAATATCCTTTATAAATCTTGTATAGATTTACCCAAAAATGTTGTTATTTTATAAAATAAAGTTTTTATAAAAATTGGCCATATAACCTTGGCATTTTTTTTTTATCTTAACCATGTTTCATTAAACATATCATTTTCTTTACTAAATCAACAACAATTTATTCATCATCTTAACTAAACATTATAAGACTTTTATAACATCAAATCATCAAGATGATAAGCAAATCATGTAGGGTTTTAAACATGATCCTTTCATATGTTAACTAGTTCAAAAACCAAGTTAAATTCTAGTTTTAACAACTTTCATAAAAATATTTAGTTGTATGTTAATTTTTATAATCTTGTGAAAGTCTTGTTTTTGAATATAAACCCTAAATACTTTCACAAGATTACTAGATATGATCATTCCTTTATAACCCTTTATGTTAAAAACCATTTAACATAAACATGTATGATTATTAGATCATATTTTTAAAACACCTTCTAACAATTTATTTGTATTCTAATCATCATAACAACATCAAATATGCATATTACAAGTCTTAAATCACAATATAAACAAACATAATTATATGATGATTTTTATCTTTGCTTCTTTGTATTTTTCTTGTTCATTATGTATGATTATATATGGTTATTATTAATTATAATAACAATCATAAACATAATATATATAAAAAAAAATAGAAGCTTACTTCTAGCACTAGGCTAGGGATGATCTTTAGAGATTATTAAGAATAAGTAAGATGATGATCTTGATGTTAGAACACTTTGGTATGGATGAAAAACCCTTCCTTTTGCTTTCAAAAGCCTTAGATCACCCTATGTTCCAAAGAAATCCATCTTGGTTATGAAGAAGATGATAAAAAGAAATGGGTTTATGGAGGTGTTCTTGATGGAAGATGAAGATGATTAGAGAGCTTTCCTTATGTGTGTGTAAGAAATGGTGTAAATGTGTGGTAACTTAGTGATTAAGTCTTGTAAATATTCACCAATATTTACCCACTTGAAACTAATGAAAATATCTAGTTATTAACACTTAAACAAGTTGAAAGAAAAGTGGGGCCCACAAAGGGTCTTATAACCGTGAATGAGGGGGGGTCTCATGTGGTAAAAATGTGTTAGAATTATTTAAGGTTTCACATGAATTAAAAAGTTTAAGTCTTTTAAGAACTTTGACATTTTATATAAAAATATCCACAAGGTTTTAAGCCTTCATATTTTAAAGTAGTGTGACACTAAGTAAAACTAGTTCACCGAAATTTTTAGTGTGTAATTCGGGTGAAAAAGTCGGTTCAGGTCCTGTACCGGGTTAACTACTGACACCGTGTTTTATTTAGATAAAAACATAACAAAAATTATTTTTGTATTTGTTTTATTATCCAAATATTTAATCCAACTTTTTGGACTAAAACTTTTATTATTTTTGACACGGTTCCGGTACCGGCTTTGCTGACTGGCAGTTTACTGAACTAGCCCTGCAGCTTAATGCAATAAGATTCGATTGCGGATTTTGTGTCGTTTTTACTACCCATTATATTATTTATGTCAAATAATATTTATTTTTGGGTTTTTCAGATAATTACTGTTTCGTTCTGCGGAAATGCTGAATTTTGCGGAAAAAAAAAAATGAAATGGTCACTTTTAGCGCTTTTCGGACAGTTTTTAGTGCTACCGGGCATTGGTAATATATTAACTAAACCCTTGTATTCCCACATAGGATTTAATATATAATTGATGTTGGACTTTTGTCTAAGTCCTAAAGATGTAATTTAGATGGTTTATGCGGAACCTGAGTTCTCGTCAGCACACTAGTTTACTAGGTACTACTGTAGTTGTTTCGATGCATTGTTTACACTATTTCAAATGTAACCAATAAAAATGAATAATGTGCATCATAAATGAATATTCCTTGAGTGCTCTAAGATGTATATCATGTAATCATGCAGTTCGAATATTCAAAACACATACTTGTATAATGTAATTCATTGCTTTAAATGTACATAAATTACCAGAAAGTGGCAGTTGTCACAAATAAACCTTTGTTTCAAATCAAACAGATTAACACAGAAGTTGAAGGCATAGAACTATACACCACAAGTTGCTCGAAATACAAAAACGACTTACCATATTCAACTCAGACTCGAGAATGCCGAACATGTTTCTGAGAATCAATACTCTACTGACTTGTTTACCGATCCTAGCCCAAACCTAGATTTTGACCGAACCGGAACAACAACACCAAGCACCATTGCCGCTGCGAACCTCGAACCAAAACACCATGGCCGCCGCTGCCGTCTGACATCCCTCACCGGCCATCACTGTTGTTCTCCATTGCCCATCGTAACATCTCGGAGTCCCGCCAGAACCGTCAATCGCCTCTCCTCCGATTGCTGGGAATGACGGTGCCGCCGTCTGCCATCGTCGTCGTCTCCTCACTCTCTCTCTGTTTCTTCGTCAACGCTGTCATACGTCACCATGATCGTTTATCTGAGGGACAAAGGGGTGTGGGTATGCAGAGGGTATAATCAGAGGTGGGGGTTGGGTGTTTGAAGGTGCGGTAGGTTATCAGAGGTGAAAGGGGGGTGGTAAGAGGAGTTGCAGGGGAAACGGATAGTGTGGGAGGGGGGTGAGCGGCTGAAACTTAATGTGGAGTTTAGGGTTTTTAAAAATGAGGGGTGAGGAATTATAAGGTGTTTAAATAGTGTTGGGTTTTTACATTTAGGGAGTGGGGTTGGGCCTAGCCCAAGTGCATTAATCCATTTAAATGACTACGTGTCTCGCTCAAACCGATTGGCCCAATTATGATTACTAATACGTAAATAATTATAATTCTCGTCGCAGATTATTATTATTTCGTGAAATAATGACGATAATAAATAAATAATAGTGAATACGAGCATTAATAAAATGCTCGTTTCTCGACGATCAGGATCAGGGGTTCGAGTTGTCCCATATATCCTACAGTCATAGCTCACTCTAGGATCTTTAGATTCTACACTCCTAAACCAACTCTTGTGTTTAACTTTGTCCTATTCTTGTTTACACAACAGGCCAGCATGCTCAGCCGCCTGCGTGCACGTTCAAAACTTTCATGGACTGTCGTCCTGGTACTTTCAGTGGCATTGAAGGGCCGTTGGACTCCTCCATTGGTTTGAGAAACTCGAGTCAGTCTTCAAAATGTGTGAATGCCCTGAGGCCCGCAGGGTGAAGTATGTCACTGGTACTCTCGAAGGCGTTGCGTTGACTTGGTGGAACGCACAAGTCCAAATGTTGGGGCTAGTAGCTGCCAATGCCACCCCATGGAACGACTTTAAGGAACTAATCAAGCGGGAATACTGTAGTCGTGATAACATCCACAAGTTGGAAGTGGAGTTCTTTAACTTGAAGATGAAAGGGTCAGAGATAGAGGCGTATACAAAAAGGTCAAACGAGCTGGCCATCTTGTGTCCAACTATGGTGGATCCTCCCATCAAGTGTATCGAGTTGTATCTCAGGGGTCTTGTACCAGAAATTCAAAGCCATGTGACTTCGGCTAACCTTGCTACCATCCAGGATGTTACTCGTCTTGCTCATTGTCTCACAGACCAGGCAGTGGAACAGAACAGGCTGCCTAAGCATATCGGTGCTACTGCTACTACTACTTCTGCTATTCCCAGTGACAACAAGCGAAAATGGGATGGAACCTCCAGCAAGGGTTCGACTTCAGTTCAGTCCCAGGCGCAACAGCGAAAGATCGATGACTACCAGAGTCCTGGTCAGCAATCTTCTGGTAGTCAGGGACAGGGTGGATATCGAGGAAATCACCCAAAGTGCAACAAATGCAACAGACACCACAGTGGTCAGTGCAACAAGGGACGTTGTCAGAGGTGTCTCAAGATGGATCATGAAACTAAGGATTGCAGGAGCTCACGACCTGCGAATCGGAACCATCAACAACAACCACCAGCTCCACAGAACCAGCAGCAGCAACAGCGGGGCAATAGGGGATGCTTTCAGTGTGGTGCTGAAGGCCACTTCAAGAAGGACTGCCCCCAGTTAAATCAAAATCCGAACAACAACAACAACAACAATAATCAGGGCAATGGGAACAACAAGGGGGAAACCATGATGGAAACAATGATGCCAGGGGTTGAGTGTTCGTGCTGGGTCAGGGTGATGCAAGGAATGATCCTAACGTGGTGATGGGTAAGTTCCTTTTCGATGACTTTTATGTTACTGTTTTATTTGATTCGGGTGCCGATACCAGTTACGTGTCTCTAAAAGTCAGTCAAATGTTAAAGCGCACACCAACACTTTTGAACACCAAGCATGTCGTAGAGTTAGCAAATGGTAAAAGTCTAGAGGCCACACACATAGTTCAGGGTTGTAATCTTATCCTCGCTGGTCAGACTTTCTCTATCGATCTCATTCCTATAGTTCTGGGTAGTTTCGACATTGTCATTGGGATGGATTGGTTATCCCAACAGCAAGCAGAGATCCTATGCAAAGAGAAGATTGTTCGTATTCCCCGTTCTGGAAAAGAACCTCTCGAAATTAAGGCGACAAGAGTGGTGCTGTAGTGGGCATCATCTCCTTCCTTAAGGCCCAGAAGTGTAGCGAAAGGGCCACACCGCTATCTTAGCACTTGTTACTGACGCATCAACAAGAGAGAAGAGAATAGAGGATATTCCAGTAGTACGTGACTATCCTCAAGTGTTTCCTGAAGATTTACCTGGGCTACCGCCTCATCGCCAGGTCGAATTTCAGATTGAGCTAGCTCCTGGAGCAGCACCCATAGCTCGAGCACCTTATCGCTTAGCTCCAACCGAACTGGAAGAACTATCCAAGCAATTGAAAGAACTCTTGGATAAGGGTTTCATTTGTCCTAGCTCTTTGCCCTGGGGAGCTCCAATATTATTCGTGAAGAAGAAAGACGGTACCTTCCGTATGTGCATAGATTACCGCAAACTAAACAAGGTGACCGTAAAGAATCGCTATCCTCTTCTACGCATTGACGACTTGTTCGACCAGCTACAAGGGTCGAGCTACTATTTAAAGATTGATCTGAGGTCAGGCTACCATCAACTGAGAGTCCGGGATGAGGACGTCTCCAAAACAGCATTCAGAACACGCTACGGTCATTACGAGTTTCTGGTCATGCCATTCGGGTTAACAAACGCACCTGCAGTTTTCATGGATCTCATGAACAGAGTGTGCAAGCCTTACTTGGATAAGTTCGTGATTGTATTCATCGACGACATTTTGATCTACTCCAAGAGTCAGGAGGAACACGAGCAGCATTTGCGACTTATCTTGGAACTTCTACGTACAGAGCAACTCTATGCAAAGTTCTCGAAATGTGACTTTTGGCTTCGTGAAGTCCATTTCCTAGGCCATGTGGTAAACAAGGATGGGATTCACGTTGATCCATCCAAGGTCGACTCAATTAAGAACTGGCCTGCACCCCGTACACCAACCGAAATCCACCAATTCTTGGGTTTGGCGGGCTACTACAGAAGGTTCATCAAAGTCTTCTTGAAGATTGCACAGCCGCTTACTCTACTAACTCAGAAAGGTGTCAGCTATCGTTGGGGTAATACACATGAATCGGCATTTCAGCACTTAAAGGATATACTTTGTAGTGCACCTATCCTTTCATTGCCAGAGGGCACAGACGATTTCGTGGTTTATTGTGACGCATCAATTCAGGGTCTTGGTTGCGTACTGATTCAACGGGATAAAGTCATTGCTTACGCCTCGCGTCAACTTAAGATTCATGAAAGGAATTACACTACACACGATTTGGAGCTGGGAGCTGTTGTTTTCGCACTCAAGATATGGAGACATTACCTGTACGGTACCAAGTGCACCATTTACACCGATCACGGGAGTCTCGAGCATATCTTCAAACAGAAGGAGTTGAATATGCGCCAACGTCGATGGGTCGAGCTATTGAATGATTATGAATGTGCCATCAAGTACCATCCGGGCAAGGCAAATGTTGTGGCCGACGCCCTCAGTCGAAAGGATATTATACCTAGACGCGTACGTGCTTTACAACTCACTATCCAATCTAGTCTTCCTGCATAGATACGAGATGCTCGGGTAGAAGCATTGAAACCAGAAAACGTCAGGGCTGAAGCCCTACGCGGCTCAAGGCAACATTTAGAACAAAAGGAAGACGGCGCCTACTACGTGACAGGACGCATTTGGGTCCCACTCTATGGCAATTTACGAGAACTTGTAATGGATGAAGCACATAAGTCTCGCTACTCAGTACATCCTGGTTCAGATAAGATGTACCACGATCTCAGAACTACGTATTGGTGGCCTAGCATGAAAGCTCACATAGCAACTTACGTTAGCAAATGTTTGAATTGCGCGAGAGTCAAGACTGAATATCAGAAACCATCGGGCCTACTTCAACAACCAGAGATACCACAATGGAAATGGGAGCAAATTTCCATTGATTTCGTTACTGGTCTGCCCAGATCTTTACGGGGGAATGATACTATTTGGGTGATCGTGGATCGACTCACAAAGTTTGCACACTTCTTGGCTATCAAGGAAACGGATAAGTTCTCCACTCTAGCAGACGTTTATCTTAAGGAAGTTGTCTCGAGGCACGGGGTGCCAACCTCTATTATCTCTGATCGTGATGCACGTTTTACTTCAGAACTGTTGCAAGCAATGCACAAATCTTTTGCCTCTCGACTGGATATGAGCACAGCTTATCACCCGCAAACGGATGGGCAGTCTAAACGTACCATCCAAACATTAGAAGACATGCTTCGTGCATGTGTAATCGATTTTGGCAATGGCTGGGAAAAACACCACCCTTTGGTGGAGTTTTCGTACAACAACAGTTACCACACTAGCATTCAGGCCGCTCCATTTAAGGCATTGTACGGGCGCAAATGCCGATCACCTCTTTGTTGGGCAGAGGTGGGGGATAGTCAGATCACGGGTCCAGAACTTGTAGTAGACACAACGGAAAGAATTGCTCAGATACGGCAATGCATGGCGGCATCTCGCGATCGTCAGAAAGCTTACGCTGATAAGCGCAGGAAACCACTAGAGTTCCTAGTTGGGGATCGAGTGCTACTCAAAGTTTCACCCTGGAAGGGTGTGGTTCGCTTTGGAAAAAGGGGCAAACTTAACCCGTGTTATGTCGGGCCATTTGAAATCATTGAGAAGATAGGCAAATTGGCCTATAAACTAAACCTACCCGCAAAACTCAGTGCAGTTCACAACATATTCCACGTGTCGAATCTGAAGAAGTGTCTATCAGATGAGACCCTCATAGTTCCTTTGAAGGAGCTCACTATCGACGATCAATTGCGATTCATCGAAGAACCAGTTGAAATCATGGACCGAGACATTAAGGTCCTCAAGCACACCAGAATACCTCTTGTTCGAGTTCGTTGGAACTCCCGTCGTGGCCCAGAGTTTACCTGGGAACGAGAAGATCAAATGAAACTCAAATATCCCCAGTTGTTCGGAAACAGTGCAACTACTACTGAGGTTGAAGCTACTACAAAATTTCAAGACGAAATTCCAAATCAACGGGGGGATGATGTGACACCCCAGGAAAACCAGGAAACAACACAACACAACTAGCTTCCTCAGTAACCATGTGCTAAATTTCGGGACGAAATTTCTTTCAAGTGGGGGATAATGTGACAACTCGAGTTTCCAAGATTCCATTTTCGCATTTATTGCACGTTAATTGTTTAAGTTGTTTGTTTACACGACTTGTTTGTTTCACAACTGTACACGTTTGTAATAGGTTAAATCGTATTTTGATGGATATGTTATATTTGGTGTGCATAATAGTTATTTGAGTGTATGTTAGTAATGTATTATGTGTTAGTTTACGTTTTACAATTAAATATGGAACCTTGCCGAAAACACACCCTCACCCACGAAATCACTTCTAGCCGAAAACCCCACCCACCCACGAAAACACAAAGTGTTTTCGTCCACCATGGGTCCAACGAAAACAAGAGTGGGCCTTTGGCCCAGTAGAGATCTGTTATTTATTTTCTTCAAACCTTTGCGTGAAAGTTTTCAATCGGCAAAACCCTTAATCACTTCTCACCTCCTCTCGCTACCCTTTGAAACCCGACGACAATCTTGTGTTAGAGCGATCAAGTTACTGTCTCGATCATCACGGTTAGTGTTAATCTTTATTTGATTAATTGATTTAAATCGGATGTAAGCGTGTATGATGTTCGATTTAATATGTGTATCATCACTGTAGATAAACTATCGATGATCTGTACTAGTAAAAATAGTATTGTTATGCCTGCTGCTCATGTTTGAATCGATGATATATAGATATATTTGAAGGTTTTAAGGGAATGGATGATATAGTTTATGTGAAACAATGATCTGATAACATGTATTACATACGTACTAGGGATGATGATTGTATGAATAGATCTGAGGATGGTTAGGCCACTGATCATGTTAGTTGATGCTTGAAGATTATGTTAATGGAGTGTTGTATGATTGTGTGTTACTGTTTTGTAAATATAGCGATGATTTGATTGAATGATTTCGTGATGCTTGATCATGTAACTGTAAGTGATGATTAAGGTTATTGTATGGTGTAACTGTTACTGATGATGATGATGTTTCAGACGAAAACACAAGATGTTTTCGCCAAACCTTATGTCCGACGAAAACCCTTGGGTTTTCGTCAATTGTGATTTCGCCAAGTATAGGGTTTTCGTCCCAAGAATCTTCGTCTTATATGTTTTCGCCAAATAAGTGATTTCGCCAAACAAGTGACTTTGATACATGTGATTTCGTCTAGTGTGTGACAACAGTAACTTTGTTTAGTCAATTAACTGAGTTAAGTTTATTAACTCTGTTAACCTTATTAACTCTGTTAAACATGTAACAATGTTAAACATGTAAACTCCGTTAATTTGGTAAGTTGTTAATTCTATTTGTTTGTTAGCCCTGTTAGTTAACTATCACGGTTAGTTTATTATCTCTGTTATGTATATCAATCCAGTTAAGTTTGTTAACCTTGTTAAGTAGGTTTAGGAATAACCATGTTAGAATAAACTGTGAATGACCGTTATGTGAAACATGAATTGTATGCATGGGATTAATTGTTGTGTAATGCATGATGTTAACTGCCAAACGCACCTTGTGGTATTAATTGCATACGAAACTTCACGAACTTGAACTGATTGAATATATGTACAGACTATAGGACTTGACTGATTACTTGTGAGCACTTAATTTAGCATATCGAGCTAACCAAGGTGAGTTCACACTCTTTCCAAGGCATGGGATTCCCAAGGGTTCGGAATGGGTTAATGATTTAAATGGTAACTACAACCATCCTCCGTGGGTAGGATGCCAAGATTACACACTGGACCAAACCTCTAACATTGAAGTCCCTCATTTATATCGACTTAATCGCCGAGGCCTATGGCGAGCGGGTCATTAGTTAATAGCGTTATTAGGTTTAACAAACCTCACACCGTGCCAGTCGGACGGGCGTGTACTAATGGACTAAGGGTAAAGGGTCAATGCTGATAGACATTGACTTAGGGCACCACTTATATTTTCGTAGTAGTCGATACGCACGGTCTAGTAACACATGGGAAGCCCCCACTAATCTTCGCAAACATGTCAGGGAGACCGCGATACGAATTAATACGACACATGGTTTACAAAACGAATTTATGATTTACGAAACGAATGCTATAACTAAACAACCAACTGTGAACTCGCTCAACTTTGTTGTTGACTCGTTGTTACATGCCTTGCAGGTCGTTAGGTACTCATGGAGCTTGCACAGGGAGGCGCAGTCGTTGTGGGACATGTCAGTGTGTGCCATGCTAAAAACATTACTTTATTTCGTACTTAATACTTACATTGGGTTTTACAATTATGCTTCCACTAAACACTTAACTACGTTTTTGATTTGAAACACCTTTCATATTGTGTGGTTGAATTTTATTTATTACTTGTTATGTTCAATATGATTGGTGGCTTGATCCTGGTCAGTCACGCCTCCAAGCAGCGATACTCCGCATGTGGATTTTTGGGGGTGTGACACTACGTGTCACACCCCCAAAATCCACCTACGGAGTACTACCGCTTGGAGGAGTGACTGACCAGGATCTAGCCACCAATCATATTGAACAAGCATAAGTAGTTATAAAATCCAACCAATACAATTGGTGTTTAAACAAAACATAGTTTAAGTTGCAAGCGGAAGCATAACGTTTAAAATCAAAACATAAGTTTAATTGTTTCAAGGTTTAACATGGCACCCAGCTGTCCATATCCCACAACGACCCTCTTCCATGCAAGCTCCAGCTAAGTACCTAAGGACCTGCAAAGCTTGTAGTAACGAGTCAACAACAAGTTGAGTGAGTTCACGGTTGGGTGTTCGTTTTAAGTTGTTTCGAAAACAGTTTCCTTTATCTGGCATCCTGCCGTGGGGGTTACCCCATAGTTAAAAACGTGACTTATTTATTCCCGGTTACTCTGGCAATCCAGCCGTGGGGGCTACCCCGTGTTAGTTATCTGGCATTTCGGCCGTGGGGGCTACCCCATGTATACACTAGACTCGTTACCATATCGACTGCTGACTGTAGTCATGTTTATGTGCCCTGAAACTGTCAATGTCTATCATCATTGACGTGCCCCAGATCCATTAGTTCACGCCCGTCCTCTGCGGCACGGTGTGAGGTTTGTCAGACCTAAATAGCGCTATCTAACTAATGACCCGATCGCCATTGGCCAGGCGATTAAGTCGATATAAAAATGAGGGACTTCGTGATAGAGTTTTGGTCTAGTACGAGTTATCTGTCCATGAGGACGAGGAAATTACATTTCCTGAATCACTACCGTCCTACCCAAGAAAGGACGAGGAATCCGCGTTCCTTAACCCCATTCCCAACCCAGGGAATCCCTTGCTTTGTAGAGGGTGTGAACTCACCTTGGTTTGCTCAGCAGATACACAGAAAGGTCAATCAAGTTGTAAGTGGTCAACTACGTCCTAACATAGATACCATTCCCGTCAGGTTCATAACCAAGTAGTGCACGTATGTTCTACACGTATTCTGGCAAGTTGCATACAGGTATTATTCATGGCATACACGTATAAATATAGCGGTTCACAATAATACCTATGAGTTGAACAGTATCACGTATACAAGTAAACAAAGCCCCAAAGTCCGGCCCAATCACCTAAGCCCGTAATAGGGTGCAAGCCCAAACAGTGTGCACATGTACATGGTCTCGAGTCGAGACTGTGCGGTCTCTAGTTATAACCTACTAGTTCTCGAGTCGCAAATGAGGTGGTCTCGGGTCATGCATGTATTGGTCTCGAGTCGCAACTGGACTCGCAAGCAGGGTCTCGAGCCATGATGTTTTGTGTTGATGTTGTGTGGTCTCGAGTCGAGACTAGGGGTTCTCGACTCGCAATCTGTGTCGTAATCAACGGTCTCGAGTTGTCGTGTGGTGATCTCAAGTCGAAACAAGAGGTCTCGACTGGACATCTGCTGATTCTACACAGTGTACTTAACCAATGAGATTTTGATTTCATGCAACAATGTGTACCATCCATGTAAACATGTTTTCTTGTCTAACAATTTACTAAATTAGATCAAACAACTAGTTTTCAAATATTCAAGACATCTTCATATCATATTCATGTTGTTCTTCATGTATTCAAGTCATTCATCATGATCATTCAACTTGTTCATCATATTTTAAAACACCTACATTAAACAAATTATCCAAACATGCCGTACATAGCTTAGTGTATCATCATCCGATTCATTCAAGAGCATGTTTACATACACTTATTCATTTCTACACCACTTAATTGTCAAGTTAGCATGATCATCACTAATTCACCTCCATCTTCCTAACCATCTAAGAGTATGTGTATTATTTAAGAACATGTGCATCTTTCAATAAATGAACATCATTTAACAACAAATAACCCATTAAATCAACCAATATCTTAGTCATATTCAAACTCCAATCTTAATATCGACCACTCAAGAATGATGTATTTATCATGCATAAAACCCAACAAGCAACATATTATCAAATAATCTTCATCATACATCATCATCATCAACCGAAATATAAACACACCATATGAAACACTTACCGGTCCAAGTATGGGGTTCAAAGGTGTGTATGAAGCTTACAAATGGGTGTGTGTGTGAGCCGATCCGAGAGCTCCTTGTGGTCGTCGGTTGAATCCGAGAAGAAGGAGAGGTGAGGTGATGTTTGATCTTTAGACTTTTAGGTTTTCTAGAGAGAGAGAGTGTGGGAGTGTGTGTGTAGGAGAGTGTGTATTGTTTGCCCAAAAATGACAAGTGTGGCTAACCACCATGGTTATATACTAGTGGACTAAAGAGGTGCATGGCCCAACTCGGCCCAACTGTTACTGTTCACTCGAGACCGCATGGTCTCGAGTCGTGTCCTTGTGTCTCGGTTCACATAATCACACTCATACATACAAGCATAACACATAATCACATAATTTCACTTAGGTCATTCATTGAACCAACAAGTTACTAATCACATAACGTTTCAAGTAAGTTACACCAAGATACAACGAAAGGTTCTAAATTTCGAGTTGTCACATCATCCCCAAGTTGAAAGAAATTTCGTCCCGAAATTTGGTAAGCACTCACTGAGGAAGCTAGTTAAGTTGTATGGTTTTCCCGGTTTTCCTGGGTTGTCACATCCCCCCGTTGATCTGGAATTTCGTCCCGAAATTCCGTAGCTTCAGCCTCAGTAGTGGTTGTACTGTTTGCGAACAGTTGGGGATACTTTTGTTTCATCCGATCTTCGCGTTCCCAGGTGAACTCTGGGCCGCGACGTGAGTTCCAACGAACTAGAACAAGAGGTATTCTAGTGCTCTTGAGGACCTTAACATCCCGGTCCGTGATCTCGACTGGTTCCTCGACGAATCGTAACTGTTCGTCGATAGTGAGTTCCTTCAGGGGAACTACGTGGGTCTCATCTGACAGACACTTCTTCAGATTCGACACGTGGAAAACGTTGTGAACTGCACCGAGTTCTGCTGGTAAGTTCAGTCTGTAGGCCACCCTGCCTATTTTCTCAATGATTTCGAAAGGTCCAACGTATCGTGGGTTAAGTTTGCCTCATTTGCCAAAACGAATCACACCCTTCCAGGGTGAAACTTTGAGTAGTACCCGCTCCCCAACCTGGAGCTCTAGTGGTTTCCTGCCCTTATCGGCGTAGACTTTCTGACGGTCACGAGCTGCCGCCATGCGTTTTCGTATTTGAGCAATTCGTTCAGTTGTGTCTACCACATGTTCTGGACCAGTGATCTGACTATCCCCTACCTCTGCCCAACAAAGAGGTGACCGGCATTTACGTCCATACAATGCCTCAAACGGAGCAACTTTAATGCTGGTGTGGTAGCTGTTATTGTACGAGAATTCCACAAGTGGCAGATGCTTCTCCTAGCTGTTGCCAAAGTTGATTACACATGCACGAAGCATGTCTTCTAAGGTTTGAATAGTGCGCTCGGACTGCCCGTCCGTCTGAGGGTGATACGCTGTGCTCATGTCTAATCGTGAGCCGAAGGATTTGTGCATTGCTTGCCATAGTTCTGAAGTAAATCGTGCATCTCGATCCGAAATAATAGAGGTGGGCACCCCGTGCCTCGAAACAACTTCCTTGAGGTATATTTCTGCAAGAGTGGAGAATTTATCCGTCTCCTTGATAGCCAGGAAGTGTGCAGATTTTGTAAGTCGATCCCCGATCACCCAAATAGTATCGTTTCCGCGCTGGGATCTAGGCAGGCCAGTAACGAAATCCATGGAAATTTGCTCCCATTTCCATTGAGGTATCTCTGGTTGTTGGAGTAGGCCTGAGGGTTTCTGGTATTCAGACTTGACTCTCGCACAAGTCAAACACTTGCTGACGTAGGTTGCTATGTGGGCCTTCATGCTAGGCCACCAGTACGTAGTCTTGATATCGTGGTACATCTTATCCGAACCAGGGTGTACCGAGTAGCGAGACTTGTGTGCTTCATCCATCACGAGCTCTCGTAAGTTGCCATAGAGTGGGATCCAAATGCGTCCCGTTACGTAGTAAGTACCGTCTTCCTTCTGTTCTAAGCGTTGCCTTGATCCGCGTAGGGCTTCAGCCCTGACGTTTTCTGGTTTCAGTGCTTCTATCTGAGCAGCTTGTATTTGAGAAGGAAGACTAGAATGGATCGTGAGTTGTAAAGCTCGCACGCCCTTAGGCGCGGTGTCCTTTCGACTGAGGGCGTCAGCCACAACATTGGCCTTGCCCGGGTGATACCTGATTGAGCACTCGTAGTCATTTAGCAGCTCGACCCATCGTCGTTGTCGCATATTCAGTTCCTTCTGCTTAAAGATATGCTCGAGGCTCCTGTGGTCGGTGTAGATGGCGCACTTGGTACCGTACAGGTAATGCCGCCATAACTTAAGTGCAAAAACAACAGCTCCCAGCTCTAAGTCGTGTGTAGTGTAGTTCCTTTCATGAACCTTGAGTTGGCGTGAGGCGTAGGCTATAACTTTATCTCGTTGCATCAATACACAACCAAGACCCTGAATTGATGCGTCGCAGTAAACCACAAAGTCGTCTGTGCCCTCCGGCAAGGAAAGGATAGGTGCACTGCAAAGTCTATCCTTTAAGTGCTGAAATGCTAACTCCTGTGCATTTCCCCAACGATAAACAACGCCTTTCTGCGTTAGCGAGGTGAGAGGCTGTGCGATCTTAGAAAAATCCTTAATGAACCTCCGGTAGTAACCTGCCAATCCCAAGAATTGGCGAATTTCCTTTGGTGTACGAGGTGCAGGCCAGTTCTTAATCGAGTCCACCTTGGATGGATCAACGTGAATCCCATCCTTGTTTACCACGTGGCCTAGGAAATGGACTTCTCGAAGCCAGAAGTCGCATTTCGAGAACTTTGCATAAAGTTGTTCCGTTCGAAGGAGTTCCAGAATGAGTCGTAGATGTTGCTTATGCTCCTCCCGATTCTTAGAATAGATAAGTATGTCGTCGATGAAGACTATAACGAACTTGTCCAGGTAAGGCTTGCACACTCGGTTCATCAAGTCCATGAAAACCGCAGGTGCGTTTGTTAGCCCAAAAGGCATGACCAAAAACTCATAGTGCCCAGAGCGAGTCCTAAAAGCTGTTTTGGAGACGTCCTCTTCTCGGACTCTCAGCTGGTGATAACCCGATCTCAAATCGATCTTCGAATAGTAGCTCGACCCTTGCAGCTGGTCGAACAAGTCGTCAATACGCGGTAGAGGATAACGATTCTTCACCATCACCTTGTTGAGTTCCCGGTAGTTGATGCACATTCTGAAGGTACCGTCCTTCTTCTTTACAAATAGTACTGGAGCTCCCCAGGGCGATGAGCTAGGACGAATGAAACCCTTATCCAAGAGTTCTTGTAGTTGCGTAGAGAGTTCTTCCAACTCTGATGGAGCTAAACGATAAGGTGCACGAGCTATAGGCGCAGCTCCAGGAGCTAGTTCAATCTGAAACTCGACTTGGCGATGGGGTGGAAGACCAGGTAATTCCTCAGGAAATACCTCCGGATAGTCGCGTACAACTGGGAAATCTTCTATCTTCTTCTCTTTTTCCGAGGTGTCAGTAACGAGAGCCAAAATGGCAGTGTGGCCCTTTCGCAAGCACTTCTGGGCCTTAAGGAGAGAGATGACGTTCTCAACGGCACTCCTCTTGTCGCCACGAATCATGAGAGGTTCACCACCGGAACCAGGAATACGAACAACCTTCTCGTTGCAAAGAATCTCTGCTCGTTGTTGGGATAACCAATCCATCCCAATGACAACGTCGAAACTACCCAAAACGATAGGAATAAGGTCGATAGAGAAGGTCTGGTTAGCAAGAACAAGTTTACAACCCTTGACTACGTGTGTGGCCTCTAAACCCTTACCATTTGCTAGCTCTACAGTGTGCTTGTTGTTCAAAGGTGTTGGAATACGCTTAAGCATTTGACTAACTTTTAGTGACACGTAGCTAGTATCGGCACCCGAATCAAATAAAACTGTAACATAAAAGTCGTCGAGAAGGAACTTACCCGCCACAACATTGGGGTCGTTCCTTGCTTCGCCTTGGCCAATCACGAACGCCTGCCCCCTGGCTCCATTGTTGTTGTTGTTCCCATTGTTACCATTCCCCTGATTGTTGTTATTGTTGTTGTTGTTGTTGTTGTTCTGGTTCCTGTTCAGTTGGGGACAATCTCTCTTGAAGTGGCCCTCAGCTCCACACTGAAAGCACCCTTTGTTATCACCCTGCTGCTGCTGATGGCGTTGGTTCTGTTGAGCTTGCTGACGATTCTGATTGGCGGGGTATAAGCTCCTGCAATCCTTTACAGCGTGACCTGGCTTGTTGCACCAATGACAGTTGCCCCTGGTGCATGGCCCGCTGTGGTGCAAGCTGCAGCGATTGCATTTGGGGTGATTCCCTTTGTACCCACCGTGACTTTGACCACCAAATGACTGCTGACCAGGGCTCTTGTAGTCATCAGTCTTTCTTTGCTGAGACTGAGATTGCACAGAAGTCGAACCTTTGCTTGAAGCTCCGTCCCATTTTCTCTTGTTGTCACTAGGGACACAAGAAGTAGTTGCAGCACCTATGCGCTTTGGTAACCTGTTCTGCTCCACCGCTTGGTCAGTAAGACGGTGTGCCAACTGAACAACCTGCTGGATAGTGGCGAGTTTTGCTGAAGTTACATGAC
Source organism: Helianthus tuberosus (assembly GCA_030545235.1). Lineage (NCBI taxonomy): Eukaryota > Viridiplantae > Streptophyta > Magnoliopsida > Asterales > Asteraceae > Helianthus > Helianthus tuberosus. The sequence continues at coordinate 65,185,684 of CM060420.1, forward strand.
TTTGGATCTCTGGCACCAAGCCCTTGAGGAAGAGTTCAATTCGCTTAATTGGAGGGTCCACCATAGTGGGACACAGTAAGGCAAGCTCATTCGATCTCTTAGTGTATGCCTCAATTTCTGACCCCGTTATCTTGAGGTTGAAGAACTCGACTTCCAGCTTATGAATGTCATCACGACTGCAGTATTCCTCTTTGATCATCTCCTTAAAAGTTTCCCATGGGGTGGCGTTAGCAGCAACCAACCCCAGCATTTGAACCTGAGCGTTCCACCATGTGAGGGCTAAACCCTCGAGAGTACCGGTAGCATACTTCACCCTACGCGCCTCAGGGCATTCACACATTTCGAACACAGATTCCAGTTTCTCAAACCAGTGGAGGAGGCCTACGGCTCCTTCAGTGCCGCTAAAAGTAGTTGGCCGGCAGTCCATGAAAGTCTTAAAAGTGCACACGGGCGGTTGAGCATGCTGACCTATTGTGGGCGAAAGAAAGACAGAGTTTAACACAAAGGTTGGTTCACGAGAGTAGGATTCTAAAGACCCTAGAATGAGTTTGGACTGCAAGATATACCTCCTGCGTGTGCAGCTGCAAGTGCCGCAGCAACTTGTTCGTTAATCAGAGCCGTCAACTGGGCTTGTGTTATGTTAATGCGTCCAGACATGATCTTCACATCAAGAAGAACGTGAGTGAGAAGGGTTCACGAAAGTGCGATGACAGAAGAGAGTAAGCACACACGTGTTCAAGCAACAGTAGTTATACTAACCAAGCATGCCATGAGCAATGTACTATGTTACTATCAAGTAGGCAATACATACACAGATCATATCACCTAAATTGTTGAGCCTTGCATGTGGAGTGAAGCGTCGTTGTGGATCGTTGAGCACTGTACAGGTTATAGTCTGGTTTTAACAAAAACGTTTTCCCCTTTATTAAAACCAAGCTCACTATAACCAATGGCTCTGATACCAATCTGTCACACCCCTAAAATCCACCTGCGGAGTACTACCGCTTGGAGGAGTGACTGACCAAGATCCAGCCACCAATCATATTGAACAAGCATAAGTAGTTATAAAATCCAACCAATACAATTGGTGTTTAAACAAAACATAGTTTAAGTTGTAAGCGGAAGCATAACGTTTAAAATCAAAACATAAGTTTAATTGTTTCAAGGTTTAACATGGCACCCAGCTGTCCATATCCCACAACGACCCTCTTCCATGCAAGCTCCAGCTAAGTACCTAAGGACCTGCAAAGCATGTAGTAACGAGTCAACAACAAGTTGAGTGAGTTCACGGTTGGGTGTTCGTTTTAAGTTGTTTCGAAAACAGTTTCCTTTATCTGGCATCCTGCCGTGGGGGTTACCCCATAGTTAAAAACGTGACTTATTTATTCCCGGTTACTCTGGCAATCCAGCCGTGGGGGCTACCCCGTGTTAGTTATCTGGCATTTCAGCCATGGGGGCTACCCCATGTATACACTAGACTCGTTACCATATCGACTGCTGACTGTAGTCATGTTTATGTGCCCTGAAACTGTCAATGTCTATCATCATTGACGTGCCCCAGATCCATTAGTTCACGCCCGTCCTCTGCGGCACGGTGTGAGGTTTGTCAGACCTAAATAGCGCTATCTAACTAATGACCCGCTCGCCATTGGCCCGGCGATTAAGTCGATATAAAAATGAGGGACTTCGTGATAGAGTTTTGGTCTAGTACGAGTTATCTGTCCATGAGGACGAGGAAATTACATTTCCTGAATCACTACCGTCCTACCCAAGAAAGGACGAGGAATCCGCGTTCCTTAACCCCATTCCCAACCCAGGGAATCCCATGCTTTGTAGAGGGTGTGAACTCACCTTGGTTTGGTCGGCAGATACACAGAAAGGTCAATCAAGTTGTAAGTGGTCAACTACGTCCTAACATAGATACCATTCCCGTCAGGTTCATAACCAAGTAGTGCACGTATGTTCTACACGTATTCTAGCAAGTTGCATACAGGTATTATTCATGGCATACACGTATAAATATAGCGGTTCACAATAATACCTATGAGTTGAACAGTATCACGTATACAAGTAAACAAAGCCCAAAAGTCCGGCCCAATCACCTAAGCCCGTAATAGGGTGCAAGCCTAAACAGAGTGCACATGTACATGGTCTCTAGTCGAGACTGTGCGGTCTCTAGTCGAGACTGTGTGGTCTCTAGTTATAACCTACTAGTTCTCGAGTCGCAAATGAGGTGGTCTCGGGTCATGCATGTGACAACTCGAGTTTCCGACTTTCACTTTCGCATTAAATGCACGTTGACTTTGACTGTGTAGTTGTTTGAAGTACGAGTCTTGTAATGTACACATTGTGTTACGATGAAACAAATTGTGTTTAATATATGTGTTGTTTATATATTCTTGGTGTGCATCATATATTATTGTTTATATATACATAGATATAGTGGAGCTTTAGCCGAAAACACCCCTTAGCCAATAACACCCTCCATACGAAAACACCCCTAATAAAAATAAGGGGTTTTCGCCAACTAGTAGGCTGACGAAATCTCTTTTGAGTTCAGCGGACATGTTGGGCCCAAATATCAAACGCGGCCCAATGGCCTGATTTGTTTACTTTAAAACGTTAAGGTTATGAAACTGTTATGGTAAAAAACCCTATTCCCCTACCAATTGTGTGACGGCAACAGCCCTCAAGACCCCCTTCGAAGCAGCAACCAGCCTTCGGTTAGTGTAATAGTTTATGTTTTGAATTAACTTCTCGTGTCATGCATGTCTAGTGTACTGTTATGTGTTTAACATGATTAATGGTGCTTGTTTTGTTGATTGTGTGGGGCACACGAGATGGAAACATAGACTAGGGTGTATATTAATAAATTGCATAAGTCATTTAGGATAGGCTTGATGTTTCTGAATGCCTTGGGGCTGCCTACATGTGAATTGTCAGAATGATTTATGTTGTGTATGCACATGTCATCCACTATATGGATTATAAATAATTTCTATATATTAATGTATGGGGAGTCAAGAACATAAATGTTACTATGTATTGTTGCTGAATAGAGTTTCATGTGATGACAAATACTTGTTTCAATCTATAATGGTGGCCGACATCTGTTACACATATTATGATAAATGTAATGATGCTAAGAGTCAGTGGGTAATGAATGATTTCATGTGAGACCTTGACCTTTGTGGAATAATATATTTAATCATTCTTTATAAATCTGATCTTGAATGATCTTGTATTACCGTCGTATATATGTGGGTGATCGTTTGACGATATGGCTTAGTGTTTGTTGTTGTAGTCGGCGTTATTATTAGATGATCATTAGGGTCTCAGTTTATGAAACTGCTATTTAGATGATGACGGCAACTAGGGTTTTCTGTGTTAATCTTTGTAACTGATATGATGATGACGTAACTGAATTAATGACGAAACCAACTCACGGCGAAACAGACCCGACAAAACAAATGTGTGTTTCGCCGAGGGATGTCACGACGAAACGGAAGTGATTCGTCGAAGGGGCTCACGGCGAAACAGAGGGTGTTTCGCCGACTTGGGTAATTTGCACAGTAACCTAGTTAGACTCTGTTAGTAGTTAACTGGATTAACTAACTGCTGTTAGATGATATGCATGACTTGTATGATTTTGAGTACGTGATCTATGCCACTTGGTGATTTAATATGCATGCATGAACTTCGTGAATACAAACTGATTCTGTACACATGCGTACCTTAGGACGTGATTGATTATTTGCGAGCACATACTTTAGCATACCGAGCAAACCAAGGTGAGTTCACACTTTTACTAAGGCATGGGATTCCCAGGGTATGGGAATGGGGATTGAAGGAATGAGATTTGAATAGATACTCGTACTTACACTGTTACTAGACTATCTACCATCGTCCTCGGATGCGCAGGATACATACGTAAAACCTACGTATACTTGTACTCATCACTGTCCTCAGGTTGCGAAGGACACTCACGTAAAACCTACGTGAACTTATACTCACTACTGCCTCGGTTGTGTCAGGCACTTACGTAAAACCTACGTAAACAAGAACATGCTACTGTCTTCCGGAGTCAGGAAGGACACTTACGTAAAACCTACGTAAACCCCCGCGTACCCCTGTCCTCGGTTGTGAAGGACACTTACGTAAAACCTACGTAAACTTTGTACGTACTACTGTTCTTGGTAAGAAGAACACTTATGGTTACAAATAGTCTAGTGTAAATGCAAACATGGGAAGCCCCCACTAATAGAACATACTATCGGCCTAGTAGCGCCACATGTTACGAAACAAACTTACTATTACGAACTTACTTACTGTGAACTCGCTCAACTAGTTGTTGATTCTCTGTTACATGCCTTGCAGGTCGTTAGGTATACATGGAGCTTGCACTGGGAGGCGCGTTCATTGTGGACAAGGATCGTGAATGCTTGATTAGACATTATGTCATTACACACTTTATTTATGTTGGGCTTTTACTCATATGCTTCCGCTAAACGTTGAATTTATACTTATGTTTTGAACACCTTTCATATGGATTGGTTTGGTTACATTTACTGTTACTATTACATTGTTCTATATGATTGGTGGCTTGATCCTGGCCAGTCACGCTCCCAAGCGGTGATACTTCGCGTGTGGATTTTGGGGGTGTGACAGATTGGTATCAGGGCCATTGGTTATAGAGAACTCGGTTTTAATATGGGGAAAACGTTTTTATTAAAACCAGACTATAACCAGAACAGTGCTCAACGATCCACAACGACGCTTCGCTCCACGTGCAAGACTCAACACTCTAGGTAATATGGTACATGTTTTATTGCCTACTTGCTAGAATTGCATAGAACTTTGCTCAGGGTATGCTTAGATTAACGTAACACTATTGCATGAGAACACTTGTGTGCTTACTCTCTTCTGTCATCGCACTACTCGCGAACCTCTCTCACCTATGTTATATTTGCTATGAAGATCATGGCTGGACGTATCAACATGACACAAGCCCAGTTGGCGGCTTCGATCACTGAACAAGTTACTGCAGCACTCGCAGCTGCCCAGGCAGGAGGTGTAACCTGCCATCACCACTTACTCTAGGATCTCTAGATCCTACTCTCGTAAACCAACACTCGTGCTCAAGTATGTTTACTCTTACGCACACGACAGGTCAACACGCTCAGCCACCTGTGTGCACATTCAAGACTTTCATGGACTGTCGTCCTAATACTTTCAGTGGCACTGAAGGAGCCGTTGGACTCCTCCATTGGTTTGAAAAGCTCGAATTGGTCTTCGAGATGTGTGAATGCCCTGAGGCTCATAGGGTGAAGTACACCACTGGTGCTCTCGAAGGCACTGCGCTAACTTGGTGGAACACGCAAGTTCAGATGCTGGGGCTGACGGCTGTTAATGCCACCCCATGGAAGGTTTTCAAGGAACGGAATCAAACGTGAATACTGTAGTCGTGATGACATCCACAAGCTGGAAGTGGAGTTCTTTAACCTGAAGATGACGGGGTCAGCGATAGAAGCGTACACGAAACGATCCAACGAATTGGCAGTATTGTGTTTAACTATGGTGGATCCCCCCATCAAGCGCATTGAGATGGACCTCAAAGGCTTAGTACCAGAGATTCAAAGTCATGTGACTGCTGCTAACCATGCTACTATTCAAGATGTTACTCGTCTTGCTCATCGTCTCACAGACCAGGCTGTGGAACAGAACAAGCTGCCTAAACGTATTGGTGCTACTACTACTACTACTACTACTACTGCTGCTACTACTGCTACTACTGCTACTACTGCTACTACTGCTACTACTGCTACTACTGCTACTACTGCTACTACTGCTACTACTGCTATCTGCTGCTATCTGCTGCTATCTGCTGCTATCTGCTGCTACTGCTGCTACTGCTGCTACTGCTGCTACTGCTGCTACTGCTGCTACTGCTGCTACTGCTGCTACTGCTGCTACTGCTGCTACTGCTGCTACTGCTGCTACTGCTGCTATCTGCTGCTATCTGCTGCTATCTACTGCTACTGCTACTGCTACTGCTACTGCTACTGCTACTGCTACTACTCCTACTCCCAGTGACAACAAACGAAAGTGGGATGGAACCTCCAGCAAGGGTTCGACTTCAGTTCAGCCCCAGGCACAGCAGCGAAAAACAGAGGAGTACAGGAGCCCCAGTCAGCAGTCTTTTGGTAATCGAAGTCAGGGTGGATACAGGGGAAACCACCCCAAGTGCAATCGATGTAATTTGCACCACAGCGGGCAGTGCAACAAAGATCGTTGTCAGAGATGCAACAAGCTTGGTCATGGAGCCCAAAGATTGTATAAGCTCACGTCCTACAAACCAGAACCGACAACAGCAGCCACAAGCTCCACAGAATCAGCAGCAACAGCAGGGTAACAAGGGATGTTATCCGTGTGGTGCTGAAGGTCACCTCAGAAGACACTGCCCACAGTTGAACCAGAACCAGAATTAGAACCACAACCAAGGAAACGGGAACAACAGTGGAGACAACAACGGGGGCAATAACGACGGCAATGGTGCCAGGGGTCAAGTGTTCATGATTGGTCAGGATGATGCTAGGAATGACCCCAACGTTGTAATGGTTTTGACATCGTTATTGGTATGGATTGGCTACCTCAACATCGAGCAGAGATTCTTTGCAAAGAAAAGATCGTCCGCATTACTCGTGTTGGTTAAGAACCTTTGGTAATTCATGGCGACAAGCTCCTAGAGCAGCACCCATAGCTCGAGCACCTTATCGCTTAGCTCCAACTGAACTGGAAGAACTATCTAAGCAATTGCAAGAACTTTTGGAAAAGGGTTTCATACGTCCTAGCTCTTTGCCTAGGGGAGCTCCAGTATTATTTGTGAAGAAGAAAGACGGTACCTTCCGCATGTGCATAGATTACCGCGAACTGAACAAGGTGACCGTGAAGAATCGCTATCCTCTTCCACGCATCGACGACTTATTCGACCAGTTGCAAGGGTCGAGCTATTACTCGAAGATTTACCTGAGTTCAGGCTATCATCAATTGAGAGTCCGGGATGAAGACGTCTCCAAAACAGCATTTAGAACTCGCTACGGCCACTACGAGTGTCTAGTCATCCTATTCGGGCTAACAAACGCGCATGCGGTTTTCATGGATCTTATGAACAGGGTGTGCAAACCTTATCTTGACAAGTTTGTTATTGTTTTCATTGATGACATCCTGATCTACTCGAAGAATCGGGAGGAACACGAGCAGCACTTACGACTTATTTTGGAACTCCTACGAACGGAACAACTATACGCTAAGTTTTCAAAATGCGACTTCTGGCTTCGTGAAGTCCACTTTCTAGGCCACGTGGTAAACAAGGATGGGATTCATGTCGATCCATCCAAGGTAGATTCGATCAAGAACTGGCCTGCACCTCACACACCAACCGAAATACGCCAATTCTTGGGTTTGGCGGGTTATTACAGACGTTTCATCAAAGACTTCTCAAAGATTGCACAACCGCTCACATTACTGACACAGAAAGGTGTTGTGTATCGTTGGGGTAATACACAGGAAACAGCGTTTCAGCACTTAAAGGATAGACTTAGTAGCGCACCTATCCTCTCATTGCCTGAAGGCACGGATGATTTTGTAGTCTACAGCGACGCATCCATCCAAGGTCTCGGATGTGTGTTGATGCAACGGGATAAAGTCATTGCTTATGCTTCGCGCCAACTTAAGATTCACGAACGGAATTACATTGCGCATGATTTAGAGCTGGGAGCTGTTGTTTTTGCGCTCAAGGTATGGCGACATTACCTGTATGGCACTAAATGCACCATCTACACCGACCACAGGAGTCTCGAGCATATTTTCAAGCAGAAAGAATTGAACACGCGACAACGTAGATGGGTCGAGCTACTGAACGATTACGAATGTGCCGTAAAGTACCATCCGGGCAAAGCCAATGTGGTGGCCGACGCCCTCAGTCGAAAGGATACTACACCTAGGCGTGTACGAGCGTTGCAACTCACTGTTCAGTCTAGTCTTCCTTCACAGATACGAGATGCTCAGGTAGAAGCATTGAAACCAGAAAACCTCAGGGCTGAAGCCCTACGCGGCTCAAGGCAACGGTTAGAACAAAAGGCAGACGGAGCTTACTACGTCACAGGACGCATTTGGGTCCCACTTTATGGCAGCCTACGAGAGCTTGTGATGGATGAGGCACACAAGTCTCGCTACTCAGTACATCCTGGTTCGGATAAGATGTACCACGACTTGAGAACTACATATTGGTGGCCTAGCATGAAAGCGCACATAGCAACTTATGTTAGCAAGTGCTTGACTTGTGCGAGAGTTAAAGCGGAATTTCAGAAACCATCAGGCCCACTCCAACAACCTGAGACACCACAATGGAAATGGGAACAAATTTCCATGGATTTTGTTACTGGCCTACCTAGATCTCAGCGTGAGAATGACACTATTTGGGTGATCGTGGATCGACTCACAAAGTCTGCTCACTTCTTGGCTATCAAGGAAACGGACAAGTTCTCAACACTAGCAGACGTATACTTGAAGGAAGTGGTCTCAAGGCACGGGGTGCCCACCTCTATTATCTCTGATCGTGATGCACGTTTTACTTCAGAACTGTGGCAAGCAATGCACAAATCTTTTGGGCTCTCGTTTAGACATGAGCACAGCTTATCACCCTCAGACGGATGGGCAGTCTAAGCACACTATTCAAACTTTAGAAGACATGCTTCGTGCATGTGTAATCGACTTCGGCAACAGCTGGGAAAAACATCTCCCTTTAGTGGAGTCTTCGTAAAACAACGGTTACCACACCAACATCCAAACCGCTCCATTCGAGGCATCGTACGGACGTAAATGCCGGTCACCTCTCTGTTGGGCAGAGGTGGGGGATAGTCAAATCACAGGTCCAGAACTCGTAGTTGATACTACAGAAAAGATTGCTCAAATACGACAACGCATGGCGGCAGCTCGTGACCGTCAGAAAGCATACGCTGATAAGACAGGAAACCACTCGAATTCTAGGTTGGGGATCGAGTGCTATCAAAGTTTCACCCTGGAAGGGTGTGGTTCGTTTTGGCAAACGAGGCAAACTCAATCCGCGATACGTCAGACCTTTCGAAGTCATAGAGAAAATAGGCAAAGTGGCCTACATACTGAACTTACCAGCTGAACTCAGTGCAGTTCACAACGTCTTTCACGTGTCGAATCTGAAGAAGTGTCTGTCAGATGAGACCCTTATAGTTCCTTTGAAGGAACTCACTATCGACGAGCGGTTGCAGTTCGTCGAGGAACCAGTTGAAATCACGGACCGAGACGTTAAGGTCCTCAAGAACACGAGAATCCCTCTTGTACGAGTTCGTTGGAACTCTCGTCGTGGCCCAGAGTTCACCTGGGAACGAGAAGATCAAATGAAACTCAAGTATCCCCAGTTATTCGAAAATAGTGCAACCACTACTGAGGCCGAAGCTACTACAGAATTTCGGGATGAAATTCCAAATCAACGGGGGGATGATGTGACACCCCAGGAAAACCAGTAAACGATACAACTTACCTAGCTTCCTCAGTAACCGCATGCTAAATTTCGGGACGAAATTTCTTTCAAGTTGGGGATAATGTGACAACTCGAGTTTCCGACTTTCACTTTCGCATTAAATGCACGTTGACTTTGACTGTGTAGTTGTTTGACGTACGAGTCTTGTAATGTACACATTGTGTTACGATGAAACAAATTGTGTTTAATATATGTGTTGTTTATATATTCTTGGTGTGCATCATATATTCTTGTTTATATATATATAGATATAGTGGAGCTTTAGCCGAAAACACCCCTTAGCCAATAACACCCTCCATACGAAAACACCCCTAATAAAAATAAGGGGTTTTCGCCAACTAGTAGGCTGACGAAATCTCTTTTGAGTTCAGCGGACATGTTGGGCCCAAATATCAAACGCGGCCCAATGGCCTGATTTGTTTACTTTAAAACGTTAAGGTTATGAAAATGTTATGGTAAAAAACCCTATTCCCCTACCAATTGTGTGACGGCAACAACCCTCATGACCCCCTTCGAAGCAGCAACCAGCCTTCGGTTAGTGTAATAGTTTATGTTTTGAATTAACTTCTCGTGTCATGCATGTCTAGTGTACTGTTATGTGTTTAACATGATTAATGGTGCTTGTTTTGTTGATTGTGTGGGGCACACGAGATGGAAACATAGACTAGGGTGTATGTTAATAAATTGCATAAGTCATTTAGGATAGGCTTGATGTTTCTGAATGCCTTGGGGCTGCCTACATGTGAATTGTCAGAATGATTTATGTTGTGTATGCACATGCCATCCACTATATGGATTATAAATAATTTCTATATATTAATGTATGGGGAGTCAAGAACATAAATGTTACTATGTATTGTTGCTGAATTGAGTTTCATGTGATGACAAATACTTGTTTCAATCTATAATGGTGGCCGACATCTGTTACACATATTATGATAAATGTAATGATGCTAAGAGTCAGTGGGTAATGAATGATTTCATGTGAGACCTTGACCTTTGTAGAATAATATATTTAATCATTCTTTATAAATCTGATGTTGAATGATCTTGTATTACCGTCGTATATATGTGGGTGATCGTTTGACGATATGGCTTAGTGTTTGTTGTTGTAGTCGGCGTTATTATTAGATGATCATTAGGGTCTCGGTTTATGAAACTGCTATTTAGATGATGACGGCAACTAGGGTTTTCTGTGTTAATCTTTGTAACTGATATGATGATGACGTAACTGAATTAATGACGAAACCAACTCACGGCGAAACAGACCCGACAAAACAAATGTGTGTTTCGCCGAGGGATGTCACGACGAAACGGAAGTGATTCGTCGAAGGGGCTCACGGCGAAACAGAGGGTGTTTCGCCAACTTGGGTAATTTGCACAGTAACCTAGTTAGACTCTGTTAGTAGTTAACTGGATTAACTAACTGCTGTTAGATGATATGCATGACTTGTATGATTTTGAGTACGTGATCTATGCAACTAGGTGATTTAATATGCATGCATGAACTTCGTGAATACAAACTGATTCTGTACACATGCGTACCTTAGGACGTGATTGATTATTTGCAAGCACATACTTTAGCATACCGAGCAAACCAAGGTGAGTTCACACTTTTACTAACGCATGGGATTCCCAGGGTATGGGAATGGGGATTGAAGGAATGAGATTTGAATAGATACTCGTACTTACACTGTTACTAGACTATCTACCATCGTCCTCGGATGTGCAGGATACATACGTAAAACCAACGTATACTTGTACTCATCACTGTCCTCAGGTTGCGAAGGACACTCACGTAAAACCTACGTGAACTTATACTCACTACTGCCTCGGTTGTGTCAGGCACTTACGTAAAACCTACGTAAACAAGAACATGCTACTGTCTTCCGGAGTCAGGAAGGACACTTACGTAAAACCTACGTAAACCCCCGCGTACCCCTGTCCTCGGTTGTGAAGGACACTTACGTAAAACCTACGTAAACTTTGTACGTACTACTGTTCTCGGTAAGAAGAACACTTATGGTTACAAATAGTCTAGTGTAAATGCAAACATGGGAAGCCCCCACTAATAGAACATACTATCGGCCTAGTAGCGCCACATGTTACGAAACAAACTTACTATTACGAACTTACTTACTGTGAACTCGCTCAACTAGTTGTTGATTCTCTGTTACATGCCTTGCAGGTCGTTAGGTATACATGGAGCTTGCACTGGGAGGCGCGTTCGTTGTGGACAAGGATCGTGAATGCTTGATTAGACATTATGTCATTACACACTTTATTTATGTTGGGCTTTTACTCATATGCTTCCGCTAAACGTTGAATTTATACTTATGTTTTGAACACCTTTCATATGGATTGGTTTGGTTACATTTACTGTTACTATTACATTGTTCTATATGATTGGTGGCTTGATCCTGGCCAGTCACACTCCCAAGCGGTGATACTCCGCGTGTGGATTTTGGGGGTGTGACATTGCATGTATTGGTCTCGAGTCGCAACTGGACTCGCAAGCAGGGTCTCGAGCCATGATGTTTTGTGTTGATGTTGTGTGGTCTCGAGTCGAGACTAGGGGTTCTCGACTCGCAATCTGTGTCGTAATCAACGGTCTCGAGTTGTCGTGTGGTGATCTCGAGTCGAAACCAGAGGTCTCGACTGGACATCTGCTGATTCTACACAGTGTACTTAACCAATGAGATTTTGATTTCATGCAACAATGTGTACCATCCATGTAAACATGTTTTCTTGTCTAACAATTTACTAAATTATATCAAACAACTAGTTTTCAAATATTCAAGACATCTTCATATCATATTCATGTTGTTCTTCATGTATTCAAGTCATTCATCATGATCATTCAACTTGTTCATCATATTTTAAAACACCTACATTAAACAAATTATCCAAACATGCCGTACATAGCTTAGTGTATCATCATCCGATTCATTCAAGAGCATGTTTACATACACTTATTCATTTCTACACCACTTAATTGTCAAGTTAGCATGATCATCACTAATTCACCTCCATCTTCCTAACCATCTAAGAGTATGTGTATTATTTAAGAACATGTGCATCTTTCAATAAATGAACATCATTTAACAACAAATAACCCATTAAATCAACCAATATCTTAGTCATATTCAAACTCCAATCTTAATATCGACCACTCAAGAATGATGTATTTATCATGCATAAAACCCAACAAGCAACATATTATCAAATAATCTTCATCATACATCATCATCATCAACCGAAATATAAACACACCATATGAAACACTTACCGGTCCAAGTATGGGGTTCAAAGGTGTGTATGAAGCTTCCAAATGGGTGTGTGTGTGAGCCGATCCGAGAGCTCCTTGTGGTCGTCGGTTAAATCCGAGAAGAAGGAGAGGTGAGGTGATGTTTGATCTTTAGAGTTTTAGGTTTTCTAGAGAGAGAGAGAGAGTGTGGGAGTGTGTGTGTAGGAGAGTGTGTATTGTTTGCCCAAAAATGACAAGTGTGGCTAACCACCATGGTTATATACTAGTGGACTAAAGAGGTGCATGGCCCAACTCGGCCCAACTGTTACTGTTCACTCGAGACCGCATGGTCTCGACTCGTGTCCTTGTGTCTCGGTTCACATAATCACACTCATACATACAAGCATAACACATAATCACATAATCACATAATTTCACTTAGGTCATTCATTGAACCAACAAGTTACTAATCACATAACGTTTCAAGTAAGATACAACAAAAGGTTCTAAATTTCGAGTTGTCACACTACGTGTCCGAGCTCTACCGAATCGTTAACTAAACGACTCTAGGGTAGTGTTATCTTGACTTAGAATAACGAATCTATGGTTATTTGATCCCGTTTATAATCAGGATAATACTAAGTCTCGAAAACGACTTACTTTTCGAGTGTTATAAGATATATACTTATATTTATGTATATAATCAAATATATATACACGAAGTCATGTTAGTCGTCATAACTAGAAATACGTAGAGGGATAGCGGTATGTGTCGTGTTCGGTTTAGACGTTTGTAACAAATGATTTTTTTATAAGTATATTCAAAGTCTCGACACTCGAAATAAATATAAATAATTATATTTATGTTATATGTTTTCCGAACACTAGGCTTTTGAAATACGATTTCTGAATCGTTGACGTTGAGCATAAATATAAAACATTATATTTATTTTATAAAATATTTCCGAATATTTTTGGGTGTTTGAAATAAATATAAGCATTATATTTGTTTGTAAAAACGGTCGGAAATATCGATGTTTGAAATAACTATAAGCGTTATATTTATCTTAAATAAGTATCGTTTTCGTAATCTTGTAATGTCGTCAAAAATAAATATACTTTATACTTATTTCACAAATATCCTTTGCTTCTGATAAATGTCGTTTGTAGAATACAAATGTTTCGAATTTCGAATTTTTACGAAAAACGAGTAGAGTTTCCTCTTTTTTTGGACGATCCCGACAATCAAAATGTCGATATGTTTTTATCAAAATTCAACAATTTTCAACAACAATTCAATAATATAATCAATCTATATTGAAATTTCTCGTTAAATATACCAAAACGTAAGCTAGTATCTAGTCGAATCGGGTCGAGCTCGGCCGCGTAACTAACTAAAAATCTAAAATCTACAACTAATTATCGACATTTCGCGTTGTTAAAACTTTACCGGATCTTCGTTTGACCGGGCGTTGACTGCTGTTGAACCGAGTTGACTCGGGTTTAACCGAGTCAACTGGGTTAGAGTGATTTGATCGAGAACACTAAGGCTGACCCGAGCCGTCTCGTTGACTGCCTTTGACCACGTTTGACCGACTTTGACTGTCGAACCGAAGCCCGAACCGTGTGAACTGATAACCGAGCGGAGCTGCGAAATAAAAACCCGAATCATACCGGTAACACTACCAACACCAACTTCCATTCTAACAAAGAATTTAACATCAGACATGGAAATGGGAATGAAAGGATCAAAAAAACAAAACGAAGTTGAACCAAACAGAACCGAAGCTGAAACTGACCTGAACCAAACATCCTGACTTTGAATCATCTCAAACCAAACCAACCTGAAGCACCTTGAAGTTGACCCGACATCGAACCGAGTTGACTGAACTTCGAACCCGTTGAACCATGTGATCCGAAACAGGATCTGAAACTAGTTTGTACTCTTGACTCGGGCTCACATCTTGAACCGAGCAAACCCGAGCTAGAACAACAGCACCACCACCGCCTGTTCTCGTCGCCGCCACTGTCATGGCTCCGACGGTGCCGCCGTCAGCCATCACCAATACATCCAAAACCAAAGAAAATGGGTTACAATCTGTGTAACAATTCAAGTTTACTCGAAAACAATTACTCACTGAAGGTTTTGGAGACGACCATCATTAGAAAACGACCAAGCACCACCGCCGTTGTGAGCGACGGTGCTGTTCCGCCTCCGACTCTCTTTCTCCTCTCTGCCACCCCCCCTTCTCTCTCGGTTACGTAGTCGCACCTCCGTAGCGAGGTGGTCGGAGGTCAAGGGGTTGTAGGTTGTTGTGGGTCGCCGGAGGACCTCTAGAGCTGAGAGAGATAGAGGGTTTGATGAAGATGTGTTGTAGGTGGGTGTGCGGGTTCGTCGGAGTCGGCACCGGCCGGCACTTTGGCTCCGGTCACCTGTTGAACAATCGAGAGAGACATAGGATGGATCTGGCGTGCGTATTTTTTTGAGTTTAGAGTTTGAAAGTGAAGTAATGAAGTTAAGGTTATATTTATACTTAGGTTTTATGAAGTGGGCTTGGGCCCAGGGCCCGTTAGCGTGTCTTGAGTGTCCCAGTCATTCTCAAAGCCCGTTTTCACCCCCGAACTCTGTAATACGTCGTAAGACATTATTTTGGCATCAAAATTACATAAATTGATGTGGGTAGTCGATATCCATTGCTTGCGTTCGTCGATTGCGTTAAAAAGCGCGTAAGTTGCCGCGTTGGTCGTTTTAATCCGTTTTTGGATCCGGTTTCGACTACGGATATCAAAATTTAATTACGAAGCTAAATATATCAAAAAATTTTAGTTTTGAAGTTAATACGCGTGTCCGATGCTTCTGTTTCGTTGCCGGTGCGTTCTTGCAGTCACGTTTTCATTCACATTTGCGTTTTGTGTCGTTCGAAAGCATGATAATTTCGCAAAACGAAATCCATAATTATATGCTATATGTATAAACTTTGTAGTTGATGGCTTTGTCAGTATTTTGTACGGTATCAGTTCGTTTTCGCCTAATATTCAGCAGATTTTCTGACAATCATCATACGCGCACTCTAAAGTCAGATAAGCGTTCCTAGGCATTCCAATAGCCTAATTAAGTTAATTTCGTGCCTTAAACACTATTTGTTATCGCCTAAACATTTGTTAATTGTGTAATTAGAAGCCGTTAAGTACCGGTTGTCACATTCTCCCCCTGTTGCAGAAATTTCGTCCTTGAAATTTAGACTATGTTATTTCTGTTGGACTCTGTATGCCCAAGACACATATTAAATTGATGTGGCTAGTACGTTATGATCCAAGTCGAGTCATACCCAAATACAAGCTAGACAAACACTTATAATATTTATTTGTGATATGATCAAACAAATAAATATTAACACTTACAATATTTAGAAATTGGTTTTCTAAATAATTACACTTGAGAAACTAATAAATTATATGGATAATTTATTTTGAGAGAATATTTTATTTTGTTATTTAATTGGTTAAATAACATTTTAAAAGGTTATGAGATATTGCATAAAATCTTGTAATATGATATGTTATATTTATAAATGTTATAAAATATATACAAGACTTATATTTTATAAAAAAATTTGAATTTTTTTTATAAAATAAAAGCTAGGCCGCCACCTTCCCCCATGGTCTTACCAAGATGTTTTGGTCCAATGAGGCTTCATGCATTTGCATGTGTCTTGATTGGGTGGTCTTCCCAAACACCTTTGGTCCAATAGGATTACATGCAAATGCATGTGTAAGAGGGTATGTGTTTGGGCAAGATTGGAGGCAATATTCTCTCAAGATTATATAAACATTTTGCAAGACAAAAATGAAAGGGTGCTAGTAATTTTACTCTCAAAATTTCGGCCATCATAGGGCATTTTCTCAAGTGTTCGGTTCTGATCCTTAGTGTTAAAATCCTAGCTAGTCTCGTGGTGTTTGTTGGAAGCTTGGGGTATACAAGCTTGAGGCCTTCTACTCTTGAAGGCAACCGATCAAGAAGCATCATCTTCTTCATATCTCTTACTCCTTGGAAGGTAGTATTCTAAACACCTTATGGTAGTGTTTGATAGTATGCATCTTCATATATGGATCCGGATTTTGGGATTTTACTTATAAATGAAATTTATATCTTAAAAGCAACATGTTTTAAATATTATTTCCGCTGCATTTTATTTCATATGGATGAAATTGCTTTGATAAAAATGTTAAAATCCCATCAATGGCATCTAGAGCCGCTTATATGAGTGCATGCTTCAATAGATTAAAAATTTCGGGTTTCGGGTTTGGATAAAACCCTAGGGCCGAAAATTTTAACATGGTTATCCTTTGTTTTTCAAGATTATTTTCTTACATGCATAAGAGAATCTTGAAAAATTATTTTATATGGATGATTTGTTTTGTTTGGACAAAACTTACCTTTTCGGTTTTTCGTACATAGCCGAAAATGTTCATAAAAGGGAACCTTTTTTTATGCTTCTTGTATTTTATATATATATATATATATATATATATATATATATATATATATATATATATATATATATATATATATATATATATATATATATGTGTGTGTGTGTGTGTGTGTGTGTGTGTGTGTGTGTGTGTGGATATATATTTTGGTGCATATAACCTAGCCATGAGCTTGTGTTGAATGATTGTGTTGTGATTTATTTTATTATTATTTCAATGGGTTGTAATAATTATTATTTTGTTCTTCCATATGTAAGATATGTAATTTATTTATTTTATTTGGTATGTAAAATAAATAGATTAGGTGCACTTTTATTTTACTAGAAAATGTATTAGGATATATTTTTTTTTTGTAAAAGAAGATGCACACAAAATGTGGTTTTGGTTTGGCCATATTCGGTCCAAAGAACTTCATGGTTCTCAACGGGATTTTAACCTGATAACCAAAACACATTTTTTTTAAGTCCAAAAGAGTTTGGAGCTGAAAATAAAAGACTTTTGGAAGCTCAAAGAAAGTGGAGAAATCACAACACAAGAAGGAGACTTGAAGCATTTGGATGCGGGATCAAGTGGGAGTTCATCGACACATTACTTGTGTCATTTTTCACCCCTTAGGAAGGACCTTTTGGCACACTTGTTTCGGCTAACAAGTGTTGTCAAAATAGTTGGCTATGGTTATGCACCTATTGTTATGAATGATGTGCTTGTTTGGTTGCTTATTTTGTTTAGATGATATGTAGATATGCGTGACTTAACAAACCAATAATCAACAATAAGCGTAAAAATGGTTCTTAACAAAATCATTAAAATGGTTAATAAAGGTTTTATTAAAAATTAATGATTTTATAATAAAATGGGTTTTATTAAAAAGAACCTTGAAAATTTGTTTTCACTGAAGTACCATTAATTTGAATGCATGCAAATGTATGGTACATAATATTTTCTAAACTAGAATTTTGAAATATTAAAAATCCCTTTTATAAAAACAAGTCAAACACCATCATTTTATACAACACTCGAAACACTTGGGAACTCTTATTGTGGGATAAAGGTTACCTAACCACTTATGTGTATAAACTCACAAGTGTGTGTAAGTTGGACGACTTGATTTGGAAACCATGAACTTAGGGTCACCGAAGCATGGGGAACAAAGGTGTTGATGGGATTAAACATGCCAACTAAACATAAAGATGTTTAACCGATCCCATACGGCTAGAAATTGCAAAGAGTTGCAATTGTCAAACGTTGACTACCTTGTTAATTTAAATAGAGGGATAAAGGTCACCTAACCAATATTAAAATGTAACGTTGGATTCTAGATTTTAATTATTAATTGTCTTTGAGACATAAAAGGGTATTAATGATTAAAATATTATAATATCGAAAATACTAAAATTGAACCTTGTTAAATTTTGTAGATGGCCGCTAACAATATTACCCAAACCGTCCGTAACCCATCACTAAAAACAATCCTTGAAAAGGATCGTATCAATCAAAAGCACTTTATGGATTAATATCGAAACTTAAGAATCGTTCTCAAGTAAGAAATCATATCCTATGTGTTGAACGATCCTATTCCCGATGAACATCTTATGGAAGATAAGATTGCCTATGACGATGGGATTAAGTATATCGAGGATACTACGCAAGCCTCTTGCCTCATGTTAGGAATTATGATTCCCGAGATTCAAAAGGATTTTGAACATCATGAGCATACGACATGATTACCCAATTGTAGGAAATGTTTCTAAGGATAGAACGCTTCGAAACGGTTCGAGCGTTTCATGCATTTCGAATAGAGAAAACCAAATCGGTCTCATCTTATATCTTTAAGATGAAAAGCCACATTGATCACCTCGAAAGCCTCAATATGGGTAAAAGGGCTTTATCCATTCTTACGATCAATGAAGATGGCAACAAGAAAGGGCATCAACCCGACACCAAAGCAAATGTTGCAAATGATAACGGGAAATTCAAAAGGAAAAGAAAAAGAAAGACTAAAGCGAAACCACCGAAACCAATAGAAAAGAAGGCAAAGGTTGCCACGAACGATCCGTGCTTTGAGTATGGTGAGATAGGGCATTTGAAAAGGAATTATCCAAAAGAGTTGAAAAACTAAGAGGAATGCAGGGCAGACCTCAGGTACAATCTTAATGACACATATTGACCTTAATGTTATTTCTTCAAACACATGGGTATTAGATACTGGATGTGGAACTCATGTTTGCAATTTGTTGCAAAAGGTTCAAAAGAAATAAGCATTACAAGAAAGGAGACTATATTTTGAAACTTCCAAATAGTTTGGAAATTGTTTCAAAATGTTTTGAATGCTCCTAGTTTGACTAGGAACATTATTTCAAATTTCCCTTATAAGACAATATGGTTTTGATTTGAAGTTTGTAAACAATGACATTTATATTTCGATGAATGACATGTTTTACTTTAAACCTATGCCTTCAAATGATATTTATGAATTGGTTCATAATAATACATCATTTGATAGTTTAATGTACCAAGCAATCACCAAGAAACTCAAAAAACAGATTTGAGTAAGACCTATCTTTGGCATTATCGCCTTGGTCATATAAACAGAATCACATACAAACACTTCAAAAGAATGGTCTTTTGGAAACAAATGAAATTGGTTTATTTGATATATGCGAATCATGTTTAAAAGGTAAAATGACTAAGAAACCCTTTAGTGGGAAAGGGCAAAAGATTTATTAGGTATCATACATTTGGATGTATGTGATCCTTTTAAGCCAATGACTAGGAATGGTGAAAGATACTTCATTACTTTTACCGACAACTATAGTAGTTATGGTTATGTGTACTTGCTGAGACACAAAGATGAAGTTTTGAAGCGTTCAAAAATCTTCAAGAATGAAGTAGAAAATCAACTCAATCAAAGTTCTTCGTTTTAATAGAGGAGGAATCAAACTCTATTTGGATATGGTTCGATCTATGATGGCTAGGAGCGCATCATCTCTATCATTTGGGGTTACGCTTTGCTCTCCGCGGCCCGTATGGCCCCAGCCAAGAAAGTGGATACGGCACCTTTTGAAATATGGCATGGAAGGGCTCCATCATTATCATATTTAAATGTATGGGGTTGTGAAGCTTAGGTTAAGCTATGCACCCCAAACAAATTAGAACTATGATCCACTAAGTGTATCTTTGTAGGATATCCTAAAGATGGTATAGGATATTAATTATACGATCCAACAGAGCAAAAGGTATTTGTTGCTCGAAAGGCTGAGTTCTTGGAAGCTAAGTTCCTTGTGGAAGGAATTAGTAGAACAGTGGAACTTGATGAGGATCAAGAACCACAAGCCGATACACGTTTGGTTGATACTAGCACTCAACACGAGGTAGTTGAAAACGATCAAGTGGTTTATCAATACACACAAAACGTTCGCAGATCTGGTAGAATTAGTAGTCCACCTGAAAGATATGGATTTTTCATGGATGGATGCTACTTGGTGGATTCGGGTGAACCTACCACATACCATGATGCAATGTCAAAATCCGATTATGACAAATGGCTTGAAGCCATGAACGTAGAGATTCAATCCATGTATGACAACTAAGTATGGAAATTGATTGTGCCACCTCTTAACTCCAAAGTAGTTGGAAGTAAGTGGGGTTTTCAGGAAGAAAACCGATATGCATGGTAACTTGGATACTTGTAATGCGAGACTTGTAGCATAAGGTTTCACTTAAACTCAAAGGGTTGATTATGATGAGACCTTTTCGCCTGTCGCGATACTAAAGTCAATAAGGATAATATTTACCATACCTGCATAATATGATTATGAGATTTGGCAAATGGATGTCAAAATGACTTTCCTTAATAGATATCTTGAGGAAGATGTCTATATAGTTCAGCCTGAAGGTTTTGTCGATCCAAAACATCCTAACAAAGTATGCAAGTTAATGAAATCAATCTATGGATTGAAACAAGCATCTAGAAGTTGGAATCATCATTTTGATGAAGAAATTGAGAATTTTGGATTCATCAAGAACGTCGATTAAGCTTGTGTGTATAAGAGAGCTAGTGGGAGCATAATCACTTTCTTAGTATTGTATGTCGAAGACATTCTACTATTTGGAAATGACATTCCAACCATGAAGGTGTAAAAGCCTGGCTTGGAAGTTGTTTTTCCATTAAGGATCTTGGTGAAGTTGCCTATATTTTGGGAATAAAGAATCTATAAGGATAGATCAAGCCGCACGATAGGTTTAAACTTAAGTGCATACATTGACAAAGTCTTGAAAGGGTTCAAGATAGTGAACTCTATGAAAGGTTTGGTACCTATTCAAAGAGGGGACAATATTGAATGCGTTTCAATGTCCAAGCTCAAAGGATGAGCAAGAAAGAATGAAAGGAATCCCATATGCGTCAGCTATAGGATTCATTATGTATGTAATGATATGCACTAGACCGGACAAATTATGCGCTTTAAGCATGACAAGAAGATACCAGCGAGTAACGGTCATTGGGTGACTGTTATAAATATATTGAAATACCTCAGAAGGACTAAGGATATATTTCTAATATATAGATCTGGTGAAAAGAACTCGTTGTAAAAGGTTACAGGGATGCGAGTTTCGGAATTCGTTGTAAAGGGTTACATGGATACGAGTTTCCAAACTAATCGAGATGGTTCTCGATCACAATCAGGGTAGCATTGTCCACTACATAATCAGAATACATCGCCGCTTCATTGATTGAGATAATTCATATGGATCTGCCACTTGAATTATTGCCGATCTAGGGGTAGTCCCTACCATTCGGGAGCCCTAGAGAATTTTGTGATAACGATGGTGTGATTGCTCAAATCAAGGAACCTCGTGCACATCAAAATTTTAGGCACATTGAGCGGAGTTTCAACTACATAAGGGATGAAGTTGAAAAAGGGAAAGATATGTATTCGCAAAGTTCACACTGATCAAAATATTGCGGATCCACTCACGAAGCTCCTTGAACGAGCAAAGCATGAAGGGTCATACTTGTGCCTTAGGACTTCGATATTCTAGTGATTGGATTTGATCTATTTTGTATTTGGATATTGGAACAACAGTTATCATAACTCTTTATGGTATGTTGAGTTATGTTCTGTTTTAGCATGTTTAAATCCGTGAATAAGTTACTTATTCTAAATGTCCATAGTCGATCATATTTGTGGGAACAAATATGAATATAAGACTATTATGAACTTGGATTGGTGGATATTCATTAGGTATGAATATAGAGCAAAGTGTTGCTGCCAAAGTTCATAGATATTTGTGGGATACAAATATTGGACTGACTCGCTCTCAAATATTACTACATGGAATCATTTGTGATTGATCATAAGTAAATTTGAGTAAAGGAGAATATCATAGTATCCTCTGACCTGAGATACATATTGGGTCTTGATATTCACCAAGTATTATACCTTGACCTAGTTCTTTGCTGTCTGTAATAAGGCAGTACATAAGGCTAAACTCAGGTGTGGTACAAGGTGATTATGAGAGACGTATGTAGTCAAGAAGGGATTTGTTCCTCTTATTCGTTGAGAGTAAGATGTCTAAGGCCTGCTAAAGTTAAATCAACAGAGATTGATCACTCTATGTCTCTGGATTTGACATGACATCTGTAACGAAAGGATAAAATGATAGATTCACCTAAATCATTTTCAAGTAAGGGACTTGAAGGGGATGATGTTATTGAATGGGACATATAGTCACACGTATTAGGGGTAGTAAACTATAGTTAGGTGGTCTTTACTACTTGCATCAATCTTCTATGTATCTTGTGCAAGTGGGAGATTGTTGGACTCTGTATGCCCAAGACACATATTAAATTGATGTGGCTAGTACGTTATGATCCAAGTCGAGTCATACCCAAATACAAGCTAGACAAACACTTATAATATTTATTTGTGATATGATCAAACAAATAAATATTAACACTTACAATATTTAGAAATTGGTTTTCTAAATAATTACACTTGAGAAACTAATAAATTATATGGATAATTTATTTTGAGAGAATATTTTATTTTGTTATTTAATTGGTTAAATAACATTTTAAAAGGTTATGAGATATTGAATAAAGTCTTGTAATATGATATGTTATATTTTATAAATGTTATAAAATATATACAAGACTTATATTTTATAAAAGAATTTGAATTTCTTTTATAAAATAAAAGCTAGGCCGCCACCTTCCCCCATGGTCTTACCAAGATGTTTTGGTCCAATGAGGCTTCATGCATTTGCATGTGTCTTGATTGGGTGGTCTTCCCAAACACCTTTGGTCCAATAGGATTACATGCAAATGCATGTGTAAGAGGGTATGTGATTAGGCAAGATTGGAGGCAATATTCTCTCAAGATTATATAAACATTTTGCAAGACAAAAATGCAAGGGTGCTAGTAATTTTACTCTCAAAATTTCGGCCATCATAGGGCATTTTCTCAAGTGTTCGGATTTGATCCTTAGTGTTAAAATCCTAGCTAGTCTCGTGGTGTTTGTTGGAAGCTTGGGGTATACAAGCTTGAGGCCTTCTACTCTTGAAGGCAACCGATCAAGAAGCATCATCTTCTTCATATCTTTTACTCCTTGGAAGGTAGTATTCTAAACACCCTATGGTAGTGTTTGATAGTATGCATCTTCATATATGGATCCGGGTTTTGGGATTTTACTTATAAATGAAATTTATATCTTAAAAGCAACATGTTTTAAATATTATTTCCGCTGCGTTTTTTTTCATATGGATGAAATTGCTTTGATAAACATGTTAAAATCCCATTAATTTCCTAGGAGTTATGACGTTCCTAGGTAAGTCCGGATAATACCAAAGTGAATGACCGTGAAATCGAACCAAAACTTGTTCCGATTACGTGATTGCAAGGACATTTTGCATCAATAGGAACTCAACGGTTCAACTGAGTTTGTTCCAGAAATCGATGTCAAGTGAACGAAGTGCAGTGATACTATCACCAATACGATCAAGTTTACGAGGTTCAACAAAAGTGGAATTTTGACCAATAGAATTCCAAATGAATGTTCATAATATGTAAATCAATTTTTGAAACAATAGAATTCACTACCTACGGAAACTTGCGTTGGTTGTTGTATGATTGAAAGTCAAAGCAAGAAGCTCAAATAGATAGGATCATGAAATGATTTGTCAACTATTGAACCAATAAATGAATAAGATAAAATCAACGTGTTGACATTGTTGAGTTGCAAGGATACACCAAAATGAAATACAACCGAACCTGGTGTACATTATCTTAATACACGATTGCATTAAGACAATTTAAATGAGCAGTCAAACCAAAAAGCATATACAATTTCGCATGAGACGACTGATCGTGATTAGCACAAGCTACAAGTTTATACCAACGCCATAAGGTGTCGTAGTGAATGAAACAATTCAATAATAGCGGTGATCGAACAAGTATCACCTGTGTTTTGCATGAAACGCTCGATCATGATTAGCCCAAACTACAAGTTCCTTCCAACACCACAAGGTGTCATAGTGATTGAAACATTTCAATAATAGCGGTGATCAAACAAGTTCACCGTGTTTGAAATCAGATGAAAGGTTCAACAAAGTAAATCTGAATGTTTGTTTCAAACAAATCTCATAGGATTTTCTATTGCAAATGAAACAAATAAATAATGTTTTTTCGATCGAAAATGAAAGAGCCATAAACATCACAAAATGTTTGATCGATGCTGAAAGAACCGTTAAGAGGTACACCGAAATATGACATAAATTTGTGTACCATTATCTTAACACACGATTGTGTTAAGATTGCTTTAATATGATAAATCAACAAAGCGGATTTAATATAAATAAAAAAATAAATAAACCATTAAATCTGTACATGATATGTGCAAACGAGATTAGCGCAAGCTTCAAATATGTGAGACGCCACCACAAGGTGATCGTGATCAAAGAAACGATTCAATGAAGTCGAAGACCAAACAAGCATAGTTCAAAGTAAATGAAGTGCTTGTTGGGATTATTTCGAATATGATGGCCTCAATCCATCATATGGAATCTTGAATCGAATATATATTATGAGCAAGTTCAACAATTGAACTTGATTTAGACACATTCCAACAATGAATTCATGTATCAATAAGAAAGTTTTGACATGGCCACAACTAAAAACCATATATGCCACTCAAAAGAAAATGAGTTTTCCAAGAAATCAGTTGGCTCGATACCAAGGAGTCAACATTTTGCAATAATACGGGTCGTCTAGAATACAATGCAAAGATTTAGTATAGCGAAATAATATATGAGATGTTGACAAAACAACCATCCGAAGTGAAACCACATGCGTAACAAACAATGCATGTGTAACATGCGAACTTGTCAAGAAACAAGCAAATGAGTATTCGCTATCATGAAAGAAATCCTCATGATACAATGACCATTAGGAGGAGCAGAACTGTGAGAATCCACTCACCATATGCAAAGAGTCGAAATTTCAACAAAAAGAAATTTGAGGACTTTACCTGGAATTTCGTGTGATGACTGGTTGTTAGGTGACATTACTATGGAATGTCGAACATAACGTATTTTCCATAAATGAAATAGGGGGAATGCAAAGGTATGTGACTTCTTTTGCAGCGCCAATAATTGTGAGTCTCATTAGACTATACACCGATTGTAGTGACATCTTGTTCTAACGTACCTTAGCGAGATTCGTGTCGTTTGCAGGATTATGTGGCAAAGTGCTGCATTACAGTCGGTAGTTCTCCCGCTGCCGGGATTAGCATCGTTGCTATCGTGCCCAATCATGTTTTCCCAAGGCCTTGTCTCAAAAGTCGTGTGTGATATACTTCGACGTCCGCTAACGTATAGTTTAAGTTTCATGTATACTTGGGCACTAGCATTTCGTTCCGTGTAGAATGTGATATGCTCCGACATCCGTTGACGTATAGTTTGAGTTTCATGTATCCTCATGCACTAGCGTTTCGTTCCGCGTAGGTTACCTGCTCGGGTAAGTGAAATAGCATAGACGACATAATATGATGGTGTTTGCCCGAGTTAATAGTCGCAGTTCCTACGTAATGACCGTTAATGGATTTTGACATAAATTCTCCAAAGGTCCTAGATGCATGTTATCAAAACCTTCAAGGTTTTGCTTTCTGTATGTAATCGTTTCATGTATCGTGTATCAAACACAACTCTTGTGCATGTTTAAAATCAAAACAACTGACTCATTGTTCTTGGCGACAGTTGGAACCCATATTCGAGTCTTAGGCGTTATGTATGTGTTCAAGTCTTGAAAATCTAAGTCCCCAGAGGAAAGTGAGGTTAGAGCCTAGGTATCTCTACGGAAACCTAATTCACTGAAACCTATAGCTCTGATACCAATTTGTCACACCCCGAAATATCAGAGCTGGCATGACTGGACTGGTATCTTCATTGCATAGCGGAAGTATTTGAGCTAAGACTTCTAAACAGTTGAACGCCGGCTAAGTACTCGAATCCCCATGGGTTCTCCTCTTCCAACCGTTCCATAGTTTGTAAAATGCAACCTGGAAAGAAACATGCGAAAAATCAACATAAAGTTAAGCGAGTTTATAGTTTGTTTGTTTTGTATCAAATGCGTTTTAAAAAAAACTTGTAATCTTGCATTTGAAAAACCGGTTTGTGAGATCTTAATATCTCAAAGCATGTGAAATGTCGTCTTTGTATATCGGTAACGAAATGCTTTCTGTTATGTTTATAAACCGATATATGTAACTGTTGAGTTTGTAAACCAGTAATCAAATGTTTTCTATCGTATCTGTAAACTGGTATTAAAATGATTTATGTTATCTTTGTAAACCGGTATTGAAATGATTTCTGTTATCTTTGTAAACCGGTATTGAAATGTTTTATGTTATCTTTGTAAACCGGTACTGAAATCATAGTATGTAGGATACCTATGGAATCTAAGGATCAATCAGGGTGTAGCTAATACACTGACCTATGCCATAGGTAAGTAACCAAACCGAGACAACTTTGTTATCAATTAGGATCACAAAAGCACTCATAAATGGTTAACAAACCTAGAGTGGAGCGCGCCTCAAACTCGATAGATCTATACCTTTTGCACCTTGGTCACTACGTGATTAATGGTTACTAATGTCATCCTCCTACTTATGCACAGTGATCTGTTATCATCTAATTCCATAGCAACATACCTAGTGTTATTGGGCCTTTGCCCATGTCATTGGGCCTTTGCCCATGTCCTTGGGCCTTTGCCCATGTCATTGGGCCTTTGCCCACGTCATTAAAACTCATGCATGTTTTGAAAACCTTGTATTATTGTAAGAACCGGTAAGTTTAGCTTAAACCTTTTCGTAAACCATTTGAGTTCGTTGAAATCCTGTTGCGAAATGGTTTAAAAACATGTGATTTTTGTTTATCGGAACATTGTGTTTTTGCAAAACTTGCATGTCTTTCCACCCCCGAAAACATTTATAAAAATGTGAAACAGTAAAAAGTGGGGGTTATGAACTCACCTTGACATTCCTGTGCAAAGCTAGCTTAGCGTGATTTCGTAGTGTAGTTCCAAAGACGTGAAGTAGCTAGCGTGCAACTATGGCATTCCTACGAAGGAATAGTTATGAGTTTTCTAAATAAATCGGCGTAGCTAAACTACGTGTCCGAGCTCTACCGAATCGTTAACTAAACGACTCTAGGGTAGTGTTATCTTGACTTAGAATAACCAATATCCCGTTTATAATCGGGATAATACTAAGTCTCGAAAACGACTTAGTTTTCGAGTGTTATAAGATATATACTTATATTTATGTATATAATCAAATATATATACACGAAGTTGTGTTAGTCATCGTAACTAGAAATACGTAGAGGGATAGCGGTATGTGTCGTGTTCGGTTTAGATGTTTGTAACGAATTATTTTTTTTATAAGTATATTCGAAGTCTCGACACTCGAAATAAATATAAATAATTATATTTATGTTATATGTTTTCCGAACACTAGGCTTTTGAAATACGATTTCTGAATCGTTGACGTTGAGAATAAATATAAAACATTATATTTATTTTATAAATATTTCCGAATATTTTTGGGCGTTTGAAATAAATAAAAGCATTATATTTGTTTGTAAAAATAGTCGGAAATATCGATGTTTGAAATACCTATAAGCATTATATTTATCTTAAATAAGTATGGTTTTCGTAATATTGTAATGTCGTAAAAAAAAATATTCTTTATACTTATTTCACAAATATCATTTGCTTCCGATAAATGTCGTTTGTAGAATACAAATGTTTCGAATTTTGAATTTTTATGAAAAACGAGCAGAGTTTCCTCTGTTTTTGGACGATCCCGACAATCAAAATGTCAATATGTTTTTATCAAAATTCAACAATTTTCAACAACAATTCAATAATATAATCAATCTATAATGAAATTTCTCGTTAAATATACCAAAACGTAGGCCATTATCTAGTCGAATCGGGTCGAGCTCGGCCGCGTAACTAACTAAAAATCTAAAATCTACAACTAATTATCGACATTTCGCGTTGTTAAAACTTTGCCGGATCTTCGTTTGACCGGGCGTTGACTGCTGTTGAACAGAGTTGACTCGGGTTTAACCGAGTCAACTGGGTTAGAGTGATTTGATCGAGAATACTAAGGCTGACCCGAGCCGTCCCGTTGACTGCCTTTGACCATGTTTGACCGACTTTGACTGTCGAACCGAAGCCCGAACCGTGTGAACTGATAACCGAGCAGAGCTCCGAAATAAAAACCCGAATCATACCGGTAACACTACCAACACCAACTTCCATTCTAATAAAGAATTTAACATCAGACATGGAAATGGGAATGAAAGGCTCAAAAAAAACAAAACGAAGTTGAACCAAATAGAACCAAAGCTGAAACTGACCTGGACCGAACATCCTGACTTTGAATCATCTCAAACCAAACCAACCTGAAGCACCTTGAAGTTGACTCGACATTGAACCGAGTTGACTGAACTTCGAACCCGTTGAACCATGTGATCCGAAACTAGATCTGAAACTAGTTTGTACTCTTGACTCGGTCTCATATCTTGAACCAAGCAAACCTGAGCTAGAACAGCACCACCACCACCGCCTATTCTCGTCGCCGCCACTGTCGTGGCTCCGACGGTGCCGCCGTCAGCCATCACCAATACATCCAAAACCAAAGAAAATGGGTTACAATCTGTGTAACAATTCAAGTTTACTCGAAAAAAATTACTCACTGAAGGTTTTGGAGACGACCATCATTAGAAAACGACCGAGCACCACCGTTGCCATGAGCGGCGGCGCCGTTCCGCCTCCGACTCTCTTTCTCCTCTCTACCACCCCCCTTCTCTCTCGGTTCCGTCGTCGTACCTCCGTAGCGAGGTGGTCGGAGGTCAAGGGGTTGCAGGTTGTTGTGGTTCGCCGGAGGACCTCTAGAGCCGAGAGAGATAGAGGGTTTGATGAAGATGTGTTGTAGGTGGGTGTGCGGGTTCGTCGGAGTCGGCACCGGCCGGCACTTTGGCTCTGGTCACCTGTTGAACAATCAAGAGAGAAATAGGATGGATCTGGTGTGCGTATTTTTTTGAGTTTAGGGTTTCAAAGTGAAGTAATGAAGTTAAGGTTATATTTATACTTAGGTTTTATGAAGTGGGCTTGGGCCTAGGGCCCGTTAGCGTGTCTTGAGCGGCCCAGTCATTCTCGAAGCCTGTTTTCACCCCAGAACTCCGTAATATATCGTAAGACATTATTTTGGCATCAAAATTACATAAATTTATGTGGGTAGTCGATATCCATTGCTTGCGTTCGTCGATTGCGTTAAAAAGCGCGTAAGTTGCCGCGTTGGTCGTTTTAAACCGTTTTTTGGATCTGGTTTTGACTACGGATATCAAAATTTAATTACAAAGCTAAATATATCGAAAAATTTTAGTTTTGAAGTTAATACGTGTGTCTGATGCTTCCGTTTCGTTGTCGGTGAGTTCTTGAAGTCGTGTTTTCATTCACATTTGCATTTTGCGTCGTTCGAAAGCATGATAATTTCGCAAAATGAAATCCATAAGTATATGCTATATGTATAAACTTTGTAGTTGATGGCTTTGTCGGTATTTTGTAAGGTATCAGTTCGTTTTCGCTTAATATTCAGCAGATTTTCTGACAATCATCATACGCGCACTGTAAAGTCAGATAAGCGTTCCTAGGCATTCCAATAGCCTAATTAAGTTAATTTCATGCCTTAAACACTATTTGTTATCGCCTAAACATTTGTTAATCGCGTAATTAGAAGCCGTTAAGTACCAGTTGTCACGGTGTAAGCCACATAATAAAGGGTTTTGCTTGAGGACAAGCAAAGATTCAAGTGTTGGGGTATTTGATGTGTGTAAAATGCAACATATAAATTACATCAAATAAGGCATAAAACTAACCCTTTTTTAGTACTAATGTTGGAAAAAGTGTGTTTTTGTCTTCCTTTTGAATTTACAGGATCAAATGAGCTTAAACGAACAAAAGGAACAAATATACAGCCAAAACCAACATAAATACAAAGAATAGGAAGAAACATGGCATGCTCGACCCCTCGACAGCATCTCCCAAAGCAAAAAACAAGAAGAAAGCTGAGCATGGGGCTGTGCCCAGCTGAGCATGGGGTTGTGCCCAGCTCACCACGGAGCGTGCACACCGGACACGGGAGCGTGGCCAGTTGTCAGCAGAAAAGACAAAGCTATAGAAGCTTCTATTCCCGACACGGGAGCATGCCCAGCTCAACACGGGGCCGTGGTCAACGCTAAGATTCGCATAGTCTTGCAAATCTTGATAGTACAGATACGTTTCTGTACATGGGGCCATGCCCAGCGGACACGGGGGCGTGTGGAGCTAATGCAGACAAATTTTAATTAATGAAGAAAGAGAAAAGGGTGGACATGGGGCCGTGTCCAGGCTTCTGTGCAGGCTATAAATAGGGGTGCTTGGTTCACTTCAAAGGCATCCCTTGGCAAACCACCTCTCTCTCACTTCACCCACCCTCCACCAACACTATAACCCACATCCACCACCGTCATCCATCATCCATCATAGAGTGTGTGTAGTAATCTCGGGATCCAAGATTGATAGTAAGAGTTCTTGACAATCAAAGGCCATGTTTGCCTAAGTCTCTTACATCAATTGGTGAAGACAAGCATTTAGTGTAATACTTTTGATTTTTAATCTTTTTGCACTTTTTATTTGGTTTTGTATTAATGACTTTAATAACTAGTTTCTTATGTTGAAGGTGAAACTTCCTTATCATTTGTCCGTGGTGTCTTGGCGTTATTTTACTGTCTATATAAAATAAAAGATTTACACCATTCATATCTCTACGGTCTATATAGAGATATGTTGGCTACCTGGTCAGGGGTTAAGGGAATGGTTTGGTAAGGTTCTTGCCTTGTTCAGTGTATAGATCCTGCAAGGACCTGGGTCAAGCTTACTAGGACCTCCTTCAATACCCACTGGTATTGGATGGCGGGGGTGCGAATGGATTGATCCCCTCATATGTAAACTACTATTAATACATTAACCTGGCTATTTGGGATTGTATCCTTGCTGACTCAAACCACTTAGCCGAGGGTAACGTCACCTTCAAAAGAGGGGCCTACCACATTACGCATTAATAACTTAATTAATTATCTTTCAATATTCCGACCCTTTAGGATTGTATCCTTGCTGACTCAAACTACTGGGTTGAGGGTAACGTCACCTTCAAAAGAGGGGCCTACTACTATAACTAAGATAATCTCTTAAAAAGTGTAAAAGTGCAAAAATCATTAAATGTTACACTAAAGGCGAGTTGGATCCAAGTGATTCATCTTGTCTATCTATTTTTATTTTTCATCATTTTTAGTTTTTATTTTCATGTTTAAAACTCTTTTCTAAAATTTTGATTTGATTAGACGTTGAGGATAAACCGGTATTAAAAGCTCTTGTGTCCTTGGACGACCTCGGTATCTTACCAACGCTATACTACGCTCACGATGTGTGCACTTGCCCATATGTGTGTTTAGTGTTAGTAAAATATCGTGTTTTATAAATTTAAAACTTGACTAAAGTGTTAAAAATGGCTTAAAATATTAATAAAAATACATCACGCTACACACGCATCAGCCATTCATAGTTTGAACATCCAAAACAAAAGTTGAGTTTAAAGTTACAACACAACATAAGATAATTGTTTTAAAAGTCTACAACATCATTTCAAAAAAAATATCAAGGTTTTGTTCATTATATCTCCACATGAGGCGGGATATAACAAACAAATCCTACAAAAGTGGCAACGGAGCATCGACACGTAAATACTTGAAACATAAATGACCAACTTGAGCAAGGAGACCATGCATACATCCACTTAGTTCCCTGAAATACATGTAAGTTTTGGAAAATTGTCAACAAAAGTTGGTGTGAATTCATGCAGTTTTTGTACAGAATGTTTGAATATACTTGTATGAAAAACATGGTATGTAATTTGTAAAATGTATTCGTAACTGTGTTCTATAAATGTAAGGAATACGAGATCGCTAATGGTTTGCAAGGCCACTAACATATGTCACGACATAGGAAGCATCCAAACCTAGGCATTTTTGTCGAGATCGACTGAGACACAAAAGCACTCTTTGGTAGAAGTAGGCCAAGAGTGAGGTTGCCTGAAACCCATTAGATCTAACCTTTTCGTTCCCCGGTCTAAATGTATACGTTGATTAATGGTGCTTATGTTCACCCTATTCGTCACATGATCTATGTGTCATTCCTTAGTTTTGTGTTCTACATACCATTGTACATGTATTTCCCAAAGTTTTGAAAACAAGTAAGAGTTTAAAAGTGGGGACATGAACTCACTGTTTTGCGTATCCTGCATCATAAACTTCACCGGGCTTGTCTTGTAGGCGTCGTAACCTATATGTGTTCTATGTACGTTAATCACTAGACTTGTAACTCACTATGTACAAGTCACCATCTTAAGTTATGTACTTGTTTTGTGTATGTTCATCATTTGTGAGGGTCGTGCCCTTGTTTGTCGGGTCCCGCCCGTTCGTCGCGTTCTTGTAATTTGAATATGTATTGTTCATTTGAAAATATATATTTTATTCCCAAAAATATATATTTGTATATGTAATATGTGAAAAACGATAAGTGTTAAAAATAAACTATATTATTAACTTGTCCAAAAATATGAGACTTATATTACTTTCCAAAAATAAATATAAGTAATTTGTTAAATAATATTTTCAATATTATTTTCGTCTAAGAAGACTTAGGGAAGTATACTTGTATTTTCATGTAAATACTTGTGTATTTTACATAATTTGCCAAAAATCAATTCTTTGATTTTTAATACTTTTCGAATTTATATTTCTTAAAAATAATATATTTTTAAGATTTGTTTGAAATATATATATTTTGTTATGCTTGTTAAATATATATATATATATATTCATTTTTGTCATTTACCCGTTTTTTGTATAATTTTCATTACTTGGTAATAATTGTATATATTTGTCCCAATATATATTTATGTCCAAAATGTCCAAATATTTGTCCAAGTCCATATATTTTGAGAAATATATTTATGTTAATATATATTTTGTTTATTGTCCAAATACCCCTTTTTATGGGTAATTCTTGTATATATATTTATAAATACTTCCTTGAATATTTTTGTGTGTATTTTGGTATTTATACTCCTTGGGAGTATTTAGTGTATTTTTCAAGTTACTAATACACTACTACATATAATACACATAATATACACTTAGCACAAATTTTGGTGACCACTAAATATATATATTTTTCCTAAAAATATACATACTTAATGTTGAATTTTAACCTTGAAGAAATCCTTATTTCTTGACTTGAAATTTTGTACAAAAAATAGAAAACCTTAGTAAATGTTTTTAGGTAATTGTTTTTAGGTAAATATTTTAGGAATAAGT
Organism: Helianthus tuberosus; assembly: GCA_030545235.1. NCBI lineage: Eukaryota > Viridiplantae > Streptophyta > Magnoliopsida > Asterales > Asteraceae > Helianthus > Helianthus tuberosus. The sequence goes on from CM060420.1 coordinate 65,219,983, forward strand.
TTCACCAGAACTTATATTTTTCTAAATGTCAAAATTTTATAAAATTTTTGACATAGTTTCCCCTAAAAATTGAGGTTTCCCATGTTTTCAAAACATGTGTTTATTTTCTTTTCATCATCAAAATCAATTTCCAATCAACATAACAAGTTACATACACTAATTTCATCATGTAAGACCTTATGATGAACTTGATTTTTGTTAAAAATGTGTAGTCTTTTAGATCTACACTTTACATACATGATTCTTCCGAAAATAAGTGTTCTTGTTAAATTTTAACAAACTTTTTAAGAAGTTTAGTTTCATAACTTTTTCGTCCATAAACTTTTTCACCTCAAGATCATAAGAATCATACTTTAAAACCATCTTTCATGTTCACATAAAGACTTTTCAAGTTCATCTTCAAGTTTAACCATGGATCTTTCAAGATCCATGCTTAAACTTGTTAGATCTAAGCTTCTAATAAGCTTTAACATGATGGATCTAAACATAAACATAAGATTCAACATTCACAACTTCATCAGATACATCAAACAACTTCAAAACAACTTGATTTCACTTAGATTATGTTAGATCTTCATGTTACCATTATTTAAAGTTTAGTTTATTTGATGGTGTGACTTGTACATACTAATAACATGAAGTAATATAGTGTTTAGAAGGCTTACTACTAGCTCTAGTGGCTAGGGAAGTGACACAAACAAGATGAAGATGAATATAGAAGAAAATGAGAGGTTAAAAGCTCCACAAGAAGGTCCTTCAACTTCTACCACTTGTAGCTTCATTAGATCACCTTCCTTCACCTTTGTATAAGCTTGGATTGCTAGTAAGATGATTGAAAATGAGGATGTGTGTGTGGGTGTTGTTGGCCGTAAGGTGTAGAAGGAAAGAGGAGAAGATGAGTTTGAAAAATGAGGAAAGTGATAATGTTTCTCCAACTAAAGGTCTCTTATAATCATCCTCCAACATGTGTTTAACCATAAGTTTAAATCTCCAATATCTAGCTAACATATGAAATATTTTAATGGAAAAGGTTTTGGGGTCCTTTTGGGGCCGGTTTCAAATGAGGGGGGGGGGGGGGTAAAGTGTAAAATTTGGAAGTTAAGGGTTATATGTCGAAGTTAGAAGGTTTATGATGATATTAAGTGTGTTTATGTGTTTTTATGATTTTTTAACGTGTTTCATCCCCATAACTAGCTTTGTATCATAGAAACAATGCTTCTAGTCTATTTTTGATGTTTTGGGTAGTGTTCGGTTATCGGTTCGTTAAAGTGCTAAATAGTGCAGTTTTACAATGTATGAAGTACCTTTTGTGATAGTTTTCATTCCCGACACTTTACAAGTTATTCTGGACACTAAAACATAAATTGTGCATGTTATTTAAGTGTTAATTTGCTGTTTTATTGATGAATTATGCCGAGTTCTGTAGAATTCAGCATTTAAAGTGGGTTTCGGGTGCTTTTTAGTGCTTGGTTTAGCTTTTGGAAAGAGTTTATGTATTTTTGATGCTAGACCTACACCTAGGCCCTAAATCTATTGTCTGATTGTATTTTGCAGTCATGCTGACGCAGCTTGTCTTACCTGTGAGTTTACTAGTCGTTTCGACGCAACGCTTAATGTAATGCACAATGCAATAATTGAAGTATAAAACATGCATGAATTCATATTTAAAGCAAGTAAGCACACAATGTTGATGTTTAAGCAAATAATTGTAGGCAAATAATAATTATTTAAATAGTACGAAAATTACCGGTTTTGTGCCAGTTGTCACAATGTGTAGGGAGCTTCTACATGCTTAGATAGTTTATGGTATGTAGATAGTGGAGGCTCCAGGCACACAACAGGATGTAGAGCCCTACTCAAAGATTTCAAAAACCATGGAGGGGGTGACATATCCATTGGTAACAATTCAAAAGGGAAGGTGCTGGGGTCAGGGGCAGTGTAGGCTGGGAAGCTCAAGTTTGAGAATATCAATCTTATCGACAATCTTAAGTTTAATCTCCTTAGTGTTTCACAAATGAATGACAAAGGCTATGGGTCATTCTTCACTAAGGATAACTATAAGATTGTTGTGCCAAAAATGGTGAAAAAGAGTGAAGAAATCATAGCTGGGGGTAAAACACAGCTTGTTGCTCAAAGGAGTGGCAATGTGTATGTGGTTGATACGTCAAAAGATAACCTAATGGCTGATGCTTGTCTGTTCTTAGCTACCTCTAACAAAGAGAAAGAGTTATGGCACAGGAGACTTGGGCACACAAATCTTAAAACTATCACCACACTCTCAAAACAAGGCCTTGTAAGAGATCTTCCACAAAAACTTTTTACTTGTTCTGAGCATTGTGTTTCCTGTCTAAAAGGTAAACAACATAAAAGCTCTTACAAGTCCATTGAAGAGTCAAAAACAACCAAGTGTTTGCAAATGCTGCACATGGAATTGTTTGGCCCAGTAAAATTCATGACTTTAAAAAAGAAAAGATATTGTTTGGTCATTGTTGATGATTTTTCTAGGTTTACATGGACTTACTTTTAAACAGGTTGAAATGCAATGTGACTTGCCAGTAAAAATCTTTAGAAGTGACAATGGAACATAGTCTAGAAACAAGGAGCTGGATGAGTTCTGTGTGGCAAAAGGGATTGTAAGGCAGTACAACATCCCAAGAACACCAGAACAGAACGGGGTGGTTGAAAGGAAAAACAGAACTTTGATTGAAGCTGCAAGAAAAATGCTTGCAGACTCAGGTTTACCCTTAACCTTTTGGGCATAGGCTGTAAACACTGCTTGTTATGTGTAGAACAGAGTTTTAATCAACCCCAGGCATCAAAAGACTGCCTATAAAACTCTGTTCAAAATCAAACCAAAGTGGATTGTGGTTACCATCTGGGATACTCAACCACTACCAAGGCCTATAAAATGTTTAACACAAGGACTAGGCGTGTGGAAGAGACTTTGAATGTGAAGTTCAATGAACATTCATCACTGAAAATCCCAGAAAACCCTGCTAAACTGTTTGACCTTGATAAATTTACATTTGAAGATGTGTCTATCTAGACTAACTGTCACACCCTGACTTTTGCGCAAGCGTGGTTATTGGTGTGACTTACTTAATACCATAGCATTCAATCATAACAACGCTATATGATAAAACCATAAGATGTTCACCCATTCATTAAGTTTGAAAACAACATAACATAAATTGTTTGAAACGTAGACGCCAAATCTTAAGTTACAACCATGACTTGTTCAAATGAGTTCACAAAGACTCAACAAAAGACGTTAACTAAATCCAAGTTTAGAAACATGTATCCCGTCTAGGAATAGGATACATTTCCTAAACTCTACGACCACGGGTGACATCCTTTATTTATAACGCAGCTTGACAAACATGCAACACCTGCCAGATCCACTTAGTTCCCTGAAATACATGTAATTTGAAAAACATCAACAAAAGTTGAGCGAGTTCATGTGTTTCGTGTATGTATGTATAAACCTTTGTAAACCGTGTATGTATGTATGTAAGTCCCGGTATGAAAGCAAGCAAGGAAAAGATCACCAATGGTTTGCAAGGCCACTAATATGTGTGACGGTGTAGGAAGACTCAAACCTAGCAAAGTTGCACCGGGCTTCCGGCTGGAAGACATAGTCACCCTATGGGCCACCCTGGTCCTCATGGGTGTGGGCTCGCTACACCCAAATAGATCTATCACTCAGAATCGTAACCCAAATTTCCTCAGCGAACACGACTCCCTACAATGTACTAATGTCTATTAGACGAACGGGCCGTGCCTTGCCTTTGTATTTATATTTTTGAGTTACGTTTCTTAGGTTCCCAATATTATTCCAAGTTATAATCACTTGTTAAAATAATAATTATTTTAACTTTAAAATATATTTAGTTTTGGAATAATTGTTTAAACACTATTTCTGTACTAATACTTCTCAAGTACTTATTTCCGTATTTACTTCCCAAGGATGGGGGGTATTCCATACATGTAATTTTTTTATTCTAGTATTTGTAGTTCCAAAAATAATGTATTGTCCAGAAAATATATATTTTCCCAAAAATCATATACCTTCTAAATATTCAAAGAAAATATATTTTAACTTCCCAAAAATAATATATTCTCTCTTTGTCGAAAATATGATATACTTTGTATTAATATTGAAAATCATATTTTCATTTCTTGTATCCCAAAATAATATTTCCAAGAATATATTCATAATGGTATTTTCCGGAATATTTTATAAGTTACGTTCTTACGTTTGATTTCAGCATATTAAGCGGGTAACTTATATATGCATTCCTTGTGATTTTGGTATTATTTTGGATTGTAAATTCTTGGTATTATGTTAAGTTATGTTATTTTACCCTAAAATAATACAACTATTTCACAAAGTAAACAAATATTCACACAAGTGTCTTAATATACATATATATATATTCTAAATATATATTTACCCATTTTTATTTATAAAACCAACCTCCAATATTTGTATTTTTGTTACAAAAATTATTGCAAAGTTTATATTGAAAACCATAGTTAAAATACACTAGTAAATATTTATTAGGAAATATTTCTTTAAGTGTTTATATTTTTAGAAAATTTTGCCATAGTTTTCCCTAGAAATGGAGGTGTCCATGCTATTTAAGCATATCATTTTCTTTTCAAAAATTATCACAAATAATCAACAATCAATCCCTAAACAACTTACACTTACCAAGTGCAAAAACTATTCAATTTACATAACAACATGAACTTGATCTTTCACAAAAACTTGTAGTAACTTGGTGGTGTATTTAGTAGGTCTAGTTATCCTTTTAAGTGTGTTTATTTCTTTAAAAATCCCATTCTTAAAGAATTTAGGTGTTTACAACTTGTAAACATATTTTACAAAAATGTTTCTTTGTGAGATCTTCTTGTTTCATGAGTGTTTATACACTTGTTTTACCACTAAAAGTAGTGTAGATTTTGGTAAGAACCAAGATCTTCTAAAAGTCATATTATGAACTTGGTTCTTTTGGAAAACCATCCATTATTCTTAGATCCACAAGGTTATTAACTCACTTTGATGATTTATTTTTCAAGAAATCATTTTATTCTTCAAGTTCATGCTTTACATGAGGATGATCATCTTGTCTTCCTACATAATCATCCTCCTACTTGCTAGATCATGTGTTTAATCACAATCTAGCAAGCTCCTTATGATGGTCAACATCATACTCTCAAGAAAATAACAATCAAGTATCATTCATACATTAAACAGCATAGTTTCCTCATGATCTCTTCATATTTCAAGTTTATGTTCATGCTTCTTGATTATGTTTCTTTAGTGTTCTTGTGATTAACAACATACTACATCTTTTAACCAATCAAAATTAGAAGTAACAAAGGTTATGAGAGTCTTACTACTAGCACTATGGCTAGGGATGAACTCTTGAAGATGAAGGTGACAAAGATGGTGGATAAAAGCAAGCAAAAGAGGTCCTTGATGATCCACAAGCTTCACACTTCGTTAGACACCTTCTTACACCTTGTGAATGCTTGAGATTGGATGAATGGAGTTGGATGATGATGGTGGTGTGGATAGGGGTGTTCGGCTGAGAGCTTGAGGAGGAGAGGGAGAGAGATCGAGTGTGGGTGGTGTGTGTGAATAATGATCTCTTGAACTCTCATGCCATTCTTATAACCATCCTTCCTTAATATCTTGTGTGTAATGTGTCATGAAAAGCAAGACAAAATCTAATATAAAAAGGAAATAAAATCTTGAGGTATGGTGGTGGTGGTATGGCCAATTGTAGGTGGGGGGTATAGAGTAGGCTTTAACTAGATTGATTACTTACTAGTTCAAAATCAAGTATATAGTTAAAGTTAGTTACTAGATATTTTAGTGGGTGTTAGGGTGTTTGGAGATCATAACTAGCTTGGAAATAATGAAACAATGTTTTTAGTATAATTTTGGTGTTTCGGGTAGTGTCCGGTTGTTCGGTTAGATACCGGTTTGTTAAAGTGTCAAGTTGTTCCGTTTAATAATCTTTAAGTACCCTTTTGTGACACTTTTAATTCCCGGCACTTAGGAAAGCATACAGGACCATTTTGCCATATTTTTGCATGTTACAAGCTCATTTAAATGCTGAAATGTGCTGAATTCAGCACTTTAAGTGGGTTTTAGGCACTTTCCGGCACTTAAACCATCACCTAGTGAAGCAGTTTTATGGTCCTTACTTCCCTACACACCATACTAGTATAGTACCTTGGTTTCCGGCTCATACTGGGCCTCAAAACACATTCTGTCTATGTACTGAACATCGTCAGCATTTTCCTGAGTTATCCGCTAACTGTGCTAACTGTGCTTTGTGCATCATGTATGTCAATAAAGTTTGCATGTGATAATGAGGTTACATCATGCAATATGTGATGCACAGGTAAGTATGATGCCGTAATCGGAAAGCAGTTTAAGTCATTAATTGTAATTTAGCACAGTTATTAAGCATTAATCAATATTAATTAATTGTATGGATACATGGATTTATGAGGGTTGTCACATTCTCCCCCCTGTTAAGAAAATTTCATCCCGAAATTTTAGTTCTGCTACCAGAAGCAGGGGCCTTGGGGAACAAATGTGGGTACTTTTTTTCATGCGATCCTCACGCTCCCAAGTGAATTCTGGGCCGTGTCGCGCGTTCCAACGAACCTTGACGAGTTTGACACTACTCCGTCGCGTCTTGTTAACCTTCCAATCAGTAACCTCAACAGGTTCTTCAGTAAAGTGGAGTGTGTCGTCAATATGAACTTCGTCGGCAGGAATGACAACTGTTTCTTGGGTTGGACTCTTTTTCAGATTTGATACGTGAAATGTATCATGAACTCCATTCAGTTATGCTTGTAGATCCAACTTGTAAGCTACAAGACCAATCCTTTCCAGGATTTTGAATGGACCAATGTATCGCGGGTTCAACTTCCCACGCTTCCCAAAGCGTGCTACACCCTTCCAGGGTGAGACCTTTAACAAAACCATATCTCCTACCTCAAATTCCAACGGTTTCCTTCTTCTGTCCACATAACTCTTTTGTCGATCACGAGCCGCCTTGATGTGCTCTCGGGTCTGTAAAATTTTATCAGTCGTTTCTTGTACTAATTCAGGACCAACAAGTTGTCTATCACCCGCGTCTGCCCAGCATAACGGGGATCGGCACTTGCGTCCATAGAGAGCTTATAATGGTGCAGCTTGGATACTTGCATGATAACTGTTGTTGTACGAGAATTCAACCAAGGGTAAGTGAGTGTCCCAACTACCACCCAAATCCATCACACAAGCTCGTAACATATCTTCCAACGTTTAAATCGTCCGTTCGCTCTGGCCGTCAGTCTGCGGATGAAACACAGTACTCAGATTCAACTAAGAACCAAAGGCTTCTTGGAAGGATTGCCAAATCCTTGATTCAAATCTTCCATCTCTGTCAGAAATAATCGAGAGAGGCACTCCATGTCGTGCAACTATCTCTCTCAGGTATAGCTCAGCAAGCTTACCAGTGTTGTCTTTCTCCTTGATTGGCAAAAAGTGTGCAGATTTGGTCAAACGGTCCACGATTACCCAAATCGTATCGTGACCTCTGGGTGTCCTTGGTAACTTCGTTATAAAGTCCATTGAAATCTACTCCCATTTCCACTTGGGTATTTCTGGTTGTTGCAGCAGGCCTGAAGGTTTCTGATACTCGGCCTTCACCTTGGCACAAGTCAAACATTTGCCAACATATGTTGCAACATCGCCTTTCAATCTTGGCCACCAATAGAAATCCTTTAAATCTTGGTACATTTTGTCCGATCCTGGATGGATCGAGTACCGTGACTTGTGGGCCTCATTGAAAATAACGTCTCTAAGACCGCCAAAGAGGGGAACCCAAATTCGTTTCATGAAGCACAACGTTCCATCATCATTGGGTACTAACTGCTTCTCCATTCCATGGAGATATTCATTCTCAAGATTTTCCTTTTTAAGAGCTTCTCTCTGCGCAGCAAGAATGCGCAACGAGAGGTACGTCTGAACAATCATTTCCAAAGCCCTAACCCTTATGGGCTTGATTCTTTCCTTTCGACTCAGGGCGTCTGCGACCACATTCGCCTTCCCTGGGTGATACTTGATCTCGCAATCATAGTCATTCAATAACTCTACCCATCGTCTCTGTCTCATGTTAAGCTCTTTCTGATCAAATATATGTTGCAGAATCTTGTGATCAGTAAAGATTGTGCATCGCGTGCCATATAAATAATGTCGCCAGATCTTTAATGCAAACACCACTGTGCCTAATTCCAAATCATGTGTGGTGTAATTTTTCTCATGAACCTTCAGCTGGCGTGAAGCGTATGCTATGACCTTCTGTCGCTGCATCAGCACACATCCTAATCCTTGACGTGAGGCGTCGCAATATACCACGAAGTCGTCAGTACATTCGGGTAGGGGTAAGATCGGTGCGTCACAAAGCTTGTTCTTCAACAACTGAAATGCTTCTTCTTGCTTGTCTCCCCAATCATACTTCTTATCTTTTTGAGTGAGGGAGGTCAACGGTTGAGCGATTTTCAAAAAATCCTCGATGAATCTGCTGTAGTAACCTGCCAAACCTAGGAACTGACGGATCTCGGTTGGCGTCTTCGGAGTCTCCCAATTCTTGATTGCCTCGATCTTTATGGGATCCACATGAATTCCATTTCCATTAACCACGTGACCAAGAAACTGAACCTCACGCAGCCAGAACTCGCACTTTGAGAACTTGGCGTACAATTTCTCTTCTTTAAGCAGCTCTAAGATAGCTCTTAGATGTTGCTCATTTTCTTCCTTCGTCTTCGAGTAGATCAAAATATCATCAATAAACACGATCACAAACTTATCTAGGTAGGGCTTGCAGACTCTGTTCATCAAATCCATAAACACGGCCGGCGCGTTTGTCAAACCAAACGGCATAACCAGGAACTCGTAATGTCCATATCGAGTTCTGAAGGCAGTCTTTGGAATACTTTCCTCTTGTATTCTCAACTGGTGATAACCTGATTGAAGATCGATCTTGGAGTAAAAAACTCGAACCTTGCAGTTGATCGAACAGGTCATCAATCCTTGGCAAAGGATACCGATTCTTAATGGTCAACTTGTTCAGCTCGCGGTAATCGATACATATACGGAAACTACCGTCCTTCTTCTTGACAATCAACACTGGAGCTCCCCAAGGTGAGAAGCTTGGTCTGATAAATCCCTTGTCTAACAACTCCTGAAGTTGTGTTGACAGTTCTTGCATTTCTGAAGGTTCAAGTCGATAGGGTGCCTTAGCTACAGGCGCGGCGCCTGGAACTAAGTCAATGTGGAATTCGACTTGTCGCTGCGGTGGCAATCCTGGCAAGTCTTCGGGGAAGACTTCAGGATATTCCTTCATAACCGGAATGTCTTCTAGCTTTGAATCAGCGGCTTCCTTATCCACAATGTGTGCCAGGAAGGCAACACATCCTTTCTGCAAACACTTTCGAGCCTTCAAACAACTGATGATCCTTAAGGGCGTATCGTGCTTCTCCCCATGCACTATAATCGTTTTTCCATCCGCCATTGGAATGCCTATGATCTTCTCATGACATACAATCTCGGCTCTGTTGCTTGACAACCAATCCATCCGCACTACCACGTCGAAGCTTCCCAACTCGACAAGCAGAAGATCAAGCGAAAACTCATGCTCTCCCAGTTCTTTCATGCAACCTATGATGACTTCATTTGCTTCTACTAGCTTTCCATTAGCTAGCTCTATTGAGTATGGAATATCTAGCTTACTAGCTACCAACCCAAGTATATTCTTAAATTCTAGCGATACAAAACTATAATCGGCACCAGTATCAAAAAGTACAGATGCAAAGCGTTGGTTGATAGGGAACGTACCAGTAACTACGTTCGGATCTTGGCGAGCTTCCCTCGCACCGATGTTGAAAACCCTTCCTTGAGCTTGATTGAGCTTTGAGCATTCTCTCTTGAAGTGCCCCATATCTCCACAATTGAAACAACCTAGTCCTCGACCATTACCGTTCCCATTACCACCTTGATTTTTGTTTTGGTTGCGATTTCCACTCCCAGCTTGATTTCCAAAATTACCTCGATTACCATTTCCGCCATTTCCTCCTTGTGGGCGTTTCCATACCCATTACCACCACGGTTGTTTTTTCCATTACCAAAGCCTCTCTGGCCACCACGACCAGCACCAACCCAGCACGTCTCCTTTGAATGACCCATCTTCCCACAAGACTCGCATTTACCAGCTCGGTATCGTCCATTGTGAAGCAACTAACACGCATCACATTTGGGCAAGGTGCCCATGTACCCTTTTCCCTTGTTTTGAACACCAGTTTTGTCTTCAGCTGGTGGGTTCACTTCCTTCTTTTTACTAGCACTGCTGGTACCCTTTTTGAAGTTTGAGAACTTCCTTTTGTTCTCTCCCGAGGACTCAACGTGAGTCTCCTTCTTCTTCTGGTCGGAAATCGAAAACTTGTTTATCCTGATAGCCTCTTCAGTTAACGCCACACTTAGATCAATCGCCTCAGTAATTGTGGCAGGCTTTGACGTTGTTACCATACTCATAATCTGAGGTGCCAACCCCCAAATAAACCGCTCGATGCGTTTGAATTCTGGATCAACCATGTATGGTACCACGCGAGATAGGTTTTGAAATTTCTGCACATATTCGGCAATTTTCGGGCCGTCCATCTTGAGGTGCCAAAACTCAGTTTCCAACTTTTGAATTTCAGCCCTTAAGCAGTATTTCTTTCGCATGAGCTCATTCATTTCATCCCATGTCATGGCGTAAGCAGCTTCTTCTCCCAAAGTCTGGACTTGGAGATTCCACCAGGATAAAGCAACGTCTAAGAACAATCCAGAGATATAGGTGACTTGGTGTTCCGGAGCACACTTGATCATCCTTATCACAGAATCAGTCTTATCCGTCCATCTGGCAAAGGCAACAGCACCCCCGGTGCCGTTGAAATTCAGAGGCTTACAGTCTAAGAACTGCTTATAGGTACAGCCTGTACAAGTAACATCATTCACACTAAGCATTAGCGATCGCACATGGAATATCCAAATGTAATGTAATGTGCCTTAGTGACTTAAACATTACCATGAGGTGGGTTGCTTCCAGAGGTACCCCCGCTATGTTCCGAGCGCAGGGCCTTGTGCTGTGCTATAGCTCGTGAAATCTGTGCTTGTAACTCAGCCTCTGTAGTGGGCAAACGAGTCTCTCTTCGTGGAGGCATCTTCTATAAGAAGATTGCGTCAGTCAGGTCATAATAAGTATAGTAAGTATGTAACATGCATTTGTAATACCATTTATCAATGCAAGTAAACACATAAGGTTTCAACCATAACACAAACAAGTAATTTAACAATGTATGTAATGAGAATGTTGCGATTGAGCTTCCATATATCAATGACCACAAGTACAGTTTTACAAGTTCTACAATGTATCATACATCAAAAGGGACTATAGGGTCACATCACCCTTGTCCACATCGTCTATCCAACTACAACAGTCAAAAGTCAACAAGTCAAAAAGTGGTCTTCAAAAGCTGTGCAATTTGGGCTCAATAGCTACACTCTCACCAAAAGTATGCTACCTGCATAAAACCAAAAATTGCTACGCTGATGGTGGAGGAGGAGGTGGAGGAACGAAAAGCAAACCACGCAGATGTGCTAACTCCTCCTCGAGAGCATGAACGATACACAGCAGGTAACTAATCTGCTGCTCCATAGTAAGAAAACTGACATCAAAATCTAGGTATGGCAGGAGAGGAGCTGGTGGTGTCGCGAATGGTGACTGACAAGTGCAAGGTGGAGGATGCGGAATCCTCTCAAGATCCATGACTCTGCGACACAACAACTCCTGCTGGAGCTGTAACGACAAAAGCAAATCATCCCTGGTGTAGCCCGAGTAATGTGAGGGATGGTATGGATCAGACACAGGCATCGTGTTGGGCGGAAACAAAATAAGTGGCTCGCCCGAGGGTGCAGAAAAAGGAGCAGTGTGTGTAAACTATGACATGAAAGGATTGTCTGCTGACATAGGTGATATATGACTGGGATGCTGACTCGATGGTCCTTCCCCCGGACGGGGAGGAGGGATATCCTAAAGGAACGTGATCGGTAGATCTGTGCGGTGAATGTCAGATACATGTGGGTGAAACGGGGCGATATCAATGGGTGCATGTGTAGGTGCAGGTGGGGGAGTAACAGGTCTGACAAAAGAAGGCAAGTCATCATCATCCTCGATCCACCCATTGCGGGTGTGTGCATATCTGGGGTCAATCTGGGCTGCAAAAGGAGCACGATCAACAAGTATAGGGATTGGGTCAGGAAAAGGTAGTGCAACAACTGAATGTCAGCGGGTACAGGGTCATGCTCGGGCAAGGGATCATGAGCAGGTATAGGCTCAGGTGCAATCGCAGGCTCAGGGTCAGCTGGAGCAAGCTCAAGATCAGCGGGTACATCAAAGAGCTAATCATCAGGAACGACAGGTGCCTCAAAAGGCTGATCATCGGGGACAAACTCAATCTCGTGCTCAGGATCAAAGTCGTGTGGAAAGACAGGATCAAACTCATCCTCAAACTCGAAGTCTTGTGGAGGAACAGGTGCAGCAGACATAGATGTGTCAGATGAAATATCGGTGGAATATCGCTGCAATCCCAGTGCGTGTAAAGTAGTAGACGACACAGACTTAAATGAATCAGGACCAGACTGGTCAGATGAAATCTCAACAACAGGAACCTCGACAAGCGGAATAGCAATGACATCGGCGACTGGAACTCCATCATCCTGGGCACCCTCACGGGGACCCTCAATAAAAAGATCGATGTCATAGTCAGACATAGCATCAAGAGGCAGATCCTCAAGAGGAAATGCGGCAAGAGGAAAAGGAGCAGGGATCTGAACAAGAAGTAGATCCTCGCCAGGAAGACCATCAGCTAGCGGTATATCATTGCCAAAATCTGGTAAGGTAAACGGCTGGAAATCATCATCGTCGTCACTCGTGGTGTCAGAGGTGAAAACCTCAGGGTCTGTGGCTATCTCATCATCCGAGACTATGGCCATAGGGTCTATTGTATCTGATACTCCACTATCAGAAGAGGACATGGTGTCTGTGATAAAACAATCACACATATGCACATATATCAACAATCATCAAATAAGCATGTGAGTAATAACAATGTAAGCATGTATTAATCCTAGTCTCCCCAGACTATCCCACCCAGCCTCTCAGACTGAACCTCCTAGCCTCTCAGACTAAAACCTTCTCAGTTTCTCAAACTGGCTACCCAGTCTCTAAGACTCAATTTCCCCCAGTCTCTAAGACTCAATTGCCCCAGTCTCTAAGACTGAACCTCCCCAGTCTCTAAGGCTGAATTATAAAAATAGCCTTGAAATGTGTTTTGTGCCCTTTTTGTAAAAATGTTTGTTCCCTGGATCTGGAGATTTTGTGTATGCAATGCAAACACGTTTGAAAACATTTCCGTGAGAGCCCTAATGATCGTAGTCTAGACTCGAGAAGGAATCCTAGTTCGCTACGATCGAAGCTCTGAAACCTAGCTGTCACACCCTGACTTTTGCGGAAGCGTGGTTATTTGTGTGATTTACTTAATACCATAGCATTCAATCATAACGCTATATGATAAAACCATAAGATGTTCACCCATTCATTAAGTTTGAAAACAACATAACATAAATTGTTTGAAACATAGACGCCAAATCTTAAGTTACAACCATGACTTGTTCAAATGAGTTCACAAAGAATCAACAAAAGACGTTAACTAAATCCAAGTTTAGAAACATGTATCCTGTCCAGGAATAGGATACATTTCCTAAACTCTACGACCATGGGTGACATCCTTTATTTATAACGCAGCTTGACAAACATGCAACACCTTCCAGATCCACTTAGTTCCCTGAAATACATGTAATTTGAAAAACATCAACAAAAGTTGAGCGAGTTCATGTGTTTCGTGTATGTATGTATAAACCTTTGTAAATCATGTATGTATGTATGTATGTAAGTCCCGGTATGAAAGGAAGCAAGGAAAAGATCACCAATGGTTTGCAAGGCCACTGATATGTGTGACGGTGTAGGAAGACTCAAACCTAGCAAAGTTGCACCGGGCTTCCGGCTGGAAGACATAGTCACCCTATGGGCCACCCTGGTCCTCATGGGTGTGGGCTCGCTACACCCAAATAGATCTATCACTCATGCCCCTCGGTCCTTATACGAGGATTAATGGTCCCAAGTATCCGCCTACCCATTCACATGATCTATGGTTCTTTCCTAGGCTAACCATACCAATTGTATTCGTATGTAATCCTTTTGTAACATGTATTTCACCCCCGAAGTAAATAAACAAAACAGTTTAAAGAAAAGGGGGACATGAACTCACAGTATTGCGTCTTCAGAATCGTAACCCAAATTTCCTTAGCGAACACGGCTCCCTACAATGTACTAATGTCTATTAGACGAACGGGCCGTGCCTTGCCTTGCCTTGCCTTTGTATTTATATTTTTGAGTTACGTTTCTTAGGTTCCCAATATTATTCCAAGTTATAATCACTTGTTAAAATAATAATTATTTTAACTTTAAATTATATTTAGTTTTGGAATAATTGTTTAAACACTATTTCTGTATTAATACTTCTCAAGTACTTATTTCCGTATTTCCTTCCCAAGGATGGGGGGTATTCCATACATGTAATTTTTGTATTCTAGTATTTGTAGTTCCAAAAATAATGTATTGTCCAGAAAATATATATTTTTCCCAAAAATCATATACTTTCTAAATATTCCAAGAAAATATATTTTAACTTCCCAAAAATAATATATTCTCTCTTTGTCGAAAATATGATATACTTTGTATTAATATTGAAAATCATATTTTCATTTCTTGTATCCCAAAATAATATTTCCAAGAATATATTCATAATGGTATTTTCCGGAATATTTTATAAGTTACGTTCTTAAGTTTGATTTCACCATATTAAGCGGGTAACTTATATATGTATTCCTTGTGATTTTTGGTATTATTTTGGATTGTAAATTCTTGTTATTATGTTAAGTTATATTATTTTACCCTAAAATAATACAACTATTTCACAAAGTAAACAAATATTCACACAAGTGTCTTAATATACATATATATATTCTAAATATATATTTACCCATTTTTATTTATAAAACCAATCTCCAATATTTGTATTTTTTGTTACAAAAATTATTGCAAAGTTTATATTGAAAACCATAGTTAAAATACACTAGTAAATATTTATTAGGAAATATTTCTTTAAGTGTTTGTATTTTTAGAAAATTTTGCCATAGTTTTCCCTAGAAATGGAGGTGTCCATGCTATTTAAGCATATCATTTTCTTTTCAAAAATCATCACAAATAATCAACAATCAATCCCTAAACAACTTACACTTACCAAGTGCAAAAACTATTCAATTTACATAACAACATGAACTTGATCTTTCACAAAAACTTGTAGTAACTTGGTGGTGTATTTAGTAGGTCTAGTTATCCTTTTAAGTGTGTTTATTTTTTAAAAATCCCATTCTTAAAGAATTTAGGTGTTTACAACTTGTAAACATATTTTACAAAAACGTTTCTTTGTGAGATCTTCTTGTTTCATGAGTGTTTATACACTTGTTTTACCACTAAAAGTAGTGTAGATTTTGGTTAGAACCAAGATCTTCTAAAAATCATATTTTGAACTTGGTTCTTTTGGAAAACCATCCATTATTCTTAGATCCACAAGGTTATTAACTCACTTTGATGATTTATTTTTCAAGAAATCATTTTATTCTTCAAGTTCATGCTTTACATGAGGATGATCATCTTGTCTTCTTACATAATCATCCTCCTACTTGCTAGATCATGTGTTTAATCACAATCTAGCAAGCTCCTTATGATGGTCAACATCATACTCTCAAGAAAATAACAATCAAGTATCATTCATACATTAAACAACATAGTTTCCTCATGATCTCTTCATATTTCAAGTTTATGTTCATGCTTCTTGATTATGTTTCTTCAGTGTTCTTGTGATTAACAACATACTACATCTTTTAACCAATCAAAATTAGAAGTAACAAAGGTTATGAGAGTCTTACTACTAGCACTATGGCTAGGGATGAACTCTTGAAGATGAAGGTGACAAAGATGGTGGATAAAAGCAAGCAAAAGAGGTCCTTGACGATCCACAAGCTTCACACTTCGTTAGACACCTTCTTACACCTTGTGAATGCTTGAGATTGGATGAATGTAGTTGGATGATGATGGTGGTGTGGAGAGGGGTGTTCGGCCGAGAGCTTGAGGAGGAGAGGGAGAGAGATCGAGTGTGGGTGGTGTGTGTGAATAATGATCTCTTGAACTCTCATGCCATTCTTATAACCATCCTTCCATAATATCTTGTGTGTAATGTGTCATGAAAAGCAAGACAAGATCTAATATAAAAAGGAAACAAAATCTTGTGGTATGGTGGTGGTGGTATGGCCGATTGTAGGTGGGGGGTATAGAGTAGGCTTTAACTAGATTGATTACTTACTAGTTCAAAATTAAGTATATAGTTAGTTAAGTTAGTTACTAGATATTTTAGTGGGTGTTAGGGTGTTCGGAGATCATAACTAGCTTGGAAATAATGAAACAATGTTTTTAGTATAGTTTTGGTGTTTCGGGTAGTGTCCGGTTATTCGGTTAGACACCGGTTTGTTAAAGTGTCAAGTTACTCCGTTTAATAATCTTTAAGTACCCTTTTGTGACACTTTTAATTCCCGACACTTAGGAAAGCATACAGAACCATTTTGCCATATTTTTGCATGTTACAAGCTCATTTAAATGCTGAATTTTGCTGAAATGTGCTGAATTCAGCACTTTAAGTGGGTTTTAGGCACTTTCCGGCACTTAAACCATCACCTAGTGAAGCAGTTTTCTGGTCCTTACTTCCCTACACACCATACTAGTATAGTACCTTGGTTTCCGGCTCATACTGGGCCTCAAAACACTGTCTGTCTATGTACTGAACATCGTCAGCATTTTCCTGAGTTATCCGCTAACTGTGCTAACTGGGCTTTGTACATCATGTATGTCAATAAAGTTTGCATGTGATAATGAGGTGACATCATGCAATATGTGATGCACAGGTAAGTATGATGCAGTAATTGGAAAGCAGTTTAAGTCATTAATTGTAATTTAGCACAGTCATTAAGCATTAATCAATATTAATTAATTGTACGGATACCTTGATTTATGAGGGTTGTCACACTAACCCTGCAGGTACCCCACAATCTTTCTCACAAGACTATGTATGTGATATTGTGATACCACAATACAAAGTCTCTACCACCACTAGAGTAGCAGATGTTCAAAACAGCTGTGAAAACTCTGCCACTGCTGAATCAACAGTTGTTGATCAAAACTCTGCCATTTCACCATCTCCAGCCTCTGTTGATAAAAATTCATCAACAGTGGATAAAAATCAACATTGAGCCACACCCATTCCTCTTATTCCTCCACCTCCATTTCAAACAGATGTTGGTTCTTCAAAATTACCAACAGATGTTAGCTCGGATGATTCACATCTGCAGCCTACACCTCTCAATGCCATTCTCCCATACAAGGGGGATCTAATCTTCCTTAAATTTCGTCCACCCGATCAAGTTATTGGCAACATCAATGAAGGGGTTCTCACAAGAAGTCAATCCCAAAACATTTGTCTTTTTGCAGGCTTTCTATCCCTTCATCAACCAGTCAAGTACCAAGAGGCACTGAAAGACAATAGTTGGGTAGAAGCCATGCAAGAAGAGCTCCAATAGTTCAAAAGACAACAAGTATGGGAACTTGTACCACCGCCAGAGGATGTAAGTACAATCGGCACAAAGTGGGTCTTCAAGAACAAAACTAATGAAAGGAGCATTATTGTCAAAAACAAAGCCAGGCATGTGGTTTAAGTTTATAGACAAGAAGAGGGCATAGACTATGATGAGACATTTGCTCCTATAGCAAGAGTTGAAGCCATCAGATTATTAGACTTTGTTGTCAACCACAACGTCAAGGTGTATTAAATGGATATAAAGTGTGCTTTCCATTATGGTAAAATACAGGAATAGGTATATGTCTGCCAATCTCCTGGTTTTGAAGATCCTTTTTATCCTGATCATGCCTACAACCTCAATAAAGCTTTTTATGGCTTGAAACAAGCACCAAGGGCCTGGTATGAAACTCTTTCCACTTCTAATCTCCATAGGTTTCAGAAGAGGTAAAATTGATAAAACACTGTTTTTAAAATGGAGAGGAAAAGACTTGATGATAGTCCAAATTTATGTTGATGACATCATCTTTGGAAGCACATGTAAGTCCATGTGTGAAGAGTTTAGTGTCACACCCCGACCACGTGGAACATACAAAACGTGGCGGAAATGTCGGGGAGTGTTGTAACAGAATTAATTGTTTCAAATCCATGGCAATTGAAGTTTCGTTTTATTGATTAAAAGTGTTACAATGTCTTAATAAACAAAGAAGTACAACATAATTAACTAGTCTTGTCTCGTTTTAAGTCACTAAGGCACAGGTCCGCCTAAGTATGTCTTGATAAGTCCTATGCTTCATCTCCTGAAAACACATGTGAAAATAGGTACGTCAGCATAAAAATGCCGGTGAGATACATAGGTTTTGTGAAAATAGAATTCATGACTTATGTTGGAGAAAATGTTTAGTCATGAACCTTGTAATTTGCTTCGTCTTGTAAATCATTTGAAAAACAATAAGTTCAGATGATATGTATAAATAAGTGAAATAATGTATGGTTAAATGAATAACCATTTAAGATGAGTTTGTATAAGATAAGTTGTTTGTAAAACAATGTCTTGTGAAAAGTATGTTATTTGTATAAAATGTTCTATGTATCAAACTGAAATGATTCAAATAACGCTACGACATGTAATACCATACAAACACTTATATATAGGAAGTACCAGTGGCGTATCCACCATGTTTGTATCATATTACACACGCATCGTTACTTAATCACTTAATCAAACCAAACCACCAATATAGAATGTCTATGTTTAACAATTGAAGAAATGTTTATGTATGGTAAGTAATGTAAAGTTAAACGAATAACCTTATAGTAGCATATAAAAAGTATACTTTGGATTTGTAAGTAACATATTAAACTATGTTTTGGTTTCATAAGTAACATATCAAAATATGCTTTGGATGTGATAAATAACATATTAAACTATGTTTTTGGTTTAGTAAGTAACATATCAAAATATGCTTTGGATGTGATAAATAACATATTAAACTATGTTTTAGTTTAGTAAATAACATATCAAAATATGCTTTGGATGATTAATAAAATATTTGCTGGTTTGTACTATACCACACATGAGAGTATATCAAAATATACTTTAATAGTGTGATTTGAGAATTCAATCAGACCTGGTGCATCAAGATACACCTTTGAGACTATAGAAATACCACAAAGGCAATTCCTATTTGGATGGAGCAACAAATTGGTTTCAGACATTCCATGACAACAGAAATGGGGTGTCAAATCCTATAGCGCTACATCATACTAACAATCGGTCTGGTGAACATAAAATAAGTACAATTCAACAATTTATTTTATGTTCTTTGAGAAAATTAATGTTTAAATCATAGATAGTTATGTAATTTGTCAAATGATAAGTAATAACTTGTATGATCAAATGTCAAAATGTAAGTATGTGATGAAATCAGCTATACTAAGTAATGCACACAATGGGCACACGTAGCATGAAATGTAATGTAAAATGATGTACCAAGTATGCTAAGTTAACATACGAAGCAGAAAAGTCATGTAAATCAATGTACTAATAGTGTACTAATGAACATAGCCAGTATATGATGTGAAAACAGGAAAGCATGAAAGTAACAAGTAGGCACATGTGTTCCACCCCAAAACAGTTTGGAAAACAGTAAAAGAGGGGTCTATGTACTCACTTGAGATTGCTCAGTAGTCCTTGAGTAACAACTAACAATGCTAGAGATCGCGGATATCAAACGGCACCTAGTATAGGTAACTATGTTAATAAACCGGACCTAGATCGGAAGATTGGGTAGCATTAGGGTTTGTAAACCAAACGAGTGTAGAGACTCGTGTCATTTGGTTTAACAAAGCCTACATACTAAATGAAACTTAACCTGAGTGATTTCGACCCATTACGACCCGTTTAGGTAGCTTATGTTACTTTAACGCGTCGTTCGCGTGAAACGCGTTCGGACCGCCTAACTAGCCCTATGACAAGTGTCATATGCCTAAACATATTACATAATCAGTTATGTGACAGAGGTTTGGGTTACATATGCTTAATTACCAATTATATATGAAAAGGGTATTCTGGTAATTTACCTAAGGCATATAAACTACCTATCATACAACTACTTAAACGATGCGACCATAGGGTATAACCTCGGAAGGTTATGCCCTATACTAGGGTCACCTAATGTATTTGGTCGGATCCTAATGATCGATCAAACTGGGTCGGGTTCGAGGTATAAGCGATTTATCAGATCGCTTACCCTACGACCCTAGACAACGTGGTAATCAGTAGGCATAGTCCCAAGGGACCATGACCATCGTGATTACAATCACGTTGCGAAGTTCAAACGAACTTCGCATTGACCATTACTGGTCAACGCTGAAAGTCAAACAAAGTTTGACTTTCTGACTCGAAAAGCAGTAAAAATAAGGAAAAGAACGAAAGAATACTTACGAAGGGTCCCCGAATGCTAATCCCGATCCAAGAACTCAGGTATGAAACAATGGTTTCAACTTAGAGCTCTCAAAATCAGAATTCTAGTGGGTTTTGATGTTGTGTGGGTTGGGTATTTATAGGAATACCCGAACCGTTAGGATCGTTTGTCGAAAATCATGCCTTAATCATGTCCGTACAAGTGTCGGAATGTTATGGTGCCTAAATTGCCACTAACCATAGGGAATCAACACTTGGCAAGGGATTTGGGAGTGGATAACAACTGTAAACAGTTGTCGATACATCGAATCCGGTCCCGAAAATGCGAAAAATGAGTTTTCTGCATGTTTCTGCCCCAGACTAGGCAGTCGCGTAGCGCGACGGTGAGGGCCTAGGCAGTCGCGCTACGCCACTGACCCCCCCAGTTTCAGAAAAGTTTCAAAAGTGGCAGGAATGGTCCCTGCACGTGTTTAAGGCCTTTTTCGATGCGTTTGAACCCCGTTAACCTCATTTCAAGGCTCTAAAATGAAGTTAAAGTATAGGGAACTCAAAACATACTCAAAAATATGCCGGATGATGGTTCGTTTGGTCGTACGAACGCGATGTTCGCTTAATTACGACGGAATGCGCATAAGCGCGAAAAACGAACCAAATGACGCGACGAATGGCTTTTTCTTATGGCGAACACTAAAATATAATGTAGTCATGCTTACATAAATTTTTGGATGTCCAGATGTATTCAGAACGTAAGTTATGCGCGAAAATGCAAACTTGTGCACTTTTTGACACTTTTAGTCCCTGAATGACCCAACAGTTTATTTTAGCACACCGAACCCCTCAAAGCCTATTTCTAAGCTATGTAAAGGATATTTATGGTATGTTTAACTTATGGTCATGTTCCGGAATGTCTGTTACAGTTCAAATTGGCATACTTTCGCAGTTTGTCAACTTTAGTCCCTGTAAGCGATTTAACTTTGATTTCACCACACCAAACCTTCCAAAACTTATATCTAAGTTATGTATAGGTTATTTAAGGTATGTTAAGCCTATTTCACTATTCCGGAGTGTTCGTTGCATTAAACTGGTTATATTTACGCATTAGTGCGCGTATAACCTTCCAGAAAGCGATTTAGAGCTTGAAATCGAACAAGACTTGATATGTGCAAAAGATACACATATTTATACAAGTCCAAAGTATGAAATACAATATTTCATTGGTTTGGAATTTGTTTGATGGTTGAAATGACACAGGTGTTACATTTAGACAACTCATGACAGCAAAGTTTGAAATGAGTGCCATGGGTGAGCTTCAATGCTTTCTTGGTCTCTAAGTTAAGCAATTGCAAAATGGTACTTTCATTCATCAAAGCAAATATGTAAAAGATCTTATAAACAAATTTGACATGAATGATTGTAAACCATGTATTACACCCATGGCAACCACAAAGCTTGTCATGTCTGATGAAAAGGATGACTTGGTTGATCAAACATTGTACAGAAGCATGACTGGGTCTTTATTGTACCTAACTGCATCAAGGCCAGACATCATGTGATCCTAGTTAGCACCTAGGAAGTCTAATCTCATTGCGGTGAAAAGAATATTCAGATACATAAAAGGTGCTCCCACACTTGGTATCTAGTATCCTGCTAATGGGAATGTCAAGCTTTCAGGTTACTCAGACAGTGATTTTGCTGGATGCAACACCACAAGAAAGTCTACATCAGGAAGGTGTCAATTCCTAGGCAATTGCTTAGTGTCTTGGCAAAGCAAAAAAGAAAGCAGCAGTTTCCACATCCACTGCTGAAGTTGAATTTATTGCTGCTGCAAGCTGTACAGTGCAACTACTGTGGCTTCAAAACCAGTTATTGGATTTTGGTATAACTATCCTAAAGACTCCTCTCATGTTGGATAGTCAAGCAGCTGAAAATATCATCAAAAATCTAGTATCCCATTCAACCACCAAGCACCTTGACATGAGACATCACTTTGTGAGGGATTGCTATAAAAAAGGTTTGATTTCTCTACATCATGTTCCTAAAAAAGATCAACTGTCAGTTGTGCTAACTAAAGCATTAGACACATCTACCTTTGAAAGTCTGATCTCAAGAATTGGCATGCTTAACTTGGATTAGAAGGCAAAACCATCTTTTTCTTGAATAAAAAGCATTAAAATGTTTTCAGAAAATCAAAAATTCATCCTTAAAAATAGCTTAAAATGAAATTTTTTCATAAATCCTTAAAAGTATGTCCATATCCACTAATGTTTTAAACCTTTGATTGGTTGAAAATCCACCCACTGCTGAAAGACAACCTCTGTTCTCATTTCCTTTGTTGACCACTGCTGACTAAACAATTTTTGTTTTAACCTCTGATGTCTATCCACTAATAGACACAAATCAGCCACTGTTCTCACATACATTGTACCCAACCACTGTTGTTACCCAACGGTGGTTTCCAAACAACTGTCATCCACTTTTTCATCAGAAGTTGCCACAGGGGCAGATGTTAACCGTCCAATCTTTGAAACCGTTGCCACGTCAGCATTCACTTTTTCCCTTTTATAAAACCCTGTTTAATTCCCAAACAGAGCTTTATTCGCTGTATGGAATTCAAAATTCTCCAAAATGTTTTCCATCTTCTTCTTCAACCATTCGCAATTTCTAAACTCTAACCATGGCTCTAATCATCAAACATCCTCATAACTACCTCTGTATGTTCAAGAAAACCGATAAAAATACCGACTTTCATTCAATAATTGACATCTTGTCATCCTCAAAATACAAAACACTCCTCACTGCTGATTCACCAATCTAATAAGACACACTCCATGATTTCTAGGCAAGTGCAAACATTGAAGAACAAAACAATGAGCCATTTTGAATCACTTCAAAAGTCGGAGGTGTATTGGTTGCCATAACCCCCACTACCATATCAGAAACATTTCAGATGAATGACTTGGCAGGTAAAACTTCTTTTCCAAAAAAAAAATGAGTTTCAAACAGACTTGATTGAAAGGGTTTATAATGGACAGTTGAATAAAGCCAACATGTTTAAACCAAATTTTCCACCACCAATGAAATTCCTGTTCCATACCCTTCTAACATGTCTTTCAAATAAAACCACTTCTTTTAACGAAATACCTCTGAAAATTCAATACTTAGGGTATGCAATTTTGACTAAAAATGATATTAACTACTCCCAAGCACTGTTTACAAATTTGGTTAATAATTTGTAAAACATTAAAAATGCGAAGAATGCTTCCTTTCTCTTGTTTCCAAGATTTTTTAGCTATTACTTGCAAAAACATGTTACTCAAAAAGCTTTTGAGCAAGAAACACCTTTTAAAATGAATAGTCTTTCATCAGAAACTTTGACTCGCCTAACAGCCAAAGAGTTAAATGTTTCAAAAACAAAAGCAAAGAGGTCTGAGCAAATTTTAGATGAGTCCACATCTGCTCTTTAAACCTCTGTTGCTGAGCCCAGTGCTCATGGTAATCACAGCACCACAACCACTGCTGTGAAACCCACACCATCAAAATCAAAAAAGACGAAATCCAAATCCAAAAAGCCCACCAAACCCACAAATAAGGGTCCTTTGGAAGATGAGATCCCAGAGGTTAACCCTGTGATAACACAAATGTCACTAGAAACCACTGTTGCTACTTCCTCACAACAGTTGGAAAGATCTCAACCTGAAACTTAACTCCTCATGCTTCCTCACAAAAGGAACATGTTGTAATCACAGGGACACCACAATACGATGCCATACCCTCATTTGAGAGTATGCTCAAAAGCCCTTCTCCTAGGGCAATGCCTCTTTCTACACCAATCCCTTCATCTCCTTTTCCACCAACATTTGTACCACTGTTTGAAGCTATTGACACTCAGACTATAAGCAACCCCTCTCACCAACACATTACTAAGAGTATAACATCAACAATAGCTGTGTCTGAACCTATTCAATTAGCTAACCCACGAATAGTTGAGGAGGTTACACCACTTGAATTTCACGAAATTCTTGTTGGTAGTTCAAGTGGAGTAGCTACTACAAGTGTCAAATCTAGTGATTTACATTTAGACAGTAGTTTCATATCTAAGACTCCTTTGAAGGCAACCTCTGCTGAGAGTACCAAAGTAACCACTGCTGCAGAGGGAAGTCCCTAGAACCAAGACAAAGGGGCATCTGCTACTAATGATTTGGAGTCTACTCCTATCACAAAAGCAAATACAACCACCTCTGGTGGGAATTCATGTGATCCTATTAAGTTAGGTGATGAATTAAAATAAAAGGATTTGATGGAGAGGATGTCGTCTATTGAAAACACTGTGGGTGAAATGAAAGATCTGATGAAAGAGTTGGTGGATACCTCCAAAAGTCAGCCTAGTCATCAGCAACTCTCTCAAGAGCTTTGGAATTCAGTACAACCAATACTTGTTGCTCAGAGAGAATTGAATGAACTTCAACATAACTCACAGATGGAATTGATCAGAGTTATGGTTGAGGCAAGATATAAGGATGCCCAGGCAGATATCAGGGGTATCAAAGAATCCCTTGCAAAACTAACTAGCACCTAACCTGGACCTATATTTGAAAAAGATGATCAAGATGATGCCAAAAAGGGGGATAAAGACTCCATGAGAAAACTTGATGTTGACGCCAAAGCTAAACCACAGGGTCAGTCAAAACAAAAGCCAGAATCTACCAAAGACACTGCTGCAAAATCTTTTGAAAAATCTGATGCTGAAAAGAAAAAGGGAATTGATGAGACCCTTAATAAACAGACAAATGAAGAGATTTTGGCAAATCAGAAGAGAAAAGACACAATAGAAAGCAAAGCAGATGTTTGGAAGCAGGAACAGGAGAAAAAGATGAAAAGAGAAAACAAAACACAAAACACAAAACATTGATACTTCTGATAGAAGAAAATCTTTCAGAAACAACAGACCACCATTAGCAACATTTCCCAAAAGAACTACTGCTTCTAAAAAGCAAACCACTGCTACAACCAAACCCAAACCTTCACCTCAAAAACCATCACCACAAAAACCACCTCAAAAGAAGCAGAAAACAACTTCATCACCACCACCATCCTCTATAAAATCAACAGATGTTGATGCATCAAAAGCATTAGCAGATGTTAAGGCAACAGCAGTTGAGACACCAATGGTTTCAACAGTTGTAGTCAATCCACTACTCCCATAAATTTTGATCCTCCACCATCAACACAACCACCAACACCTCAAATATTCCCTTCACAATCATCCTTTTCACCTAAACCACCTTCTCCATCAAAAACTCCTCCTCCAAAATTTACCTCTGCTAGAAAAAGGAAATTTGTTGTGTTTGAAGAAGAAAAAGAAAATCCATCACCAATGCCTTTATCATCTACTCCTGCATAAATTATTCCACCCTCATCATCTCCACAAACAAACCCACTCAATCATCCACCCATTGGTTACATGCCACGCAACATCCCATTGGCAACTCAATATCCTCTGGAACTGCTTGCCGTCCAAGATGAAATGATACAATTTTACAAGATAGAGGATCCATCCAAAAGAACCTTCCCATCTCATATGGCTTCAGAACACCTCAGAATATAGATGAACATTTGAAGTTAAAAGCCAAACAAGCAGAGCTTCTAGCAAGGGAAAAGAGTAAAGGGTTAGGGGATAGGAGATACCAGGGTATGTATCCACATGAGCTTAGCAAAGTCAGGAAACTTGAAGACTTTGCTAGAGACCTGAGTAAATCCATGTTAGAGTTGCCACCAAATGCTGATCTTTAAGTGGAATTAAGGGTTGATTACTTAGACATCATCATGAAAACCAAGCCCTACAAAGCCAACAAGTCTCAATTCAAAGATTGGCCTCTTGATGCTCTCAAAGAAGAAATTAACATAATTGAAATGATGAAGAGAGACCCCCAAATGAAGAAATATGCACCCAACTGGAATAAATTCAAGAAGGTTGATGTAGATGATGCATTGAGGTACAAATGAAAGAGAGTAGAGTTTGTTGCTGCTGGATATGGGCATGCTAGATCAATTTCCAGATGGTCTAAGCAGAATGTTGATGAGACCTATAGAAGGTTAGAAGAGCTCAGAAAGACATATCCTAATGTTTCTCAAAAACCAGTGTCTACTGAAACCACTGCTGATAGGCCTCAACAGACCCATTCTCTTAAAAAGTTGTTTTCATCATCTGCTTTACCTATCAGTGCCTTGAATCAACTAAAAAGTCAGAAGCAGATTGATGAGGAAGATGAAGAGAGGTATGCTGAACACAAAAAAAGGCCATCAGAAATCAGCTTCAATTTGGATTGGATGATGCTTTTCAATGACTTGCTGCTCAAATATTTGAAACAATAAAAAAGTTGGCAAGCAGACCTCAATCCCAAAACTCATCTCAAATAAATATTATCCCTAGAAAGCTATCAGATCTAAAAATACTAAAGTGGAAGTCTGACAAATATACCCACGTACTGACTCTGATCAGATCTGAGGGTAAAGTTGAAAAGCTATCAAGGGAGGATGCATTTGGTCTGAATGCAGATGACCTTCAAGATTTATTGAACCTTCAACTGCACAGGGATGAAGAAGATACAAATTCTTTGGATTTTGAACTTCAATTCAAAAGGCAAATCCGGGAACTGTTGATGAGAAAATAGAGATCAGAGAATAATGAAGAATTTTGGCATCATCTGTTCTAGGGGGAGATTGTTGGCTCATGTGATCCTTCCTGAAGAATAGATTATATAAAGCCAAAACTGGTTCCGCAACAAATGATCCTAATAACAGTGCTTTGAACTCATTTTCCCTCCAATGGTAGTGGCATCCAACATCTGATGATCTCTAAAGTCTATTGGTATCTAAATTTTGCTACATGCAAAGGTCTGCTAATTTATAAAGTCTGTTGAAGATCAATCCTCTGTTAAAGTCAAAGAACTGCTAGAAGTCAAAGGCCTGATCAACCTTTATGGAAAGCACTGCTCAGTCTTCATCAGTGGTTGAGCCCACTAGCGGATAGCATTCATCAGTAGTTTGATAATCAATGTTTAATGTAAGAGTGTCTATAATCATCAGTGTTTACAAGTTGTTAAGATTGTTAGCTGTCACTGTCTAGGTGATATCAGCAAAGATGCTACAGTGTTTAGGATTGTACTATAAATAGACAGTGCTTGTACTGTTCTATTAGCTCTTTCACACACTTGCATTTTGTATGAACTAACACCAGTGAGCTCAGGCTGGGGGGGAAGTGTTCATGCATACGTTGAATCTTTTGTAATCAAATCATTCAACACAAATTATTTATGATGAAAGCATTTATTTCCTTGTTTGTGTTATAAAGTTATTACTTCATTTCCGCTGCAATTATTCATCTAATTATCTCCTTCATCTTACATTTCTTATAAAATAACACAAACAAGTAAACTCAGATCCTAACACCCGGCACGGAACTTACTCTTACCATAAGCTTGACAATCAATCAAACCTCCTCCTTTTTGACTTAATCTTTGTAAATATCAAGAGGTCTTTTAAAGGGTAGGTTTTTGGTTATGGGAAGGGTAGGTTTTATTTAAAGTGGCTAAAAGTGTAAAAAGTCGATTTCTTTTGAAAATTTTATTTTGTGACTTTATGAACTAAGTGCTTTTTAAGTAATATATTTGCTTATTTATTTAAGCACTTTAAAGAATAGTTTTTTAATAAACCTTCATCACATCAAATTTTTTGTGTTTTTTTCAAAATAACCGATTTTTACTAAAATAAACAGTGTAAAGATAAAAATCCGGTTTTGGGGTGATGGTGTGTTGTAGGTTTTGAAATGAAAAGGGTTTAAGCTCAAACGGGATAACTAGGGGATTTTTGTATTTTGGGAGGATAAAAAAAATAAGGTTGAAATGGAAAAGCGTTTAAAATCCTAATGACTCCATCATATACTTACTTGGATTTAGTCGGTAAGCACCGAGAACATATTGTCTTGTCAAGTTCTGGATTTGTAGGAACCGTGCGGGCTATTCACACAAAAAAACGAAGAATGAGCATTTAGTATAGATGTGATAGTGGATGCTCGTTAAAGGCTCAAAACTCACAATTTTGTGGGAAAGGGTAAAAATGTGAAAATATATATACAATCAAATTTTAAAAATGGAATATTTGATTTTAATAATCCCAACTATTCGCCGTTGGCCGCCAACAGTCCCAACTTCAAAAATAACCATTGGTAGTCCCAACTATTAACATAATGGCCACCAATGGACCCTGACTTACAGAACTCTAACGCCATTAATCTCTGGTCGCCGGAAAAACGTTTTTGGCCGGAAAACTCAACATTTTCGTTCCAAATCACTTGTAACCTTATTACGGATCTTTAGGAACCTTTTTCTAGTAAAAGCCCTAATTATTGAAGCCGCCGAAAAACTCATTTTTTCATCGGAAAACTAAATTTAGTTGGAAAACTCAACTTTTTGGTCGAAAAACTTAACATCCTCGTCCCAAACCTCTTTGTAACCTTAGATCGGACCTTTAGAAACCTTTTACTAGCCAAAAACGGTTTTTCGGCGACCAGACTAACGACGTTAGGGTTCTGTTAGTCAGGGTCCATTGGTGGCCAATATGTCAATAGTTGGGATTGTTAAAATCCAATATTCCTTTAAAATTTGTATGCGCTGTTTTTAAAATTTTCTTGTATGGTTACTTTTTTTAATCACGGCGCTGTCACTTTTTTAGAACTTGGTTTCTTAACTTAATACTATAGACAAGACAAAACAAAAAAATTAAAAGAAAGTTTTGAAAAAGATTTGGGGTGTTTTAGCGGTTCCAAGTAGAGTTTTGTGTAAGGCTTGTGTTTAGGATAAACAATTTTCTAGTTATTAAGTCCCCCCCCCCCCCCCCACTTAAATTACACATTGCCCTCAATGTGTCCAAAATAGGTTAGATTGATTAAATGTGTAAAAGTATGTTATAAAAACAACAATTTTTTTTTTCATAAAACAGACATTGGGCACGGGGGCGTGTCTTTGAGGTACGGCCCCGTGTAAAAGTGTCAGTATCAGAAAACTTACAGAAGCTGTGCATGGAGGCGTGTCAAAGGGACATGGCCTCGTGTGGCAAGTCCAGAAATAAAAAGTTACAGTGTTAGGGAGGCACGTGGGCGTGTCAAAGGGACACGACCCCGTGTGAAGCTTCTGTTTCTTTTTGAAAACAGTTGTTAAGGTATCTGGCCTCCTATTTTAGGTCTATGAAGTCGTATGCTTGGTGGATTCAAGCATCCCAGGGTACATGTATACTTATTCATACCACAACAACACAACATAACGATAAAACATAAAATCCTACATTACCAAAGTTTAACCGTTATCATCCACCATCAACCACATAAAAAGAAAATAAAAAGTACGAGAAAGTAAATTGTTCAAACAAGTAAATTGTTCAACGGGTCACAGCCCGCACACAACCATCATCATCATAGAAAAAGAGAAAAGGTTTAACCTTTTTCGTCACCACAACCTCCATTGCCGAAGCCTTCTAATCCGACTCCATATCTTCGCCCTCATCCTCCTCGTCATCCTAGTACATCATATGCTCTTGTATGTAAGAGATGTCGCCTCGTATGGTGTTGATGCTTCTTTCCATGCCTCCGATGCAGGTGCTGGAGCTTTGACCGAGACTGAAAGAGTTCTGGCTCACCTGAAGCGTTTCTACATAATGTTATACAAATTGTGCATGTTAGGGAAATCGATTCCTCCTTGTGCGGAGGATCCGGGGGCAAACCCATAAGAAGAACGTGAGGACGGTTCGAGTCATCCTCAATAGCGAGGACTTGGTCTGGGTCGTTCAGGATCCAAATTTTGCCCTTGTTATCTTTGAAGCGTATCAGACCGTTGTTGCAGTTACCGATGAGGTTGAGGCTTCGGCAGAGGCTGACATGGCCCGGGTCAAACCAACACCCTTGTTGAAGTGGCGTGAGATGCGTGTGGTGTACTTCTCAATTGCCTTATCCAAAGGTGTGACCATGGTGGGGCATAGCAAACTCAGCTCCTCATAACGGTCTGTATAGGCACGATGCTCCCCACTATCTTGCTTAAGATCGTGAATTCATTCTCAAGTGCCCTTTGTTCGTTGCGTGGGCAGAATTCCTTCATCATGAAAGCTCTAAGCTCTTCCCATGTTTAAGCCAATGCCATGCACCTCTATCTCTCATAACTCTGTTCCCCCAAGTGAGTGCTCTCTTTTGCAAAACACTCGAAGCAAACTCTACTCTGTGCTCGTTAGGACACTGAACATGGCGGAAAGTTCTCTCAATGCTCTAAAACAATTTTAGGAGCTCAGTAGCTCCCTCAGACCCATTAAAGTTGAGTGGTTTAGCCGAATTGAATTGTTTAAAGTTACACGGAGTAGGTGCATTGTTGTTATTATTATTATTGTAGGCTTGATTCAGTTGGGTCACAAGGTTTGGGAGTACAGCAGCCATCTACTGAGCGATCATTGCCGCCATTTCAGCGTCCTAAGTAGCGTTGCGACGAGGAGGCATTGTAAAAGAGAAGGAAAATATGAGAAAAATGTGTGAGGTTGATAAAGGATAGTCAAAAGAAATGTTTAAAAATATCGACGAAACATATGGATCATGATCATTTGTTCGTTACTTAAAACAAAAAAACGACACAGTGACTAATCAAAGTAAATGGGTGTTTATAATTTATTGCGAAGACATGCTTTAGCCTATAAGTGGACACTCACCCCAAGAGTTCCCAGGTAAGAGTGACTGGTCCGATTAAGTGGATTTGTACAAACACTCTAGCCTTAGACAGAAAACTCAGGGTACAGGCATCCACCCTTCCAGATTGCACGTTTTGACATTACTAAAACCCAAACTTTGATGAGATTTTGAAAACATCGAAGGCTTAAAGCCTTAAAACAAATCATCTAAGGATATATGATTTCTTGTAAAAGTTTTGGATTGAATTTGTGACTTTTGTATTGTTTTATAATCACCTAAGGATAAGTGATGGTATTGTATTAAGAATCTAAACGCAAGAAAACTTGCGTTCGGGTCCTAGGAAGGTTATAATCTAGGTCAAAAGCATTACTAATAACCTAATTCCTTATAACCATGGCTCTAATACCAATCTCTGCAACACCCCGACCGCATAAAACAACAAATCGTGACGGAAAAGTCGGGGAGACACGTTATAGGAATTGTTTCAAACACATGGTACATAAATGGTTTTATTTAATTAATAATTTACATTGTCTTGAAACGTAAAACACAAACAAAGTACAACAATTGTCTTTATGTTTTAAAGTAACTAAGGCCCAAGTCCGTCCTATGTGTACCTTGCTTTAGCAAATTTAACATTAGCACCTGAAACATATGTGAAAATAAAGTCAGCATGGAAAGCCAGTGAGTACATAGGTTTTGAAGTAAAGACTCATGGCTTTGAGTGTTAAAAGAAAATGTTTAAACGTTTTCAAAAGTAGCCATGAATCTATGACAAAAAGTGTTTCTTTTATAAAATCATATGAAAAATCATTTGATTTAAAAAAAGCAATGCAAGGTTAACTTAATAACCAAATATGTCTTTGAAATAACCAAATAAAATGTCTTGTCTTGAACCCATGTATACTATGTATGTAAACCATGTATAATGTTTTGAAACCAAGTACTATGTATACTAGGTAATTAAACCATGTATAATGTTTTGAAAACATGAAACTAGTGATAGGCACAAATGAATCACCCCAAAACATTTGAAAAACGTAAAATAGGGGACTGTGTACTGACTTGGATTGCATATATGTCTTGTTCAAAGATTAAGCAAAGCTCAATGGTTCAAGAGTTTCCTAATATGTTAGATAACTATGTGTTAGTGTATAATGAGACTTTAATCAGAGGATTGGATAGAATGAAGTCTATAAACCAAACGAGAGTTGGGTCTCGTATAATAAGGTTTAATAAGCATTACATTCCGATTAGAAAGGATTCCTAAGTGCTTTGACCCGTTACGACTCGTTAAAGTGGTTTACGTTACTTTAACGAGTTATAAGCGTAACTATGGGTTCGGATGGTTAAATAAGTCCTATGATGAGTCTAATATGTCAAAACAAGTTTAGTTATGTTGCAACATCAGTTTAGATGACAAAACAATGGTCTTATATGCTTAAAATCATTTTATGTGCCTAAAGGGCATTTTCGGCAATTTAAAAGTACATATATACGACTCGTTATATAACCAACCAAACTATATGACCAAAAGGTATAACCTCATAGGTTTATTCCTTATATTACTATGGTCATAAAAATGCGCTTGGTCGAATCTTAAGATTAACCAAACGGGTCAGATTCGAAAGTCAAAGCAGTAGTCAAACCGCTCGACTTACGACTAAGAAATAAGCACTAAACTAGAAATGACAAGTTAGACATGTTAGGAAGATGTCTAATAATGTTATACTGATTTGGTGTCAAAACTTTAAGTTTTAATACCCGAAAACAGTTTCGTCGTAAAATGCACTTTTGTGCATTTTTTACTTTTAATTCGTAAAACTTTGACTTGTCATTTCGCCTACTAAACGTGGTAATCAGAAGGTGCAATCACAAGGGATTAATACCTTCGTGATTACGATCACATTGCAAAGTTCAATTTGAACTTTGACTTGACCAAAATGGTCAGAACCGAAAGTTAAACAGAAAGTCAAACTGTTTGACTTTTGGCTCATAAATAGCCAAAATAATGAAAGAACTAGAGAGAGTACTTACTTGTGTTGAAGAACACTTTCAGAACTTAGTTAGGAGGCTTCCAATCAGCTAGAAACAAGCTCCATGATAGAGAGAGAAATTTTGAAAGGTGCAAGTTGGAATGAGGAATGAACATGGCTATTTATAGTGAATTTGAGCTCACCAAATCAAGCCAAGTGTCCCTCTAGGTGTTATAGACTGATGAGTGTCACCCTAGGTGTCCAAAGATGAAGAAGAGTGGCAAAAATCATGACTTGGGGGGCCAAGGAAGTGAGCAGGTTGCTACCATGTGGTTTCGGCTGTGCTGTGTGTCCCATACGGACCGTAAGGGATAAGGTCTTACGGTCCGTAAGACCCTTTGCTGGCAGAAGTTTTGTATTTTGGCTGTTTTAGCCCCTAGACTTGTATTATCGTGTTTTGTCATTTTTTTAACCCCTTTTAACCAAGTATTTAGGTTATATAAAGGTGTTAAGGCATGTGTGACTTGGATTTTTGTCCAGAAATGTTACAAACATCGTCTTGCTTGATCATTCGGTTACGTATTTCATAAATAAAATATAACATTTTATTGAATACGAAAATGATCGGAATTGTACAATGATTGAAAATGTGCAAATGTCATATTTATCTCCTTTCGATCTCAAGAGTAGGTAGAACACTAAACTCCTCTAAATTATCAAACAAAGTTCCTATGGGATACGTGCACCATAAACCATAAACTAGTTACGAACACAAAGTAGGTAACGTAATATGTATTTATACATGAAAGACATTCACAAATACCCACGAGAAACAATTATAAGTTAATATATTAGAATAAAGTATGCACACACATCTAGCCAAAAATAATTAGGTCTCTTACTTTAATATTAATCCATTAATAAATAACCAAAACCGAGAAATTACCAATTAACACAAAAATTATCACAAACCCGGGTAGATAAACTAATTAGCCAAGAATCATAGTCAAGAACAATAATAAACAAGTCTGAAATAACAAATAATCATGTTCATACGTTTGAAAAACACAAAGTAATTAAAGCTAAACACTAACTATTTGTGAACCCGACCCGATTCATGATCCGTGTTTGATCTTGATCTAGACACCTTCAATCCTTTCTTGACCGACCCCTGGAAGTTTCTTTCTTTGTGTCCGCACCTCCTATTGCGTCTCCTTTTTTTCAAATGGTATTGTATTTGCACTTAAATTTCGAAGTGATCTGGGCTTCCGTGGACATCAGTGGGCTGGCCTTTATGGTCTTCTAATCAGCCCAAAAATCACAAAATAAATGGCCGGACAATAAAAGATTGGTTGGTCAATGCTTTTAGTTTCGGTAAACTCTGCACCCAAAACAATATCCACTCCTAGATTTTTTAGTTTAAGAATATGGGGTATGGGGCGGGGTTGGGACGTGGGTTGGGTACAAACGCCTAAGTCACCACCCTGGGTGGGCTTGGGTTTCAGCGTGGCCCGTTTGGCGTAGGATTCAGCCCGGGCGTTGGGCGGGGCTACCCACATGACATGGCGGAACCTTAATGGCCAAGAGCACTAGCCATGGCGGAACCTCATTATAATGTGGCTTGGCCACGCCCCTCCATACCCCTTTGAAATTGGCTTTTGGTCTTGGGTGCCCATACTACACGTTTCGTACCATGCCCCAAACCCACGCTCCACCATACCCCATGGTCTAAAATGATCAAAACCAATAATTATGATTTTTATTATGATCAACCTATTCTAAATTCTAAAGTATTAATAATCATGAACTATTTAAATGAATTCATTTTAGGTCTCAAGTTCAGTAAAAATACTTAATTTTAGCTCATTATCTCTTAAAACCTTTAAAATTTTGAAATGAACCAGAAACGAGTAGAATTTAATACAAATCAACTTTAAAACTACTCAAAAGTAAAGGAATATTTATATAAAAATATGTATAATTTAGACGAAAACAAATATCCCCACACTTAAACCTTTTTCGTCTCTAAAAAAGCTTTGCAATAGAATCATAACTAGGATACATGGTTTCAAAAAGTTTAGGTTATTTTTTTTAAAAGATATAAACACGTATAACCACGATTACCAGTATTGTTATTCCCAACCGCCAACTCGTCAAGCCCCTTTCATGCCAACATTATGTTCAAGTTAACAATCCATCTAAGGGTCTCACACTCAAGATCCACAAATCTACCTTATCCTATATCAAGTTTATAAGGAAAAGATTAAAAAATCTACCGCTTTATATAAATAAACCCTTACGTATTTAAAATTAAATTTTTGATGGAATAGTGGATGATGATTTTGAGCTTTATCATTATTTTCTTATGATCAACTCAGAGGGAATTATCACCAAATCACTATCCCGGCGGGAAACACCATGAGCCTCACATTTTTTTTATTTTGCTCAATCAACAGATATATGGAATTTTCTCGGGCGCCACAAGATCCGGATTTATTCTCATAAAAAGGATAATGTGTGCCATTTAATTTAAAATTCTTATGGGTTATTTACTTATGGTGGTTCCTTTTATACTATCAAAAGTTTTGGTGTTTCTATATCCCCTAAGATGAGAACCTACGAGACTTCATGATTTATGATAATGTATATTAATAGCAATTCCAGGAACCCTCTAAGTTGGCTGGGACTACCAATACATCCTAGAAAATACGTCTTCTACCTATATTTATCTCATACATATAATATTTTGAAAACCAAAAATCCCAATTTTTTTATCATTTTCCATTTATTTGCAAAAAGTTTCAGGAACATTTTTTTATTTTTTCAGTTTTTTTGGATTTTTTAAATTTTATATTTTTTTTTGTATTTTTCAATTTTTTTGACTAAAAAAACTCACTATATAGACTAAACAACAGTTTTTGTAACACCTCGTAAATTCATGTCTAATAATGTATCGACACGTGTCATGAGCTTTAAACGTGTAAAAGATTACTTTAGAGGGACTAAAGTAGACAAACAAAGAAAGTATGTGAATAAAAGGGTTCAAAATGTCAACAATGGATAAATATACTTTACAATAACCCTACACGATGTTTATACCCTTAAACGAATGAATTATGGATCATACGAAG
The DNA here is from genome assembly GCA_030545235.1 of Helianthus tuberosus. Taxonomy (NCBI): domain Eukaryota; kingdom Viridiplantae; phylum Streptophyta; class Magnoliopsida; order Asterales; family Asteraceae; genus Helianthus; species Helianthus tuberosus. The sequence continues at coordinate 65,256,592 of CM060420.1, forward strand.
CTAATTGTGGAAGAAAGTGAGAAATTACAAACTACAGGGGTCAAATGTGTCAACATGTTTAAAGTATACCTCTGAGTGACCTTTTAGCAAACCCGAAGCTTTGTAACGATTAATTATGCTCACTAGAATAAGTGATAAAAATTTCACAAGGTTTCGATAAAGTATGAGAAAGTTATGCTTACATTCGTATGTGAGGGGTTAAAAGTGTCAACGTTGAAGGTTGTGACTTTTCGGGTGAGCAAAAAAGTTAACCGAGGACTTAACGGTGTTTGGTTATGTCATGGAGCCCTTAAAAGTCAAGTTAGAGGGTTGAAAATGCAAGAAATAAAGTGAAAACCACGTTTAAAAGGGATCAGGGGCCAAAATGCAAACTTTTGAAACTTTGTGACCTGAACCCGACCCTCATACCGGCCGCGTAAGTCCCCTATGGACCTTACGCGGGCCGCCTGGGACTGCCAGCGACAGAAAACACCTGCAGCTGCCAGTTCAGGCCTGTTAACCGACTTAAATCACTTGTTTTACATACCAGGGGCTGCCCCAATGGTTTTTCATGCACTAAGGGCACTTGTAATGATCTGGAATCATGCATAGACTTCCTTGGCATGATCCTATGTGATTTAATTCACTATATAAGAAGCTCCAGTGTTGCAACATTGAGCACACTCACTTGAAACTCTCACAACTCAACTTCTGGAGATTGCTGGAGCTCAAGGACAATTCCTAGAAGTCATTAGTCGTGCTTAGGACTATTGTAAGTGTCCTTAACCCTTCTTAATTCAGTTTTACTTAGTTAATTAGCCTAAAGTCAAACCGTCGTAATTAAGGTTTGACTTCGTGATTAATCACAAATTGTCCAGTCAATTCTCGAATTGAAAGTACCAATAAGTTGGTATTTATGTGGATAATAAACCCTTAAAAGGGTACTCTCTGATTCCCACTCTAACTAGGTCAATTGTCGGGTCAAACTTAATCATAAAAAGTCAACAGAAAGCTAATTTTCAAATAAATGCATAATTAGCGATGTAGAAGCCATGCAACCTGTTTTATCATTAATATTACTTGGTAATTAATGTAAGAACATGTCTAAACATGTTCAACCCGACAATCTTCAGTTTAAGCTCGGTTCGGAACCGAAAATCGCAAAAGTAGACTTTTGCTTTGACTTTCAGTTCTGACCCATTAGAGCATAATTTAGAAATGCCTTAGAGCTTTATTAGGACCAGGTTTCATGTTAGTATAACCCTCTGTGATTATACAACTTGGTTCATTAGTTATCTGATTCATATGCATGTTTCCGTTAAGTGCTTAAATGTTGACTATTATGCCCTTTTGACTTTAAAACGTGATTTTTGAAAATATAAAAGAATAGAAACCTTAGTTACTAATTTATAAACTTGTCTCTAAAATTTGACATCAGTTTGAGGTCTAGATTAAGAGTTATGCTCATTAGCGTAAATAGAAAGCTTTTTATTAATTAAACGGCGTAATTAGCATAAAGCCTATCTAAACCCAAATTTTGATACCAAACTTTTTACCTACTGATATAAAATAATATTTTGGGATTTTTGGAGATTTTTATTTATTTTTAGGCTAAGCATAACATAGGGTTCTAAGCTTAATTCGGTAATTGTCGATTTTGCCCTTTTGGGCTATAAAATGAGTTTTACAAATCCTTTTGATACCAAACCTTTTTCTACTAATCTAATATGATAAATAAAATATTTTAAGCTTTCTGGAATAATAAAAATATCAGCTTTTCTTATAAAACCCGGAAATCGCTTAAAACCGCATTTTTACGCGTTTTAAACGTATAGTATGTATTAAAACTATTTTAAACATATAGGACTTGATACCTACTGATATTTTTAGTAAATTTATATACTTTAACAGTAAGCAAAGGTTTTAAACTCAGATTTCTAGTTTTGACCTTTTAAGCTTAGATGAAATTACCAAAATGCCCCTACGGTGCATAGTTTAGTTATAAATGATAAATTTCACATATATGTAATACCCTACTGTTATAACTTATTAAATTAAGTTTTTTTACTGATTATATCAGACCTGTAACTCAGATTAATATTTAAACTCTTTTATAACCTTTAAAATGACCAAAATGCCCCTACGGGGCATAGTTTGAGTTTAAATTCATTTTGGGCATAATAGAAGATATCTTACTGATATCACAATATGTTTAAGGAATATTAACTTAGGAAACCTGTATATGACTCTTATGGTTACCCGTTACGCATTTTTCGCATTCGGTTCCGTTTATGTAACTAGTTTGCATAAATTGACCGAAACGGGTCAAACCTTATCATCTTTGTCTCAAAATCCAGAATGTGTTTAGTTTACCCATATTACACAAGTCTCCAAACTTGTCGGGTCTAAATCACATTCTATTCCGGTCTTCGCTTAATCGTGCATTTGAAACGTATATCTTCCTTTAAAACTAACCGGTCTAAGTTTAGGCTTAATTAAAGACCCGTTAGGAATCTAATAGGTTATTAAAAACCTTCGTTCCAGATTAGGAGACCCGGTAAAAGCTACGTGCACTTGCTGTTTGTGAATTATACTTGCTCAGGTAAATACTTTTAACTTATTTTCCCTTATACGGGCTTGGGGTACGGTATATAAAATACCGCTTGGTCGGGCATTGAATCTTTAATCGTATGAAGGTTAATTTATTGAAATGACCTCGTTTAAATTGTTTTGTTTGCTTAAAGCCTTTGGGGGGTTAATGACCATGTCTCGGATATCCTTGGCATCATTCATTGAATGGCCACGACCTTAGCACGGGTGTAGGCATACACCCGCCAGTGCATATATAAACAATAAGGTATAACCGCCGGTTACGAGAATAACTCGCCGCGGGACTATACCATGTGGTGTGTCTATTAATCTTTAACCCGATATTCAACCCGGGCTACTGAACGTATAACGAACATGTAATTCTTTTACAAGTTTATATATAAATAATTATCCCAAGTTATAAAATGTTTTTGTGCCTTGTGCATTCAAATCAATTTTTCCAAACCTTTTCAAAATGAGTCAGTTAAATTGTATTTACCAGTGTAAACTGACGTATTTTCCCTAAAAGGCTAAGTGCAGGTACTAATCGAAATAGGCTGGCCTCTCCTTAGCATCCATAAGAGTCTTGCAAGCTTGGATGCATTTAAGTCTGATGAACTATGTTTCCTTTTTATTTGATCCGCCTGTGGATCCGTTACAGTCCGTTTTGTGATACTTTGATATTACTCTATAATCGGTTTGTAATGTGATTTCATCTTTTGCTTCTGCTGTGCATTTAAAATTGTGTTGTTTGACTATGATGATATCAACTACATCACGATACTCCCCACCGGGCCCACCGGTAATACGTGGAAATATCGGGGTGTGACAGTTTTTCATCCCCACACTTAAACTCTACATTTTCCTCAATGTAAGAATAAAAACCGACTCAAAAAAAATCTGAATATAAAAATAAAAGGGCAAATTGGAAAGGACCTAGCTAGTTAAATAATGTGTAAGCTTCAAAAATTCTAGTCCAATCCAGCTCAATCATATAGCATTCAGTTCGCGATCGGCTCTGCCTCTGACTGATAAACCGGGAATTGACTTGACATCCGCTGAATAGCTTCGAAATCACCTAAATGGAGATTGAGTATGCGTGGTACAATTTAAACCTACACAAACAAAGCAAAAACAAAAACCCAGCATAATACCTACTCTAAAACAAAAACCAACTCAAAAACTACAACTGTATACAAACTCTATGATACCTCCCCAAACTTGAACTCAATCAGGATGCTTCTCCTTTATCCAACCCCTATCGAACCCGTTTAATTTTAATTGATCATAATTGTTTTTGTTAAAAAAAACAATGATGAAACTACAAAATATCTTAAGACATGCAAACGGGTCGGGCCACCAAAATTTAAATTTACCTGGTCCAAACCTGATACGTGAGATATAGTGAGGATGATGGTTGTCTTTGCACTTCAATGTTCCGTTATGCTTCCTTTCGTACCATCTATGCACCCTTAGACTATGTTGATCCAAGCATCTTCGTGCCTTCTCCCGTGTTCTTGTTGGTGTGTGTGGCAATCCCACTGCTAACTTCTCTATGGGCCGGCTATCCAACTCTTCTACCACTTTCTCTTCTGCTACGTTTGGTAATTGTTTGATCTCCATGGTTGGCTTCATTTCAAGTAATGTCTATAGATATGCTAGATCACCAACCGTGCCAAATTCTTCATCTACAAGTGTTGGTAAACCAACCAACTAATTAACGGCTTCTAATTACGCGATTAGCGAACGTTTAAGGCAATAATAAGTAGTGCTTAAGGCACGAATTGACTTAATTAGGCTTGTGGACTGCCTAGGAAAGCTTGGCTGACTTTACAGTGCGTGTACGGTGATTTTCAGGAAACTTGCTGAGCGTCAAACGATAACGAACTGACACCGTACAAAATACTGACAACGTCGTCGTTACGAAGATTATACATATAACATATACTTATGGATTTCGTTTTGCGAAAATATTATGCTTTCAAACAACACAAAACACAAACGTGAACAAAAAACGCGGAAACAGTAACGCACAGACAATCAACGAGTAAACGGAAACACCGGACTCGAGTTTCGTCCCAATATTATTATATTATGATATATCTAACTTCGTTTTAAAATTTTATTATCCGTAGTTGAAAATGGATCGCAAAACGGACTAAAAACGACAAACTACGCGTTTTACGCAATTTTAACGCAACTGACAAACGAACGCGTTAAACATCAAGTTCCGACGTAATTTTTAGCGTTTCGGCTCTAAAACTTTATTGCACGACATTTTACGACGATCAGGATTCGAAAACGGGCTTCGGGGAATTATTGGGTCGCTCAAAACGCGCTAACGGGCCCTAGGCCTAACCCACTTTATAAAACCTAGGTATAAAAGCATCTCCTTCTCTCATTTTCATTTTTAAAAAAACCCTAGATCAAACACAATGCAGCCGACACCTCGTTTTTCTCCCCCTCTCGTCTTTGTCCGGTAACCGGAGTATCTCCGGCGACCTCTCTGGCGCCTCTTCCACTAGCGAACCACCATAACCACCCTCCTTCTCCTTCTTACCCCCTTATAATCACACACACACACCAGCTTCTGTCGCACCCCTGGCCCGTCTCCCTCTCCGTTGATGAGATCAGAGGGAACAGAGAGAGAAAGAGTGACGGAAGTGAGAGAGAGGGAACATAGAGAGAGAGAGAGAAGGCTGTAGAGGTGTTGGTGGGGCGACAAGGATCGACTGCCGGTGACTAGTTAAACAGCGGTGGTGGTGTTTCTCTCCAGTAAGATTATTTTCAGGAAAACTCGTTTTTTTTTATTTTACACGAATTTTAACTTGGGATTTGGTGATGTTGATGATGATGAAGTTGTGGATGCTGCCGACGGTGGCATACCGTTTTAACAGCGCCAGCGACACCACGAACGCAGTGGTGTTGTTCGGGTATGAGTTTCAGTTTCGGTTCAAGTCCAGTTTTGCTACGGGTAATCAGTTATGTTTTGGTTCAAATTTGGTTAGACCAGAAATCAGGGTGGTGCTCAGATCGGTTCGGTTATCGGTTCAGGTTCGAGGCTACGAGTTCAGGTCAAACAAACTCAACCCAGTCAACACGTTGGGTTGACTGGTCAATGCTGGTCAACTAAGTCAAAGGTAGTCAACAGGACGGCTCGGGTCAGTTTTGGGTGCGGTTCGGTCAACACAGTCAACGGTTAGTCAAGGTTTGGCTTAACTCGGTTTGACTCGGTTAAACCGAGTCAACTTTGGTCAACACCTGGTCAACAACAGTCAACGCCCGGTCCACTCACACGGTCCGGTAAAGTTTAACGACGCAAAATTAGTATAGATTTTTATAGTTTATAGATTTTTATACTACGCGAATAGAGCTCGACCGCTTAAAACGTTTATACATTAGTGATTTATTTACGATTCTTGCAAAATTTTGCGAAAAGTTATATATACATTGTTTGTTAATTTGTTGATTGAGTTTTGATAAAAAAATATAATGACACTTAGATGTCGGGATCGTCCAAACACAGAGGAAACTCTGTCTGTTTTCCGTTAAAAACCCATATTACAAAACATATTTAAACCTTAAAGAAGACACTTATCGAGATACAAGTTTTCTTATAAAAATAAATATGGAAGTATATTTATTTGGCGATGTTTCACGAGTTATAAAACGAGTATTTTTCAACAGATCGACAATTACGGTATACAACTCAACAAAACTCGGAAATCTTATATAAGATAAATGTGATTGTTTATATTTATTTCAAAAATCGAAATTCCGAACACTTTCTACAAGCTAGATATAATGTTATATTTATTTCGAACACCTATACTTCCGAACACTTTCATACGATAAATATAACGTGTATACCTATTTCAAACACTTTAAGTTCGAATAATTATTTTACACCACGACTTCATGCTTTTTCTATCCAATAAATATAACGATTTATATTTATTTCAAACGACAAAATTTATATTTGAAATGTCAAGGGTTTCGAATATATATAAATGTATATATATTTATTTACATCCATCCTACGAAAACGACAAAGGCATACTACCGAATCATACACAACATTTCGCATACGTACCATTATCGATTTACGCATTTCGATTCATGACAGCTTTGTAAATATATTTATATTTACACATATAAATATTTCGGAAACTAATTCATTTCGAGACTTAGTTTTATCCGTCAAAATAACAACACCTTCGGAGAGTCGTTTTCTTTACGACTCGGTAGAGCTCGGACACGTAGTTTAGCTACGTTTAAAATAGAAACTTATAAGTTATTCCCTGTTAGGAATACTATAGATGCACGCTAGCTAATGCACGTTCTTGGAACGACACTTCGGAATCACGCTATACTAGCTTTGCACAGGAATATCCAGGTGAGTTCATAACCCCCACTTTTTCTAGTTTTACATTTTTACAAATGTTTTCGGGGGTGGAAAGACATGCAAGTTTTGCAAAAATAAACAACTTTTCGATGAACGAAAACTCCTATTTCTAAACCGTGTTGCGAATGGATTTCAAGGAACTTTAATGGTTTATGAACGATTTAGACTAAACATACCGGTTCTACAAAACGTGCATGATTTTCATGACTAGTGACGGGAATGTCCTAGTTACTACAACGGGACTGGGTTGGTCTGCGTACGAACAACGAGACAACCCAATGGGTTTATGTCCCTTTTTTTTCTTTTGAAATACATATTAACTACGGTATGATTAAGCTATGGAATGAATTCTTGGATCACATGCGAATAGGAGCTAACTTAGGCACCATTAATCCTTTTAAGGACCACGGAACAGGGGTAGATCTATCGGGTACGGGCGAGCCCCACTCACGGTCCTTGTGCGGCCACTTAGAGTGCTTTTGTGTCCCTGTCGAAGTGAATCGACACTTAAATCGTCTACCAGGTTGAGTGCTTCCTATGTCGGCACACATATTAAAGTCTTTGCTACACATTAATGATCAATAGGTTCATAGACGCTCACATACCAGCTTTTGATACTCAAATTTTCAAATGTTTTTAAGATTCATTTGATGGAAACTCACAAATACATGGATTTACAAACTTTGGTAACGTTTTCAACTTATGTACAAGTAAGAGGACGAGTTGGTCCTGCTTACAAAGACTCCTTTGGGCTCGGCCCATTCTCTCTCGTGGGCTAGACTCACAGTTTTCATATATCATGCCGAGAAAATAATTTTTCTATATTTTCTCAACAACTTTTAAACCGGTTATTGATGTGTGCAAAATGCAACATATAAATTTCATCAATTGTGGCATAAAACTAACCCTTTTTTAGTACTAATGTTGGAAAAAGTGTGTTTTTGTCTTCCTTTTGTATTTTCAGGATTAAATGAGCTCAAATTAACAAAAGAAGCAAAAAGGCAGCTAAATCTAACATAAATACAAGAAAAGGAACAAACGTGGCATGCCCGACCGCACGACAGCATCTTCCCAAGCAAAACAAGAGAACAGAAGGCTGAACACGCCCCGTGTTCACTGAACACGGGGCCGTGCCCAAGTGTCAGCATAAAAGACAAAGCTGTAGAAGCTTCCATCGCCTACCACGGGGCCGTACTCAGCGGACACGGGGTCGTGGTCAACTATAAGATTCGCAGAATCCAGGCAAATCTTGATAGTACAGATATGCTTCTGCACACGGGGTCGTGCCCAGCGGACACGGGGCCGTGGTCAACTAATACAGACAAGAGCAATTAATGAAGAAAGAGAGAATGATGGACACGGGGCCGTGCCCAGCGGACACGGGGCCGTGCCCAGCGGACACGGGGCCGTGCCCGAGCTTCTGTTCAGCCTATAAATAGGAGTGCTTGGATCACTTGTAACTCATCCCTTGGCACACCACCTCTCTCACACTTCACCCACCACCCACCACCACCATAACACCATCATCCACCACCATCATCCATTGTCCATCATAGAGTATGTGAGTCGTCTCGGGATCCAAGATTTATCGTAAGAGTTCTTGAAAATCAAGGCCATGTTTGCCTAAGTCTCTTACATCACTTGGTGAAGACAAAGTGTCTAGTGTAATACTTTTTTATTTTTAATCTTTTCGCACTTTTTAATTGGTTATGTATTAATGACTTTAATAACTAGTTTCTTATGTTGAAGGTGATTCTTCCTTATCGTTTGTCCGTGGTGTCTTGGCATTATTTTACTGCCTATATAAAATAAAAGATTTTCACCATTCATATCTCCACGATCTATGTGGAGGTATGTTGGCTACCTGGTCGGGGGTTAAGGGAACGGTTTGGTAAGAGTCTTGCCATTGTTCAGTGTATAGATCCTGCAAAGGACCTGGGTCAAATTTAGTAGGACCTCCTTCAATACTTAACGGTATTGGATGGCAGGGGTCCTAACTCTTTGATCCCCTCGTAAGTTAAACTACTATTAATACTATAACCCGGCTAATTAGGATTGTATCCCTGCTGACTCAGACTACTTAGCCGAGGGTAACGTCACCTTCAAAAGAGGGGCCTACCATAATATGCATTAATAACTTAATTAATTATCTTTCAATAATCCGACCCTTTAGGATTGTATCCTTGCTGACTCAAACTACTGGGTTGAGGGTAACGTCACCTTCAAAAGAGGGGCCTACTACAATAACTAAGATAATCTCTTAAATAAGTGCAAAAGTGCGGAAATAATCAAGGGTTACACTAAACACGAGTCGGAACCAAGTGATTCATCTTGTCTATCTGTTTTTCTTTTATTTTTATTTTTAGCATTTTAGCTAGTTTTTATTTTTCTAGTTTAAAACCTTTTTCTAACTTTTTGATTTGATTAGACGTTGAGGATAAACCGGTATTTAAAGCTCTTGTGTCCTTGGACGACCTCGGTATCTTGCCAACACTATACTACGCTCACGATGGGTGCACTTACCCATATGTGTGTTTGGTGTTAGTAAAATATCGTGTTTTATAAATTTAAAACTTGACTAACGTGTAAAAAGGGCTTAAAAATAAACTTAAATCCATATATACACAACCCCGCATCAGTTATCAAAAAGATTTATTTTAAATCTTTTCAAAATAAACCATGAACTCGCTCAACTTTATGTTGACTTTTTCGCATGTTCTTTCTCAGATTGCATTTTCAAAACTATGGAACGGTTAGAATAGGAGAACCCATGGGAATTCGAGTACTTGGCGGTGTTCATTATCTAGAAGTCTTAGCTTATTTGCTTTCGCTATGCAATGAAGATACCGGTCTAGTCACGCCAGCTCTGATATTTTGGGGTGTGACAGATTGGTATCAGAGCTATAGGTTTCAGCGAATTAGGTTTCTGTAGAGATACCTAGGCTTTAACCTCACTTTCCTCTGGTGACTTAGATTATTAAGACTTGAACACATACAGAACGCCTAAGACTCGAATATGGGTTCCAACCGTTGCCGAAAACAAGGAATCAACTGTTCTGATTTTAAACATACACAAGTGTTGTGTTGATACACGGTACACGAAATGATTACACATAGAAAACAAAAACCTTGAGGGTTTTAATAACATGCATTTAGGACCTTTGAAAAACTTACGTCGAAACTCATTAAAGGTCCTTAGGTAGGAGTCGTGACTATTAACTCGGGCAAACGCCATCATATTATGTCTGTGAAAAACGTCACTTTTCCGTACACTAAATGAACAGTGATCTGTGCTCTAATGACCGTACATGATCTAGTTTACAAGACAAATAAATTTCTGAATTCCATGCAAGTGAATTCATGCACATTTTATGCTACAAGAATTACTTTATAATAGCGTTGCGTCAAAAATATTAGTAAACTCACCGGTAAGACACATTGTGTCAACGATTCTGCAGAAAGCAGTTAGACAATAGTATTGGAGCCTAGGTGTAGGTCCAACGTCAAGAATGCATTAAAACCCAAGAGTACATACAAGGGTTTACATATAGACATTCCGAGAGCTAAAATAAGCACTAAAAAGCACCCGAAACGTACTTTAAGTGCAGAATTTTAGTAAATCAGCTCTCTGACACTTAAATATCATGCAGAATTTACGTTTTATTATCCAGAATATTTCCCCAAGTGTCGGGAATTAAAAGGGTTACAAAAGAACACTTAAATGACACTAAACGGTGCAATTTAGCACTTTAACGAATCGGTACATGACCAAACAACCGGACATTACCCAGAACACCAAAATATTGCTAGAAGCAATGTTTTTATTTTTCTAAGCTAGTTAGGGTCCCCGAACACCCTAACACACTATATATTTCATAACCCACCATAAACCACTAACTATTCTAATTATTTTCTAACTAGATTGTAACTATATTTTTGAAACCCAACTAAACTAACCCCCCCCCCCCCCCCCATGACCGGTTCTAGACAAGGGTGACCCACCCTTTGATTACTTGATTTTTATATTAGGGGATGTTGGTGGATATAGAACATAATACTCAATGGTTAATGGTGAAGCTTGGTTTATATAAGTGTACAAGGGTCATGGCCTCCTCATTCACAAACTCAAACATCAAACAACACTCTCTCTTCTTCTTCTCCTTGTGTTCGGCCAAAGACCCAAGCACCACCATCATCACCTTCAAGTTTTCCTTCAAGACTTCTATACATACCCAAGGGTGTTAGTGATCCTACAAGTAAGCTTGGTGTGTTCGGAAGCTCAAGGACCGCTCTCATTTTCTTTTAACCACCACATTTATACTCTTGAACTCCCCTAGCCTTGTGCTAGTAGTAAGTTTCTTAGATCTTCATCTTCTTCATATTTTTGATGGTTAATAGTGAAAAGAATGGTGAAATATCAAGAAACACTAAGAACATAATCAAGTCTTGAAACATAAACTAACAAAGTGATGAAATATGGTTAAAATAATAAAGAAATCATGTTATTCTTGTGTTGTTATGCTTGTTGTTTGTTGTATGCTAGTTAAAATGATATGGTTCATCACATGGACTTGCTAGAGCATGTTTAAGAACATGAACTAGCAAGATGTGAAAGTTAGAGGTATGTGGATGATGAAACCATCCACACATAAACTATGAACTTGGATAAATAAAATGTTTTCTTGAAAAATAAAGATAAAAGTGGGTTATAATCTTATAGATCTAAAGATCTATGAGTGGTTTTTCGAAAGAACTAAGTAAAAAGTATGAGTTTTGTTAAAACTTGGATCTTACACAAACTTAACACATTTTTAGTGGATAACCAAGTGTAGAAACACTTGTGTGATAAGAAAATTTCACAAAGAAATATTTTTAGAAAACTTGACTAGAAGTTGTAAATATTCAAACTCTTTAAAAATAAAGTTTTTAAAGAACCAATCACCTTTTGGAAGGTAACAAGACTTACTAAATACCCTAGTAAGTTACTACACATTTTTATAAATTTTCAAGTTCATGAAATAGAGAAATTTGTGTATATTGTTGATGATTGTTGTTGAAATTGATTGATGATGTTTTAAAAAAAAATAAACACATGTTTTGAAAACATGAGAAACCTCCATTTTTAGGGGAAACTCTGCCAAAATTTTTATAAATTTTGACACTTAGAAAACTATAAGTTTTGAGAAACTTATTCCCTAAAAATGTGTCTAAAAACATTTACCAAGGTTTCCCTAATTTTTGTATTAAGAAATGATGATTTCTTCAAGAATAAAATTGATACTAAGTATGTAAATTTTTTAGGAAAAATATATATTATTTGATCACCAAAATTTTGTGCTGAGTGTGTGTAGTATGTATTATGCATGATAGTGTAGTAGGACTTGAAAATACACTAAGTACTCTTAAGAAGTGAAAATACAAAAATACACAAACAACATACTTAGACAAAATACATAATTCGGGTGCAAAGTGCAAAATACAAGAAACTTATAATTATTTTTGAGAAAATAATATAAGTAAGACAGTTAGTTAAAAATATAAGTTATTTATAACACAAGAAGACATACACAAAAGATAGTGACTTTTACTTGTGTGATGCAAGTCTAGTGACTGACGTTAAGAAAACACGTATAGGTCACGACGTTAACCAAGCAAATCCGGTGAAGTTTACGACGCAAAGGAACGCAAAGTTGTGAGTTCATGCTCCCCCTTTTCTTTAACTGTTTTCGGTTTTATAACTCTCGGGGGTGAAATACATGTTACAAATATTACAATTTTTACAAATGGTAAAAATACAAGAAGCACACTTGGTGAGAACGAGTACCGAGTATGATGCGATTTGAGAATATAAAAATACAAGAAGCACTCTTGGTGAGAACGAGTACCGAGTACGATGTGCTTTAAGAAATGCCTAGAAAATACTAGATCATGTGAGCATAGACTAGATATTGAGATGCCATTAATACTTAATTAGGGATGAGGGTTAGATCTAACGGGTACGGCCGAGCCCCACTCATGGTCCTTATGGGACCTCTTGAGTGCTTCGGTGTCCCAGTCGAGGGAAATCGACACAGTCGAGGTTAATCGACACAGTCGAGGGTAATCAACACAGTCAAGGTAAATTGACGCAGTCGAGGTTAATCGACACAGTCGAGGGAAATCGACACAGTCGAGGGTAATCGACGTAGTAAAGGGGCCAACACTAATGCTCCCTATGTCCTCACATGCCTTAATGTCCTTGTACAAACACTCAATTAGCACGTGGTATACACAAGAAAACTTGATAATATACAAGAATACTTTATTTAAACAGGATACATACCATGTTTTCACACGTGGTATGCAAAATGCATGAACTTGCTCAACTTTATGTTGATGTTTTCCAAAATTACATGTATTTCAGGTGACAGGATGGATCTTGGGCGCAAGTTTCGTAACTAGAAGTAGACTACAAGCTTAGATGTCATCCACTTTTGTTGAATTGTAACCTAGATGAAGGTTTTGTTTTAAAACTTAAGTAATTAAGTGTTTGTAATACTCAAGATTTTCTGAATGGATGAACATCGTTTTAATCATGTAGTTGTTTATTATGATTGAATGCAATGATAACAAACTAGTCACACGTCATACGCTTCCGCAAAAGACAGGGTGTGACAGTTTGGATCAGAGCATCGATTGTAGTGAACTAGGATTCCTTCTCGAGTCTAGACTACAATCACTAGAGTTCTCTCACGAAAACATTTTACAAAAAGGTTTTCATTGCATTCACGTAAGCGCCAAGATCCACAAGTCAGACACTTTTCAAAAGTGATAAGGCAAGGACATTAGTGAGGAATACCCTTAAAATAAGGTGCCAACCAAAGCATAGTCTACACGAGTTAGACTTGCCAAAAACAAAATGATCCCCCCAAAAAACGAGAGTTATACATGATATAATGCATTAAATTGCTTAATTATACTAAGTAGCATATTTGTTATTGATATACATACATACGAATAAGTGTACGGAATGATTATTGACGTGAATAAGATACTTTCGACTCCGACTCCTATTACTGTATGTGACTCGCACGATGAAGCTATCGACCTCGCGTTCATAGCAAAGCTTATAGCTAGAGTGATTACCAGAAAAGATTCTGAGCTTGCTTCCATAGGAGATGGCTGCTCTTCCCTCTCGATCGTGAAGGTGCTAGACTATGGTGATGATGACGAGGTAGAGGCATCTGTCACACCCCCAAAATCCACACGCGGAGTATAACCGCTTGGAGGCGTGACTGACCAGGATCAAGCCACCAATCATATTGAACAAGCATGTAAGTAAACATAATTCAACCAAACAATATGAAAGGTGTTAAAAAACCAAAGCATAGTTAAGTGTTTAGCGGAAGCAAAATTGTAAAACCCATAGAAAGTATTAAGTATGAAATAAAGTAATGTTTAAAGCATGGCACACACTGCCATGTCCCACAATGACCGTTCCTCCCTGTGCAAGCTCCATGAGTACCTAATGACCTGCAAGGCATGTAGCAACGAATCAACAACAAAGTTGAGTGAGTTCACAGTTGGTTGTTTGGTTATAGTATTCATTTCATAAATCGTATGTTCGTTTTGTAAACCATGTATCGTATTAATCCGTATCACGGCCAATCCAGGCATGTGTGCGATGATTAGTGGGGGCTTCCCATGTGTTACTAGACCACGCGTATCGACTGCTACGAAAATGTAAGAGGTGCCCTAAGTCAATGTCTATCAGCATTGACCCTTTGCCCATAGTCCATTAGTACACGCCCGTCCGACTGGCACGGTGTGAGGTTTGTTAAACCTAATAGCGCTATTAACTAATGACCCGCTCGCCATAGGCCTCGGCGATTAAGTCGATAAATGAGGGACTTCCTTTGATAGAGGTGATGGTCTTATGATCGTGTACGTAGGCTTTACGTACGTGCCCTTCAATCCGAGGACAGTAGTAAGTATAACTGTACGTAGGTTTTACGTACGTGCCCTTCAATCCGAGGATAGTAATAATCAGTTTAATAGTAATGGTTGTACGAGTAGTTATCCAATCCCATTCCCAACCCCTGGGAATCCCATGCCTTGGCTAGTGTGAACTCACCTTGGTTTGCTCGGCAGATACACAGAAAAGTTACTTGAGCTAGTTGAGGCTAACCACGTCCTAACATGGTTACCATACAAGTCAGGTATAGGTTCAAATAAAGCACGTATGATTACACATAGTCCAATAGGTTGTGAACACGTATTGATCATGGCAAACACATAATTCATGTTAACACATTAACAGTCATAACGTATCCAACTTGTGCGATTTAAAAGATTGGGCTCAAAATTAAACGGACCAACCTATTGTGCGATCAGCATACTTGTGCGATCCACAATAGGTTGTGCAATTCAGAAAGTCCGGCCCAATAATCATAACAGTTCAGTAAATAGACGGCCCACATAATTAAACATGGATCTCTAGTGCGATCGGGATCTCTTGTGCGATCCGAGATCCCCTTGTGCGATTGGAACTAGTCCGGCCCAAACATGTACCCGGCCCAAACAATTTAACAAGGCATGACTTGTGCGATTCAATAGTCTTGTGCGACTATTGATATCTTGTGCGACCGAGTTTTTGTGGGACCAGAACCCTTGTGCGATCGGTATTATGTGATCAATTATAGAAATCACTAAATTTAAGGAAATCCGTTACATTGTTTCCATTTATGGGATTCAATCAAACAATTTAACAGTTTCAAGTCTTGCAATATTCGATCACTTTAAACAACCACCAATTAATGAATTAACATAAACAATTAACAACTAACAACTATATGTCAATCATCATATGTCAATCATCATCTGTTATATCAGATTCAGTAGAACAAGTTTTCACTAATCAACCATTATCAACATAACCCGAATGCTCATACAATTATAATCATGCGATCCTTGTTCAATATTGGCAGATTGTAATGATCATTCATCCCACAAGAAACTCAATTCAGCAACAATACTTAGTAACATTTAAGTTCTTGACTCCCCAAACATTAATATATAGCAATTATTTATAATCCATGTAATGGAGTGCATGTGCACACACAACAAAAGTCCTTCTGACAATTCACATGTAGGCAGTCCCAAAGCATTCAGAAAACATCAAGTCTATCCTAAAGGACATGTGCAAATAATTAACATCTACCCTAGTCTAGGTTTCCATCTCGTTTAACACACACACACTCAACCAAACGAGCACCAATCAATTACGTATTCCAAACCCTCATGATTATCCATGCCATCAACATCATAACGAGCATATTGACAATAAGCAGATTAATCCATGCCATCACTAACACAACAAACAGGTTATACATCATATTCATGCGACACATCAATCTTACTCACACAAGCATGATTATCAAAACAACTCAAGCAAGAGAAATCACTAACCAGTAATTTGATTCGCTAGGATGATGTTACGAGAAAGGGGTAGAGTTTCGATAAGGGGAGGATGCCGTCCAAGACAAGTAAGGGGAGTAGGGTTTGTTTGACTTTGTGATTTCACGTAACAATATAATACCAATCCTCAAAAGTGGGTAAAGTGGGCCGAGATCAATTAGTTAAGTGGGCCGAGATCAAATTAAATGTGTAGGGTGTTTTCGTGTGGGGTGAATATTTCGGGTGGGGTGTGTTTAGCAACAAAGATTCACATAATACACATAAAGTCTCATAACCATTCATTAAATCAACATATCGAATTATCACACAAGGTTCACATACGTTACATTAAGTACAACGGTAAGTTCTGAAATACGAGTTGTCACATTATCCCCAAGTTGAAAGAAATTTCGTCCCGAAATTTAGCACGTACTCACTGAGGAAGCTAGTTAAGTTGCATGGTTTTCCTAGTTTTCCTGGGGTGTCACATCCTCCCCCCGTTGATCTGGAATTTCGTCCCGAAATTCCGTAGCTTCGGCCTCAGTAGTGATTGTACTGTCTGTGAATAGTTGGGGATACTTTTGTTTCATTTGATCTTCGCGTTCCCAGGTGAACTCTGGGCTGCGACGTGAGTTCCAACGAACTCGAACGAGAGGTATTCTAGTGCGCTTGAGGACCTTAACGTCCCGGTCCGTGATTTCAACTGGTTCCTCGACGAATTGTAACTGCTCGTCGATAGTGAGCTCCTTCAAAGGAACTATGTGGGTCTCATCTGACAGACACTTCTTCAGATTTGACACGTGGAAAACATTGTGAACTGTACTGAGTTCTGCTGGTAAGTTCAGTTTGTAGGCCACCTTGCCTATTTTCTCGATGACTTCGAAAGGTCCGACGTATCGTGGGTTAAGTTTGCCTCGTTTACCAAAATGAACCACACCCTTCCAGGGTGAAACTTTGAGTAGCACTCGCTCCCCAACCTGGAGCTCGAGTGGTTTCCTGCCCTTATCGGCGTAGATTTTCTGACGGTCACGAGCTGCAGCCATTCGTTGTCTCATTTGAGCAATTCGCTCTGTTGTGTCTACCACAAGTTCTGGACCAGTGATCTGACTATCTCCCACCTCTGCCCAATAAAGAGGTGACCGGCATTTACGCCCGTACAATGCCCCAAATGGAGCAGCTTTAATGCTGGTGTGGTAGCTGTTATTGTACGAAAATTCCACAAGTGGCAAATGCTTTTCCCAGCCGTTGCCAAAGTCAATTACACATGCCCTAAGCATGTCTTCGAGGGTCTGGATGGTGCGTTCAGACTGCCCATCCGTTTGAGGGTCATAAGCTGTGCTCATATCTAAACGTGAGCCAAAAGAATTGTGCATCGCTTGCCAAAGTTCTGAAGTAAAACGTGCATCACGATCAGAGATAATAGAAGTGGGCACTCCGTGCCTCGAGACAACTTCCTTAAGATATACGTCTGCTAGTGTGGAGAATTTATCCGTTTCCTTGATAGCCAAGAAGTGAGCAGACTTTGTGAGTCGATCCACGATCACCCAAATAGTATCGTTACCACGTTGAGATCTAGGTAGGCCAGTAACAAAATCCATGGAAATTTGCTCCCATTTCCATTGTGGTATTTCTGGTTATTGGAGTAGGCCTGAGGGTTTCTGATATTCCGTCTTGACTCTCGCACGAGTCAAGTACTTGCTAACGTATGTTGCTATGTGAGCTTTCATGCTAGGCCACCAATACGTAGTTTTGATATCGTGGTACATCTTATCCGAACCAGGATGTAACGAGTAGCGAGACTTGTGTGCCTCATCCATCACAAGCTCTCGTAGGTTCCCATAAAGTGGGACCCAAATGCATCCTGTGACGTAGTAAGCACCGTCTTCCTTCTGTTCTAAGCGTTGCCTTGAGCCGCGTAGGGCTTCAGCCCTGACGTTTTCTAGTTTCAATGCTTCTACCTGAGCGTCTCGTATTTGGGAAAGAAGACTAGACTGTATAGTGAGTTGTAAAGCTCGTACGCGCTTGGGCGCAGTGTCCTTTCGACTGAGGGCGTCAGCCACAACACTGGCTTTGCCTGGGTGGTACCTGATCGAGCATTCGTAGTCATTCAGCAGTTCGACCAATCGTCGTTGTCGCATATTCAGTTCCTTCTATTTGAAGATATGCTCGAGGCTCCTGTGGTCGGTGTAGATAGCGCATTTGGTACCGTACAGGTAATGTCGCCATATCTTAAGTGCAAAAACAACAGCTCCCAGCTCTAAGTCGTGCGTCGTATAGTTCCTTTCATGAACTTTGAGTTGGCGTGAGGCGTAGGCTATAACTTTATCCCGCTGCATCAATACACAACCAAGGCCCTGAATGGATGCGTCGCAATAAACCACAAAGTCATCTTTGCCCTCTGGCAATGAAAGGATAGGTGTACTGCAAAGTCTATCCTTTAAGTGCTGAAATGCTAATTCCTGTGCGTTTCCCCATCGATAAACAACGCCTTTCTGCGTTAGTGAGGTGAGAGGTTGTGCAATCTTGGAGAAGTCCTTGATGAACCTTCTGTAGTAACCTGCCAAGCCCAAGAATTGGCGAAGTTCCGTTGGTGTACGAGGTGCAGGCCAGTTCTTAATTAAGTCTACCTTGGATGGATCAACGTGAATCCCATCCTTGTTCACCACATGGCATAAGAAATGGACTTCACGAAGCCAGAAGTCGTATTTTGAAAACTTGGCGTACAGCTATTCTGTTCGAAAAAGTTCCAAAATGAGTCGTAAATGTTGCTCGTGTTCCTCCTGACTCTTCGAATAGATCAGGATATCGTCGATGAAGACTATGACGAACTTGTCTAGGTACGGCTTGCACACTCTATTCATCAAATCCATGAAGACCGCAGGTGCGTTTGTCAGCCCAAAAGGCATGACCAAAAACTCATAGTGGCCATATCGAGTTCTAAAGGCTGTTTTGGAGACGTCCTCCTCTCGGACTCTCAGCTGATGATATCCTGATCTCAAAAAAATCTTTGAATAGTAGCTCGACCCTTGCAGCTGGTCGAATAGGTCGTCGATGTGTGGAAGAGGATAGCGATTCTTCACAGTCACCTTGTTGAGTTCACGGTAGTCGATGCACATCCTGAAGGTACCGTCTTTCTTCTTTATAAATAGCACTGGAGCTCCCCAGGGCGAAGAGCTAGGACGAATAAAACTCTTATCCAAGAGTTCTTGTAGTTGCGTAGACAGGTCTTCCAGTTCAGATGGGGCTAAACGATATGGTGCTCGAGCTATGGGTGTCGCTCCAGGAGCTTGTCACCATGAATTACCAAAGGTTCTTAACCAGCACAAGGAATGCGGACGATCTTTTCTTTCCAAAGAATCCCTGCTCGATGTTGAGGTAGCCAATCCATACCAATAACGATGTCGAAACCATTACAACGTTGGGGTCATTCCTAGCATCATCCTGACCAATCACGAACACTCGACCCCTGGCACCACTGCCGTCGTTATTACCCCGTTGTTGCCTCCATTGTTGTTCATGTTTCCTTGGTTGTGGTTCTGATTCTGGTTCTGGTTCAACTGTGGGCAGTGTCTCATGAAGTGACCTTCAGCACCATACTGATAACATCCCTTGTTACCCTGTTGTTGTTGTTGATCCTGTGGAGCTTGTGGCTGCTGTTGTCGGTTCTGGTTTGCAGGACGTGAGCTTCTATAATCTATGACTTCATGATCGAGCTTGTTGCATCTCTGACAACGATCTTTGTTGCACGGCCCGCTGTGGAGCAAATTACATCGATTCCATCCTGCCCTTGACTACCAGAAGATTGCTGACCAGGACTCTGGTAGTCGTCGATCTTTCGCTGTTGTGCCTGGGACTGAACCGTAGTCGAACCCTTGCTGGAGGTTCCATCCCAGTTTCGTTTGTTGTCACAGGAAGTAGCAGAAGTAGTAGTAGTAGTAGTAGTAGTAGTAGTAGTAGTAGTAGTAGTAGTAGTAGTAGTAGTAGTAGTAGTAGTAGTAGTAGTAGCACCGATACGTTTAGGCAGCTTGTTCTGTTCCACTGCTTGGTCTGTGAGACGATGAGCAAGACGAGTAACATCCTGGATAGTAGCAAGGTTAGCAGAAGTCACATGACTTAGAATCTCTGGTACTAAGCCTTTGAGGTACAGCTCAATGCGCTTGATGGGAGGATCCACCATAGTTGGACATAACACTGCCAGTCCATTAGATCGTTTCGTGTACGCTTCTATCTCTGACCCCGTCATCTTCTGGTTAAAGAACTCCACTTCCAGCTTGTGGATGTCATCACGACTACAGTATTCACGTTTGATCAGTTCATTAAGAATCATTCCATGGGGTGGCATTAGCAGCCGCCAGCCCCAGCATCTGAACTTGCGCGTTCCACCATGTTAGCGCAGTGCCTTCGAGAGTACCAGTGGCATATTGCTACCTACGAGCCTCGGGGCATTCACACATTTCAAAGATCGATTCGTGCTTCTCGAACCAGTGGAGGAGTCCAACAGCTCCTCCAGTGCCGCTGAAAGTAGTAGATCGGCAGTCCATAAAGTTTTGAATGTGCACACAGGTGGCTGAGCGTTCTGACCTTGTTGCGCGAGGAAGAAAAGACATGGTTAAGCACGAGAGTTAGGTCATGAGATTAGGATCTAACATCCTAGGGTAGGTTCGTAATAGCAGGTTATACCTCCTGCCTGAGCGGCTACGATTGCTGCCGTAACTTGTTCGTTGATAAGATCCGTCAGCTGGCTTGAGTTAGGTTCACACGTTCCCTCATGATCTCACATCAAAGGAAACACAAATAGGAAAGGTGTCGCGAATGTGTGTAAGTGTGGAGTGACAGTAGGGAGCAAGCACAAATGTGTTTTCAAACTATAGTTGCTACATTTATCTAAGCATACCATGAGCAAAGTTCTATGCAATCTAGCAAGTAGGCAATATAAACATAATTCATACCACCTAGAATGTCGAGCCTTGCACGTGGAGTGAAGCGTCGTTGTGGATCATAGAGCACTGTACAGGTTATAGTCTGGTTTTAACAAAAACGTTTTCCCTTATTAAAACCAAGTTCACTATAACCAATGGCTCTGATACCAATCTGTCACACCCCCAAAATCCACACGCAGAGTATAACCGCTTGGAGGCGTGACTGACCAGGATCAAGCCACCAATCATATTGAACAAGCATGTAAGTAAACATAATTCAACCAAACAATATGAAAGGTGTAAGTAAACATAATTCAACCAAAAGCATTCAGAAAACATCAAGTCTATCCTAAAGGACATGTGCAAATAATTAACATCTACCCTAGTCTAGGTTTCCATCTCGTTTAACACACACACTCAACCAAACGAGCACAATCAATTACGTATTCCAAACCCTCATGATTATCCATGCCATCAACATCATAACGAGCATATTGACAATAAGCAGATTAATCCATGCCATCACTAACACAACAAATAGGTTATACATCATATTCATGCGACACATCAATCTTACTCACACAAGCATGATTATCAAAGCAACTCAAGCAAGAGAAATCACTAACCAGTAATTTGATTCGCTAGGATGATGTTACGAGAAAGGGGTAGAGTTTCGATAAGGGGAGGCTGCCGTCCAAGACAAGTAAGAGGAGTAGGGTTTGTTTGACTTTGTGATTTCACGTAACAATATAATACCAATCCTCAAAAGTGGGTAAAGTGGGCCGAGATCAATTAGTTAAGTGGGCCGAGATCAAATTAAATGTGTAGGGTGTTTTCGTGTGGGGTGAATATTTCGGGTGGGGTGTGTTTAGCAACAAAGATTCACATAATACACATAAAGTCTCATAACCATTCATTAAATCAACATATTGAATTATCACACAAGGTTCACATACGTTACATTAAGTACAACGGTAAGTTCTGAAATACGAGTTGTCACAGCGGCAACCTTGAACGAATTCTTAATCAATGGGACGAGATCCCTGCGGCTTATGTGAAGCAAGATTGACGACATACTTGACCAGAAAAGGAAGATGAAGTATTCATCTCGAAGGTGCCCCTCCAACTACTAGGAATTCTCTCTATTCCTATTCCATCTAATCACCGTGCCTATACGCGCGTAACAATAATGAGTGTTAGCGCGTGGACCACCACAATGGTCCTTTCCATGACAAGAGGTATAAGGATAGTAGTGTCCCCTCTTTGACTGATCATCTGCTTGGACGAGAGAAAATTGGGGTAACTGTGCAAGACAATTTATTATTACGGGGGCCCACATAATAACGACTTGTAGTGCACAGAAATCCTGGTGGACTCTGCGGGTCGAGCTAATGAAAACCACACAAAATTAATCTATAGGTGTCCCCACCTTCATCTGGTAGAACAACACATAGATCAGTGCTTTAGCATGTTGGATAGTAGGAAGCCTGTCTTAGCCTACTTCGTGACTGACACTTCTACCTGCATGCGAAACGCTTGAGAAAACGATATTTAAGCAAGAGAGGTGGAATAACATTCAGAAAGAATCAGTGATGATACACTCCCTATCACCTCTACACAAACAACCCCATCAAAGGGGAAATATACGCACCAGTAAAGCTAAAGACCTAAGAAAACCGATGTAGCAGGAAATAACTAAAACTTGAATGACCAAGGCAATGTAGCCTCGAGTTCATTTTATTACAAACAATAAGCCAAGTTGGCAAGCCTATGTGAAGGCTCAGTAACTGTTTCCTCGCTCATACATTGATTATATATGCATGTGAAATTGGGTGATTACATGATGGCTTATGGTGCTATGTATCTCATAGACAATTGAAATGTTGTCTAACCTACTTCATACCATTTTGGCAGAAGAGAATGCCGCCCAGGCGAGACACAAACACCAGTACGTTGCCAAGGACAGAAGCCGAGCTGCAAGAACGCATCTCACAGGCAATTGCACGACATGAAGCCCTCCGCTCTAAGCACAGCGATGGCACTACTGAAAATAACCCTCCAACTAGCTGCACCTATAAACAGTTCCTGGACTGCAAGCCTTTGAATTTTGATGGCACAGGAGGTGCCGTTGCATTTGTTCGTTGGGCAGAAAAGACTGACTCAGTTCTAAGAATGAGTAACGGTTCACCCCAACAGAGTGTTACCTATATCTCAGGGTTATTTCTTGATGGCGCACTCTCCTGGTGGAACCTTCAGGTTCAAACCCTTGGTGCAGATGCTGCTTATGCACTGAGCTGGGACGAGCTCAAGGAAATGATGGAAAAGAAATACTGTTCTAGGGCTGAAATCCAGAAGCTTGAGGTGGAGTTCTGGAATTTGAAAATGGATGGACCGAAGATTCCTGAATACGTCCAGCAATTTCACGACTTGTCTAGAGTCGTCCCCTACTTAGTCAAACCGGAATTCAAAAGGATTGAACGATTCATTTGGGGACTTGCACCCCAGATCAAGGGCATGGTTACAACCTCGAAGCCCTCAACCATTGCAGAGGCTATCGATATGAGTGTCACTCTTACTGAAGAAGCTCTACGTGCGGGAAAATTTTCGGAATCTGAGGATAACAAGAAAGAGACTCATGTGGAGTCGTCAAGCAACAAGAAGAGGAAGTCCTCAAACCTAAAGATGAGCACCCAAGTCAACTATGGAAGCTCTAAAGCAAACAAAAGAAAGAAAATGAATCCGCCACATGGCAGGAAAACTGTTGGAGCCACTAATAAGGCTGGAGGTAAAGTTTACTCGGGGACTAAGCCAAGGTGTGGGAAATGCAACTTTCACCATGAAGGTCGATGTCTGAGGCCTCAGTGCGAAAAATGTGGACAAGAAGGGCACAACAAGGGCGCCTGTTGGGTGAAGGACCCAGATGGAAGGAATAAGAGAATACCAGGCTGCTACAAATGTGGTGAAGCAGGGCACACTAGGAAATATTGCCCTAAGAAGAAACAAGCAAGGAAGGGTTTTCACGATCGAAACTCGTGAAGCACGCCAGGATCCAGGTGCGGTTACGGGTACGTTCCCTATTAACCAACCTAATGCATCTACTTTTAATTAATACTGGCATCAACTTTTACCTTGCATGCTTAGAACTTAAGAAACTGTGTGGCCTAGTCCGAGTAAAATAGACGTTCCGTATTCTTTAGAAATGAGCATATAGAAGGCTAGTTTAAACAGTCGAAGCGATTAAGGATTGTATTTAGGGACTCAGAAGGCCGGAACCTTCTGTTACCATTGAATCGCGAAGTCATGATATGATAGTCAGCATGGATTGGAAATCCAAGTATAGAACTGAAGTCGTTCGTTATAAGAAAAATCAGTCGCACCCCTCTTGCGAATGATGGAACATTGTAGTACACAACCTTCTTGCAATAGGTGCAAGGGTGCTAGACCCCACAAGGCAGCGGATCTGTGACATCTCTCATTGGTCGAAGAGACACAGAAACGCCTTCGAGTAGACTACAGAGCCTGAGAGCCTCCCCGTGACGGAAGAAGTTCCAGAAGCCTTTTCTGAAGACCTGCCAGGAATACCTCCACAACGACAAGAGAAGTTTGAGATGAACCTCGTGCCAGAAGCGGCATCAGCGCCGAATGACGCTTTACCGACTAGTTTCGTCCGCAAAGCATGAACCTCCGGTATAACCGCAAGAGCGGCTAGATAGGGGAAATTAAGGACATAACATCCCTAGTTAAGGGCACAAGGAGAAAGTGGATAGACTCCACTTTGCATAAATTCCAGAAAATTGAAATCAGAATCCTTCGCCAAGGACTGATAACATGAACAGACAAATCATCGGGTTATAGTTGCCACTCAAAGAGGACAAGACGTCCTCCACTGTGAATGCAAGAAAGGGAAGTATCCCTAAAACGACCTTTAGGACTCGCTTCGAGCATTACGAGTTCCTTGTCATACCATTTGGCTTAACACCTACATCGACAATGTTCATGGACCTCATGAATCGAACGTGTAAGCCATACATGGGTAAGACATGTACTTACTGACTACATTCTTATATGGCCAACGACCAAGGAAGGTCGTGAGCAGCAGCTGCAACTTATCTTGTAACTCTTAGAGAAAAGAACAGTTATGTGCCATAATGACGAGAAGTGGATTTCGAATTCGCGAGGTGAGAACTTTAAGATGCATGATGGATAAGGACGAAATTCATGCCAACCCTGCAACCAAGAGCTAAGGAGCTAGAGTTGCAATTATGTGACACCTCTCGACAAAGTCTCAATTGTACGTTGATGCAACGAGACCACAACATTGCATACGCGGCACATTGATTAAGGAATCATGAGAAGAGACCTTGAGATAGATACAGTAATTGCGCGCCGCAAACTGGACGTCATTACCTGAAAGAAAACGCTGCACAATCTTTACTGATCACAAGAGTTGCAGCACACCGTTGATCGTAAGAGCTAGAATGTTAACGTATATGAACTGAGCTGCTGAACGATGCAGACCGTATGGACATGATACGAGCCTGTGTGATAAACTTTGATGAAAAGTTGGAGCACTCACTTGCCCTTAGTGGTGTCTTCCTACAACAGTATTTATCACACTGTCATTTAAACCGCTTCGTGTGAAGCTTTAGAAGGAACGTAATAAGTTAATCCCCGTCATGTTGAACGGAGACCGGAGATAAACAATCTTCTAACCCGCGTTAGTTCGGGAAAATCTAGAGGCAAGGTCATTCAGATATGTGATCATATCGAGACAGCCCGCAGGATACAGAAAGATTACGCCGATGAGCGGCGGAAATCGTAAGAATTTGAGACAAGAAGTACGGCTTTAATGAGAGCCTCTCCTAGAGAAGGCATAATGTGATTTGGAAAACGAAAAGGTTGAATCCCCGGTGTAGGGATCAGAACCATTGTTCACAAGATGAAACTCCCAGTAAAAGATCAGTAGTGATTGCGACACATTCATGTGTCTAGTCGTTAGAGGAGTATAACTCAAGGAACAGTCGTTGTTCCCACAAATAAGATTCACGTCAATGACAAACGACAAGAATTACTATAAAACCTGTTGAGGTTTCGGACCAAGAGTCCACAATACTATAAAACCTGTTAAGGTTTCGGACCAAGAGTCCACAATACTATAAAACCTGTTGAGGTTTCGGACCAAGAGTCCACAAGATACAGAAAAGACATGATTGATTTACTTGAGTACAAAAGAATTCATAACATGACCCAGAGATACATGGGAACATGAAGACAAATCATGAATCTAAGTGACCATATTTATTTCACAACTCCCCTGCGACCGATGGCATCGCTTGAATTTCAGGACGGAATTCTTTTAACAGGGGGAGACTGTGACAACCGTCACTTTTCCGTCATTTCGTACACTAAATGAACAGTGATTTGTGCTCTAATGACCGTACATGATCTAGTTTACAAGACAAATAAATTTCTGAATTCCATGCAAGTGAATTCATGCACATTTTATGCTACAAGAATTACTTTATAATAGCGTTGTGTCAAAAATATTAGTAAACTCACCGGTAAGACACATTGTGTCAACGATTCTGCAGAAAGCAGTTAGACAATAGTATTGGAGCCTAGGTGTAGGTCCAACGTCAAGAATGCATTAAAACCCAAGAGTACATACAAGGGTTTACATATAGACATTCCGAGAGCTAAAATAAGCACTAAAAAGCACCCGAAACGCAATTTAAGTGCAGAATTTCAGTAAATTCAGCTATAATCAGCTCTTTGACACTTAAATATCATGCAGAATTTACGTTTTATTATCCATAATATTTCCCCAAGTGTCGGGAATTAAAAGGGTTACAAAAGAACACTTAAAAGACACTAAATTGTGCAATTTAGCACTTTAACGAATAGGTACATGACCGAACAACCGGACATTACCCAGAACACCAAAATATTGCTAGAAGCAATGATTTTATTTTTCTAAGCTAGTTAGGGTCCCCGAACACCCTAACACACTATATATTTCATAACCCACCATAAACCACTAACTATTCTAATTATTTTCTAACTAGATTGTAACTATATTTTTGAAACCCAACTAAACCAACCCCCCCCCCCCCCATGACTGGTTCTAGACAAGGGTGACCCACCCTTTGATTACTTGATTTTTATATTAGGGGATGTTGGTGGATATAGAACATAATACTCAATGGTTAATGGTGAAGCTTGGTTTATATAAGTGCACAAGGGTCATGGCCTCCTCATTCACAAACTCAAACATCAAACAACACTCTCTCTTCTTCTTCTCCTTGTGTTCGGCCGAAGACCCAAGCACCACCATCATCACCTTCAAGTTTTCCTTCAAGCCTTCTATACATACCCAAGGGTGTTAGTGATCCTACAAGTAAGCTTGGTGTGTTCGGAAGCTCAAGGACCGCTCTCATTTTCTTTTAACCACCACATTTATACTCTTGAACTCCCCTAGCCTTGTGCTAGTAGTAAGTTTCTTAGATCTTCATCTTCTTCATATTTTTGATGGTTAATAGTGAAAAGAATGGTGAAATATCAAGAAACACTAAGAACATAATCAAGTCTTGAAACATAAACTAACAAAGTGATGAAATATGGTTAAAATAATAAAGAAATCATGTTATTCTTGTGTTGTTATGCTTGTTGTTTGTTGTATGCTAGTTAAAATGATATGGTTCATCACATGGACTTGCTAGAGCATGTTTAAGAACATGAACTAGCAAGATGTGAAAGTTAGAGGTATGTGGATGATGAAACCATCCACACATAAACTATGAACTTGGATAAATAAAATGTTTTCTTGAAAAATAAAGAACAAAGTGGGTTATAATCATATAGATCTAAAGATCTATGAGTGGTTTTTCGAAAGAACCAAGTAAAAAGTATGAGTTTTGTTAAAACTTGGATCTTACACAAACTTAACACATTTTTAGTGGATAACCAAGTGTAGAAACACTTGTGTGATAAGAAAATTTCACAAAGAAATATTTTTAGAAAACTTGACTAGAAGTTGTAAATATTCAAACTCTTTAAAAATAAAGTTTTTAAAGAACCAATCACCTTTTGGAAGGTAACAAGACTTACTAAATACCCTAGTAAGTTACTACACATTTTTATAAATTTTCAAGTTCATGAAATAGAGAAATTTGTGTATGTTGTTGATGATTGTTGTTGAAATTGATTGATGATGTTTTAAAAGAAAATAAACACATGTTTTGAAAACATGGGAAACCTCCATTTTTAGGGGAAACTCTGCCAAAAATTTTATAAATTTTGACACTTAGAAAAATATAAGTTTTGAGAAACTTATTCCCTAAAAATGTGTTTAAAAACATTTACCAAGGTTTCCCTAATTTTTTTATTAAGAAATGATGATTTCTTCAAGAATAAAATTGATACTAAGTATGTAAATTTTTGACGAAAAATATATATTATTTGATCACCAAAATTTTGTGCTAAGTGTGTGTAGTATGTATTATGCATGATAGTGTATTAGGACTTGAAAATACACTAAGTACTCTTAAGAAGTGAAAATACAAAAATACACAAACAACATACTTAGACAAAATACATAATTCGGGTGCAAAGTGCAAAATACAAGAAACTTATAATTATTTTTGAGAAAATAATATAAGTAAGACACTTAGTTAAAAATATAAGTTATTTATAACATAAGAAGACATACACAAAAGATAGTGACTTGTACTTGAGCGATGCAAGTCTAGTGACTGACGTTAAGAAAACACGTATAGGTCACGACGTTAACCAAGCAAATCCGGTGAAGTTTACGACTCAAAGGAACGCAAAGTTGTGAGTTCATGCTCCCCCTTTTCTTTAACTGTTTTCGGTTTTATAACTCTCGGGGGTGAAATACATGTTACAAATATTACAATTTGTACAAATGGTAAAAATACAAGAAGCACACTTGGTGAGAACGAGTACCGAGTATGATGCGATTTAAGAATATAAAAATACAAGAAGCACTCTTGGTGAGAACGAGTACCGAGTATGATGTGCTTTAAGAAATGCCTAGAAAATACTAGATCATGTGAGCATAGACTAGATATTGAGATGCCATTAATACTTAATTAGGGACGAGGGTTAGATCTAACGGGTACGACCGAGCCCCACTCATGGTCCTTATGTGACCTCTTGAGTGCTTCGGTGTCCCAGTCGAGGTTAATCGACACAGTCGAGGTTAATCGACACAGTCGAGGGTAATCGACACAGTCAAGGTAAATTGACGCAGTCGAGGGAAATCGACACAGTCGAGGGAAATCGACACAGTCAAGGGTAATCGACGCAGTAAAGGGGCCAACACTAATGCTCCCTATGTCCTCACATGCCTTAATGTCCTTGTACAAACACTCAATTAGCACGTGGTGTACACAAGAAAACTTGATAATATACAAGAATACTTTATTTAAACAAGATACATACCATGTTTTCACACGTGGTATGCAAAACTCATGAACTCGCTCAACTTTATGTTGATGTTTTCCAAAATTACATGTATTTCAGGTGACAGGATGGATCTTGGGCGCAAGTGTCGTAACTAGAAGTAGACTACAAGCTTAGATGTCATCCACTTTTGTTGAATTGTGTGACACCTGTGTCACTGCGACCATCAAACAAATACCAAACCAATGAAATATTGTATTTCATACTTTGTACTTGTATAAATATGTGTATCTTTTGCACATATCAACTCTTGTTCGATTTCAAGCTCTAAATCGCTTTCTGGAAGTTTACACGCGCACTGATGCGTAAATATAACCAGTTTAATGCAAGGAACACTCCGGAATAGCGAAATAGACTTAACATACCTTAAATAACCTTTACATAACTTAGAAATAAGTTTTGAAGGCTTTGGTATGGCAAAATCAAGTTAAATCGCTTACAGGGACTAAAGTTGACAAACTGCGAAAGTATGCCAATCTGAACTGTAACAGACATTCCGGAACATGACCATAAGTTAAACATACCATAAATATCCTTCATATAGCTTAGAAATAGGCTTTGAGGGGTTCGGTGTGCTAAAATAAACTTTTGGGTCATTCAGGGACTAAAAGTGTCAAAAAGTGCACAAGTTTGCATTTTCGCGCATAACTTACGTTCTGAATACATACGGACATCCAAAAATTTATGTAAGCACTAAAATATTTTATTTTAGTGTTTGGCAAAAGAAAAATCCATTCGTCGCGTCTTTTGGATCGTTTTTCGCGCTTATGCGCATTCCGTCGTAATTAAGCGAACATCGCGTTCGTACGACCAAACGAACCAACATCCTAGATATTTGTTGAGCATGTTTTGAGTTCCCTATACTTTAACTTCATTTTAGAGCCTTGAAATGAGGTTAACGGGGTTCAAACGCATCGAAAATAGCTTAAACGGGCTACAGGGACCATTTCTGCCATTTTTGAAACTTTGCTGAATCTGGTAGGCAGTGGCGTAGCGCGAGCACCTCATGCCTAGGAAGTGGCGCTACGCGACTGCCTAGTCTGGACAGAAACTTCAGAAACGTCGAATCTGGTCCGTTTCACTTGTTGCACATGGTATTTCTCAATACTATGGGCTGGTTTGAGGGCACATGGTATTACAAAACCATGTGTGCACATGTATGGACAAGATCAAAGCTCGATATTCGAGAAACGGTCTTAACGGTTCTCCGAATCCTATAAATACCCCCCCATGCCATTGCAAAACCCACTAGAATTTTGATTTGAGAAACTCTAAGTTGAACCCATTGTTTCATACCTGAGATTCTTGGATCGAAATTAGCATTCGGGGACCCTTCGTAAGTATTCCTTCATTCTTTTATTGCTTTACGAGTCTGAAAGTCAAACTTTGTTTGACTTTCTGCGTTGACCAGTTTATGGTCAATGCGAAGTTCGTTTGAACTTCGCAATGTCATTGTAATCAAGATGGTTATAGTCCCTTGGGACTATGCCTACTGATTACCACGTTGTCTAGGGTCGTAAGGGTAAGCGATCTGATAAATCGCTTATACCTTTGAACCCAACCCATTTTGGTCGATCATTAGGATCCGACCAAATACAATAGGTGACCATAGTAGGTAGGGAATAACCTTCTGAGGTTATACCCTACGGTCACATCGTTAAGTAGTTGTATGATAGGTAGTTTATATGCCTTAGGTAAATTACCAAAATACCCCTTTGATGCCAAAATACATTTTAATCATATGTAACATAACTTTTAACATCTAAACTGATTTGACAACCATATTAGACATGTTAAGGCATATTTCACTTGTCATAGGACTAGTTAGACGTTCCGAACGCGTTTCACGCGAACGACGCGTTAAAGTAGCATAAGCTACCTAAACGGGTCGTAATGGGTCGTAAGCACATATGTTAGGTTTCATTTAGTATGTAGGCTTTGTTAAACCATATTACACGAGTCTCCATACTCGTTTGGTTTACGAACCCTCATTCTATCCGATCCTCCGATTTAGGTCTGGTTTATTAACATAGTTACCTATATTAGGTGCCGTTTGATATCCGTGAACTCTAGCATTGTTTGGTTGTCACTCAAGGACTACTGAGCAATCTCAAGTGAGTACATAGAACCCCTCTTTTACTGTTTTCCAAACTGTTTTGGGGTGAAACACATGTGCCTACTTGTTACTTTCATGCTTTCCTGTTTTCACATCATATACCTGCTATGTTCGTTAGTACATTATAGTACATGATTTCATTACATTACATGCTATGTATGCCCATTGTGTGCGTACTTAGTACATCGTTTTACATTCCATGCTATGTATGCCCATTGTGTGCATACTTAGTACATCGTTCTACATTACATTTCATGCTATGTATGTCCATTGTGTGCATACTTAGTACATTGTTTTACATTGCATTTCTGTTGCGTATGCTCATCCAGCATATGAACACATTTTACTACATTTTGAACCATTGTAACCATTTGACTATGCAAACCGTAGTAACCATTTGTTTATATGAACCGTTTGTAACTGTTGAACCGTGTGAACCGTTTGTAACTGTTGAACTGTGTGAACCGTTTGTAACTGTTGAACCGTGTGAACCATTTGTATCCGTTGACATGATTTACATTTGACAATAGACATTTGACTATACATAAACATTTCTACAATTGTTAAACATTACATCTTGGTGGTTTGGTTTGAGTAAGTGATTAAGTAACGAGACGTGTGTAATATGATACAAGCATGGTGGATACGCCGCTGGTACTTCCTATATATAAGTGCTTGTATGGTATCACATATTGTAGCGTTATTTGAATCATTTCAGTTTGAGATATATAACATTTTATACAAGCAACATACTTTTCACAAGACATTGATTTACAAACAACTTATCTAATACAAACTCATTTTTACTTGGTTATCCATTTAACCATACATTATCCTCTTATTTATACATATCATCTGATCTTATCGTTTTTCAAATGATCTACAAGACAAAGCAAATTACAAGGTTCATGACTAAACATTTTTCTCAAACATAAGTCATGAATTCTATTTTCACAAAACCTATGTATCTCACCGGCATTTTTATGCTGACGTACCTATTTTCACATGTGTTTTTCAGGAGATGATGCATAGGACTTATCAAGACATACTTAGGCGGACCTGTGCCTTAGTGACTTAAAACGAACTAGTTAATTTATGTTATGTACTCTTGGTTTCTTGTTTAAAACAATGTAAACTCTCATGTTTGATTAATAAAACAAAACCTTAATTTCCATTGTTGTGAAACATTAATTCTGTTACAACACACCCCGACGTTTCCGCCACGTTTTGTATGTTCTACGTGGTCGGGGTGTGACAAATTGTAACCTAGATGAAGGTTTTGTTTTAAAACTTAAGTAATTAAGTGTTTGTAATACTCAAGATTTTCTGAATGGATAAACATCGTTTTAATCATGTAGTTGTTTATTATGATTGAATGCAATGATAACAAACTAGTCACACATCATACGCTTCCGCAAAAGACAGGGTGTGACAATGTCGTCTATGCTATTTCACTTTCCCGAGCAGGTAACCTACGTGGAACGAAATGCTAGTGCACGAGGATACATGAAACTCAAACTATACGTCAACGGATGTCGGAGCACATCACATTCTACGCGGAACGAAACGCTAGTGCACAAGTATACATGAAACTTAAACTGTACATCAGCGGACACGACTTTCGAGGCAAAGCCACTGGAAAACATGATAGGGCAAGATAACAACGATGCTAATCCCGGCAGCGGGAGAACTACGGACCACAATGCTGCACTTTGCCACGTGATCCTATAAATGACACGAATCTCTTTGAGGTACGGTAGAACAAGATTTCACAACAGTCGGTACTTAGTCTAAAGAGACTCCCAGTTGTTGGCGCTGCAAAAGAAGTCACATGCCTTCGCATTCCCCCTATTTCATTTATGACAAATACGCTATGTTCGACATTCCATGGTAATGTCACCTAACAACCAGTCATTACATGAAGTTCTAGGTAAAGTCCTTAATATTTCTTTTATTGAATTTCTGACTTTTGCATCTAGTGAGTAGGTTTTTTTTTACATTTCTACTTCTCCCTAATGTCAGTGCATCACGAAGATTTTATTTCATGATAGCGAAACACTCATTTGCTTATTTCTTGACAAATTCGTACGCTACACATGCATTGTTTGTTACGCATGTGGTTTCACGTCGAATGGTTGTTTTATCAACATCTCATAAATTATTTCGCTATACTAAATCTTTGCATTGTATTCTAGACGACCCATATTGTTGCAAAATGTTGACTCCTTGTTATCGAGTCAACGGATTTCTTGGAAAACTCATTGTCTTTTGAGTGGCATACATGGTTTTTCGTTGTGGCCATGTCGAAACTTTTTATTGATACATGAATTCATTGTTGGATATGTTTCAACCAAGTTCAATTGATTGAACTTGCTCGTAATACATATTCAATTTAAGATTCCATATGATGGATTGAGGCCATCATATTCGAAATAATCCCAGCAAGCACTTCATTTGCTTTGAACCATAACATGCTTGTTTGGTC
Organism: Helianthus tuberosus; assembly: GCA_030545235.1. Taxonomy (NCBI): domain Eukaryota; kingdom Viridiplantae; phylum Streptophyta; class Magnoliopsida; order Asterales; family Asteraceae; genus Helianthus; species Helianthus tuberosus. The sequence continues at coordinate 65,291,004 of CM060420.1, forward strand.
TTTGACTTCATTGAATCGTTTCTTTGGTCACGATCACCTTACGGTGACATTTTCTCGAATTTGAAGCTTGCACTAATCTCGTTTGCACACATCATGTGCGGATTTAGTTATTTATTTATTTGTTTATTTATATTAAATCCGCTTTGTCGAGTTAACATATTAAAGCAATCTTAACACAATCGTGTGTTGAGATAATGTACACAAATTCATGTCATATTTCGGTGTACCTCTTAACGATTCTTTCAGTATCAATCGAACATTTTGTGATATTTATTGCTCTTTCATTTTCGATTGAAAAACATCATTTGTTTGTTTCATTTTCAATCGAAAATCCTATGAGATTTGTTTGAAACAAACATTCAGATTTACTTCGTTGAACCTTCAGTTGATTTCAAAACACGGTGATGCTTGTTCGGTCACCACTATTATTGAATTATTTTGATCACTACGACACCTTGTGGTGTCAGTATAAACTTGTAGCTTGGGCTAATCATGATCGAGCGTTTCATGCAAAACACGGTGACACTTGTTCGGTCACCACTATTATTGAATTGTTTCATTCACTACGACACCTTGTGGCGCCGGTATAAACTTGTAGTTTGTGCTAATCACGATCAGCCATCTCATGCGAAACTATATATGCTTTTCGTTTGACACATCATCTAAGTAGTCTTAATGTAACTATGTATTAAGACGATACACCATGTTCGGTTGTATTTCATTCCGGTGTATCCTTGCAACTCAACAACGTCAACACGTTGATTTCATCTTATTCATTTATTGGTTCAATAGTTGACAAATCATTTCATGATTCTATCTATTTGAGCTTGTTGATTCAAGTTTCAATCATACAACAACCAACACAAGATTCCGTTGGTAGTAAATTCTGTTGTTTCAAAAATTGATTTGCAGTTTGTGAACATTCATTTGAAATTCCATTGGTTGAATTTCCTTTTTTATGTTGAACCCAGTAAACCTAGTCACATTGGTGATGGTATCACAACATCTCGTTCATTTAACATCGATTTCTAGAACAAACTCAGTTAAACCGTTGGATTCCTATTGATGCAAAATGTTCTTGCAATCACGTAATCTGAACAAGTTTTGGTTCGATTACACGGTCATTCACTTTGGTATTATTCGGACTTACCTAGGAACGACTCAACTTGGAGGATATAACATAGCCTAAATTTCGAGGACGAAATTTCTGCAACAGGGGGAGAATGTGACAACCGGTAATTAACGGCTTCTAATTACGTGATTAGCGAACGTTTAAGGCAATAATAAGTAGTGTTTAAGGCATGAATTAACTTAATTAGGCTTGTGGAATGCTAGGAACGCTTGGCTGACTTTACAGTGCGCGTACAGTGATTTTCGGGAAACTTGCTGAGCGTCAAACGATAACGAACTGACACAGTACAAAATACTAACAACGCCGTCGTTACAAAGATTATACATATAACATATACTTATGGATTTCGTTTTGCAAAAATATTATGCTTTCAAACAACACAAAACACAAACGTGAACGAAAAACGCGGAAACAGTAACGCACCGACAATCAACGAGTAAACAGAAACACCGGACTCGAGTTTCATCCCAATATTAATATATTATGATATATCTAACTTCGTTTTCAAATTTTATTATCCGTAGTTGAAAAAGGATTGCAAAACGGACTAAAAACGACAAACTACGCGTTTTACGCAATTTTAACGCAACCGACAAACGAACGCGTTAAACATCAAGTTCTGATGTAATTTTTAGCATTTCGGCTCTAAAACTTTATTGCACAACAATTTACGACGATCAAGATTCGAAAACGGGCTTCGGAGAATTATTGGGCCGCTCAAAACGCGCTAACGGCCCTAGGCCAAACCCACTTTATAAAACCTAGGTATAAAAGCATCTCCTCTCATTTTCATTTGTGAAAAACCCTAGATCAAACACAATGCAGCCGACACCCCCGTTTTTCTCTCCCTCTCGTCCCTGTCCGGTGACCGGAGTATCTCCGGCGACCTCTCTGGCGCCTCTTCCACCAGCGAACCACACCATGACCACCCTCCTTCTCCTTCTTACCCCCTTATAACCGCACACATACACCAGCTTCTGCCGCACCCCTGGCCCGTCTCCCTCTCCGGCGATGAGATCAAAGGGAACAGAGAGAGAAAGAGTGGCGGAAGTGAGAGAGAGGGAACATAGAGAGAGAGAGAAGGCTACGGAGGTGTTGATGGGTGAAGACTCAAAACCAGTTGGTGCGACCTGGTCAGAGTAGAGCTTCAGATGACCTAGCAAGAAACCTGCAAGATCACAAGAGAACAAACACACCGTTAGCCTCGTCACAGGGAGGGGGGCCTCTCTGTGACCAAGCTCGGGCGTGAGAATAAGTATTTGTGAGGAGGAAATAGGTCAGGGAGAGAGAGAGGAGAGTCTAGAGAGAGAAAGTAGCCATTACCCGTTTTGGAGGCCTAAGTATGGTATTTATAGTCTTTGGGTATGCTGACGTGGCGAGTTAGTTAGGGTCGGACCAGTCGCTGTCATGGCAGTTATGGCCGTGGGGCCCAGTTAGTTATGGCGTACCAAAATGGTTGGTCGTTCCGTCTATGCCACGAGATTCGATCCGACCTTATCGTGATGTGGTTCGGTTCTTTATGTGGAGATGATTCGGTCCGACTAAGGACGTATCCTCATCAAGTCCCCCTAGTTCGTAGCGTTTCCTAGGTAAAAGCTTCGAACTATAACTGCGCTATTTTGGCGGGCTTGCTGCCTGATTTGTCGTTTTTGCTAAGTTTTTTGAATTTTAAATTTTATGGCGGTGACCCTAGCTGGGTAACCGACAGTCACTTTACGTTTCCCGCTTGATGCGACGTTTGAAGTACGTCAGCTGTCATGACGTGTCGCCACCCCATTGGCAGTTTTAAGGCGGTTTCATATCTCTATAAAAGAAGAGAAAAAGTAACTGTCTTTCACTTTTTACTTTCATCTTCTTCACCTCTTTTCCTCTGAGACGGACGTCTTACAATACAGGTTAGTTTCTTCCTTTTATGATGACGAAAGACAACTTATCCGGTTGCTTTTTCCTTAGTACAAAAGCTAAAAACTTTTTTGTATTAAGATTCAGATATTGTTTATTATATATATAGATAGATTAAAAAAAATGAACGAAAGAACGTTTCTTGTCAATCCAACCCGTTTGACACGTCCATTTTCTGCACCCCGTTCTCCCCAAAAAGGACACGCCTATTTACCCGTTTCCTCTGGGGAAGATAGGGGTTTACACTCGTCTGTTCGATTATTGTAACTACCGTCTTCCTCTGACGAAGTTCTTGATCGGAGTTCTTACCTTTCATGAGGTTCATATTTCTCAGATGAACCCTTTCGGCCTTGCCAAGGTGTGTCATTTAGAGTTGGCTTGTCGTAGTTTAGGATCCGACCCGGACTTGGATGTGTTCCGGGCTTTTTACAAATTGAATCGGTCCGGTAACTGGTACACCTTCGAGGTTAGAGATAAAAACTCCTGCTGCTATACATGGATTACTACTAGCATAAAGGATTGGAAAGAACGTTTTTTCTATGTTGATGATCGGTGCGTTCCGGAGTTTATGGTATAGAGGATTAAAAAGACGAAGCTCCCACCTCCTCTTCCTGAAGACTTCGAATTTGACAGAGAGTTGTACGCAAACTTGATTAAAGAAGCGGGTCGCATACAAAGTTATCCGGAACACATTCTTGTTATGGGACGAATCAGCACGATTTGGTCCGAACCGGAGTGGTACCCTACCCTTAGGTGGAATGGAAAGGGTTAGTCGTGCCTTTACTTTTTGATACGGCGCTCGTTGCGTCGCTCGTATAACTATGTTGTTTTTTTTATTATACCGGACTTCGGATGTTACTTGCTCTCTTTCTCTTTTTTTTTTTTTGCAGTTATGGGTTTGAGAGAAGCTTTGAGATTGAAGTCCTTCGATTCCAAGGAGCTTGAGATTCGAGCCACTAAAACGCCGAAAGGTGATCCTCCGTACCTCAATGTGGTGCAAGAGAATCTTTATCAAATTCGGGAACCTGAGGCTCCGGTCGATGAGGGAGGTTCAGCCGGTCAAGGAGGTTCGGGTTCGGCTCCTATAGCACAAATAGCAGATGTTGTTCCGGCCCAAACTGTGGCGGTGGTTGGTGATGCAAAGGGCAAGAAAGCTGTTTCGGGCGGATCGAAAGGATCCGGCTCCAGAATCATCATTGAAGATGAAGGGGTACATCTCTCTGTTGAAGATGAAGGAGTGAATGTTGAAAAGGCAGAAGAAGGCAACGATGATGATGAAGGGACGGACGAAGAGGAGCATCCCCAAGTTAGCCTGAAAAGGAAGAGGGCTGCTCCATCTAAGACTGGTCCGAAGCAAAAGAAGAAGAAGACGGACTTCAAGACTATCACATTAGATGATGATGACGATCAGGTTACCGAGTTCTCTGCTGCCGGAGGCATACTAGCGAATTTAGATGCTCATCTTCATGGGGGTCGTACCCCAAGGGACCGCCCGGTAAATATTCCATCAAGCCCCTTATCCTTCGGAGGTGGGGCTACCAAGGTTATTGCTGATGTCCATATGTCTGATCTTAAAAAGACCGAACCTTCTCCTTCAGGTAAGCATACCACGGGGGTTGCTTCAAATGTGTCAAGGCCGAGTCCCAAACCAATTGATGGTGGGGATAGTGCCTCTTCTTCACCTTTATGGTATAACACTGAAGCTGTTTTCTTATCACAGGAGTTAGGTTCGGGCGGCATTGAGGATATGGACTCAGCTCGGGCGTTGGAGAAGTACGTTCCGGAGTGGTCGCTGACGAACAAGGATCGGATAGTGGATGCTTTGTCAGCAAAAATGGCATTGTTTCATTTGGGGACTCCGGCTGAGCACTCTTATTATCGAAAGATGAGCGGCCCGGAGCTTGGGAATGCCCTTATGATAAATCAAGCTCAATCTAATTCATTGGTGGTGGAAACATATAAACGTTGGATCGAGTCGGAGTCAACTTGTAACAAGCTCCGACGTGAAATTGCTAATTTGAAAGATGAGGATAACATCCGATCAAAAACTAAACAGGAGCTGACTTCCCTCCGATCTCAAGTTGCTCGTTTGAAGGAACAGGCTTTGGAAGCAAGGGAAGTTTCTAAATCTACTCAAGCTTCGGCTGCGGCTGCTTATGAAGCGCGGGACAAAGCTCTTCAGGACTTAGAAACTTCCAAGCTGCAGTCCATGGATTTGGAGAAGAAGTTGTCTATTGCGGAAAAGAAGCACGCGGCTGAACTGAAAGAAATACAAACATATTATGATCAGCTTCTAGCCGACTATCATCGTTTGGTTGATGGTACGTTCATGACCTGCTTTTTATTGCTTTTCTTTCCTACTTATTGAACCTTGTTTCTTTTCAGCTAAAGAGGAGGTAGAGAGGGCTCGTGATAGGGAAATTGAGTCACATAAAACAACGATCGATGAAGCGAAAGGGATGTTGACTCGTTGCGAACATGATATGGTTGAATCGTACGCCCAATTATCGGAGCTCATGCTCACCAAACAATGGTTTTTGACGGAGGGGGTTGCGTGGGTGGTCAAGCTGGTACATCAAAGTCCGGAATTGGAGAAGGTCGTGGCTGACCTTGTCAATAGTGTTGAGGCGACAGGTGTGAGCGAGGGCATTAAACGAGGTTTTAAGACCGCCCATGATTCGGTTTGTTCTGTTGAAGAAATTCCCGGATATGATGAAGGAGCTAAAAATGTGTTAGAAGCTGCCATAAAGACTTTCGACAACTTCCATATCTCCGTGCTTGATAAAGTTGCGGATTTGGTGGATAAGCCCCTATCCGTTATTAAACAACAAAGCAAACTCCCTATCGTGAAGGAAGACTCTGAAGTTTGAAATCCAATCTTTCTTGTCATATGACTTTTTGACTTTGCCTTGTAATCGTACGATTTAAAGATTCTGTTTTTCTTGGCATGTAACCCATACAATTTACTTTTTGTTTGAGATATTCAGCTGACATGTTTTGTATGAAATTATGACTTTGTTAACTGTCATTCCTTCCTGGCTACTTAGTTTTTAGTTTGCGTCCAAACTTCACTGTTCGACCAGGTTTTTGTTCGATCATCTTTGGTGACCGGGACATAGGAAGAAATTCTTTGATTTCTCTTACTTAATGGACTGTTTATAGTTAGAACGTTTTAAATACGGACCGCTTTGCTTAATAGATTTTGTTATTTTTGAACTATTTAAGCCTTCTCGATCGGCGCGAGGCATGGGTCGAGGCCCGTTTGTGCACATTTACGAAATTGTTTGAACTTATACGCATGCTATTCTTTATACTTATAAAAGTACAGATCGCTTTATTCATTGATTTACTAATCATAGGTCCGGGGAAAACCCTCCCGGTTACAAAAGGAAATGGAAATTTATCGGGGCATTACCCTCCCGACTTGTACATGGAAATTAGAAATAAAACAAGAAACAGCGATCTTTGTTAGCCGTAGCAGGCTATTCACATGAAACATTTCTTTAAATGTACCCCGTTCCATGTCCGGGGTACGGGGGTACCATCGATTTTTTCTAACACGTACGAGCCCTTTTCACTGGCCTCTTTGACTCGGTACGGTCCCTCCCACTTAGGGGTTAGCTTGCCGGGGGCTTCAACACGGCTCGCATCATTGTTTCGGAGTACATAATCTCCGGCCTTGAACCTGTTGAGTTTGGCCCGGGCGTTATAGTACTTCTCAATCTTCTTTTTGTATCGGGCTTCTTTGATTGCCGTGACGTTCCGGCGCTCTTCTAACAGGTCGAGGTTAGATCGGAGTTCATGCTCGTTTTCCTCCCAATTCTTGCACCTCTGGTTTGGGAGTCCGATCTCGGTGGGAATCACTGCCTCGGTACCGTAAGTAAGACAAAACGGTGTTTCTCCGTTGCTAGTCTTGTGTAGCGTTCGGTGAGCCCATAAAACATTCGGTAGTTCATCCGCACAGCCTTTTCCCTCGTAACCAAGCCTTCTCTTTATTCCGTCGACGATTCGTCGATTTATCTGTTCTACCTGCCCGTTCCCCTGGGGGTGGGCGACCGAGGAAAAAACTTGATTAATTTTTAGATTTTCACACCAACGCTTAAACGGGTTTTCTGCAAACTGCTTCGCATTATCGCTTATAATGTAGAGTGGAAGACCGAAACGGCATACGATTTGTTCCCAAAAGAAATGCGTCACGTTGTAGCCGGAGATAATTGTAAACGGTCGTGCTTCCACCCATTTGGTGAAATAATCCACCGCGACTAACTGATACTGAGCGCTTCCGCTTGATCTTGGAAAAGGCCCAACGATATCAACGCCCCACTTTTGGAAGGGCCACGCAGCAGTTACCGGTATCATTTCATTCTTGGCTCGGAGGCTGATTGGTGCATGCTTTTGGCACTCTTCACACTGTTGGAGCTCTTTCACTGCACTCTCGTGCATCCCGGGCCAGTAATACCCTGCGTTATTTACCTTTGTCACGATCATCTTGGGTCCGGCATGGATGCCACAGATACCATAGTGTATTTCCCTGATGATATAACTGGCTTGCTCCGGGTCCAGACATTTCAATAGAGGTCCCAAAAAAGTCTTTCGGTATAAGCCGCCTTCTTGCATCTGGTATTGAAGAGAGTTGATTTGGACCTTTCTTGCTTTCGCTTTGTCGGTAGGCAAAACGTCATGCACCAAGTAGTTTATTGTTGGCGTCATCCACGTTTGCGACGGTGCTTCAACCTGCATTACCTGCAGAGCTGCAATTGAAGGTGTAGTTAAAACTTCTACTCTTACTTCTTTGGCTAGGTGACTGAATGACACTGATGCCAACTTGCTCAGTGCATCGGCTTTCTTGTTCTTGCTACGGGGAACATGCTCGACTTTAAATGCTTCGAATGATGACATAGCTTGCTTCACCTGTTCGAGATACTCGATCATGTTTGCTTCCCTTGCCTCATACTCTCTGTTTACCTGATTTGCTACGAGCAGCGAATCTACATGAGCTACAACATTTTTAGCTCCGACTTTCAGCGCTAGACGTAGGCCAGCTAAAAGGGCCTCGTACTCGGCTTCGTTGTTTGAACTCTTAAACTCTAGCCGGAGAGCGTATGTTATATCCGTTCCATCTGGGTCGGTGAGAATTAGGCCCGCCCCTGCTCCTTCGGAACTAGAGGCTCCGTCGGTATACAAGGACCAAGGCTTCTCTGGAGCTTTTTCAACTTCTTCCCTTCCTTTATCTTCCGGAATTTCAACTAGGAAATCGGCTATTACCTGCCCTTTCAACTGACCCTTGGTTCGGAAAGTAATGTTGAATGCCCCCAACTCGATCGCCCATTTTGCCATTCGACCTGAAACTTCGGGTCGACGGAGAACGTGCTGGATTCTCTGATCCATTCGTACCTCGATTGGGTGGGCTTGAAAGTATCGGCGAAGTCTTCTCGAAGCATGGACTAGTGCCAAGACCAGTTTTTCCAAGTTTGAGTATCTTGTTTCGTAATCTTTTAACGTTCGGCTTACGTAATAAATGGGGATTTTCTTCCCGGTACGGTGAGCAACTAGCACCGCACTGATAGCTCCAAACGACGCAGCTAAGTATACAGTTAGCACCTCATCCTCCTCCGGTACGGTGAGAGTTGGCAAAGTGCCCAGACAGGCTTTAAGCTCTTTGAAAGCTTGTGCGGCTTCTTCCGTCCATTTAAACTCCGATCGGAAGCTTTTTCTGAGAACATCCATGAACGGGAGCGACCAGTCTGCTGCTTTTGACAAGAACCGATGGAGAGCAGCCAACCGTCCATTTAAGGACTGAATCTCTTTAACCGACGTCGGAGGCTTCATTGTAAGAACAGCATCAATCTTGTCTGGATTGGCCCGCAAGCCTTTTGACCCAACCATGACTCCCAGAAACTTACCTTCTTTTACCCCGAACGTACATTTTTTGGGGTTTAGCTTCATGTTGATGCTTCGGAGTCGGGTAAACGTTTTAAGTATGTCTTTTAGCATGGTGGCCTCATCGTGACTTTTGATCACGATATCATCAACATATACTTCTATGTTTCGCTCGATCTGATCTTTAAAGGCTTTGCTCATCAGACGCTGGTACGTAGCACCGGCGTTTTTCAAACCGAACGGCATCTTAGTAAAACAATACACTCCTTCATTGGTGACAAAGGCTGTCTTATCCTCATCTTCGACCGCCATTTGTATTTGATGGTATCCCTTGTAGGCATCCAAAAAACATTTCAACCTGAACGTAGCGACGGAGTCAATCTTCTCATCAATCTCTGGTAGAGGAAAACAATCTTTCGGGCACGCATCATTTAAATCGGTGAAATCAATGCACATTCTCCATGAATTATCTTTCTTCCGTACCAGAACGGGATTTGACACCCATGTTTGATACCGAACCTCTCGAATGATTCCAGCGTCTAAGAGGTTCTTAACATCTTTTGCAATGGCTTTGGCTCGATCCGGCGCCATGTGCCTTTTCCTTTGCGCTATTGGTTTGATTGATTCTTTTACGTTCAGGTGATGTTGTGCCATAGATCTGGGGACTACTTGCATATCGGAGTGCTTCCACGCGAAGACATCTATCGAGTTGCTTAACAATTCCCACAAGAGCTTCTTTGTTCGTTTTGGGAGCTGAGCACCAATAGCTACTTGTTGTTCGGGAAAATCCGGGTTGATTGCCCAAAGTTCCATAGGTACTTCGGACTTTTTGGAGCTCGTTTCTGCTGCATGTCTCACTTCGGCGACAAACAAATTTAACTCAGTGAAAATAGTAGCAACTCCGGCTTCGGTAGGGAATTTAATAGCTCCATGTATTGTCGAACTGATCGCCCCAAGAGCTCTTAAACCAGGTCGTCCGAGTATTATGTTATGCGATGAATGAGTGCCAACAACCAGAAAGGTTAGTTGGACAGTCCTGCTTTTATCACCCTCTTTGAATGTAGTCGGAAGGGTAATCTGTCCTATCGGACGGACCACCTCCCCGGAGAAACTGATCAGAGGGGTGGAGACTTCAATCAACCTCTTCTTTACTTGGGGGTTCAGCTGCTGGAAACACTATAAATACATGATCTCAAAGGCGCTTCCTCCGTCCACGTAAATTCGTCGGACCATATGTCTGGCGATGACAGCCGAGATTGTAATTGGTCCGTCCCGAGCATCATCGGGATCGATCGGAGGGAAGTAGGTTGGTTGATGCATCCATGCTGCCATATGCTGATTCGACCGCTTTACCCCTCTTGGTTCGGTTGACCGAATCATGTTGATTCCGGGCTCGGTGTTCGGATTATCAACTGTTGTTGCTGACTTCTTCCCATCTTTCACTTCTTTCACCAGGTGCGAGAGTTTACCGGATCGTACAGCCTTTTCGATTTCTTGCTTCAGAGCCCAACATTCATCAGTTGTATGACCCTTGTCTCGGTGATATTGACAATATTTCTTGGAGTGCCTGTCCGAGGTGGGTCGTTGCTTTGACGGCGTAGGGAACCGAGTAGTCTCCGTACTGAGAATTTCGCTTGGTGATTTGGTGAGCTCGGAAAAGGTGTTGAAACGCACATTTCCTGTTCGAAAACTGCTTCAATCTGACTTCTGATAAGGACCACGATTTCTGTTCCAACCGCTGCTTCTATCTTTTGGTGGCGACGCATTGCGTTTCCACGAAGTGGTCCGAGGCTTGGTATTTCTTGCTGTAGTTTCATTCGGCTGACCGCAGGCACTCTTTCCCCGAACGAATGCCCGAGCTCTCTCCATAAGCGTCTCCATAGTTTTTGGGAGATCTTCATGGAGTTTCTCCACAAGCTGATTGTTCCGAACTCCGTGGCAGAACCCAGAGACTCGGAGCTGGTCAACCGCTCCACTTATCTGCATACTTTCTCGATTGAAGCGATCGATAAAATCTTCTACAGATTCTCCGTCACGGCGGTTTATATGGTGAACCTCAGTAATATCATTCTTGCAGTGTCGCTGCTGACAGAAATTTTGCAAGAAAATACGTCGGAAATCCTCAAAGTGGTCGATCGACCCCTCTGGCAACCCATCAAACCAAACCCTTGCCGATCCGGTGAGAGTTTGGGTGAACATAAGACACCAAGCCGGCATAGGCCACTACTCGACTTTAGCCGCTCCGGCAAACGCGAACATATGGTCGTCCGGATCAGAAGTACCATCGTAGAACTTCAACATGGGAGGCATCTTCAGCTTAGCTGGGAGTGGGGCATTAACGATCCGTAACGTAAACTTTGATTGGGAAGTCATAGACGTGGGGTGGTATGGCATGAGCAGCTCTTGATCTTGGGGGTTTAAACCCACAGATCCCTGGAGAAACAGGTCATTTAGACCGTTATTCATTGGAGCACTTGTAACCGAAGAAAATTGTGTAACGTGTGTTATAGGAGTGGAGATCATAGAACTTACCAGAGATCCGGAAGCGAAGGGTCCAATGGAGACGGGGTTTCCCCCTGGATAGACATTGGTAAACAAGTTTGCTCGGAGACTTTGCAGCATCTCATCTCACTGTTGTTGCTGCTGTAACTGACGCAACAGATCGGCATTCCTTAAAAGGAAAGCGTCGTCGAAGGTAGGTAATGGCGTGGCAACCGGGGCAGTAACAGACAGCGTGGTGACAGAGCTTCCGCCTACAGGATTTGCAGCTGGAGGAGCCGACGCAGATCCTATCGAAGCTGCTAAGGCGGCATGTGACAACCCGCACAAAACCAGGTATCCGTACAACTTAATTAATGATTAATTATTACTTGATTACTGTGCTTGATTGAACTAGCTGATAAACTGCTACCTGCATACTGATACATGCACTTACTTGCATCATACTTTAATTGCTGTCACTACATTGATTACATACTGAACCCTAGTGACAAACATGATGCACAAAAAGCACAGTAGCACTAAACGGATACACAGTGAACATGCTGATATAACCAGCATCAGGCAAATACTGCCTCAAGGCCTGTTAAGAGCCTCATATATTTTGACTACACTGGTAGTGAGTGTAGGATATAAGGGTTGTGTTACCGCGTCTCTAGGGGATAAGATACACTGATTCGGATGTGCCAGAACGTACTTTAAGTACCAAACACAGCACTTTAATAATTTAACCAGCTTCTAGCTGACTAGTAAAGTGCCAGAAATGAGAAAATATTACTAGACACTTTCTAAAGTGTCGGGAAAACAAAATGTGTCACTAAAATGTAATAACGACACTTTAAAGTCTTTTGTAACACTTTAACGGATTACTATCCAACCGAACACCCGGACTTTACCCGGAACATGAAAACTTTACTATTTTTATTATTACTCTTTTTCTGAGCCAGTTAGGGTCCCTGGTTACCCTAACACCCGTCATAACGCGTCGTACGCAACTAACAAGGTTAACACTTAACCTAACCTATTTAACCTTAACTAAACTCCTAACTAACCTACTTAAAATCGAACTAGATACCCCCCCCCCCCAAACCGATCGGTCACCTTGGGAGCACCACCTTGTACTTGAGATCTTGGTCAATCTAAATTGTCTAGTATCTAGTGAACACACTATCCAATGGACAATGCACTTGAACTTGCCTATATATATACACACATAAACACATGAGATTATCACTTAACTTTCACCACAACATCACTCTCTCCCTCCCTATCCCACTCTCGGCCGAACACCCTACACACCACCATCATACTTTTCGATCTTGCACTCATCATTCCAAGCACATACACACTTCAAGGATCGCGTATAAAGAGCTTTGGTGCAAGCGGAACGCGAAGGACCACTCTCGTTGGCTTTTATCCACGCGGTTTTCGTCACAACTCTTCCCTAGCCTTGAGCTAGAGGTATAACCTTTAAAACTTGTTTTTACACATATCTAAAGTGGTTAAAAGAACTTTCGTCGGTTAAATATTGTAAACACGCGTTTTGGATCTTTAAAGTCTAGTAAAATCACAAAAATGGTGGTTAATAGCATATAACTTGTGTAAAAGTCGTAGGACTTGAAATTTGTGCTTATTGTGACCCGATCTATAATGTGGTAGCTCAAATCTTCGTTTAACCCGACTTTGTAAAATCACGTATCATCACATAAGCTTGTTTTTGATAGATACAAGGGTTAAAGGTGAAACACTACCACATTTTAGAAACATGAACTTGTGTGAAATATTATACTTGTGTAAAAGTGATTTAACCGGTAAAATGGTGTTTAAAACTAGCGGATCTACGTATCCGCAAGTGGTATTCTTGAAAGACCACACTTTAAAGAAATCATGTTTTTCTAAAAGATGGATCTTGCACTAATAAATATGATTTTATAAACCACAAGTGTGTAGACACTCGTGAAATGGAAAGATCCGACAAAGAAGTATATTTGTCACTTGTTACTAGAAGTTGTAAAGACGGTTTTCTCTAAACACGAGGTTTTTACAAGATTAAAGCTACTTTATATAAAGATCTACGTATATAGATGGGATTTATAATATAGATTCGGAAAAACTACAAGTTCATGCGATTATGCAAATATACATACTTGTTGACTAGTTTGATGTGTCGGAAATTGTTTGATTGAATAAAGAAGTTGATTGAGTTGATTTATTAAAAGAAAATGATACGCTTGAAAGCGTGGCCACCTCCAGTTACAGAGGAAACTCTGGCGAAATTTTCTAAAAACCTAACACTTAGACTTTTTTTACACAACAAGTGTTAGAACTATTTTTGGGCATACTTTTGAAACATAAATTTCGCCAGTACTATATTTTACTAAATATTCGGAGGTGGGATTTTCACAAAGATTAACGTGATAAATATATTTGTCACAACACTGTTTATGATTATTTTGTGAAATACATAAATATTATTTTAGAATGAAAATAATATTTACAAGCGTTAATGATTCCAAAACTTTGCGAACGCTTACACAAACATATAAGTTACACCGGTAATTACATTACCACAAGATTGATAAAACGTAACTTACGCACATGTATTGTATCCCCCATCCTTGGGAAGAAGAATAACTATCAAGCATATACAAAATGTAACACGAAATAGTTGTCTAACTATTTCCCGCAAACATAAACTGTAAAGCTAAAGCACGGCCGTCCGTCTAATAGAATTAGCACTTGTAGGTCGTTGCACAGCTTACTGCTTCAGAGACGCTTGATAGAGTTTACGCATCCACTGTGAGTTCATGTCCCCCTTTTCTCTAACTGTTTTCAGTTTTCTTAACTGCGGGGGTGAAATACATGTTACTTTGTTTACAAGTACTTTATACACGGTATGAATTACGTAAGGAGGTTTAGATCATGTGAATGGGTAGTTAGAACACCGAGGGACTCGAGCGGTAGATCTATTTGGGTGTAGCGAGCCCAGCTTCAGGCCAAACGGACCTCTCGGAGGCTAACAACAACGGACCTGGAGTGACTTGGTTGCCCAACGCAAAAATCAGCTAGGGTTGTGTCTACTTACTTGCATTTCACAACATGCTAATGGCCTTGCAAACCATTGGTGATCACAAGTCCTCTTACACTGCTACATACCAGGAAACTTTTATACTTACAAGTGTTTTACTTACTCACTTGCACATGAACTCGCTCAACATTATTGTTGATTTTTCAACTCACATGTATTTCAGGAAATTAAACGAGATCTGGCACGGTATGGAACGTTTTCCGCTGCATTTGTCATGGAGTCATCAGGGTTTAAGGGATGTGTCTCTTTCCTGGACAAGACACAGTCCTTAAACCACGTTTATGTTATGTTGTAGTGGTTATGTCTTTTGAACAAGGTTATTGTTGTTGGAGTATGTTCTCGTCAAACAATGGTATTGTATGTTATTTTCAAACTTAATTGATGACTTGCATGGTTTTTAAATTCATATAGCTTGTTATGATTAAGCTATGGTATTAAGAAGTCACACCAAAATATACCACGCTTCCGCAAAAGCCAGGGTGTGACAGCTTGGTATCAGAGCTCTGATCATAGCGAACTAGGATTCTGTCTCGAGTCTAGACTATGATCACTAGGGCTCTCACGAAAACATTTTTCTGCATACCACTTAAGTCCAGATCCACACTTTTTTACAAACAAATGTTGAGCACATTTTATTAATTATAAGTTCAGCTTGGAGGGCTGAGGATCGATCTGGAGGATCGAGATGGTTAAGGTAGTTGAGCACGTTGGTTTGATATAGGATCGATCTGGAGGATCGAGGTGATTAAGGAAGATTGAGCACGTTGATTTGTTATAAGGTTCGATCTGGAGGATCGAGGTTTGGGTTAAGTAAAGGATAGAGCAGTCTTGTAAACTAGATGGTATTGGCTAGTAAGACTAGGAGGATAATTTGAATGCTTACTTGGTGATTTACGTGATTATTTGATTATATGATTGACAGTTTGTGCATACTTATGTTTGCGTTACAGGTACATGGACTCGTCAGATTCAGGTGGTTCAGGCACCACCGGACCCAGACCCATAGTGTCAGATGATTTAGAGTCCTCGGAGCACGAGGTGTACACGTCAGACTTTACCAGTACCGACGATGACGACTTCCAGCCATTCGCCCTACCTGATGGCGACGATGAGCTCCCTGTTGATATTCCGGCCGGGGATTTGCCACTAGCGGTGATCCCTGCTCCCATACCCCTCGCTTCTTATCCTGTTCAGGAGTTACCTTTCGATGGCGAGGAGGACGATGTCGACCTATTTGAGGTAGAGCCTATGGAGGACGTTCAGGGCGAGGCCCTACCTGCTGTTGCCCCATTGTTGATTGCAGATGCTCCGGATGCGGAGGCACCTGCACATTCCCCAGCCCAGGACTCCTCTGAGTCTGTGGCTTCTGCACCGACACATACTCTTAGTGTGCAGCACTATTCCCATGGGTCTGATTCGGACCAGGCTCTTTCTGTTACTCCAGTGCCTGGACTTGGTTATGCTCTTGACGATGAGGGGGATTCTGACCCTGTGTTTCCCCCAGGCTTTGATCCTGACCGCGATTTGGAGTTTGTCCCTATGGACGAGATGATGGAGGATCCTGCTGATCCTATTGATCCTTTCGACCCGATCGATCCTGATTTTGACTTTGATATGGCATTCGATGACTTGGAGCCTGCCCTTGCCCCTGAGCAGGCAGCTGCTCTTGATGTGTTACCGGAGCATGACCCTATGCATGCTGATATACCCCTTGAGCCCATCGCTGTTGATCCCCACCTAGACGTTCCCTTGATTGCAGACGATCATGCCCCTGTTGATCCCATCGATCCTCTACCCATAGTTGCTGTACCTGTCGACCCACCATTTGAGCACCTGGCACCCGTTGACCCGGTTGTGGCTCCCTTATTTGATCCTGTTCCCTTAGAGCCTGAGCATGCTCTGTTTGCTGCCCATATGGATCCACCGGACGAGCCGGCACAGCACGGGTGGATCCCGGCTGATGAGGACGTCCCACCACTACCCCCACAGATTCCAGACGCTAGACACGCTGACTTTTCGTTTCAGGTTCCCACATACATACCTCCAGCGGGGCCTGGAGAGGGCTCTTCAGCCCACCCATCAGGGCATGTACCGATGCCCATGCCTTTCTTACCACAGATGCCTTTTGTTCCACCTATTACTGCTCCTTTTGGTGTAGCACCATTTGACCCCACACGAGAGCCATTGCTTTGGTCTCCGTTTTCCCCTATGCCGCCCACCGATCCATACCACAGATTCCACGTGGGCCACACCATTGAGGATGTACTGATGTCTTTTGTTTACCAGCATGAGTCGCACGAGCAGCGACTGCAGGAGCTCGAGAGAGCTCGGCCATGTCAGTACCATGGTCAGGCACCCTCTCCGTTACAGCCGTTTCGATCATTACCCCCTGACTATGCTGCTCGTCTTACTACTTTGGAGCAGCAGATTGCCTCCGTTATTCGCACGCAGCAGGCGATGGAGGCAGATTGGTTAGAGATGCGCCGTTTGTTTTATACCCGTTTTCCTCCCCCTCCACCACCATCTGCTTGAGCTCATCAGTGCCACAGGGTAGGCGAGGTGAGAAGTCAGCGATTGCTTTTACTTGCACAGCATTTTGGGGAGACTACGTTATGATTTGACTTTTGTTATGTACTTGATGTTGTATTGATACTGATGTAGCTTTTGACAGGGGTGATGTAGCCCCGGTGATTGATGATTGTATGTATACATTACGATGTGGTCTCATTATTATGGCAATCGCAGTTTTCTCACCATATTTTGATTCGCTTGATTACTTGTTTATATTTTATGGCATGGGATGTTGTGTGATTGATATTTGTGATATGTGATAACATGAGATGTTATGTGATTATACTATTATTATTACTATATACGTACACTGTACTATGTCCTGACCAACGTGAACACATCTTTTAGAAAGATGCCACCAAGACGACAACAGCAGCCTATGCCTACCACTCAGGAAGAGCTACAGCAAGTCATTGCTGCTGCCATAGCGCAGTACGCAGCTTCTCAGCCAGGAGGGAGCGGAAGTGTTAATCAAGGCAATAACAATCCACCTCACGGTAATACCACGCCATTCGAACCTACCATGAACTAGTTGGAGATTTTAGCGGTGATGCTAATGCCAACCACATGTTTTAACATACGTGCAGGATGCACCTACAAGCAGTTCTTAGACTGCAAACCAGTTAACTTCAATGGCACAGGAGGTGCAGTTGCCTTTACCCGCTGGGCTGAGAAAACCGATTCCGTCTTACGCATGAGCAAATGTGCTGAGGATCAACAAGTCACATACATTTCAGGGCTATTTCTCGACGGAGCCCTATCTTGGTGGAACTTACAAGTCCAAACCTTAGGCGAAGCTGCCGCCTACGCCCTGACTTGGGCCGAATTGAAAGAGTTGATGCGCAAAAAGTACTGTTCACGCGCAGAAATTCAGAGGTTGGAGACTGAATTTTGGCACTTAAAGATGGATGGTCCGAAAGTAGCAGAGTACGTTCAGAGGTTTCATGACCTATCTCAAGTGGTTCCTTACATGGTTACGCCCGAATACAAACGAATCGAGCGCTTCATTTGGGGTTTGGCTCCCCAAATAATAAGCATGGTAACCTCCTCCAAACCAGCGACTATCACTGAAGCCATCGATTTGAGCGTGGCTCTCACCGAGGAGGGGATTCGTTTAAACAAGTTTGGTGATGTAAAGGCAAAGGAGAAAGAGACGCATGTTGAGTCGTCCGGAAGTAACAAAAGAAAGTTTTCAAACTTCAAACAAAGTGTTAGCGGTGATGGTAAGAGAGGAGCACCAAGCACGCCAGCTCAGGGTGCAGCTGGCAGTGGAAGGAAAGGAAGAGGATACATGGGCACCCAGCCCAGATGCAATACCTGTCTACGCCACCATTCGGGTCAATGTCAGCTAAAAGTATGCGAAGTATGTGGGAGACGTGGTCATGTGAAGGACACCTGTTGGGTTGGTACTGGCCGGGGAGGCCAGGGAGGATATGGAAATAGGAATGATAACCGTGGCGGAAATGGGAATCGCCAGCAAGGAAATTTTGGAGGAAACAGAAACCGAGGCAACAATGCAAACCAGGCTGGCAATGCCAACCAGAACAACACCCCAGCTGGAAATGGGGATGGTAATGGGCAGAGGCTCGGATGCTACAACTGCGGGGAAATCGGGCATTTTAAGAAGAATTGCCCAACACTGAATCAAGCCCGTGGTAGAGTGTTCCAACTTGAAGCTAGAGAAGCACGCCAGGATCCCAACGTTGTCACGGGTACGTTCCCTATCAATCAACGCTATGCATCTGTTCTGTTTGATACTGGTGCCGACTATAGCTTCGTATCACTAGAATTTAAGAATATGCTTGGGTTAGCTGCTAATAAGTTAGACATACCCTACTCGATCGAATTAGCTAATGGAAAGTTAGTTGGAGCCGACGAAGTAATCAGAGGTTGTGTGATAGAATTGGGGGAACGCGAGTTTACTCTGGATCTACTACCAGTCCAATTGGGGAGCTTCGACGTGGTGGTAGGAATGGATTGGTTATCCGGAAACAAGGCGGAGATAGTATGTCACGAGAAAGTTGTTCGTATCCCAACTGACGATGGTGAGACAATTGTGGTTCACGGAGAGAAGCGTGACACGCCGCTAAGATTTATCAGCTGCTTAAAGGCAAGGAAGTGTTTACAGAAAGGATGTGTTGCTTTTCTGGCACACATCGTAGACAAGAAGGCCGCTGAGCCAACAATCGAAGATATCCCTGTCGTAAGGGAGTATCCCGAAGTCTTCCCAGAAGACTTACCCGGACTGCCACCTCAGAGGCAAGTGGAGTTTCACATTGACTTAGTTCCAGGCGCAGCGCCTGTAGCTAAGGCACCTTACAGACTTGCTCCATCTGAGATGCAGGAATTGTCAACGCAACTTCAAGAGTTGTTAGACAAGGGTTTTATCCGACCAAGCTTCTCGCCTTGGGGAGCTCCGGTCTTGTTTGTCAAGAAGAAGGACGGAAGTTTCCGCATGTGTATTGACTATAGAGAACTGAACAAGCTGACGATCAAGAACAGGTATCCACTGCCTAGAATCGACGATCTGTTCGACCAACTTCAAGGTTCAAGCTGTTACTCTAAGATCGATCTTCGATCTGGATACCATCAACTGAGGATACAGGAGGAAAGTATCCCGAAAACAGCCTTCCGAACTCGTTATGGACACTACGAGTTCCTCGTGATGCCATTCGGTTTAACAAACGCGCCTGCAGTATTTATGGACTTGATGAATAGAGTTTGCAAGCCATACTTAGACAAGTTCGTGATTGTATTCATCGACGACATCCTGATTTACTCAAAGACGAAGGCTGAACACGAACAACATCTTAGAACCATACTAGAGCTGCTAAGGAAGGAACAACTGTACGCCAAGTTCTCCAAGTGCGAGTTTTGGCTACGCGAAGTCCAGTTTCTTGGACATGTGGTTAATGGGGATGGAATTCATGTTGATCCCACAAAGATCGAGGCAATCAAGAATTGGGAAACGCCCACAACGCCAACCGAGATTCGACAATTCTTGGGTTTGGCTGGCTACTATCGAAGGTTCATCGAGGATTTTTCGAAAATCGCTCAACCGTTGACGCTCCTGACCCAGAAGGATAAGACGTTTGATTGGGGAATCAAACAGGATGAAGCGTTTCAGATATTAAAAGATAAGCTCTGCAACGCGCCAATCTTAGCTCTACCGGAAGGTACCGACGATTTTGTGGTATACTGCGACGCATCGCGTCAGGGATTGGGTTGTGTGTTGATGCAACGCCAGAAGGTCATTGCTTACGCATCACGCCAACTGAAAGTGCACGAAAAGAATTATACCACACATGATTTAGAGCTTGGCGCAGTGGTTTTTGCACTAAAGATCTGGAGACACTACCTGTATGGTACAAAATGCACAATCTTCACAGATCACAAGAGCCTGCAACATATATTCAACCAGAAGGAGTTGAATATGAGGCAAAGACGTTGGGTCGAATTATTGAATGATTACGACTGCGAGATCAAGTATCACCCGGGGAAGGCAAATGTAGTTGCCGATGCCCTAAGTCGTAAAGAAAGAATCAAGCCCATAAGGGTTAGAGCATTGGAAATGATTGTACGAACCAACCTTCCCTCGCGCATTCGTGCTGCACAAAAGGAAGCTCTCAAGGAGGGAAACCTGGAGGAAGAATATCTCCGTGGAATGGAGAAGCTTTTGGTACCGAACGAGGAAGGAACGTTATGTTTTGAGAAAAGGATTTGGGTTCCTCTGTTTGATGGATTAAGGGAAGTTATTTTCGACGAAGCGCACAAGTCACGGTACTCTATCCACCCTGGATCGGATAAGATGTACCAGGATCTTAAAGATTACTATTGGTGGCCTAGGATGAAAGGCGACGTTGCTGTCTACGTAAGCAAATGTTTAACGTGCGCTAAGGTCAAGGCAGAATACCAGAAGCCTTCGGGACTTCTGCAACAACCTGAGATTCCCAAATGGAAATGGGAACAAATCTCAATGGATTTTGTTACAAAACTGCCAAGAACGCCAAGAGGCCATGATATGATTTGGGTGATTGTTGACCGCCTAACAAAGTCCGCACATTTTCTGCCAATCAGGGAGAAAGACAGTACTAGTAAACTTGCGGAAATTTACATGAGAGAGATCGTAGCACGACATGGAGTACCACTCTCGATCATCTCTGATAGAGACGGGAGATTTGTGTCAAGAATATGGCAATCTTTCCAAGAATCTTTTGGCTCACAATTGAATCTGAGCACTGCATTCCATCCGCAAACTGATGGCCAGAGCGAGCGAACAATACAAACGTTGGAAGACATGCTGAGGGCATGTGTTATGGATTTAGGAGGTAGCTGGGATAAACACTTACCCTTGGTCGAATTTTCATATAACAACAGCTACCACACCAGTATTGGTGTTGCGCCTTTTGAGGCCCTATACGGACGCAAGTGTCGATCACCACTATGTTGGTCTGACGCGGGTGATAGGCAGCTTGCTGGTCCCGAGATCGTCCAAGAGACGACTGATAAGATCGCGCAAATTCTTAAACGCATCGAAGCCGCTCGCCACAGGCAAAAGGCCTACGCGGATCCAAACCGGAAGCATGTGGACTTCCAAGTCGGAGAGATGGTATTGTTAAAGGTTTCACCCTGGAAAGGGGTAGCGCGCTTTGGAAAGCGAGGAAAGTTAAATCCACGCTACATTGGTCCCTTTAGAATTCTAGAAAGAATTGGGACGGTAGCATACAAGTTGGACCTACCTGCTGAACTAAATGGTGTTCACGATACATTTCATGTATCCAATTTAAAGAAGAGTCCAACTCAAGTTGACGTTGCCATTCCTATCGACGAGATTCATATTGACGACACGCTCCACTTCGTTGAAGAACCTGTTGAGGTCACGGATTGGAAAGTTAACAAGACCCGCCGGAGCAGTGTCAAACTCGTCAAGGTACGTTGGAATGCCAGACATGGTCCTGAATTTACCTGGGAACGTGAGGACCGGATGAAAGAGAAATACCCCCACTTATTTCCTAAGAACCCTGCTTCTACAAGCAGAACTTAAATTTCGGGACGAAATTTATTTAACGGGGGGAGAATGTGACAACCCGCACAAAACTAGGTATCCGTACAACTTAATTAATGATTAATTATTACTTGATTACTGTGCTTGATTGAACTAGCTGATAAACTGCTACCTGCATACTGATACATGCACTTACTTGCATCATACTTTAATTGCTGTCACTACATTGATTACATACTGAACCCTAGTGACAAACATGATGCACAAAAAGCACAGTAGCACTAAACGGATACACAGTGAACATGCTGATATAACCAGCATCAGGCAAATACTGCCTCAAGGCCTGTTAAGAGCCTCATATATTTTGACTACACTGGTAGTGAGTGTAGGATATAAGGGTTGTGTTACCGCGTCTCTAGGGGATAAGATACACTGATTCGGATGTGCCAGAACGTACTTTAAGTACCAAACACAGCACTTTAATAATTTAACCAGCTTCTAGCTGACTAGTAAAGTGCCAGAAATGAGAAAATATTACTAGACACTTTCTAAAGTGTCGGGAAAACAAAATGTGTCACTAAAATGTAATAACGACACTTTAAAGTCTTTTGTAACACTTTAACGGATTACTATCCAACCGAACACCCGGACTTTACCCGGAACATGAAAACTTTACTATTTTTATTATTACTCTTTTTCTGAGCCAGTTAGGGTCCCTGGTTACCCTAACACCCGTCATAACGCGTCGTACGCAACTAACAAGGTTAACACTTAACCTAACCTATTTAACCTTAACTAAACTCCTAACTAACCTACTTAAAATCGAACTAGATACCCCCCCCCCCCAAACCGATCGGTCACCTTGGGAGCACCACCTTGTACTTGAGATCTTGGTCAATCTAAATTGTCTAGTATCTAGTGAACACACTATCCAATGGACAATGCACTTGAACTTGCCTATATATATACACACATAAACACATGAGATTATCACTTAACTTTCACCACAACATCACTCTCTCCCTCCCTATCCCACTCTCGGCCGAACACCCTACACACCACCATCATACTTTTCGATCTTGCACTCATCATTCCAAGCACATACACACTTCAAGGATCGCGTATAAAGAGCTTTGGTGCAAGCGGAACGCGAAGGACCACTCTCGTTGGCTTTTATCCACGCGGTTTTCGTCACAACTCTTCCCTAGCCTTGAGCTAGAGGTATAACCTTTAAAACTTGTTTTTACACATATCTAAAGTGGTTAAAAGAACTTTCGTCGGTTAAATATTGTAAACACGCGTTTTGGATCTTTAAAGTCTAGTAAAATCACAAAAATGGTGGTTAATAGCATATAACTTGTGTAAAAGTCGTAGGACTTGAAATTTGTGCTTATTGTGACCCGATCTATAATGTGGTAGCTCAAATCTTCGTTTAACCCGACTTTGTAAAATCACGTATCATCACATAAGCTTGTTTTTGATAGATACAAGGGTTAAAGGTGAAACACTACCACATTTTAGAAACATGAACTTGTGTGAAATATTATACTTGTGTAAAAGTGATTTAACCGGTAAAATGGTGTTTAAAACTAGCGGATCTACGTATCCGCAAGTGGTATTCTTGAAAGACCACACTTTAAAGAAATCATGTTTTTCTAAAAGATGGATCTTGCACTAATAAATATGATTTTATAAACCACAAGTGTGTAGACACTCGTGAAATGGAAAGATCCGACAAAGAAGTATATTTGTCACTTGTTACTAGAAGTTGTAAAGACGGTTTTCTCTAAACACGAGGTTTTTACAAGATTAAAGCTACTTTATATAAAGATCTACGTATATAGATGGGATTTATAATATAGATTCGGAAAAACTACAAGTTCATGCGATTATGCAAATATACATACTTGTTGACTAGTTTGATGTGTCGGAAATTGTTTGATTGAATAAAGAAGTTGATTGAGTTGATTTATTAAAAGAAAATGATACGCTTGAAAGCGTGGCCACCTCCAGTTACAGAGGAAACTCTGGCGAAATTTTCTAAAAACCTAACACTTAGACTTTTTTTACACAACAAGTGTTAGAACTATTTTTGGGCATACTTTTGAAACATAAATTTCGCCAGTACTATATTTTACTAAATATTCGGAGGTGGGATTTTCACAAAGATTAACGTGATAAATATATTTGTCACAACACTGTTTATGATTATTTTGTGAAATACATAAATATTATTTTAGAATGAAAATAATATTTACAAGCGTTAATGATTCCAAAACTTTGCGAACGCTTACACAAACATATAAGTTACACCGGTAATTACATTACCACAAGATTGATAAAACGTAACTTACGCACATGTATTGTATCCCCCATCCTTGGGAAGAAGAATAACTATCAAGCATATACAAAATGTAACACGAAATAGTTGTCTAACTATTTCCCGCAAACATAAACTGTAAAGCTAAAGCACGGCCGTCCGTCTAATAGAATTAGCACTTGTAGGTCGTTGCACAGCTTACTGCTTCAGAGACGCTTGATAGAGTTTACGCATCCACTGTGAGTTCATGTCCCCCTTTTCTCTAACTGTTTTCAGTTTTCTTAACTGCGGGGGTGAAATACATGTTACTTTGTTTACAAGTACTTTATACACGGTATGAATTACGTAAGGAGGTTTAGATCATGTGAATGGGTAGTTAGAACACCGAGGGACTCGAGCGGTAGATCTATTTGGGTGTAGCGAGCCCAGCTTCAGGCCAAACGGACCTCTCGGAGGCTAACCACAACGGACCTGGAGTGACTTGGTTGCCCAATGCAAAAATCAGCTAGGGTTGTGTCTACTTACTTGCATTTCACAACATGCTAATGGCCTTGCAAACCATTGGTGATCACAAGTCCTCTTACACTGCTACATACCAGGAAACTTTTATACTTACAAGTGTTTTACTTACTCACTTGCACATGAACTCGCTCAACATTATTGTTGATTTTTCAACTCACATGTATTTCAGGAAATTAAACGAGATCTGGCACGGTATGGAACGTTTTCCGCTGCATTTGTCATGGAGTCATCAGGGTTTAAGGGATGTGTCTCTTTCCTGGACAAGACACAGTCCTTAAACCACGTTTATGTTATGTTGTAGTGGTTATGTCTTTTGAACAAGGTTATTGTTGTTGGAGTATGTTCTCGTCAAACAATGGTATTGTATGTTATTTTCAAACTTAATTGATGACTTGCA
This sequence comes from Helianthus tuberosus, assembly GCA_030545235.1. NCBI lineage: Eukaryota > Viridiplantae > Streptophyta > Magnoliopsida > Asterales > Asteraceae > Helianthus > Helianthus tuberosus. The sequence continues at coordinate 65,316,320 of CM060420.1, forward strand.
TGGTTTTTAAATTCATATAGCTTGTTATGATTAAGCTATGGTATTAAGAAGTCACACCAAAATATACCACGCTTCCGCAAAAGCCAGGGTGTGACACGGCAACTGCTGCTGAAGAAGTTGTGGAGTTAGCGTTTCCTTCCCATATATCATTGTAAGATGGGAAAGTGCTGGTGGAGACTGCTATCATCGATTCTGCCATGACTTCAAATGAACGAGAACAAAGAAATGAATTATGTGAATTCGAGGGGATGGCGCCACTGAAGACTCAAAACCAGTTGGTGCGACCTGGTCAGAGTAGAGCTTCAGATGACCTAGCAAGAAACCTGCAAGATCACAAGAGAACAAACACACCGTTAGCCTCGTCACAGGGAGGGGGGCCTCTCTGTGACCAAGCTCGGGCGTGAGAATAAGTATTTTTGAGGAGGAAATAGGTCTGGGAGAGAGAGAGGAGAGTCTAGAGAGAGAAAGTAGCCATTACCCGTTTTGGAGGCCTAAGTATGGTATTTATAGTCTTTAGGTATGCTGACGTGGCGAGTTAGTTAGGGTCGGACCAGTCGCTGTCATGGCAGTTATGGCCGTGGGGCCCAGTTAGTTATGGCGTACCAAAATGGTTGGTCGTTCCGTCTATGCCACGAGATTCGATCCGACCTTATCGTGATTTGGTTCGGTTCGTTATGTGGAGATGATTCGGTCCAACTAAGGACGTATCCTCATCAATGGGACGACAAGGATCGACGGCCGGTGACCAGTTAAACGGCGGCGGTGGTGTTTCTCTCCGGTAAGATTATTTTCAGGAAAACTTGTTTTTTTTTTCTTATTTTACACGAATTTTAACTTGGGATTCGGTGATGTTGATAATGATGACGATGATGATGAAGTTGTGGATGCGGCCAACGGTGGCATACCGTTTTAACGGCGCCGGCGACACCACGAACTCAGTGTGTTGTTCGGGTATGAGTTTCAGTTTCGGTTCAAGTCCAGTTTTGCTACGGGTTATCAGGTATGTTTTGGTTCAAATTTGGTTAGACCAGAAATCAGGGTGGTGCTCAGATCGGTTCGGTTTTCGGTTCAGGTTCGAGGCTATGAGTTCGGGTCAAACAAAGTCAACCCAGTCAACACGTTGGGTTGACTGGTTAATGCTGGTCAACTAAGTCAAAGACAGTCAACAGGACAGCTCGGGTCAGTTTTGGGTGCGGTTCGGTCAACACAGTCAAAGGTTAGTCAAGGTTTGGTTCAACTCGGTTTAACTCGGTCAAACCGAGTCAACTTTGGTCAACACTTGGTCAATAACAGTCAACGCCCGGTCCACTCACAAGGTCTGGTAAAGCTTAACGACGCGAAATTAGTATAGATTTTTATAGTTTATAGATTTTTATACTACGCGAATCGAGCACGACCGGTTAAAACGTTTATACATTAGTGATTTATTTACGATTCTTGCAAAATTTTGCGAAAAGTTATATATACATTGTTTGTTAATTTGTTGATTGAGTTTTGATAAAAAAAAAATATAACGACACTTAGATGTCGGGATCGTCCAAAAATAGAGGAAACTCTATCCGTTTTCCATTAAAAACCTAGATTACAAAACATATTTAAACCTTAAAGACGACACTTATCAAGATACAAGTTTTCTTATAAAAATAAATATGGAAGTATATTTATTTGGCGATGTTTCACGAGTTATAAAACGAGTATTTTTCAACGGATCGACAATTACAGTATACAAGTCAACAAAACTCGGAAATCTTATATAAGATAAATGTGATTGTTTATATTTATTTCAAAAATCGAAATTCCGAACACTTTCTACAAGATAGATATAATGTTATATTTATTTCGAACATCTATACTTCTAAACACTTTCATACGATAAATATAACGTGTATACCTATTTCAAACACTTTAAGTTCGAATAATTATTTTACACCACGACTTCATGCTTTTTCTATCCAATAAATATAACGATTTATATTTATTTCAAACGAAGAAATTTATATTTGAAATGTCAAGGGTTTCGAATATATATAAATGTATATATATTTATTTACATCCATCCTACGAAAACGACAAAGGCATATTACCGAATCATACACAACATTTCGCATACGTACCATTATCGATTTACGCATTTCGATTCATGACGGCTTTGTAAATATATTTATATTTACACATATAAATATTTCGGAAACTAATTCATTTCGAGACTTAGTTTTATCCGTCAAAATAACAACACCTTCGGAGAGTCGTTTTCTTTACGACTCGGTAGAGCTCGGACACGTAGTTTAGCTACGTTTAAAATAGAAACTGATAAGTTATTCCCTTTTAGGAATACTATAGATGCACGCTAGCTAATGCACGTTCTTGGAACGACACTTCGGAATCACGCTAGGCTAGCTTTGCACAGGAATATCCAGGTGAGTTCATAACCCCCACTTTTTCTAGTTTTGCATTTTTTTCAAATGTTTTCGGGGGTGGAAAGACATACAAGTTTTGCAAAAATAAACAACTTTTTGATGAACGAAAACTCATATTTCTAAACCGTGTTGCGAATGGATTTCAAGGAACTTTAATAGTTTACGAACGATTTAGACTAAACATACCGATTCTACAAAACGTGCATGATTTTCATGACTAGTGACGGGAATGTCCTAGTTACTACAACGGGACTGGGTTGGTCTGCGTGCAAACAACGAGACAACCCAATGGGTTTATGTCCCTTTTTTTTCTTTTGAAATACATATTAACTAGAGTATGATTAAGCTATGGAATGAATTCTTGGATCACGTGCGAATAGGCGCTAACTTAGGCACCATTAATCCTTTTAAGGACCACGGAACAGGGGGTAGATCTATCGGGTACGGGCGAGCCCCACTCACGGTCCTTGTGGGGCCACTTAGAGTGCTTTTGTGTCCCTGTCGAAGTGAATCGACACTTAAATCGTCTACCGCGTTGAGTGCTTCCTATGTCGGCATACATATTAATGTCTTAGCTACACATTAATGATCATTAGGTTCATAAACGCTTACATACCAGCTTTTGATACTCAAATTTTCAAATGTTTTTAAGATTCATTTGATGGAAACTCACAAATACATGGATTTACAAACTTTGGTAACGTTTTCAACTTATGTACAAGTAAGAGGACGAGTTGGTCCTGCTTACAAAGACTCTTTTGGGCTCGGCCCATTCTCTCTCGTGGGCTAGACTCACAGTTTTCATATATCATTCCGAGAAAATATTTTTTCTATATTTTCTTAACAACTTTTAAACCGGTTATCAAAAAGATTTATTTTAAATATTTTCAAAACAAACTATGAACTCGCTCAACTTTATGTTGACTTTTTCGCATGTTCTTTCGCATGTTGCATTTTCAAAACTATGGAACGGTTGGAATAGAAGAACCCATAGGAATTCGAGTACTTGGCGGCGTTCATTATCTAGAAGTCTTAGCTTATTTGCTTCCGCTGTGCAATGAAGATACCGGTCCAGTCACCCCAGCTCTGATATTTCAGGGTGTGACAATATGCATCTCTCTCTCATTTTCCATCTTGTCAAGTGGCTCATCCACGTCTTTTCCCTCATTATCATTCCAAGGGTCGTCATCAATGGGCGCTCAGGACAGTAATACCATGGCATGGAATACCAATTAGGTTTCACGTCCTGTTGAACCGGAGGTGGGACTGATACGTCCATTGTCGTCTCCAGTCCTATATCAGACAATTCTAGATTATTGGGAAGCTCCTCTCCAAACTCTTTTATATCTACTTCTTCTTCTTCTTCTCCCCCATAGCTCTCATAGCCATTATCACCATCATAGTAATCTTCCCATGTAAATCATATTTTACTTTGATTTTTCTTCTGATTCACGTAAACCGGACAATCTTCAAACCAGTTCGATCCATCGAAGTCCTAACACCTTGGATATACGTGTTCATTCATGCCTTCCCTCAACATCTGACCCAGTGGCGGAACTAGACCTTCAACTCAGGGGTATCCCAAAATTTTTTAGGGGTGTCCTCGTACTTGTTCAGGGGTGTCCTGTGTATAAAAATCGGAAAAAAAATACACTACTGGTAAAAACTTGAGCCGTAGCCCGGGCTATGCCCGTTTACACTACAGGTCCGCCCCTGATCTGACCTAATGTCTTGAACATTTGCTCAAGAATGGCAAACATTTTGGGAAACCTCGAATATCCTTGGTCCTGTGCTGTTGTCATTATCTGAGCAAAGACTTGACATGATTCCACGAACACCCGAACATAGGGAGGGTACTCACTATCATAACGTGCCATGTAGAGAGTAGCAAAAACAACACAAAGTAGAGAAAGGAAAGAAAAAAAAACTAACTAAAAAATATTTACAAAAATAAAGACTTGACACACTACTACTAAACACAAACTCTAAGAATTAACCCTAAGACTCAAATTACAAATAAGACCAAATAAACAAATAAGATCAGTCAAAGCTAATAACGCAATCACCTATGTGACCCCGGCAACGGCGCCAAAAACTTGATGTGCTAAAAGTGGTCTATAAAAACTAACCTAACCTAGACATTCTAGTTTTAATATTAATGAACTAAGACTCTCTAAATGTTAGACCACTAACAGGCATGTGTACCTATCGTACGTAGTAAAACCTAATGAAGTCCGAGTATCAAACCCCCGAGACACTAGCAACGCTAAACTAGACTCTGACTCAACTAAATACTTAACTGGTTTTTTTGGTTTTGATTTGGTTTTGTGGTTTCAACTAAATAAACTAAAGGAATTAACTAAGATAACTAAACTACGAATACGATGCTGAAGACTACTAGGGTGAAATCAAGGATGAGGAAGTACTACCCAGGTTTGGAATCCTATTCGTGACTCTCGATTTTCTCTTGGCAATGGTAAATATGATGGAACCAGGTTCTAGGGATGTGACACTCTAAGACTAAAGATAAGCTGAATCTCCTCCCGGTCTCATCAACTTCACATAAGAATCATAAAGATTAAGTAAAGCTCACTGGTATGGGTTGATCACCTCCCGGTCTCCCCAACAATACTAAAGTACCCAAAAACTAGATATCCTCTCGGTCTCACTAATCACAATACACCATAGAGTGTACGGGTTAACCTAAGTATACCTGACGAGACTTAGGAAAACAACTAATACTAGGCAACTTAGACAGATCTTCTCTCGGTCTCACTGCACCTAAATACCTAGCACCAAAGACAATCCAAACTATTTATCTCCTTTCGGTCTCAAGAAAAGGTAGAACGCTAAACTTCCCCAAATTATCAAACAAAGTTCCTATGGGATATGTGCACCATAATCCATAAACTAGTTATAAACACAAAGTAAGTAACCTAACATGCATCTATACATGAAAGACATTCACAAAATCAAACGAGGATAAATTATAGGATAATAAATTAGAATAAAGTATGCACACACATCTAGCCGAAAATAATTAGGTTTCTTACTTTAATATTAATCCATTAATAAATCTCCAAAACCGAGAAATTACCAATTAACACGAATAATCATCACAAACCCGGGTAGATAAACTAATTAGCCAAGAATCATAGTCAAGAACAATAATAAACAAGTCTGAAATAACAAATAATCATGTTCACATGTTTGAAAAACATAAAGTAATTAAAACTGAACACTAACTATTTGTGAACCCGACCCGATTTTTGATCCGTTTTTTGATCTCGATCCAAACAGCTTCAATCCTTTCTTGACCGACCCCTGAAAGTTTCTGTCTTTGTGTCCACATCTCCTGTTGTGTCTCCTTTTTTTTCAAATGGTATTGTACTTGCACTTAACACAATTTCCACGAGATCTGGACTTCCGTGGACATCATTGGGCCGACCTTTATGGTCTTCTAATCAGCCCAAAATCACAAAATAAATGGCGGTCAATAAAGGTTTGGTTGGGTAATGCTTTTAGTTTCGGTCAACTCTGCACCCAAAACAATATCCATTCCTAGATTATTTATATACTGTTATTTTGGAATATTTATATGCATCTTTAGTTGTAATTTGTGCTTAAGTAGTTATACATTAATCAAATAATAGTTTCATTACCTTACCATGTATGCATGTTTGGTTGTAATTTATGCTTAAGTAGTTGTACCTTAATCAAATAATAGTTTCATTACCTTACCAAATTCAATCTGTTTTGTATGCATGTATGGTTGTAAATCGTGCTTAAGTGGTTGTAACCTAATCAAATAATGGTTTCATTATCTTACCATATTCAATCGGTTTGATCCATTCAAAGTTGTGTTGTTTTATTTGTAAATTATTATTATTTATAATAATCTAATTAATTTAGCCAAAATCTTATATAAATATAATTTGCAACATATTGATGCAATGGTTGTTGTAATGTATGCATTATGGTTTGTATAGTGGTAATGATATATATTTATATATAGATTACGATGAACCTGTCAAACGGGAAAAAATAGACGTTAGTTCATCATAACGCACGAGTCCTAGATCAACTTAGTTATTTTATTCTATGTTTTACGTTTTGGTTTAATTTATTCGCATTAACACGTCGTAACTTCAGTGTCGGTGGTCGCTGGCGGTAGTGTGGCATTAGTGCTCGCACCCGACGCAACGCTGGAGGTGCTTAATGTCACATCCCAAAAACATCGCAGCGGAATATTAAACGTAGTGGAGACGGAAGTTGGTGCCCATTCATACCTTGTCGGACGATGCACTCTTTTGTTGGACATTTTGATATATTTTAAAACATAGATATTAAACATTACATTTTAAAAGTCACGACACAACCACATAAGTTAAGTTGTTATGATCCTCGCGGATCTCATTACAAACGTCCCAGGTAGTTTAAAAGTTGTCCAACATAATTAAACATAACAACATGCATCATCAAACACAAGATACGCCATGATTTTCCCGAAGCCGAACTCAAGCACATGTAGAACAGGTTAAAATCAAGTGTCAACACAAAGGAAGGTGAGTTCACTTATTCGTTTACTAACAGATTTTATTTCAAGGAAAACTTTCTGTTTAGGTGTTTATTTAAAACATCCATTTAATTCTTAGAAAGTCAATTTTACTTTCTTATTAAAAATCCATGGGCCTTCCGTCGGTTCATTACTCCGACAACAGTAATACTTCCCAGGTTTTGTATATTAAATTATTGCGTCAATTTTCAGACTCGTATGTTAGCTAGATGATATGAACTATATATTAACCCTGCAGGGATAATCAAAGCTAGACAATAAACAGAATAATAATTCGTCGTTTAACATTGACACTGGGCGACCAGTCACGACGGGGTTGTCAACCCGATAGATCTACCAATAATTCATTGCGTACAATACTTAACTGATTAAACGACATCATGGGTGCAGGGTTCTTTCTCGAAGAACAATATGATGTCTGCCTCACGTACAATATATATATATCCTACTAATATGACAATTTAATATACTACGATTTACGAATTCCCCTGTCACTCAAATGTTGAGACTCAGTCCGGAATTCATCCCCAATTCGTACGGTCTCGTTTCACTTAAGAAATACCGCACATATAATATTCATTCATCAAAAACGTTTTACTTCGAAACGTATAACTTATCAAATTCATATATTTTCAGCGAAAATATATATTTTATATTAAAATGTATGTTTTATTTCGAAAACATTATTAAACCCTTTTAACGACGTGTTCGACCCCCAAAATATATATAAAACAGTAAAAAGAGGGGTTTAGTGACACCCACCTTTGGGTGCGTATTTTAATACCGCAATCCCAGAGATTAATTTTTATATACGTCCTAATATAGGAACAATTCTAAATCAATATATATATATATTTAACACAAAAATCCTAAGTTTCTCCGTTTCTTAGAATTATCACATAACTTTGAGATTTTCTCGAAAAGTTGTCATTTTTTATTATGTTGGCACGTTAATATATATATGAGTCCATATACATATATATATATATATTTATTTATTTATGATTTTTGCGACTTGAACGATTTTATTGGTGACCATTATTGTGTAACTCCGTTAACTTTCCCATTTATACGTAATATATCTACGATTCGCGCGTCGTAATATATATATACACAACGTTCATAGAATTTAACATCGAACACACAAAATATTATTGATATGTGTAATGAGGCTTGGGGACGGAGCAGCTATGCTAGGGCTCTCATTGAAATATCGGCTGATCAGGATTGAATTGGATGGAAACAAATATGTTACGGAGACTATTCGGGTGGAGTATGAATGGGAACCTCCGAGATGTGCTCACTGTTGTGTGTTTGGGCATGACTCTGAGGAATGCCCTAAACGTATTAGCTCAACATCCAAACCTCCTACTAACAGGCCGAAAGTAGACGAGGATGGTTTCACTGAAGTTTAGGTTAAGAAGAGTGCAAAGAAGAATGGCTTTTAAGTTAATAACCAGAAGCCTAAATTTGAGTACAGAACGGTGGATAGGAAGAAAAAGACCGTTGCTACTCAGCAGGTTTCTACTTCCCATAAAATTCAAACTCATAATCCGTTTTCTGCTCTTGATTATATTGGGGGACATGGTGGTTCAATTCAAGGGAGAAATAAAGGGGGTAGACAGATTCATGTGGATTTAGATGAGGAAGGGGTTGAAGTTGTCTATGATGAAACCAATGAGTCTATGACTTCGGGTACATATCCTTCGTCATCTAGAGCAGGGGCAAGCACCTCTTCCACAAAGTTCTCCAATGGTTAGATTGTCTTTGGTTCGTCTAAAGGGGCTGCCATTTCGTGGCAACTTCATTTTTGATGATGGAGGTTGAAGATTTTGGTTATGTATTGTTTTGTCTGCTAGATATCTTTGCATGATGTATAGTAGGCTAGGTTGATGTGACGTCATAGGTACTTTTATGTTTGTTGGCTTACATATATGGGGCATGTCCTGTATATGAACTAGCGTGGAACTCATCCTCACTACTTGTACTTATTTGCGGTTGTTATAATAGATTCACCGGGGTAACCCTTTACCCAAAAAAACACACAAAATATTACTAACTTATCTATTTTGTCATTTTTAAAGCAAATATACATAAAACATCTCATATGTACCCAATTTCATGCTCGACAAAGAAATTACTCATTTAACGCAATTTTACCGTTTCTACCGCACAAAACGTACACGCATACATGCATAGTCTAAATTTCTCATTATCAAATTAACACTTAACATATTATCACATTTACATGTTGGAATCATTTAACACATTTTATCACATAAGGTTCACTCAAAATTTACCCATACTAGTGTTCATCGAAAAACGCGTATTTTAGCGATTCGGTAGCGTTTTCGGGCGTCGGAAGTCACGTATGACCAACCAAACACCAAGTAGACTTAAAATTAGTTAAAATACTTGTTTTTAAACTAAAAACATCAGTTTATTTACTTATCTAAATCAGTTTTACAAAAATCACTCGAAAAGCCGATTTTTGACCGTTTTAACGCATAGTTTTGCGTTAAACGTTACCATAACCATCCCAACTCGAAACGACTTGATATTTTAACACAATACATGTTATTTACTGATTAAAATAGTGGTTATAATCAGATTAGTGCAGTTTTTGCTTAAGTCACATAAATCATGCGATTTCACGTATTTTACAACTTTTAATACACCAAGTACCACATGCAAAGCTAGCAAACATTATGACAAAGTTATATATCATTATACACTTCAAAATAACTTTTTTTTAAGGTTTATAATCTGATAAAATTTAATTTTTATAAAATCACGCTCAAATGATCATTTTATGCATTCATATTAACATGCATGCCCACATATGTGCATCTAATGCACTCACACAACATTATCAACATTATTTATGTTCCAATTTTATTCTAGAACACATTAACATTATTGTTTTTACAAAATATAACACACATCATTTTAAGCATCCAACCATTCAAAATCATTCATGTAATTATCCTTCACATTTAAGATTATATGACAATTTTTATATGCAAGCATACATATATATATATATATATATATATATACGGAACATATACACACATATAACTTCCAAAAATTTACTTACAACATATCACTTTCAAATCTTAAATCACTTTAGAACATTCTTATATGACAACTAACACTTACTTTAATCATCTTATTTTTCAAGAAATCTTTCCTCAAAAAAATTCAAAATGCAATATACACATTGACACCCATCATTCTCAGCCATGTATACATACATGCACACACTCATTTTTATTTTATTTAAAACTCATTGGTTTGAAATTTTCAAGTTTATGTTTAGATTTAAGAATCAAGAGAAACTTTCATTATCTTCTTTGTTACTATGAATCAAGAGCAAAATTTTAAAGAAAATATTTTATACCTTCAAGATTTTTAGTGGGTTTTTGATAAAATATGATGATTTAGGGTCTTGTTCTTGCTTGAATCTACTTGAAATCACCGCCAACCTTCTTACAAGCTTCAAATCACCAAGTAAAGACCTTGATTCTTCATGTTTTGATTTTGAAAATGGTATGGTATTGTGATATGGGGGTGTTCGGCTGAGATTATGCAAGAGAGAGAGGAGAAGGTTTTTGAATTGTGTCTTGGAAATGTGAGTGTATAAGTGCATGTTTCAAGATTACTCATCATCACCTTTCTTCATATAAGGACATGTGTCCAAACACAAGAATCAAGTGGTTTTGGGCAGCCCACATTGCCGCCCATGCCCCCCCCTCTTACGAAAATATATATATATACACATATTATGTACATTTGTGTTAAAAATAGGTGTTTTACTGAGTACCGGGTATTTTATCTAGCGTTTTAACCACGTTTTAGTGCGTTTTAAATTATTTTTATCATTCTATAAAAAAACCTGCCAAAATATTAAGGAACAATATTTTGTTTGCCTGGACTGGCTATGTTGTCGGTATTTGGCAGTAAGCGCGCTGTGCTGCGCGGTATGCGCTTAAAATCGCAAAAATAGGAATTTAAGCGTTTTTATTTATTTTCGTCATTCTATAAGAATAAACTTATCAAATTATTGCTAAAATGATTTTCAGTTGCCTTGACGGGTTGTGTTGACGGTATTTTGTCGGTATACGCGCTGCATCGCGCGGTACGCGTTTAAACTCGAAAAATAGAGTTTTTTAGCGTTTTAATTTATTTTTCCTCACAAATATGATGAAAATATTTATTCAAATCGTAACTGACTATTTTTAGGATTTTAACACTGATCGGGTGGTCACCGATGTTCGTTTCGCATTTTAATCGTTACGCGATAAGCGTTTATCTTACCATTGCCAACATAATTTTTATCAAAGTTTAATTTTACCAACACATTAAATTTCATGTATGAACACCTTAACCAGTCAAATATAGCCCTGTTACCTATTCACAACACGTATTACAATTGTACGGTATGGCCTGAAAAGCCGGGTGTCACAGTCTCCCCCTGTTTAGGAAGGTTCGTCCCCGAATTTTTTTTTTACTCAACAGGTTTTGTTTTCGCACTAATAGAAATAAACCAGATGAATCTATTGAATATAGTCTCACAGTTTCTGCGAGAAACTTGGATTCTTACGAAGAATCCTTGTAGATCTATATTACACACGTTCTCGATTCCTAAACTCTCATCTCAACACTCTCCACCCTCTCCAGGGTCCAACATTCGCAAGCTCTAAATCAAGAAGATTCAATTCAAGGCTCCATCAATTCAGGTATCCTCCGGTTACACGACCTATAAATCGTAGATACTACTGGAATGCTGAAATCGCCCTTCCGGTTAGTAACATAATTTTTCGGGCTATACGCACTGCTTCTTCGATGGTTCGATAAACCTCCGTTTATCTCCCAAATAATCTTTACAAAGCGCAAAATTAGTGTATCACCCATTATACATCTCTTCAAATGCATCCGAATAGTACATCACGTACACCACTCATTTCTGATGGTAACTTGAGCCCATATGCAACTGATCTGACTCAAGATGGGCTCTCGAAAGGACCAAGTTAATGTGGCTCGGCTTTTCTCTCCTTTGCTAAACCCTATAGCATCTCTCTTAACTCCTTTAACATATCTAAATCTTCAATTGTCCATGATACACGCTTCCCAATCTCAAACTGATCTATAAGCATACTTTCATCATCCTTTCCAATTCCATAGTTAACTTCAAACGTTACTCATAATTCTCTTTGGTTCATGTATAGGCGAACATGTCGTCGATGACTGCTATCACGAACTTACTTGATTAGGGTTTCCATACCCTATTCATGAGATTTATGAATTTAAATGGCACATTAATTAAATCAAAGGGCATGACTAATATCTCGTAATGGCCATATCACGTTTGAAAAGCAGTCCTCGCATAGCAGCTGAGTCCCGGTAGCCTGATTGAACAAATTGTCAAATCCTCGGTAATAAGGTACCGATTCTTGATAGTCATTTTGTTCGGTTTTCTGAAGTCCTCACATATCCTGAAGAATCCGTTCTCCTTTATTCCATCGAGGTAGACGCATCTTAAGGCGAAAAGCTCAAACAAATGAAATCCTTGTCCAAAAGCTCTTAAAACTATCTCGTCATTTCTATCATTTCAGGTGGTGCTTAATCTGTAAGAAGATTGTGCAATCGGGCGCAGCACCCTGTGTCAGATCGATACGAAGTTCGATCTATCTCGCAGGGAAAATCCAGGTAAATCTTTTTAGGAAGACCTCTGGATAGTTGTGTTTGATAGAAATCTCTCCGATGTTCCTACATTCGGTTTCCGTATCCATCACTTTCACTGCAAATGTTGGGTAGCCCTTTCACAACAACTCAGCATCCTCACTACACAGACCACTCTCGACTATTAACACTCAACACTTGACTCAAACGATTCCCGCAAACAGCTTCCGCCTTTCCATTATCATCAGGACGGAATATTCTAATTAGCTTCTTCGAGCGATAGTCCACACTTCATCCTCAGAAAGGGAATTTATTCTTGCATCTTCGTCAAAGCTTCTCAGCTTCACTGATAAGAATTCAATCTCTAGGACTACAATCGCCTAACTAAATACTATATCTACGAATGGCCTTGCTAGTTTCTATCAATTTACCAACTACTAGTTCTATCAGACACTTTATACTTAGCTTACTTATAGGTGAACACAACAATGGTTCATAGTTTCTCGAATGAAACTCAATTCAGCTTTAGTATTATAAGTATGAACATAGATTGGTCTTTGATTGGAAACATACCGGTAATAGTAGCAGGACTCTCATTTGCCTTCCTAGCACTTGCCTCAACGGAATTACTCTTGATGTTCTGTCCTTTTGATTTCGGACATTCCCTTTTGTAGTGTCCTTGTCCACCGCATGTAAAGCATCCTTCCAGCGTAGCTCCATCCAATGTACTCCTAGCATAACACTGGGAAGTCACATGTCCGGTTCGGCTACATCTTGCGCACTTTTCTTGTCCATCGTCGTCCTTACCCATTCCCGTCTCTTTAGGGTTTGCTACACTTGCTTTCTCCAAGTTGCGTTTCTTCCTACTTCCAACTTCGGGAGTCTTCTTGGAAATTTCTGGTTTGCGCTTGTTCGTAACTTCTGTCTTAGTCTCAGAACGCCCCGACCGTCCAGATTTCGCATCTGTTTTGGCCTTGCCCGATAACTTCCCGGTTTCCTCCTTTTTATCGAGACTACCTTTGCGTGCAACGTCATCGGCTAAAGAGTTTGCCAATGTAGTAGCCTCTAGATAGGTGGTGGGTCTCGCGGATGTAACCATACTGTGAATTCGTGGCGACAATCCCCAGATATACCTTTCTTGTAGGATCGTTTTCTGACCCGAATGAGTCGATCAGAAGAGTTTTTGCTCAATACGAAAGGCGGAAACAGACGTATCAAGTTCAATTCAGCTAGATATACACTTTAAACTGTCTTTTGATTGATATAACAGCTTTTTATAGCGAGACGACACTTTGGCAGCACTTCGGCTCCGGAAACACCCAAGTAATTTCGTTTCAGATGACACGGCACTCTCACATATATATAGATGAGGTAATTCCGCTTGAACCGGCTCAAACGGAATCAGGTTTCAAACGAAATCAGTAATTTCGTTTGAAATGTCTTGATGATTCTAATTCCGCACGAAATCACCTCTCACCCTATATTTGACATTTTTCTCGTACAACGTGCCCTGATCTATCTAAATACAAACAAGACTCGATACAAGACGAAGTCGACACACGGATGCACCAACAGACTCCCCCTCAGATGTTGACGAAGTCTTCGGTGTCGAGTCTTCAATCTTCAGTCTTTATCAGTCCTCTCGATCTCTTCCGAAGTATTTAACAATGTAAAGCATCCTCAATCTCTTTCTTCTCTTTATCAACTAGTCTCCCCTCGGATGTTGACCTAATCTTCAATTCCAAAATTGCAACCTGGCTCTTGAGTCTCTTGATCGGATCTCTTGATTCCTTAAGTTTATCAGTATCATCAGCTCGTGTGAACATCAGGATCTGAACTTGGCTCTACAATCTTCAAACTCCCCTTGATGTTGTTCCAAGATCGTGACCTGGCTCTCATTCAGCTCAGGCATCAAAACCTAGCTTACCTGCACATTCTCTATCTCAAAATAAATTTCACAAATTTAGAATTTGACAAATTTATATATCACTTGCAGGTATTAATCAATCACAAAATGATTTTACAACGTGAATATCTGATGAACCACTTGTAGAAATAAAATGATTTAACATTTAACAACTTTTTAATAACCACTTGTAAGCAATCATTCAAAATTTTATTCATTTTAAAAAACAGACTCCCTGTGACAACCCTCACAAATCCAGGTATCCGTACGAATTAATTAATATTTAATTAGTGCTTAATTACTGTGCTTGCTTACAATTGTGGTTAAACTGTTTCTTGATTTCTGATACATACATACTCATGCATCACATTTTATACTGTCACTCTATTATTTACACACAAACATTAGTGACAACCTTGATGCACAAAAGCACAGTTAGCACACTAAACGGATAACCCAGTAAACATGCTGACAATGCCAGCACCTAGACAGACACTATATTGAGGCCAGTATGAGCCGGGAATAAAGTACTACACTGGTAGAGAGTATAGGGAGGTGAGGATCATTAAACTGCGTCACTAGGTGATAGTTATGTTGCCCGGATGTGCCTAAAACATACTTAAAGTGCAGAATTCTGCACTAGTATACCAAAATTCAGCTTTTAACAAAGCTAGTAAAGTGCAAAAAACTTGGTAAAATAGTCCTAGACACTTTCCAAAGTGTTGGTAAATTAATGTGTCACTAAAAATAATATTAATGACACTTTAAAGCTTTATTTGACATTTTAACGGATCAACATCCAACCGAACAACTGGACTTTACTCGGAACATAAAAATATTGCCAAAGACTTAGTTTTCACTTTTCTGAGCTAGTTAGGGTCCCTGATCACCCTAACACCCCTTATATTAATTAACACACAATAACATATTAACTAAACATTTCAAGTCTAACTAAATGGTAACTAGTTTCATCACATCCCAACCCCATACCCCCCCCCCCCCTTGAGAACCGGTTTGTGGAGTGGGGACACACCCCATAATTCTTTGATTATTTTATTCCCTAATGTTGGAAATCTAGAAGACACTTTACATATTGGTTAATGAGGAATTGGATTATAAATTAACATGAGAGTTTAAGACTTTCATTTCATCAAATCACACAACAAACCACTACTCTCTTTCTCTCCCTTGTGTCTTCGGCCGAACACCATCACCACTACACACCCTTCATCAAGCTTTGATTCAACCATTTCACATACATCCATAGAAGCAAGGAGTCATACAAACAAGCCCGGTGTTTTCGAAAGTGCAAGAACCTCTCTAGATTTCTTTTATCCACCTCATTTACGCATTGTTTCTTCCCTAGCCTTGTGCTAGTAGTAAGTGTTTTTAATCTTCATCTTGATCTTGTTTATGGTGGTTAATAGGTGATTTAATGGTTAAAAATTAAGAACACTAAAGAACATAACATAAAGTCTTGAACATAAGATGAATAAGGTGGATAAAGAAAGAAAATATGTGTAAATCTTGTAGATCTTGTATGATTGTTATTATTTGATGTTGTTGTTAGTATAGACAAGATGGATCATCATCTAGACATACTAGTCCATGTTTGAGAGCATGGACTAGTAGGATGTAAAAGTTAGAAAGATGAAGGATGATGGATCCATCCATTCATAAATCCTGAACTTGAATAAACATAACTTTTCTTGTAAAATGAAGTTGTACACTTGTGGATCTAGAGATCTACAAGTGGTTTTTCGGAAGAACCAAGCGGAAAATACTAGTTTTGTTAAAACCCGGGTATTTTATGAAAGAAGCACATTTATAGTAACTAAACAAGTGTGTAAACACTTGTGTAACAAGAGATTTAACAAAGAAGAATTTTTGAAAATCTTGACTAGAAGTTGTAAAACTTCAAGTTCTTTAAAAATAAAATTTTAAGAAACTAATTTTTATTTTTAAAGATAACAATATCTACTAAATATGTTAGAAAGTTACTACATATTTTTACAAAACCTTCAAGTTCATGAGTTTGTGATTTAGGCTTGTTTTGTCAAGTTTGATGCTTAAATATTGTTGTTTGATGATTGTTAAAATGTTTGATCGAGTTTGAAAAGAAAATGATACGCTTGTAAGCGTGGACACCTCCGGTTACAGAGGAAACTCTGGCGAAATTTTTCCAGAAATATAACACTTAGAAATATTTTTGTTACAAATGTTTATAAATGTGTTTTCAACTTGGTTTTCAAAATAAAATTCGCCATGAATTTTATTTCAAAAGTTACAAAGTGTCGGAGGTGGATTTTCGTAAATAAAACTTGTTAAATATATATTTAGAATATATATTTCATAATAAAACGCTTGTGTGATTATGTGATTATTTTGTGAACTAGATATATTATTTTTAGGATAAAAATAATATAACCTGGGAATATTATGAAATCACGACTCCAAAATAATATCAATGCTATCACAAATAAATATTTAAGTTACAACGGTATTGTTATTACAACGCGAACTTTAAAATGTAACTTATGTATTTTCGGAAAATACTCTTAAATATGTATTTTGATAAAGTATTATTTTGGAATTGGTATGAAGTAAAATATAATATTTTTGGAAAAAAATATGTATATTTTGGAGTTAGAATATTTTAGTGATTTAAAATATATTTTTCAAGTGAGACTTAAAAATATATTTTCGGAATTATAAAGCAAACATGTATTAAAACCCCCATCCTTGAGGAGGAATATACTTATAAAATAAATAAGAAGTGTGAATATGGAATAGTTACCTAACTATTTCTCCAACAAAACGTTAAACCCTAAACCAAGGCACGGCCATCCGTCTAATAGGAATTAGTACGTGTAGGTCGTCCCGCAGCAGATAGAGTTAGAGATTGACGTTTCTGGATACGCACTTCTGTGAGTTCATGTCCCCCTTTTCTCTTAACTGTTTTCAGCTTTTATACTTCGGGGGTGGAATACATGTTACAATATTTACAGACACTATTATACATGGTATGGTTAGCTTAAGGAGGGTATACTACTTAGATCATGTGAGTGGGTAGGCTTTACTTGGGGCCATTAATCCTCATTGTAGGACCGAGGGACTATAGCGATAGATCTATTTGGGTGTAGCGAGCCCAACTCCAGGCCCACGGTACGGACCTCGGGGTGACTATGTGCCCGACGCATAAATCCGCTAGGTTTGAGTCTTCCTACAGCACTTCACACATATCATTGGCTTTGCAACCCAATGGTGATCTCTTTTTCCTTATTTGCTACATACCAGGGATTTTCATACATACAAACATAATTACAAAGGTTTATACATACTCACTTACACATGAACTCGCTCAACTTTTGTTGATTTTTCAACTTACATGTATTTCAGGAAATTAGAGGATCTGGCAAGGTATGCACTGTCGTCACGCTGCGTAGGAGTAATGATGTCATCCAAGTTTAGGAAATGTGACATTTTCCTGGACGGGTCGCAAGTCTTAAACTGTGTTTCTATTCATGTCTTTTGGTTGTGTTTTGTGAACAAGTTCTAAATATGTTGTGGTTGTATTTTGTTTCACGTATCGACTTTTAAACAATGTTGTCGTGGTTACTTTTAAAACTTACCTAATGGATGAACATCATGGTTTTATTTTCATATAGCATGGTTATGATATGTGCTATGGTATTAAGAAGTCACACCAAAATAAACCCACGCTTCCGCAAAGCCAGGGTGTGACAGCTTGGTATCAGAGCATCGATCATAGCGAACTAGGATTCTTTCTCGAGTCTAGACTATGATCACTAGGGCTCTCACGAAAACATTTTACATTGCATACATTACGTCCAGATCCAAGATACAAAACATTTTTACAAACAAAAAGTTCGAGCACTTTTTCACAATTTATGATTCAGTCGGGGAGACTGAGGGAATTCAGCTCTAAAGGCTGGGGAGATTCAGTCGGGGAGACTGAGGGAATTCAGCTCTAAAGGCTGGGGAGATTCAGTCGGGGAGACTGAGGGAATTCAGCCCTAAAGGCTAGGGAGATTCAGTCGGGGAGACTGAGGGAATTCAGCTCTAAAGGCTGGGGAGATTCAGTCGGGGAGACTGAGGGAGTTAGTCTGAGAGACTAGGAAGTTCAATCTGAGAGGCTGTGAAGGATAGTCTAGGGTAGACTAAGATGATTACTTGTTTGCTTTATTGTGGCTAAGATGTTTGACTGATATATGAGCATATATGTGATTGTGTTACAGATGTCATGGTTTCATCATCAGACACAGGAGTATCGGACACATTAGACCCCATGGCGATCGTGTCAGATGACGAGATCCCATCGGAGCGAGAGGTCTACACATCAGACACCACCAGCACGGACGATGATGATGTCCAGCCGTTCGCGCTGCCCGACGTTGGAGTTGAGCCTGCTGATGGCCTTCCTGCCGGGGATTTACCACTTGCGGTGATCCCTGCTCCTATACCACTTGCTGCTTTTCCAGTCATTGATATGCCCCTCGATGTCGTCTCTGACGACGACAACGATCTGTTTGAGGAGGTTCCGCCTGAGGCTGACTATGCGGGCGGGGCCCCTATTGCTGCTGACGTTATTCTTCCCATTGCTGAGGCACCTTTTGAGGAGCTTCCTGTTGGTTCACCGGACTCATTGGAGTCTTTGGCATCTGCTTCTTCGTACGCCCATGGCGTGCAGCCCCACCTTTCTGATCCTGACATGGCGATGTCAGCTGCACCCGGTCCATCGCACGAGTTCGATCACGAGGTTGATGACGCTTTTGAGCCGATCTTTCCACCTGACTTTGATCCGGACCATGATATTGAGTTTATTCCCTTGGATCAGCCCCTTGAGGCGCCTGTAGATCCTATTGATCCTTTGCTTGACATCCCTGCTAATCTTGATATAGATCTTATCGACCCGGAGCCTGTTGTGGCCCCAGAGCCTGTAGTTGCTCCTGACCTTGCATTAGAGCATGGCCCTGTCCATGATGATGCACCAGCTGATGCACCTCTTGTTAAGGATGTACCCGTGGCTGATCTTCACGCTGTTGCTCCACCCTTGATAGATGATCCTGTTGTTGTTGCACCAGTTCCCAATCCCGTGCCGGTACTATTTGACCGTGCACCCTTTTGCTACTCATATAGATCCACTTTACGCCGACACCCGCAATGGGTGGATTGATGATGATGACGATTACCCACCATTTGTGTTACCTGTTACACCTCCAGTCATACCTGTTTCGGCACCCACTGATATTCCACTATCTCACCCACGTACGACAGATGCTCACCGCAAAGATCTTCAGATCACCTATCTCCAGGACATCCCTCCACCACGTCCTGGGGAGGGTTCATCACGACAGCCTTTTGGTCACACACTCTTCATGGCAGGAGACAGCCAGTTCATACCCCAGATTTCTCATCCTACTTTTGTTCCCCCTGTGCTGCCATCATCCTTACCGTTCACGTCACAGTTTTCTTCTGTTGCACCACCCACTGCACCATCTTACATGCCGTCGAGCGAGCCATTTTTATGGACTACGCCCCCTATCATGCCACTGTCTGATCCATACCACCCGTACCATGTTGGGTACTCTACTGAGGACATCCTCACTTCTTTGATGATACTGCAGGATGCTTTGACGTGTCGTATTCAGGTTTTGGAGAGTGCTCCACATTCATCTTGTCATTATCAGACCCCGTTTACAGCACCACACGCTCCTTTTCCAGCACTCACTGACTCAGATGTTCGTTTCCTTCCTCTTGACCAGCAGGTTGCTTACCTGTTGCATTTCTCCTATGCTCTTGAGGAGGACTTGGTGCATTTGCACCGCTTACTTTTCTCTCGTTTTCCTCCTCCTCCACCGCCATCAGCATGAGCATATTTTTGGTTTGTTGCAGGTGATGTACTTTTGGTGAGAAAACAGCGATTGGGCCGACTACACGACATTTTGGAGACCACATTTTGGACATGATGACTTTTGATGTTTGATATTTGGTTGTTGCATATGTTTAGATGATTCAGACGAGGGCGTTGTGACCCTTAGTCTCCTTTGGGATGTACGATACACTTGGAAAACTTGTAAACATTGTATGGTGGTCTTGTTTATATAAAAGCTCAATCGCAGTATTCTCATTACATGCCTTGTTAAAAATTATTTGTTTTATGGTTATAACA
This sequence comes from Helianthus tuberosus, assembly GCA_030545235.1. Taxonomy (NCBI): domain Eukaryota; kingdom Viridiplantae; phylum Streptophyta; class Magnoliopsida; order Asterales; family Asteraceae; genus Helianthus; species Helianthus tuberosus. The sequence goes on from CM060420.1 coordinate 65,337,097, forward strand.
TGAGATGTTATGAGATTGATGAATGCTACTAGATATACATTTTTATTATACCTACTATGGCCTGACCTACATGATCATCTTTTAGAAGATGCCTCCAAGATGCGAGATGCACATGCCTACCAACGAGGCAGAACTCCAAGGAATCATTGCCGAGGCAATAGCGCAATATGCAGCCTCCCAAGGAGGGACGAGCGGGAGCATTTCGAACAATAACGGCAATAACAATCCACCACATGGTAATGTTAAGTCGTTGGAGACATATTACGCTACATTTGGATATTTATAGCACGTCCGCTAATACCATTTGTAAATTCTAACGTATGTGCAGGGTGCACCTACAAGCAGTTTCTCGACTGCAAGCCCATGAATTTCAACGGCACAGGAGGTGCCGTTGCGTTTGTTAGGTGGGCTGAGAAGACATAATCTATCTTAAGAATGAGCAAATGCGCTCCCGATCAACAAGTGACTTACATCTCAGGGCTGTTTCTGGATGGAGCCATATCGTGGTGGAACTTACAAGTGCAGACTTTAGGAGAAGCTGCTGCTTATGCGTTAACATGGGCCGAGTTAAAAGAATTGATGAGAAAGAAGTACTGCTCGCGTGCGGAGATACAAAGGCTAGAAACTGAATTCTGGCACTTAAGGATGGATGGTCCCAAGATTGCGGAGTATGTTCAGAGATTCCACGATTTATCTCACGTAGTACCGTACATGGTCACACCAGAGTTTAAACGTATTGAGAGATTTATCTGGGGATTGGCTCCCCAAATAATGAGTATGGTTACCACGTCCAAGCCCGCGACAATCACAGAAGCCATCGACCTAAGTGTGGCGCTTACTGAAGAGGCCATTCGGTTGAACAAATTTTCCATCTCGGAACCGAAGAAGAAAGAGACTCACGTGGAGTCGTCTAGGGAAAACAAGCGAAAATTTTAGAATTTCAAGCAAGGAACCAACCATGTAAGCAAGAAGGGCGAGTCAAGCACACCGGCCAGAGCTGCAACCGGTGTTGAGAACAAAGGAAAGGGTTATATGGGCACTCTGCCCAAGTGTAACACATGCCAGCGCCATCATTCTGGCCCGTGTGGTTTGAGAAGATGCGAATCGTATGGAAGGAACGGCCATACCAAGGATACATGCTGGGTTGGTTTAGGCCAGGGTGGCCAAAGGGGTTTCAAAAACAACAACCGTGGTGGTAATGGAAACCGCCCGCAAGGAAATAATGGAAGAAATGGTAACCGTGGGAATGTTGCGAATCAAGCTGGTAATGGAAATCGCAACCAAAACAACACTCAAGCTGGGAATGGAAATGGCCAAGGGCCAGGATGCTTTAATTGTGGAGAAGTTGGGCACTTTAAGAAGGAATGCCCAAAGCTGAATCAAGCCCGTGGAAGAGTCTTTAACATTGGCACAAGGGAAGCGCGCCAGGATCCCAACGTTGTCACCGGTAGGTTCCCTATAAACCAACACTTTGCATCTGTTCTGTTTGATATCGGTGCCGACTATAGTTTCGTGTCGTTAGAATTTAAGAATATACTTGGGTTGACCGCTAGTAAGTTAGATGTTCCGTACTCGATTGAATTGGCGAATGGGAAAGTAGTTGAAACCAGTGAAGTTGTCCGAGGATGCATGATTGAACTAGGAGGTCACGAGTTTACGCTAGATCTGCTGCCAGTCGAGCTGGGAAGTTTCGACGTGGTGGTGGGAATGGATTGGTTGTCGAGCAACAAGGCCGAGATTGTTTGTCACGAGAAGATTATCCGTATCCCAATGGAAGATGAAGAGACGATCATAGTTCATGGAGAGAAGCGCGACACTCCATTAAGAATCATTAGCTGCCTGAAAGCTAGAAAGTGTTTGCAGAAGGGATGTGTTGCCTACCTGGCACACATCGTGGATAAGGAAGCTGCTGAACCGAATATCGAAGACATTCCGGTTGTAAGAGAATATCCTGAAGTCTTTCCGGAAGACTTGCCAGGATTACCGCCCCAAAGGCAAGTTGAATTCCACATTGACTTGGTTCCAGGCGCCGCGCCTATAGCCAAGGCACCCTATAGACTTGCGCCTTCAGAGATGCAGGAGTTGTCAACACAACTCCAGGAGCTATTGGACAAAGGATTCATCAGGCCAAGCTTCTCACCTTGGGGAGCTCCGGTTCTGTTTGTTAAAAAGAAGGATGGTAGTTTCCGTATGTATATAGACTACCGCGAGCTTAATAAGTTGACTATCAAGAACAGATATCCTTTGCCGAGGATCGATGATCTATTTGACCAGTTGCAAGGCTCAAGCTTTTATTCAAAGATCGATCTTCGATCCGGATACCATCAAGTTAGGATACAAGAGGAAAGTATCCCGAAGACGGCCTTTAGGACTCGTTATGGACATTACGAGTTCCAAGTTATGCCGTTTGGGCTGACAAATGCGCCAGCAGTTTTCATGGACCTAATGAACCGAGTCTGCAAGCCGTACTTGGACAAGTTTGTGATAGTGTTCATTGAAGACATTCTGATCTACACGAAGATGAAGGACGAGCACGAACAACACTTAAGAGCTATTCTGGAACTACTCAAGAAGGAGAAATTATACGCCAAGTTCTCAAAGTGCGAGTTCTGGCTACGTGAAATCCAATTTCTTGGACATGTGGTAAATGGGAATGGAATCCATGTGGATCCAACAAAGATCGAGGCGATCAAAAATTGGGAGACCCCAAAGACGCCAACCGAGATTCGACAGTTCTTAGGTTTGGCTGGTTATTATCGAAGATTCATTGAGGATTTCTCTAAAATCGCTCAACCTCTGACCACGCTCACACAAAAAGACAAAAAGTTCGATTGGAGTGACAAACAAGAAGAAGCGTTTCAGATATTGAAGAACAAGCTTTGTGACGCACCAGTTTTATCGCTAACCGAAGGAACGGATGACTTCGTGGTATACTGTGACGCCTCGCGTCAAGGTTTGGGTTGCGTGCTGATGCAGCGCCAGAAGGTTATAGCTTATGCGTCACGCCAGCTGAAGATTCACGAGAGAAATTACACCATGCACGACTTAGAGTTAGGCACGGTGGTATTTGCGTTGAAAATTTGGCGACACTATTTGTATGGTACGCGATGTACAATTTATACTGATCACAAGAGCTTACAGCACATATTTAACCAAAAAGAGCTTAACATGAGACAAAGACGCTGGGTAGAGCTGTTGAATGATTATGTTTGCGAGATTAAATACCACCCAGGGAAAGCAAATGTGGTCGCTGATGCCCTGAGTCGAAAAGAGAGGATCAAGCCCATTAGGGTTAGGGCTTTGGAGATGATTGTCCAGACAGACCTCTCTTTGCGCATTCGCGCTGCGCATAGAGAAGCTTTGAAAGAAAGAAATATTGAGGAGGAGTATCTTCGTGGGATGGAGAAGCAGTTGATACCAAATGAGGAAGGAACTTTATGCTTCATGAAACGGATTTGGGTTCCTCTGTTTGGTGGTTTGAGGAAGGTTATTTTTTATGAAGCCCACAAATCGCGGTACTCAATTCATCCCGGAGCGGATAAGATGTACCAGGATCTCAAGGATTTCTACTGGTGGCCTAGGATGAAAGGCGATGTTGCAGTATATGTTAGCAAGTGTTTAACGTGCGCCAAGGTTAAGGCCGAGTACCAGAAGCCTTCGGGTCTTCTACAGCAACCTGAAATACCCAAATGGAAATGGGAACATATTTCCATGGACTTCATAACAAAGTTGCCAAAGACGCCTAGAGGCCACGACACAATTTGGATAATAGTTGACCGTCTGACCAAGTCCGCACACTTCTTGCCAATCAAAGAGAAAGACAACACGAGTAAACTTGCAGAAATATACATGAGAGAGATTGTCGCACGTTATGGAGTGCCTCTCTCGATTATCTCTGATGGAGATGGGATATTTGTATCAAGGATTTGGCAATCCTTCCAAGAAGCTTTTGGCTCACAGTTGAATCTGAGCACTGCATTTCATCTGCAAACTGATGGCCAAAGTGAAAGAACTATTCAGACATTGGAAGATATGCTGAGAGCATGTGTAATGGACCTAGGTGGTAGCTGGGATAATCATTTACCATTGGTCGAATTTTCATACAATAACAGCTACCACACAAGCATTGGAGCCACGCCATTTGAAGCGCTTTATGGACGCAAATGTCGATCACCCTTATGCTGGGCTGATGCGGGTGATAGACAGCTTGTTGGCCCCGAGATAGTCCAAGAGACGACGGACAAGATTGCACAAATTCGGAAGCGCATCGAGGCGGCTCACGACCGACAGAAAGCCTATGCAAACCGAAGAAAGAAACCTTTAGAGTTTCAAGTTGGAGACATGGTTTTATTGAAAGTTTCACCATGGAAGGGTGTGGCACGCTTTGGAAAGCGTGGGAAGCTGAATCCGCGTTACATTGGCCCTTTCAGAATCCTGCAAAGGATTGGGCTTGTAGCCTACAAGTTAGACCTACCTGCTGAACTTAATGGGTTTCACGATACATTCCACGTATCAAATCTGAAAAAGAGTCCAACTCAAGAGACAGTGATCATTCTTGCTGACGAAGTTCATATCGACGACACGCTCCACTTTACAGAAGAACCCGTCAAGGTTACGGATTGGAAAGTTAACAAAACACGCAGGAGCAGTGTCAAGCTCGTCAATGTTCGATGGAATGCTAGACATGGGCCTGAATTCACGTGGGAACGTGAGGATCGTATGAAAGAGAAATACCCCCATTTATTTCCTAAGACCCCTGCAACTAGAAGCAGAGCCTAAATTTTCGGGACGAAATTTATTTAACGGGGGGAGAATGTGACAACCCTCACAAATCCAGGTATCCGTACGAATTAATTAATATTTAATTAGTGCTTAATTACTGTGCTTGCTTACAGTTGTGGTTAAACTGTTTCTTGATTTCTGATACATACATACTCATGCATCACATTTTATACTGTCACTCTATTATTTGCACACAAACATTAGTGACAACCTTGATGCACAAAAGCACAGTTAGCACACTAAACGGATAACCCAGTAAACATGCTGACAATGCCAGCACCTAGACAGACACTATATTGAGGCCAGTATGAGCCGGGAATAAAGTACTACACTGGTAGAGAGTGCAGGGAGGTGAGGATCATTAAACTGCGTCACTAGGTGATAGTTATGTTGCCCGGGTGTGCCTAAAACATACTTAAAGTGCAGAATTCTGCACTAGTATACCAAAATTCAGCTTTTAACAAAGCTAGTAAAGTGCAAAAAACTTGGTAAAATAGTCCTAGACACTTTCCAAAGTGTTGGTAAATTAATGTGTCACAAAAAATAATATTAATGACACTTTAAAGCTTTATTTGACATTTTAACGGATCAACATCCAACCGAACAACTGGACTTTACCCGGAACATAAAAATATTGACAAAGACATAGTTTTCACTTTTCTGAGCTAGTTAGGGTCCCCGATCACCCTAACACCCCTTATATTAATTAACACACAATAACATATTAACTAAACATTTCAAGTCTAACTAAATGGTAACTAGTTTCATCACATCCCAACCCCATACCCCCCCCCCTTGCGAACCGGTTTGTGGAGTGGGGACACACCCCACAATTCTTTGATTATTTTATTCCCTAATGTTGGAAATCTAGAAGACACTTTACATATTGGTTAATGAGGAATTGGATTATAAATTAACATGAGAGTTTAAGACTTTCATTTCATCAAATCACACAACAAACCACTACTCTCTTTCTCTCCCTTGTGTCTTCAGCCGAACACCATCACCACTACACACCCATCATCAAGCTTTGATTCAACCATTTCACATACATCCATAGAAGCAAGGAGTCATACAAACAAGCCCGGTGTTTTCGGAAGTGCAAGAACCTCTATAGATTTCTTTTATCCACCTCATTTACGCATTGTTTCTTCCCTAGCCTTGTGCTAGTAGTAAGTGTTTTTAATCTTCATCTTGATCTTGTTTATGGTGGTTAATAGGTGATTTAATGGTTAAAAATTAAGAACACTAAAAAACATAACATAAAGTCTTGAACATAAGATGAATAAGGTGGATAAAGAAAGAAAATGTGTGTAAATCTTGTAGATCTTGTATGATTGTTATTATTTAATGTTGTTGTTAGTATAGACAAGATGGATCATCATCTAGACATACCAGTCCATGTTTGAGAGCATGAACTAGTAGGATGTAAAAGTTAGAAAGATGAAGGATGATGGATCCATCCATTCATAAATCCTGAACTTGAATAAACATAACTTTTCTTGTAAAATGAAGTTGTACACTTGTGGATCTAGAGATCTACAAGTGGTTTTTCGGAAGAACCAAGCGGAAAATACTAGTTTTGTTAAAACCCGGGTATTTTATGAAAGAAGCACATTTATAGTAACTAAACAAGTCTGTAAACACTTGTGTAACAAGAGATTTAACAAAGAAGAATTTTTGAAAATCTTGACTAGAAGTTGTAAAACTTCAAGTTCTTTAAAAATAAAGTTTTTAAGAAACTAATTTTTATTTTTAAAGATAACAATATCTACTAAATATGTTAGAAAGTTACTACATATTTTTACAAAACCTTCAAGTTCATGAGTTTGTGATTTAGGCTTGTTTTGTCAAGTTTGATGCTTAAATATTGTTGTTTGATGATTGTTAAAATGTTTGATCGAGTTTGAAAAGAAAATGATACGCTTGTAAGCGTGGACACCTCCGGTTACAGAGGAAACTCTGGCGAAATTTTTCCAGAAATATAACACTTAGAAATATTTTTGTAACAAATGTTTATAAATGTGTTTTCAACTTGGTTTTCAAAATAAAATTCGCCATGATTTTTATTTCAAAAGTTACAAAGTGTCGGAGGTGGATTTTCGTAAATAAAACTTGTTAAATATATATTTAGAATATATATTTCATAATAAAACGCTTGTGTGGTTATGTGATTATTTTGTGAACTAGATATATTATTTTTAGGATAAAAATAATATAACCTGGGAATATTATGAAATCACGACTCCAAAATAATATCAACGCTATCACAAATAAATATTTAAGTTACACCGGTATTGTTATTACAACGCGAACTTTAAAATGTAACTTATGTATTTTCGGAAAATACTCTTAAATGTGTATTTTGATAAAGTATTATTTTTGAATTGGTATGAAGTAAAATATAATATTTTTGGGAAAAATATGTATATTTTGGAGTTAGAATATTTTAGTGATTTAAAATATATTTTTTCAAGTGAGACTTAAAAATATATTTTCGGAATTATAAAGCAAACATGTATTAAAACCCCCATCCTTGGGGAGGAATACACTTATAAAATAAATAAGAAGTGTGAATACGGAATAGTTACCTAACTATTTCTCCAACAAAACGTTAAACCCTAAACCAAGGCACGGCCATCCGTCTAATAGGAATTAGTACGTGTAGGTTGTCACGCAGCAGATAGAGTTGGAGATTGACGTTTCTGGATACGCACTTCTGTGAGTTCATGTCCCCCTTTTCTCTTAACTGTTTTCAGCTTTTATACTTCGGGGGTGGAATACATGTTACAATATTTACAGACACTATTATACATGGTATGGTTAGCTTAAGGAGGGTATACTACTTAGATCAAGTGAGTGCGTAGGCTTTACTTGGGGCCATTAATCCTCATTGTAGGACCGAGGGACTATAGCGATAGATCTATTTGGGTGTAGCGAACCCAACTCCAGGCCCACGGTACGGACCTCGGGGTGACTATGTGCCCGACGCATAAATCCGCTAGGTTTGAGTCTTCCTACAGCACTTCACGCATATCATTGGCTTTGCAACCCAATGGTGATCTCTTTTTCCTTATTTGCTACATACCATGGATTTTCATACATACAAACATAATTACAAAGGTTTATACATACTCACTTACACATGAACTCGCTCAACTTTTGTTGATTTTTCAACTTACATGTATTTCAGGAAATTAGAGGATCTGGCAAGGTATGCACTGTCGTAACGCTGCGTAGGAGTAATGATGTCATCCAAGTTTAGGAAATGTGACCTTTGCCTGGACGGGTCGCAAGTCTTAAACTGTGTTTCTATTCATGTCTTTTGGTTGTGTTTTGTGAACAAGTTCTAAATATGTTGTGGTTGTATTTTGTTTCACGTATCGACTTTTAAACAATGTTGTCGTGTTTACTTTTAAAACTTACCTAATGGATGAACATCATGGTTTTATTTTCATATAGCATGGTTATGATATGTGCTATGGTATTAAGAAGTCACACCAAAATAAACCCACGATTCCGCAAAGCCAGGGTGTGACACTCCCCCTCACGAAATGCTCATCATGTTTGGCACTTAGAATTTTGAAAGTCAGCTTTCCAATATCAGTTGTTGAAAATCTTTTTGGATTATTGATTAAAAAAATGATGTAAAGAAATATTTACAGACAATATTTTTGTGAGTTTGTGTAAGAGGATCATATCAGTTTCTGAGACAAATCACTAACACCATTAAGCTTTAAACATTTTAAGTTCTAAACGATTCACTTAGATTGTCAGTATACTGATCCACTTAAATTTTCACACAAAGTTCAACTGTTTTGAGATACGAGATTAATGTTTTAGAGACTTAAACTTATTCGCGTGTCCCACCTCAGAATATACTCCCGTATCCAGATCCCAATATTCAGTCTGACAGGTGAGTATACCTAGATGATATCTGTAAAGGGTTAAAATGCGAGGGCCGTGAGAGCTCAGGCTATTGCTTCCGCAAAATCAGAGAGCTGACGGCTTCGACTTTTGGTGTGTTCCCTTTAGAGAATCTTTTCTTCAACAGCACATGATTAGCATTTTTCAATGTTTCATCATTTTTGTACTGAGGGTGGTGCTATATTTCAAGCAAGCGTAAAGTATTATACGGGGACTAGGCCATTGCTTCCGCAAAATCAGAAGTCCCGGGATAATACCCCAGATATCACTAAGCATAAAGACCTAGTATCTCAGAAAGAGGGACCTTTCAAACAAGATTTCGGGGGTTACCCATATATCCGAGAGATGTTCCCCACGATATAAGTAAGTTTGAAATTTAGGTTTATATCTCGTCACAATCTACTAAATGTGTAAAAACCTACTGGCATATCATCAGTGAGACCGTTTATCACATTTTAAATTTCCAATTCTTTAGCATGCTGTGATAGTCCACTGATGTACTATCATTTCCTCTTTTGCATCACAAAACTCATTTTTCATTTTATCATGTTTTTGTCTTTTTCAAATTTTCAAATGTTTTTGGATTTTCTGAAAAATTCTTACTCCCCCTAAAATTCAAAATCATTTAAAGGAAATTTGAAAACAAACTGTACAAGTAAAGTGACAACTGTTGTGAAATGCTTTAATTCGCCATCCACTTGGCATAAACAATCAGAACTTCCCCTGACAACAAACTATTTTCCCATTATGATTTCAAAACACTTAAGTTTGTTTTAATCAAATGGTTTTTCCAGAAAATTAGTTTAGTTGATTTTACCACTTGTAGGTTAGGGTTCAATTCATCACCTTGTTCTTCAACCAATTAAATGAATTTAACATTTTTAGATTCAACCAACAACTAACCCTTGTAGAAAATCAAGTACAACTTAATGTCCCTGATTTACCACTTGTAGGACGAAATATCACATTCATGAATTTCTCAAGAAAGATGCCGATACCTGCTTCACACTTACCAACCTGGAAGCTCCGGCAAGTCATACTTTTCACATATGAAAAACAGACATCCAAGCTTCACCAAACTTGGATGTTACCTCCTCTTCTTCACTCGGGGTGTAAGTTGGCTTCTTTGTTTCATAAAAATCTTTAACTCCTTTTACTTTCCCATCGACCATCTTCCCAAAAATCTTTTTAACATTTCCATTAAAAACTTTTTCGACATCAAAATCTTTATTCTCTGAATAAAATTGATTCGAAATCTCAACTTTTCCAACTTTTTGGTTAAAATTTTCAGCCCTCAATGGTGGAAAATTCACATCGTCCATTGGAGGAACTGATTTCTCTTCCTTTTGACCAAACTGTGGCTCCTCAGATTTTGTGGAATCAGATTCATCGCCAGATTTCACATCTGATTTCTTAACAACCCATTTTTGGTTGTCAAGATTCACTCTTCTTTTGTAAAATCTTTTTGAACATTCACCAACTTCATATGTAGAATTTTTGAAAACTTTGAACTTCTCAGTTGGTGGTTCAGTTTTGTCAATAATCTTCTCTTTAAGTTTAGAAACAACTTCCTGTTTTATTTTAGTAGCTAGTGGATAGTTCCAAGCAATGTGACCAACTTCATTGCATCTATAACAGGTTCTCGTTTCCTTTTTCTGATAAGCTTCATTCTTCTCAAAAAATTTCTTTTCTACAATGAACTCTTTGTTCGATTGTCTCCAGAATGAGCTCTTTGCTTCTACTTCAGCAGTTGTTCCTGAAACAAATTTAACTTTTGATTTAAAATCTTTAACATATTTTTCATTTTTATTATTCTAAGGTGGAATGAAACCTAGACCTTTCTTTTTGTAATTACCATTATGGTTTGGTTTCTTTCGATAACCTGAACCATAACTGTAACCCTTTTTCTTGTTTAAATTTTGTTTAACTCTTGAGGTGTAAGTTTTAGATTTTCCATTAAGATTTACATCTTTTATTTCAGAAATATTAATTTCTGTTAATTTGAAAACCTTTTTTTATCATTTCTGGTTTAACACCTCTTATTGGAAATTCCTCATCAGAATATAATTTGTCTGAATCAATCAATGTATATGCCATTTTTATTGGTTCGTCATTCAAATTAGATTTTGATAACAAGAATTCTTTATTGTAAACCCTTTTTCCTGACGATTTTGAACTTTTGACTGATGAACTCGAACTTCCGGACTCAGACTTTGACTCTGACTCTTCATCCTTATCCAACACCTGATCGACCACTTTCTTTATTAACTCAGACTCATGATCAGTGTCAGACGATGTAAATGTGACATCAATGTTTTCTGGCAATTCATCAGTTGTTTTGGATTTTAACTTTATATTGACAGCCTTTTTGACTTCCGCCTCATTTGGCTTTCTAGGTGAATAACCTTCCCAAATTGGAGGCGGACACTTGTTATAATTTGCACTTTGTTTCTTACCAGTATCCTTCTTCTTCAGCTTTTCATCTTGAAATGCTTCAAAACCTGCAACAATTGGATAAATTCTATCAATCAAATAATCAGAACTAGAATAACTTTGCAATAAACGTCTGATTCTTTCATTTTCTATCTTTTCCGTCTCCAACTCTTGCTTCCATCTTGAACATTCTTCAATGTAAAAATTTATGGCTTTTTGCTTTGACATCATCACAGCATTCAACATAGTCAATGCATCTTCTCTTTCAGAATTTGTCTTTTGAAGACCAGTTACCTTTCTGTTCAACATATCATGCGATTCCTTCACATAATTGAGATCAAACAATAATTTCTCTTTCATTTTATCTTGCTCACTCAGCTTCTCATCCTTTTCTTCACGTTGTTTGCAAGATTCCAAACATTTTAAACAAGGTTTGGTGACTTCAACAATCTTTTCTATTTCGATAATCTTTTCTATTTCAACCACCTTTTCAGTTTTAACCGGCTTTTCAGCAACTTCTTTGTCACACCCCTTTCTGCGGCGGAAGCACGAGGTGTGATCATGAAAGGTTCTCATTGCATACGAAGAGTAAACATACTACATGCTCAAAAATACCTTCAAATATTACATTACTGAAAACATATGTCAAGTGTTTACAACACGAGATAACATATTGTCTTAAAAGTCACAACTTTATTTAAAGATAAACAAAGCGACATCCACGAGCATGAGTAAGACCACGCGCACATCCATCCTAGATACCTGAAATACATGTGAGTTTTGGAAAAACGTCAACATAAAGTTGGTGTGAATTCATGCAGTTTTTGTATTTCACGTTTGTATACTTTGTATGAAAACATAATTTGTGTTTTGTATAAATCAAGTCTTTTGTGTACACCACGTACTCATGTATAAATCAAATATTTCTGTATGTATCAAGTGTTAATGGGTTGCAAAGCCATTAACATGTGACACGACATAGGAAGTCACCAAACCATAGGCATTTTTCTGTAGTCGATTTACGACTGAGACACAAAAACACTGCTTGGTAAAAGAGTGGCCAAGAGTGGGGCTGCCCAGAACCCATTAGATCTAATCTTTTGTTCTGCGGTCTAAGTATGTACACGATTAATGGTGCTTCTGTACCCTATTCGTGACACTATTTCTCATAACGCATCCTACTTGGTTCTCGTTCTCACCAAGCGCGTTTCTTGTTATCATTTCTCATAGCGCCTCATACTTGGTTCTCGTTCTCACCAAGTGCGCTTCTCATATTCTTATATTTCGTCACACTTGGTTCTCGTTCTCACCAAGTGTACTTCTTGTATTCTTATATCATACTAATTATAAGTTTTGCACATTTGTACATGTATTTCACCCCCGAAGTTATAAAAACTGAAAACAGTTAAAGAGAAAACGGGGAGCATGAACTCACAACTTTGCGTTCTTGTGCGTCGTAAACTTCACCGGATTTGCTTAATTAACGTCGTAACCTATACGCATTTTCTTAACGTTAGTCACTAGACTTGTATCGCACAAGTACAGTCACTCTCTTTTGTATTTGTATTGTTGTGTTAAAAATATTTCATATTTTTAACTACGTATCTTACTTATATTATTTCCTCTAAAATAAATATAAGTCTTTTGTGTTTTGCACTTCGCACCCGAATTATGTATCTTGTATTTTTATGTTTATACTCCTCACGAGTATTTAGTGTATTTTTAAGTCTTAATACACTAGTACGTATAACACATACTATATACACTTAGCACATAAGTTGGTGATCAAATAATATATATTTTTCTCTCAAAAATATACATACTTATATCCATTTTTATTCTTGAAGAAATCCTCATTTCTTATCACCAAAAATTAGGGAAACCTTGGTAATGCTTTTAAACACATTTTTAGGGAATAAGTTTCTCAAAAACTTATATTTTTTCTAAGTGTCAAAATTTATAAAAATTTTGACAGAGTTTCCCCTAAAAATGGAGGTTTCCCATGTTTTCAAAACATGTGTTTATTTTCTTTTAAATCGTCAACAATTTCCTCATTCAACAATAAACAATATGCAACTAGTTAAAATAGATATAATCGCAGAAATACATGAACTTGTGGTTTTTCCAAAATAGGTAGTATCCTTCCATTATTTTTAGTGGATCTTTGTATAGTTCAACTTTGTTTCTTGAAAGTCTCGCATTTAAAGAAGTTACATCTTTACAACTTCCGGTAAACATTTACAAAAAAATAGTTATTTTGTCGAAACTTTGTGTTACACAAGTGTTTACATACTCGTGTGTTTGCTAAAATCATTCTTTTTCATGTAAGACTCGGCTTTAGAAAATATGATTTCTTTGACGCTCGGTCCTTTGAAAATACCGCTTGTAGATACGTAGATCTACTAGTTTTAAACACTATTTCACAAGTTAAATCGCTTTTACACAAGTTCATGATTCGAGTGTGGTAGAGTTTCATCTTCTAACCCTTGTTATACTTAAACAAGCTTTATGTCATAATCCAAGATCATGACTAAACCGGGTTAAATGACGATCCGAGCTACCACAACATAGATCGGGTCCAAATAATCACACAGGTCAATTACTACATGATTTACACAACATATGAGCTTTTATCCAACATTTTTAGTGTTTTTAGTAGACTTTTATGCTTCAACTTGTAAGATTGCGAGTTTTAACCGTTACAAATCGTATTAACCACTTTAAAATAGTGCGAGAAGGTGATTTAAGTAACATACCACTAGCTCGAGGCTAGGGAAGAATCTATGCGAAAAATGTGTGGATAAAAGTAAAGTAGAGAGGTCCTTCGCCTTCCGTTTGCACCAAGACTCCTTATATGCGACCCTTAACACTTGTAGATGCTTGGAACTTGCAAGATCAAACTTGAAAGATGGATGGATGGGTGTGGGGTGTTCGGCCGTAAGCTCTAGGAGAGGGAGAGAGAGTTGTGAAGTGGTGTGTGTTAAGTGAAGGTGATGGTGTGCAAATCTTGCAACTTGTAGACAATCTCAATCATGTTTAACCAATGGATACTATGTCATTTAGATACTAAACATTAGGATTATAATAATCACAAGGGTACAAGGTATGTCCCCCTCATGGGGACGGTTTGGTTAAGGGGGGGGCCTAGTTCGAATCCAACTAGATAGTTAGGCACATAGTTAGGTTAATATAGTTAAGTTTAGGGATTAACCCGGTTAGTTGTGTGTCGTGTGTTATGACGGGTGTTAGGGTATTCAGGGACCCTAACTGGCTCAGAGAAAGATAAATAATGTTATTAACAATATTTTCGTGTTCCGGTATAGTCCGGTTGTTCGGTTGCATACCGATTCGTTAAAGTGCTAAATTGCACCTTTTAGTGTTTAATAAGTATCTTTTTGTAACACTATCGATTCCCAACACTTAGGGAAATATTCTGGATAATAAAACGACATTTCTGCAAAATATTCATATGTCTAAATGCTGAATTATTGCTGAATTATGTAAATTCTACACTTAAAGTGCGTTTCGGGTGCTTTTTAGTGCTTGTTTTTGCTTCCGTATTGCATATATATTAAACCCTTGTATGTACTCTTGGGTTTTAATGCACTTTTGTCGTCGGACCTACACCTAGGCCTCCATTTTATTGTCTGACTGCTTTCTGCAGTTCTGTTGACACAGTGTGTCTTACCGGTGAGTTTACTAGTATTTTTGACGCAACGCTCTTGTTTATGCATAAAGCAATATTTTGTAGTATACAACGTGCATGAATTCACTTGTTTAGTATGTAATTAGACATGGCTGACAATTAAGCACATAATTGCAGTCATTAAGCACTAATTAAAGTGTACAGAAATTACCGGTTTGTGCCAGTTGTCACAGTCTCCCCCCGTTAAAAGAATTTCGTCCCGAAATTCAGGCTAAACTCACTTTCGCTGGAGTCTTCTTGAATAGGTGGGGATACTTTTTCTTGAACTGGTCTTCACGTTCCCATGTGTACTCAGGTCCGTGCTTAGAGCTCCAACGTACTTTGACAAGTTTTACATTGCTCCTCCTGGTCTTGTTGACTTTCCAGTCGGTAACCTCAACGGGTTGCTCTGTAAATCGGAGGGCTTCATCAATATGCACTTCATCCAACGGGATGATCACGTTTTCTTGTGTTGGACTCTTCTTCAGGTTGGATACATGAAACGTATCATGTACTCCGTTAAGTTCTTCCGGTAACTCCAACTTGTATGTCACGGTACCAATTCTCTTCAATATTCTGAATGGTCCGATATATCGTGGATTCAGCTTTCCACGCTTTCCAAATCTGACTACGCCCTTCCATGGTGAGACTTTCAACAACACTTTGTCTCCCACCTTGAATTCTACCGATTTTCTATTCGGATCAGCGTAGTTCTTTTGTCGTTCTCGAGCCGCCTTAATGTGCTCTCGGATCTGCGCAATCTTGTCGGTTGTCTCTTGTACAAGTTCAGGACCAACCATACGTTTATCTCCGGCATCTGCCCAACATAAGGGCGATCGGCACTTGCGGCCATACAGAGCTTCGAACGGCGCGGCTTTAATGCTCGTATGATAGCTGTTATTGTAGGAAAACTCAACTAAAGGTAGATGAGTATCCCAGCTGCCGCCTAGATCCATGACACATGCGCGAAGCATATCTTCTAACGTTTGTATAGTCCGTTCGCTCTGGCCGTCTGTTTGCGGATGGAATGCCGTGCTCAGATCTAACTGAGATTCGAAGGCTTCCTGAAATGATTGCCAGATTCTAAAGACAAAGCGTCCATCTCTGTCTGAAATGATTGAGGTTGGCACTCCATGACGTGCCACAATTTCCCTTAGGTATATCTCTGCAAGCTTTCCAGCGCTATCCTTCTCTCGGATTGGTAGGAAATGCGCAGACTTCGTCAATCGATCAACTATTACCCATATCATATCGTGCCCTCTCGGGGTCCTGGGTAATTTCATTATGAAGTCCATCGAGATTTGTTCCCACTTCCACACGGGGATCTCTGGTTGTTGTAGTAGGCCGGACGGTTTCTGATATTCTGCCTTAACCTTAGCACAGGTTAGGCATTTTCCAACATAGACGGCAACATCGCTCTTGAGTCTCGGCCACCAATAGTACTCTTTCAAGTCTTGATACATCTTGTCCGATCCTGGATGGATCGAATATCTCGATTTGTGGGCTTCATTAAGGATGACCTCTCGTATGCCACCATAGAGTGGAACCCAAATACGCTTCTTGAAGTATAAGGCTCCTTCTTCGTTTGGCAGCATGTATTTTAGCATACCCCGTAGGTATTCAGCTTTACGGTTCTCTTCTTTAAGAGCTTCTTGTTGTGCATCTCGAATGCGTGCGGTGAGGTTCGTTCGAATGGTCATTTCTAACGCTCGAACCCTTAGGGTCTTAACCCTTTCTTTTTGGCTCAACGCGTCCGCTACAACGTTTGCCTTTCCAGGATGGTACTTAATCTCACAGTCATAATCGTTCAGCAGCTCAACCCAACGTCGCTGGCGCATATTCAATTCCTTTTGATCAAATATGTGTTGTAAGCTTTTGTGATCTGTGAAGATTGTACATCGAGTACCATATAAATAATGTCGCCAAATCTTTAAGGCGAATACCACTGCGCCCAGCTCCAGGTCGTGAGTGGTATAATTTCTCTCGTGAACCTTCAGTTGTCTTGAAGCATAAGCGATGACTTTTTGGCGTTGCATGAGCACGCAACCCAAGCCTTGTCGTGAGGCGTCGCAGTATACCACGAAGTCTTCAGTGCCTTCGGGTAACGATAGTATCGGTGCATCGCAGAGCTTGTTCTTAAGTAGCTGAAAGGCTTCTTCTTGTTTGTGACCCCAGTCGTATTTCCTGTCCTTCTGCGTAAGGGTCGTTAGCGGTTGAGCTATCTTTGAGAAATTCTCGATGAATCGCCGATAATAGCCCGCTAAGCCCAAAAATTGACGAACTTCAGTTGGGGTCTTGGGAGCTTCCCAATTCTTTATTGCTTCAATCTTGGATGGGTCTACATGAATGCCCTTCTCATTCACCACGTGACCAAGAAATTGTACTTCGCGAATCCAGAATTCGCATTTCGAGAACTTTGCATAAAGTTTCTCTTTCTTCAGTAGTTCCAGAATAGTTCGGAGATGTTGCTCATGTTCTTCTTTCGTTCGCGAGTAAATCAGGATATCATCGATAAATACTATCACGAATTTATCGAGATATGGTTTGCATACGCGGTTCATCAGGTCCATAAAGACCGCTGGCGCGTTCGTCAATCCAAACGGCATCACAAGAAATTCGTAGTGCCCATAGCGTGTTCTGAATGCAGTCTTTGGCACGCTTTCATCTTGGATTCTCAGCTGATGGTATCCAGATCGAAGGTCGATCTTGGAACAGTAGCTTGATCCTTGCAGTTGATCAAACAAGTCATCAATCCTCGGTAGCGGATACCGATTCTTGATTGTGAGTTTGTTCAGTTCCCTGTAATCGATACACATCCGCAGTGATCCATCCTTCTTCTTCACGAATAATACTGGAGCTCCCCAGGGTGAGAAGCTTGGCCTTATGAATCCTTTATCCAACAACTCCTGAAGTTGTGTAGATAATTCTTGCATTTCGGATGGTGCAAGTCGATATGGAGCCTTGGCTACAGGAGCGGCTCCTGGAACCAAGTCTATGTGAAATTCGACTTGTCGTTGCGGAGGTAGTCCTGGCAGATCTTCAGGGAACACATCAGGAAATTCCTTCACCACAGGAATGTCTTCGAGTTTTGGCTCCACAGCCTTCTTATCTACAACGTGTGCTAGGAAAGCAACACATCCTTTCCTTAAGCATTTCTGTGCCTTCATACAACTGATGATTCGTAGAGGCGTGTTTCGTCTTTCTCCATGCACGATGAGAGTTTCACCATTCGCTAAAGGGATGCGAATGATTTTCTCATGACAAATAACTTCAGCTTTGTTCTTGGACAACCAGTCCATTCCGACTACTACATCGAAGCTACCCAATTGAATAGGTAAAAGGTCGATGCTAAAATTTCGTTCGCCAAGTTCTAGTGTGCAGCCTCTGACAACTTCGCTCGATTCAACAAGTTTACCATTGGCTAGTTCTATGGAATAAGGAATTTCTAATCTACTAGATTCTATTCCGAGTATGCGTTTAAATTCCACAGACATGAAGCTATAATCGGCGCCAGTGTCGAATAATATGGATGCAAAGTGATTGTTAATGAGGAACGTACCGTTGACCACATTAGGGTCCTCGCGTGCGTCCCTTGCTCCAATCACAAATGCTCGGGCCTGAGCATTGTTTCTCTCTGGGCAGTCCTTCATGAAATGATCTTTGCTTCCACATCTGAAGCATCCTTGGTTTCGCCCATTCTTGTTGCCAGCACCGTTTCCATTTCCACCATTGTTCCTATCATCAGCCCCATTATGATTTCCATTTCTGTTCCTCTTACTCCAGCAGTCTTCCGTGCGGTGAACCAACTTTCCACATTTGTCACACCTTGGGATGCGACAAGCTCCCTCGTGATGGTGTTTACACCGAGGGCATTTGGGCAAGATACCCCGGTATCCCCTTGCTGGTGCGCCGTTCATGGCTGCAAGAGGTTTCGCCCCTTGAGGCGGGTCAGGGTCACGCTTCTTGTTGGAACCTTTGTTGTTACGAGTTGCTTGATTCAAGTTTGCATATTTCCTTTTCTTGTCGCCAGACGACTCAGCATGCGTCTCGGCATTTTCTGTTGGGTTCAGTGATAGCTTCTTCATTCGAACACAATCTTCAGTAAGGCTGACAGCCAGAGTTACAGCCTCGGTGATTGTTTGTGGTTTGGCTGACGTCACCATGCCACGAAACTCTGAGGCCAGTCCCCAAATGTAGCGTTCAACGCGCTTGAATTCGGGAGTCACCATGTAGGGAAGCACTCTTGACAGATCGTGGAACCTTCGAGTGTAACCATTGATGTCAGCACCTTCCATAGTCAAGTGCCAGAACTCTGTTTCCAGCCTTTGGAGTTCCGCACGAGAGCAGTACTTCTCTCTCATTCTTTCCTTCAGTTCCTCCCAAGTTAGGCCATAAGCGGGCATCATCTCCCAAAGTTTGGGCTTGCAGGTTCCACCAAGTCAGAGCTTCATCGACAAACAATCCAGTAGCAAAGGTGACTTGTTGATCCGCGGTACACTTGCTCATGCGGAAAGTAGCTTCAGTCTTCTCCGTCCAGCGCACAAATGCTACTGCACCTCCTGTGCCGTCATAGTTCATCGGCTTGCAGTCAAGGAACTGCTTGAAAGTGCAGCCTTGAGCTGCATTGCCTCCAGACGAATCTCCATTCCCATTACGCCTAGCGTTGCTTGGTCCTCCACTGTCTTGAGTACGGTTCGCCTCGTATTGGGCGATAGCAGCGGAGATCCTTTCCTCCAATAGAGTGTTCAGCTCTTCAGCAGTTCTTGGCAGTGGGGGAGGAGGAGGTTGATCGTCATTGCGAGCATTCACAGTTTTCCTGGGTGCCATGTTCTGACAGAACATAACACAACAGGGTTACTCATTTGTTTGATATCGTCACACTAGACAGTAGTATCATATATTCACAGGTATATATACCACATAAGTGACATCAAACAATTATTACTCTAGCAGAGTACTTAGTAGGCTTGCACTGAGGGAATCTATACGTGACAAGACTTGCTGTGGTTTTTGTGCACTGAATTCCATAATTATGTATGCATCCATAATTACGTAACTCCTTGCATAGTCCGCACAGTTCGTTTCATCCTCGTATTTCTTCCTTCAGGTAGGCCATAGCTTTCAGGTAAAGTCACATATACTTGTGACATTCTACTTCTAGTACATGCTAATTATCACACATAATTGCAAGTAATTTCTAGTCAACGATAAGTGCTACTCAAGTGCACTCTAAGTCTCGTAGTGTCTTTTCTAGACTCATGTAGACAGTTTCAAGCAGTGGATGTCGCGGGACGTTTTATGCAATGAAAACTCTTTGAAAATTGTTTTCGTGAAAGGATCCTAGAGATTGTAGACTAGACTCGAGAAGGAATCCTGGTTCACTACAATCGCAGCTCTGATACCAATCTGTCACACCCCTTTCTGCGGCGGAAGCACGAGGTGTGATCATGAAAGGTTCTCATTGCATACGAAGAGTAAACATACTACATGCTCAAAAATACCTTCAAATATTACATTACTGAAAACATATGTCAAGTGTTTACAACACGAGATAACATATTGTCTTAAAAGTCACAACTTTATTTAAAGATAAACAAAGCGACATCCACGAGCATGAGTAAGACCACGCGCACATCCATCCTAGATACCTGAAATACATGTGAGTTTTGGAAAAACGTCAACATAAAGTTGGTGTGAATTCATGCAGTTTTTGTATTTCACGTTTGTATACTTTGTATGAAAACATAATTTGTGTTTTGTATAAATCAAGTCTTTTGTGTACACCACGTACTCATGTATAAATCAAATATTTCTGTATGTATCAAGTGTTAATGGGTTGCAAAGCCATTAACATGTGACACGACATAGGAAGTCACCAAACCATAGGCATTTTTCTGTAGTCGATTTACGACTGAGACACAAAAACACTGCTTGGTAAAAGAGTGGCCAAGAGTGGGGCTGCTCGGAACCCATTAGATCTAATCTTTTGTTCTGCGGTCTAAGTATGTACACGATTAATGGTGCTTCTGTACCCTATTTGTGACACTATTTCTCATAACGCATCCTACTTGGTTCTCGTTCTCACCAAGCGCGTTTCTTGTTATCATTTCTCATAGCGCCTCATACTTGGTTCTCGTTCTCACCAAGTGTGCTTCTCATATTCTTATATTTCGTCACACTTGGTTCTCGTTCTCACCAAGTGTACTTCTTGTATTCTTATATCATACTAATTATAAGTTTTGCACATTTGTACATGTATTTCACCCCCGAAGTTATAAAAACTGAAAACAGTTAAAGAGAAAAGGGGGAGCATGAACTCACAACTTTGCGTTCCTGTGCGTCGTAAACTTCACCGGATTTGCTTAATTAACGTCGTAACCTATACGCGTTATCTTAACGTTAGTCACTAGACTTGTATCGCACAAGTACAGTCACTCTCTTTTGTATTTGTATTGTTGTGTTAAAAATATTTCATATTTTTAACTACGTATCTTACTTATATTATTTCCTCTAAAATAAATATAAGTCTTTTGTGTTTTGCACTTCGCACCCGAATTATGTATCTTGTATTTTGTATGTGTATTTTTATGGTTATACTCCTCACGAGTATTTAGTGTATTTTTAAGTCTTAATACACTAGTACGTATAACACATACTATATACACTTAGCACAAAAGTTGATGATCAAATAATATATATTTTTCTCTCAAAAATACACATACTTATATCCATTTTTATTCTTGAAGAAATCCTCATTTCTTATCACCAAAAATTAGGCAAACCTTGGTAATGCTTTTAAACACATTTTTAGGGAATAAGTTTCTCAAAAACTTATATTTTTTCTAAGTGTCAAAATTTATAAAAATTTTGACAGAGTTTCCCCTAAAAATGGAGGTTTCCCATGTTTTCAAAACATGTGTTTATTTTCTTTTAAATCGTCAACAATTTCCTCATTCAACAATAAACAATATGCAACTAGTTAAAATAGATATAATCGCAGAAATACATGAACTTGTGGTTTTTCCAAAATAGGTAGTATCCTTCCATTATTTTTAGTGGATCTTTGTATAGATCAACTTTGTTTCTTGAAAGTCTCGCATTTAAAGAGGTTACATCTTTACAACTTCCGGTAAACATTTACAAAAAAATAGTTATTTTGTCGAAACTTTGTGTTACACAAGTGTTTACATACTCGTGTGTTTGCTAAAATCATTCTTTTTCATGTAAGACTCGGCTTTAGAAAATATGATTTCTTTGACGCTCGGTCCTTTGAAAATACCGCTTGTAGATACGTAGATCTACTAGTTTTAAACACTATTTCACAAGTTAAATCGCTTTTACACAAGTTCATGATTCGAGTGTGGTAGAGTTTCATCTTCTAACCCTTGTTATACTTAAACAAGCTTTATGTCATAATCCAAGATCATGACTAAACCGGGTTAAATGACGATCCGAGCTACCACAACATAGATCGGGTCCAAATAATCACACAGGTCAATTACTACATGATTTACACAACATATGAGCTTTTATCCAACATTTTTAGTGTTTTTAGTAGACTTTTATGCTTCAACTTGTAAGATTGCGAGTTTTAACCGTTACAAATCGTATTAACCACTTTAAAATAGTTCGAGAAGGTGATTTAAGTAACATACCACTAGCTCGAGGCTAGGGAAGAATCTATGCGAAAAATGCGTGGATAAAAGTAAAGTAGAGAGGTCCTTCGCCTTCCGTTTGCACCAAGACTCCTTATATGCGACCCTTAACACTTGTAGATGCTTAGAACTTGCAAGATCAAACTTGAAAGATGGATGGATGGATGGGTGTGGGGTGTTCGGCCGTAAGCTCTAGGAGAGGGAGAGAGAGTTGTGAAGTGGTGTGTGTTAAGTGAAGGTGATGGTGTGCAAATCTTGCAACTTATAGACAATCTCAATCATGTTTAACCAATGGATACTATGTCATTTAGATACTAAACATTAGGATTATAATAATCACAAGGGTACAAGGTATGTCCCCCTCATGGGGACGGTTTGGTTAAGGGGGGGGGGGGCCTAGTTCGAATCCAACTAGATAGTTAGGCACATAGTTAGGTTAATATAGTTAAGTTTAGGGATTAACCCGGTTAGTTGTGTGTCGTATGTTATGACGGGTGTTAGGGTATTCAGGGACCCTAACTGGCTCAGAGAAAGATAAATAATGTTATTAACAATATTTTCGTGTTCCGGTATAGTCCGGTTGTTCGGTTGCATACCGATTCGTTAAAGTGCTAAATTGCACCTTTTAGTGTTTAATAAGTATCTTTTTGTAACACTATCGATTCCCAACACTTAGGGAAATATTCTGGATAATAAAACGACATTTCTGCAAAATATTCATATGTCTAAATGCTGAATTATTGCTGAATTATGTAAATTCTGCACTTAAAGTGCGTTTCGGACCTACACCTAGGCTTGTTTTTGCTTCCGTATTGCATATATATTAAACCCTTGTATGTACTCTTGGGTTTTAATGCACTTTTGTCGTCGGACCTACACCTAGGCCTCCATTTTATTGTCTGACTGCTTTCTGCAGTTCTGTTGACACAGTGTGTCTTACCGGTGAGTTTACTAGTATTTTTGACGCAACGCTCTTGTTTATGCATAAAGCAATATTTTGTAGTATACAACGTGCATGAATTCACTTGTTTAGTATGTAATTAGACATGGCTGACAATTAAGCACATAATTGCAGTCATTAAGCACTAATTAAAGTGTACGGAAATTACCGGTTTGTGCCAGTTGTCACATTCTTCACTTTGTTCAGATTTCTTTTCTTGATCAACACTTTCACATTTCACCTTGTTCTTTTCTTTTGCTGCACATCTCTCTTTCAGTTTCTCCAATCTATCTGCAAAATAAAATTGAAAACTTTCAGGAGATAAATGAATTTTTGCAATATTAATATGCATTTCTTCCTCATCATCACTGTCATCAGTTGATGATTGATCAAACACTTGTGTTTGTTCTGAAATATCATCAGAAGAACTAGATTCATCTTCTTGATTCTTCTCATCATCAGCAAACACTTTCATCCATTCTTTCAACAAATCTGGTTCTTGAACTATCTGTGCAATTAATGCAACTGCTTTTGAATCAGGTGGAATATATTTGTCCCAGCTAAAGCCGTCTGCCACTTTCTCATCATCTTGATTGATTATTCCATAATAAGCTTTCTTATTTGCTTCTTCGATCATTTTAGCATGTGCAGTTTGTGGTTCTTTTTGTTGATACGGTTGATGAGCAACTTGTTGATATATGGCTTTCCGATAGTAATCATCTTTTCCAAACGGATTCTGTGCTCCACTTGCTTCTCGATTTTTACATTCTCTCTTGAAATGTCCTTTCTCCCTGCATCGAAAACAAGTAACTTTAGATTTGTCAAAACCCAAAGTAGAAACATTTGCATCTCAAAAATCATCTCTTCTTGTAATCATCTTAAACTTTTCAGCTCTCCTCAAAACACTAGCTAAACACCATTTAATATCCATGAGTTCTATTTCTTCTGCATCTATTTGATCGTAATCCTCTTTTGTCAGCATAGGATTTCCGATCCTTCCTGCAACCAATCCCTCATATGATTCTAATACTGTAGCAAGTAATGACATGTGACTTTTGGCGACCTCTTCAGAGAAATTTTGACCATTCTGAAGATGCAACGCAATGTTGCAATTTAAAACATGACCATTACTACTGTTTGAGCTATGAAATTGATGACTTGAAGTAGAATCCTTCGGATTAACACTTGGATATGAAGAAAATTCACTGCTGCTGCTGGGACTTTGATTAACTGATCCAGATGAGTTATCTGTACTGAAAGCAGTTTGTATTTTCGGACTTGCTTCGACATTCTGAACACTCCCTTTAAAGTACATCTTAACATCTTGTTGTGCACTTGGATTGTTCATCCTAGCAATATTTTGCTGTTCAAGATCTTGTCCTTCAATCTTTTCGATGAACTGAGAAATTGTCAAACCATCATATTCTCCAGTATTCTTCAAAATCATCAAGTATGTTCCCCACTCTTTCTGAGGTAATGCATCAGCTAATTTGTCAACCCATTCCTCACGATCTTTGTTGATACCTAACAATGACATTAATCGTACTAAGTGACAGTATCTTTCAATCAATTTCTTCGTATCTTCTCCCAGCAAACTTGAAAACAAGTCAAATTCTTTCTTTAACAATGATTTTTTACTCTTGATCATCTTCTCACTTCCCTCAAACTTAATTCGAAGTGCTTCCCAAATCGAACGTGAAGTCTTATCATGTTGAAGCAATACGAATATATCTTCTTTAATAGCTTGCTGGAGCAAACTAATCATCATCTTTTCTGCTCTGTACATGTCTCGTTCTTTATCCGTAAATTCAAAAATTTTCTTTTCAACACCCAAATCTGTACGTGGTAGCACATACTTTTTCTCAACATACTCCCACGATCTCAAATGATTAGCTTGAACCCAGTTTTCAAATCGATCTTTACAACCATAATACTCCTCAATACCCATTAGCTTCGGGGGTTTTTGCAAAGTTCCAGTCTCATTTTCCATGTTCATGTTCTGAGCTATGGCAGCTGGAGTAGTCGGGGTAGCAAACGCGTTATAGAATTCCTCTTCCATGATTTGGTAACAAGTTTCACAAAATCAGACAGTTTCAAACGAAATCCCGTTTAAACGAAATACCAGTTGAAGCGAAATCACCTGCACAACAATCTCAAACGAAATACCAACTCACACGGAATCACTTTTCACACGAAATAACTATTTCAAGCGGAATCACACATTTCACACGAAATAGGTGATTTCGTGTGAAATACTCAAACGGAATTACACTTTGGTGCGAAATAACTAATTTCGTGTGAACCTCTCAAACGGAATAACAACTTTCAAGCGAAATAAGGATGTTCGTTCAAACGAAATTAACCTTTTGGCCCATTTTTGTCACTTTTAATCTGAATTTAGGTCTGATTCTTTCAAGGCTTTATTAAAACACAATTGCACACATAATGTGAGAAAATTAGCCGATTTTAACCGTGAAAAGTTGTTAAATTTTGAAAAGAAGGTGTAGAAATCAGAATTTGTAGCTGAATTGGTAAGAACTCTTCTTCCTGAGCTCTGATACCACTTGTAGGATCATTTTCTGACCCGAATGAGTCGATCAGAAGAGTTTTTGCTCAATACGAAAGGCGGAAACAGACGTATCAAGTTCAATTCAGCTAGATATACACTTTAAACTGTCTTTTGATTGATATAACAGCTTTTTACAGCGAGACGACACTTTGGCAGCACTTCGGCTCCGGAAACACCCAAGTAATTTCTTTTCAGATGACACGACACTATCACATATATATAGGTGAGGTAATTCCGCTTGAACCGGCTCAAACGGAATCAGGTTTCAAATCCGCACGAAATCACCTCTCACCCTATATTTGACATTTTTCTCGTACAACGTGCCCTGATCTATCTAAATACAAACAAGACTCGATACAAGACGAAGTCGACAGACGGATGCACCAACATTTCTACATTTTCATATTCAGGAGTAACCATTCGTGGAACTAACCTCGCCAAGTCGTTAAAACGAGAAGTGTAAGCTCCGACATCCAGATCTTCCATGGTTAGATTCCAGAAATCTGTCTCGATTATCTGAATTTCACTGCGCAGGCAATATTCTTTCAGAAGCATCTCCTTAAGTTCATTCCAGGTCAGACCGTAGGCAGCGTCTTTACCCAAAATTTGAACTTGCGGGTTCCACCAGGATAGCGCTTCATCAAGAAATAAGCAAGAAGCATATCTCATCCGTTGATCAGCAGCACAACCGCTGATTGCCATGACAGATTCCATCTTCATAATCCATCGGGTGATATCTAAGGGTCCTTCAGCACCGATAAATGATCGTGGGTTACAGCTCTGGAATGTTTTATATGTACATTCGTGCACTGCTCAATAATGTTAATAGAAATCAGGAATTCATTCCAATGATAACATAACACATGAACTGTTAAAACTTTCCGATTACATTTTACCTGGAGGATCTCCATTATGTGCCCCACCAAAAGCTTGTCCACAAGCACCACGTCCACGTCCCTGACCATCATTAGTGTTGAGCTGTTCCATGGCAGTATTAACATGTGGGGCTATGAGTTGAGCCAACTCTTCCGGTGTGGTAGGTAATCCGGTACCCTGTCTTGCTTTTGGCGGCATTTCGTCATTTCTATTATCATAAAAATAATATCCACATAAGACGATAACCGAAAAAAATAATTCAATCATTAATGTTAGTGGACCAAACATTGCACATGTAAAATATCCACATATCAATGAGAAAAATTTTAAACCAAAAGTACGTCATTGGCATTTATTATAGAAATTATTTAAACTCGTTTTCAGTACAAAAGACTATTCTTGGTATGCCTACATCGACATCCATAAACAAGTTCATATGAAATTCCCAAATAATATCCAAAAATGAAACTGGCACGCAGGCCACAAACACAAAGAACATCAAAAAGAAATGTGTAACAGTACAACCCATTAAACAACGAAACGAACAAATAAGCAAACGACCAACATCAACGCCTCAAACCTAGAGACTCTAACATCTCCTGGACAAGCTTCTCCAATTCCACCACCCTCCAATGCATCTCATCTCTCGCGATGTCGTCTATAACCTTCAACTCCTCATGATCGTCCATTTGCCCCTCAAGGTACTTCGCCTTCCCTTTGTCTATGTCTAGATCTTTGTGTAATGCGGCGAGCTGTCGATCACAATGGCAATATCGATCTACCCTATCTCCAGTGGGTCTAATTCTCTTCCTACGACGATAATAAACTAACAGCAGCGTCGAAGAAGTGCGTGACTCTAAAACAGGCAAAGAAGACTCAGACAAAACAAGCGGAGGGATCTCAGTAGCAGGCTCGATCACAGCAGCAGGTGGGACGATTGATGGCTCTAAAGGTCAAGCCGTGACTATAGTGGCGTCCACCACTGGTGCGAAACTAGTAGATCCTCTGACAGTAGGGACACTCTTGATCACGTCATCGATAACTGGTACAGTGCCAGATGACTGTCTCGTCTCATGGATTTAGAGAGGTACATCATCATCATCTATCCACCCGTTGCTAGTGAAAGCGCATCGGGGGTCTCCCTGGTTGGCAAAAGCAGCAGGGTTGAGGTGGAAAGATGAGGTAAGCTCGGTAGTACCAACCATCTGTGGAGTCGTGATAGGTGTCTCTGGCGGCGTAGGTCTGGGTGAAGTCTCAAAACCTGGCTCGTATCCTGAGTCGTGGATCTCGATGACCTCGTGCTCGTGCGACATCTGTGACACATATGTAACCGTACAAGTAAGTGTGTGATCAACATGAATAGTAACACATAAGGCTCAAAATAAACAGAAAATCACGTATGCACATAAACACATAAGGGTTTTCATATATGATACAAATTTTTCTATGTTTATTAAAATTCTTGGCTTCGAGAATTTTGGACTTGTATTTCAAAATTCTCCGGTTGAAGTCTAGTGTTTTCCACGAAAACATCTAGTTCGCTAACAACCAATGGCTCTGATACCAACATATGTCAAGATTTTTAGTGGGTTTTTTATAAAAGATGATGATTTAGGGTCTTGTTCTTGCTTGAATCTACTTGAAATCACCTCCAACTTTCTTACAAGCTTCAAATCACCAAGTGAAGACCTTGATTCTTCATGTTTTGATTTTGAAAATGGTATGGTATTGTGATATGGGGGTGTTCGGCCGAGATTATGCAAGAGAGAGAGGAGAAGGTTTTTGAATTTGTGTCTTGGAAATGTGAGTGTATAAGTGCATGTTTCAAGATTACTCATCATCACCTTTCTTCATATAAGGACATGTGTCCAAACACAAGAATCAAGTGGTTTTGGGCAGCCCACATTGCCGCCCATGTCCCCCCCCCCCCTCTCTTACGAAAATATATATATATATATACACATATTATGTACATTTGTGTTAAAAGCAGGTGTTTTACTGAGTACCGGGTATTTTATCTAGCGTTTAACCCCGTTTTAGTGCGTTTTAAATTATTTTTATCATTCTATAAAAATAAACCTGCCAAAATATTAAGGAACAATATTTTGTTTGCCTGGACTGGCTATGTTGTCGGTATTTGGCAGTAAGCGCGCTGTGCTGCGCGGTATGCGCTTAAAATCGCAAAAATAGGAAGTTAAGCGTTTTTATTTATTTTCGTCATTCTATAAGAATAAACTTATCAAATTATTGCTAAAATGATTTTCAGTTGCCTTGACGGGTTGTGTTGACGGTATTTTGTCGATATACGCGTTGCATCGCGCGGTACGCGCTTAAACTCAAAAAATAGAGTTTCTTAGCGTTTTAATTTATTTTTCCTCACAAATATGATGAAAATATTTATTCAAATCGTAACTGACTATTTTTAGGATTTTAACACTGATCGGGTGGTCACCGATGTTCGTTTCGCATTTTAATCGTTACGCGATAAGCGTTTATCTTACCACTGCCAACATAATTTTTATCAAAGTTTAATTTTACCAACACATTAAATTTCACGTATGAACACCTTAACCAGTCAAATATAGCCATGTTACCTATTCACAACACGTATTACAATTGTACGGTATGGCCTGAAAAGTCGGGTGTCACACTTAATACTAGTTTAATTTAAAATGATCAAAACCAATAATTATGATTTTTATTATAATTAGCCTATTCTAATGTATTAATAATCATGAACTATTTAAATGAATTCTTTTTAGGTCTCAAGTTCAGTAAAAAAATTTAATTTTAACTCATTATCTCTTAAATACTTTAAACTTTTGAAATGAACCAGAGAAACGAGTAGAGTTTAATACAAATCAACTTTAAAACTACTCAAAAGTGAAGGAATATTTATATAAAAATATGTATAATTTAGACCACCCTTTGCGCCTAAGGTTTCTAATGTAACTCACCCTTTGCGCCTTGAGCCTTTTAACTACATAGTGTTTTTTTTTTTTTTTACTTTGGTTTGCATTGTGTACATAAAGGGTTTCTAATGTAACATTAAGATCTTGGTTGTGCTCTTACTCATTATGTCCCTTGCAGGTACGAAGAGGCATTTTTCCAAAAAAGTAGACCACCCAAATTTCCTGAAAACAGGTCTTGTTAACATTAAACTTGTCTATCGTGTAGGGAATGTGGTCATCAAGAAAAATTTGGAGACTCTTATCTTTGGAGACATTTGATTCTGTAAGTTCCTTTTTTCACTACATCATACAGGAAACCATTTAACTGAAATCCAGTTATCCACCCGTGTGATAAAAAATACACGGTGGATTGCGTTGACTTAAAATCGCTGGTCAAACACGTAGTATCAAAACATCAGCCGAAGAACATATGTCAAAAGAGAACTTATCAAATGGTAAATATATAATACAATCAACAATTCTCTATCAAAATCTGAGGTTTGAATGTGAAAAGAAAGTTTGACATTGATGATTATGAACTGTTAAGGAGAGACTTAGTTGTGCATTCAGACTCACGATCTCTAGCCTCCCTCCTCATCTGAGACATTCAGGTGATGTGATTAAACTTTGTTATCTTGAAGGTGAATATGTTTATGGACAACCTTTAAACTAGAAAACTTGATGCCTAGGTCTCTTTGTTCTTTTAAATTTTGGCATGAAATACTCAAATCGATTCAAGTTATGACATAAAACACATCGTTTAACAAAATTGTAATAGCAAATGGGTCAAATGGCGAACCCATCACCAAGCCCGACTTATCTAGTTAAACATGTTCATGTGTCCAACCCAAAACTGAATTGAATCGGTTTAAACCCAAATCACCTGTACATTTCGTGTTATGTTTTTGTGTTGTGTAAAACTACCTGCATATATGCAAAACTGGTATTCCTCTTATACTTGAATACTTTGATGCTAATTCACTTTTATTGCAGGTATATCTGGTGATTCAATTTCAATGCACTATAGACGTGCCAGTCGTGGACTTGTTACATCAAATAGAACCCTCTGTATTTTCATTTATTTTAGATGTGGCACGACACGAGAGAGGCTACGGATAACTACATAGATGTTTTGGTGAAGATGTTGATCCTAAATGTTTTATTGAGTTAGGTATTTTGTTAGTTTAGCTTTATATATAGATCATAGGAATTGTATGTAGTTAATTTAGAGAATTTAATGTTGTTTGTTATGCATTTAGCCAAGAATTGTAATTTGGCCGATTTATTTCCAAACTGAATGTGTATCATGGGTTGATGTGAAAATGTTCAATTGGTCTATATAAGCTTGAAAATGTTCGATTGATGTATATAAGCTAGATTTGTAAAGCAACTACAATTTTTTCCAGCAACGTTTATAAGACGGGGTTTAAAATATTAATTTTAATAAATAGCTAAAAAGTTTATTCGATCAAAAGACGGTGTTTACCATGTTTAAGACGGGGTTTAGATTGAACCCCGTCTAATAACATTCCATTTTAAGACACGGTATTTTAAGAGGGGGTTAGACACCATGTCTTAAAACTCAAATCAGTGATAGACTTGAACATACATTAAGTGTTATGAGAGAAAGAAGACAATTTTCGGGCATAGATTTAGTTTTTTTACAAAGGTAAAATATACTGCTTCTATATTGCTCACTTTGAGCAAGACCAATGGCTTGATGTGGATTGAAAATACAAACACAAAGTTTTGACACTCGAATATTACAACCTCTAGTTGGAATTCTGGTGCATCTAGGGTAGGAAACACAAAACAGACTATATGTATAGCTACCACATCTCTATTAGGGAAGTAATATTGTCCATCTTATTGTTTCTTTTCTTCCTTGTTAGCGAGTGCTTCCTTCTCACGTGCTCGAGCACTGGGTGGGGTGGCCATTGACGCATACTTGTCGGTCTTTCCCAATACAATCTCGATCTACATCACATGTTCCAAGAGAGAAACAACACACAAGCATGGAAAACCCACAACAGTTTAAAATTTCAGTATGTATATGTAAAACGTGCATTTATTTATGAGTCAGAAAACTAACCCTAGCCTTTTGAATTAGTCGGCCCCTCGTTTCATCCTTCATGCCAATGGTGGATGTCACAACCTCTATCCATAACATAACATAACATAACATAACATATTTGTATTAGTCACGTTCTATGATTCGAAATATTAAATTAAAATCTAGATGCATGTATACTTACTTTTCTCAACAGCAAGTCCATTGTTCTTTAGTATTTCAGCTACTGTAACAACTGTAGTAATTGCTATAAAAAAAATAAAGTGAAGGAACAAATTGTAACTTAATACGTCGTAGTTTAATATAATAACAATGTTGTGATGCTTATAAGAAATGGAATCTATATACTAGAGAGAGAGAGGGAGAGAGATTATACCCATGCCCAAAGCAGAGAGCTCAACTTCATCATGTTCTTGAATGTACCTCTACAACTCGTATTAAAAAAAATCATTATAATATTAAACCAAAGCGATGCTAATAAGTCATCTGGAGCCAATGTTACTACATGACTGGACTGGACTAGACAATGACGGATCTAGAAAATCTTTATAGGGGCAACGTTTTATATAAAAAAGGGTAACGAAATAGAAAAAAACGTCAATTTTTTTCAAAATTTACATTACCACCGGAGCGTTAAGGGGGTAGCGGGGGCTACCCTAGTAACATGCTAGGTCCGTCCGTGGGACCAGATTAATTTTCTTTTATTTGAGTTCTTCAATGCTTGAGGCAGCCATTTTGTGTTTTATGTCTAAATTAATTTTCATATTTTTGAATTGTTATGATGTCATCTGGTCCAACTGAATTGCTTTATGTTGCTGTTTTGTACCGGCTGTACCTTTGCAAGATTGACGTAAAAGAAAAGAGGCTTTTTGGTGTTGGAGACTTGAATTCGGTTCTTCTTGGGATGTTCAGCCGGAGCGATGGCAGTTTCAGCGGACATATCTCTCGCTTGGAACGATCTCAAAGAGACACTTAATTCGAATGTATTTATTATAATTAAGTATGTATGTATCTATGTTTACTGCCTCTCGATCAATCTCTCTAATGAATTGTGAGCGGGAAAACGTAAGATTTGGACCAGTGCTCGTAGAACCAACCGTATCAAGTTTTACAAAACATACACCATCAACCTTAAGGCCATTTTTATGTCCCAATGGATGGTTTCACGAAAATATTGCTGACACATTTGTATTCATATTCGGAAAACCGACGGTTGAAAGTACAAATTATTTAGTGTTTCACATTTGATTTATGAATGTTCGTTTATGAATAACATTCAACAATATATTTACTAACTAGATTATAAGCCCGCGTATTACACGGTTGAATAAAAGAATAAAAGAAATTTCTCACGTAAGTAAAAAATGTGTATACGACATAAAAATTGTTTAAAGCAACCCATAATCAAGAAAATGTCAATTTCTATCTTTGAAATTTAAAAGACAATATAATAAATTTTAAATTTACGTAATTTATGAGGCCAATATCTCATAGAGAATTATTACTAATTATCAATAAATACATAAAGTTAAACACTTATCATTTATACAACTTTAATTATAGATAACTTCAAATGAAAATATACACATGGGAAATCTTCTATGGCTAAATTTTAAACATTACGTCCAAACCCTATAAACCAAACCGTTCAACCTGTATACATCTGGCTTGTTTGTGGTTTGGAACAGGAAAACCGGCTGTTTAAACCAGACTGGCCGTTTATAAGAAAGAAAATACATTTTATACATTATTTTCATGAAAGAATAAAATTACCAAGGAAAATTTAATCGCTTTATTTGAATACATTTCGTGTAATTTGAAACCACAACGGTCATAGGTTTTTTTTTGGAACGACGACTTTCTTATATTAGGCTACCACACTCCCCAAATTAGAGAGCTTTGTTGCACCACTTCGGCCAGACTATTTTGTCTTAAATGGGCCCACGCTGGCTTTAAGCTTGGCTTGGGCATTCACCTGGGAAACCATACTACCGGCTGCCACTTGACAGTCGTTTTGTCGTCATAACAGCAGAAAGTGCAGAACTCTCTAGCGTAACACAGAGTGGGACGAAAACAGTTACCAAGGAAAATTTGATCATTATATTCAAAAATATAATCCAACATTTATTTAATATTGTTTTGTAGTATGATACAAATTAATAATTCAAATTAGATTTATTACTAACATATGATGAATATATTTAAATTTATAAACAAACATATTTTTATATTAGATAATAGTTACATATTAATTTTTATATATTTATATTTATTTTTTATTATATGTTTAAAAATACTATATTAGATAAATTAACAATTATTATTAAATTGATGGAGAAAATGTCACGTAGCATTAGATGAACTCTTTTATTATAATTAGATGTCATGTGGCATTAGATGGACTCCTTTATGTCAATGATCCTTTGGTGGAGCGGTTGGTAGGTCGGTTGTTCTCCTAGGAGGCTCCGGTTCGATCCCCGTCTCCTCCAAAGGTGAGGCACCAGGGTTTTACCCATGATGCCCGGGTTCGATCCCCACTTGAGGCAATTTATTCCCCTCTGTGGCGGCTCTCAACCCGTCAAGTCCTACGATGGGCGAGGCACCTGTGGGGTTTTTCCTTTGGACGTCGGTCACACTCTGATGCCAGCTGGGGTACGGTTAAGACACTCACGTCTGGCCGGAGTGGGGCGACGGGCCTCCCCAATGAGGGGGGTGTGGGGTGTCTCGCACCCAAAAAATTGTGACACCTTGCCGTTCAAAAAAAAAGATGGACTCCTTTATTATAACTAGATTAGATATTAACATAATTTGTTCAAGCATTGGAACCGTCTCATCCACGATATGAGATTTTAGGTTTTTACTTTTGGATTTATAGCTCGTAAATTTTAAAATATTTGTTTATATTATTTTTTCTTTTTATTTTGCATTGTGTATTTTCTGTAATTGCGTCATTGTGTCTTTTTACGACGCATTTTGTTTTTTTTTCTCGAGATTGTGTCATATTTTTCAGGATTGTGTTATATTTTACAATCCATTATGTCTTTTGAAAGTCCTCGGGGCCCCCTGGACCGATGACGAACAACATCCATTGCCCTCGAACAAGACGTGAAACATTAAAATATGAACAAGATAGAAAGATGTAGTAGATGAATCTCTTTATATTGAAATAATCATCACAGATTTACAAACCGAAAGAGTATCATCATCTACAAGCTGTTTTAGATCACTAAGATCTAAACCTAGCTTTCTCTCACTAACATATAGTCTCCCTCTCTAGAATGTGCACACACTGTTGAAGGATTACAAGTGTGAATACATATGTCTGTAGCTTACGTCATGTACTGAGTCTTATCTTGTTTAGTAGTTTAATGTATTAGAATAGATTGTGTTTCGTAACGAATTGGATGGAATTGATTGTAAATGTTCCATTCGTGCGAATGGCACATTCGCACGGATGGGACATACGCCCAACTCGTGCGAACCCACCATCCGCTCCTATGGTTTCATGCAGATCCAGCATGCCTATAAATAGGAGTAGTGGATTGTTCATTTTAGGACTTTTTGGCAGTGGTAGCGAAGCGCTGTCTAATTCTTTTCTCGGCTTTGTAACTCATTTCAATCAATAGAAAAGAATGTTCAACAGTATTCTTGTGTGTTTGTTCACTTCGGATTCCACACGAGATACGAAGATCAACTAACCGGTCAGAGCATTTGGAGCACCGAAACGGTCCTCAAAAGTGGTATCAAAGCTTGTAGGCTTGTAAATGAACTGAACGAACACGAACGAGGCATGTTCATGTTCGCTCATTTACCTTTAACCGAACAAACGATCAGACACAAACATTTAAGAGAACGGATTTTCTTGTTCGTGATTGTTCGTTAAGAAAATTAACATGTTCGTGTTCGTTTATGTTCATTCGCTAAAAGTATAAACGAACGGTTCACGAACATAAACGCACACAATGTCACACCCCTTTCAAAGGCGGAAGCACGAGGTGTGATCCTGAAAGGTTCTCATTGCATACGAAAGGTAAACTTACTACATGCTCGTAAAATAACTCCAAATGCCATTATCATTGCATAATTAAAACATAACGTAGGTTAAGTGTTTACATCACAAGACAGCATATTGTCTGAAAAGTTTTACACCTTATTTTAAAGACAAACATGAAGGCTTTGATTCTTATATCCCACACAAGATGGAATATAGAAACCAAATCCCACAAAAACAGGCATCGGAGTCTTGACAAGACATGACTAAAACAAAAGCGACATCTTGGAGCAGGAGTAAGATCGTGCGCACATCCACTTTAATTACCTGAAATACATGTGAGTTTTGGAAAATCGTCAACATAATGTTGGTGTGAATTCATGCAGTTTTTGTATTGAATGTTTATATACTAGAATGAAAACATGGTATGTAATTTGAATGAAATAAGTATTTCTGCAAATGTAAGGAATACGAGATCGCTAATGGTTAGCTATGCCATTAACATATGTCACGACATAGAAAGCCACCAAACCTAGGCATTTTTGTCGAGATCGACTGAGACACAAAAGCACTCATTGGTAGAAGTAGGCCAAGAGTGGGGTTGCCTGAAACCCATTAGATCTAACCCTTCTGTTCCGCGGTCTAAATGTATACAATGATTAATGGTGCTTATGGTACCCTATTCGTCACGTGTTCTATGTGTCATTCCTTAGTTTTGTGTAATCAACATACCATAGCACATGTATTTTCCCCAAGTTTAGAAAACAAGTAAAAGTTTAAAAGTGGGGACATGAACTCACAAATTTGTGTTTCCTGCGTCGTAAACTTCACCGGGTTTGCTTAGAACGTCGTATCACTACCTACACACGTAGTATGTCTTATTAGACGCTTAGGTCGTGTGACGACTATTAGTCTTCGTGGTTTATTAAGACTGATTTTGGAATCATTGGTATATTTTGTGTTACATCCTTGATGTATCGTATAATTCCGAAGTACATAATCCCAAGCATAGGAATGCTTGTATTTGTGTATATTCATACTTGTGTAATTTGCCAACAATTTGTGGTGTATTCCGGTATATTATTTTAGAGAACTATAAACCACCAATTTGTGTAAAAATACATATTTTCTCCATCAAAATAATACATTTTCTTATTTGCCCAAAATATGTTATATTTTGTATTACTTGTAAAAATGCATATCTTGTCAGTTTCAAAATACCGTTCGTTACACTTGTTAAGTTACGGATTTATTTCTGGAATATAATTACTTATAGTTCATAAGTCTGTTTGTCCGATATTCGGGTATAACTTATATATGTGTTTTCTTGTAATTTTGGTAGTATTTTGTATTCCAAATTTTGGTGTATTTGCGTGTTATATTATTTTCAAATTTCTAAAATAATATAATTACTACACATAATATACAAGTAACACACATATTGTGACAATTAAATATATACTTAGTCGCTTTTATTTATCAAAAATCAACCTCCAATGTTTGTAATTTTTGTAATGAAAATTATGGCAAACTTTTATATAAAAACCATGATCAAAATTTACTTATAAACACTTGTATAAAAATATTTTTCTAAGTGTTTAATTTCTACAAAAATTTTGCCATAGTTTCCCCTTAAAAACGGAGGTTTCCATGCTTTCAAAGCATATCATTTTCTTTTTAAAATCATCATCAATCATCAACAACACAATCAGGACTTACCATAAGCCAAAATCATGTAAATTACACTACATCATGAACTTGAAGTTTTTATAAAAACTTGTAGTAACTTACCATGTTATTTAGTAGGTTTAGTTACCCTTTAAAACATATTTATTTGTTTGTAAATCATATTATTAAAAGATTTGGTCATTTACAACTTGTAAGATGATTTTCCTAAAAATATTTCTTTTGTATTTTTCTTGTTACACACATGTTTCTAGTCTTGCTTAAACACTAAAAATATGATTAGTTTACTTAGAAGCCATGACTTTGTAAATCTTGTAAATAAACTGGGTTTCTTGAGAAAATTATTTTTGTAATCATCCATTTACAAGACTTTTAACATGTATCAATCATCATCATATTCTAAAACATTTTTATTTTCAAGTTCATGTGAGACATAAAGGATGATCGTTATGCTTTCTTCAAGATCCATCCTTATACTTGCTAGATCATGTGTTTAATCATCATCTAGCAAGGTCATTATGGTGATCAACATCATAAACACAAGAAATCCACAAACAAGTTTCATACATACACATTATCATTTTAGATTTCATGTTATTTAGCTTTATGTTAATGATCATCTTCTTATTTCTTTGTGATCTTTGAGTTTAACCATTTACATAACACTTTAACCATTATGATTAGAAGTAAAAACAAGATCAAGAAGCTTACTACTAGCTCTAATGGCTAGGGAAGTGGCACAAGAAGGTTGATGATGAGTATGAAAGAAAATAGGGGGTTAAAGACTCCACAAAGAGGTCCTTCAAGTTTCTACGCTTCAAGCTTCCTTAGATATCCTCTTTACACCTTTTAGTAGCCTTAGAATGCTTGGAAGATGAATGAAAATGGATGATGTATGGTGGGTGTGGGTGAGCCGAGAACAAAGGGGAGAAGAAGGAGGTTGATGGTGTGTGAGATATGAGGGAATGGTCTTCTTATAACCATATTATGAGTTTAACCAATGGGTAACATGTTTGCTAAGTACAAGACAAATCCAAGATCATGATCTTAAGAGATCCTATAAGATCAAAGGAAATCACAAGTGGGGGACCCACTTGTGACCGTCAATTGGAAGGGGGGTATAAGTTGTGGTTTAATGGATAGTTAAGTTAAATGGTTAGATTTCAAGTGTAATGTTTAGGTGTTATGCATATATGGTGTTATATAGTGTGTTAGGGTGTTCGGGGATCATAACTAGCTCAGAAACATTAAAACAATGCTTCTAGTATATTCTTGATGTTTCGGGTAGTGTCCGGTTGTTCGGTCGTATACTGGTTCGTTAAAGTGCTAAATTGCGCCGTTTAGTGTCCTTTATGTACCCTTTTGTGACACTTTCAATTCCCGACACTTTGTAAGTTAATTTGGACCATAAAACATAAATTATGCATGGTATTTCAGTGTCAAAATGCTGATTAGAGCTGAGTTATTGTTAAAATATGTAAAATTCAGCATTTAAAGTGTGTTTCGAGGGCTTTTTAATGCATAGTTTAGCTTCCGGAAAGTTTATATGTTAACCCCTTGTATCCATACTTGGGTTTTAATGTATTTTAAACGTTGGACCTACTCCTAGGCCCTAATTCCATTATCTGATTGCTTTCTGCAGAGTTGCTGACACAGTGTGTCTTACCGGTGAGTTTACTAGTCTTTCTGACGCAACGCTAACAGTAATGCATAAAGCAATATTTGAAGTATAAAACGTGCATGAATTCACATGTATAGCATGTAATCAGACAATGTTGACATTTTAGCACATAATTGGAGATATTAAATAATAATTAAATTGTACGGAGGTTACCAGTTTTGTGCCAGTTGTCACAATATCCCCCCGTTAAAAGAATTTCGTCCCGAAATTCAGGCTGAGTCATCTCCCACATGAGCTTTCTCGAACAGATGGGGGTACTTGGCTTTAAACTGGTCTTCACGTTCCCACGTGTACTCGGGTCCATGCTTAGAGTTCCAACGTACTTTGACAAGCTTAACGCTACTCCTTCGAGTCTTGTTGACTTTCAAGTCTGTAAACTCAACGGGTTGTTCTGTGAATAGGAGTTTGTCATCGATATGTACCTCATAATCAGGGATGATGACTGTTTCCTGAGTTGGACTCTTCTTAAGGTTTGACACATGGAACGTATCATGCACTCCATTAAGTTCTTCCGGTAATTCCAATTTGTACGCCACGGTACCAATCTTTTCCATGATCTTGAATGGTCCGATGTATCGTGGATTCAGCTTTCCACGTTTTCCGAATCTTACTACACCCTTCCATGGTGAGACCTTCAACAAAACTTTGTCTCCCACCTCGAATTCTAAGGGTTTTCGTCTTCGATCAGCGTAGCTCTTTTGTCAATCTCGGGCCGCCTTAATGCGCTCTCGGATCTGAATGATCTTGTCGGTTGTTTCTTGAACAAGTTCAGGACCAACCATACGTTTGTCTCCAGCGTCTGCCCAACATAATGGCGAGCGGCACTTGCGGCCATATAGAGCTTCGAACGGTGCGGCTCTTATACTCGTATGGTAGCTGTTATTATAAGAAAACTCAACTAAAGGTAGGTGAGTATCCCAGCTGCCGCCTATATCCATAACACACGCACGAAGCATATCTTCTAGCGTTTGTATGGTTCGTTCGCTCTGGCCGTCTGTTTGCGGATGGAAGGCCATGCTTAGATCTAGCTGAGATCCAAAGGCCTCCTGGAAGGATTGCCAGATTCTTGAGATAAAACGTCCATCTCTGTCTGATATAATTGAGATAGGCACCCCAAGACGTGCCACAATTTCCTTCAGGTACAGCTCAGCAAGCTTTCCAGTGCTATCCTTCTCTCGGATTGGTAGGAAATTCGCAGACTTCGTTAATCGATCGACTATCACCCATATCATATCATGTCCTCTAGGGGTCCTGGGTAATTTTGTTATGAAGTCCATTGAGATTTGCTCCCACTTCCACATGGATATTTCGGGTTGCTGCAGTAGCCCAGACGGTTTCTGATATTCAGCCTTAACCTTAGCATAGGTTAGGCACTTTCCAAAGTAAATAGCAACATCGCCTTTGAGTCTTGGCCACCAATAATATTCTTTCAAGTCTTGATACATCTTGTCCAATCCTGGGTGGATCGAGTATCTCGACTTGTGAGCTTCATCAAAGATGATTTCTCGAATACCGCCATAGAGCGGAACCCAAATACGCCCCATAAAGTATAAGGTTCCCTCTTCGTTTGGCACCAATTTCTTCTCCATACCTCGGAGATATTCAGCTCTACGATTCTCCTTCTTAATGGCTTCTTGTTGTGCGTCATGAATGCGTGCAGTGAGGTTCGTCCAAATAGTCATTTCCAATGCTCGAACTCTGAGGGTCTTAACCCTTTCTTTTCGACTTAACGCGTCAGCTACAACGTTAGCCTTTCCAGGATGGTACTAAATTTCACAGTCATAGTCGTTTAGCAGCTCGACCCACCGTCGTTGACGCATATATAATTCCTTCTGATCAAATATGTGTTGTAGGCTTTTATGATCTGTGAAGATTGTACATCGAGTACCATATAA
Source organism: Helianthus tuberosus (assembly GCA_030545235.1). Taxonomy (NCBI): domain Eukaryota; kingdom Viridiplantae; phylum Streptophyta; class Magnoliopsida; order Asterales; family Asteraceae; genus Helianthus; species Helianthus tuberosus. The sequence continues at coordinate 65,378,239 of CM060420.1, forward strand.
ATAATGCCGCCAGATTTTCAAGGCAAACACCACCGCGCCTAGCTCCAGGTCGTGAGTGGTGTAGTTCTTCTCATGAATCTTCAACTGCCTTGATGCGTAAGCGATGACCTTTTGGCGTTGCATGAGCACGCAACCCAGACCTTGACGCGAAGCGTCGCAGTATACCACGAAGTCTTCAGTGCCTTCGGGTAAGGATAGTATATGTGCATCGCATAGCTTACTTTTGAGAAGTTGGAAGGCTTCTTCCTGCTTATCCCCCCAGTGGTACTTCTTGTCCTTCTGCGTAAGGGAAGTCAACGGTTGGGCTATCTTGGAGAAGTTCTCGATGAATCTGCGGTAATAGCCCGCTAAGCCCAAAAATTGTCGAACTTCAGTTGGGGTTTTGGGGGCTTCCCAATTCTTTATCGCTTCTATCTTAGTTGGATCTACATGGATACCTTTCTCATTCACAACATGACCAAGGAACTGTACTTCGCGAATCCAGAATTCGCACTTTGAGAACTTTGCATAAAGTTTCTCTTTCTTCAATAGTTCCAAAATGGTCTTGAGGTGTTGCTCGTGCTCTTCTTCCGTTCGCGAGTAAATCAGGATATCATCGATAAATACAATCACGAATTTATCGAGATATGGTTTACAAACGCGGTTCATCAGATCCATAAATACCATTGGCGCGTTCGTCAATCCGAATGGCATCACAAGGAACTCGTAATGCCCATAACGCATTCTGAATGCAGTCTTTGGTACGCTTTCCTCTTGGATCCTTAACTGATAGTATCCCGATCGAAGGTCGATTTTGGAATAGTAGCTCGATCCTTGCAATTGATCAAATAAGTCATCAATCCTCGGTAATGGGTACCGATTCTTGACAGTGAGCTTGTTCAACTCTCTATAGTCGATACACATCCGCAGTGTTCCATCCTTCTTCTTCACGAACAACACTGGAGCTCCCCAAGGTGAGAAGCTTGGCCTTATGAATCCTTTATCCAACAACTCCTGGAGTTGTGTAGATAATTCTTGCATCTCGGATGGCGCAAGTTGATAGGTTGCCTTGGCTACAGGAGCGGCTCCTGGAACCAAGTCAATATGGAACTCGACTTGTCTTTGCGGAGGTAAGCCTGGCAAATCTTCAGGAAAAACGTCGGGAAATTCCTTTACCACAGGAATGTCTTTGAGTTTTGGATCCTCGGCCTTCTTATCTACTACGTGCGCCAAGAATGCAACACATCCTTTTCGCAAGCATTTCTGTGCCTTCATACAGTTGATGATTCGCAGAGGCGTATCTCTTTTCTCTCCATGCACGATGAGAGTTTCATCATTCGCAAGAGGGATGCGAATGATTTTCTCATGGCAAACAACTTCAGCTTTATTCTTGGACAGCCAGTCCATTCCGACCACCATATCGAAGCTACCCAATTGGACAGGTAAGTGGTCGATACTAAATCTCCGCTCACCAAGTTCTAACGTACAACCTCTAACAACTTTTCCTGATTCAACAAGTTTACCATCGGCTAGTTCTATGGAATAAGGAATATCTAATCTACTAGATTCTATTCCAAGCATACGTTTAAATTCCACAGATACGAAACTATAATCGGCACCAGTATCAAATAGTATGGATGCAAAGTGATTGTTAACGAGAAACGTACCGGTGACCACATTAGGGTCCTCGCGTGCGTTCCTTACTCCAATCACAAATGCTCGAGCTTGAGCGTTTTTCTCCTTTGGGCAATCTTTCTTGAAATGTTCCTTGCTACCACATCCGAAGCATCCTTGTTTCTGCCCAGCTCCATTACCATTCCGATTACCGTTACCATTGCCATTTCCATCACCGTTTCCATTACCAGCACCGTTACGGTTTCCATTCCCGTTCCTATTACCATTCCCATTGCGGCCTCCAATACCTTTTCCCCAACAATCCTCGGTACGGTGCCCCGACTTCCCGCAGTTCTCGCATCTCCCAACGCGACAGTTTCCCACGTGGTGAAAGTTACAGCGGTTACATTTGGGCAGAGTGCCCTGGTATTTCTTAGCTCTAGTATCATTTGCAGCTGCGAAGGTTTTCGCCTCCTTAGGCTGGTTAGTATCACGCTTCTTGTTGCCCGAACCCTTGTTGTTGCTACGGGTCACTTGATTCAAATTTGAGTGTTTCCTTTTCTTGTCACCAGACGACTCAGCATCCGTCTCGGTTTTCTCAGTAGGGTTCAGCGATAACTTCTTCATACGGACAGCATCTTCAGTAAGGCTGACAGCCAGAGTTACAGCCTGAGTGATCGTTTCAGGTTTAGCCGAAGTTACCAAGCTGCGAAATTCTAGGGCCAATCCCCAGATGTAGCGCTCAACACGCTTAAATTCGGGAGTCACCATATAGGGGATCACTCTTGACAAATCATGGAACCTTCGGGTATAACCAGTAATGTCCGCACCTTCCATGGTCAAGTGCCAGAACTCAGTCTCCAACCTTTGGAGTTCAGCACGAGAGCAATACTTCTCTCTCATCCTTTCTTTCAACTCGTCCCAAGTCATGCCATACGCTGCATCGTCTCCCAGGGTTTAGACTTGAAAATTCTACCAAGTCAAAGCCTCATCAACAAACAACCCCGTAATAAAGGTGACTTGCTGGTCCGCGGTGCACTTGCTCATGCGGATAGTGGAATCCTTCTTCTCCGTCCAGCGCACAAAAGCCAGTGCACCTCCAGTGCCATCGTAGTTCAGTGGCTTGCAGTCGAGAAACTGCTTAAAAGTGCAGCCTTGAGCTGCGTTTCCTCCAGATGAATCTCCATTCCCATTACGTCTAGTATTGCTTGGTCCCCCACTGTGTTTAGTACGGTTTGCCTCATACTGGGCGATAGCTTCGGAGATCCTTTCTTCCAGCAGGGAGTTCAGTTCTTCAGCAGTCCTTGGTAGTGGGGGAGGAGGAGGTTGATCACGAGCGTTCACAGCTCTCTTGGGTGCCATGTTCTGACAGAACACAACACAACAGGGTTAGACATTTGTTTGATATCATCATACGAGACAGTAGTGGTGTATATACACAGGCATATACCCACATAAGTGACATCAAACAATCCGCCATACATATAAATCAATTCATACAACAACAAGCATGCATAAATAGATAAATACTGATGTGTCATAAGATATTCACCGAGCCTTTATACATATCAGGACAACTTGTTACATCATTGTTTGTGAAGTAAACAAAATGCATAAGGGTTACATCACCCCATAGTACAAGTTTAATATATGTAAAGGACAAAATATCTTTCTTCACATTGGCGGTTCTTGTCTTTATACCCTAAAACATTACTCCAATAGAGTATTTAATAGGCTGGGGGAGGGGTGGGGGTGTTCACGTTTGACCTTTTCTTGCTGAAGAAATCTCGTTTGACACATGACAAGACTTGCTGTGGTTTCTGTGCACTGAATTCCATAATTATGTATGCATCCATAATTACGTAATTCCTTGCACAGTCCGCACAGTTTGTTTCATCATCGGGTCACTTCCTTCAGATAGGCCACTGCTTTTAGACGAAGTCACGAGTACCTGATATTCTATTCCTAGTATATGTATATATTAATTATTACACATAGTTGCAAGTAATTCTTAGTCAAAGACAAGTGCTACTCCAGTGCACCCTAAGTCTTGTAGTGTCCTAACTTGACTCTTTGGAAACAGTTTCAGGTAGTGGATGTCGCGGAAAGTTTTATGCAATGAAAACTTTTGAAAAATTGTTTTCGTGAGAGGATCCTAAAGATTGTAGTCTAGACTCGAGAAGGAATCCTGGTTCACTACAATCGCAGCTCTGATACCAATCTGTCACACCCCTTTCTAAGGCGGAAGCACGAGGTGTGATCCTGAAAGGTTCTCATTGCATACGAAAGGTAAACTTACTACATGCTCGTAAAATAACTCCAAATGCCATTATCATTGCATAATTAAAACATAACGTAGGTTAAGTGTTTACATCACAAGACAGCATATTGTCTGAAAAGTTTTACACCTTATTTTAAAGACAAACATGAAGGCTTTGATTCTTATATCCCACACAAGATGGAATATAGAAACCAAATCTCACAAAAACAGGCATCGGAGTCTTGACACGACATGACTAAAACAAAAGCGACATCTTGGAGTAGGAGTAAGACCGCACGCACATCCACTTTAATTACCTGAAATACATGTGAGTTTTGGAAAATCGTCAACATAATGTTGGTGTGAATTCATGCAGTTTTTGTATTGAATGTTTATATACTTGAATGAAAACATGGTATGTAATTTGAATGAAATAAGTATTTCTGCAAATGTAAGGAATACGAGATCGCTAATGGTTAGCTATGCCATTAACATATGTCACGACATAGGAAGCCACCAAACCTAGGCATTTTTGTCGAGATCGACAGAGACACAAAAGCACTCATTGGTAGAAGTAGGCCAAGAGTGGGGTTGCCTGAAACCCATTAGATCTAACCCTTCGGTTCCGCGGTCTAAATGTATACGTTGATTAATGGTGCTTATGGTACCCTATTCATCACGTGATCTATGTGTCATTCCTTAGTTTTGTGTAATCAACATACCATAGCACATGTATTTTCCCCAAGTTTAGAAAACAAATAAAAGTTTAAAAGTGGGGACATGAACACACAAATTTGTGTTTCCTGCGTCGTAAATTTCACCGGGTTTGCTTAGAGCGCCGTATCACTACCTACACACGTACTATGTCTTATTAGACGCTTAGGTCGTGTGACGACTATTAGTCTTCGTGGTTTATTAAGACTGATTTTGGAATCATTGGCATATTTTGCGTTACATCCTTGATGTATCGTATAATTCCGAAGTACATAATCCCAAGCATAGGAATGCTTGTATTTGTGTATATTCATACTTGTGTAATTTGCCAACAATTTGTGGTGTATTGCGGTATATTATTTTAGGGAACTATAAACCACCAATTTGTATTCTCAAAATATACATATTTTGAGAGGGTTTTTATAGAAAAATATCTATAAGTTTATTTGGCAAAAATAAGTATATTTTCATATAAATCCCAATAATATATTTTTAAGATTAGCTTTAGAAAATATATGTATTTCTAGTTTTCACCCAAAGTGGTATATTTTTAACTTGTGTAAAAATACATATTTTCTCCATCAAAATAATACATTTTCTTATTTGCCCAAAATATGTTATATTTTGTATTACTTGTAAAAATACATATCTTGTAAGTTTCAAAATACCGTTCGTTACACTTGTTAAGTTACGGATTTATTTCTGGAATATAATTACTTATAGTTCATAAGTCTGTTTGTCCGATATTCGGGTATAACTCATATATGTGTTTTCTTGTAATTTTGGTAGTATTTTGTATTCCAAATTTTGGTGTATTTGCGTGTTATATTATTTTCAAATTTCTAAAATAATATAACTACTATACATAATATACAAGTAACACACATATTGTGACAATTAGATATATACTTAGTCACTTTTATTTATCAAAAATCAACCTCCAATGTTTGTAATTTTTGTAATGAAAATTATGGCAAACTTTTATATAAAAACCATGATCAAAATTTACTTATAAACACTTGTATAAAAATATTTTTCTAAGTGTTTAATTTCTACAAAAACTTTGCCATAGTTTCCCCTTAAAAACGGAGGTTTCCATGCTTTCAAAGCATATCATTTTCTTTTTAAAATCATCATAAATCATCAACAACACAATCAGGACTTACCATATGCCAAAATCATGTAAATTACACTACATCATGAACTTGAAGTTTTTGTAAAAACTTGTAGTAACTTACCATGTTATTTAGTAGGTTTAGTTACCCTTTAAAACATATTTATTTGTTTGTAAATCACATTATTAAAAGATTTGGTCATTTACAACTTGTAAGATGATTTTCCTAAAAATATTTCTTTTGTATTTTTCTTGTTACACACATGTTTCTAGTCTTGCTTAAACACTAAAAATATGATTAGTTTACTTAGAAACCATGACTTTGTAAATCTTGTAAATAAACTTGGTTTCTTGAGAAAATTATTTTTGTAATCATCCATTTACAAGACTTTTAACATGTATCAATCATCATCATATTCTAAAACATTTTTATTTTCAAGTTCATGTGAGACATAAAGGATGATCGTTATGCTTTCTTCAAGATCCATCCTTATACTTGCTAGATCATGTGTTTAATCATCATCTAGCAAGGTCATTATGGTGATCAACATCATAAACACAAGAAATCCACAAACAAGTTTCATACATACACATTATCATTTTAGATTTCATGTTATTTAGCTTTATGTTAATGATCGTCTTCTTATTTCTTTGTGATCTTTGAGTTTAACCATTTACATAACACTTTAACCATTATGATTAGAAGTAAAAACAAGATCAAGAGCTTACTACTAGCTCTAATGGCTAGGGAAGTGGCACAAGAAGGTTGATGATGAGTATGAAAGAAAATAGGGGGTTAAAGACTCCACAAAGAGGTCCTTCAAGTTTCTACACTTCAAGCTTCCTTAGATATCCTCTTTACACCTTTTAGTAGCCTTATAATGCTTGGAAGATGAATGAAAATGGATGATGTATGGTGGGTGTGGGTGATCCGAGAACAAAGGGGAGAAGAAGGAGGTTGATGGTGTGTGAGATATGAGGGAATGATCTTCTTATAACCATATTATGAGTTTAACCAATGGGTAACATGTTTGCTAAGTACAAGACAAATCCAAGATCATGATCTTAAGAGATCCTATAAGATCAAAGGAAATCACAAGTGGGGGACCCACTTGTGATCGTCAATTGGAAGGGGGGTTATAAGTTGTGGTTTAATGGATAGTTAAGTTAAATGGTTAGATTTCAAGTGTAATGTTTAGGTGTTATGCATATATGGTGTTATATAGTGTGTTAGGGTGTTCTGGGATCATAACTAGCTCAGAAACATTAAAACAATGCTTCTAGTATAATCTTGATGTTTCGGGTAGTGTCCGGTTGTTCGGTTGTATACTGGTTCGTTAAAGTGCTAAATTGCGCCGTTTAGTGTCCTTTATGTACCCTTTTGCGACACTTTCAATTCCCGACACTTTGTAAGTTAATTTGGACCATAAAACATAAATTATGCGTGGTATTTCAGTGTCAAAATGCTGATTAGAGCTGAATTATTGTTAAAATATGTAAAATTCAGCATTTAAAGTGTGTTTCGGGGGCTTTTTAATGCATAGTTTAGCTTCCGGAAAGTTTATATGTTAACCCCTTGTATCCATACTTGTGTTTTAATGTATTTTAAACGTTGGACCTACTCCTAGGCCCTAATTCCATTATCTGACTGCTTTCTGCAGAGTTGTTGGCACAGTGTGTCTTACCGGTGAGTTTACTAGTCTTTCTGACGCAAGGCTAATTAAAATGCATAAAGCAATATTTGAAGTATAAAACGTGCATGAATTCACATGTATAGCATGTAATCAGACAATGTTGATATTTAAGCACATAATTGCAGATATTAAATAATAATTAAATTGTACAGAGGTTACCGGTTTTGTGCCAGTTGTCACACACAAACACACATGATTGAACATAAAAGAACATAACAACTATAACGAACATAATTGAAAAAGGCTTTGAATTGTATAGCAATAGTACAGGAGAAGAAGAACCTAAATATAAGTTAACCTTAATTCACGTTTCATATGATAGAAAAGACTACTTTTGAATTAGAAAATAAATCAAATATATTAATACCATATAAAAGAAGTTTTGAAATCATAAAGTCAAAGCTAGTAATGGGATGATAAAGAAAATTAAATAGATTTTTAAATTTAATTAGTAATAACTAAATTTAAAATATTAACATAAACATAAACAAACGGATATAAACGAACACGAATGAACGAATTTAAATGAACGGACATAAACGAACGTAAATGAATGAACATAAACGAACGTAACTGGACGAACACAAACGATCGTTGATGAACGTAGATGACCAAACAGGACATTGTTCATGTTTGTTCGTTTATTTAAATGAACAAAAAAATTGTTCATGTTCGTTCATGTATTAAATAAACGAACATGAACGAATTTCCTGCCGAACGATTCATTAACGGTTCACTGAATGTTCAGTTCGTTTACAAGCCTAAGAGCTTGGAGACCGGTTTCGAGGACTTAGAACACAAGATACCAGAGATTTCAGAGAGATTCATGCCGATTTGAATCTGATTTCATCATCTTTCTATTCATACTTCTTCTACACATCTTCTTAAAACACAAAATTAACGTTGAATTCATGGACAAAATTGACTGATTTTTTGATATGTTGTGTGAAATCAGGACTTAATCAATCCTTAGAAAAATCAGATCAAAATTCGAACTAATTCACATAAAATTCTGGAAAAAAAACCATGAAAAACACAACTTAGGGTTTCGCATGTCGCATACGCACAAATTGGCAATCCTAATTCGCACGAATCTGCATAACAGTTGTTATTTTAAAAGAAATTGTCACATTCGTACGAACCGGTAGTTCCGATTCACTCTAACGCGCACAAGTGTGTTTGACCAGTCAAAGTTGTTCACATCCGCATGAAACGGCATTCCTATTTGAGCGAAAGGGGTTTTGTTATTGTTTCGAGTTTGATTTGACCGCGTGTTGACTTTTGCAGGTATTTCTCGAATATTTCAAAGTTGGTGATCATGGAGCCAGAATTCTACAACGAATTTTATAACGCTTTCACAACTTCAACAACATCCGCGCCAAAGACTGTATCGAATGTCATATCTGAAAGTCTAAACATTGATAATGCTTACGGAACCAATCAAAAACCACCCAAACTTATGCACATGGAGGATTATAATAGGTGGAAAGATAGATTTGAAAGTTGGCTTAAAGCTTATGCATTCAAAAGCTGGAAAATGCTACAAATAGGATATTAACCTCCAGAAGATGCTCAAGGTGTTGAAGTACCATTTGTTAATTTTTCTAAAGAAGATAAAGATGATTTCTCTAACGAACAAAAAATGATAACACTTTTACAACAATCAGTTAGAGATGATATAATTTCTTTGCTCCAACACAACAAAACATCAAAATCTATGTGGGCGGCTTTAAAAAGTAAGTTTGATGGTGGGAAAGAAATAATGAAAAACAAAAGGTCACTGCTAAAGAAAGAGTTTGATTTGTTCAGTTGTCTAAAGGGTGAAAATGTCCGACAGATGATAGAGCGTTTCTGTCATCCGAAACTTGAGTTGGAAAGATTTGATATCAAAAAGGACAAAGAGGAAATCATCGACAAACTCATTGAGGCGTTACCCAACGAAGATGATTGGCAAACATATATCATGGTTCTTAAAAATGGTGCAACGTTTGATCAAATGACTTTAGACATGTTGATTGAAAAACGTGAAGGTCATGAGCTGGAACTGCGAAAGCAAAGCAAGATAAACAACTCAAATTATCAGCAGAACGTGAATTTGTATTATCGCGGAAGCATGTTATCGAACAATCAATCGTCAAAGATTGGCACCACATTTAGCGCAGAGAACTCGAATGATTCACCAAAAAGCAATTCTTCAAATGGTGGTTCATCGAGTAGTAGTTTTGGTTATTCGAGCTCAAATGCCAACAAGCAATCGTTGTCTGCATCAAACAACCATCAGAATCAAACCAATTCCAACCCAAATGTGATACAATGCAACATCACTGTGAATCTAAACAACGCATAGAGTATGAGTGTTGATGCAACGAAACAACAGATGGTCTTCTTAGCATTAATTTTAGAATCTTACGAAAGTCTTGTTGTGGGTAAGACTACAATCAAATTGATCCGGAGGATATGGAGTTGATCGACATCAAATAGTGCATGGCAAGCGTGATCAGAAGAGCTCAGAGATTTATTGAGATTACTGGTAGACAGTGCATTGGAGGTCCTACAACAAAACTTTGATTTGACAAATCCAAAGTTACGTGTTTCAAATGTAAACAAAAAGGACACTTCAAGCGTGAATGTCCAAACCAAGAGGTGGATGAAAGCGTTAATCTGTTCCATGATGATTACTATCGAAAAGCAATTTATCATCGCAACAAACAACAACCTCCAAAGATTAATCAACCACAGATCGATGAAGGGTCTTCAAAAGAGAAAAACAGAGCATTGGTTGTTACTCAGGAGGATGAGGGCTTCAATTGGAACAAGTATATTCCGAACGAGGATGTTGCATTGGTTGCTGAGCTAAAGTGGAATCGAGAAGAAAATATTTCACGAAGGAGACTGGACAGAATGTACGATATCTTTTAAGAAGCAAAAGAAGCCAGGAGATGGGATAATGAGAGGAAATGCTACTTAGATCCTGAAGGAAATCCTGCTACGGATTCTAAGACAGTAAATTTTGATGCATTGGTTAAATCCATTACTACTGCTGCTGAGTATTATAAAGATGTATTTGTGGCGAAGAAAAAAGAAGAACCAGTGAAGAAGCACATGGAAGAAATCATTGATGTGAACCAGGAGATGACCGCAGAGAACCTGAAGAAGATGGCTGACAAAGCTATGATGGCGAAAGCAACTGAGGTAGAAAATCAAACTAAGTCTACCGAGTCGTCAAACCAGGTCAGGTCAATGAGTAAAGATGGTGAAAATGGTAAGAAATCTGAAATTAAAAATGAAGTGCAGTGTAGTGCAGGAAATGCATGGAAACATGTAGTGCCTGTACTAAGAAAGAAAAGGCTTTGAAATCCAGAAATGTTGAATTCCTTAAAATCGATGATCTTTTAAAAGAAAGAAACAAGAAAATTGATTTGTTAAAAAGATGAGTTTTGAAAGATAAACTAATCAAGAATTCAAAAGAAAAAATCGATCTTTTGGAAGATAATTTGAAAAGGGGTGAATCTGAAGTGAAAAAATTTCAAGAAGTTAATAACACGCTTAGTTTCGATTACAGAAAAATGAAGGAGGCTTATGATGAATTAAAAAGAGTAATCACTGAGGCTGGAACACGCGATTACAAGCGTCATGAAACAAATAACAGATTACAGTATACTGTTGAAGAAAAGCAAATAAAAATTAACACACTTCTGGATGACATTGCAAAGCTTAAACTTCAACTTGAAGAAGCTACAATTGAAAATGAGCGTATTGATTTGAAATTGAAAAGTTACTCAACTTCTCGATTTGTTCTTGATCATATCATTCCTAAACCAATTGGTAAGAACAAAGATGGTGAAGATGTTTATACTAATGGTGGCGGAGTTAGGTATTGCTGTGTTCCACCACCCGTGAATGATGATTTTACAAGAAAAAAAATTAGGGGTGGATAAGGCTTTAAACATCAAATTGAAAACTGAGCAGGCAAAAGAAGAAGCTGACAAATTGCCTTAAAACATTGATGTCACTTTTGAAAAATCATAAAAAACTGATGATGAAAAGATTGAATCTGAAGTGGTTAAAAATGTGGTAAAAAATGTTTTCGAAAATGAAAGTGAAACTTATGTTGACTCCACAAAATTCAAAAGTCCAAAAGACAGTTTTGAAGTTGAAGAGTGTTTTATGAACAATTACATTCCAAAATCCCAAAAGTAACTCAGGTGATGAACCTAGTCTGGTTATGTACCAGATGTGTGGATCTGATAAGTTTTATTCGAATGAGGAATTTCTGATTCAAAATGTTAACATGGACAAGATCAAAAAAGTTTTTAAACTTGTGGAAGTCGATGTGTCAGTGGTGGATAATTTGTCAAGCTCAAAGAGATTTTTGAATTTTCAAAAAGATAAAGCTTATTACACCAAGCCACGAAACCCACGTTTTCAAAATAAAAATCAGAACAATGGGAAGTTCGGGTCGGGAGGTGGTAAGCAAAACCAAAAGAGGAATTTTCAAAAATCTGTGTATGTGAAGAAAATGAACTTTGTGAAGAGTTCAAGTTCAAGTGTTGACAAAGAATCTGTAATTTTTAAACAAACAAACGAAGAATTCTTTGAACAACAAGAGAAACAGAAACAGGCTGCAGGTACTAGTCAGGTTACTGATAACTGGACTTGCTTCAAATGCAAAGAGGTTTGGCATATTTCACGAAAATGTCCCAAACTCACACCTAAGTCTGTTACTGTTCAAAACAAATAGAAAAAATAGATGTTAAAGGAAAGGGTCCAATGTTTGTTTAAAAAGAGGTTTCAAAGAAACAAAATGAATCTAAAATCAAATCTCAACCAGTCAAACAGATTTTTAAACCAAAACAGACTAGTGAGACTTCGAAACAAAACGAAAAGAAAGATTCGACTTCTAGGATAAAGAAAAATATTTTCAACAAATAAACTTGGAAGCCTAAAATGCAAGTCAAAGCATCTGTTGACACGAAAAAGAAACAAACTTCTTTGACTGTCCAAGTCAAGAAGTATGTTCCCAAAGTTTTTGATGTGAAACAGACTTCTTCGACCATTCAAGTCAAGAAGTATGTTCCAAAACTTGTTCAACCATGTGACCCGCAACCAGCAAATCTACCCAAGACCGGTAAGGCTTGGGTATCCCTATTCAAGTAATCGCTTTTGATCATGTGCAGGGGCTCCCGAGGTCAATTCTATCAAAGTGGATAATGGACAGTGGAGCTTCTTGGCACATGACAGGGATGCTAGCCTTGCTCTACGATGTTAGATCTATCAAGGGAGGCTAGGTAGGGTTTGCAGGTAATTAGGGTGGAAGAATAATCGGGGAAGATACTTTGACGAATGGAAAAGTGTCGTTTGAAAAGGTCAATTACATCGCTAAATTGGAAAACAATATGCTGAGTATTTCACAGATTTGTGACTGCAAGTTCAAAACACATTTTAACAACAAAGAATGTTTGATTCTCAAACCTAGATTTGTAATTCCTGAAGAATGGATTTTAATGCGCGCACCGCGTGAAAACGACCTTTATGTCCTCGACATGAGTGTCGCATCCACAACGAATAACCAGGTGCAGTGTTTCGTTTCAAAGCGACTGAAAAAAGAATCTGTTCTTTGGCACCGCAAAATGGCTCAATTCATTTGAGAAAAATGAATTATCTAGTACAAAACGATCTAGTGGAAGGCGTTCATTTGAAGAAGTTTCATCTGGGTGATGAATGTATAAGTTGCAAGAAAGGCAAACAAACAAGAAAGTCTCACCCGAGAAAGCTTCTGAATTCCATTTGTCGCTAGAGAGGTTGCATATGGATCTCTTCGGTCCTGTAAATGTTACAAGCATTTCCAGAGATCTATACTGCTTTGTTGTAACAGACGACTTTTCAAGATTCTCATCCGTGTTGTTTTTGAATCGAAAGATGAGGTATTTAAGAGTTTGATGATTCTGTTCAGAAAGATCGAGAATCTGTACCAGTTGCCGATCAGAAGAATTCGTAGTGATAATGGTACAGAATTCAAGAACAACAGAATGACTGGGTTCTGTAACGACAAAGGGATATTGCATGAGTTTAGCGCTCCTTACACACCACAGCAGAACGGGGTGGCAGAAAGGAAGAACAGGACGTTGATCGAGGCCGCGCGAACAATGTTAGCTGATTCAAAACTCCCTGTGTGTTTCGGGTACTTTTTAGTGCTTAAATCGTCACTCGGAAAGCAGTTTTATCACCCTTACTTTCCTACATAGAATTCTAGTGTAAACTTTGGTTCCGGGACTCATTCTGTGTCCTAACATGATGTCTGTCTGAGTGATGTACTCCCGTCAATACTACTAGTTTATCTTATTATTGTGCTACTTTCGTTCTGTGCACTAATTTAACTGTTTCAAGTTGCATTTAACAATCATAAGTAACATGCAACATGTAATGTATTTGTGAGTTCTTTGAAAGTAAATCATGGAATCATTCATATCATTAATTCAATCATGCACAGTCATAAAGTACAAATTACTGTTCATATTGGACGGAAATTTCATGAAAAAGTGCCAGTTGTCACAGAATACATGTTAACTATGGTATGGTTAAGCTATGGAATGAAATATCGGATCATGTGCGAATAGGCGCAAGACTCAGGCACCATCAATCCTGTTAAGGACCAAGGAACAAAAGGGGTAGATGTATCGGGTACGGGCGAGCCCTACTCATGGGTCCTTGTGAGGCCGCATGGAGTACTCTTGTGTACCAGTCGAGGGTAATCGGCAATAAATCGTCTACGGGTTGAGTGTTTCCTATGTCGGCACACATATTAATGTCCTTACAAAACATTAATGATCAACAAGTTCATTGACACTTTACATACCAGTTTTCGATACACGAACTTTTGAATATTTTTAAGAATCATTTGATTCGCATTTAAAACACATGAACTCACCAACTTTTGTTGATGTTTTAAACTTGCATGTATTTCAGGAAACTAAAGTGGATCTTGGTGAGGAAGTTTACAAGGTTACAAGGTTCTTATGAAGGCGATGTCATCCATATTTTGAAGGTTTTGATCCATATATCCCGTCTTCGAACGGGACATAGGATGCAAAGCCTTGTTGTTTTCAAACTTTATTTTTGACAAGTCTAGTTTGTAAAACTTCTTAACTTATGTTGTCTTTTGCTACTAAACAACTTATCACTTGTATTTCATATTATGGTAATGGATGAACATCGTGCATGTTTTATTTCATATAGATTGTTTACTTACATCGTATGCTATGAAAACTAATCAAGTCACACCACGCGCTTCCGCCTCTGATGCGGGTGTGACAAAAAAATATAAAAACTCATTATATTTGTAAAAAAACATTTTATAAAATATGCTACGTAAAATATTTAATAATTATATTCCTAAAATTAATATATATTAACAAATGTCTATTAGAATTACGTTGTTAAAAATGACCCTTCAAATATAATCAAATTATATTTATGTTTATATAAGTTATCGACCCGTGTCTTACACGAGCTTGATGATTATTCAACACAAATAAATAAGATTAGAAAGAGAGTTATTTTTTGTGTTAATAATATATTATACTAAGGGTGCAAACGAGCCGAGCCGAGCCAAGCCCGAGCTCGAGCTCGATTAACTTATGAGAGCTCGAGCTCGAGCTCGGCTCGATTCGAGCTTTGTTTTCTCAAGCTCGAGCTCGGCTCGTTTATATTTTCCCAAGCTCGAGCTCAGCTCGTTTGTAACTATTAGTTAATATATTAAATAAAAATAATATAAATAATAGACTTTTTAGCCTCGCGAGCTCGATAAGTGAAGCTCGGCTTGACTCGGCTCGTAGACACTAAGGCTCGATAAGGCTCGACGAGCCTAACGAGCTTCACATGCGAGGCTCAAGCTCGGGCTCGATAAACAAACGAGCTTTATTTTAGGCTCAAGCTCGGCTCAGGCTCGATAAGGCTCGGCTCGTTTCAAGCTTTTTCTCGAGCCGATCTCGAGTAGCTCGTGAGCCGCTCGGCTCGTTTGCACCCCTATATTATACGAGGTTATAGACTCGTGTATTAAACGAGTTTAATGATAATTTGGCATAAATAAATAAATAAGATCAGAAACAAAATTATTTTTTGGATTCCATTGATATTTTGGAAAAATAAATAAAAATTAATGAATAAGTAATTGATATTAAAAAAATATTGACGTTTTATTTTTTGATTAAACAGTTTGTGTAATATATGTTAAATATTATTGAATAACTATAATCGCATATACTTACTTTTTATTTAATGTCAAATGTGTAATAAACGATTTTTTACATAAGAAGTTATGAATAGTAACTAATATTTTGAGAAACATTTATTTTTTATATAATTATTAAATAAGTTTGTGTAACCTACGTTAAACATTATTAATTTAATATATATTTAAGGTCAAATATATATTAAACATGTTTTTTTACATAAAACGATTACAAAGTATAGTTTATAAATAAAATAATATAAACTTAACATATTTGTAACATACGCTAAACACAACATTATTTGATAAATATAAATCTAAACGTTTTATATTAAAAAAGTTGCACTGAATATTTACAAAATTGAAAAAGGTTTTTTTATAAAGAAGTTACAAAAGTAAGGATAACTCATCTAAAGATAAATACAATTAGATTATATATGAAGTAAGGGTCATTTTTTGATAACGTAATTCTAATAGACATTTGATAAAATATATTAATTTTAGGTATATAATTATTAAATATTTTTATGTAGCATGTTTTATAATAGGTTTTTCTATAAATATAATGAGTTTTTATATTTTTTAGAGTTAATTACATTGATAGTCCTTGTGGTTTATTGTAAGTAACATCTTTGAGTACTAATAGAAAGTTATATAATGGTATTTTAGTCATTTTATGCCGATTTAACACGATTTAACAGAAAAGCTAACAGAAATTAGCCTTAATACTCAAAGGTGTTACAAAATCGAAACTATAGAACCTGAACCTGTTAAAAAAATAAGTTAGTACTCAAAGGTGTCACTTTCAATAAACCACAAGGACTATATGTGTAATTAACTCTTAGACGGCATAAATTCGAGTTACTTTACGTTTTGATACCACCACAATGCGTCGTACCATTCTTTAACTTAAAATCAATATTTTTTACGTGCTTATTTTTATGCACGTGACGTTATAAATTCAAGATAATTTACGTTTAGACATAAATTTTTGTTAAAGTTATATTAAAGATAGCGTTTACGTTTCGGTTTTCCATGGATGTAAAACATGTGTAGATATTCTTTTGAGTATATTTCTTTCGGCTACTATAAAATAGAAATCGACCAAAACTCTGCAACGTAGCACAGATAATCTTACCAGTTAATATAAAGAGAAATAAACATGCAGTGAACAGAAACCCACTTTCTGACCATGGATGTGTTACTAATGGATTGCATGGCATCATGGCACCTGGGCCTGGGTACGTATCATAC
Organism: Helianthus tuberosus; assembly: GCA_030545235.1. Taxonomy (NCBI): domain Eukaryota; kingdom Viridiplantae; phylum Streptophyta; class Magnoliopsida; order Asterales; family Asteraceae; genus Helianthus; species Helianthus tuberosus. Next base: position 65,395,098 of record CM060420.1, read on the forward strand.
AATTATAATTTTTTAAAAGGTGTTTGTAACCTCCTGATGCACAAAATGTGTACAAGGTGTTTGGGTATGCTTTTCTAAACTAACCATGAAGTAAACTATTACAATCTCTAGCGATGCAAGAGCGTCCCATATATAAGCTTTTACGCCTATGAAAAGGACTATTGTTCATGCAAAACTTGTATTAAGAAAAAAAATAATGAATAATCTTAAAAATATTCAAGAAAACTGATCCAAATAAATGAGGCAGCAAGAAAACTTGTATGAAGAAAAATTATCCTCGTGAAAACCCGATAAAAGTAACTTTACACCTAATCCATAACTGAGTCTTTCGGTATTTCCAGGTGAAGCTTAGCTGGACTTTATCTTGTCATGTGATCTTGCCAACTACTCGTTTATGTTACTGCACAAGTGCAAAATGTATAAACATCACACGAATGGTAGACACCATTACAAATTTTGGTACATGTAACAGGTCAAAGAGGTTAATTTGTATGGGTCAAAAAACAAGGTTTGCTTCACCTGAAACACTTTTTAGCCAAAATTCAACTCGTGTTTGATCCATTTCCTTTTAAGCTAATTCCTTTCTTTACCACATAAGAGAAAAACCCAAATCGCCTAACATCATAGGTCATCATCATCATCATTATACTCAGTAAATCCCATCAATAGCAAAGCTAAGGTAGGGTCCGAGGAGGGTAAGATGTAGACAGCCTTACCTCTACCCCGTAAGAATAGAGAGGCTGCTTCCAGTGAGACCCCCGGCTCGATAGTAGTTTTGCATCAAGCCTTAGACACAAGGCACATAACACTCAACAATCGGGACAAAGGCCGATTAGTGCATGTACCCTTTTGTCTTCCGGCTATCAACGCCACCACATAATGCATGATTAACCATCCCCCTCTTTTAACGTTATTTTCACGAAATTAGTAAAATAACGTTAAAACTAGGGCACTTTCACTTTTGCCCCCCGAGTGTCCACACATATATACATTGTATGTGCATACCGCAAGCAGGGCTGACGCCTAACATCATAGGTAAATAAAAAGTTGTCCCTCTTACAGTTTGCAAATTCAATAGCCACTACTTGCAATCATAATTGACTTTTCATACAACTCCAGTTAGCAATATTATTATTTGTAACAAAAACACCGTTAATTGCAAACTAGAATTTTTATTCTTTTCGGAAATTTCTGCATTAACAACGGATTGTTTTTATTTGGTAAACAGAGAGTTGTAGATAATTACCATCAAGAACGCTCCCACAAGGGTTCTAGAGAAGCGGGCTTTTCAGTTCTACTATGAGTCGTGAACGGAGGTGCATGCACGGTTATTGGAAGAACCCATTCACACTTGTCTCTTCCCTCTATAAGAAGAGGATGCTCAAATCTGCCGCCATAAAGGTGCTTAGAAAGCCACGAATATACGGTATGACAATAAGTATGTTGTGACATACATACCTGGTCCAATCTACATTCTTTGGAGTGGTAAAAAATTCAAAGCGAAGCACCCATTGCACCGAGACATGCCTAGTGGAAAAAGACATAGGCCCATCCATTGGAACTGAAAATAGAAAACTGGTTTGCACCAAATCTGCTACAACTTCATGGTGATCACTCTGGATCTGCATTCACCCAAGGTTACTGTAGTCAGCTATATAAAATCAACTATGGGCATGTGCAGTAAATGGTATGCATGATATCACTCCAACTTGTCCCTCACACATTGACTGTTGCATGCTCTTTATTTAAACGCTTTTTTTCTGTACATTTGCTTTATGCACAAGACTCGATCTACTTACGCCTATTATTTGATTATTTATTATTATAAGTTAAGAAGACGGATCAAAGAAGATAAAGATTCCAATGAGGCTAAACAACTCTTATTTTTGTTTAAAGGCATCTCTTTCATTCGAGATGCTTATACTTGTATGCTGGCAACTTCTCTCCAGCAAAAAATGGTGTGTAATTAAATAAAGCTTCTTTCATGATTTGAATGACTGTGTTAGCTTTAGTAGAAGCATAATACTGAAAAGTATATCCCATTATATTATCCCTTTAACTAATTTCTTATCATTGGGTTTAATTTTCTTTTTCTTCTGACATCAACTACAAGGAAGGATACAAGCATAATAGTTTAAGGTACAAATACAACATATACAAATATGCATAAATCAACTCAACTGAATTAAAAAGAACACAAACATGAACAAATCAAACACAAAGTTGCTTTCAACAAAAATCGATTTAGTTAATCGTTCGATCTTTCCTCCTACTGAATCAGAAATCAGAACCAAATATCAGGGTCCAAAATCGACTTTGAAAATGGGAAGGGTTATATGATGGCCTTTATAAATTGTATGTTGTTAGCTGAATAGCTGTTATCTTAAGACAGCCTCCTTAACTTGAATCCTGAGTTTGTTTTAAATGAAATGAGATTTACAGGGTAATACTTATTGGTATATATAAATTCAAAGATCACAAAAGAACAAATAACTGTGTTACAATTGAGTGGGTGCTAACATTATGATTGGGGTTGACAAGAGTATAAGAAGGATTTATGCCTCTTTTACTATATATTAATTTAATACTAAATGAAAAGAAAAACTAAGAATTACAATTTATGTACATCTAAATTCAAGAAAACAGATGTGGCAAACTTAATCTAATTATAATGGAAAACAGTTTTCCTAATAGGAGATAACAAAAATACGACAATTGTCAGTAAAAAAAGTTCAACTTAAAAATTGGTACATGCCCCTGGAGTGCTCCCGGATTATAAGCTAACAACTAATGTTTTAAATATTACATGCCCATATAAATAGCTCGAGAAATTCATGAGCCCGAATACACATCATTCGGTTTGGTACAGTGACATTAAAGTGGTCAAAACAGGGGGTTGGTAATGGGTCAAGGGGATAGTTTTGAACAAGTCAAAATGAGTTAGTTACTTAGCTTGGTTTGACCAGTTGATTGCAAGTATTGAGTACACCTAGACAAATTTTGCCTCATTTGAACCATTAGACTATAGTTTACTTCATAGCTAAACTTTTATATTGTACCATTTGACTGGTAATCAATAAAATACAACACTTAGGTTTTTATATAGATGGGTTGAATTTTAAACTGACATTCTACTGACTAGACTAGATTTCTTCTTGATCTTTCTTTTAAAAAATCATGCATCAGTTAACATTATTTGTTCCTTACATGCAAAGTTAAAAAAAGCATTTCCCTCTAGCTTTTTTATCTAACTGCACCAACTGTGTATAAAGGTTATATTAACTACCAATGTGCATTTCTGTGGTATCTTCTCATTTACTAAAACATTTTCTTTCTTTGATATATATGTAAGGAACAAGACACATCACAAAACAATCCTGCACAACTATGCATACTTAATACCCCTTCTTTCCCAAGAATCAAATATAGTTTAGCCAGATACCAGATCGAAATTAATCAGTGTTGAGAAGCGGATGATAAACCTTGGTGATTGTTGGGGTATGTCTTCGAGATGGATGTGCAGACCGGCGACTTATAGTCTCTGACAACTCCAAGGTTACAGATAGCTGAAACAAAAGGTAAAAAATCCAAACATTGTTTACAAAGCGGTGGATTTTGATCATTGCTTTTCCATAAAGAGTCAAACAGGTGAAACCAAAAGGACTAACTTAAAAGAAAATCAGTTGAGGGCTGAAAGACACCCAAAGTGTATTTCTAATGCATCATCTTATTCAAAAAAGAAGTAGATTATAACTGCAATAATATATAAGTTTGCAATCATTTTTTAGAAAATATTTATCAAACTTTGGACAGAAACTGTTTCAGGTCAACAAATCCGACCCATCCCAACCCGTACATATTTCCACATGAAACTTCATAAATATTGAAATACCTCAAGGCATCTCCTGCTACCTTCCTCATGGAAAAAAGTAAGAGTTCCACCTATCTGCAATCAGTACATGTGTGCATTACTATATCAACCAACGAAAGCATATATATACCAACACAAATAATTACCATATCACCAAAGTAATACGTTGACTCAGGTTTCGTGGGTGAGAATCTTAGTAGAACTTGGTCATCCAGCCTAATGTTGTACGATCTTCCTCGAATGAAACCTTCTGCTGCAGAGAACGTTAGTCACAACTTAATGTTTAAGGTGTAAACTTTAAAACCCCATTTTTTGCATGCATTATATGATGGCGAAATATGTAAAAGAATAAGAAACAGTATTACTTACATGCAACAGGTTCGACTGTTTTTGTGACATAATCATCTTCCATATTTGAGCTTCCTAGCGGCTCATTTTGAAAGACTCTTCGAGGTGACAAAATATCTGTTTGGGTTACTCATTAGAATTCAAGTTTTATTTAGGGTTAATGATATAAAAGACCAACATTATTTTCTTAGTCTTCGCAAAAAGTCCCTTAACTTGATATATTCAAGTCCCTCAACTCGTAATAAACACAGGAAAAACTCACTATACTATTTTTTGTGTTAAAGTCCATAAAGTTATCTAAAATGCATGTATTTACGTTTTTTTTTTTTTGATATAATAACTTGTTAACCTTATAATTAACCAAAATTTGATACATGAAATTTGGCATAATTGCAAAAAGAATTACACCTTCTTATTTAACCAATTTTAGAGTTTATTTGTTTTTATTATTTTTTTTTTTTTCAAATGTACATGCATTTTAGACAAGTTAAAAGGACTTTAACATGCAACAATTAGTTTGGTGACTTATTCCATGTGTGTTTTTAGTAGTTGAGGGATGTTGATATACCAAAATTAGATTAAGGGATTTTTTTTTATAAATAAGAAAGCATAGTGGTTTTCTATGGTATTAACCCTTTCATTTATCACAAATATTAAATAGAAATATCAAAAGCAGCCACTCAACTTTTAACAATGATATGGCAGACACCCACAACCACATTAATGAAAACTCATTTTAAATCCTCATCATATTGACTAACAAGATTCTGATGTGCAAAAAAGTAGTGACTTGGCAACTAAACTTAGATAATGATTTAACTGAAGATATAAATTGAGTATTGATATGAACTGAACTGAACATATCTTCCAAATAACCTAAGCCAAATCCAAAAAATAGGGATCATATATAAGCTAAGCATTGAAGTTTTGTAATGAGGAATAGCTTACCCTCAGTAGAACCATATAGTACTTCAGCTGTAGAGAGTGGCATATATGAAGATATGGTTGACTTTTGATCATGGTAAGGTACTTCCTTACTAGATCTTGATTGCAAAGACAATGAACTGCCAAATGCTTTCTGTAAACTTCCCCTTGCTGGATTAAAGGAAGACACGGATGACACGTCATCCCTTTGACTTTCATAATCATCCTCTACCCCATCCAAAGTCTCATTAGCTCTAGCCTGCACAAAATTACCATTGTGAGGAATAATAATAAGTAAACTAATAATCAGAACAAGTTATAATTCAAGTTACTGGTGGCTATAAAGTGTACAGTTAGTCTGCCTGCAGCAAAACCAACAAAAACAGGATTCTTTTATAGAATATAGTTTAAGTGGCTATTTCAAATCATTTACTTATAAAAGGGTCGATTAGGGTAATTTACGTCAAAGAAAACTAGGCAACAAGTTATAAGGCTTCCAAAGTGCATTCCATATAAATCAATTTATTCAGATAATTCAATTATTTTCCAATTATATATGTTTTGTACCACAACGCAAAACGCTAATTATTTTTATTTATAAAGATTTCAAAAATGTCTTCCGAGTCAACCTAATCCATAATTCAAAACACATTTCAAACCGTTACCCAACATGCATTTTGCCAGCCCTAGTAGATTGCACGATAAAGAACATGAGAATGGAAAGAAGTTCACAATAACAGATGCTTACCCATTCAGATTCAGCATCCATATCTTTCCAATAAACATCCAAAAGAATAGGTGTAGTAGGAACAATCCCTGAAATGTGGAATACGTACATCTTTATCTTGCTTTAACAAAATTTATTGCGCTTGAAAGATGCAGATTTTAGTGTTTAGAGCAGGAAATAAACGAGCAACTTAGAAATTTGATTGTAAGAATATGATGTTTATTCCACAACAACGTATATATTAACAGATGATAAGTTAAGGCAAATCAATCTGGTTGTATACGAAGAAGATTAAAATAGGCCTAGGGGACGTTCAAAGAATTTTCTCACTCTCAGGCTACTTATACGTTAGCCATATCATTACCAAATGTTTAGGCTTTTGAGAAGAGGATGTCCCTTTCCATAACTGCTATTGGGCTGGACCACCTCATAGTTGTCGATAGCGAATAGCGACAAGGCACCTATAGGCTACGTAGAGAATAGCGACAAATAGCGACGGCTATTTTATAAATAGCGATTACACTAGAAAAAGATTTTTGAAAATTTTTATACGTATATTACATCAAAATACCCTTGTATATATGCTATTTTACATGTATATTTAACTGAACTCGGTCCTGCGGACACGAATGCAGCTCCGAAAACCCGGGCCCACGTGGGCCAGTTTTTGCACAATTTAACCTAACCTTTAACCAGATTATGCAGTTTTTTTTTTGTATTAAAAATGGGCCAATAGGTGAAAAACTATAAAAAAAAAAAAAAAACTAACTGTCGCTAACTTCGCTATTCGTCGCTAAGGCCCATATAGCGACACTTGGTCGCAAGGCTACATAGCGCGCTATAACCGCTATTAACAACTATGGACCACCTTATTGTTTCAATTGGGTTGCAAAGTGGTAGTACATAATTTTATTAGAAACAGGGTCAATCAACATCAGATTTATCCAAGATACAAAATTTTGTTACCTACAAAACCAACTAGCCTTCTCATACATATTTATAAGACAATAGCTACCAAAAGTACAAGGTTTGTCATACTTAACTACCTTTCCTTAACAATATCTAAGAAGTTAATTAGTAGACATATATAATAATACCTACTAACATTCATCACCAACATTTGTCCAATAAAGTCTTAAAAAGGACCCTTACACAATTTACACAACACTCAAAAGCCATTGAAGAGCCTAGCTTGAAACTAAAATATTTCAAATAAAAGAAAACAAACATCAGCTCATGCTTATAGCTGTAATCGTACAGATTGTTTTGTAGAAGAAAATGCGCTAATCTGTTTGTCGACCTTAGACAAAGATAAAGCTCAAACATCAACTGTGACGGTAGAATCAAACAAGTAACATACAAGTAAGATGTTAAAAATAAGATAAATACCATTACTTCCAGTTTCTTCATTTAACAACCCATTTGTCTTTTCGGTGACCCATATTTGCAATGGCAAGCGAGCTTCCTGCAGGATTAAAGAGTTGCATACATAAAGAAATTAAAAAGAAAAAGATAACAGACATAACTAAACAATGGAATCACCAACAAACAGAGACATATCCTAGAGAAGGAAGCAAAACCCCAACCTTTATTATCATTCTGGTAAAAGCATATACTTATATGTGAATGACACTTGTATCTAGTAATCTATCATGTCCATTACAAATAATCATTCTTAACAGATTGTAGCTTTCTTCATGCTAGAGTGTACCGAATCAAACGTTTTAATGATGGACATTGTTTTATCCAACCAATACGTAAAAACAAATCACATAACCCTCCTCTCTATGATTTTATGATTATATTAATGAGCACCACTGGGAGTGACTTTTTTTTCTTTTTGCTATAACCTTCCATCCATTGTTGTCCTCTCGGCTCTCAAAAGTTTCACAAAATTACACATGAGTCTACAATGTCGACAATTTCTTTTGGCCTAACTTTACTTGTACAAATTTTTGTATCTGCAGCGAATGAAGCTTAAAAAGCTTTTACTAACATATTGACAAACAATGTGGCTACCATTCAGATGCGGGAATGAAGTTGAATACAAATTAGACTTCATAACTTAGTGCACATATATATAGCTAACATAGTTAAAAAATAATAATAATAATAATAATAATAATAATAATAATAATAATAATAATAATAATAATAATAATAATAATAAGAGAGGAATAGTAAATAGAAGTTAAGGTGAAAAGACAAACTATGGCAGAAAATCCTCCTCCATCATCCATATTTAGGTATTTTCCAGACAAAACACTTTTAACGTGATAGAGGTACCGAACAGTAGATCCTCTGTATGAGGGAGGTATGATTGTGGGCAGATTCATCCTCAGTATATCTGTATATAACATAATAAGCATTAATTAATTAATTAATTAATAGTCAAGGACTGGACAACAACTGAACTCACCCATTATACTTACATGTTCTGGTAGTCCCGGATGAGAGAAGTTGATTTGAAACGAGAGATGGAACAGAAGAGTCCATGAAAACATATTCACCTGAAGGAAGGAAGGAAGGAAGGAAGGGTTATTTGAAGCAAGCAAGTAGTAAATAAATGAGAAGAAGCATTGTTATTTAAAGCAAGCAAGAAACCTCTCCTGTTCCTGTTGTTGTTCCTGTTGTGATTGTGTGTGGTGGTGGTAAACCACTGAGTATCCAATTTCTGAATGCCTGTGGCTTGAAAGCTTAAGGTCTCAACTAACAAGGAGCGCTGGGCAGGAGGAGGATTTCGGATCTCGACTGTGATGGTAACCGGATCACCTGGCCTGTATACTTTCTTATCCGCCTCTAACTTCAACAACGGCTGCACACCTACCATGTTCTCCTCCTTCACATCTTCTCCTTTTCCGATTCCGAACAACGAGGATAGGCTTCTTTGGGGCGGCATCGCCTCAGATCCAGCCCTAAATCAACAACAACAACAACCATACCCGGTATATCCCACAAATAGCAGAGCTATTTATAGGGTCTGGGGAGGGTGGGATGTAGACAGACCTTGCCTCTATCCATAGGGATAGAGAGGCTGCTTCCAGAGAGACCTTCGGCTCGAAAACGAACAGCAAACCAACACATCAAGTCAAAGAATACAAAAATAAGAAGTCGCCCATACCAAGAAAGTGATAAGAGTGGCACAATATAATGTGAATCATGTATAATGGCATGCAATATCATTTGGGCGTAAACACAATGTAAATCATGTATAATAGCATACAACATCATTTTGGCATAAACACAAGAAGGCAATCACCGGAAAAGTCCCTTAAAGAGAAGGAAAAGCCTACGTCCCTGAAATACACCTAAGACCTTTCTACAATATCCTCTAGAAGTCCTTAACCCTAATCCTACGCCTCCACGAAGTCCTATCGTGGACCATGTCCTCAGAAAGATGCAACTCTAGTAGATCCAGCCCTAAATCCCAAATATCAATTATGAGGGATCTTCAACCAAAACTTTTGTTTCACATTTGTGTTAAAAGGGGTGTTTAGGTTCCTTATTTTTCTGACTTATGACTTATTTTGAGGGAAAAGGACTTTTGAAAGTGTTTGGGTTTTCTTCTTATGTGAGGGCAAAAGTTCAAAAGTCAAGAATTTATGACTTTTTTTGACAAAAGGACTTTTCAACTTTTGAAAATAAGCTAAGCCAAACATGCCCTAAAAATCTTATGGTTTAATTTTGTTTTTCAAGTTTTAAACTAATAATAATCTATACTTTCACGATTAAATGCCGAAAACTGGCAAGAAAATATATCTAACTGTTGCGATTCCAGTGTTAACGAGATACCCGATCCTTTAAGACCTGCAAATCATATACATATAACAAGATTAAGAACCCAAATACACTAATGGTTGGCCGGTTCTACCTCTTAATAGGTTCCCACCCACGATCAACGTCACAGCTGGAACTGCTGCGTCCCTGCGAGATCGATCAGTGTCCAACTGTCCATTTGTTTACCATGTTTTTATTGAGAAGTAATTCAGAAAATGTTTAGAAGATTTACCCTACTAAAGATGCCGAATCTCGGAGTGGAGCTGTGGTGCCGATTAGCAGCCTGCGAAATGGTGCGATTGTTCCAATCACGAACCCTACAATCTTTAGGGGTGTTTGGCCTAGCTTTTATTTTTCTGGCTTATGCTTATATTTTAAAATAACTTATACTTATTTTCTTTTATTTGATAAGCTATTTTTAAGTGTTTGAATTAGCTTATATTCTACAAGTTGATAATAGTAATAATTAATCTTTAGTTGTTTGTTAAGTTATTTTGTATTATGGGAAGGGTATAATATCATTATGTGTAATAAGTAAAAAACAATCTTCTTCAAATAAGCTTATTCAAATAAGCTAAAAAACCATGTTCTCATAAGCTTCTTAAAATTAGCTTATATAAGCTAATAAGCATAAGCTTAAAAAGCTAAACCAAACACCCATTAGTACTTATTTTATAAAAATAAGCTAAAAACTATAAGCTTAAATAAAAAAGCTAGGCCAAACACCCCCTTAATAAGAAAACATTGTTATATCGCACAACACAACATTTTTTTTACAAATAAAGATTTGGAATATTAGTATACCGCTCCGGTTGTTGATGGTGCGAACACCGCCTTCAAGTTATTCGTTTACCCGAACATATAATTGAAAAAATGTAACTTTTTTTTCTAGTAATACATCAAGTTTAATTATATGAAAATGTAAATTTTTATATTTGGATATTTATTTGATATTATTTATATTTTGTATGTTATGAAGTACGAATTTATCTTTAATAATTTATATTATCATGAAATTTACGTATTTTAGATATTTCAACATTTTATGGTGATGATGGTACATATGTAAATTATCATTTTTAATTTCTTGTAGTTCTAAAAACATTAAATCTATCTACAATTTCTATAAAAGAAGAAATTCCAATGACATTAGAAAAGCTGATGTGTCAGCAGGAAAGGTTGTACAACAATGTTTTTCTTATGTCATTATTACATCATAAAGCCTAATATATAAATCACTTTAAAATTCGGTCTAAACCTCTGCCAGGGTAAACATCTGCTCATTTATATGTGACTTTACTTTAATACCTTGCAGCAGTTGTTGTTATCTTCCGTAATGCTTTTAGATCAGCAGATGTTTAAGGCTAATTACCGGGAAATTCAAATTCAAAAATGCATGGGAATAAGTAATTAGCAATTAATGCATATCACTTAGAAACTCCTGTCAATCATCCTTATATAAGGCTTTTCTTCTCATTTCCCTCTTCATATTTCATCACGCTTTCATCTTCTCTGATTTTGAAATTTGAAATTTAATCACAATCCGCATTCCGAATTAGAAGCATGTCAATATCAGTTGACAGTAACAATTTTAGTTTTGTTAACGATTTAAATCCTAGGAAAGATATGTGGAACATGAAAGCGATAATTATTCGAAAATGGAATCAGGGTTACAAGATGGATCTCATCTTCATTGATGAAAATGTAATTTGTATCTCTGCTTTTCCGTTTTATTAGAGAATGTATTGGTGTATGCTAAGAAGATACTTTCTTTAAATGTTCTTCAGGGTGCTAAGATTCAAGCAGGTATTAAGAGTCATCTGATACCTGTTTTTGATGGATAGCTTCAAGAAGATGCTGTTGTGATTCTGTCGAAATTTGGTGTTGGTGAGAATAAAGATTTATATAAAGTAGTAGTGCAGCCTTATAAAATCAACTTTTATAGATGCACAACTGTTACTCCTGTGAGAGATTGGCAAGGTGTTGAGTATGGTTTCAACTTCAGAGCTTATGAGATATTCTTCAAGGAGAGATGTTAAATGCTTTGAGTATTGGTAGTGTATATTTTTGTAATCATGTCTTGCTTATATGATATTAGAGAGTTTTACTTATATTCTTGTATAATGTGATCATATAGATGTTGCTGGTGTCACACCCTGACTTTTGCGTAAGCGTGGTTATTGGTGTGACTTCTTAATACCATAGCATTCAATCATAACAATGCTATATGATAAAACCAAAAGATATTCATCCATAGAAATTAAGTTTGAAAATACCACAACATACTTGTTTGAAATGTTGACACCGAATTCAAATTACAAACCATAACATGTTTTAAGGAGTTCACCAAGACTCGACAAAAGGCCTTAAACAAACCCGAGTTTAGAAACATGTATCTTGTCCAGGAGTAAGATACATCTCCTAAACCCTACGACCTCGGATGACATCTTTTATTTATAACGCAACTTGAAACACATGCATACACCTGCCAGATCCACTTAGTCCCCTGAAATACATGTAGTTTGAAAACATCAACAAAAGTTGAGCAAGTTCATGTGTTTTGTATATGTATGTATAAACCTTTGTAAACAGTGTAAGTATGAAAGTCCCGGTATGATAGCAAACAAGGAAAAGATCACCAATGGTTTACAAGGCCACTGATATGTGTGACGGTGTAGGAAGACTCAAACCTAGCAAAGTTGTATCGGGCTTCCGGCTAGAAGACATAGTCACCCTATGGGCCACCCTGGTCCTCATGGGTGTGGGCTCGCTACACCCAAATAGATCTATCACTCATGCCCCTCGGTCCTTATACGAGGATTAATGGTCCCAAGTATCCGCCTACCCATTCACATGATCTATGGTTCTTTCCTAGGCTAACCATACCAATTGTATTTGTATGTAATCCTTTTGTAACATGTATTTCACCCCCGGAGTAAATAAACAAAACAGTTTAAAGAAAAGGGGGACATGAACTCACAGTATTGCGTCTTCAGAATCGTAACCCAAATCTCTTCAGCAAACACGACTACCTACAATGTACTACTGTCTATTAGACGAACGGGTCGTGCCTTGGCTTAGAGTTTAACGTTTTTGAGTTACGTTTCTTATGTTCCCAATATTATTCCAAGTTATAATTACTTGTTAAAATAATAATCATTTTAACTTTAAATTATATTTAGTTTTGGAATAATTGTTTAAGCAATATTTCTGTATTAATACTTCTCAAGTATTTATTTTCGTATTTCCTTCCCAATGATGGGGGTATTTTATACATGTATTTTCGTATGCTTGTATTTGTAGTCTCAAAATAATATATTTTCAAGTCTCACTTTAGAAAATATATATGTAAACTCATTTTGCCTAAAAATAATGTATTTCAATAAAATAAATATTTTTCTCAAAAATCATTTATCTTCTGAATATTCAAGAAAATATATTTTACTTCCAAAAATAATATATTTTCTCCTTGTCGAAAATACAATATTACTCTTGTAATATTTTCAAAGATCATATTTTTATTTCTTGTATCCAAAATAATATTTACCAAAAACACATTTATAACGGTATTTTCCAGAATATTTTATAAGTTACGTTCTTGCGTTCGGTTTCACAATATTAAGTGTGTAACTTATATATTTATTCCTTGTGATTTTTGGTATTATTTTGGATTGTAAATTCTTGGTATTTTGTTAAGTTATATTACTTTAAATCCTAAAATAACATAACTATTACACCATGTATACAAATAATCACACACAATGTGTTATTAATATAAATATATATTCTAAATACATATTTATCCATTTTTATTTATAAAAACCAACCTCCGATACTTGTATTTTTGTAACAAAATCTATGGCAAAGTTTATATTGAAAACCATAGTTAAAACTCACTTGTAAATACTTGTTTAGAAAATATTTTTCTAAGTGTTTGTATTTTTAGAAAATTTTGCCATAGTTTCCCCTAAAAATGGAGGTGTCCATGCTATTAAAGCTTATCGTTTTCTTTTCAAAAATCATCATAAACAATCAACAATCAATCTACACTTACCAAGTGCTAAAACAAAGCTATCTACATAATGATCATGAACTTGAGTTTTCATAAAAACTTGTAGTAACTTGGTAGTATGTTTAGTAGACTTAGTTACCCTTTAAAGTGTGTTTATTTCTTTAAAAATCTCATTCTTGAAATATTTGAGTGTTTACAACTTGTTAGATGATTTTTTCAAAAATCATTCTTTTGAATTTTTCTTGTAAACAAAGTGTTCTTATACTTGCTTTATCACCAAAAAAAGTGTACATTTAAGTAAGAACCAAGATCTTCTAAAAATCACATTTTGAACTTGGTTCCTTTGGAAAACCATTCATAAATCTTAGATCCATAAGATTACTAACTCACTTTGTTTATTATTTTTTTTCAAGAAATCACTTTATTCTTCAAGTTCATGCTTAACACATGAGGATGATCATCTTGTTTCATCACATAATCATCCTCTTACTTGCTAGATTATGTGTTTAATCACAATCTAGCAAGCTCCTTATGATGATCAACATCATAATCTCAAGAAAATAGCAATCAAGTATCATTCATACACTAAACAACATAGTTTCATCATATATCAAGCTTATTTTCATAATTCATGTTTATGTTCTTTGGTGTTCTTGTGATTAACAACATACTACATCTTTTAACCAACTACATATGAAAGATCAAGAGATCATAAGGGCCTTACCACTAGCACAAGGCTAGGGAAGAACACAAGAGGTTGAAGATGACAAAAGTGGAGGATAAAAGCAATCGGGTGAGGTCCTTCAAGATCCACAAGCACCAAGCTTCCTAAATCACCTCCTTACACCTTGAAATGAACTTGGAATGAATGGATGGTGGATGAAAGGTGGTGGTGGGTGTGTGCTTGTTCTCGGCCGAGAGAAGAGGGAGGAAGGAGAGAAAGAAGTGTGGTGAAATGTGTGAGCTCAAGTGTTCTTATAATCCATCCAATGTTATTACCCAATGGTTTATGTGTTTCAATAGTACATGGCACAATCTTCTACTAAATCCTTTAAGATTATATAGTATCTTGCAAGATCATGTAAGATTACACAAGTTCAAAGGTGGGGCCACTAAGGTGACCGTCTACTTACATGGGGGGGGGGGGTATAAGTGTAAGTTTAATGACAAGTTAGAGATATAAGTTAGATCTTAAGTGTAAAAGTTAGTGTTTATGGGTATTATGTGTTATATCGTGTGTTGGGGCGCTCGGGGATCATAACTAGCTCAGAAACACTAAAACAATGTTTCTAGTATAATTTTGGTGTTTCGGGTAATGTCCGGTTGTTTGGTTAGATAACGTTTCATTAAAGTGTCAAACAATTCCGTTTAGTGATCTTTAAGTACCCTTTTGTGACACTTTTGATTCCCGACACTTAGGAAAGCATTCAAGACCATTTAGTCATATTTTTGCATGTTACTAGTTTGTTAAATTGCTGAATTCTGCTGAAATATGCAGAATTCTGCACTTTATGTGGGTTTTAGGCACTTTCCGGCACTTAAACTATCACCTAGTGAAGCAGTTTTGTGGTCCTTACTTCCCTACACACCATACTAGTGTAGTACTTAGTCTCTGGCTCATACTGGGCCTCAAAACACTACCTGTCTATGTACTGAACATTGTCAGCATTTTCTGAGTTATCCGCTAACTGTGCTAGCTGTGCTTTGTGCATCATTTTATGTCACTAAGAGTTTGCATGTGATAATGAGATGACATTATGTAATATGTGATGCACATGTAAGTATGTTGCAGTAATTAGAAAGCAGTCAAGTATAATTCAGCACAGTCATTAAGCACTAATCAAGATTAATTAATTGTACGGATACCTGTATTTTTTACGGTTGTCACATTCTCCCCCTGTTAAGAAAATTTCGTCCCAAAATTTTAGTTCTGCTACTAGCTGCAGGGGGCTTGGGGAACAAATGTGGGTATTTTGCTTTCATGCGATCCTCACGCTCCCAAGTAAACTCTGGGCCGTGTCGCGCGTGTGACAACTGGCACAAAACCGGTAATTTCCGTACACTTTAATTATTATTTAATGACTGCAATTATGTGCTTAAATGTCAACATTGTTTGATTACATGAGATACTTGTGAATTCATGCACGTTTTATACTACAAGAATTACTTTATGCATTAATGAACAGCGTTGCGTCAGAAATACTAGTAAACTCACCGGTAAGACACATAGTGTCAACAATTCTATAGAAAGCAGTTAGACGATAGAATTAGGGCCTAGGTGTAGGTCCAACATCAAGAATACATTAAAACACAAGAATATATACAAGGGTTAACATATAGACTTTCCGGAAGCTAAAATACGCACTAAAAAGCACCCGAAACGGACTTTAAGTGCGGAATTTTACAGGATTCAGCTATAATCAGCTTTTTAATACATAAATATTATGCAGAATTCATGTTTTATTATCCAGAATACCCTCCTAAGTGCTGGGAATTAAAAGAGTTACAAAAGGGTACATAAAGGACACTAAATGGTGCAATTTAGCACTTTAACGAACCGGTATTTAACCGAACAACCGGACATTACCCGAAACATCAAAATATTACTAGAAGCATTATTTTAATATTTCTGAACTAGTTATGGTCCCCGAATGTCACACCCCGACCGCGTAAAACAACAAATCGCGGCGGAAACATCGGGGCGTGTCGCAACAGAATTAATGTTTCATAACCATGGATATCAAAAGTGTTTCGTTTTATTAAACATTGAATAATTACATCGTCTGTAAATCTAAATACACATTTAAACATAGTCTATCATTGTTATTGAGTCACTAAGGCCTTGTCCAGTCCTATGTGAGCATGCATCTTATCAATCGATATCATTCAACAATACCTGAAACATATGTGAAAACGAGGTCAGCAAAGAAATGCTGGCGAGTACATAGGTTTTGTGAAAATAAGATTCATGACTTCTGTTTAAGAAAATGTTTAGTCATGAACCTTTTAATTTGCTTTGCCTTTATAAATCATTTGAAAAATAATAAGTTCAGGTGATATGTATAATAAGAGAATAATGCATGATTAAATGAATAACCATGTAAAATGAGTTTGTATAAGATAAGTTGTTTGTAAATAAATGTCTTGTGAAAAGTATGTTACTTGTATAAAATGTTCTATGTCTCAAACTGAAATGATTCAAATAACGCTACGATATGTAATACCATACAAACACTTATATATAGGAAGTACCAGCGGCGTATCCACCATGCTTGTATCATATTCCACACGCATTGTTACTTAATCACTTAATCCAAACCAAACCACCCAAGTAATGTTCATGCCCAATGTAAATCATGTACAAATGTTTACCCAATCGTTAAAACATCGTGTGAAACCCAATCGTTACCCAATCGTTAAAACATCGTGTGAAACCCAATCGTTACCCAATCGTTAAAACATCGTGTGAAACCCAATCGTTACCCAATCGTTAAAACATCGTGTGAAACCCAATCGTAAATCGTTTAATTCGTTTTAGGTCGTGAAACTACTTATGTGGTCGTCTCGCTAATAACATTCAAACCTTCGTGACTCATCAATCGTCGCTTCTCGTTTTCGTCGCTTCTCGTTATCGTCGCTTCTCGTTTTCGCATTAACAAACCTCCATAGGGTAAGTTAATGATTTCAGATTCAGTCGCTACCCACCACACCCACACATAACCACGGGTGTAGTAAATAACGGGATTAGTCAGATCCTATGGTACCATAACCTAATACTGGTCGGCTTGATCATTGCTAATGAATGTCATTTGGTTATGTAACCATAACCAACAAGTTTGTTCACTTTATGAAATCGTTATTAGTTTTGTATAAATCGTCTTAATCGTTTTTGAAACCATTTGTTATAACATCGAAAACATTTAGCACATATGAGTCACCCCAAAACAATTGAAAACAGTAAAAGAGGGGAATAATGTACTCGCCTGATAATGCTTGGAGGTCTTGAACAACAACCAAACAAAGCTAGAGGGAGCACGGAATCAGTCGGCAAACTAAAACTATATAAATAAACCGGACTTAAATCGGGAGATCGGATAGGATGAGGCTTGGTAAACCAAATGAGTGTTGGAACTCATATGATATGGTTTAACAAGGCCTACATACTACAATGAAACCAAACCTAAGTGCTTTCGACCCATCGCGACCCATTAAGGTAACATATGCTACTTTAACGCGTCGTGCGCGTGAAACGCGTTCGGACCGTCTAACTAGCCCTATGACAAGTGTTATATGCCTAAACATGTTACATAATCAGTTATGTGACAAAAGTTTAGGTTACATATGCTTAATTACCATTTATACATGAAAAGGGTATTCTGGTAATTTACCTAAGGCATATAAACTACCTATCAGACAACTACTTAAACGATGTGACCATAGGGTATAACCTCGGAAGGTTATTCCCTACCTACTATGGTCACCTAATGTATTTGGTCGGATCCTAATGATCGACCAAATGGGTCGAGTTCGAAGGTATAGGCGATTTATTAGATCGCCTACCCTACGACTCTAGACAACGTGGTAATCAGTGGGCATAGTCCCAAGGGACTATGACCAACGTGATTACACTCACGTTGCGAAGTTCAACCGAACTTCGCATTGACCATTACTGGTCAACGCTGAAAGTCAAACAAAGTTTGACTTTCTGACTCGAAAAGCAATAAAATAAGGAAAAGAACGAAAGAATACTTACGAAGGGTCCCCGAATGCTAATCCCGATTCAAGAATCTCAGGTATGAAACAATGGTTTCAACTTAGAGGTTCTCAAATCAGAATTCTTGTAATTTTTGCATTGGGGTGATGGGGTATTTATAGTAAATGGTCCACCGTTAGGATCGTTTGATGGAAAACGTGCCTTAATCCCACCCGTACAAGTGTTGGAACCTTATGGTGCCTAAAATCCATCCTTATCAACTGACTAAGCATGTTAGAATGTGTGGTGGAGGATTAAACAGCTGAAAACAGGCTGTTATAAACACTGAATCTGGTCTGAACTTGGCTAGCGCACCGCTACGCTAAAAGTGTAGCGCACCGCTAGGCCATAGTTTGGCAGATTTACACTTTTGGTCCCTGAACTGTATTTAGGCCATTTTCGACACGTTTAAGGCCCGTTAACCCCATTTCAAAGCTCTAAAATGAAGTTAAAGTATAGGGAACTTAAAATGTGCTCAAAAATATCTCGGATGTCGGTTCGTTTAACCGTACGGTTGCGATGTTCGGTTAATTACGACGGAATGCGCATAAGCGCGAAAAACGATCCAAATGACGCGACGAATGGATTTTTGGCAAGCCAAACACTAAAATAAAATATTTTAGTGCTTACATAAATTTTTGGATGTCCGGATGTATTCAGAACGTAAGTTATGCGCGAAAATGCAAACTTGTGCACTTTTTGACACTTTTAGTCCCTGAATGACACAAAAGTTTATTTTAGCATACCGAACACCTCAAAGCCTATTTCTAAGCTATGTGAAGGATATTTATGGTATGTTTAACTTATGGTCATGTTCCGGAAAGTCTGTTACAGTTCGATTTGGCATACTTTCGCAGTTTGTCAAGTTTAGTCCCTGTAAGCGAATTAACTTATTTTTGCCATACCAAAGCCTTCAAAACTTATTTCTAAGTTATGTAAAGGTTGTTTAAGGTATGTTAAGCCAATTTCACTATTCCAGAGTGTTTGTTGCATTAAACTGGTTATATTTACGCATCGGTGCGCGTATAACCTTCCAGAAAGCGATTTAGAGTTTGAAATCGAATAAGAATTGATATGTGCAAATGATACACATATTTTTACAAATCCCAAGTATGAAATATAATATTTCATTGGTTTGGTATTTGTTTGATGTCCGTGAAGGCACAGGTGTTACAGTCTCCCCTACTTTAGGAAATTTCGTCCCGAAATTTATTTAGAGGAAACTTGTGAGAGCTTGAAAACATGAAATTGAAAAGATCAAACAACATTGGTTAGGGTTCTGAACTTCTAGTAACTTTAATAACATCATGTTTGCAATGTAAGAGGGATACTTATATACAAGTATATGAAGCGTCATTGGTGCGTCCACCGTACCTCCATTACATTGTTCTCATTTTGTTATTGTTGTCACTATCGGTTCTTACACATAATAAACCTTACTGGGTTTCTGTGCACTAAATTTCATAATTATGTACATGTCCATAATCAGACAATTCCTTGCACAGTTTACACAGTCTATTTTATAATATGTAGGGAAAAACCAAATGAATGAATCTGTGATGAGTGTGACTAGACCGCCATAGAGTCCTTTAAATTAAATCAATAAATGATCTAAATAGACTATCAAGGAGTCTGTTCAGCTACATCACTAGATGTCATTCTCTAACCCCATTGTGAATCAATCTTTTTGACTAGACTACTAAGAGAGTCTCTTATGAATCATGGAGTGGTACTATATAACCCAAGGGTCTTAACTATTACATAGAAGCCCAGTGAGGATTGAAGGTAGTACCTTTCGAATATCCTACTATGAATCTCTCATATGATAACATGAAAGATTCTATGAGGATTTGAAAATCGGATCACACAAAATCATAGAGGAGAACACATAAACACATATCACATAACCACAAAATTGTTCGTTAATTTGTCTTGTAAATTGCGTACATGCATTTAAAGCACACTTGGAATCCATTCCGTGGATTTCATTTGGTACTTTAAACGTTATCAAGAATCCAACTATAAAGATAGAAAGATTCAAAAAGAAAATTCGATTTCGATTACTAGGAACCGAAGTGTTCGAATTAAGGTACATAAGGAATCCAATTAAGGACTCTGATTTGAATGATAATCATCCACAAGGATCTAATTGTAAAGATAAAAAGATCCCATATGAATTTTAGAAGTTGAAGATGTTTTGAAACCTTGCACTGGATGTGCTTAGGTCAAAACATGATGTAAAATGCTCATGAAGTTGAGATGCTTGATATGTCAAGGCGACATATGAAGCAGAATTTTGAAGGTTAAGTCAATGTATGAGGAAAATATATATATTTTTTTTTGAAAACTATGCATGGGGTTCTTTTAAGAAAAGTGTGTTTAACGTTTTTGAAACCTTATATATAATACTTTTTGAAATCATAAAGTAGGTGTATTAGGTAGATATATTTACAAAAATGTTTTAAAATCATGCGAGATGAATTTTGAAATTTTGTATAAAGTTTTTGAAAGACATGAATGATGCTTTTCGAAATCATGCACTTGATCAGAAAATGTATTGTGTTAATATTGTCTTCAGACTATATGAAATATTTTGAAATTAGAAAGGTTGGTTTTGATAACATGGCCAATGTTTTTGAAATAACATAGACAATGCATCTAGAAAAATTGTTTTCAAACTATATGAAATGTTTTGAGATCATGAAGATTGTTTTGAAATACTGGTACTGTGTATGTTGAAAAATCAAAATGTAATGGGTATGAGATTTGAAAACACCCTTAGTTATCTTACCAAGGATTTAAAGGCACAGATGTGCGAAAAGCACGATTACTCATAATGTCACTTAATTTACTGTACTTTGTTTCTTAGAGTGAAACGAGTACTTAAAATTTTCGAGGGAATCATGAGCAATCATTTGAAAGAGAGTAATCACAAGAGTAGTTTGTAAGGTACATAGTTCCTTGATGTAGGTATCATAGGAAAAGCCATACACACCTAGCAAGGGGTTGAGCTGGTTGGTTGGGGACTGCTTTACCATTGTGAGCGACCATGGCGAAGTTCTGAGAAGCCTTTCGCTTCTTTGACTTCTTAGGGGATCGTTCATCCATGGTCTTTGATTCCTCGATTGGTTTAGTGGCTGATGGTGTTGTCGCCTGACTAGGTCCTGCCTGTCTTGGTGACTCTTGAGTGGCTTCATCCTGGAGATGATACATGGCAGTAGCTAATTCAACAGTCTTCAGGACTACTTCGCCTATTCGCTGAGCGAATTTTGGCTACTTGCTCAGATATCTGAGCGTCATCGTGATGAAGAGACATTCTTGAAGAAAAAGAAAGGCATAGGGAGAAACAGGTGAAAGATTATTGGACAATCAAAACAGAAAGATAACGCATGAAAATTGCGATCATTTGTTTGTTACCTAAGGCAAACAAATGAGACGGTGACTGATCAAAGTAAATGGGTAAAAAATAATGTATCGCGAAGACATGCTTGCCTATAAGTGAACACTCATCCCAAGAATTCCCAGGTAAGCACAACTGGTCTCGCGTCTGATGAGATGTATACGAAGTGCTTGCCTAGACAGAAAACCCAGAATACAGGCATTCACCCTTCCAGTTTGCACGTGTTCACATTATTTAAAACCCAAAACCTTGATGAAGTTTTGAAAAGTCAAAGAGGTTCAAAACCATATAATAGAGAGTTCAAAACCTTACAATAGAGGGTTCAAAACCTAGTAATCAATCATCCTAGAACAGATGATTAGTTTTCAAAGCGGTTTTGAAATTTATGTTCTTGTTGTGGTCGTCGCCTAAGGATAGGGGACGGTATTGTTTTATGACTAAACGCAAGTAAACTCGCGTTAGGGTCCTAAGAAGGTTATAGACTAGGTCAAAGCATTACTAATTACTAATAACCTAATTCCCTATAACCATTGGCTCTGATACCATCTTTTCTGTCACACCCCGACCGCGTAAAACAACAAATCGCGGCGGAAACATCGGGGCGTGTCGCAACAGAATTAATGTTTCATAACCATGGATATCAAAAGTGTTTCGTTTTATTAAACATTGAATAATTACATCGTCTGTAAATCTAAATACACATTTAAACATAGTCTATCATTGTTATTGAGTCACTAAGGCCTTGTCCAGTCCTATGTGAGCATGCATCTTATCAATCGATATCATTCAACAATACCTGAAACATATGTGAAAACGAGGTCAGCAAAGAAATGCTGGCGAGTACATAGGTTTTGTGAAAATAAGATTCATGACTTCTGTTTAAGAAAATGTTTAGTCATGAACCTTTTAATTTGCTTTGCCTTTATAAATCATTTGAAAAATAATAAGTTCAGGTGATATGTATAATAAGAGAATAATGCATGATTAAATGAATAACCATGTAAAATGAGTTTGTATAAGATAAGTTGTTTGTAAATAAATGTCTTGTGAAAAGTATGTTACTTGTATAAAATGTTCTATGTCTCAAACTGAAATGATTCAAATAACGCTACGATATGTAATACCATACAAACACTTATATATAGGAAGTACCAGCGGCGTATCCACCATGCTTGTATCATATTTCACACGCATTGTTACTTAATCACTTAATCCAAACCAAACCACCCAAGTAATGTTCATGCCCAATGTAAATCATGTACAAATGTTTACCCAATCGTTAAAACATCGTGTGAAACCCAATCGTTACCCAATCGTTAAAACATCGTGTGAAACCCAATCGTTACCCAATCGTTAAAACATCGTGTGAAACCCAATCGTAAATCGTTTAATTCGTTTTAGGTCGTGAAACTACTTATGTGGTCGTCTCGCTAATAACATTCAAACCTTCGTGACTCATCAATCGTCGCTTCTCGTTTTCGTCGCTTCTCGTTATCGTCGCTTCTCGTTTTCGCATTAACAAACCTCCATAGGGTAAGTTAATGATTTCAGATTCAGTCGCTACCCACCACACCCACACATAACCACGGGTGTAGTAAATAACGGGATTAGTCAGATCCTATGGTACCATAACCTAATACTGGTCGGCTTGATCATTGCTAATGAATGTCATTTGGTTATGTAACCATAACCAACAAGTTTGTTCACTTTATGAAATCGTTATTAGTTTTGTATAAATCGTCTTAATCGTTTTTGAAACCATTTGTTATAACATCGAAAACATTTAGCACATATGAGTCACCCCAAAACAATTGAAAACAGTAAAAGAGGGGAATAATGTACTCGCCTGATAATGCTTGGAGGTCTTGAACAACAACCAAACAAAGCTAGAGGGAGCACGGAATCAGTCGGCAAACTAAAACTATATAAATAAACCGGACTTAAATCGGGAGATCGGATAGGATGAGGCTTGGTAAACCAAATGAGTGTTGGAACTCATATGATATGGTTTAACAAGGCCTACATACTACAATGAAACCAAACCTAAGTGCTTTCGACCCATCGCGACCCATTAAGGTAACATATGCTACTTTAACGCGTCGTGCGCGTGAAACGCGTTCGGACCGTCTAACTAGCCCCATGACAAGTGTTATATGCCTAAACATGTTACATAATCAGTTATGTGACAAAAGTTTAGGTTACATATGCTTAATTACCATTTATACATGAAAAGGGTATTCTGGTAATTTACCTAAGGCATATAAACTACCTATCATACAACTACTTAAACGATGTGACCATAGGGTATAACCTCGGAAGGTTATTCCCTACCTACTATGGTCACCTAATGTATTTGGTCGGATCCTAATGATCGACCAAATGGGTCGAGTTCGAAGGTATAGGCGATTTATTAGATCGCCTACCCTACGACTCTAGACAACGTGGTAATCAGTGGGCATAGTCCCAAGGGACTATGACCAACGTGATTACACTCACGTTGCGAAGTTCAACCGAACTTCGCATTGACCATTACTGGTCAACGCTGAAAGTCAAACAAAGTTTGACTTTCTGACTCGAAAAGCAATAAAATAAGGAAAAGAACGAAAGAATACTTACGAAGGGTCCCCGAATGCTAATCCCGATTCAAGAATCTCAGGTATGAAACAATGGTTTCAACTTAGAGGTTCTCAAATCAGAATTCTTGTAATTTTTGCATTGGGGTGATGGGGTATTTATAGTAAATGGTCCACCGTTAGGATCGTTTGATGGAAAACGTGCCTTAATCCCACCCGTACAAGTGTTGGAACCTTATGGTGCCTAAAATCCATCCTTATCAACTGACTAAGCATGTTAGAATGTGTGGTGGAGGATTAAACAGCTGAAAACAGGCTGTTATAAACACTGAATCTGGTCTGAACTTGGCTAGCGCACCGCTACGCTAAAAGTGTAGCGCACCGCTAGGCCATAGTTTGGCAGATTTACACTTTTGGTCCCTGAACTGTATTTAGGCCATTTTCGACACGTTTAAGGCCCGTTAACCCCATTTCAAAGCTCTAAAATGAAGTTAAAGTATAGGGAACTTAAAATGTGCTCAAAAATATCTCGGATGTCGGTTCGTTTAACCGTACGGTTGCGATGTTCGGTTAATTACGACGGAATGCGCATAAGCGCGAAAAACGATCCAAATGACGCGACGAATGGATTTTTGGCAAGCCAAACACTAAAATAAAATATTTTAGTGCTTACATAAATTTTTGGATGTCCGGATGTATTCAGAACGTAAGTTATGCGCGAAAATGCAAACTTGTGCACTTTTTGACACTTTTAGTCCCTGAATGACACAAAAGTTTATTTTAGCATACCGAACACCTCAAAGCCTATTTCTAAGCTATGTGAAGGATATTTATGGTATGTTTAACTTATGGTCATGTTCCGGAAAGTCTGTTACAGTTCGATTTGGCATACTTTCGCAGTTTGTCAAGTTTAGTCCCTGTAAGCGAATTAACTTATTTTTGCCATACCAAAGCCTTCAAAACTTATTTCTAAGTTATGTAAAGGTTGTTTAAGGTATGTTAAGCCAATTTCACTATTCCAGAGTGTTTGTTGCATTAAACTGGTTATATTTACGCATCGGTGCGCGTATAACCTTCCAGAAAGCGATTTAGAGTTTGAAATCGAATAAGAATTGATATGTGCAAATGATACACATATTTTTACAAATCCCAAGTATGAAATATAATATTTCATTGGTTTGGTATTTGTTTGATGTCCGTGAAGGCACAGGTGTTACAGTGAACACCATAACACCCCTTATAACATAATAACACAACAAGTCCCTAAAAAAATTATACATGAAAGCTAATTAGTTTATGCAATTAGTAAGTGAAAGTTACATTTTACCCCCCCCCCCCTTTCAGGTATACGGTCACATGGGGGGTGACCCCACCAAATATTTGCCAAATCCCACAAGATACATTTTGATATTACTTGGATATTATTTAGATATGATAAGATCTTGAAAGATTGAATTTGGATCTTGTAAGTAATATAAGATAACACTAGATCTCATTCATCACTTCACACCATTTTCCTTCCTTCTTCTCCCCCATACCTACGGCTCACCCACCTTCACCATACATCCACCATTTTCATTCCATTCCAATCCATTCCAAGGTTCACATAAGGTGCTAGAAGGTGATTTAGGAAGTTGGAAGCTTGCGGATCTTGAAGGACCTTCTTCATTTGCTTTTATCCAACCATTTTGTCATCTTCAAGTTCTAGTAATCTTCCCTAGCCTTGTTGCTAGTGGTGAGCCCTCATGATCTCTTATTTATTCATATCTTGATGGTTAAAAGATGATATATATTGTTAATAACAAGAACACTAAAGAACATACACATGAATCTTGAAACATAAAGCTAACATATGATGAAAAATGGATAGAATGATGTTGTTTGATGTATAGATGATGTTTGATTGATGATTACTAGAAATATTGATGTTGATCATTACATGGAACTTGCTAGATTATGATTAAAAACATGATTTAGCAAGATAAGGGATGATTATATAACAACATGAAATAATCATCACCTTGATTAAACATGAACTTGAAAGTAAAATGATTTTTTCTTGAAAAGTAATAAACCAAGTGAACTAGTAATCTTGTAAATCCAAGACTTGTGAATAATTTTTCTAAAGGAACCAAGTTTAAAAAGATAATTCTTGAAGGATCATGGTTCTTATTAAACCTACACTATTTTTAGTAGAAAGACAAGTAAATAAACACTAGAGAGGTAAGAAGATGTTATGGATAAACATTTTTGTAAATTATGTTTACAAGTTGTAAACACCAAATCTTTTCAAGAATGATATTTACAAACAAATAACCATGTTTTTAGGGGTAACTAAACCTACTAAATAACATGGTAAGTTACTACAAGTTTTTACAAGAACTTCAAGTTCATGATGTAGTGTGTTTTGCTTGATTTTGGCACTTGATAAGTGTTGAATAAGTTGTTGATTGTTGTGATGGTTTTAAAAGAAAATAAACACATGTTTTGAAAACATGGGAAACCTCCATTTTTAGGGGAAACTATGTCAAAATTTTTATAAATTTTGACACTTAGAAAAATATAAGTTTTTAAGAAACTTATTCCCTAAAAATGTATCTAAAATATTTACCAAGGTTTCCCTAATTTTTTTTGTGTTAAGAAATGATGATTTCTTCAAGATTAAAATTGATATTAAGTATGTATATTTTTCAGAAAAAATATATATATTTATTGATCACCAAATTTTGTGCTAAGTATATGTAGTATGTATTACATGTAATAGTGTATTAGGACTTGAAAATACACTAAATATTCCTAAGGAGTGAAAATGCAAAAATACACATACAACATGCTTAGACAGATACAAGAAAATATATTTATGAAAATATATTACTTGATAGAATAAATAACTTGGACAAGTTATGAACAAGAAAAGAAGTTTTGGACAAAATACATAATTCGGGTGAAAAATACAAGATACTTATATTTATTGTTGAGAAAATTGCAACGCCCAAATTTTTCTCATTCGACTAATAACATAAAATTCTTACAATTTGACAAAATTTTGACATGACCCGTTTGTACTAAGGACTTTTCTCCCTGCTTTTAACAAAATAATTTTTAATAGAATACTACGGCACTTTTCAACATAACAAAAGTTAAGACCATGAAAGGTTCGCCGTGAACATTTTGTACAAACTACACAAAAGGTTTAGAATCCAAACTTCTTACTAACATACTAGACACTTACTAATTAACATTTACTACACAAAATGATAAATTAACCCATTCAAAATAAACAACTTGGACCGGAAGCGCATAAGGTCAACGTTGCGTGTGTGTGTTCGGTCCGAGCACGCCACGTCTAAACTTGGGATTTACCTATCATTCATAACAACAAAACATTTGTTAGCCATAATACATAACAACTCGAACTCTTTAGTTACCTATCTTTATTCGACCCATTTACATGACATGTTTCTTTACAACATGTTTACTTCCATTCGAAAACATCCAACATACTACTTTCCGACTCATTTAAAATGAGTCACTACATACCATTCATTTCAACACACTTACATCATTTGACCCGTTATGAACAAGTCAATACATAAACATTCTAAGAATCATTCCACTTATCATTTCAACCCATTTAGATGGGTCGTTTCGTATTCACTACAACATCACTTTTAAAACCTTTTTCAATATAAACTCTTGCATCTAATCAATTTTGATCCATAGCGGAAATTTGCACGAATTCGTTGTATCAAATAATATCATTCCTAAATCTACTAGTAGAGTAAATAAAGTTCATAAGAACTTACAGCGATCTTGAGATGCTTGTGGCTTCGAGTGACTTGCGCCTTCTTCTTTCTTCGTGCCTATATATCATAACTTCATACTTTAGCTTTCATGACATTATTTTTCACATTCCTTACTATACGATTTGGTGTCTACTAATCACATATGTCATTATCATAAAGAAGTACATCGACTTATCAAGTATTCATGTAAAAAAAACATAACTAAACCCACTTAGGCATTTCATCGAACACATTGCGTGCGTATCACTAGTTTAGCACAATGTACAAGCATCTTAAACACAATTTCCATAGTTCACTCATTGATTAACATAAACATCCCTAACTTGGAAATTTATCATCCTAAACATGAACACCTAGTTCTTACTCAATTATTCATAACAATTTCGTCAATCAACAATCAAATTAACATGTAGAACTTCACAATTTCTAACCCTTACTTGACATGCAAGTGGGTTTTGCCCTAATCATGCTCATATTCGAAATTTAGCATCTATTAATGTCTAAACATTCATAGCAACCATAAATCATACTAGATTTTGTATTACATTCACGAATTACACTAAACCCACATAAGCAAACATCATCAAATCAGGAAATTTCACTTACTTGAGATCAAGAATACTTAGACAATCATAATTCTTAGCTCATGCATTCGATTCTTCACTGATTTCACTTTCAATTTGATATAAATTAAGATGTTAGGGTTTTGAGAGGAAAAGCTTTCCCCTGGCCTTCTCACGTTCGCACACACCAGGACCAATTTTGGTCTTCTTTTTTTTTTATCTAATTTCATTTCATATATACACATCTAGTCCCTCATTTATTAGATCTTTTTCACTTTATTAATCCATATTCTAACTTGTCATCTTTCTTTTACTAATCCATTAATATGACATAATTCTATACATTCCCATTTTAATTATTAGAACGTCACTACATATTATATTTTTATGACGTACGAAAATTTAGGGTGTTACAAGTCTACCCCCCTTAAAAAATGGTTTCGTCCCCGAAACCAGAATACATACCGAATAACTCTGGGTAGTGCTTTCGCATATCATCCTCCGCTTCCCATGTGAGATCCGATCCCTTCCGATGTTGCCATTGAACCAACACTTGTCGAACGGATTTGTTGCGGAGTTGCTTCACCTTAAAATCTTTTATTGCGACGGGCCTTTCAATATAATTCAACTTTTCATCCACCTCAATATCATCCAATGGCACATATGCTGCCTCATCCGCGAGGCACTTTCGCAGTTGCGACACATGAAAAGTGTTATGAATTCCATCCAACGCGAGTGGTAATTCTAGTTGGTACGCTACCGACCCCACCCAAGCAAGTATTTTGAATGGTCCAATGTATCGAGGACCTAACTTCCCGCGTTTACGAAAACGAATTATCCCTTTCCATGGAGAGACTTTTAGCAACACGAAATCTCCCACTTGAAACTCAATTGGTCGCCTTCGCCGATCCGCATAAGACTTTTGTCTGTCTTGTGCTGCCTTTATTCTTGATCTAACCAAGCCAATCTTTTCATTCGTTTCGGATACTACATCCTTTGGCGCGAGTTCGCGCTGACCCACTTCCCCCCCAACAAACCGGAGTCCTACATTTCCTTCCATAGAGCATTTCATAAGGGGCCATTTTTATGCTATTATGATAACTATTATTATATGAAAACTCTACCAAAGGTAGATGATCATCCCAGCTTCCTCTGAAATCCATAACACACGCCCTTAGCATATCAACCAACGTTTGGATAGTTCGTTCCGACTGACCATCGGTTTGTGGATGGTAGGCGGTGCTTATATGTAACTGAGTCCCCAATTCTTCGTGAAATTTTCTCCAATAACGAGATGTGAACTGGGTATCCCGGTCGGACACTATAGACACCGGAACCCCATGTCGAGATATAATCTCATTCGTATAAACTTCCGCCATCCTTTCCGAATTATAAGTTTCCCGAATGGGTAAGAAATGTGCACTTTTGGTTAGTCGGTCATCGACTACCCAAATAGCATCGTGCCCCTTTCTTGTCTTAGGAAGTTTAGTCACCAGGTCCATTGTTACATGTTCCCACTTCCACACCGGTATCTCCAGCGGTTGCAACTTTCCATACGGCCTTTGGTGTTCGGCCTTTACTTGAGAGCATGTCAAACACTTAGCAACATACTTGACAATGTCTCTTTTCATTCCTGGCCACCAATAATTCATCTTCAAGTCTCGATACATCTTTGTAGCCCCCGGATGAACAGAGTACCGAGACTTGTGAGCCTCATTCAATAGTAATTCTTTCACGTTACATTCCCGAGGTATCCAGATTCGGTTATACCTCGTTTTCATACCATTTTCATTTTCTTCCAATTCATGAATAAACCCTTTCGTCCTTTCTTTCTTTGAGTCGTCAGCATTTAAAGATTTTGTTTGAGCTTCTCGAATTTCATCAAGCAGTTTAGGAGTGACTACCATCTTCATAGATTTTACCTGAATTGGAGTCGGGTATTCCTTTCGACTTAGAGCGTCCGCCACAACATTAGCCTTCCCGGGATGATAATGAATGTCACAATCGTAATCCTTAATGAGTTCCAATCACCTTCGTTGACTCATATTAAGATCTTTCTGTTCGAAAAAATATTTGAGGCTTTTATGATCCAAGTAAATAGTACATTTCACCCCATATAGGTAGTGCCTCCATATCTTCAAGGCAAATACGACTGCTGCCAATTCTAGATCATGCGTATTGTTTTCATGCTGCTTGAGTTGTCTTGAAGCATATGCGACGACTTTACCCCTTTGCATTTATACGTAACCTAATCCTTGGCGGGAGGCATCAGTATACACTACTAAATCATCCGTCCCATCCGGTAATGTCAACACTGGAGAATTTGAGAGCTTTTCCTTTAAGGTCTAAAACGCTTTTTCTTGTTCTTCGCCCCATTTAAACTTTTCACTCTTCTTTGTTAACTTCGTCATAGGTGAGGCTATCTTGGAGAAATCTTAGATAAATCTCCTGTAGTACCCAGCTAAGCCTAGAAAACTTTTTATTTCACTCGGGTTCTTGGGGGGTACCCAATTCATTACCGCATCTACTTTGGACGGGTCCACATGGACACCATCCGCATCGATTATATGACCCAAAAACTGTACCTCTCTAAGCCAAAAGGCACACTTTGAGAATTTTGCATGTAACTTTTCCTTGCGAAGCGTTTCCAATACATCACGTAGGTGGGAAGCATGCTCTGCTTCACTTCGGGAGTATATTAGTATATCGTTAATAAAAACGATTACATACTTATCAAGCATAGGTCGGCACACCCGATTCATTAAATCCATAAACGCAGCTGGTGCGTTCGTTAGCCCAAAGGACATTACTAAAAACTCGTAATGTCCGTACCGCGTTCAAAACGCAGTCTTCGGCACATCTTCTTCTTGTACACGCAGTTGGTGGTAACCCGACTGCAGATCGATTTTCGAAAACCAACTTGCCCCTTGAAGCTGGTCAAATAGGTCATCAATTTTGGGCAACGGGTAACGATTCTTCACCGTTAACTTGTTCAACTCCCGATAGTCGATGCACATTCGCATCGAACCATCTTTCTTCTTCACGAATAATACGGGCGCTCCCCACGGTGAAACACTTGGTTTAATAAAACCCTTATCGAGCAACTCTTGAAGTTGTGTCACCAATTCTTTCATTTCGGTTGGGGCCAACCGATAAGGAGCTTTAGCTACCGGTTTTGCATCCGGGTTAAGCTCTATCTTGAATTCCACTTCTCGTTCGGGCGGAAGCCCCGGTAAATCTTCCGAAAATACATTCGGATATTCATTCACTACATTCACACTTCGAGCTTTGGAACACCTCGATTGGTGTCAATCACGTAAGATTGATATGCCTTACCTCCGTTCTTCACATGTTTGACAGCTTTGATTATAGAACACAATTTCGACTTGATGACCCTATCTCCTTGAACACTTACCCGTTTCCCCCCCCCCCCCCCCCCGAGGTTACTACATGAATGACTTTCTTTTCACATTGAATTTCAGCGTGGTTTTGGGCAAGCCAATCCATTCCTACAACTACTTTAAATTCCCCCATGTACATCGGGACAAGATCTATACTAAATTCCTCATCTTCGATTAAGATCTTACAGTTTCTACAAATATCATGTAACAAATAGCTTTTACTATCAGAAACTTCCACTTCTAAGGGTACTAACATCTTTTCAAGCTTAAACGATGGATGAACTAACAATTCATTAGAAATAAACGATCTACTAGCCCCGGAATCAAATAATACATTCATAGGCATAGAATTAACCAAGAATATACCTGAGACCACATCCGGGCTAGTCTTAGCTTCATCCGAGGTTAACTGGAACATCCTCCCACGAGCCTTGGAAGACTCATCCTTTTTTCCATCTTTCTTTGCCCCTTGTTGAAGTTTCGGACATTTCGCTTTAATGTGCCCCGTTTGGTTACAATTGTAACACGCTTTAGAGTTTTCGGGGCACCTATAATACGGATGTCCCTCTTGCCCACATTTATAGCATCATTTCTTTCCCAACAAACATTCACCCGAATGATGCTTCCCACATGTCTTGCAAGTCGGAATCCCACTACTTGTCTTCCCTTTCCTGTTTTGATCTTGATATTTTGCCTTTTTCGATGGGTTTGTGTTGGTGGGCTTCTCCGCCACCCTTTTCTCTCCCCGTTCAACTTGCCTTCTTAACTCGATCTCCCTATCTCTTGCCCAGTCGATTAATTCATTCAACGTTTCACACTTGGAGGGATTTACAAACTCCCGATATTCAGCCTTTAACATAGCATGATAACGTATGATTTTCAACCTTTCAGTCCCCGCTATCTCCCCACAAAATTTCACCTTCTCGAGGAACTTATTCGTTATTTCATCAATCGTTTCATCCTTTTATCGAAGACGTAAGAAGTCTTCTTGAATCTTATCAAGTGCGGATTGTGGGCTATGATATTTCAGAAATGGCTCTTTGAACTCTTGCCATGTTAACGTTTGTACTTTGTCATCCCCCAATTCCTTCGAATGTGCGTCCCACCAATCCTTTGCTTGGAGTTGTAGGAGGCCCGTAGCAAACATCACTTGATCCTCCACTTCACATCTACTTCTTACAAACACTGCCTCGATGCTTGAAATCCATCTTTGACAAGCTATCGGTTCAATTTCCCCTTTGTACGGCAAGGGGTTACATGCCATGAATTCCTTGTACGTGCACCTTCGAGTACTTTTCTTTGTTTGTAGTTCATTAATCATCTCTTTTAGTTCTTCCACCTTGGACGTTACTAGAGTATCGATTACCCCCAATACTTGACCTTCCACCTCTTGAGCTAGTCGAGGAATACTAGCTTCAATCGCTTTCTCTACTTCTTCCACAATCATTGTTCTCATTTCATTTCGGCGTGCTTCATCGTCATCATTTACATTTACCACATCAGCCATCTACATAAAACATTTATTACATTCATTAGATTTCATTTCATACTTCCCACCATCATGTTTTAACATCATTTTACCATGACATATTCCATTCATCATTCATACTCCATGCCTTATCGTCATTGACGATCGTATCATTCTTTATTTTAGACATTCATTCATACTTTCTATCATATAACCATGTTAGTAATACGTAGCTCTCATTCTTTCCAATACGTAAAAGAAATTACTCGCGACTAAATCATACTTAAACTTTCTTTGGAAACTCAACCTTTCCGACAACCAACATCATAGTATTCTTTATCCCATATACCTTGGTATCACTTTTCTTATTCTTTAAAGTCTTAATATAACGTTTTTAATACTTCTCGTGTGATAAAAACGTCAAACAGAACAACATATTCGAATTTGGCCGAAAATGGCCTCCACCGTAAGCTACGGTGGCTACCGTAGCTTACGGTGGCCCCTTTTTCTTTACGCTACTGGGCTACTGCCTTACGGTGCCCACTTTCTCCCAGGTGCTACCGTAAGCAACGGTACCACCGTAACTTACGGTGACGCCCAGTGTACCATGATTGATTTTTCATGTTTTTACCCCATTTTTGATCCGTATTAACCCCCAAACTGATCCGATTCATCCCACATCTTTCCACAACATCCCGTAACCATTCCATAACATTCCGTAACTAATTATTCGTAATGCAAAAATTTCAACTTTTAAAACACTTACTTGCTTTGGGCCGCGGATCGAACACACACTTCTCACGAGCTTTTAGTTTGAGTTCAAGCACTTGATGCTTAAATCCCTCAAACCTAGGCTCTGATACCAACTTGCAACGCCCAAATTTTTCTCATTCGACTAATAACATAAAATTCTTACAATTTTACAAAATTTTGACATGACCCGTTTCTACTAAGGACTTTTCTCCCTGCTTTTAACAAAATCATTTTTAATAGAATACTACGACACTTTTCAACATAACAAAAGTTAAGACCATGAAAGGTTCGCCGTGAACATTTTGTACAAACTACACAAAAGGTTTAGAATCCAAACTTCTTACTAACATACTAGACACTTACTAATTAACATTTACTACACAAAATGGTAAATTAACCCATTCAAAATAAACAACTTAGACCGGAAGCGCATAAGGTCAACGTTGCGTGTGTGTGTTCGGTCCGAGCGCGCCACGTCTAAACTTGGGATTTACCTATCATTCATAACAACAAAACATTTGTTAGCCATAATACATAACAACTCGAACTCTTTAGTTACCTATCTTTATTTGACCCATTTACATGACATGTTTCTTTACAACATGTTTACTTCCATTCGAAAACATCCAACATACTACTTTCCGACTCATTTAAAATGAGTCACTACATACCATTCATTTCAACACACTTACATCATTTGACCCGTTATGAACAAGTCAATACATAAACATTCTAAGAATCATTCCACTTATCATTTCAACCCATTTAGACGGGTCGTTTCGTATTCACTACAACATCACTTTTAAAACCTTTTTCAATATAAACTCTTGCATCTAATCAATCTTGATCCATAACGGAAATTTTCACGAATTCGTTGTATCAAATAATATCATTCCTAAATCTACTAGTAGAGTAAATAAAGTTCATAAGAACTTACAGCGATCTTGAGATGCTTGTGGCTTCGAGTGACTTGCGCCTTCTTCTTTCTTCGTGCCTATATGTCATAACTTCATACTTTAGCTTTCATGACATTATTTTTGTCACACCCTGACTTTTGCGGAAGCGTGATTATGGTGTGACTTACTTGTTATCATTGCATTCAACCATATCAAACAACTATATGATAAAATAAAGATTTGTCATCCATAAAATGTGTTTAAAACATAATAACATTGTCTAAAACGTAGACTTCAAATTTAAATTGTACAAACCATATGAATTATGTAAAAGTTCGCTAAGGACACGTCAAAAGATATTAGTTGTAGTCAAAGTTTGGAAGACGTGTCTCGTCCAGGATTAAGACACACTGGCCAAACCCAAAGACCATGGATGACATCTTTATACTTAACATGACTTGAAACTCCAACGCCCGCCAGATCCATACTTAATTTCCTGAAATACATGTAGTTTGAAGAACATCAACAAAAGTTGAGCGAGTTCATGTGTATGTGAGTCTGTATAAATCGTTAATGTGTGTCTGTATAAATCGTTAAAATGTATCTGTATAAATGTATGTTCTTGGTATGTAGCAATAAGGAAAAACAGATCAATTGATGTGTAGCTAATACATTAATAAGTGACATGGCCTAGGAAGCACTCAAACCTGTAACGCGTATTTTGTACCGGTCCTTCCGGCGGAACGACATAGTCACCACATGCAGCCACACGCTGGCCCATGTGTGGGGCTCACAACACCCAATAGATCTATCACTCATGCCCCTCGGTCCTTATACAAGGATTAATGGTCTTACGATAATAGCCTACCCATTCACGTGATCTAGAAGTAAATTCCTTAGCTAATCATACCATGTTTAAAGCGTTTGTAAACAGTATGTAACATGTATTTCACCCCCGAAGTTGTAAAACTGAAAACAGTTAAAAGAAAAGGGGGGACATGAACTCACTGTTTTGCGTCTTCGATACTCGTAACCCAAATCTCTTCAGCAAACACGACTACCTACAATGGTCTAACGTCTATTAGACGAACGGGTCGTGTCTTATCTTAGTATTTATGTTTTTGAGTTACGTTTCTGATATTATTCCGAGTTATCATAATTATATTTAGTTTTGGAATAAATGTTTCTACAACCTTTCTGTAATAATACTTCTCAAATATTCGTATTCGCATTTCCTTCCCAAGGATGGGGGGGGGGGTATCTCATACTTTGTGTATTCGTATTTTTGCATGTGTGTCTTTAGCCATGTATTGGCGTCGTATTCCGGTGCATTATTCCCATTAAATATACCAATATATTCCCAATATATATTTCCAAAAACAATATATTTTCAAGTCTTACTTAGAAAATATATAACTTATTTGTCAAAAATAACGTATTCCAAAATATATATATTTTTCCCAAAAATAATATATTTTTACTTCTTTAGTTTCCAAAATAATATTTTACCCAAAATATATGTATAAGAGTATTTCCTGGAATATTTCATAAGTTACGTTTTTATGTTCGGTTTCACAATATTATATGTGTAACCTAAATATTTATTCCTTGTGATTTTTGGTATTATTTTGGAGTTGTAATTTCCATGGTATTTTGTAAGTTATATTATTTTACCTTAAAATAATATAACTAGCTCACAAAATATACAAATATTCACACAAGCGTCTTATAAAATATATATTCTAAATATATATTTACCCATTTTTTTATTTGCGAAAACCAACCTCCGATACTTTGTATTTCGTAACAAAATTTATGGCGAAGTTTACATTTGAAACACAAGTTATAAAATATACTTGTAACACTTGTTTAGAAAAATATTTTCTAAGTGTTGGAATTTTAGAAAAATTTCGCCAGAGTTTCCTTTGTAAATGGAGGTGTCCATGCTAAATAGCATATCGTTTTCTTTAACATATAACACGTTAGGTCGTTCTCAAATAACCAACCCGTCATTTAGATATGCAAAATACTACTTATATCATTTCAGTTTTAATATACAAAACCGGGCTGTTTTCAGGCATTTTAATAAAATAGTTATCTTATTCCAAAAATTCCCAAAGTTTTACAGAATGTCTTATACGATCCAAATATTATTGTGTAAAAATATCGGGGTCCAGTTCATTACCAATATTTTATCAAAATTTCTTTACTGGACTGCAATCAGATTTGTCACTTTCTGATTGCAGTCTACGAAATAATTCATCTAAACTTTATCGTAAGTCTGTTTGACGAAATTCCAGTGGGAGAACGACATCAGTGGTCACCTACAGTACAATTTTCATGAGCTGATTTAACATAGATTTCAAGTTATGACTAAAAACATATCACCCATTTACTGCAGTGAAAACTCAGCTTTAGCTGCTGTTACAAAATGGGTCTTTAAAAATAGTAAACGACCTCGAAAAATTACGATTCCAGTGCCATTTGATCAGTTTTTCGAAAATACACAATTTAGGCTTTAGAAAATCAGTTTTTCGTTTTATTATGATCTGTTTACAGCCAGTTGAAGTTGGCTGGAAACTTTACTCAGCATACTTTTTATAGTCTAAATACCACTAAAATGTACCCATACGATTACCATTTGTTCTAATAACGATTTATATCATAACGTAAGTCATTTACAGCAGGTTAACGCTTATTTAACTCAGATTTAT
This sequence comes from Helianthus tuberosus, assembly GCA_030545235.1. Lineage (NCBI taxonomy): Eukaryota > Viridiplantae > Streptophyta > Magnoliopsida > Asterales > Asteraceae > Helianthus > Helianthus tuberosus. The sequence continues at coordinate 65,433,084 of CM060420.1, forward strand.
CATGTATCACCACCTCTCATTTCAAGATTTTTGTGCAAAGCCTTGTGTTCATGTTTTTGGTTCTTGTTCTTTAGCATTCATAGATTTTCATCATACTTTAACTATTAACCACTTTCATAAGATGTAAAATGAATGGATCTAAGAGACTTACCACTAGCTCAAGGCTAGGGGAGTTCAAGAGTAGAAAAGTGGTGGTTAATAGCAAATAGAGAAGGTCCTTCCACTTCCGAGAGCACCAAGCTTCGTTGTATGACCTTTAACACCCTTGTATGCTTATAGAATGGATGAAGGTTGAATGGAAATGGTGATGCATATGTAAGAGGGTGTGGCCGTGAGTGGGTAAAGGAAGAAGAAAGAATGTGAAGGTGTTGGTGAAGATGAAAGATTATGAGGTCTAATGGTTTATATATTTGTTCATCCAACAACTAGTTAACTATTGGGCAATATGTTCCCAAAAGGTTAGACAAGTCCTTTTAAAATAATTGAAACAAATCAAGGTGGGGGATCCACCTTCATGACCGTAGGTATGGGGGTGGGCGGTCTTAGTTGGCATGTAAATGGTAGTTAAGGAATTTAGTTGGAATTTAAGTGACTAAGTTAGTGTTCTATGTGTATAATTTAATATATAGTCTGTAGGGTGTTCGGGGACCCTAACTAGCTTAGAAAAAATAAAAATGATGTGTTTAATAATATTTTTGTGTTCCGGGTAATGTCCGGTTGTTCGGTTTGATACTGTTCCGTTAAGGTGCTTAATTAATCCGCAAAGTGTCTTTTATATAGCCTTTTGTGTCACAATTAATTCCCGGCACTTAGAAAAGTATACAGGACCATTCTGCCACATTTTTGCAAGTGACTAGCATGATTAATGCTGAATTTTGTTTAAAAGTGTAGAATTTTGCAGTTAAAGTGAGTTTTAGGCACTTTCCGGCACCTAAACTATTACCTAGTGACGCAGTTTCATGGTTCTCACTTCCCTACACACTACCCTAGTGTGATACTTTATTCCTGGCTCATATTGGCCTCCATATAGTGTCTGTCTATGTGCTGGCATTGTCAACATGTTTTCTAGGTTATCCGCTCACTGTGCTAACTGTGCTTTGTGCATCAAGTTTGTCACTAAAGTTTGCGTGTAATAAATGGAGTGACAATATAAATGTGATGCATATGTATGTATGTAACAGAAATCAGAAAGCAGTTTAATCAACAGTTGTAATCAAGCACAGTCATTAAGCATAAATTAAATATTAATTAGCTGTACGGATGCATGCAGATTTGACAGTTGTCACATTCTCCCCCCGTTAAGAAAATTTCGTCCTCGAAATTTGTATTACCTTAACTCCTTATGGTTACGTCACACGTGTATATATATGAATAATACTGAGGCAGATAATCGCCAAACTGAATCAAATCTTACCTACATGAGGTGAGTCCAAGAATATGTAACAACCAAAACCCTATGGTTAAAAGGTATGTGCTTTTAGCATTTGATGTCAAAGGTACAAGACGTACTTGACGTATAATCTAGTGTAATCCAGCTAGCAGGGGGGTTCCACAAAAGAGGAGTTTTGACTAATAAAATTCTCAAACGATCGATTGCAATATGTAGACGGGTTTTCACAACCCATAGCATCCGCTATATGATTTCAAAATCAACAACTCAAACCTAATAGCAAAATGATCTGCCAACTCCCGAGTAAATGAATGGTAAGGTTTAGTGTGTTGACATTCTTGAATTGCGAGAATACGCTGAATGAAATACAAGCGACTCTGGTGTATTAATGCCTTAATTCGTAGTTGCATCAGAAATGTTTAAATGACAAGTCAAACAAAAGTACATGTAGTTTTGCGTGAAATGGTTGGCCATGATTAGCACAAGCTACAAGTTTGTAATGACACCACAAGGTGTCGTAATGACGTAATTCAATAATAGTGGTGACTGAACAAGTTCACCGTGTTTGAAATCAAATGAAAGTGTACCGAAACAAGCCTGAAGATTTGATTTACACAATGTCATAAAGTTTTTTTAGTTGAATACGGAACATCAAAGTGCCACTGTTTTTGCTCGAAGGTGAAAAGTATTAAGTACCGTAAGGCATTCGATTGACAACGAAAGAATCGTTAGGAGGCGCATTGTGCTTATGAAATGAATCTATGTACCATTGCCTTAACACACAACTGTGTTGAGACTGCTTTGACTGTGATAAATGGAACGAAATTTGAGCAAGTTAATGAATAAACAATTAAATCCGTGTATGGGGTGCGTAACCAACTTAGCGCAAGCTTCAATTTCTGTGACGGTATCACCGCAAGGTGTAATAACCAACAACGAATTAGTGGAGTCGTAGACCAGATAAACCTACTACGACTTGAAACAAGAGAATCTTTGCAAGAATAAATTCGAATATGATGCTCTCAATACATCATATGGCGTTTTAAATTGAATATGTGACATGGACAAGTTCGAGCAATTGAACTTGGTTCTGGCATAATCTGATAATAAACGTATGCATCAACTAAGGAATCCAAGCATGGTTACGATGATGAATTATGAACGTAATTTGAAAGGAAGCAGTTTCAAGAAAGTGTGTTGACTTGGTAACAAAAGAGCCGTCAATAACAATGATGTAGGTTATTCGAACCATGAATCAGTAATTAGGTTTAGCAAAATAATATTTAAATTTCAATGAAGTGTTTGTTCGAAACGAAACCACATGCGTAGCAAATGATGCATGTATGTCATGAAAGTTTCCGAGTACTGAAACAATGAGTACTTGCTAAAATGAAGAAATGACCAAGTATCAAAACAAATATGTGTTCGCTCTTAGCGAAGAAAATCAACGCGATGCAACTACCATCAAGGGGAGTAGAGATGCAAACATCTATTTGCTAGAAGCAAAAGTAAAGATTTCAACAAAAGAAGTTTAAGTACTTTCTGTTTGGCCAACTGAAATGACATATATGTCAGGTTAAGGGTGTTTGATTGAGTTAATAGATGTGGTTCCTAAGTAATAACCTTTGTGAATTTGGACCTGGGTTCCCGATAGTCCTAATTACGTGTTTCCTAGATTCTCAGTTTCATATTTGGTGCAGAATCGTTCTGTGCACCGTGTAGGAAACACCATTCTTGTGTACGTCTGAAACAAATTATTGTCCCGCAATTTTCCCGGCATGCTTTCTTCCTGGAGTCATAGCTAGTGACACTCGATCATCGGTCAGTCGTGAAATAGTAGTTGAATCCTCACAATAAGTTAAATAATTCGTTAATCCTTAGCAAGAGTTATCAACTCTTGTGGGTTAGGTCGTTCGGCTCCTGGTAGTTTGATGTCAGTTCGGAAGGTATCGCCCTTCTTATTGACGAGCAGAACTAGGATTACCCAAAAGGGGATCTTGGTCTGTTATCTTCCTTCTCTAGCAACCACTGAAGTTACACTGATAATCCTTGCATCTCCGAAGGTGTATGTCGCTAGGGTGCATTAATAGCAGGCGCGGCGCCTGGAATCAAATCGATGCAAAATTCGACTTGTCGTCAAGGAAGTAATTCTGGCAAGTCTTCGGGGAAGACTTCAGGTTATTTCCCTATCACAGAAATATCTTCGAGTCTTGGTTCTTCGGCTCTCTTGAGCACGACATGAGCCAAGAAAACAACACATCCTTTACGCAACAATTTTTGTGCCTTCGAGTAATTAGTAATCTATAAGGGCGTATCTTGCTTCATGAGCCACGATCATTCCTTCGTCGCCATCGGGATGCGGATATCAACTTCCGCTCGATTGCTTGGCAACTGGTCCATTCCCGTTACCAAGTCAAGACTTCTCCTTAACTGGTTATTATCAAGTACTGGATATCTATCTTACGTACTGCTAAAACAAGTATATTTTGAAGCTAACATCCGACAATAATGTCAAATAGCACAGACGCATAACATTGACTGCTTTGAGACGTACCGATGGCCATGTTTGGATCCTGGCGTGCTTCCCTAGCTCCGGTGTTAGACATTTTTCCCACGATTTTGTTTAATCTCCCTTGGGCAATCTTTCCTAAAGTGCCCCATATCACCGCAGTTATAACATCCCTTACCTTTCTTTCCACGTTTCTTCTCACGCCAACATGTTTCCCTGTTGTGTCCCACTTTGCCACAGTTGTCACGCTTCCCATTTTTACATCGCCCGGTATGATGACGTCGGCACCTGTCGCATTTAGGTAGTTTACCCATGTACTCTTTTCTCTTTTTGGCCTTGTTGTTGCTACTCTCCTGGGTACCCTGTTTGAAATTTGCTAACTTTCTCTTGTTGTCTCCAGATGACTCTACATGAGTCTCCTTCTTCTCCTCAGAGGTTGAAAATTTGTTAATCCTGATTGCCTCCTCAGTCAAGGCTACACTTAAATTTATGGCCTCAGTGATCGTTGCAGGCTTTGATGTCGTTACCATGCTCGTGATTTGTGGTGCCAATCCCCAAATGAAATGCTCAATCTTCTTAAACTCTGGATCTACCATGTAGGGAACAATACGCGATAGGACTTGGAACTTCTCCACGTACTCAGCTATTTTTGGACCTTCCATCTTCAAGTTCCAGAACTCAGTTTCCACCTTCTGGCTTTCTGTTCTCTAACAGTATTTTTTATGCATTAGCTCTTTCAGCTCGTCCCATGATAAAGCATACGTAGCAGCCTCGCCCATCGTCTGAACCTGGAGTTTCCACCATGACAGAGCCCCATCTCAGAACAGCCTGGAAATGTACGTGACCTGATCCTCTGGGGCGCATTTGCTCGCACACAAATCAGAATCCGTCTTCTTAACCCAGCGTATGAAGGCTACGGCACCCCCAGTGCCGTCGAAATGTAGGGGCTGGCAGCCCAAAAACTGCTTGTAGGTGCAGCCTGCGATATAAGCAACATTATTCGCGTAAGGTATTAGCAAAGCACTCGTGGAAATGTCCAAACGTTTTGTAATGTGTCTTAAAGGACTAAACATTACCGTTGGGTGGGTTATTTCCTGAGGTACCCCCGCTGCGCTCGGAGTGAAGGGCCTCGTACTGTGCGATGGCCTGTAAGAGGCGTTCTTGAAATTCCGCCTCTGTCGTCGGCAGAGGGTTGTTGGTATTGGTGTTCCCTTGAGTCGACATCTTCCTAGAAGATAGTCGGTTAGGTCAGGTCTTGTTAAGGACACGAGCACACAAGCCTCTATTTAACGAATAAGACCTCAGAGGTGTATTACATATATGTATATACGCGGTCGTTATAACATTCAATCATATATCATCACAATTATTGCACAACTTGTAAATAGGAACGTAGCAAGTAAGCATGTAGCATTATAGTTATAGTATAAATATGCAGATCCACAGCGTGCTTAGTGGGAACATAGCGACTGAGTTTTTCATCAGTTATTAGTCATAAGTATTGTCGCATGTTTAAAGATAATTGGGCTTTCGTTATCCTCCGGCCACAATCACTGTATCTTACAAAATGTATCACATCAGAAGGGATACAGGGTCACCCTACCCTTGCCCAACAAGTATATTAATGTATCAAAATTACATAGTCAGAAGTGGTCTTCAAAATTCTCTGCAATCCTGGCTTATCATTAGTGTCTTTACCCAAGTGTAATGCAATTCGCATAAATCCAGAAACCAACTACACTGGTGACTGAGGTGGAGGAGGAAAGAAAAGTAACGACTAGCACGCGTAAACTCCTCCTTGAGCTTGTATATACATCGAAGTAGTTAACTGATCTGCCGTCTGATAGTAAAAGAAACGAGCATCAGAAACCTGGGAAAGGCGTTATAGCAGCAGATGAGAGCGCAAAGGAACCTTGATAAATGTGGAGGATCAAAGTATACTAGCAATAGACAGGGTGGAGGTTGTGGTGTCAACTCAAGCTCCAAAACTTTGCTACTTATATCCTCAAACTGTAGCTGATGTTACAGGTGCACTCATTCTGTGTGTAGCCTCCATAATGTGAGGGATGACAATGGCCTAAAATCAACATAGTGTGGCATAGGAACCATCGAAATGGCTTGTCCAGCGTTGTAGAGGTGAATGTAGCAAACGGTGCGACTTGTAAAGTCGGGAAAAATGCTGCCGTAGCAAAAGAATCGTTATGCAGGTGCTGACCAGGAGTACCTTCCCGGGGTGCGGGTATGTCCTGAAAGGAAGCGGTAGACATGTCGGTGCAATGGGCGTCGGTCTTCGTAGGAGCAACATCAGCGGGTGCAGGTGCAGCAGTAAATGTCTCAATGAAAGGAGAACCAATAGGTGCAGGTAATGGGTCTGGTACAAGAATTGCAATGTATGGTAGTCCAAAAGGAATAAGGTCGTGTTTAAGCAGGATCAGCAGGTGCAACATCAAGCTGACCCGCAAGGAACTGGAGCTGCCTCAGGGCAAGTTCTGGGTCGTGTGAGGGTATGTGATCTTGAGCGGGTGTTAGTACAGTAGTCAAAGCGGCGTCGTCGTCCGTGCCTGTAGCAAAAAGCGGTAACCTGCCTGTTTGTAAGGTCGTAAACGTCGCAGACTCAAAAGGAGTCCGAAATCGAGTGTATACTAGAATCAGAGGATAGTTTGATAATAGGGATCTCAAAATGTAAAATCAGTAACAACGTCCTCATCTAACTTTCCATCATCCTGGGTGTCAACGGGAGGATCATCAATATCACGCCAATGTCGTTATCAATGGTTTGTCGAGTAGCCAACCTTCGGAAGGAATGTCCACAAGGGGCGCATTGTCGAGGATTGGAGTTATGGTGTGCTTCCAACGGGATGACCAGTAATGAAGTGGTCATGGGCCAAAACAAGAATGACAGAGGGATCTTTGTCAATGAAGCTGTCAACAAGGGTAATTCATTGCCAAAGTCTGGCAGTGAGGACGGTTGGCAGTCGTCCTCGTTCTTGGTCAACATGTCAGGGTTACTCTCAGTGTCTGACGTAAATATCTCTGGCGCAGGTACAGTCTCATCATCTGTGGCGGTGGCTATAGGGTCATCATCATTTGACAATTCGTTCCCTGATGAAGGTGACATGTGTGCCAGTACATAATAGTCATAGCATGCATATTCACAGTAATCTTTAACACCTTGTGTATTACAAATAAAGACAATTCATAATGTAATCATGTATCCACATATTCGTCCTAGTCTTCCCAGACTATCCCACCCAGTCTCTCCGACTAAATTCCCTAGTCTCTCAGACTAACTCCCTGGTCTCTCAGACTAACTCCCTGGTCTCTCAGACTAACTCCCTGGTCTCTAAGACCAACTCCCTGGTCTCTAAGACCAACTTCCTGGTCTCTAAGACCAACTTTCCCAGCCTCTAAGACTAAATCCCTGGTCTCTAAGACCAACCTCCCAGTCTCTAAGACTAAATCCCTGGTCTCTAAGACCAACCTCCCAGTCTCTAAGACTAAATCCCTGGTCTCTAAGACCAACCTCCCTGTCTCTAAGACTAATCCTCCCTCAGCCTCTAAGACTGATCCTCCCTCAGCCTCTAAGACTGATCCTCCCTCAGCCTCTAAGACTGATCCTCCCTCAGCCTCTAAGACTGATCCTCCCTCAGCCTCTAAGACTGATCTATAAATATAAATTTGAAATGTGTATTTGTGCCTTTTTGTTTGTAAAATGTGTGTTCCCTGGATCTGGGCGTTTAGTGTATGCAATGAAAACATGTTGTAAAACGTTTTCGTGAGAGCCCTAATGATCGTAGTCTAGACTCGAGAAAGAATCCTAGTTCGCTACGATCGAAGCTCTGATACCAAGCTGTCACACCCTGACTTTTGCGGAAGCGTGATTATGGTGTGACTTACTTGTTATCATTGCATTCAACCATATCAAACAACTATATGATAAAATAAAGATTTGTCATCCATAAAATGTGTTTAAAACATAATAACATTGTCTAAAACGTAGACTTCAAATTTAAATTGTACAAACCATATGAATTATGTAAAAGTTCGCTAAGGACACGTCAAAAGATATTAGTTGTAGTCAAAGTTTGGAAGACGTGTCTCGTCCAGGATTAAGACACACTGGCCAAACCCAAAGACCATGGATGACATCTTTATACTTAACATGACTTGAAACTCCAACGCCCGCCAGATCCATACTTAATTTCCTAAAATACATGTAGTTTGAAAAACATCAACAAAAGTTGAGCGAGTTCATGTGTATGTGAGTCTGTATAAATCGTTAATGTGTGTCTGTATAAATCGTTAAAATGTATCTGTATAAATGTATGTTCTTGGTATGTAGCAATATGGAAAAACAGATCAATTGATGTGTACCTAATACATTAATAAGTGACATGGCCTAGGAAGCACTCAAACCTGTAACGCGTATTTCGTACCGGTCCTTCCGGCGGAACGACATAGTCACCACATGCAGCCACACGCTGGCCCATGTGTGGGGCTCGCAACACCCAATAGATCTATCACTCATGCCCCTCGGTCCTTATACAAGGATTAATGGTCTTACGATAATAGCCTACCCATTCACGTGATCTAGCAGTAAATTCCTTAGCTAATCATACCATGTTTAAAGCGTTTGTAAACAGTATGTAACATGTATTTCACCCCCGAAGTTGTAAAACTGAAAACAGTTAAAAGAAAAGGGGGACATGAACTCACTGTTTTGCGTCTTCGATACTCGTAACCCAAATATATATTTACCCATTTTTTTATTTGCGAAAACCAACCTCCGATACTTTGTATTTCGTAACAAAATTTATGGCGAAGTTTACATTTGAAACACAAGTTATAAAATATACTTGTAACACTTGTTTAGAAAAATATTTTCTAAGTGTTGGAATTTTAGAAAAATTTCGCCAGAGTTTCCTTTGTAAATGGAGGTGTCCATGCTAAATAGCATATCATTTTCTTTAGCATATAACACGTTAGGTCGTTCTCAAATAACCAACCCGTCATTTAGATATGCAAAATACTACTTGTATCATTTCAGTTTTAATATACAAAACCGGGCTGTTTTCGGGCATTTTAATAAAATAGTTATCTTATTCCAAAAATTCCCAAATTTTTACAGAATGTCTTATACGATCCAAATATTATTGTGTAAAAATATCGGGGTCCAGTTCATTACCAATATTTTATCAAAATTTCTTTACCGGACTGCAATCAGATTATTCACTTTCTGATTGCAGTCTACGAAATAATTCATCTAAACTTTATCGTAAGTCCGTTTGATGAAATTCCAATGGGAGAATTACTACGACATCAGTGGTCACCTACAGTACAATTTTCATGAGCTGATTTAACAAGATTTCAAGTTATGACTAAAAACATATCACCCATTTACTGCAGTGAAAACTCAGCTTTAGCTGCTGTTACAAAATGGGTCTTTAAAAATAGTAAACGACCTCGAAAAATTACGATTCTAGTGCCATTTGATCAGTTTTTAAAAAATACACAATTTAGGCTTCAGAAAAATCAGTTTTTTGTTTTATTATGATTCGTTTACAGCCAGTTGAAGTTGGCTGGAAACTTCACTCAACATACTTTTTATAGTCTAAATACCACTAAAATGTACCCATACGATTACCATTTGTTCTAATAACGATTTATATCATAACGTAAGTCATTTACAGCAGGTTAACGTTTATTTAACTCAGATTTATCATGTATCACCACCTCTCATCTCAAGATTTTTGTGCAAAGCCTTGTGTTCATGTTTTGGTTCTTGTTCTTTAGCGTTCATAGATTTTCATCATACTTTAACTATTAACCACTTTCATAAGATGTAAAATGAATGGATCTAAGAGACTTACCACTAGCTCAAGGCTAGGGGAGTTCAAGAGTAGAAAAGTGGTGGTTAATAGCAAATAGAGAAGGTCCTTCCACTTCCGAGAGCACCAAGCTTCGTTGTATGACCTTTAACACCCTTGTATGCTTATAGAATGGATGAAGGTTGAATGGAAAGGGTGATGCATATGTAAGAGGGTGTGGCCGTGAGTGGGTAAAGGAAGAAGAAAGAATGTGAAGGTGTTGGTGAAGATGAAAGATTATGAGGTCTAATGGTTTATATATTTGTTTATCCAACAACTAGTTAACTATTGGGCAATATGTTCCCAAAAGATTAGACAAGTCCTTTTAAAATAATTGAAACAAATCAAGGTGGGGGATCCACCATCATGACCGTAGGTATGGGGGTGGGGGGGTCTTAGTTGGCATGTAAATGGTAGTTAAGGAATTTAGTTGGAATTTAAGTGACTAAGTTAGTGTTCTATGTGTATAATTTAATATATAGTGTGTAGGGTGTTCAGGGAACCTAACTAGCTTAGAAAAAAATAAAAACGATGTGTTTAATAATATTTTTGTGTTCCGGGTAATGTCCGGTTGTTCGGTTTGATATTGTTCCGTTAAGGTGCTTAATTAATCCGCAAAGTGTCTTTTATATAGCCCTTTGTGTCACAATTAATTCCCGGCACTAAGGAAAGTATACAGGATCATTCTGCCACATTTTTGCAAGTGACTAGCATGATTAATGCTGAATTTTGTTTAAAAGTGCAGAATTTTGCAGTTAAAGTGAGTTTAGGCACTTTCCGGCACCTAAACTTTTACCTAGTGACGCAGTTTCATGGTTCTCACTTCCCTACACACTACCCTAGTGTGAAACTTTATTCCTGGCTCATACTGGCCTCCATATAGTGTCTGTCTATGTGCTGGCATTGTCAGCATGTTTTCTGGGTTATCCGCTCACTGTGCTAACTGTGCTTTGTGCATCAAGTTTGTCACTAAAGTTTGCGTGTAATAAACGGAGTGACAATATAAATGTGATGTATATGTATGTATGTAACAGAAATCAGAAAGCAGTTTAATCAACAGTTGTAATCAAGCACAGTCATTAAGCACAAATTAAATATTAATTAGTTGTACGGATGTATGCAGATTTGACAGTTGTCACAATTTTCACATTCCTTACTATACGATTTGGTGTCTACTAATCACACATGTCATTATCATAAAGAAGTTACATCGACTTATCAAGTATTCATGTAAAAAAACATAACTAAACCCACTTAGGCATTTCATCGAACACATTGCGTGCGTATCACTAGTTTAGCACAATGCACAAGCATCTTAAACACAATTTCCATAGTTCACTCATTGATTAACATAAACATCCCTAACTTGGAAATTTATCATCCTAAACATGAACACCTAGTTCTTAATCAATTATTCATAACAATTTCATCAATCAACAATCAAATTAACATGTAGAACTTCACAATTTCTAACCCTTACTTGACATGCAAGTGGGTTTTGCCTTAATCATGCTCATATTCGAAATTTAGCGTCTATTAATGTCTAAACATTCATAGCAACCATAAATCATACTAGATTTTGTATTACATTCACGAATTACACTAAACCCACATAACCAAACATCATCAAATCAGGAAATTTCACTTACTTGAGATCAAGAATACTTAGACAATCATAATTCTTAGCTCATGCATTCGATTCTTCACTGATTTCACTTTCAATTTGATAGAAATTAAGAAGTTAGGGTTTTGAGAGGAAAAGCTTTCCCCTGGCCTTCTCACGTTCGCACACACCAGGACCAATTTTGGTCTTTTTTTTTTTTAATCTAATTTCATTTCATATATACACATCTAGTCCCTCATTTATTAGATCTTTTTCACTTTATTAATCCATATTCTAACTTGTCATCTTTGTTTTACTAATCCTTTAATATGACATAATTCTATACATTCCCATTTTAATTATTAGAACGTCACTACATATTATATTTTTATGACGTACGAAAATTTGGGGTGTTACAAAAATAATATAAGTAAGACACATAGTTAAAAATATAAATTATTTTTAACACAAGAACAAATACATAAAAGATGGTGACTTGTACTTGTGCGATACAAGTCTAGTGACTAACGTTAATAAAACACGTTTAGGTCACGACGCTAGATAAGCAAAAACCGGTGAAGTTTACGACGCAGGAACGCAAAGTTGTGAGTTCATGCTCCCCCTTTTCTTTTAATTGTTTTCAGTTTTATAACTTCGGGGGTGAAATACATGTTACAAATGTTACAATGTTTATAAATGGTATGATACAAGAACAAGAAGCACTCTTGGTGATAACTAGTACCAAGTATGATGTGTTTTAAGGAATGATACGAGAAATGATACGAGAAATCGTGTCACGAATAGGGTACCTTAAGCACCATTAATCGTGTACATACTAAGACCTCAGAACAAAAGGTTAGATCTAATGGGTTTTTGGGCAGCCACACTCTTGGTGAAAACTAGTACCGAGTAGTGCTTTTGTGTCTCCGTCGTGAATCGACAACTAGAAAAATGCCTATGGTTTGGTTGCTTCCTATGTCGTGTCACATGTTAATGGCCTTGCAACCCATTAACAACCTTGATACATACAGAAATACGTGATTTATACAAGAATACTTGATTTATACAAGAATACGTGATTTATACAAGAATACTTGATTTGTACAAGATGCATACCATGTTTTCATACAAAGTATACAAACATTCAATATAAGAACTGCATGAATTCACACCAACATTATGTTGACGTTTTTCCAAAAACTCACATGTATTTCAGGTAACTAAAGTGGATGTGCGCGCGGTCTTACTCATGCTCTTGGATGTTGTCTATGTTTATCGTTGAATAAAGATGTAGACTTTTCAGACAATATGCTGTCTTGTGATGTAAACACTTAAACAATGTTTTCAGTTATGTAATGTCATTGGTACTTGTTGGTGCATATTCGGTGACAACAGCTTAATAGTTTGATTATTTAGTCTTTGGATATTTTGTATTGGGTTTAGCTTATCGGTTAGTGAGTTTATTGTTGTAATGGGCTTGGAAAATGGCCTAGCCCAGTAGGAAGCCCAGTTCACAGACATGTGGTATATAAGCATGTTTTGTGATTAGGGTTTAGAAGTTAGTTAGAATAGTGAGAGGAACAATAGAATTCGAAATCTGTGAGGTTAGAGAATTTCGAATTTTAGGGTTTGTAGCAAGATCACAGAGAGAGGCTGTGAGGTCTTGAATTGATTGTAAACTGCAAGTTGGATAATCAATAGAAGACCCGTTTAATTGGAATTCTGTGTTTCTACTCGTTTCTGCTTATTCTGATCAAGAGGATTCCGCACTCTTGATTAGATTGACAATTCTGTGAAAGATCCATAAGATTTAAGGGGACCTACAATTATCACGGTTACCGGCGACGTTAAATCCAAAGGCGACTTTGGTAACCGTGTGATTGTCCACAGCGAAATTATCACGGTTTCGGCGACGTTAACAGTCGTCGTAATAGCGAATTTAACAACCAGAGGAGTTAACCAGCGAAATTAAGTGATCAGTGAAAGTGTGCAGCGAAATTGTGGTAGCGAATTTGACTTGATTTGCCAGAAAATTTAGCTAGAGGAATTAAAATCTAGCATAATTAAAAGGGTGGAATTTTCGTTGGCAATCGTCGATAAAATTTCAGTGTTTTGCAAATAGAAATTGATCAGTAGCTCGTTAGACAAAACTGTTCGCACTGTTGAAATCCTCGTATTTTTAGGGCAAAAAAAAAAAAAAAAAACTGGATTCGTTTTTTCGAGACGATTCTAACGGTATAATTTGGTAAAAACTGTTTTCGGAAAAATATTGTACGGTTTGATCAGTACGGTTACAGTAGAACGTGTTTAAAGATGGTTAAAGTGGACAATGTTGGTGAGAAAGTTAAGAATTGGCCAAAGCTGAAAAACGTCAAAGAATATACTATATGGAAAGAGGAGTTTGAGGCATTTGTGAAAAGTGAAGATACGAGAATGTGGAATTGTATGATCGATGGGTACATTGCTGCTACACGACGAGTTGACGGGAGAGTTAAAGTGATTTCTTATGAGATGATGGATGAATCTGAGAAACTAATGGTGAATGCTGAGAAGAAAGCTTTAGCAGTGATCAAGATGTCCTTGCCTGAGGGAATTAAACATACCATCAAGCACTGTGGGACTTCTTATGAGCTGTGGGAAGCTTTAGAAAAACGTTATCAGAATTCATCAAGGAAGAGTGTAGAAGATTGTGCTTTAGATGAAAAAGCAGATGTTGTGGTAGAAGAGCAGAAGAAAGATGATAAGGAGAGTGTTGAGAAGAAGGAGACAGAAGTTTCAAAGTGCATGAATGGTGTGAGTGAACTTACAGCAGAGGTGAAGGTATCATCAGAATCTGTAAGTCATACGTGTCATAATTGCACTGAACTACAAGGTAAAGTTGACAGACTATCTGAGTAAAACAAAATTCTGTTAGCTGAATTGGAAAAACTGAAAGAGTCAAATGTTTTTTTGATTAAACGAGAGTCAAATTGTTTAAACAAACTCGAGTCAAATGAACAGAAAATTAGCAGTTTAACAAGCAAAGTCAATGAACTGTTACAGGTCATTGATTTGGCTCGTGAAACTGTGAAAGATAAAACTAATGAATTTTCTGATAAGTGCAGGGAATTGGCCGTTGCACAAGACCAAATTGTTGAACTAAAAGGAAAGTTAAACAAATTTGGAAATTCTTCATTAGTTAGGACTCACATTCAAAAAAGTTTGAAAAAGAGTAATGATAAAAAGGGTTTGGGGTTTTGTAAAGCCTCATCTTCTAAAAATCAAGACTACTCTTTTTTACCTGATGAAGATGAGTTAATTGATTTTGTGCCTACTACACCAGATGTAGTAGATCCGATAGCTGTGGACTTGCCAAGTTGTCACACCCTGGCTTTGCAGAAACGTGGTTAATTTTGGTGTGACTTCTTAATACCATAGCTTAACCATAACAAAGCTATATGAAATAAAATCATGCAAGATCATCCATAGATTAAGTTTTGAAAACCAATTACAACAACATTGTCTTAACGAAATCACCTCCTAATGACATTGTTCAACAAACATAAACATCAACATGACGTAAACACAGTTTAAGGACTGTGACTTGTCCAGGAAAGAGCACATTCCCCAAACCCGGATGATCTCATAACTAGTGCAGCGGGAAAACGTGCCATACCGCGCCAGATCCGTTAATTTCCTGAAATACATGTAAGTTGAAAAATCAACAATAATGTTGAGCGAGTTCATGTGTAAGTGAGTAAGTAAACCTTTGTGAGTATAAAAATAGTGTTGGTATGTAGCAAATAAGGGAATTGAGATCACCAATGGTTTGCAAGGCCACTGATATATGTGAAGTGCGAATAGGGAGACTCAAACCTAGCGTATTTCGCGTTGGGGCACAAAGTCACCGCCTGGTCCATTATGCGGGCTCAGGGGTTGGGCTCGCTACACCCAGATAGATCTACCGCTACTGTCCCTCGGTCCTAACATGAGGACTAATGGCCTCATATTGCTCCTACCCACTCACATGATCTGAGTAATAAACCTCCTTACGCTAACCATACCGTTTATAAAGTACTCGTAATCATAGTAACATGTATTTCACCCCCGTAGTTAAGAAAACTGAAAACAGTTAGAGAAAAGGGGGACATGAACTCACAGTGAAGCGTCTCTACCAAGTATCTCCTGCTCACGCAGCTGTGCGACGACCTACAGGTGCTAATTTCTATTAGACGGACGGCCGTGCCTTAGCTTTATAGTTTAAGTCTTTGGGAAATAGTTAGACAACTATTTCGTGTTTACATTCTGTATATACTTGGTAGTTAATCTCCTTCCCAAGGATGGGGGATTCAATACATGTGCGTTCAAATTATATCATTAAGTCTCACTTAATATATGTTTATATTTCCAATTTCACATAATTTTTCTCCAATAATACGTTGTTAAAATACGCGTTCGTAAATATTTCCGTAAGTGCGTAAGTTACGTTTAACAATCGAGTGGTAATATAATTACCGGTGTAACTTATATATTTATGGTGAAGGCGTTCGTATTATTTTGGAATCGTTAGCGTTCGTAAATATTATTTTCACTCTAAAAATAATATTTATGTATTTTCACAAAATAATCATAAACAGTGTGTGAAAAATATATATTTATCACGTTAAATTTTGTGAAAATCCCACCTCCGAATATTTAGTAAATAAAGTCATGGCGAAATTTATATTTCGAAAACTTGTCAAAAATAATTCTAACACTTGTAGTGTAAATAGTTCTAAGTGTTAGGTTTTTAGAAAAATTTCGCCAGAGTTTCCTCTGTAACTGGAGGTGGCCACGCTTTCAAGCGTATCATTTTCTTTAATAAATCAACTCAACAATTTTCTTTATTTGATCAGAACAACTTTCATCACAACAACTAATCAACATATGTGTAAATTGCCAAAAATTACATGAACTTGTAGTTTTCCCAAAACTATGGTGTAAACCCCTTAAATTTAGTAGATCTTCATATAAGGTAATTTGATCTTGTAAAAACCTCGTTTTTAGAGAAAATCCGTCTTTACAACTTCCCGTCATCTTTTACAAAAACTGTTATTTTGTCGGACCTTTTTATTTCACAAGTGTTTACACACTTGTGGTTTATAAAAATCATGCTTGTTAGTGTAAGATCCATCTTTTAAAATACATGATTTCTTTGATACGTGGTTCTTTGAAAATACCACTTGCAGATGCGTAGATCTGCTAGTTTTAAACACTATTGTACAGGTTAAAACACTTTTACACAAGTAAGACATTTTTACACAAGTTCATGTTTCATGTGTGGTAGAGTTTCACCTTTTAACCCTTGTTACTTCTAAAATAGCCTTATGTCCTGATCCAAGAACATGACTACACCGGGTTAAACGATGATTCGAGCTACCACAACATAGATCGGGTCTAGATAATCACCACTTTCAATTACTACAACATTTACACAACTTATGTGCTATTAACCACCATTTTTAGTGTTTTTAGTAAACTTTTGTGCATCATTTTGCATGTTAACGAGTTTTATCCGATAAAAATCCTTTTAACCACTTTAGATTAGTTCAAACATGAGTTTTAAGCATTATACCTCTAGCTCGAGGCTAGGGAAGAATCTATGCGCAAAAGAGGTGGGTAAAAGCTAAGTAGAGAGGTCCTTCGCATTCCGCTTGCTCCAAGACTCCTTATACGCGACCCTTAAAGCGTGTGTGAGCTTGGAATGGCTTGTTGAAAATCAAAATTTGATGGGTAGGGGGTGGGTGTTCTCGGCCGAAAGTGATAAAGAGAGGGAGAGAGTTTGAGGTTGTGATGTTGTGAGATGGATGAATATGTTGTGTTAAGACAAGATCTTATAGGCAAACCATATGTGCATTAACCATTGGATTAAGTGTAGGCTAGATATTAAACAACTAGATTAAAATAATCAAAAGTTGCAAGTACTTGTTCCCTCTAGTTTGGGGCCGGTTAGCAAGGGGGGGGGGGGTCCTAGTTCGATATCAACTAGATGGTTAGGATAAAAGTTAAGTTAAGTAGGTTAGTTAAGCACTTAACTTGGTTAGTAGTGTGTTACGCGTTACAAAGGGTGTTAGGGTAATCAAGGACCCTAACTAGCTCAGAAAAAGATAAATAATGAAAATAACAATATTTTCGTGTTCCGGGTAAAGTCCGGTTGTTTGGTTGGATAGTAATCCGTTAAAGCGTTACTAAAGCTTTAAAGTGTCGTTATTACTCTCTTTAGTGACATAGCTTATTCCTGACACTTTGGAAAGTGTCTAGTGTTATTTTTCTCATATTTTGGCACTTTATTAGTTAGCTAAAAGCTGAATTATTTTGTAAAGTGCTGAGTTTTGTACTTAGAGTACGTTTTAGGCACATCCAGTCATAGTGACTTATTCCTAGAGACGCAGTTCCACAACCCTTACATCCCTACACTCACTACTAGTGTAGCAAAACATTCCAGGCTCTTACAGGCCTTAGAGGCAGTGTTTGCCTGATGCTGGCTTTATCAGCATGTTCAATAGGTTATCCGTTAAAGTGCTACTGTGCTTTTGTGCATCATGTTTGTCACTAAGGTTCAGCACGTAAATAATGTAGTGACGGCAAGTAAAGTATGATGCAAGTAAGTACATGTATCAGATATCAAGTAGCAGTTCATCAGCTAGTTCAAACAAGCACAGTAATTAAGCAGTAATTAATCATTAATTAAGTCGTACGGATACCTGGTTTAGTGCGGGTTGTCACACAAGTAGTCCAGAATCTTTGAAAGAATCTGTTGAGTCTGACAGTACACCTCATAAATCGGAGGAGGATACTGAAGACGAAAAGAAGAAAACATTTAAAAAGAGATTTAAGAAAAAGAGAAATTACAAGACAAAATCTTGTTTTAGATGTCACAACAAAGGGCACGTGGCGAGTTGTTGTCCGTTGAAGAAAAATAAAGAAAAAGTTGATGAGGTTAAGGATGGGAACAGGGTTGGTTTAAATATTAATGTGCAACATCATTGTCAGTATAATCAACCAAGATTTCAATTTAAACTTCAACAGCAAGAAGATTTGATAGACCAAGAAGCAATTTTACACAATTTAGTAATTTTAATGGTAAATCAAATCGGTTTAAAAATCAAAATAGAAATTTTGGATATCAATATTTTCAAAGAAGAAACGAACATAGGGGTTTTAGTAACTCAAATGTTCAACATCATCCAAAATTTTTTCAAAATTCATGGTATAATAATGGGCAAAGAAGGGTTCAAGATAATTATTTTCAAAGGTCAGAAAATCGGAGATGTTATTGGAACTCTCGTGATCAAAGACCTAGTGGAGGTTATAAATCTTGTTCAACAACAGGTAATACATCCAAGACACCAGAAAGGTGTGATGGATACTGGTTAGAAGCATCTTATGTGGATTTACATGGTCAACCCAAAACAGGTCAGGTTTGGGTTGTTAAGTCTAACTAAGTTGTTGAGTTTGTGCAGGATGACCAAGAAGGACTGTTGATGTGTTCGACAGTGGTTGTTCCTGTAAAGTGTCTGAAGTGAATAGTAGGTTAACATGGGTAACGAACTATTTACTTTAGTGATGGTTATGATTTTTTTTAAACTTTAAAAGTGAAAAACTTATTGTCAGATTGAAGTGGGAGTCTGTTTGTGTTTTTAAATTTGTGTTTTCAAAACTTACTCCATGAAAACAAAAATTTAGGGGGAGAAATTTCCTCTAAACCAAAAAGAGTTTAGTTAGTGCGTGTGTTTAGGGGGAGTAAGTTATAATCTTAAAAATCAAAAATAAAAAAAAATTGAAAAATAAAAAACATAAAAAAATATAGAAAATAAAAAATTGAGTTTACTGTGTGAAAAAGAAGAAATGATAGTACATCGGCAAGTTAGACTGACACACTGAAATGAAATTAAATTGCTTAAGTGTGATAGCAGCTTCATCATATGATGTACCAGTAGGCAAAAGCATGAAATAATCAACTTACCAATGTGATATGGCCTAAATGAGTTGAATATGAGTGGGGAACACATCAGTGGTGTATGGTTTAATGACCTTAAATCTTGCGTTGATAGATTGCCAAAATCTGAAGTTTTGGGTCTTTATACTGTTATTTCATCTGGGGATATCTTGGCTGTATTCTGTGCAGAACTAAAATTGTACATGACCCCAGGAAAGAAAGTCACTTGGAATTAGCACATTTCTATTTGAATGTCTGTATGTTGTCCCGATACACACAATTTTGATCTGATTCTGAAATCTTCTCTGAAAAAAGTCGTGTACCTCCTCTGCTGCATCCAGATATATGCTGACCTGGAGGTGCTAGGCAACGACAGCTTCTGCTGCATCCAGATACATGCTGACCTAGCTGTACGTTGTCGCGCTATAGATCTAATACACCCGAAAGAGGCCCTCAAGTGCCCAAAAGAAACCCAAGAAACCTATATCAAACTGAGAAAAACTCATTTGATCTGTATATTATACCATCTCTCCTAAAGATCTATTCTGTTCTCTTCTCAACCTATTCCCAGTTAAGATTTCAGAAATCTGGATTGGACTTGTGAAATATGTGGTAGGGAAGATACTTACATGATAGAGTGTGTTGTTTATATTTCCAGGATTTGATTAGTATTTATTTGGGTGTTCATTGTTAAGCAATCAAAACATGATAAAACAGATTATATGCAGACCTAGACATTGTCAGGATATCTTAAAGGATGAATTCAGTATACTCACCTACTACGATGAATCTTTGTGCATACCTTGATCGCGGGGGTATATCCTGAAGTGGGACATACTAGTATATCAGAAATTAAAATTACCTTAACGTATCATATGGTAATGGTACTTGAAATGCTCATGCATTTTGTTTAAGTGGACAAACATACTGGTAATCGTCTTGGACTGCTTTTCACGACAAATTAAATATAGAATTATCTAATAGTGTGAAAACAGTTTGATTTTGTTGATATGATATTCTTATCAGTGATTCTCACAAAAATAGAGTTTTTATTGCTTTTGTAAATAGTTTACTGCTTTCTTAAAATATCAAAAATACCAAAAATTATTTTCTTCTTAAAAGACTTCCATTTTGAACTGACAGGTAGTTGTTTTTGCAAACTAAGATAAAATATTGGTTTATCTTTATTTGTGAATAAGACTAATGGTTTTTCGAGATACTTGCTTGTGTTGCTAAACAGATTGATGCAGTTATCAAAATGAAGTGCAGAATACAAGTAAAGTGCAGATTGAGAGTGAAGTGAAGAATGTGTGAAGATGCATGGTAGGATCCTTCTACTACATTGCAGAGAGAAAGAGAGATATGGAAGAGTTGGAGCTTACTTGCTTAACCAAGGATTGCTAGCTAACTGATCTACAATGAATGAAAGTTTTGGAGATTGGAAGCATCAGCTAAGGGGGAGTCTGTTGATGTCAGAAACTGTGTAGCTGACGCTATCCAAAGACCAAAAGAACACAAGATGTTTGAAGACAAAGTTACACTATGAAGCTATTGTCAAGGGGGAGTCTGTTGGTGCATATTCGGTGACAACAGCTTAATAGTTTGATTATTTAGTCTTTGGATATTTTGTATTGGGTTTAGCTTATTGGTTAGTGAGTTTATTGTTGTAATGGGCTTGGAAAATGGCCTAGCCCAGTAGGAAGCCCAGTTCACAGACATGTGGTATATAAGCATGTTTTGTGATTAGGGTTTAGAAGTTAGTTAGAATAGTGAGAGGAACAATAGAATTCGAAATCTGTGAGGTTAGAGAATTTCGAATTTTAGGGTTTGTAGCAAGATCACAGAGAGAGGCTGTGAGGTTGTGAGGTCTTGAATTGATTGTAAACTGCAAGTTGGATAATCAATAGAAGACCCGTTTAATTGGAATTCTGTGTTTCTACTCGTTTCTGCTTATTCTGATCAAGAGGATTCCGCACTCTTGATTAGATTGACAATTATGTGAAAGATCCATAAGATTTAAGGGGACCTACAGTACTTGAAGTTATTTTTACGAGTATGTAGTATGTTTACCATTCGTATGCAATGAGAACCTTTCATGATCACACCTCGTGCTTCCGCCTTAGAAAGGGGTGTGACAGATTGGTATCAGAGCTGCGGTTGTAGTGAACCAGGATTCCTTCTCGAGTCTAGACTACAATCTATAGGATCCTTTCACGAAAACAATTTTTTTCAAAAGTTTTTCATTGCATAAAACTTTCCGCGACATCCACTACCTGAAACTGTTTACTAAAAAGTCAAGAAAAGACACGACGAGACTTAGGGTGCACTGGAGAAGCACTTGTCTTTGACTAGAAATTACTTGCAACTATGTGTGGTACTTGATATATACATATACTAGAAATAGAATATCTCAGGTACTCGTGACTTTACCTGAAAACAACGGCCTATCTGGAGGAAGTGATACGAGGTGAAACGAACTGTGCAGACTGTGCAAGGAGTTACGTAATTATGGACGCATACATAATTATGGAATTCAGTGCACAAAAACCACAGCAAAGTCTTGTCACGTATCATAAGAGATTCCTTCAAATACAAGAGAAGTTCAAACGTGAACACCCTTCCCCCAGCCTATTAAATACACTTTTGGAGTAATAATTTAGGGTATAAAGACATGAACCGCCAATGTGAAGTAAGGTATTTGTCCTTTACATGTATTAACTTACACCTTAGGGAGATGTAACCCTTAAACATTTTTGTTTACCTCGCAAACAATGGTTTAACAAGTTGTTCCGATATGTGTAAAGACTCGGTGAATATCTTATGACACATCATTATGCATGCTTGTTGCTGTATGAATTTATTTATACATCTGGCGGATTGTTTGATGTCACTTATGTGGTATATGCCTATGTATATATACTACTACTGTCTCGTATGACTGTCACACCCCCAAAATCCACATGCGGAGTACCGTCCGCTTGAGGGCGTGACCGACCAGGATCCAGCCACCAATTATACTGAGTACTTGGGTGATAATAAAGATGATCACCAACTTAATAGTTCGTAAGCATCAAAGTTTAAAGTTCGGAAGTTAGGTTCAAATAACAGTTTAAGTAAATAGCGGAAGCATAGGCAAAATAGTTTAAACAAAGTTCATAGTTCAAGTTATTTAGAACCCAACACGCGGGTTTAGACGACCACTACACTTCCCAAGCTGCAAGCTCCTGGGTCACTGGTTACCTGCAAAGCATGCAGTAAGGGGTCAACAATAATGCTGAGTGAGTTCACTAGTTGTCCAGTTTTAATTTCCAAAAACTCGTTTCACCAGTTAATTTAACCGTTTATACATGCCATGGGGAGCTACCCCAAAAGTTAGCGACTAAACTGTTTTTCCAATACCGAACACTAGGTGACCGTTGCGTATCCGCAAAGTGCCCCGATGTCAATGTTCTATCATCATTGACGGATGCCTGAGTACATTAGTTCACGACCGATCCCATACCTTGGCACGGTGTGAGGTTGGTAAGACCTAAATAGCGCTATCAACTAATAACCCGTTCGCCTGGCCCCGGCGACTAATCGGTATTATGTAGTAGGGACTTTAAGTGATAGAGTTTCGTTTAGTGCCGTTTGTTGCAATCCGTATAAACAGTAATTAACTAAAAGGTTCCCAATAACAAGGGAAGAAAAGTAAGTTGTATCCCTCAAAAGGGGATAGTGTTGTTTTTAGTTCCGTTTCCCAAACCACCGGGAATACATGCTTTAGGTTGTGAACTCACCTTGGGTTGCTCGGTAGATTAATTACCCGGTCGATCACGTTGGTCACCACGTCCTAGCATGGTTACCGAATATGGGTCAAGTTGGGGTACAAGTAAACACGTATAATCTACACATAACTAACACATAGCATGCACGACATATAATTACCCAATAAGTCATTGGGCCCGTCTAAGTTCTTTAACAGCAACAGTTAACAGTTAACACGTAGTCCACCTAAGCAGTAACAAGCATGTACAGTTAATACACTTGGGCCCAATAACTAACAGCCCAGTCGAGACCAGGTGGTCTCGACTCGAGAACGCACAGTTGCGAGTCGCAACCGGATGTTGCGACTTGTCATGCCTTGGTTGCGAGTCGCAACCGGTGTTTCGACTTGTCATGATTTGGTTGCGAGTCGCAACCGCCGTGGTCTCGAGTTGTCACGTTTTGGTTACGAGTCGCAACCGGGGGTTTCGAGTCGCAACCGTCGTAGTCTCGAGTTGTTATGTTTTGGTTGCGAGTCGCAACCGGGGGTTTCGAGTCGCAACCTTGGATACGTGCACAAGAATCCTTCTAGAACCTCTGATGTACTAGCCAATGAGATTGCAATTTCATGTAAATTGTGTACTATCTCCACTAACATGTTTTATTGTCTAATATCCCACTAAATCAGATCAAACAAGGCATATTTCAAATATTTTCATGACATTCAAAGTGTTCTTCATATATTCAAGTTATCTATTATGCACATTCATTCAGAACAAACCCAAATATTAAGCTAAATCAAGCACACTTGTAACTTTGAAAACATACCAGCAGGCTCACCATATTCTTGTGTCACATATCATGAATATCACCAAATCCTACACTATCTCATTCATCCTAAGCCATCAAGATTCTTTCTTATTATCTTAAAGACTCAATGCAATATTTATCAACAAGTTCTATGTTAGCAATAACACAATAGATCATACAACTCCTACTCAATTTCATCCGAGGTTTATTTATTATAGCACATTATCATACATCTAAACATTCATACAAGTAAACACTTTTAGCATGCATTGTCATCTCATTTCGAAGGGAAACAAGCTAACCGATTGTTATGTGACACAAAGGCGTGTAAGAAGGTGATGTGATGAAGCCTCCGAGTGATGATCGCAAGCTTGAGCCGAGATCCTTGCTGTCGTCGGTTTGGTCCGAGAGGAAAGGAGAGGAGGAGAGGGTGATGTTAGAACCTTAGGGTTTTAGGGTTTTTAGAGAGAGAGAGGGAGAGTGTGTGAGATGAGGGAGTGTGAGAGTGATGTTGCAAAAATGGTGGAAGTTGTGAGGGTTGGCCATATATATAACTCGAGTGGGTTAGGGGTTTCCGGGTGGGCTAAGGTTACGGCCCAACCGGCCCAAGTGTTTACTGTTCACTCGAGACCGAGGGTGGTCTCGAGTCGGGTCCTTTGGGGTCTCGGCCCACTCATATAACACACATACATATATATAATATACACAATACACGCATGACACAATCAAAAGATCACATAATGCACAATAATAAATAACAAGTTCTCATTTAATATTATATATATATATACACATACATTCATTTAAAGACGAAAGTTGGCTCGGGAAAACCCGAAGTGTCACATTATCCCCAAGTTTTAAGAACTTTCGTCCCGAAAGTTAAAGCAGCCACTGACAAGCTAGTAAAAGTGAGAGCGTTTCAACAGGGTGTCACAATGACGATATCAAACAAATGTCTAACCTTGTTGTGTTATGTTCCGACAGAACATGGCATCTTGAAGATCTGTGAATGCTCATGATCAACCTCCTCCTCCCCCACTGCCAAGAACTGCTGAAGAGCTGAACGCCCTACTGGAAGAAAGGATCTCCGCAGCTATCGCTCAGTATGAGGCGAACCGTACTGAACAAAGTGGAGGACCAAGCAATGCTAGACATAATGGGAATGGAGATTCATCTGGAGGCAACGCAGCTCAGGGCTGCACTTTCAAGAAGTTTCTCGACTGCAAGCCGCTGAACTACGATGGCACTGGAGGTGCAGTGGCGTTTGTACGCTGGACAGAGAAGACGGATGCCACTATCCGTATGAGCAAGTGTACCACGGATCAGCAAGTCATTTTTGCTACGGGGTTTTTTGTTGATGAAGCTTTGACTTGGTGGAATTTGCAAGTCCAGACTCTGGGTGATGATGCTGCGTACGACATGACGTGGGATGCACTAAAGGAACGTTTGAGAGAGAAGTATTGCTCTCGTGCGGAACTCCAAAGGTTAGAGACTGAGTTTTGGCACTTGACCATGGAAGGTGCTGACATTACTGGTTATACCCGAAGGTTCCACGATCTGTCGAGAGTGATCCCCTACATGGTGACTCCCGAATTTAAGCGCTTTGAACACTACATTTGGGGATTGGCCTCAGAATTCTGCGGCATGGTAACTGTGGCCAAACCTGCAACAATCACTGAGGCTGTAACTCTGGCTGTCAGCCTTACTGAAGATTGTGTTCGTATGAAGAAGTTATCGCTGAACCCCACTGAAAGGACCGAGACGCATGCTGAGTCGTCCGGTGACAAGAAAAGGAAGCATGCGAACCTGAATCAAGCGACACGCAACAACAAGGGTTTCAACAACAAGAAACGCGACCCCAACCCATCTCAGGAGGCGAAAACTCTTGCAACCATGAATGACGCTCCAGCTAAGGGATACCTGGGCACTCTGCCCAAATGCAATCAGTGCAAGCGTCATCACGAAGGAGTTTGTCGCATTCCAAGATGCGACAAGTGTGGAAAACTAGGTCACCATGCTGAGGATTGTTGGGGAAAAGGAAATAGGAACGTGAACGGAAACCGCAACGGTGCTGGTAATGGAAAAAATGGTGGAAAAGACAATGGAAATGGTAACCGAAATGGTAATGGGGCTGGGAAGAACCGCGGATGCTTCAGTTGTGGAAGCAAGGATCATTTCATGAAAGACTGCCCAAAGGGAAACAATGTGTCACACCCCGACCGCGTAAAACAACAAATCGCGGCGGAAACATCGGGGCGTGTTGCAACAGAATTATCGTTTCAAAACCATGGATACAAAAGTGTTTCGTTTTATTGATAATATTGAACATTAACATTGTCTTAACACATAACAAACAAGTTTTATATAGACTATCATAGTTTTATGTCAATAAGGCTTCGTCCAGATCCTACGTGACTCATGCATCCTAGAAATCATCATCAAGCATCAATTCCTAGAATTTTTATTTATATAACAACTGACTTGTCTTTAAACGTCAAAGATTACAACCAAGGGAAAATAACAAAACACTAGTTGTTCACTGCCGCATCATTGTTTACGTTTGCCTCATTGATGTTAAACACTCATCCACGTGCTGGAGGTGCGTTAACAAGCCTTGGGCAATTGTTCCTGTAGTGGGTAAGGTCACCGCAGTTATAACATGACCCCGGAGGGAACCGTGCTTGAACAGCAGCAGGGTTTGCAGCAGCTTGATTTGCATAGCGACAAACATTGATCAAATGTCCCAACCGTCCACAGTGGGTACATTTGTGACACTGCTCTTGCTCTAGATGATGACGGTTGCACTTGTTTTACAAAGGTGCAGTACCAACATAGTTTTGCCTTTTGCGAGGTTGTGCTGGTTGGTTTCGTGCAACCTGTTTGTCTTGAGCAGTTACAGCGCAGTTCTGAGAGGCTTTGCGCTTCTTCTTCTTGGATACCTCAGCATGTTCTTCCTTTGGTTCCACTTGAGCAGTCTTGTCAGATGGTCTTGGGTCGCCTTTTCGAAACAGCTTACGTTTCCTGATGTGGGATTCAGTTAGGGTGGCAGACAGTTCAATGGCTTGTCTGACAGTAGTAGGGTTACTGCCAGTAACAATATCCTGAACTAAGTCAGGGAGACCATCCATATATTTCTCGATCGCTTTATCCACAGGAGTAACCATAGCAGGACACAGCAGGCTCAATTCTTCAAAACGGTCAGTATAGGCTCGATGTTCGCCACTGTCTTGCTTCAAATCATCAAACTCTCTCTCCAAAGCTCGCAGTTCATGACGAGGACAAAACTCCTTCATCACAAGAGCCCTAAGCTCAGCCCAAGTCTGTGCTAATGCAATCTCAGCACCGCGGTCTCTCATCACCCCGTTCCACCATGTAAGAGCCCTCTTCTGAAATACACTCGATGAAAACTCGACCTTGCGATTTTCAGGACACTGAACATGACGGAAGGTATTCTCAATGCTTTCGAACCACTGAAGAAGCCCAGTTGCTCCCTCAGAACCACTAAACTTGAGCGGTTTAGCCGAGTTAAAACTCTTGAAGTTGCATGGAGCATTGTTGTTGTTGATGGCTTGCATCATTTGAGCATAAAGATTTGGGAAGGCAACAACCATTTGCTGTGCGATGATTGCCGCCAGTTCGTCATTTGCCATCTGATTGTCGCGTCGAGGAGGCATTCTAAAAGAGGAACATGAAAAGAAACGAGTGAGAGATTTAGACGAAAGGAATGAGATGAAACAAATCCGATGAAAGCAAGGATAGTGGTCATTTGTTTGTTACTACAAAGCAACAAACGACACACAATGACTAATCAAAGTAAATGGATTAAAATAATGTATCGCGAAGACATGCTCGCCTATAAGTGAACACTCATCCCAAGAATTCCCAGGTAAGCACAACTGGTCTCGCGTCTGATGAGATGTATACGAAGTGCTTGCCTAGACAGAAAACCCAGAATACAGGCATTCACCCTTCCAGTTTGCACGTGTTCACATTATTTAAAACCCAAAACCTTGACGAGATTTTGAAAACTTAAAGGGGTTCAAAACCATATAACAGAGGGTTCAAAACCTAGTAATCAATCATCCTAGAACAGATGATTAGTTTTCAAAGCGGTTTTGAAATTTATGTTCTTGTTGTGATCGTCGCCTAAGGATAGGTGACGGTATTGTTTTATGACTAAACGCAAGTAAACTCACGTTAGGGTCCTAAGAAGGTTATAGACTAGGTCAAAGTATTACTAATAACCTAATTCCCTATAACCATTGGCTCTGATACCATCATTTCTGTCACACCCCGACCACGTAGAACATACAAAACGTGGCGGAAATGTCGAGGAGTGTTGTAACAGAATTAATGTTTCAAATCCATGGCAATTGAAGTTTCGTTTTATTAATCAAAAGTGTTACAATGTCTTAATAAACAAAGAAGTACAACATAATTAACTAGTCTTGTCTCGTTTTAAGTCACTAAGGCACAGGTCCGCCTAAGTATGTCTTGATAAGTCCTATGCTTCAGCTCCTGAAAACACATGTGAAAATAGGTACGTCAGCATAAAAATGCCGGTGAGATACATAGGTTTTGAGAAAATAGGATTCATGACTTATGTTTGAGAAAATGTTTAGTCATGAACCTTGTTATTTGCTTTATCTTGTAAATCATTTGAAAAACGATAAGATCTGATGATATGTATAAATAAGAGAATAATGTATGGTTAAATGAATAACCATTGTAAACTGAGTTTGTATTAGATAAATTGTTTGTAAAACAATGTCTTGTGAAAAGTATGTTATTTGTATAAAATGTTCTATGTCTCAACTTGAAATGATTCAAATAACGCTACGACATGTAATACCATACAAACACTTATATATAGGAAGTACCAGCGGCGTATCCACCATGTTTGTATCATATTACACACGCTTCGTTACTTAATCACTTAATCAAACCAATCTACCAAAGTAAAATGTTCATGTCTAATGTAAATCATGTAATAGGTATCCAATGTGATTTGTATAAATAAATGTAAGGTTAAACGAATAACCTTATAGTAGCATATTTAAAAGTATACTTTAGATTTGTAAGTAACATAATAACCTATGTTTTGGTTTCATAAATAACATATCAACATATGCTTTGGATGTGATAAATAACATATTAAACTATGTTTTGGTTTTGTAAATAACATATCGAAATATGCTTTGGATGATTAATAAAATATTTGCTGGTTTGTACTATACCACACATGAGAGTATATCAAAATATACTTTAATAGTGTGATTTGAGAATTCAATCAGACCTGGTGCATCAAGATACACCTTTGAGACTATAGAAATACCACAAAGGCAATTCCTATTTGGATGGAGCAACAAATTGGTTTCAGACATTCCATGACAACAGGAATGGGGTGTCAAATCCTATAGCGCTATATCATACTAACAATCGGTCTGGTGAACATAAAATAAGTACAATTCAACATTTTATTTTATGTTCTTTGAGAAATCAATGTTTAAATCATAGATAGTTATGTAATTTGTCAAATGATAAGTAATAACTTGTATGATCAAATGTCAAAATGTAAGTATGTGATGAAATCAGCTGTACTAAGTAATGCACACAATGGGCACACGTAGCATGAAATGTAATGTAAAATGATGTACCAAGTATGCTAAGTTAACATACGAAGCAGAAAAGTCATGTAAATCAATGTACTAATAGTGTACTAATGAACATAACAGGTATATGATGTGAAAACAGGAAAGCTTGAAAGTAACAAGTAGGCACATGTGTTTCACCCCAAAATGTTTGGAAAACAGTAAAAGAGGGGTCTATGTACTCACTTGAGATTGCTCAGATGTCTAATGATAATCACCAAGCAATGCTAGAGATCACGGAATCAAACGGCACCTAATATAGGTAGCTATGTTAATAAACCGGACCTATATCGGAAGACTGGGTAGCATTAGGGTTTGTAAACCAAATGAGTGTTGGAACTCATATGATATGGTTTAACAAAGCCTACATACTAAATGAAACTTAACCTAAGTGATATCGACCGATTACGACCCGTTTAGGTAGCTTATGCTACTTTAACGCGTCGTTCGCGTAAAACGCGTTCGGAACGCCTAACCAGCCCTATGACAAGTGTTATATGCCAAAACATGTTACATAATCAGTTATGTGACAAAGGTTTAGGTTACATATGCTTAATTACCAATTATACATGAAAAGGGTATACTGGTAATTTACCTAAGGCATATAAACAACCTATCATACAACTACTTAAACGATGTGACCATAGGGTATAACCTCGGAAGGTTATTCCCTACCTACTATGGTCACCTAATGTATTTGGTCGGATCCTAATGATCGACCAAATGGGTCGAGTTCGAAGGTATAGGCGATTTATCAGATCGCCTACCCTACGACTCTAGACAACGTGGTAATCAGTGGGCATAGTCCCAAGGGACTATGACCAACGTGATTACACTCACGTTGCGAAGTTCAAACGAACTTCGCATTGACCATTACTGGTCAACGCTGAAAGTCAAACAAAGTTTGACTTTCTGACTCGAAAAGCAGTAAAATAAGGAAAAGAATGAAAGAATACTTACGAAGGGTCCCCGAATGCTAAACTCGATTCGAAAATCTCAGGTATGAAACAAATGTTTCAACTTAGAGTTTCTCAATTCAAGTTTCTTGTGATTTTAGCAATGGGGGTGTTGGGGTATATATAGTTTTTCCCGAACCGTTAGGATCGTTTCATGGAAAAGGGGAAATGATCTTGCCCGAACACTTGTCGGAAAGTTGTGGTGACTACTTGGCACTCACCTTAGGGTCTTGACAAGTGTACATGCCCTTTGGGGTGTTAGAAAGTTGATTAAAATTGCAAAACACTGAATCTGGTCACTAAACTGATGTTTCTGCCCAGAATAGGCAGTCGCGTAGCGCGACTGGTAAGGGCATATGCAGTGGCGCTACGCCACTGCCCCCTTGTTTCAGCAAACTTTCAAAATTGGCAGAAATGGTCCCTGCACGTGTTTAAGGCCTTTTTCGATGCGTTTGAACCCCGTTAACCTCATTTCAAGGCTCTAAAATGAAGTTAAAGTATAGGGAACTCAAAACATACTCAAAAATATGCCGGATGATGGTTCGTTTGGTCGTACGAACGCGATGTTCGCTTAATTACGACGGAATGCGCACAAGCGCGAAAAACGATCCAAATGACGCGACGAATGGATTTTTCTTATGGCGAACACTAAAATATAATATAGTCATGCTTACATAAATTTTTGGATGTCCGGATGTATTCAGAACGTAAGTTATGCGCGAAAATGCAAACTTGTGCACTTTTTGACACTTTTAGTCCCTGAATGACCCAAAAGTTTATTTTAGCACACCGAACCCCTCAAAGCCTATTTCTAAGCTATGTAAAGGATATTTAAGGTGTGTTTAACTTGTGGTTATGTTCCGGAATGTTCGTTACAGTTCAAATTGACATACTTTCGCAGTTTGTCATATTTAGTCCCTGTAAGCGAATTAACTTGTTTTTGCCATACCAAAGCCTTTAAAACTTATTTCTAAGTTATGTAAAGGTTATTTAAGGTATGTTAAGCCTATTTCACTATTCCGGAGTGTTCGTTGGATTAAACTGGTTATATTTACGCATCAGAGCGCGTATAACCCTCCAGAAAGCGATTTAAAGCTTAAAATCAAACAAGAGTTGATATGTGTAAAAGATACACATAATTTTACAAATCCCAAGTATGAAATACAATATTTCATTGGTTTGGCATTTGTTTGATGGTTGAAGTGACACAGGTGTTACAGTCTCCCCTACTTTAGAAAATTTCGTCCCGAAATTTAATTCTAGAGGAAACTTGTGAAGACAGCTGTGACGGTTTCGCCTTCTAATAGATCCATTGTACCCTTAAGTAAAACTCTGGGCCATGTTAGGATTCTTAGCGAATTTGTTAACCCTCAAAGTGAATTCCTTGTAGCAGTAAAACATGGAATTTTTGAACTACGGACAGAAGAACGTTTCTTATGAAGACTTATCATAGGAAACTTGGTGTGTGATTGATATTAGAATTGAGAATAAATGACATTGGTCGAGGTCCAAGACTTCTCCCGTATCATTATTCTTGTCACTATAAGTCTTAACACATGACAAAGCTTCCTGTGGTTCCTGTGCACTGAATTCCATAATTATGTAGGCCTCCATAATTACGTAATTCCTTGCCCAGTCCGCACAGTTCATTTCATAATGCGTAGAGGAAAAAAAATCAATTGAATAAACATGAAGCGACCTGACTAGACCACCAAAGGGTCCTTTTAATTTGATCAATGAACGAGCCTTTTAATTAGATCAACACATGATCTTCTTAACTAGACCGTCGTACGATCTCCTTAAATAGACCACTTAAGGGATCTTTTTAATTATATCATCGTAGGATATTTCTAACCAGATTTTCAAAATCAATCTGTTTGACCAGACCATGCAAGAGGTCCAATTTATAGAATAGTACTTTAAAACCCAAAGGACTTAACTACAATGTTGAAGTCCATTAAGGATTTAAGATAGTATCTTTGGATATCCTATTATAAATCTCTCGTATGAGATACGAAAGATTCTATGAGGATTTGGATGGATCACATACAACCACAAAACATAGAAGAAAACACATAAGCACATAATTAGTTAACTTGATTCTTTAATTCGTTCTCTTTAGGCATGGACAATTAAAGCGCACTAGGAATCCAATCCATGGATTTCATTTGGCACTTTAATCAGTCAAGGATCCATCTATATAAATAGAAGGATTTTCAATAAGAGTTTGGCTTTGTTTCTTAAAAGAAACAAGTGTTTAAGGTTCTAGGGGAGATCACAAGTGATCATAAAATGACAGAACCACACGAGTAGTTTGTATTTGGGTTGACATCATAAGGTTGTATCAAACATTCACACAATCGTATCAGTTTTGCAAAAATAAAAACGACGAATTTTTATTTATATAACAACTGACTTGTCTTTAAACGTCAAAGATTACAACCAAGGGAAAATAACAAAACACTAGTTGTTCACTGCCGCATCATTGTTTACGTTTGCCTCATTGATGTTAAACACTCATCCACGTGCTGGAGGTGCGTTAACAAGCCTTGGGCAATTGTTCCTGTAGTGGGTAAGGTCACCGCAGTTATAACATGACCCCGGAGGGAACCGTGCTTGAACAGCAGCAGGGTTTGCAGCAGCTTGATTTGCATAGCGACAAACATTGATCAAATGTCCCAACCGTCCACAGTGGGTACATTTGTGACACTGCTCTTGCTCTAGATGATGACGGTTGCACTTGTTTTACAAAGGTGCAGTACCAACATAGTTTTGCCTTTTGCGAGGTTGTGCTGGTTGGTTTCGTGCAACCTGTTTGTCTTGAGCAGTTACAGCGCAGTTCTGAGAGGCTTTGCGCTTCTTCTTCTTGGATACCTCAGCATGTTCTTCCTTTGGTTCCACTTGAGCAGTCTTGTCAGATGGTCTTGGGTCGCCTTTTCGAAACAGCTTACGTTTCCTGATGTGGGATTCAGTTAGGGTGGCAGACAGTTCAATGGCTTGTCTGACAGTAGTAGGGTTACTGCCAGTAACAATATCCTGAACTAAGTCAGGGAGACCATCCATATATTTCTCGATCGCTTTATCCACAGGAGTAACCATAGCAGGACACAGCAGGCTCAATTCTTCAAAACGGTCAGTATAGGCTCGATGTTCGCCACTGTCTTGCTTCAAATCATCAAACTCTCTCTCCAAAGCTCGCAGTTCATGACGAGGACAAAACTCCTTCATCACAAGAGCCCTAAGCTCAGCCCAAGTCTGTGCTAATGCAATCTCAGCACCGCGGTCTCTCATCACCCCGTTCCACCATGTAAGAGCCCTCTTCTGAAATACACTCGATGAAAACTCGACCTTGCGATTTTCAGGACACTGAACATGACGGAAGGTATTCTCAATGCTTTCGAACCACTGAAGAAGCCCAGTTGCTCCCTCAGAACCACTAAACTTGAGCGGTTTAGCCGAGTTAAAACTCTTGAAGTTGCATGGAGCATTGTTGTTGTTGATGGCTTGCATCATTTGAGCATAAAGATTTGGGAAGGCAACAACCATTTGCTGTGCGATGATTGCCGCCAGTTCGTCATTTGCCATCTGATTGTCGCGTCGAGGAGGCATTCTAAAAGAGGAACATGAAAAGAAACGAGTGAGAGATTTAGACGAAAGGAATGAGATGAAACAAATCCGATGAAAGCAAGGATAGTGGTCATTTGTTTGTTACTACAAAGCAACAAACGACACACAATGACTAATCAAAGTAAATGGATTAAAATAATGTATCGCGAAGACATGCTCGCCTATAAGTGAACACTCATCCCAAGAATTCCCAGGTAAGCACAACTGGTCTCGCGTCTGATGAGATGTATACGAAGTGCTTGCCTAGACAGAAAACCCAGAATACAGGCATTCACCCTTCCAGTTTGCACGTGTTCACATTATTTAAAACCCAAAACCTTGACGAGATTTTGAAAACTTAAAGGGGTTCAAAACCATATAACAGAGGGTTCAAAACCTAGTAATCAATCATCCTAGAACAGATGATTAGTTTTCAAAGCGGTTTTGAAATTTATGTTCTTGTTGTGATCGTCGCCTAAGGATAGGTGACGGTATTGTTTTATGACTAAACGCAAGTAAACTCACGTTAGGGTCCTAAGAAGGTTATAGACTAGGTCAAAGTATTACTAATAACCTAATTCCCTATAACCATTGGCTCTGATACCATCATTTCTGTCACACCCCGACCACGTAGAACATACAAAACGTGGCGGAAATGTCGAGGAGTGTTGTAACAGAATTAATGTTTCAAATCCATGGCAATTGAAGTTTCGTTTTATTAATCAAAAGTGTTACAATGTCTTAATAAACAAAGAAGTACAACATAATTAACTAGTCTTGTCTCGTTTTAAGTCACTAAGGCACAGGTCCGCCTAAGTATGTCTTGATAAGTCCTATGCTTCAGCTCCTGAAAACACATGTGAAAATAGGTACGTCAGCATAAAAATGCCGGTGAGATACATAGGTTTTGAGAAAATAGGATTCATGACTTATGTTTGAGAAAATGTTTAGTCATGAACCTTGTTATTTGCTTTATCTTGTAAATCATTTGAAAAACGATAAGATCTGATGATATGTATAAATAAGAGAATAATGTATGGTTAAATGAATAACCATTGTAAACTGAGTTTGTATTAGATAAATTGTTTGTAAAACAATGTCTTGTGAAAAGTATGTTATTTGTATAAAATGTTCTATGTCTCAACTTGAAATGATTCAAATAACGCTACGACATGTAATACCATACAAACACTTATATATAGGAAGTACCAGCGGCGTATCCACCATGTTTGTATCATATTACACACGCTTCGTTACTTAATCACTTAATCAAACCAATCTACCAAAGTAAAATGTTCATGTCTAATGTAAATCATGTAATAGGTATCCAATGTGATTTGTATAAATAAATGTAAGGTTAAACGAATAACCTTATAGTAGCATATTTAAAAGTATACTTTAGATTTGTAAGTAACATAATAACCTATGTTTTGGTTTCATAAATAACATATCAACATATGCTTTGGATGTGATAAATAACATATTAAACTATGTTTTGGTTTTGTAAATAACATATCGAAATATGCTTTGGATGATTAATAAAATATTTGCTGGTTTGTACTATACCACACATGAGAGTATATCAAAATATACTTTAATAGTGTGATTTGAGAATTCAATCAGACCTGGTGCATCAAGATACACCTTTGAGACTATAGAAATACCACAAAGGCAATTCCTATTTGGATGGAGCAACAAATTGGTTTCAGACATTCCATGACAACAGGAATGGGGTGTCAAATCCTATAGCGCTATATCATACTAACAATCGGTCTGGTGAACATAAAATAAGTACAATTCAACATTTTATTTTATGTTCTTTGAGAAATCAATGTTTAAATCATAGATAGTTATGTAATTTGTCAAATGATAAGTAATAACTTGTATGATCAAATGTCAAAATGTAAGTATGTGATGAAATCAGCTGTACTAAGTAATGCACACAATGGGCACACGTAGCATGAAATGTAATGTAAAATGATGTACCAAGTATGCTAAGTTAACATACGAAGCAGAAAAGTCATGTAAATCAATGTACTAATAGTGTACTAATGAACATAACAGGTATATGATGTGAAAACAGGAAAGCTTGAAAGTAACAAGTAGGCACATGTGTTTCACCCCAAAATGTTTGGAAAACAGTAAAAGAGGGGTCTATGTACTCACTTGAGATTGCTCAGATGTCTAATGATAATCACCAAGCAATGCTAGAGATCACGGAATCAAACGGCACCTAATATAGGTAGCTATGTTAATAAACCGGACCTATATCGGAAGACTGGGTAGCATTAGGGTTTGTAAACCAAATGAGTGTTGGAACTCATATGATATGGTTTAACAAAGCCTACATACTAAATGAAACTTAACCTAAGTGATATCGACCCATTACGACCCGTTTAGGTAGCTTATGCTACTTTAACGCGTCGTTCGCGTAAAACGCGTTCGGAACGCCTAACCAGCCCTATGACAAGTGTTATATGCCAAAACATGTTACATAATCAGTTATGTGACAAAGGTTTAGGTTACATATGCTTAATTACCAATTATACATGAAAAGGGTATACTGGTAATTTACCTAAGGCATATAAACAACCTATCATACAACTACTTAAACGATGTGACCATAGGGTATAACCTCGGAAGGTTATTCCCTACCTACTATGGTCACCTAATGTATTTGGTCGGATCCTAATGATCGACCAAATGGGTCGAGTTCGAAGGTATAGGCGATTTATCAGATCGCCTACCCTACGACTCTAGACAACGTGGTAATCAGTGGGCATAGTCCCAAGGGACTATGACCAACGTGATTACACTCACGTTGCGAAGTTCAAACGAACTTCGCATTGACCATTACTGGTCAACGCTGAAAGTCAAACAAAGTTTGACTTTCTGACTCGAAAAGCAGTAAAATAAGGAAAAGAATGAAAGAATACTTACGAAGGGTCCCCGAATGCTAAACTCGATTCGAAAATCTCAGGTATGAAACAAATGTTTCAACTTAGAGTTTCTCAATTCAAGTTTCTTGTGATTTTAGCAATGGGGGTGTTGGGGTATATATAGTTTTTCCCGAACCGTTAGGATCGTTTCATGGAAAAGGGGAAATGATCTTGCCCGAACACTTGTCGGAAAGTTGTGGTGACTACTTGGCACTCACCTTAGGGTCTTGACAAGTGTACATGCCCTTTGGGGTGTTAGAAAGTTGATTAAAATTGCAAAACACTGAATCTGGTCACTAAACTGATGTTTCTGCCCAGAATAGGCAGTCGCGTAGCGTGACTGGTAAGGGCATATGCAGTGGCGCTACGCCACTGCCCCCTTGTTTCAGCAAACTTTCAAAATTGGCAGAAATGGTCCCTGCACGTGTTTAAGGCCTTTTTCGATGCGTTTGAACCCCGTTAACCTCATTTCAAGGCTCTAAAATGAAGTTAAAGTATAGGGAACTCAAAACATACTCAAAAATATGCCGGATGATGGTTCGTTTGGTCGTACGAACGCGATGTTCGCTTAATTACGACGGAATGCGCACAAGCGCGAAAAACGATCCAAATGACGCGACGAATGGATTTTTCTTATGGCGAACACTAAAATATAATATAGTCATGCTTACATAAATTTTTGGATGTCCGGATGTATTCAGAACGTAAGTTATGCGCGAAAATGCAAACTTGTGCACTTTTTGACACTTTTAGTCCCTGAATGACCCAAAAGTTTATTTTAGCACACCGAACCCCTCAAAGCCTATTTCTAAGCTATGTAAAGGATATTTAAGGTGTGTTTAACTTATGGTTATGTTCCGGAATGTTCGTTACAGTTCAAATTGACATACTTTCGCAGTTTGTCATATTTAGTCCCTGTAAGCGAATTAACTTGTTTTTGCCATACCAAAGCCTTTAAAACTTATTTCTAAGTTATGTAAAGGTTATTTAAGGTATGTTAAGCCTATTTCACTATTCCGGAGTGTTCGTTGGATTAAACTGGTTATATTTACGCATCAGAGCGCGTATAACCCTCCAGAAAGCGATTTAAAGCTTAAAATCAAACAAGAGTTGATATGTGTAAAAGATACACATAATTTTACAAATCCCAAGTATGAAATACAATATTTCATTGGTTTGGCATTTGTTTGATGGTTGAAGTGACACAGGTGTTACATAACATCGTTTACTAATCGTTTATAAATCGTTTACTTGTTCAAATCGTCTCAATTCGTTTACTTGTTTAAATCGTCCCAATTCGTTTACTTGTTTAAATCGTCCTTGTTTTAATTGTGAGAACTCATATATGGTCGTCTCGCTAATAACATTCAAACCTTCATGACTCGTTCATCGTTCCACTCGTTTTCGCATTAACAAACCACCAAAGGGTAAGTTAACAATTATCAGATTCAGTCGTTACCCACAACCCCACACATAACCACGGGTGTTGTAAAATAACGAGATTTGTCAGATCCTATGGTACCATAACCTAATACTGGTCGGCTTGATCATTGCTAATGAATGTCAATTGTTATGTAACCCAACCAACAAGTTCGTTCACATTATTGAAATCGTTATTAGTTTTGCATAAACCATCTTAATCGTTTGTGAAACCATTGTTATAACATCGAAAATCGTTTGTGAAACCATCGTTCAAATCTTGAAAACATTTAGCACATATGAATCACCCCAAAATAATTGAAAATAGTAAAATAGGGGAACTATGTACTCACATGAAGTGCAAAGTATCCTCAAACAATAGAACTTCAATAACTCAAGTAAACCAGAGAAATCAAGCAGCACCTAGTAACCGAATCACTAGTCAAACAATAGATGCTTAAATCGGAAGATCGGACAGAATGAGGTCTTGTAAACCAAATGAGTGTTGGAACTCAAGTGATATGGTTTAACAAAGCCTACATCCTAAATCGGAACTTAACCTAAGTGCTTTCGACCCATCGTGACCCATTAAGGTAGCTTACGCCACTTTAACGCGTCGTGCGCGCAAAGCGCGTTCGGAACGCCTAACTAGTCCTATGACAAGTAAAATATGCCTTAACATGTCTAATATTGTTGTCAAATCAGTTTAGATGTCAAATGTTATGTTACATATGTTTAATTACCAATTATACATGAAAAGGGTATTCTGGTAATTTACCTAAGGCATATAAACTACCTATCATACTACTACTTAAACGTCGTGACCATAAGGTATAACCTCGGAAGGTTATTCCCTATATACTATGGTCACCTAATGTATTTGGTCGGATCCTAATGATCGACCAAATGGGTCGGGTTCGAAGGTATAAGCGATTTATCAGATCGCTTACCCTACGAGCCTAGACAACGTGGTAATCAGTAGGCATAGTCCCAAGGGACTATAACCATCGTGATTACAATCACGTTGCGAAGTTCAAACGAACTTCGCATTGACCATAAGCTGGTCAACGCTGAAAGTCAAACAAAGTTTGACTTTCGGACTCGAAAAGCAATAAAAGAACGAAGGAACACTTACAAAGGGTCCCCGAATGCTAATCTAGATCAAAATAGCTCAGGTATGTAACAAAGGTTTCAACTTAGAGCACATAAGATCAGATTTGTGAGGAAAATGGTGGAAATGGGTTGGGTATTTATAGTTTTCGGTTCACCGTTAGGATCGTTTCTTGGAAAAGAGGGAATGATCTCGCTCGTACACTTGTCGGAATGTTGTGGTAACTCATTGGGCACTCACCATAGGGTTTTGACACTTGTACTTGGCTTTTGGAGGGGTTAAGAGCTGAAAACAGCAGCCAAGAAACGATTTGCTACATCTGGCCTTAGCTTGCGCATCGTAACAATGAGAGCCTTACGATGCGCAAGGGTCAAGTTTGGCAGAATTACCATTTTAGTCCCTGCAGCCCAGAAACTTGTATTTTGATGCATATTTGACACTTTTAAGCCCCGTCAACCTCATTTCAAAGCTATAAAATGAAGTTAAAGTATAGGGAACTCAAAACATGCTCAAAAATATTTCGGATGCCGGCTCGTTTGGTCGTACGGTTGCGTTATTCGCTTAATTACGACGGAATGTGCATAAGCGCGAAAAACGATCCAAATGGCGTGACGAATGGATTTTTGGCAAGCCAAACACTAAAGCATAATATAGTCATGCTTACATAAATTTTTGGATGTCCGGATGTATTCAGAACGTAAGTTATGCGCGAAAATGCAAACTTGTGCACTTTTTGACACTTTTAGTCCCTGAATGACCCAAAAGTTTGTTTTAGCACACCGAACCCCTCAAAGCCTATTTCTAAGCTATATAAAGGATATTTAAGGTGTGTTTAACTTATGGTCATGTTCTGAAATGTCTGTTACAGTTCAAATTGGCATACTTTCGTAGTTTGTCAAATTTAGTCCCTGTAACGAATTAACTTGATTTCGGCATACCAAACCTTCCATAAACTTATTTCTAAGTTATGTAAAGGTTATTTAAGGTATGTTGAGTCTATGTCACTATTCCAGAGTGTTTTTTTCATTAAACTAGTTATATTTACGCATTAGTGCGCGTATAACCTTCCAGAAAGCGATTTAGAGCTTTGAATCGGAATCGAATCGAATTGTAAAATCACCAAACACAATTTACACATAACAACATCAAAACACATATAATAACATCAAAGCACATTGTTTTATTAATAATAAACATTGTTTTACATCGTTCATCGGTTATAAAGTACAGTTGTCACAGTCTCCCCTACTTCAGGAATTTTCGTCCCGAAATTTTTAACTAGAGGAAGCTTGTGAAAACAAATGCGGATACTTCGTCTTCATCTGGTCCTCACGTTCCCAAGTAAACTCAGGACCACGTTTGGATTCCCAGCGAACCTTGACCAAGTGAATCCGCTTATTCTTCAACTGTTTATATGTACGTTCCACTATCTCCACAGGTTTCTCGACAAAGTGCATCGTTTCATCGATTTGGATCTCATCGAGAGGAATGTGAAGATCAGCGTCAGCTAAACACTTTCACAGATTGGACACGTGAAAAGTCGGGTGAACATTTCCAAGCTCTGGAGGTAGCTCTAGTCGATAGGCAACCTTTCCAATTCTTTCTACAATCCTAAATGGTCCAACATATCGAGGTGCAAGTTTTCCTTTTCTTCCAAATCTCATGACTCCCTTCCAAGGTGAAACCTTGAGTAGGACACGATCTCCGAATTGAAATTCTAAGGGCTTGCGTCGCAAATTCGCATATCTCTTTTGACGTAATCTAGCCGTCACAAGATTATTGCGGATTTTCTTGATCTTGTCTGTTGTTTCCAGAACGAGTTCAGGTCCAGTAAGCTGAGCTTCACCGGTCTCGTTCCAACAAACAGGTGAACGACATTTTCGACCGTAGAGAGCTTCGAATGATGCCATTTTAATACTAGTATGATAGCTATTGTTGTAAGAAAACTCGATCAGTGGTAGATTAGAATCCCAACTACCACCAAAGTCTATTACACATGCTCTAAGCATATCCTCCAAAGTTTGAATCGTTCTCTCGGATTGGCCATCTGTTTGGGGATGATAAGCAGTGCTTAGATTCAGTTGGGTTCCCAAAGCAGATTGCATGGCCTTCCAGAAATGAGATGAAAATCGAGCATCACGATCCGAAATGATGTCCAAAGGAACACCATGTCGTGACACAATCTCATCGACATAAATCTTTACAAGTTTATCAGCAGAATAATCCTCGCGAATCGCAATAAAATGAGCTGACTTCCTTAATCGATCGACCACAACCCAAATAGCATCGTGACCTTTAGATGTACGCGGTAATTTAGTGATGAGATCCATCGTAATGTTCTCCCACTTCCAAACCGGTATTTCTGGCTGTACAAGCAAACCAGAAGGTCGTTGATGTTCGGCCTTGACTTTGAGACAAGTTAGGCATTTCGATACATACAAGGCAACATCCTTCTTCATACCAGGCCACCAGCACGAAGTACGAAGATCCTTGTACATTTTATCAGCACCAGGATGGATAGAATATCGAGACTTATGAGATTCGTCAATTACCAAGGTGCGAAGATCATCCTGATTAGGAATCCACAAACGATCCATGAAATAGAGCAACCCATCGTCTTTCGCTTCGAGTTTAAGCTCAAGTTGATGTGGTAATTCATTACCTATCAAATTTTGTGAAACACAAAATTGCTGAGCTTGAAGAACACGAGTTTGAAGATCAGATAGCATTTGAACAGAATGAAGCTTGACTCGTTCTTTTCGACTAAGTGCATCGGCTACGACATTCGCCTTACCAGGATGGTAGCGAACCTCGCAATCGTAATCGCTCAAGATTTCAACCCAACGTCGTTGCCTCATATTCAGCTCTTTCTAATTAAGAATATGCTGGAGACTTTTGTGGTCTGTGAAAACCACACACTTCGTTCCATAGAGGTAGTGTCTCCAGATTTTAAGCGCAAAAACCACAGCTCCTAACTCAAGATCATGAGTCGTGTAGTTCTTCTCGTGAATTTTCAGCTGTCTAGATGCATATGCAATAACTTTACCTCGTTGCATGAGGACGCAACCTAGGCCTAAGTTGGATGCATCGCAGAAGACAATGAAATCATCGCTTCCCTTGGGCAGAGATAGAACAGGAGCATTACATAACTTTTGCTTCAGCGTTTGAAACGCTACTTCTTGCTTGGGTCCCCACTCAAAAGGATTTTTCTTCTGAGTCAAAGCAGTGAGTGGAACCGCAATCTTCGAGAAATTTGAAATGAATCGCCGATAGTAACCAGCAAGACCAAGGAAAGATCGAATCTCTGTAGGCGTCGTCGGTGTATTCCAGTCCTTAATTGCAACAATCTTGGATGGATCTACATGAATACCCTGCTCGTTGACAATATGACCCAAGAACTGAACTTCTTTAAGCCAGAATTCACATTTGGAGAATTTAGCAAAAAGTTGTTCCTTCTTCAAGAGTTCTAATGTCAAACGAAGGTGTTGCTCGTGCTCGGCTCGAGACTTTGAATAGATCAAGATGTCATCAATAAAAACAATGACGAACTGATCCAAATAAGGCTTACAGACCATATTCATTAAGTCCATGAAAACAGCAGGAGCATTTGTCAAACCGAAAGGCATGACAGTGAACTCGTAATGCCCATATCTTGTGCGAAAAGCAGTTTTGGGAATATCTTCTTCGAGAACACGAAGTTGATGATACCCAGAACGCAGATCGATCTTGGAAAAGCATGAAGCACCCTGCAGCTGATCGAAGAGGTCATCAATTCGAGGTAGGGGATATCGATTCTTGATGGTGAGCTTATTAAGCTCACGATAATCGATACACATTCGAAAAGATCCATCTTTCTTTTTCACGAAGAGGACAGGAGCTCCCCAAGGTGAAAAGCTTGGTCGAATGAATCCTTTATCAGATAACTCTTGGAACTGCTTCGATAATTCTTGCATCTCAGATGGTGCAAGTCGATAAGGCGCTTTTGCAATCGGGTTGGCGTTGGGTACAAGGTCAATATGAAACTCGACTTGACGAACTGGAGGCAAACCAGGCAGTTCATCAGGAAACACCTCTGGATAATCCTGAACAATCGGAATATCCTGAATACTCTTGCTCTTGTCTTTCTCCTCGGTGTAACACCTCGAAAATTTCGGGTTCAATATAATAACGACACGTGTCACGTACGCGTTGTAAACCCGGATTTTATAAAATGTTTTGGTAGGATTTAAAGATGGCGTCATGTAAATGTTACCTCTGAACGATCTCATATAAATCCCAAGACCCAAAAAATTTATAAATTTAAAGTATCTGGTATATATTTTAAATCCCCTAAATGCTAGAATATCATA
Source organism: Helianthus tuberosus (assembly GCA_030545235.1). Classification (NCBI taxonomy): domain Eukaryota; kingdom Viridiplantae; phylum Streptophyta; class Magnoliopsida; order Asterales; family Asteraceae; genus Helianthus; species Helianthus tuberosus. The sequence goes on from CM060420.1 coordinate 65,476,995, forward strand.
TTCAAAATTCAGTGAATGATAGCATTGAATTATTTTTGAATAAAGTGGTGGACTCCTACGACAATAAAGCAATGGAAAACCTTCATTTTAGGGTCTTGTATGAAACAACTTCAAATGGTGGGGTTTGTTACTATATAAGACACTTTTATAAAGGTCCCTAATTGTTAATAGAGGCCCCAAAGTCAGAAATTATGGCTGCCCTTTCGAAACACCAACAAACAAACAAAAGTCAGCCCCTGAAGCAAGCTTACGGACCGTAAGCATGTGTGCTTACGGTGCGCAAAGCAGCCCCCAGCAATCAGCAACTTACTGCAGCCTGTTTATCGCATTTTTGACCTGTTCCACCTTTTTTTATCAACTATAAACGACCCCTAGGCACCCCCTATATACTAGCAACATCTGTTGAACGATTGTGGAGAGTTGTAGACTTTGTTGTCATCAATTCATGGTGCCATGAACACTATAAAACCCACATAAGTTGCAACTCTTTGGTCATTCCATTCTCAATCCAAGTCTGATCAATTGAGGAGCTTTCAAGCTGATTACAAGGCCCCTCTAGTCATCATTAAACACTTGGTAAGTTGCCTAACCTTTCTAAATTAATTATAGCTTAGTATTTTAGCTAAACGTCAAACCGAAGTAAATACGGTTCGACTTCGTAATTAATTAATGATAGCTCAGTCGTATTTCGAATTAAGAGTACCGTTAAGTAGGTAATTATATGGGTATTAAACCCTTATAAGGGCACGTACTGATTCCAGACCTAACTAGGTCGTTTGTCGGGTCAAACGTTGACCGAAAAAGTCAACAGAAATATAAAATATGATTTAATGCATGATTAACAATACGTAATGCGTGTAAACTGTTTTAAACCTAATATAACCTGGTAATAAGTGTACGGACATGTCTAAACTCGTTCGACTCGACAACTCTCAGTTTTGAACCGGTTCGGAACCGAAAAGTCCCGAAACTTTGACTTTCACGTTGACTTCAGTTCTGGCCCGAGTTAGATGGAATTAGAAATGCCTTAATGCTTCATTAGGGTTAGGTTACAAGATAGTATAAGCCTCTGTACTTGTTTCGTTGATTATCCAATTAATATGCAAGTTTCCGTTAATCGCTCATATGTTGACCGTTATGCCCTTATTACCTTAAAACATGATTTATGAAAATGTAAAAGTGTAGAAACCTTAAATACTGATATATAAACTTGTATGCAAAATTTGACATCAGTTTGACTTGTAGATTAAGAGTTATGCTCATTAGCGTAATTACGGTGCTTTATGTTAATAAAATGGCGTAATTAGCGTATAGCGTAATTAGCGTATAGCCTAATTAAACATACTTTTTGGTATCAAACGAATTACCCACTGATGTAATATATTATTTTGGGAATTTTAAAGATTTTTAATTAATTTTAGGCTGAGCATAACTCATAGTCGTAGGCTTAATTCGGTAATTGTCGGTTTTGCCCTTACGGGCCATAAAATGAGTTTTACACATCTAAATGACTCCAAACCTTTTTCTACTGATTAGTTATGATAAATAAATTATTTTAAGCCTTCTGGAAATATAAAAATATCAGATTTAAGTATCGAACCCGGTAATGGCCTTTAATCGCCTTATTTAGCGTTATTAGCGCATAGTATGTTTTAAAATTATATTGGACATACCCGGGTTGATACCTACTGATATAAGAGGCAAATTATGATATTTTAACAGTAAGCAAAGGTTGATAAACTCAGACTTCAGTTTTGAGCTTTTCGGCTTATGTGAAATTACCAAAATACCCCTACGGGGCCTAGTTTGGTTAAAAATGATAAGTTTTCACATACATGCTTTAGCCCACTGTTAAAACTCATCAAATTGAGTATGTTTGCTGTTTACATCAGACCTGTAACTCAGTTAGACATTTAAACTCTTTTACAAACTTTAAAATGACCAAACTACCCCTACGGGGCATAGTTTGTGTTTAAATTAGTTTCGGGCATAACGAAAGACACCTTACTGATGTCACAACATATTTGAGACATAATTAACTTAGGAAACCTGTATATAGCTCTCATGACTACCCGTCACGCTTATTACGCGTACGGTTCGGTTTATGTAACAAGTTTACATAAATTAGCCGAAACGGGTCAAACCTTAACGGTTTTATCTCAAAATCCAGAATGTGAATAATAAACCCATATTAAACAAGTCTCCAAACTTGTTGGGTCTGAATCACATTCTATCCGGTCTTCGCTTAATCGTGCGTACGAACCGTATCTTGAAACTAGCCGGTCTAAGCTTAAGCTTAATAAAAGACCCGTTAGAATTCTAATAAGTTATATTAAACCTTCGTTCCAGATTAGGAGAAACAGTAAAAGCTACGTGCATTCTGCTATTTGTGATTTATACTTGCATCAGGTAAATACTTTTAACTTATTTTCCCTATACGGGCTTGGGTTACGGTACATAGCGTACCGCTTGATCGGGCATCAAATCTCCACGCTTAGTGGGTAGTTGAATAATTTGATCGGCTCGTTTAAATAGTCTTGTTTACTTTACAGCCTTTGGGGGGTTAATGACCATGTCCCGGATATCCCTGGCATCATCTTACGAGATGGCCACGACCTGAGCACGGGGTGTAGGCGTACTCCCGTGTATAACTCACTTAAAGTGGTGTGTCTATTGATCTTTAACCCGGATTTGATTCGGGCTACTGAACGCATAAGTAACATGTAATTCGTTCACAAGATTATATTATTAAAATAATTCTCCCAAGTTAAATAAAAATGTTTATGCCATGTGCATCCAAACCAATTTTCAATCATTTTCCAAAATGAGTCAGTTGAATGTATTTACCAGTGTAAACTGACGTATTTTCCCAAAAAGACTGAATGCAGGTACTAAACGTAATTGGCTGGATTGTCTCCTAAGCATCAATAAAAGTCTCGCAAGCTTAGGATGCCAGAAGTCTGTTGAACCATAAATGTTATTTTGTCTCGATCCTACTGTGGATAAAACATCCGGATATTGTGACTTTGATTACAATAAATAAATTCAGTTGTATCTTATTTTTAAATTGCTTCCGCTGTGCATTATTATATTGTGTTGTTTGACTATCACATTGCCAACCACGTCACGATACTCCCCCACCGGTGACACGTGGAAATCGGGGTGTGACACTCGGTGACATGTGCCAGAAAAGCAACATATCCCTTCTTTAAAAACTTTTGGGCTTTCGTACACGACATCAGCTTCAAACCACCAGATGGTTTCTCACCGCGAATCTCCAGAACATCGCCAGAAGACAAAGGAATACGAACAATCTTGTCGAAACAAACCACCTCAGCATGGTGTTTGGTTAACCAATCCATTCCAATGATAATATCGAAACTCCCAAGTTGCATCGGTATGAGGTTAATAGGAAAAATATGGTTATCAAGGTTCAACTGGCAACCATGAAGAACAGAATTGAGAACAACAGGTTTACCAGTGGCAATCTCAACAGATAAGGGTTTCCTCAGTTTAGTTCTAGGTATCGCAAGCAAAGGCTCGAATGATAATGAAACAAAACTTCTATCGGCACCAGAATAAAAAAGAATAGATGCAGGTCGATTGTTAACAAGAAACGTACCGTTGATAACCTCGTTGTAGGCCCTCGCTTCATTTGCATTCAAGTTGTACGCTCGTCCACGAGGGGATTCACATTGACGTTGACGTTTGCATTCGGGTTTGCGTTTGCATTCATCAGTCTTGGACAGTTGTTGCGGAAGTGACCATATTCTCCGCAATTATAACATGATCCCGGTGGGAATCTCACAGCATTTCCCTGACCCGGAGCTGGAACTTGGGCAACCTGATTCTGTCTAAAACGACAAACGTTTGCCAAATGCCCAAGTTTACCACACGTCGCACATTGTCTGCAAGCTTGTTGTGCAACGTGATGACCGTTGCAACGTGCACAGTGAGGTGCGGTACCAGCATACGCTTTCTTTGTAGGTGGCTGAGCTGGTTGGTTCTGCGGGTTCTGAGCAGCCTGTGCTGTAACAGCAAAATTTTGAGCACCCTTTCGCTTCCTCGATTTCTTCGATGCTTCACCTTCCTTCCCCTTACCCTTATTCTTGTTCTTCTCAGAATCAGTCGCCTTCTTTTTATCACCCTTGCGGGTGAGTTTACCCTTCCTGACTTGTGTCTCAGTGAGGGTAGCAGACAACTCAATAGCTTGGCGAAGGGTAGGAGGATTAACACCGGTCACAATCTCTAGAATAGAATCAGGTAGGCCATCGATATATCTCTCGATTGCTTTATCCGGAGGGGTAACCATGGTGGGACACAATAGACTGAGTTCTTCAAAACGATCCGTGTACGCACGGTGTTCAGCCCCATCTTGCTTTAAGTTGTCAAACTCTCGTTCCAAAACTCGAATCTCGTGACGGGGGCAAAACTCCTTCATCATGAGAGCCCGAAGCTCTTCCCATGTTTGTGCCATCGCCACTTCGGCACCCCTGTCGCGCTTAATACCATTCCACCAGGTAAGCGCTCGCTTCTCAAACACGCTCGAAGCAAATTCAACCTTACGCGCATTCTGACACTGCACATGTATGAATGTGCTCTCGATACTCTCAAACCATTGTAGGAGCGCAGTTGCTCCTTGCGATCCCGAAAACTTAAGCGGTGATGCGTGTGAAGTGTTATATATTTTAGGTGTATATTTTAAGCCCCTTTAACACTTATTTTAGCCAAGTTTTAAATTTATAAAACACGATATTTTACTAACACTAAACACACATATGGGCAAGTGCACCCATTGTGAGCGTAGTATAGTGTTGGTAAGATACCGAGGTCGTCCAAGGACACAAGAGCTTTTAGTACCGGTTTATCCTCAACGTCTAATCAAAATAAAAAGTTTAGAAAAAATGTTTTAAACTAAGAAAAGTAAAAACTAACTAAAATGCTGAAAATAAAAATAAAAGAAAAACAGATAGACAAGATGAATCACTTGGTTCCGAGTCGTATCTAGTGTAACCTTTGATTATTTCCTCACTTTTGCACATAATTAAGAGATTATCTTAGTTATTGTAGTAGGCCCCTCTTTTGAAGGTGACGTTACCCTCACCCCAGTAGTTTGAGTCAGCAAGGATACAATCCTAAAAGGGTGGATTATTGGAAGATAATTAATTAAGTTATTAATGCAAATTATGGTAGGCCCCGCTTTTGGCGGTGACGTTACCCTCTACTAAGTAGTCTGAGTCAGCAAGGATACAGTCCTAAATAGCCGGGTTATAGTATTAATAGTAGTTAACTTATGAGGGGATCAAAGAGTTTGGACCCCCGCCATCCAATACCGTGAAGCATTGAAGGAGGTCCTACTAAATTTGACCCAGGTCCATTGCAGGACCTCTAAACGCTGAACAATGGCAATACCTTTACCAAACCGTTCCCTTAACCCCCGACCAGGTAGCCAACATACCTCCATATAGACCGTGGAGATATGAATGGTGAAATCTTTTATTTTATATAGACAGTAAAATAATGCCAAGACACCACGGACAAACGATAAGGAAAGATCACCTTCAACATAAATAATTAGTTATTAAAGTCATTAATACAAAACCAAATAAAAAGTGCAAAAGATTAGAAATAAAAAGTATTATACTAGACACTTTGTCTTCACCAAGTGATGTAAGAGACTTAGGCAAACATGGCCTTGATTGTCAAGAACTCTTACGATCAATCTTGGATCCCGAGACGACTCACACACTCTACGATGGACAATGGATGATGGTGTTATGGTGGTGGTGGGTGGTGGGTGAAGTGTGAGAGAGGTGGTGTGCCAAGGGATGAGTTGAAATGAAACCAAGCACTCCTATTTATAGGCTGAACAGAAGGCTGGGCACGCCCCCGTGTCCGCTGGACACGGCCCCGTGCCTGTCTGACACTCTCTCTCTCTTCATTAATTGTAATTCGCAATTACAATTAATGCGCCTGCTGTACTTTCGCCACGCCACCGTGTTCACTGGGCACGGCCCCGTGGTGGGCAATAGAAGCTTCTATAGGTTTGTCTTTTCTGCTGCTTCTTGGGCACGGCCCCGTGCTGGCTGAGCACGGGGCGTGTTCAGTCTTCTGCCTTCTCTATTTTGCTTGGGAAGATGCCGTTGAGGGGTCGGGCAGTCCACTTATGTTCCTTTCCTTGTATTTATGTTAGATTTAGCTGTCTTTTTGCTTCTTTTGTGAATTTGAGCTCATTTAATCCTGAAAATACAAAAGGAAGACAAAAACACTCTTTTTCCAACATTAGTACTTAAAAAGGGTTAGTTTTATGCCTCATTTGATGTAATTTATATGTTGCATTTTACACACATCAAGCGGCTTCGCGGCATTGAAATCCTTGAATTTACATGGTGCGTTATTGTTGTTGTTATTGTTGTTGAATATCTCGTGGACTTGGGTTACAACACCGGGAAGCACAGCAGCCACTTGCTGAGAAACCAGGGCTGCAATTTCTTCAATAGTAAAAGTTCGAGGATCACGTCGAGGAGGCATTGTCTAACAAGGAAACAAGAGAATCGAGTGAGGTTGAGATTTAGGAAAAATAAAAGAGGTATCGACAAAACACAGGGAAGGCGATCATTTGTTTGTTACCTCGAACAAACAAACGACACGCAGTGTCTAATCAAAGTAAATAGATCAAAAATAATATATCGCGAAGACATGCTCGCCTATAAGTGAACACTCATCCCAAGAATTCCCAGGTAAGCACAACTGGTCTCGCGTCTGATGAGATATATACGAAGTGCTTGCCTAGACAGAAAACCCAGAATACAGGCATTCACCCTTCCAGTTTGCACGTGTTCACATTATTTAAAACCCAAAACTTTGACGAGATTTTGGAAACTCAAAGGGATTCAAAACCTTACAATAGAGGGTTCAAAACCTTGTAATAAATTATTCAAAAACAGAAGATTGTTTTTCAAAAAAAAAATCATTTCGGAAAATTTGGTTTTTGTTTTGATAATCACCTAAGGATAGGTGATATGCATGTTTTAAGATCTAAACACAAGATAACTTGTGTTGGGTCCTAGAAGTTATAGTCTAGGTCAAAGAATTACTAATAACCTAATTCCCTATAACCATTGGCTCTGATACCAACTCTTCTGTCACACCCCAACCGCGTAAAACAACAAATCGCGGCGGAAACATCGGGGCATGTTGCAACAGAATTATCGTTTCAAAACCATGGATACAAAAGTGTTTCGTTTTATTGATAATATTGAACATTAACATTGTCTTAACACATAACAAACAAGTTTTATATAGACTATCATAGTTTTATGTCACTAAGGCTTCGTGCAGATCCTACGTGACTCATGCATCCTAGAAATCATCATCAAGCATCAATTCCTGAAACATATGTGAAAACAAAGTCAGCAAAGAAATGCTGGCGAGTACATAGGTTTTATAGGAGTCTCGAAATCATGGCTCGTTTAGATGTTGCAATACTTTATTAAAAACCTTGTTTTGAAAAGAGTATAATATTGCAATTTAATTAACCAACTCAAACCAAGCGGGTGATAGTTTATAAACCCCATAGCCATGATTCTTGACCCAAAAGTATTTGTCTTAGTAAAGCACATTGTAAAACATCTCGTAAAGCTTGTTAATAAAACTCGTTTGTTACTTCGAAAACATCGTTGTGTGACATCGTTTTGCTATCGTTTACCCAAGTGTACTAAATAACGCCACGGTATGTAATATGTTGAAAACATTTATATATAAGAAGTACCAGCGGTGTATCTACCATGCTTTCACCATATCACACCCGTCCCGTTATCTAAACACTTAACCAGAAACTTGTATTTTGATGCATATTTGACACTTTTAAGCCCCGTCAACCTCATTTCAAAGCTATAAAATGAAGTTAAAGTATAGGGAACTCAAAACATGCTCAAAAATATTTCGGATGCCGGCTCGTTTGGTCGTACGGTTGCGTTATTCGCTTAATTACGACGGAATGCGCATAAGCGCGAAAAACGATCCAAATGGCGTGACGAATGGATTTTTGGCAAGCCAAACACTAAAGCATAATATAGTCATGCTTACATAAATTTTTGGATGTCCGGATGTATTCAGAACGTAAGTTATGCGCGAAAATGCAAACTTGTGCACTTTTTGACACTTTTAGTCCCTGAATGACCCAAAAGTTTGTTTTAGCACACCGAACCCCTCAAAGCCTATTTCTAAGCTATATAAAGGATATTTAAGGTGTGTTTAACTTATGGTCATGTTCCGAAATGTCTGTTACAGTTCAAATTGGCATACTTTCGCAGTTTGTCAAATTTAGTCCCTGTAACGAATTAACTTGATTTCGGCATACCAAACCTTCCATAAACTTATTTCTAAGTTATGTAAAGGTTATTTAAGGTATGTTGAGTCTATGTCACTATTCCAGAGTGTTTTTTGCATTAAACTGGTTATATTTACGCATCACTGCGCGTATAACCTTCCAGAAAGCGATTTAGAGCTTTGAATCGGAATCGAATCGAATTGTAAAATCACCAAACACAATTGTACACATAAAAACATCAAAACACATATAATAACATCAAAGCACATTGTTTTATTAATAATCAACATTGTTTTACATCGTTCATCGGTTATAAAGTACAGTTGTCACACAATGCTCAGGCTCGAGCATTCGTAATTGGAGCAAGGAACGCACGCGAGGACCCTAATGTGGTCACCGATACGTTTCTCGTTAACAATCACTTTGCATCCATATTATTTGACACTGGTGCCGACTATAGCTTCATGTTTGTGGAATTAAACGTATGCTTGGAATAGAATCTAGTAGATTAGATATTCCTTATTCCATAGAACTAGCCAATGGTAAACTCGTTGAATCGAGCGAAGTTGTTAGGGGTTGCACATTAGGACTTGGTGAGAAAAGATTTAGCATCGACCTCTTACCTATTCAATTGGGTAGCTTCGATGTAGTGGTCGGAATGGACTGGCTGTCCAAGAACAAAGCTGAAGTTGTTTGCCACGAGAAAATCATTCGCATCCCTCTGGAGAATGGTGAAACTCTCATCGTGCATGGAGAGAAACGAGACGCGCCTCTGCGAATCATCAGTTGTATGAAGGAACATAAGTGCTTAAGAAAAGGATGTGTTGCTTTCCTAGCACACGTTGTAGATAAGAAGGCTGAGGAGCCGAAACTCGAAGACATTCCTGTGGTGAAGGAATTCCCTGATATTTTTCCTAAAGATCTGCCAGGACTACCTCCGCAACGACAAGTTGAATTCCATATAGACTTGGTTCCAGGAGCCGCTCCTGTAGCCAAGGCACCCTATTGGCTTGCACCATCCAAAATGCAAGAATTATCTACACAACTTCAGGAGTTGTTAGATAAAGGATTCATAAGGCTAAGCTTCTCACCTTGGGGAGATCCAGTATTGTTCGTAAAGAAAAAGGATGGAACACTGCGAATGTGTATTGACTACAGAGAGTTGAACAAGCTCACAATCAAGAATCGGTACCCGCTACCGAGGATTGATGACTTATTTGATCAATTGCAAGGATCGAGCTACTATTCCAAGATCGATCTTCGATCTGGATACCATCAGTTAAGGATACAAGAGGAAAGCGTACCAAAGACTGCATTCTGAACACGCTATGGGCATTACGAGTTCCTTATGATGCCATTCGGACTGACGAACGCGCCAGCGATATTTATGGAACTGATGAACCGCATATGCAAACTATATCTCGATAAATTCGTGATTGTATTTATCGATGATATCCTAATTTACTCGCGAACGAAAGAAGAGCACGAGCAACACCCCAGAACCATTTTGGAACTGCTGACGAAAGAGAAACTTTACGCAAAGTTCTCAAAGTGCGAATTTTGGATTCGCGAAGTACAGTTTCTGGGTCATGTTATGAACAAGAAGGGCATTCATGTAGACCCATCCAAGATAGAAGCAATAAAGAATTGGGAAGTCCCCAAAACCCCAACCGAAGTTCGACAATTTTTGGGCTTAGCGGGCTATTATCGGCGATTCATCGAGAATTTCTCAAAGAAAGCTCAACCGCTAACCACCCTCACGTAGAAGGATAAGAAGTACGACTGGGGTGACAAGCAGGAAGAAGCCTTCCAGCTACTTAAAAATAAGCTATGCGATGCACCAATACTATCATTACCCGAAGGCACTGAAGACTTCGTGGTATACTGCGATGCTTCATGACAAGGTTTGGGTTGCGTGCTCATGCAACGCCAGAAAGTCATTGCTTATGCTTCAAGACAATTGAAGGTACATGAAAGAAACTATACCACTCACGACTTGGAACTCGGCGCGGTGGTATTCGCCTTGAAGATCTGGTGACACTATTTATATGGTACACGATGTACAATCTTCACAGATCACAAAAGTCTGCAACACATATTTGATCAGAAGGAATTAAACATGCGTCAACGACGATGGGTCGAACTGCTAAATGATTACGACTGTGAGATTAAGTACCATCCTGGAAAGGCAAACGTTGTAGCAGATGCATTAAGCCGAAAAGAAAGGGTTAAGCCCCTAAGGGTTCGAGCATTGGAAATGACTATTCAAATGAACCTCACCGCACGTATTCATGACGCACAACAAGAAGCCCTTAAGATGGAAAACCGTAAAGCTGAATACCTCCGGGGTATGTTAAAATACATGGTGCCAAATGAAGAGGGAACCTTATACTTTAAGAAGCGTATTTAGGTTCCGCTCTATGGCGGCATACGAGAAGTCATCCTTGATGAAGCACACAAATCGAGGTATTCGATCCATCCAGGATCGGACAAAATGTATCAAGACTTGAAAGACTACTATTGGTGGCCGAGACTCAAGAGCAATGTTGCTGTTTATGTTGGAAAATGCCTAACCTGTGCTAAGGTTAAGGCTGAATATCAGAAACCGTCTGGCCTACTACAACAACCAGAGATACCCATGTGGAAGTGGGAGCAAATCTCAATGGACTTCATAACAAAATTACCCAAGACCCCTAGAGGGCACGATATGATATGGGTGATAGTTGATCGATTAACGAAATCTGCGCATTTCCTACCAATCCGAGAGAAGGATAGCACGGGAAAGCTTGCTGAGATATACTTAAAGGAAATCATGGCACGTCATGGAGTGCCTATCTCAATTATTTCAGACAGAGATGGACGCTTTGTCTCAAGAATCTGGCAATCCTTTCAGGAAGCCTTTGGATCTCAACTAGATCTAAGCACGGCATTCCATCTGCAAATAGACGGCCAGAGCGAACGGACTATACAAACGCAAGAAGATATACTTTGCGCATGTGTCATGGACCTAGGCGGCAGCTGGGATACTCATCTACCTTTAGTCGAGTTTTCCTACAATAGCAGTTATCATACAAGCATAAAAGCCGCACCGTTCGAAGCTCTGTATGGCCGCAAGTGCCGCTCGCCCTTATGTTGGGCAGACGCTTGAGACAAACGAATGGTTGGTCATGAACTTGTACAAGAGACAACCGACAAGATTATGCAAATTCGAGAGCGCATTAAGGCGGCTCGAGATCGACAAAAGAGCTACGCTGATCGAAGACGAAAACCATTACAGTTCGAGGTGGGAGACAAAGTTTTGTTGAAGGTCTCACCCTGGAAGGGCGTAGTAAGATTTGGAAAGCGTGGAAAGCTAAATCCATGATACATCGGACCATTCAAGATCTTAGAAAGAATTGGTACCGTGGCATACAAGTTGGAATTACCAGAAGAACTTAATGGAGTACATGATACGTTCCATGTATCCAACCTCAAGAAGAGTCCAACACAAGAAAACGTGATCATCCCTACGGATGAAGTGCATATTGATGACACCCTCCGATTTACAGAACAACCCGTTGAGGTTACCGACTGGAAAGTCAACAAGACCAGGAGGAGCAGTGTGAAACTTGTCAAAGTACGTTGGAACTCTAAGCACGGACCCGAGTACACGTGGGAACGTGAAGACCAGTTTAAAGAAAAGTACCCCCACCTGTTCAAGAAGACTCCTGCGAGAGTCAGTTCAGCCTGAATTTCGGGACGAAATTCTTTTAACGGGGGGAGACTATGACAAATGGCACAAAACCAGTAATTTCCGTACACTTTAATTATTATTTAATGATTGCAATTATGTGCTTAAATGTCAACATTGTTTGATTACATGAGATACTTGTGAATTCATGCACATTTTATACTACAAGAATTACTTTATGCATTAATGAACAGCGTTGCGTCAGAAATACTAGTAAACTCACCGGTAAGACACATAGTGTCAACAATTCTGCAGAAAGCAGTTAGACAATAGAATTAGGGCCTAGGTGTAGGTCCAATGTCAAGAATACATTAAAACACAAGAGTATATACAAGGGTTAACATATAGACTTTCCGGAAGCTAAAATACGCACTAAAAAGCACCCGAAACGCACTTTAAGTGCGGAATTTTACAGGATTCAGCTATAATCAGCTTTTTAATACATAAATACTATGCAGAATTCATGTTTTATTATCCAGAATACCCTCCTAAGTGTTGGGAATTAAAAGGGTTACAAAAGGGTACATAAAGGACACTAAACGGTGCAATTTAGCACTTTAAGGAACCGGTATTTAACCGAACAACCGGACATTACCCGGAACATCAAAATATTACTAGAAGCATTATTTTAATATTTTTGAACTAGTTATGGTCCCTGAACACCATAACACCCCTTATAACATAATAACACAACAAATCCCTAAAAAAATTATACATGAAAGCTAACTAGTTTATGCAATTAGTAATTGAAAGTTACATTTTACCCCCTCCCCCTTTCATGTATACGGTCACATGGGGGGGGGGGGTGACCCCACCAAATATTTGCCAAATCCCACAAGATACATTTTGATATTACTTGGATATTATTTAGATATGATAAGATCTTGAAAGATTGAATTTGGATCTTGTAAGTAATATAAGATAACACTAGATCTCATTCATCACTTCACACCATTTTCCTTCCTTCTTCTCCCCCATACCTACGGCTCACCCACCTTCACCATACATCCACCATTTTCATTCCATTCCAATCCATTCCAAGGTTCACATAAGGTGCTAGAAGGTGATTTAGGAAGTTGGAAGCTTGCGGATCTTGAAGGACCTTCTTCATTTGCTTTTATCCAACCATTTTGTCATCTTCAAGTTCTAGTAATCTTCCCTAGCCTTGTTGCTAGTGGTGAGCCCTCATGATCTCTTATTTATTCATATATTGATGGTTAAAAGATGATATATATTGTTAATAACAAGAACACTAAAGAACATACACATGAATCTTGAAACATAAAGCTAACATATGATGAAAAATGGATAGAATGATGTTGTTTGATGTATAGATGATGTTTGCTTGATGATTACTAGAAATATTGATGTTGATCATTACATGGAACTTGCTAGATTATGATTAAAAACATGATTTAGCAAGATAAGGGATGATTATATAACAACATGAAATAATCATCACCTTGATTAAACATGAACTTGAAAGTAAAATGATTTTTCTTGAAAAGTAATAAACCAAGTGAACTAGTAATCTTGTAAATCCAAGACTTGTGAATAATTTTTCTAAAGGAACCAAGTTTAAAAAGATAATTCTTGAAGGATCATGGTTCTTATTAAACCTACACTATTTTTAGTAGAAAGACAAGTAAATAAACACTAGAGAGGTAAGAAGATGTTATGGATAAACATTTTTGGAAATTATGTTTACAAGTTGTAAACACCAAATCTTTTCAAGAATGATATTTACAAACAAATAACCATGTTTTTAGGGGTAACTAAACCTACTAAATAACATGGTAAGTTACTACAAGTTTTTACAAGAACTTCAAGTTCATGATGTAGTGTGTTTTGCTTGATTTTGGCACTTGATAAGTGTTGAATAAGTTGTTGATTGTTGTGATGGTTTTAAAAGAAAATAAACACATGTTTTGAAAACATGGGAAACCTCCATTTTTAGGGGAAACTATGTCAAAATTTTTTATAAATTTTGACACTTAGAAAAATATAAGTTTTTAAGAAACTTATTCCCTAAAAATGTATCTAAAATATTTACCAAGGTTTCCCTAATTTTTTTTTGTGTTAAGAAATGATGATTTCTTCAAGATTAAAATTGATACTAAGTATGTATATTTTTGAGAAAAAATATTTATATTTATTGATCACCAAATTTTGTGCTAAGTATATGTAGTATGTATTACATGTAATAGTGTATTAGGACTTGAAAATACACTGAATATTCCTAAGTAGTGAAAATACAAAAATACACATACAACATGCTTAGACAGATACAAGAAAATATATTTATGAAAACATATTACTTGATAGAATAAATAACTTGGACAAGTTATGAACATGAAATGAAGTTTTGGACAAAATACATAATTCGGGTGAAAAATACAAGATACTTATATTTATTGTTGAGAAAATAATATAAGTAAGACACATAGTTAAAAATATAAATTATTTTTAACACAAGAACAAATACATAAAAGATGGTGACTTGTACTTGTGCGATACAAGTCTAGTGACTAACATTAATAAAACACGTTTAGGTCACGACGCTAGATAAGCAAAAACCGGTGAAGTTTACGACGCAGGAACGCAAAGTTGTGAGTTCATGCTCCCCCTTTTCTTTGAACTGTTTTCAGTTTTATAACTTCGGGGGTGAAATACATGTTACAAATGTTACAATGTTTATAAATGGTATGATACAAGAACAAGAAGCACTCTTGGTGATAACTAGTACCAAGTATGATGCGTTTTAAGGAATGATACGAGAAATGATACAAGAAATCGTGTCACGAATAGGGTACCATAAGCACCATTAATCGTGTACATACTAAGACCGCAGAACAAAAGGTTAGATCTAATGGGTTTTCGGGCAGCCAGACTCTTGGTGAAAACTAGTACCGAGTAGTGCTTTTGTGTCTCCGTCGTGAATCGACAACTAGAAAAATGCCTATGGTTTGGTTGCTTCCTATGTCGTGTCACATGTTAATGGCCTTGCAACCCATTAACAACCTTGATACATACAGAAATACATGATTTATACAAGAATACTTGATTTATACAAGAATACGTGATTTATACAAGAATACTTGATTTGTACAAGATGCATACCATGTTTTCATACAAAGTATACAAACGTTCAATACAAGAACTGCATGAATTCACACCAACATTATGTTGACGTTTTTCCAAAAACTCACATGTATTTCAGGTAACTAAAGTGGATGTGCGCACGGTCTTACTCATGCTCTTGGATGTTGTCTATGTTTATCGTTGAATAAAGATGTAGACTTTTCAGACAATATGCTGTCTTGTGATGTAAACACTTAAACAATGTTTTCAGTTATGTAATGTCAATGGTATTTGAAGTGATTTTTACGAGCATGTAGTATTTTTACCATTCGTATGCAATGAGAACCTTTCATGATCACACCTCGTGCTTCCGCCTTAGAAAGGGGTGTGGCAGCGCGTTCCAACGAACCTTGACTAGTTTAACACTACTCCGTCGCGTCTTGTTAATCTTCCAATCAGTAACCTCAACAGGTTCTTCAGTAAAGTGGAGTATGTCGTCAATGTGGACTTCATCGACATGAATGACAACTGTTTCTTGAGTTGGACTCTTTTTCAGATTAGATACATGAAACGTATCATGAACTCCATTCAGTTCTGCGGGTAGGTCCAACTTGTAAGCTACAAGACCAATCCTCTCTAGGATTTTGAATGGTCTAATGTATTGCGGGTTCAACTTCCCACGCTTCCCAAAGCGTGCTACTCCCTTCCAGGGTGAAACCTTTAACAAAACCATATCTCCTACTGCAAACTCCAACGGTTTCCTTCTTCGGTCCGCATAACTCTTTTGTCGATCACGAGCCGCCTTTATGCGTTCTCGGATCTGTGCAATCTTATCAGTCGTCTCTTGAACCAATTCAGGACCAACAAGCTGTCTATCACCCACGTCTGCCCAGCATAACGGTGATCGACACTTGCGTCCATAGAGAGCTTCAAATGGTGCAGCTTGGATACTCGCATGGTAACTGTTGTTATACGAGAATTCTACCAAGGGTAAGTGAGTGTCCCAAATCCATCACGCAAGATCGTAACATATCTTCCGACGTTTGAATCGTTCGTTCACTCTGGCCATCTGTCTGCGGATGGAATGCAGTACTCAGATTCAACTGAGAACCAAAGGCTTCTTGGAAGGATTGCCAGATCCTTGATACAAACCTTCCGTCTCTGTCAGAGATAATCGAGAGAGGCACTCCATGCCGTGCAACTATCTCTCTCAGGTATAGCTCAGCAAGCTTGCTAGTGTTGTCTTTCTCCTTGATCGGCAAAAAGTGTGCAGATTTCGTCAGACGGTCTACGATTACCCAAATCATATCATGACCTCTGGGTGTCCTTGGTAACTTTGTTATAAAATCCATTGAAATTTGCTCTCATTTCCACATGGGTATTTCAGGTTGCTGCAGAAGACCTGAAGGCTTCTGGTATTCGGCCTTTACTTTGGCACAAGTCAAACATTTGCCAACATACGTTGCAACATCGCCTTTTAATCTCGACCACCAATAGAATTCCTTCAAATCTTGGTACATTTTATCCGATCCTGGATGGATCGAGTACCGTGACTTGTGAGCTTCATAAAAAATAACGTCTCGTAGACCACTGAAGAGGGGAACCCAAATTCTTCCCATGAAACACAACGTTCCTTCCTCGTTTGGTACCAACTGTTTCTCCATCCCATGGAGATATTCATTCTCAAAATTCTCTTCCTTAAGAGCTTCTCTCTGTGCGGCACAAATGCGCAATGAGAGGTTCGTTTGAACAATCATTTCCAAAGCTCGAACCCTTATGGGCTTGATTCTTTCTTTCCGACTCAGGGCGTCTGCGACCACATTCGCCTTCCCTGGGTGATACTTAATTTCACAATCATAATTGTTTAACAACTCTACCCATCGTATATATGCTGTAAGCTCTTGTGATTAGTAAAGATTGTGCATCGCGTGCCATACAAGTAATGTCGCCAGATCTTTAATGCAAACACCACTGTGCCTAATTCCAAATCATGTGTGGTGTAGTTCTTCTCATGAACCTTCAATTGGCGTGAAGCGTAGGCTATAACCTTCTGTCGCTGCATCAGCACGCAACCTAAACCTTGACGCGAGGCGTCGCAATATACCACGAAGTCGTCAGTGCCTAGGAACTGACGGATCTCGGTTGGCGTCTTCGGAGTCTCCCAATTCTTGATTGCCTTGATCTTTGTGGGATCCACATGAATTCCATTTCCGTTAACCACGTGACCAAGGAACTGAACCTCGCGCAACCAGAACTCGCACTTCGAGAACTTTGCGTACAATTTCTCTTCCTTGAGCAGCTCTAAGATGGCTCTTAGATGTTGCTCAGGTTCTTCCTTCGTCTTTGAATAAATCAAGATATCGTCAATAAACACAATCACAAACTTATCGAGGTACGGCCTGCAAACTCTATTCATCAAATCCATGAATACTGCTGGCGCGTTCGTCAACCCAAACGGCATAACCAGGAACTCGTAGTGCCCATAGCGAGTCCTAAAGGCCGTCTTTGGAATACTCTCCTCTTGAATTCTTAACTGGTGATAACCTGATCGAAGATCGATCTTGGAGTAGAAACTCGAACCTTGTAATTGATCGAACTGGTCATCAATTCTTGGCAAAGGATACCGATTCTTAATGGTCAATTTGTTTAGCTCCCGGTAGTCGATACACATGCGGAAACTACCATCTTTCTTATTAACGAACAAAACTGGAGCTCCCCAAGGCGAGAAGCTTGGTCTGATAAATTGTCACACCCCAACCAATGGCGGAAACATCGGGATGAGACGAAGTGTGAAGATTGCTAGAGACATCATAACGCTATTTGTGACAATATTTAATAAACCGATTTCATTTCATAATTCATTTGTCAACATTACAAGGAAATCAAATAACAACAAGTTTAAGGGAAATACAATACAACATAATCAAAATTTATACAACGATTAAACCTAAACGTCTATGTGTGTATCTAGGCATCAACGCTACTTCATTTCATAGCATCATCATCCTCAACCTGTAACATGTTTAAGATACAATTCAATGCAAAATCAAAGGAGAGTATACAAGTTTAAGCATAAGTATAAGTATAAAAGTTTAAAACGAATCCACATGGCAACTTAGTCTATACGAGATCAACCTAGCGTGGCATGCAATATTTCTAGCCAACCTAAGTTTACGTAAGAAAGTTTAATTAATTCAACATGACCCAAGTTTAAGGGGGGCGGTGCGTTACTCCTATAGCGCTATACATGTCAAATGGAGGCTTGTGAAAGCTAATGACTAAAACATATCACATAAGTATGGTCCACGTAAGCATCAAGTATCACAACATAGTATTCATGTATAAGGATTGTTTTCGTGCATTGCATAAAGAATAAGTTTAAGTGTAGTTTAATAGTTAAACATGTTACACCCCAAAAAGTGGTAAACATAAAAAGGGGTTTGCGAGTATACTCACAATTTTGCGTAGAGTTCCACGAAAACTGAGAATGGAATTGACGAAGTCTCGAGATTTCAAATGGTTGCGTTTGCGATTCCTTGTAAAGATAACGCACGAGCAAGAATAAGGATTCACGAATGAGCGAAAACGGTTACCTTATATTTTGAAATAACGCGCACTAATTGTGTTATTATTTATAGGTTAAATATGATTACCAATGTTTAGGTTTACAAGTTAATTGAATATTATACTATTATTCTATCTTTTAAATTATATAACAAAAAAAATATATATATGAAAATAAGTAATGGTGTTTAATGACAATAGGAAAATATACATGTACATTGGATTTATATAGAATAATGTTTATAGAAATTAAACAAAACCATTATTAAATCACATGACACATCAAACAAATGTGTAAATTGTTTTCTTTCTTATCAAACCAGAACCGAACAACAGTAAAGAAAGTGTTTAAAACATGAATCAGTAAGGTTTGAGTTTTCATTTTATTTGAACACTAGCATCATTGTTATCTTCTTTATTTAAAAACAAACGACAGAAGCCGAGTATGTATATGTATATGACTTCTGTTCTTTTCTTGTTTCTGATTAGAATAGCATAATTAAATGAGTGCTTAAACGAACGAGAGGAGATGGAACAAGAGGTATACCGAGATGAAAACAGTCCTTATAGCGACGTCCATAGTCCTTCGGTTGGCTTCCGACGTGAACCCGAGTTGAACCAAGCCCCGAACCATGACCCAAAACCAAATCTGACCGTTCGTTTTGAAACCAAAATCTGAACCACATGTGTACCGAACCAAACCTCGAGCCAACCATAACCCGAACCCAAGTCTGAAACTGAACCGAGGAGTCAAAACTCATACCTGAACATGACCCGAGTTAAGACTAATCTGAACCGAAAACTGACTGAGAACACCATAGCTTGTACCTGAACCAAAACTCGGACCAAACCAGCCCGGAAACCCGATCTGGAAACCCCAGCTCGATCCCGAACTTGATTCCGAGCCGTCGCCGCCGTCACCCGACGCCACTGTCGCCGTCGGCCACCACAATCATTCTCGTCTTCGACATAACAGCAGCCGGAAGTTGTCGAACATCCACTACCGCCGCCGCAACGGCGTTCGTCGTCTGCCGTCACCGCATTTACGGAGGGAGTTTGGAGCGTGATTGCCGGAGCTCGAATCGAGAGGGAGGGAAGTGGCAGGTGTGAGTGTGTAGTGGCTTGGATTAGAGATTTTTGTGAAGATGAAGAAGTGGTGAGTGTGCCTGATGATGTCCGATTGTGATGTTATTCATGCTTGTTTGGGTTGTGTAGCAGGGATCGAGAGAGTTTGATATTTTGGAGAAGATGAACTCTAGGTATTTGTGGGTGTATTGTGTAATAGTAGGCAAACAAAGAAAAGAGGAGGAAACCATTGTTACGTGCGGCTGTTTAAAAAAAGAAGAAGGGTATTAGGGTTTTCAACCCTCTTATAGTTAGGTTTTGTTAAGTGGGTTGGGTTTCATGTTTGCTTTAAGCGAGAATAAAAAGAACTGAGCGTTTGGTCTTGTTTGATGTGAAAACCACAGCAGAGTGGTGATGCGCGTGAATGTTGAAGCTGGCGGGGTCATCAGTTTTGTTTTATTTTTGTTTTAAAAGCATCACACTTTAAGCAAATACCCAAATAGTCCCTGACTTTAACTATGTTATATTTTAAAAGAACTAATTTTACAATTAAATTAACTAGGTTAGTTGTATATTTTTTTTAACTTTAAAATCTAACGAGACTAGCTAGATTAAAACAAAACTTTTAAAATTTGCAAAAGTAATTAATTTGATTAATTAACAATGAAAAAAATAATAATAATCATATTTATAATGAATTAAATTAAAGTAAAATATTTTTTGACGATACAACGGATTATAATTTTTGAAATAGGCAAACTTCTAAAAATAGATTTTTAAGTCTCGATTTCTAAATTAGGAAAGTTATGGAAACGCGGAGCGTTACAGTCTCCCCTTCTTTAGGAAATTTCGTCCCGAAATTTATTCAAAAGGAAGACCTGAAAGGGTTTTTTGGCAAACTGAAGAGGACTGTTTAAAATTAAGGCTTTGGAGTATGAGACGACGGAGAATAATTGAGGTATAAGGTGAACGATTGATATAATAATGATTATGAGTATAAGAATAGCATAAGTATCAAATAGGCGAAAGTAGCGTCCTAAGAATGAAGTCTCGACGGGCATAATCGGATATAATGCGTTTGTGAGTTGTTTAAAGTTGTATTAGGTCCAAAAAGGTCTGCAAAACACCGAATTTCTCAAGGCACGTTTTACGAAAGTTTGGTAACATGGTGAAAACACTTATATATAGGAAGTACCAGCGGCGTATCCACCATGTTTTGACCACATTACGTCTGTTTCGTAGTCGGTGTCATGTTATGTTTCGTGTCTTACCATACACAGTAGTACACTCTATGATTCTCCTGCGCCTATCACTATAATCCTGTGTGTACCCGCGATTATTTTGATCGTCGCATGATCCACATGGCTTGTACTAGTTGTGTATGAATCCGGGTATACATAAATTTAAAAAAATAAGAATGTGTACGTTTATGAGTGTAGTATGCAAGCAAGTCCATGCTTAAGTATTTATGGGACCCACGTAAGCGAATCCCTCGGATTCCGCTCGCGTACGGGTATGAATCATGAGTATGAATGAATGTATGAACATAAGTATAAGTGCAAGTGTACATACGCATGCGGGTGGAAGTATAAATATAAAACATATGAGTATGAGTGTAGGTACGAATAATGAAAATTGCGTATATAGTATATGTTGAAGCATCGCGAATTTAGACATATAAAGCGTTTGAGAAATTTGAGTACATAAACGGATGAATGTGAGTATAAATTATAAATCGTATAGATGTGAGTATAAATATGAGTACGGATATAACATAAATCGTATAAATGAATATAAGTGAAGACATAACATGTATAAGTATAAATGCAAGGAATAATGATTTTGTTGATAGTATAAATCGAAATACACTAGTTCAAACACGAAAAGATTAAGAAGTTTTGAGTATGAAAGGAAAAGAAAACAGGTGACACATGCGAGATTGTTGTGAGATACCAATTAAAACGTGTAAAATGATATGCATATATAGTGGTTTGCGCAGAATGTGAAGTTAAAATAGATTGAGTTGTCACGAAATATAGACTATAGTTTGTGAATGTAAGAGAGTATAGAACGTCTATTTGTTATGTGGAAAGTACTTTGTAAAGGAATGGAAATGCTACTGCGGTTTTAAAAGAGTTTACATAATTTGAAAATGTGTCGATTCTTATGAAGTTTCCTTGCCTACGTGTTTTGAATTTAATTGACCTATCGTATCGAGTGAGGTTTTGAAAAAGTTTTAGAGATTAATAAGTTTGCACCGTTTTAAGCAACTTTGTGTTAGAAAATTTTGAAACTTACAGCTTCTTGTGAAAAAGTTGATTCTTAGAAAAAGGAATTTGGTACATGAACTTAGTGATTGTTGAAAAATGTTTCATTGGTTTTGAAAAGGAATTTTTAGTAAATGATTGAATAATATTGGTAGTATTTTATAGGTGTGTGCGAAAAAGTTGATTTAATTCTCAATTGAGAATAACAATCTCTAGTTTAATGGTGTGAGAGGAGCGTGTTTCAATGTTTACGTTGATTGGTGAATTTGTGGGCAACGGATTTATTAAACCGACTAGGCTGACAAGTAGTATTTCATGAAATTTTGAAAATCGAGGAACACGCGTTTATGGTAACATTAAAATTTTTGTGTATGCGAGTGATGTGAAAATAGATTATAGAATAAGAGGTACGTTTAAATAAATGAATCATTTTAAAATACATGATAAATGATTGAGGTATAAACATGCTCGTGTTTACATAATATAGCCTATTAAAAGAAAGCGTTGGTAACGATCACCTAGGTAAGGGAATCACCCCAAATCCGTTGGTGAGGTCGTTGTAAGATGAGAAAAGAAGCGGAGTTAATCGTCAAGGTAAGGAAATCACTCCTATCTCGATGATATGTCTCTGCTCGTTGTTTACAAAAGCGTAAATAAAATTACGTGAAATCATGCATGCTAATAATGTATAATCGTATGAAAAGTAAGAGTATGATGTTGCGCAAAAATGAAATTTTGAAAAATTGTTCAAAATTGACAAAAGATCGAAAATAATAAAGCGTAAGCTCGAATAAAACTTGGATGGTTCCAAACGGAACATTGACTAAACAAAGTGGTCGAAAGATCTTTTGAAATTGAGAAACATGCTTTGGCCAGGTGGAATACTCTCGCCGATATCTCGGCTAACGGTACTCACCCTTCCAGTTACTACATGTTCCCAATCCATCGAAAATTCGAGACTTGGTGGGACTTTTGAAAATCAAGGTGTGGAACTAGTCGACAAGGTGCGGGTTTCACCCCTAACTTGACGATTTCGTAACCTAAGTGTGGTTGGTACTCGTCGGGTCAAAATTTAATTTCGACATGTTGACGAGGGTCCACTAGAATTTTGAAATTGAAATTTCCGTTAAGATATGGATTTCACTCCTAACTTAATGGTGTATTTCGTGCGAAAAATAGAATCAAGCGGGATGAGGGTCGTTTACCAAATTGTGGGTTTCACGCCTATTTTGGTAAACTCATCTCGTTTGTATAATATGAGTGTTTTCGAGTTTAAGAAAAATCGAGTAAAATGCCTTGGAAAAAGGCGTATGTTAAAGGAAATAACGAACAAGTATAAGCACATAAAAGGCATGTCGAGAATAACACACAAAGAATAGATCAATAATTCAAGTATCGACACATAGTAAGACAAGTATTGACACATAAGAATACCAATTCAAGTATTAACACACAAGCGACTTATATGTTTAAAAGTCAGAGCGAATAAATGAGAAGCGAGTAAAGTAGCATGCAAGTAGTTTCAAGCAATACACAAGAATAAAGCTCTAAAACTATAGACAGGTTAAAGCATTCCTACTTTTCCTAATTCCCTATAGTTATGGCTCTGATACCAATCTGTCACACCCCAACCAATGGCGGAAACATCGGGATGAGACGAAGTGTGAAGATTGCTAGAGACATCATAACGCTATTTGTGACAATATTTAATAAACCGATTTCATTTCATAATTCATTTGTCAACATTACAAGGAAATCAAATAACATCAAGTTCAAGGGAAATACAATACAACATAATCAAAATTTATACAACGATTAAACCTAAACGTCTATGTGTGTATCTAGGCATCAACGCTACTTCATTTCATAGCATCATCATCCTCAACCTGTAACATGTTTAAGATACAATTCAACGCAAAAGCAAAGGAGAGTATACAAGTTTAAGCATAAGTATAAGTATAAAAGTTTAAAACGAATCCACATGGCAACTTAGTCTATACGAGATCAACCTAACGTGGCATGCAATATTTCTAGCCAACCTCAGTTTACGCAAGAAAGTTTAATTAATTCAACATGACCCAAGTTTAAGGGGGGCGGTGAATTACTCCTATAGCGCTATACATGTCAAATGGAGACTCGTGAAAGCTAATGACTAAAACATATCACATAAGTATGGTCCACGTAAGCATCAAGTATCACAACATAGTATTCATGTATAAGGATTGTTTTCGTGCATTGCATAAAGAATAAGTGTAAGTGTAGTTTAATAGTTAAACATGTTACACCCCAAAAAGTGGTAAACATAAAAAGGGGTTTGCGAGTATACTCACAATTTTGCGTAGAGTTCCACGAAAACTGAGAATGGAATTGACGAAGTCTCGAGATTTCAAATGGTTGCGTTTGCGATTCCTTGTAAAGATAACGCACGAGCAAGAATAAGGATTCACGAATGAGCGAAAACGGTTACCTTATATTTTGAAATAACGCGCACTAATTGTGTTATTATTTATAGGTTAAATATGATTACTAATGTTTAGGTTTACAAGTTAATTGAATATTATACTATTATTCTATCTTTTAAATTATATAACTAAAAATATATATATGAAAATAAATAATGGTGTTTAATGACAATAGGAAAATATACACGTACATTGGATTTACATAGAATAGTGTTTATAGAAATTAAACAAAACCATTATTAAATCACATGACACATCAAACAAATGTGTAAATTGTTTTCTTTCTTATCCAACCAGAACCGAGCAACAGTAAAGAAAGTGTGTAAAACATGAATCAGTAAGGTTTGAGTTTTCATTTTATTTGAACACTAGCATCATTGTTATCTTCTTTATTTAAAAACAAACGACAGAAGCCGAGTATGTATATGTATATGACTTCTGTTCTTTTCTTGTTTCCGATTAGAATAGCATGAGTTAAATGAGTGCTTAAACGAACGAGAGGAGATGGAACAAGAGGTATACCGAGATGAAAACAGTCCTTGTCGCGACGTCCATAGTCCATCGGTTGGCTTCCGACGTGAACCCGAGTTGAACCAAGCCCCGAACCATGACCCAAAACCAAATCTGACCGTTCGTTTTGAAACCAAAATCTGAACCACATGTGTACCGAACCAAACCTCGAGCCAACCATAACCCGAACCCAAGTCTGAAACTGAACCGAGGAGTCAAAACTCGTACCTGAACATGACCCGAGTTAAGACTAATCTGAACCGAAAACTGACTGAGAACACCTTAGCTTGTACCTGAACCAAAACTCGAACCAAACCAGCCCAGAAACCCGATCTGGAAACCCCAGCTCTATCCCGAACTTGATTCCGAGCCGTCGCCGCCGTCACCCGACGCCACTGTCGCCGTCGGCCACCACAATCATTCTCGTCTTCGACATAACAGCAGCCAAAAGTTGTCGAACATCCACTACCGCCGCCGCAACGGCGTTCGTCGTCTGCCGTCGCCGCATTTACGGAGGGAGTTTGGAGCGTGATTGCCGGAGCTCGAATCGAGAGGGAGGGAAGTGGCAGGTGTGAGTGTGTAGTGGCTTGGATTAGAGATTTTTGTGAAGATGAAGAAGTGGTGAGTGTGCCTGATGATGTCCGATTGTGATGTTATTCATGCTTGTTTGGGTTGTGTAGCAGGGATCGAGAGAGTTTGATATTTTGGAGAAGATGAACTCTAGGTATTTGTGGGTGTATTGTGTAATAGTAGGCAAACAAAGAAAAGAGGAGGAAACCATTGTTACGTGCGGCTGTTTAAAAAAAGAAGAAGGGTATTAGGGTTTTCAACCCTCTTATAGTTAGGTTTTGTTAAGTGGGTTGGGTTTCATGTTTGCTTTAAGCGAGAATAAAAAGAACTGAGCGTTTGGTCTTGTTTGATGTGAAAACCACAGCAGAGTGGTGATGCGCGTGAATGTTGAAGCTGGCGGGGTCATCAGTTTTGTTTTATTTTTGTTTTAAAAGCATCACACTTTAAGCAAATACCCAAATAGTCCCTGACTTTAACTATGTTATATTTTAAAAGAACTAATTTTACAATTAAATTAACTATGTTAGTTGTATATTTTTTTAACTTTAAAATCTAACGAGACTAGCTAGATTAAAACAAAACTTTTAAAATTTGCAAAAGTAATTAATTTGATTAATTAACAATGAAAAAAATAATAATAATCATATTTATAATAAATTAAATTAAAGTAAAATATTTTTCGACGATACAATGGATTATAATTTTTGAAATAGGCAAACTTCTAAAAATAGATTTTTAAGTCTCGATTTCCAAATTAGGAAAGTTATGGAAATGCGGAGCGTTACATAAATCCCTTATCCAATAGCTCCTGAAGTTGCGTTGACAGCTCTTGCATTTCTGAAGGCGCAAGTCGATAAGGTGCCTTAGCTACAGGCGCAGCACCTGGAACTAAGTCAATGTGAAACTCGACTTGTCTTTGAGGTGGCAATCCTGGCAAGTCTTCGGGGAAGACTTCAGGATATTCCTTCACGACTGGAATGTCTTCTAGCTTTGGCTCAGCTGCTTCCTTGTCCACAATGTTTTCCAGGAAGGCGATACATCCTTTCTGCAAACATCTGCGGGCTTCCAAACAGCTAATGATCCTTAGAGGCGTATTGCACTTCTCTCCATGTACCACAATTGTTTCTCCATTCGCCATCGGAATGCGAATGACCTTCTCGTGACATACGATCTCTGCTCGGTTGCTTGACAACCAATCCATTCCGACTACCACGTCGAAGCTTCCCAACTCGAATGGCAGCAGATCAAGCGTAAACTCGTGCTCTCCCAGTTCTATCACGGAACCTCTGATGACTTCATTTGCTTCTACTAGCTTTCCATTAGCTAGTTCTATCGAATATGGAATATCTAGCTTACTAGCTACCAACCCAAGTATATTCTTAAACTCTGGTGATACAAAACTATAATCGGCACCAGTATCAAACAGTACAGATGCAAAGCGTTGGTTGATAGGGAACGTACCAGTAACTACATTTGGATCTTGGCGAGCTTCTCTCGCTCCGATGTTGAAAACCCTACCATGAGCTTGGTTGATTTTCAGGCGTTCTCGCTTGAAGTGCCCAACGTCTCCACAATTTAAGCAACCGGGTCCTCGACCATTTCCATTCCCATTACCACCTCGATTGTTGTTTGCTCCCCGGTTTCCACTACCAGCTTGATTCCCAACATTACCACGATTTCCATTATCGCCATTTCCTCCTTGAGGGCGGTTTCCATACCCATTACCACTGCGGTTATTGTTTCCATTGCCATAACCTCTTTGACCACCACTACCACGACCAGCACCAACCCAACACGTCTCCTTCGAATGACCAGCTCTTCCACAAGACTCACATCTTCCAGCTCGACACCGTTCATTGTGATGCAACTGACACGCATCGCATTTGGGCAAGGTGCCCATATACCCTTTTCCTTTGTTTTCAGCACCAGTTTTGGCCTTGGCTGGTGAGTTTGCCTCTTCCTTCTTGCTAGCACTGCTGCTACCTTTCTTGAAATTTGAGAACTTCCTTTTGTTCTCACCGGATGACTCAACGCGAGTCTCCTTCTTTTTCTGGTCAGAAATCGAAAACTTGTTTAACCTGATAGCTTCTTCAGTCAGTGATACACTCAGATCAATAGCCTCAGTTATTGTTGCAGGCTTCGACGTCGTCACCATACTCATAATCTGAGGTGCCAACCCCCAGATAAAGCACTCGATGCGTTTGAATTCTGGATCGACCATGTATGGTACCACGCGAGATAGGTCGTGAAATCTCTGCACGTATTCAGCAATTTTCGGGCCGTCCATCTTGAGGTTCCAAAATTCAGTTTCTAACTTTTGGATTTCAGCTCTGGAGCGGTATTTCTTCCGCATGAGCTCCTTCATTTCATCCCATGTCATGGCATAAGCAGCTTCTTCTCCCAAGGTTTGAACTTGGAGATTCCACCAAGATAACACTTCATCTAAGAACAATCTGGAGATATAGGTGACTTGGTGTTGCGGAGCACACTTGCTCATTCTTATCACAGAATCAGTCTTCTCCGTCCATCTGACAAAAGCTACAGCACCCCCGGTGCCGTCGAAATTCAAAGGTTTACAGTCTAAGAACTGTTTATAGGTACAGCCTGTACAAGTAACATCATTCACATAAAGCATTAGCGATCGCACATGGAATATCCAAATGTAACGTAATGTTTATTTAGTGCCTCAAACATTACCAAGAGGTGGGTTGCTTCTCGAGGTATTTCCGCTATGCTAGGAGTGTAAGGCCTCGTGTTGTGCTATCGCTCGTGAAATCCGTTCTTGTAACTCGGCCTTAGTTGTAGGCAGTGTGTTGTCTCTTTGAGGAGGCATCTTCTAAAGAAGATTGTATAGGTCAGGTCTTATGCATATAAGTATGTAGTATGTGTATGTAATAACATTTTTTAACGCAAGTAAACACATAACATCCCATGTCATAACACAAACAAGTAACCCAACAACGTATATAATGAGAATGTTGCGATTGAGCTTTCATATACCAATGACCACAATTACAGTTTTACATGTTTCACAAATGTACCATATATCAAAAGGGACTACAGGGTCACATCACCCTTGTCCAAACTATCCATCAAACTATAATAATCAAAAGTCAAAAAGAAAAGTGGTCTTCAAAAGATCGTGTAATCTGGGCTCAATAGCTGCACTCTCACCAAAAGTATGCTACCTGCATAAAACCAAAAACTGCTATGCTGATGGTGGAGGAGGAAGTGGAGGAACGAAAAGCAAACTGCGCAGATGCGCTAGCTCCTCATCGAGGGCATGAACATGACGCAACAAATAGCTAACCTGCTGTTCCATAGTAAGGAAACGGACATCAAAATCTGGGTATGGCAAGAGAGGAGCGGGTGGAGTCGCGAATGGTGACTGACAAGGACAAGGCGGAGGACGCGGAATCCTCTTAAGATCCATGACTATGCGACACAACATCTCCTGCTAGAGCTGTAAGGATAAAAGCAGATCATCTCTCGTGTATCCAGTGTAATGGAAGGGATGGTATGGATCAGAAACAGGCATCGTGTTGGGTGGAAACCAAATCAGCGACTCGCCTGATGGTGCAGAGGCAAAAGGTGCAGTACGTGAAAACTGTGGCATGAAAGGAAAAGCAGTTGACACAGGAGGAATATGACCGGGCTGCTGACTCGATGGACCTTCCCCTGGGCGGGGTGGAGGGATATCCTGTAGGAACGTGACCGGTAGATCGGTGCGGTGTATGTCTGACACATGTGGGTGAAACGGGGCAATGTCAACAGGTGCATGTGTAGGTGCAGGTGGGGGAGTAACGGGTCTAACAAAAGGAGGCAGGTCATCCTCATCTATCCACCCATTGCGGGTGAATGCATAATGGGGATCTATATGGTCTGCAAAAGGAGCATGGTCTGCGGGTGCAGGTAGAGGGTCAGGTAACAGTGGTGCAACAACTGGAATGTCAATCGGGTCATGCTCAGGTAGAGGATCATGAGCAGGTATGGGCTCGGGTGCAATCAAAGGCTCAGGGTCGGCCGGTGCTAAGTCAAGATTAGCGGGTATCGGCTCGAGATCAGCGGGTATATCAAAAAGCTGATCGTCAGGAACGACAGGTGCCTCAAAAGGCTGATCATCGGGGAAAAAATCAATCTCATGCTCAGGATCAAAGTCGTGTGGAAAGAGAGGATCAAACTCATCATCAAACTCGAAGTCTTGTGGAGGAACAGGTGCGGCAGACATAGCTGTGTCAGAATCGGAATCGGAATCGGTGGGATAACGCTGTAATCCCAGTGCGTATAAAGTAGTAGATGACACAGACTCAAATGAATCAGGACCAGAAAGGTCAGATGAAATCTCAACGATCGGAATCTCAACAAGCGGAACAGCAATGACATCGGCGACTGGAATCTCGGCAAGTGGAGTGAGAACGGAATCATCGACTGGAGCTCCATCATCCTGGGCACCCTCAGGGGGACCCTCAATAAAAAGATCGATGTCGTCGTCAGACATGGCATCAAGAGGCAGATCCTCGAGAGGAAATGCAGCAAGAGGAAAAGGAGCAGGGATCTGAAAAAGAAGTAGATCCTCGCCAGAAAGACCCTCAGCTAGCGGTATATCATCGCCAAAATCTGGTAAAGAAAATGGCTGGAAATCATCATCGTCGTCAATCGTAGTGTCAGATGTAAAAACCTCATCCTCTGGGATGATCTCATCATCTGAAACTATGGCCATAGGGTCTACTGTATCTGATACTCCACTATCAGAAGAGGACATGGTGTCTGTGATAAAACAATCACACATATGCACATATATCAACAATCATCAAATAAGCATATAAGTAGTAACAATGTAAGCATGTATGTATCCTAGTCTTCCCAAGACTATCCCACCCAGTCTCTTAGACTGAACTACTTAGTCTCTCAGACTAAACCTCCCAGTTTCTCAAACTGAACTACCCAGCTAGTCTCTCAGACTAACTTCCTAGTCTCTCAGACAGACTACCCAGCTAGTCTCTCAGACTAACTCCCCAGTCTCTCAGACTGAATTATAAATGAATTCTTTGAAATGTACTTTGTGTCTTTTATTTGTAAAAATGTTTGTTTCCTGGATCTGGACATTTCGTGTATGCAATGAAAAACATGTTTGTGAAAACATTTTCGTGAGGGCCCTAATGATCGTAGTCTAGACTTGAGAAAGAATCCTAGTTCGCTACGATCGAAGCTCTGATACCAAGTTGTCACACCCCGACTTTTGCGGAAGCGTGGTTATTGGTGTGACTTCTTAATACCATAGCATTCAATCATAACAATGCTATATGATAAAACCAAAAGATATTCATCCATAGAAATTAAGTTTGAAAATACCACAACATACTTGTTTGAAATGTTGACACCGAATTCAAATTACAAACCATAACATGTTTTAAGGAGTTCACCAAGACTCGACAAAAGGCCTTAAACAAACCTGAGTTTAGAAACATGTATCTCGTCCAGGAGTAAGATACATCTCCTAAACCCTACGACCTCGGATGACATCTTTTATTTATAACGCAGCTTGAAACACATGCATACACCTGCCAGATCCACTTAGTTCCCTGAAATACATGTAGTTTGAAAACATCAACAAAAGTTGAGCGAGTTCATGTGTTTTGTATATGTATGTATAAACCTTTGTAAACAGTGTAAGTATGAAAGTCCCAGTATGATAGCAAACAAGGAAAAGATCACCAATGGTTTGCAAGGCAACTGATATGTGTGACGGTGTAGGAAGAATCAAACCTAGCAAAGTTGTATCGGGCTTCCGGCTGGAAGACATAGTCACCCTATGGGCCACCCTGGTCCTCATGGGTGTGGGCTTGCTACACCCAAATAGATCTATCACTCATGCCCCTCGGTCCTTATACGAGGATTAATGGTCCCAAGTATCCGCCTACCCATTCACATGATCTATGGTTCTTTCCTAGGCTAACCATACCAATTGTATTTGTATGTAATCCTTTTGTAACATGTATTTCACCCCCGGAGTAAATAAACAAAACAGTTTAAAGAAAAGGGGGACATGAACTCACAGTATCGCGTCTTCAGAATCGTAACCCAAATCTCTTCAGCAAACACGACTACCTACAATGTACTACTGTCTATTAGACGAACGGGCCGTGCCTTGGCTTAGAGTTTAACGTTTTTTAGTTACGTTTCTTATGTTCCCAATATTATTCCAAGTTATAATTACTTGTTAAAATAATAATCATTTTAACTTTAAATTATATTTAGTTTTGTAATAATTGTTTAAGCAATATTTCAGTATTAATACTTCTCAAGTATTTATTTTCGTATTTCCTTCCCAAGGATGGGGGTATCTTATACATGTATTTTCGTATGCTTGTATTTGTAGTCTCAAAATAATATATTTTCAAGTCTCACTTTAGAAAAAAAATATGTAAACTCATTTTGCCTAAAAATAATGTATTTCAAGAAAATACATATTTTTCTCAAAAATCATTTATCTTCTGAATATTCAAGAAAATATATTTTACTTCCAAAAATAATATATTTTCTCCTTGTCGAAAATACAATATTACTCTTGTAATATTTTCAAAGATCATATTTTCATTTCTTGTATCCAAAATAATATTTACCAAAAACATATTTATAAAGGTATTTTCCGGAATATTTTATAAGTTACGTTCTTGCGTTTGGTTTCACAATATTAAGTGTGTAACTTATATATTTATTCCTTGTGATTTTTGGTATTATTTTGGATTGTAAATTCTTGGTATTTTGTTAAGTTATATTACTTTAAATCCTAAAATAACATAACTATTACACCATGTATACAAATAATCACACACAATGTGTTATTAATGTAAATATATATTCTAAATACATATTTATCCATTTTTATTTATAAAAACCAACCTCCGATACTTGTATTTTTGTAACAAAATCTATGGCAAAGTTTATATTGAAAACCATGGTTAAAACTCACTTGTAAATACTTGTTTAGAAAATATTTTTCTAAGTGTTTGTATTTTTAGAAAATTTTGCCATAGTTTCCCCTAAAAATGGAGGTGTCCATGCTATTAAAGCATGTCATTTTCTTTTCAAAAATCATCATAAATAATCAACAATCAATCTACACTTACCAAGTGCTAAAACAAAGCTATCTACATTGTGACAACCCTCAAATTTACATGTAACCATACAATCTATTATTGCTAATTAAAGTACTTGATAACTGTGCTGAATCATTTAACTGCTCTCTGATTTCTGTGTTATGCTTACATGTATTTGTTAACATACTAATAGTATACAGAAAAATTACTAAATAAGTCCGGTATGCTTTCCTGAGTGTTGAAAATTAAAAACGTTACAAAAATATATATAGGACGCTTTACGGATTAATTAAGCAGTTTAACGAAACAGTATCGAACCGAACAACCGGACTTTACCCGGAACATAAAAATATTGTCAATGACATTATTATTGTTTTCTGAGCCAGTTAGGGTCCCCAAACACCTTAACACCCGTTATAATACATAACACACTAGTAACTAATTTTAATTCCTAACTAAACAAACTAAACACTTAACTATCCATCCAAATCAAACCATAACCCCCCCTAACCGAACGGTTCCCCAAGGGAACACACACCACCCAATTTTGATTATTTTAATCCTACTTGTCTAGTATCTTGACAACATTTTACATAATGGGTAATATTGGTGAATGGGCTATAAGAATACTTCATGGACAAGACTTTCATTCATTCACAAACACTTAACAAAAAAAAATCATCTCTCTCTTTCCCTCTCCTTATAATCGGCCGAAACCAACACCCCATACCCACCCATCCTTCAAATATTGTTCAAGCTATTTTCATACATACAAAGGTGAACGGTCACACACAAGGAGGCTCGGTGCTTTCGGAATCTCAAGAACCTCACTACGTTGCTTTTATCCACCTAGTTTTCGCTTTGATTCTTCCCTAGCCACAAGCTAGTAGTAAGTGCTTCTAAACACTTCCTTGTTCATGTTTAAAGTGGTTAATAAGTGATTTAACGGTTAAAATTTAGAAACACTAAAGAACATAACATAAAGTCTTGAACATAAGATGAATAAGATGGATAAAGAGAAGTTATGTGTGTAAATCATGTAGATCTTGTGTTGTTATGATTCTTGATTGATTTCCTGATGATTTACTGGTTAATATTGATGTTTGATGTTGTTGTGATCACTAAACATGCTAACGGAATCAACCAAACGCGCTTTAGAAGGTTAAAGACTGAAAACAGAAAGCTGTTTAGTGATTACAGCCAACTTCAGTTGGCTGTAACAGGACCGTAACTCAATGAAAAATGTATTTTCTGAAGTCTAGATTTATGTATTATGAAATACGGTTCTAATGGTACTGGACTCATAATTTTTGGACTCCGTTTACTATTTTTAAAGTGTCATTCCGTAACAGCAGCTAGAGCTGCAATTTTTCTGCTGAAAATGTGCGTTGTGTTTTCTGTCATAACTTGAGTTCTGTGTAGAGTTAGATCATAGAATTTGTACAGTAGATGAAAACTGATGTATTTGTAATTACCCCACTGGAATTTCGTAAATCGGACTCTCGATGAATTTTATATAAATTATTCCGTGGACTGCAGTCAGAAAAAGATAAATCTGAGTTCAGTCCGGAAAATGAATTTTTATAAAATATTGGTAAAGAACTGAACCACGATATTTTTACACAATAATATTTGGATCGTTTTTGAAATTCTGTAAAAATTTAGGAATTTTTGGAATAAGTTAACTATTTTATTAAAATGTCCGAAAACAGCCTGGTTTTGAATATTTATGCTGAAAACGACATAAGTTGTAATTTGCGTGTCTAAATGTCGAATATGCTATCTGTGAATGATCTAACATGATTATGTGTCAATAAAAGTGTTAGGTGCATTATCGTATGTTTGTTTATAAGTGGGGAATGGATGGGAAGTTTATATGGGCATGAACCGTTAAAGTGATGCATGTTATGTGATAGATACGTGTAGGAACTTTGTGCTCTATTTGAAACCACTAAATGACTAACTGGTAATCATACTAGGACGTGATTGACCGACCTTGACTGTTAGCTATATTTGAGGGTCGAACCGAGCAACCAAATGTGAGTTCACAGTTTTCTACAAAGCATGGTAATTCCCGGTGGAATGGGAATGGGTTCAGGAATAGGGATTCCTCGTCCTTTGGGACGTGTTCAGGAATAAGAATTCCTCGTCCTGTTGGGACGGAAATTAGACTTACTGGACTAGAACTCTATCAGCGAAGTCCCTCCCTTTTATATTGACTTAATCGCCGAGGCTATGGCGAGCGGGTCATTAGTTAATAGCGCTATTAGGTTTAACAAACCGCACACCGTGCCAGTTGGACGGGTGTGTACTAATGGACTATGGCACGTCGGTGATGATAGACACCGACGCTAGGGCACAATTTATTTCTGTTAGTAGTCGATATGATAAACGAGTTTGGTAGTTTAAATAACGGGGTAGCTCCCCACGGCCGGAGTGCCGGGCTGGAGAGCCAGGGAAGGTGGACATGGGATGGTTAACTAATAAACGTTTTCGAACTATGGGGTAACCCCCACGACTGGATAGCTGAATGAGATTAAACTACGTTTTTGGAAACAACCCTAAAATGGACAACCAACCGTGAACTCACTCATCTTTGTTGTTGACTCGTTGCTACATGCTTTGCAGGTCGCTAGATGCTAGGGAGCTTGCATATGGAGGTGGTCGTTGTGGGATGCGAACTGATATGCCCCGTACTTAATGAATAAACTTTATGAACTTATGAAACTTGTGTTTTGGTTTAACGTCTTATGCTTCCGCTGTTTAAATTGAACTTGGTTAACTTCCTTTTGGTCACCAATTGTATTGTGATTGGTTTCATTTACTAAAATATTTTGTTCAATATGATTGGTGGCTCGATCCTGGTCAGGTCACGCCTCCAAGCGGTGATACCCCGCATGGTGGATTTTGGGGGTGTGACAGATTGGTATCAGAGCCATTGGTTATAGTGAACTTGGTTTTAAAAAGGGAAAAGTTTTTGATAAAACCAGACTATAACCGGTACAATGCTCAACGATCTGCAACGATGCTTCGCTCCACGTGCAAGACTCGACACAATAGGTGGTATGATTTATGTTATATTGTTGGTTAGATAGTTCACACTGTGCATTAGTTAACGTGATAATTGCTATTTAAACCTTGTGTGCTTACTCTCTACTGTCGTCCCACACTTATGCACTTTCGCGACACTTTCTCACTTACGTTGCTTCGTTATGAAGATCATGAGCGGACGCGGAGGACGTATCAACCTCACTCAATCCCAGTTGATGGCTTTGATCAACGAACGAGTCGCTGAGGCACTCGCAGCTAACCCTGCAGGAGGTATAACCTGCCATACCAACCCATCTTAGGACGTTTAGATCCTACCTTCGCAAACCCACCCTTGTGCTTAACCTTATCTTTTATTCTCGCGTAACAGGTCAACATGTTCATCCGCCTGTGTGCACGTTCAAGACTTTTATGGACTGTCGTCCTAGTACTTTCAGTGGCACTTACGGGGCCGTTGGACTCCTCCACTGGTTCGAGAAGCTCGAGTCGGTCTTCGAAATGTGTGAATGCCCTGAGGATCGTAGGGTAAAGTATGCTACTGGTACTCTTGAAGGGGTAGCGCTCACGTGGTAGAACGCTCAGGTTCAGCTGCTGGGATTGGTTGCTGCTAATGCCACCCCATGGAACGATTTCAAGGAGATGATCAAGGAAGAGTATTGTAGCCGTGATGACATCCACAAACTAGAGGTGGAGTTTTTCAACCTAAAGATGACGGGGTCTGAGATTGAGGCGTATACGAAGAGGTCGAATGAACTGGCCATCCTGTGCCCTACTATGGTGGACCCTCCCATCAAACGTATTGAGCTTTACCTCAAGGGCCTTGTACCCGAGATTCAGAGTCACGTGACTTCGGCTAACCTGGGTACCATTCAACAAATCATCAAGTTGGCTCACCGTCTCACCGACCAGGCAGTGGAACAAAACAGATTGCCCAAGCGTATTGGTACTGCTACTACTGATACCCCCAATGATCACATGCGAAAATGGGATAGAAATTCGGGCAAAGGCTCTACCTCTGTTCAGTCTCAGTCTCAGCAACGAAGGACTGAGGACCATAGGAGCCCCGGTCAGCAGTCTTCTGGGAATCAAGGTCAGGGTGGGTACAAGGGAAATCACCCTAAGTGCAACCGATGTAATTTGCACCACAGCGGACCATGTGGTAAAGGAAACTGTCATCGATGCAACAAACCTGGTCACATTGCAAGGGATTGCAGGAGTCAGCGTCCGGCGAATCAGAACCGGCAGCAACAGCAAGCCCCACCCAATCAACGCCAGCAGTGGCAACAACAAGGTAACAACAAAGGGTGCTTTCAATGTGGTGCTGAGGGCCACTTCAAGAAAGACTGCCCCCAGCTAAATCAGAACCAGAACAACAACAATCAGGGGAACGGAAACGGGAATGGGGGAAACAACAATGGTAATGGTGCAAGGGGTCGTGTTTTCGTGCTGGGTCAGGGTGACGCAAGGAACGATCCCAACGTTGTGATGGGTAAGTTTCTTCTGGACGACTTCTTTGTTACTGTTTTGTTTGATTCGGGCGCTGATACTAGTTATGTATCCTTAAAAGTTAGTCAAATGCTTAAGCATACTCCAACACCTTTGAACACCAAACACACAGTAGAACTAGCTAACGGTAAAAGCCTTGAGGCCACGCACATAGTTAAGGGTTGTAACCTTGTCTTAGTTGGTCAGACCTTCTCTATCGATCTTATTCCCATCGTGCTGGGTAGTTTTGATGTCGTTATTGGGATGGATTGGCTATCTCATCATCAAGCGGAGATTGTTTGCAAGGAGAAAATCGTCCGCATTCCTCGTTCTGGTGAAGAACCTCTCGTGATTCGTGGCAACAAGAGTGGTGCTGTCGAAGGCATCATCTTTTTCCTTAAGGCCCAGAAGTGTTTGCGTAAGGGCCACACTGCCATTCTAGCACTCGTTACTGACACATCAACGGAAGAGAAGAGAATTGAAGACATTCCTATTGTGCGCGATTTTCCCGAGGTATTTCCTGAGGAATTGCCTGGTCTTCCGCCTCATCGCCAAGTTGAGTTTCAAATCGAGCTAGCTCCTGGAGCAGCGCCCATAGCTCGAGCACCTTATCATCTAGCTCCATCAGAACTTGAAGAACTATCCACACAACTACAAGAACTCTTGGAAAAGGGTTTCATACGTCCTAGCTCTTCGCCATGGGGAGCTCCAGTGTTATTCGTGAAGAAGAAGGACGGTACCTTCAGAATGTGTATTAACTACCGCGAACTCAACAAGGTGACTATGAAGAATCGTTATCCTCTTCCACGTATTGACGACTTGTTCGACCAGTTGCAAGGGTCGAGCTATTACTCCAAGATTGATTTAAGATCGGGATACCATCAGCTGAGAGTCCGAGAGGAGGACGTCTCCAAAACAGCATTCAGAACTCGTTACGGCCATTACGAGTTTCTAGTTATGCCTTTCGGATTGACGAATGCACCAGCGGTCTTCATGGATCTCATGAACCGAGTGTGCAAGCCTTACCTGGATAAGTTCGTTATTGTTTTCATCGACAATATCCTGATCTATTCTAAGAGTCAGGAAGAACACGAGCAGCATCTACGACTTATGCTGGAACTTCTTCGAGCAGAGCAACTATATGCCAAATTTTCGAAATGTGACTTCTGGCTTCACGAAGTCCACTTTCTAGGCCACGTAGTAAACAAGGATGGGATTTATGTTGATCCATCTAAGGTTGAATCGATCAAGAACTGGCTTGCACCCCGCACACCAACAGAAATCCGCCAATTCTTGGGTTTGGCAGGATATTACAGAAGGTTTATAAAGGATTTCTCCAAGATTGCGCAACCTCTCACTTCATTGACTCAGAAAGGTGTCACCTATCACTGGGGTGATGCATAGGAGTCCGCATTTCAGCACTTGAAAGATAGACTTTGTAGCGCGCCTATTCTCTCATTGCCTGAAGGCACAGATGATTTTGTGGTTTACTGTGATGCTTCCATCCAAGGACTTGGTTGCATGTTGATGCAACGTGATAAGGTCATTGCCTACGCATCACGCCAACTTAAGGTTCACGAAAGGAACTACACTACACACGACTTGGAACTGGGAGCAGTTGTTTTCGCGCTTAAGATATGGAGACACTACCTGTACGGTACCAATTGCACCATTTACACCGATCACAGGAGTCTCGAGCATATCTTCAAGCAAAAGGAGTTAAACATGCGTCAACGCCGATGGGTCGAACTCTTGAATGATTATGAATGCGCTATCAAGTATCATCCGGGCAAGGCTAATGTTGTGGCCAACGCCCTCTGTCGAAAGGATACTATACCTAAGTGTGTACGTGCGTTACAGCTTACCATTCACTCTAACCTCCCCTCTCAGATTCGCGATGCTCAGGTCGAAGCATAGAAAGCAGAGAACATCAGGGCCGAGTCCCTACGAGGATCGAGACAACGGCTAGAACAAAAGGAAAACGGCGCCTACTATGTAAACGGACGCATCTGGGTTCCACTGTATGGAGACCTACGCGAGCTTGTGATGAATGAAGCACATAAGTCTCGTTATTCAGTACATCCTGGTTCGGATAAGATGTACCACGACCTCAAGACTACGTATTGGTGGCCTGGTATGAAAGCCAGCATAGCAACGTACATCAGTAAATGCTTGACTTGTGCTAGGGTCAAGGTTGAGTACTAGAAACCATCAGGCCTACTCCAACAACCAGAGATACCTAAATGGAAAATGGGAGCAAATTTCCATGGATTTCGTTACTGGTCTACCTAGATCTCAACGCGGAAACGATACCATTTGGGTGATCGTAGATCAACTGACCAAGTCTGCACATTTTCTGGCTATCAAGGGAACGGACAAGTTTTCTACTTTAGCAGACATCTACCTAAAAGAAGTGGTGTCAAGGGATGGAGTGCCAACCTCCATCATTTCTGATCGTGACGCGCGTTTTACTTCTGAACTGTGGCAAGCAATGCACAAGTCTTTTGGCTCACGTTTAGATATGAGCACCGCGTATCACCCACAGACGGATGGGCAATCTGAACGCACCATCCAAACCCTTGAAGACATGCTTCGGGCATGTGTAATATACTTTGGTAATGGCTGGGAGAAGCATCTCCCGTTAGTGGAGTTTTCATATAACAACAGCTACTTCACCAGCATCCAAGCCGCTCCGTTCGAGGCATTGTACGGACATAAATGCCGATCACCTCTCTGTTGGGCAGAAGTTGGTGACAGCCAAAT
Organism: Helianthus tuberosus; assembly: GCA_030545235.1. NCBI lineage: Eukaryota > Viridiplantae > Streptophyta > Magnoliopsida > Asterales > Asteraceae > Helianthus > Helianthus tuberosus. The sequence goes on from CM060420.1 coordinate 65,516,972, forward strand.
CACTGGCCCAGAACTTGTAGTAGATACCACTGAGAGAATTTCTCAGATACGACAACGAATGGCGGCAGCTCGTGACCGTCAGAAAAGCTATGCTGATAAGGGAAGAAAACCACTCGAGTTCCAGGTTGGGGATCGAGTGCTACTCAAAGTCTCACCTTGGAAAGGTGTAGTCCATTTTGGCAAACGAGGCAAGCTCAATCCGCGTTATGTCGGACCATTCGAAGTCACCGAGAAAATTGGTAAATTCGCCTATAGGTTGAATCTACCTGAAGAACTCAGTGTAGTTCACAATGTTTTCCATATGTCGAATCTGAAGAAGTGTCTATCAGATGAGACCCTCATAGTTCCTCTCAAGGAACTCACAATCGACGACCAGCTGCGATTCATCGAGGAACCAGTAGAGATTACGGATCGAGATGTTAAGATCCTCAAGCGTACCAGGATACCTCTGGTTCGAGTTCGTTGGAATGCTCGTCGTGGCCCAGAGTATACCTGGGAACGAGAAGACCAAATGAAACTCAAGTACCCCCAGCTGTTTAAGAAAAACGCAACCACTACTGAGGCTGAAGCTACTGCAGAATTTCGGGATGAAATTCCAAATCAACGGGGGGATGATGTGACACCCCAGGAAAATCAGGAAAACAACGCAACTTAACTAGCTTCCTCAGTAACCACGCGCTAAATTTTGGGACGAAATTCTCTTAACAGGGGGAGAATGTGACAACCCTCTAATTTACATGTAACCGTACAATCTATTATTGCTAATTAAAGTACTTGATGACTGTGCTGAATCATTTAACTGCTCTCTGATTTCTGTGTTATGCTTACATGTATTTGTTAACATACTAATAGTATACAGAAATATTACTAAATAAGTCCGGTATGCTTTCCTGAGTGTTGAAAATTAAAAACGTTACAAAAATATATATATAGGACGCTTTACGGATTAATTAAGCAGTTTAACGAAACAATATCGAACCGAACAACTGGACTTTTCCCGGAACATAAAAATATTGTCAATGACATTGTTATTGCTTTTCTGAGCCAGTTAGGGTCCCCGAACACCCTAACACCCGTTATAATACATAACACACTAGTAACTAATTTTAATTCCTAACTAAACAAACTAAACACTTAACTATCCATCCAAATCAAACCATAACCCCCCCCCCCCCCCTAACCGAACGGTTCCCCAAGGGAACACACACCACCCAATTTTGATTATTTTAATCCTACTTGTCTAGTATCTTGACAACATTTTACATAATGGGTAATATTGGTGAATGGGCTATAAGAATACTTCATGGACAAGACTTTCATTCATTCACAAACACTTAACAAAAAAAAATCATCTCTCTCTTTCCATCTCCTTACAATCGGCCGAAACCAACACCCCATACCCACCCATCCTTCAAATCTTGTTCAAGCTATTTTCATACATACAAAGGTGAAAGGTCACACACAAGGAGGCTCGGTGCTTTCGGAATCTCAAGAACCTCACTACGTTGCTTTTATCCACCTAGTTTTCGCTTTGATTCTTCCCTAGCCACGAGCTAGTAGTAAGTGCTTCTAAACACTTCCTTGTTCATGTTTAAAGTGGTTAATAAGTGATTTAACGGTTAAAATTTAGAAACACTAAAGAACATAACATAAAGTCTTGAACATAAGATGAATAAGATGGATAAAGAGAAGTTATGTGTGTAAATCATGTAGATCTTGTGTTGTTATGATTCTTGATTGATTTCCTGATGATTTACTGGTTAATATTGATGTTTGATGTTATTGTGATCACTAAACATGCTAACGAAATCAACCAAACGCGCTTTAGAAGGTTAAAGACTGAAAACAGAAAGCTGTTTAGTGATTACAACCAACTTCAGTTGGCTGTAACAGGACCGTAACTCAATGAAAAATGTATTTTCTGAAGTCTAGGTTTATGTATTATGAAATACGGTTCTAATGGCACCAGAATCATAATTTTTGGACTCCGTTTACTATTTTTAAAGTGTCATTCCGTAACAGCAGCTAGAGCTGCAATTTTTCTGCTGAAAATGTGCGTTCTGTTTTCTATCATAACTTGAGTTCTGTGTAGAGTTAGATCATGGAATTTGTACAGTAAATGAAAACTGATGTATTTGTAATTACCCCACTGGAATTTCCTAAATCGGACGCTCGATGAATTTTAAATAAATTATTCGATGGACTGCAGTCAGAAAAAGATAAATCTGAGTTCAGTCCGGAAAATGAATTTTTATAAAATATTGGTAATGAACTGAACCCCAAGATTTTTACAAAATAATATTTGGATCGTTTATGACATTCTGTAAAAATTTGGGAATTTTTGGAATAAGTTAACTATTTTATTAAAATGTCCGAAAACAGCCTCGTTTTGAATATTTATGCTGAAACGACATAAGTTGTAATTTGCGTGTCTAAATGTCGAATATGCTATCTGTGAATGATCTAACATGATTATGTGTCAATAAAAGTGTTAGGTGCATTATTGTATGTTTGTTTATGAGTGGGGAATGGATGGGAAGTTTATATGGGCATGAACCGTTAAAGTGATGCATGTTATGTGATAGATACGTGTAGGAACTTTGTGCTCTATTTGAAACCACTAAATGACTAACTGGTAATCATACTAGGATGTGATTGACCGACCTTGACTGTTAGCTATATTTGAGAGTCGAACCGAGCAACCAAAGGTGAGTTCACACTTTTCTACAAAGCATGGTAATTCCCGGTGGGAATGGGAATGGGTTCAGGAATAGGGATTCCTCGTCCTTTGGGACGTGTTCAGGAATAAGAATTCCTCATCCTGTTGGGACGGAAATTAGACTTACTGGACTAGAACTCTATCAGCGAAGTCCCTCCCTTTTATATCGACTTAATCGCCGAGGCTATGGCGAGCGGGTCATTAGTTAATAGCGCTATTAGGTTTAACAAACCGCACACCGTGCCAGTTGGACGGGTGTGTACTAATGGACTATGGCATGTCGGTGATGATAGACACCGACGCTAGGGCACAATTTATTTCTGTTTGTAGTCGATATGATAAACGAGTCTGGTAGTTTAAATAACGGGGTAGCTCCCCACGGCCGGAGTGCCGGGCTGGAGAGCCAGGGAAGGTGGACATGGGATGGTTAACTAATAAACATTTTCGAACTATGGGGTAACCCCCACGGCTGGATAGCTGAATGAGATTAAACTACGTTTTTGGAAACAACCCTAAAATGGACAACCAACCGTGAACTCACTCAACTTTGTTGTTGACTCGTTGCTACATGCTTTGTAGGTCGCTAGATGCTAGGGAGCTTGCATATGGAGGTGGTCGTTGTGGGATGCGAACTGATATGCCCTGTACTTAATGAATAAACTTTATGAACTTATGAAACTTATGTTTTGGTTTAACGTCTTATGCTTCCGCTGTTTAAATTGAACTTGGTTAACTTCCTTTTGGTCACCAATTGTATTGTGATTGGTTTCATTTACTAAAATACGTTGCTCAATATGATTGGTAGCTCGATCCTGGTCAGGTCACACCTCCAAGCGGTGATACCCCCCATGGTGGATTTTGGGGGTGTGACATACATAATGATCATGAACTTGAGTTTTCATAAAAACTTGTAGTAACTTGGTAGTATGTTTAGTAGACTTAGTTACCCTTTAAAGTGTGTTTATTTCTTTAAAAATCTCATTCTTGAAAGATTTGAGTGTTTACAACTTGTTAGATGATTTTTCCAAAAATCATTCCTTTGAATTTTTCTTGTAAACAAAGTGTTCTTATACTTGCTTTATCACCAAAATAGTGTATATTTAAGTAAGAACCAAGAACTTCTAAAAATCACATTTTGAACTTGGTTCTTTTGGAAAACCATTCATAAATCTTAGATCCATAAGATTACTATCTCACTTTGTTTATTTTTTTTTTCAAGAAATCACTTTATTCTTCAAGTTCATGCTTAACACATGAGGATGATCATCTTGTTTCATCACATAATCATCCTCTTACTTGCTAGATCATGTGTTTAATCCCAATCTAGCAAGCTCCTTATGATGATCAACATCATAATCTCAAGAAAATAGCAATCAAGTATCATTCATACACTAAACAACATAGTTTCATCATATATCAAGCTTATGTTCATGATTCATGTTTATGTTCTTTGGTGTTCTTGTGATTAACAACATACTACATCTTTTAACCAACTACATATGAAAGATCAAGAGATCATAAGGGCCTTACCACTAGCACGAGGCTAGGGAAGAACACAAGAGGTTGAAGATGACAAAAGTGGAGGATAAAAGCAATCGGGTGAGGTCCTTCAAGATCCACAAGCACCAAGCTTCCTAAATCACCTCCTTACACCTTGAAATGAACTTGGAAGGAATGGACGGTGGATGAAAGGTGGTGGTGGGTGTGTGCTTGTTCTCGGCCGAGAGAAGAGGGATGAAGGAGAGAAAGAAGTGTGGTGAAATGTGTGAGCTCAAGTGTTCTTATAATCCATCCAATGTTATTACCCAATGGTTTATGTGTTTCAATAGTACATGGCACAATCTTCTACTAAATCCTTTAAGATTATATAGTATCTTGCAAGATCATGTAAGATTACACAAGTTCAAAGGTGGGGCCACTAAGGTGACCGTCCACTTACATGGGGGGGGGGGTATAAGTGTAAGTTTAATGACAAGTTAGAGATATAAGTTAGATCTTAAGTGTAAAAGTTAGTGTTTATGGGTATTATGTGTTATACAGTGTGTTGGGGCGCTCGGGGATCATAACTAGCTCAGAAACACTAAAACAATGTTTCTAGTATAATTTTGGTGTTTCGGGTAATGTTCGGTTGTTTGGTTAGATACCGGTTCGTTAAAGTATCAAACAATTCCGTTTAGTGATCTTTAAGTACCCTTTTGTGACACTTTTGATTCCCGACACTTAAGAAAGCATTCAGGACCATTTAGTTATATTTTTGCATGTTACTAGCTTGTTAAATTGCTGAATTTTGCTGAAATATGCAGAATTCTGCACTTTATGTGGGTTTTAGGCACTTTCATGCACTTAAACTATCACCTAGGGAAGCAGTTTTGTGGTCCTTACTTCCCTACACACCATACTAGTGTAGTACTTAGTCTCTGGCTTATACTGGGCCTCAAAACACTGTCTGTCTATGTACTGAACATTGTCAGCATTTTCTGAGTTATCCGCTAACTGTGCTAGCTGTGCTTTGTGCATCGTTTTATGTCACTAAGAGTTTGCATGTGATAATGAGATGATGTTATGTAATATGTGAAGCACATGTAATTATGTTGCAGTAATCAGAAAGCAGTCAAGTATAATTCAGCACAGTCATTAAGCACTAATCAAGATTAATTAATTGTACGGATACCTGTATTTTTTACGGTTGTCACTGCTGGATCTGTGATTTGTTGTGGAGATCTTGAAATCTTTGATCGACCTCCAAAGGAGACTAAGAAGATGAATTTCGATATTGAAGACTTGGAGTAAGTTGTTGTTTACATGTGCAGTCATGTACTGATTATTGTTTGTATTTAATGATGTTAATAAATAAGATGAAGAATCTTGGTATTTAATGTGGGATCATGGTAATGGTAATAAATGAGATCTATAGTGTTTGTATCTAATGCGGAATCATGGTAATAAATGAGGTCTACAGTTTATTCTTAGTGAATATGTTAGTTAATTGATGGCTCATTTGCTACTTTAATAAATGTCATAATTTTCCTTTGATTTTCTGTTTTTATTCATTCATTGTGGTTTTGATATTAGAGATTTGTAAAGAAATGGTCATAAATTAGTCTTTAGTATATCGTCATATGAATATTCTTTTCATGTAGGGGTAAGGTTTTGCGGTGTGCTATGTGGAATGATTATGCTCTACAGATTAAGGACTTCATTTCTAAAATCCCACCTCATGAGCATGTGATGGCTTTTATACAACATGGAAAGTGTAAGGAATGGAAATGTATTTTTGTTACTTTCTGCAAATCATAACTATACTGTTTATTTCTGGCAATATAAAGACAGGTATACATTAAATATCTATATACTTTTCCATGTAGGTGAATATACTGTTCAAAGTGATAAGTTCGCAACACGAATTTTTCTGAATGAAGAAATTGATGAAGTTAATGAGCTAAGGAGGATGTAATTTCTCAATGTAATTTCTATTGTATATAGATGTTCAAGTCAAATACTTGGTTTCATGCCATTTGTATACTAATTCTAATCATTTGTGGTATTCAAAAGGCTTATACTGAAGTTTGGACAAAGGAGTGGTTCTACTTCTCAAACAATACTATCGTCTCAGAGTGTTTTTCCATTGCATAAAGAATTTGTAACTGAAGGTGTGAAGAAACATGTTGATGAGATTAGTGAGATAGAAAAGGTTTCACATCTCTGTATATAGTTTGGTTTGTCACCTGCATGTTTGCAAGTTCATCTATTGTTTTTACAGGAAATGTCTTGTGTTGTGGTTGCGACAATTAAGATTGTGCAAGAAGAGTATGGTTGGTTTTATGCTGCCTGTCGTAAGTGTTTCACGAAGATGATGGGTAAAAGTGAATACTTGCAGAATGTTGAAAATGTTTTAGATGATATTGTTCGATTGCCTGCGACTTATTTGGTTTGTCCCAAATGTCATAGTGAATGTACATCGATCACCACAAAGTAAGCAATGATGATTATTTAGCGTTATATTTATATAAGTAACATTCTAAGACTGATGTTTGAATATAGTTTTGCAGTTTACTTAGTTATTTGTGTATATTTCAGGTTCACGGTGCAAGTCCGGGTGCAGGATGAGAGTGGTAGTGTTTCTTTTCTTTTGTTATGTTTGATAGAGATGTTTAGAAGCTTCTTGGATTGGTGACGAGTGACATAAGAGAGTGTCGCAACCCCCGATCCCAAATCCCGGGGAACGGGCGGACGCGAGCCAGTTTCAGTGGTATCGCGTATTGCCTAATTTGGCAGTGGAATTTTCATCAGGACCGTAGTTAGGAAATATTTGATCAGAGTGAAATACCACATTTTCATAATATTAAACACATGGAATAAAACCCAAGTTTGCAGTACACACATTTCCATAGGAATAAATCCTATTTTATTTAATAAAAACATCTATTTTATTTTAGGTAACTTTATTGCCACTTTTCCAAGCCTTCAGTGCTGTCCCGCTGGCTTCTATTTGGCTTTCACGATTTGTTACCTGAAACGCGTTTTAAACACATTTGTCAGTGGGAAATACTGGTGAGTGAATCCCAGTTTAATCAAGTTTTAATAAAAACCATTGTACAGTATTGAGGGCGATCTCACAATTATATTTGTTTCCAAGTCATATCAATTACCACCCACGGTATTGTCAGACCCGACTTGTGGAAATGTTACCCCTCCAGTAACAAATTTTTTATACAAAACCCCAACATACCGACGATAATTGTATCCTTACAAATACTCAATAACTGTTTAATATATAATTTGTCACACCCGACCACGTAAAACAACAAATCGTGGCGGAAACGTCGGGGAGTGTTGTAACAGAATCATTGTTTCACAACACATGGAAATTAGAATATTGTTTTATTACATAAAAAGTTACATTGTCTTGGAATTTGATCAAACAAACAGTACAATTACCGTTCATGTTATTCATGTTTTTATAATTACTAAGTCCCATGTCCATCCTATGTAAAGCAATCAACAGTTGTCGCGAAATAAAACCTGAAACATATGTGAAAGTAAATACGTCAGCATAAAATGCCTGTGAGTAACATAGGTTTTTTGAATTAGATTCATGGCTTTGGATCATATAAGAAAAGATTATATGTTTATAAAAGTAGCCATGAATCCTTGATAAAAGTTTGGTTTCTAGAACACTTTGCGTTGATATAAAAGTTGTAGTATACATAAAAATATACCTTGGTTTTAAGAAAGTCGGATAAGTAATATATTAAAATATATTTTAGTTTCAAACAGTTAAACAGATAGTATATCAAATATACTTTAGTTGTTAAAATAATAGTTTTCGGTAGTATATCATAAGTATACTTTGGTTTGGTAAATAACATATCAACTATGTTTTAGTAAATAACAAAAATATATGTTGGATTTGTACATAGTATATCAAATTATACTTTAGTAAATAATAGCATATCAAATTATGCTTTAGCAAACCGTATCACGTTGGTAGTATATCGAAATATACCATAAATCGCGATTTAGCAATACATTCAAACCTTAGTGCATCAAACTACACTTTAGAGACTATAGAAATACCACAAAGGCAAATTCTATTTGGATAAAATTTGGTTTCTGACATTCCATACAACAGGAATGGGGTGTCTAGTCCTATAGAGCTATATCGTACTACCAATCGGCTTGATCATTGTTAATGAATGTATAAATAAACGTATGAACAAACAAATAGTCGTAACAAACTTTGGAAATCAGTGTTTAAACCATGTATAATAGTTCAATTTGTCAAAAGATAGTACTTATGCATGTGAAATCATATAGTCGAAATCATGAAAATAATGAATAGGCACATATGAATCACCCCAAAACATTTGAAAACGTAAAAGTGGGGACTATGTACTCACCTTTGGGTGCGTTTTTATATGTTAACACAATCCCTCAAATTGTTTATTCGTCCTAAAATTAAATAGAATGATTTAATAATAAAAAACCCACAAAAATACATAAGTTTCTTCGATACTTAGAATTTTCACATAACTTTGAGATTTTTCGAAAAGTTATTATTTTTTATTACATTGGTGTATTTATATATATGGGTTAGCGTAATACACATAATCTTGTCCACACTAACACATCATCATACACATATTGTAAAACACATAGCACATTGTGACACATAAAATTTACCCACGAACAACCCATTCTAGTGTATGTCGAAAAACACGCATTTTAGTGATTCGGTAACGTTTTTGGGCGTCGGAAGTCACGTATGACTAACCAAACACCAAGTAAACTTAATATAAGTTAAAATACTTATTTTTATATCAAAAATATCAGTTTGGTTACTGATCTAAAACAGTTTTATAAAAATCCTCCAAAAAGCCGATTTTTAACCATTTTACCGCATAGTTTTGCATCAAACGTTACCCGAACCATCCCAAATCGAAATGACTTGATATTTTAAGATAACCCATGTTATTTACTGAATAAAATAGTGGTTATACTCATTATAGTGCAGGTCTCACATAAAGCACATAAATCATGCATATATCATCAAAACCCTTGCATTTTAACTATCATTCAAAACTGGGCTATTTTCAGGAATTTTAATAAAATAGTTACCTTACTACAAAAATTCCCAAATTTTTAAAGAATGTTTTAAACAATCCAAATATTATTGTGTAAAAATATCGGGATCCAATACATTACCAATATTTTATAAAAAATCATTTACCGGACTGCAATTAGATTAGTCACTTTCTGACTGCAGTCCACGGAATAATTCATATAAAATTCATCGTAAGTCCAATTGATGAAATTACAGTGGGAGAATTACAAAGACATTAGTGGTCATCTACGGTACAAATTTCATGAGCTGATTCTACACAGATTTCAAGTTATGATGAAAAACATAACACACATTTTCTGTAGTAAAAATGCAGCTTTTGCTGCTTTACAAAACGGACCTTTAAAAATAGTAAACGCCCTCGAAAAAATATGATTCCAGTGCCATTTGATTCGTTTTTCGAAAACATATAATTTATACTTCAGAAAATCGATTTTTCGATTTATAACGGTCTGTTTACAGCCAACTGAAGTTGGCTGTAAATGTTACTCAGCATGCTGTTAATCGCTTAAATGTTACCAAAACATGCAAGCAAATATCCTAAACAAGTGTTTATCAAGAAATCAAACTCAAAACTCATACACCCATATATATATGTATACGGTTATAAACACGCATAAACATCACCATTTTTATTTGTATCAAGACCCATTTCATTTTAGATTTCAAGTTTGTGAAAATTCCAAGATTTAAGAGAAACTTCAAATCATCAAGAACAACCAAGAATCAAGAGTATGATTTAAACATAAATGTTATACCTTCAAGATCCAAGTAAGTTGTTGGATGAGATTTTGATGATATGGAGCTTGAAATCACTTGAAAGTACCTTGGAAACACCTAAGGATCTTCACACTAACTTGAAATATGCTTGGAATGAGCTTTGATCTTGAAGAACAAAGTTGGAAAAATGGAAATGGTGATGAAGGTGGCGTGGACAGTTGGGAGAGAGAGAGAAGGAGGTGAGTGGAGTGTTGTGAAGTATGGTGGTGTATTTATAGGACAAAATCTCTAGATAAATCTTTAGAGATTACAAAATATCAAAGAGGATCCAAGGGAAATCCAAGAGATATCATGAAATATTTTTGCAAGATTTGTAAGGATTTTGATGGGGGCCACCCCATGTGACTGTAAATTTGAGAAGGGGGGGGGGGTAAGTGTAAATTTGAATGGTAAAATAGATAAAAACAGGTATTTACTGGATACCGGGTATTTTACCTAGCGTTTAAATCCCGATTTATGGCGTTCTAAATTATTTTTATTATTCTATAAAAATAAACTCGCCAAAATATTACTGTAATAAATTTCAGTTGCCGAGACTGGCTGTGTTGTCTGCGTTTTGCAGTAGAAGCACTGTGTTGCGCAGAAACACGTGGTACGCTCTTAAACTTGAAAAATAACATTTTTAAGCGTTTTGATTTATTTTTCAACACGAACCTGATTAAAATAAAATTTTAATCATAACGGAATATTTTTGGGATTTAAATATTATCCGGCCGGTCACCAACGTTCGTTTCGCAGTTTTGTCATAAATAGTTCTTTAGTTTAAATAAACATGTTTTCGCCATACCGAATCCTCCGAAACTTATTTCTAAGTTATGTAAAGGATATTTAGGGTATGTTTGGCTTACGTCACAGTTCCGTAGTGTACGTCGCGTTAAACTGATTGCGTTTACGCACCAGTTTGCGTATAACCTTCCAGAAAGCGATTTAAAGCTTGAAATCGGAATCGAATCAAATTGTAAAATAATCAAACACAATAACACATATAATAACACCACAGCACATTGTTTTATTGATAATCGACATTGTTTTACATTATATGATGATTACAGAACACAGTTGTCACATAATTAATCATGTGAGGTTTTGTAAAAAAACAATTAACAAAAAGGAGATTACTCACATTGCTGTCTTAGATTATCCTTTAGGGTTTCCTGAGAATTATATATGATTTACACAAATGCACACGTGTTAGTATAATAACCAATTTTAACATTAGTAATACCCTCCCCGAGACGGCATTCCAACGACTACGTCGGGCAGAACCACGACAGCCGTTACGGAACCCTAGATCAATCGGGCAGAGTATCTAATACGTATCCAGGGGTTATGATACTTAAAATGGAACAGAAATTTGTTATTTAGGGGGGTATTACACCCGTGTATAATGCCTACACTTCAGTTTTGAGAGAAAGAAAAGAGTTCGGTGCGATTTGGGACTGAAGGCCACTGCATGCTACTTATAGTGCTGAAACCTGACTTTCTCGCGGCCCGCGTAAGGGTAGGCAAAGGCCTACGCGGCCCACGTCAATGCTGGTCAACAGCGTAGCTGATCCGGGTCAGCATATAGGTTCAACACGAGTCGGACACATGTCAAAACCGGGCTGTGCCACACCTTTGATCTCTAGCGGCCCGCGTAAGATCCCTAAGGGGTCTACGCGGCCCGCGACAAAACCCAAAAATTGATTTTTGATTATTTTTAATAATATTTAAGGTATTCGGGGCCCGTTTTCACGTATGGGGTGTATTTTAGGACATATTGGGATATTTAAAATATTTTTAGGGTATTAGAAAATTTATGAGGGTGTCGGTTAATTTAGGGTTGTTATATCCTCCCCACCTTGTTTTAGAGCTCGTCCTCGAGATCTACTGGAATAAGTGTGGATATTTCCTTTGCATTTCTGATTCAAGCTCCCATGTGTATTCTGGTCCTCTTTTGGAGTCCCACTTTACTTTGACCAGAACTAATCTCTTGTGCTTAAGGTTCTTGACTTTCCTGTGTTCAATCTGTAGAGGTCTTTCTATAAACTTAAGTTGTTCATTTACCTCTATATCCTTAAGAGGTACCATCAGCGATTCATCGGCTAAGCTTTTCTTGAGATTTGATACATGAAATACATCATGTATTCCTGCCATTTCCTCTGTCAGTTGTAGCTAATAGGCTACAGGTCCTATTCTTCTAATAATCTCAATACCTGGGACTTAGCTTTCCTCTTTTGATAAATCTTACCACTCCTTTCCAAGGAGAGACCTTTAACAATACTTTATCTCCTACTTGAAATTCCAAGGGTTTGCGTCGGTTATCGGCATAGCTCTTTTGTTGATCACGTGCTGCTTTTAGTCGTTCCTTGACTTGAATGATCTTGTCGGTTGTTTTCTGCACTATCTCAGGTCCAGATAGTTGATTCTCCCCAATTTCTGCCCAACAGACTGGGGTTCGGCACTTTCGTCCATAAAGTGCTTTGAATAGTGCAGCATTGATACTTGTGTGATAACTATTATTATAAGAAAATTCTATTAAAGGTAAGTGATCGTCCCAATTACCTTCGAAATCAATTACACAAGCTCTAAGCATGTCTTCCATTGTCTGAATTGTCCTTTCGCTTTGTCCATCCATTTGAGGATGATACGCGGTGCTTAGATTTAACTTGGTTCCCATTGCTTTTTGAAAACTTGACCAAAAATGAGAGGTAAAACGGCTATCTCGATCAGAAAAAATTGATAAAGGTATTCCACGTAATGAAACTATTTCATTTACATATAATTTAGCTAGCTGTTCCATACTGAAAGTTTCCTTCATTGGTAGGAAGTGAGCTGACTTGGTTAGTCTATCTACAATCACCCAGATTGTATCATTTCCTTTCTTTGTTTTGGGTAATTTAGTAACAAAATCAATTGTTATTAATTCCCATTTCCACACTGGCATTTCTAACTGCTGTAATAAACCTGAGGGTTTCTGACTTGGCTATGTCCTTTTTCATTCCTATCCACCAGAAATTCTTTCTTAAATCCTGGTACATTTTATCACTTCCTAGATGCATCGTATACTTAGACTTATGGGCTTCTTCTAATATACGATGACGTAAGTTTCCTAATTTAGGTATCCACATTCTCTTTTCATGGAATCTCCAAATTCCATCTGCTCCTTGTTTTTAATTCCTTAATCATACCTTTTAATTTTTCAGTATCCTCCTTGATTACTGATTTTTGTGCTTCTCTTATCTGATCATTTAAATCTACTCACAGATTTATTTTAAGAGAACGTACCCTTTTTGACTTTTCGTGATATTTTCGGCTTAAAGCATCAGCAACTACATTTGCTTTTCCTTCATGATACTGAATATCACAATCATAATCACTAAGCATTTCCATCCAGCGTCTTTGCCTAATATTCAATTCTTTTTGCCCAAAAACATATTTTAAACTTTTATGATTAGTAAATTTGGTAAACTTACTACTATAAAGATAATGTCTCCAAATTTTAAGGGCAAAAATTATAGCTCCTAATTCTAGATCATGGGTTGAATAATTCTCTTCATGATTCTTAAGTTGTCTAGATGCATACACTATAACCTTATAATCACTAAGCATTTCCATCCAGCGTCTTTGCCTAATATTCAATTCTTTTTGCCCAAAAACATATTTTAAACTTTTATGATTAGTAAATTTGGTAAACTTACTACTATAAAGATAATGTCTCCAAATTTTAAGGGCAAAAATTATAGCTCCTAATTCTAGATCATGGGTTGAATAATTCTCTTCATGATTCTTAAGTTGTCTAGATGCATACACTATAACCTTTTGGCGTTGCATCAACACACATCCATAACATAACTTAGAAGCGTCACAATATACTACAAAATCTTCAGTTCCTTCTGGTAACGCTAGTATGGGTGCGTGGGTTAATCTTTGCTTAAGAATTCTAAATGCTTCTTCTTGTTTTGGTCCCCATTCAAACTTAATGGATTTACAAGTTAACTTAGTTAAAGGAATGGCTATTCTAGAAAAATCTCGAACAAATCTACTATAATAACCGGCCAATCCTAAGAAACTTCTAACCTCGGTTGGTGACTCAGGGGTTTTCCATTTGGTAATCGCCTCGATCTTTGTTGGATCCACATGAATTCCTTCATGATTAACTAAGTGTCCAAGAAACTGTACTTGCTCTAACCAAAACTCGCATTTTGAAAATTTAGCGTATAGCTTTTCCTTTCTTAATAGACTTAAAAGTGCGTGCAAATGCTGTGCATGTTCCTCTTTACTTTTAGAATAGATGAGAATATCATCTATAAAGACAATTATGAATTTATCCAAATATGGCTTACATATTCGGTTCATCATGTCCATAAATGCGGCTGGGGCATTGGTTAAACCAAATGGCATGACAGTAAATTCATAATGACCATACCTTGTTCTAAACGCGGTTTTAGGAATGTCCTCTTCCTGTACCTTTAATTGGTGATATCCTGACCTTAAATCGATTTTAGAGAAAAATCGAGCTCCTTGAAGTTGATCGAACAGATCATCGGTTCTTGGTAATGGGTATCGATTCTTAATCGTGACCTTGTTTAATTCACGCTAGTCAATGCACATACGCGTTGATCCGTCCTTCTTTTTAACGAATAAAATCGGTGCTCCCAACGGCGCGAACTTGGCTGTATGAATCCATTCTCTAATAATTCATCTAACTGTTTCTTTAGTTCCTGCATTTCGGTGGGTGCCAAACGGTAGGGTGCTTTGGCAATTGGTGCTGTTCCGGGTAGTAGCTGGATTCTGAATTCGACTTCTCTGTTTGGCGGTAGTCCTGGTAGTTCTTCTGGAAATACATCTGAAAACTGAGACACTACTGGAATGTCTTTTAGTTCTTTTCCTTTAGTGTTAGTGATTATGGAAATCAAATACACTATAGATCCTTTTCTTATATAGCTTGCAGTTTTCATCACAGAGATGAATTTCGTGGATCTAGATGGTTTATCACCTTTAATTGTGATCTTTTTACCCTTTGGTGAATTTACTTGAATTGACTTTTGACCACATAAAATATTAGCTTTATTGGCTATTAACCAATCCATTCCTAATACAATATCAAATCCTATCAGATTCATTGGGTACAGATTTGCAATAAACTTTTGATTTAAAAATTTTATTCTTGCTCCCTGCAAGATTTCAGAAATCCTAACCGTTTCTCCATTCACTGTCTCGACTAGACATTCTTGTGAGAGTTTAGTTAATGGTTGATTAAGAAGTTTGCAAAATGAAGTATTAATAAAACTTTGGTTTACACCAGAGTCAAATAATACTTTAGCAAAAACATCATTAACTAAAAACGTACCGGCTATGACGTCCGGAATCATTTTGGCTTCCTCTGCAGTTAGAACAAATGCTCTAGCATTTTTAGTGTTCTTGTTGTTCGCAGCTGGAGCTAGTTTCGGACAGTTCGGTTTGATATTCTCCACAGTTGAAGCATAATCCATTCCAGGATTTTCTCCTGCAATCTTCTTCCTTGTGTCCTGGTGCCTTGCAGAAATTGCAGTGAGTGGAGCATTTTCCCGAATGCTTTTTCTTGCAGACTTTGCAGTATGGTGCAGAGGTAGAACCTATATTCCTACGGTTGGAATTCCCAGAACGGAATTCTAGGGTAAGCATTTGAGCCAGGTTTCTCCTCTGGTCTTCTTCTCTAGTACGGATTAACTCATCTGTCAAGGTATTTGCTAGTTCTACAGCTTCTTCTATAGTTTGGGGTCTAGCTGCCTTGACTACGTGTTTAATCTCCCCAATTAATCCCCAGATGTAACGGGAGATTAATACCAGTTCAGGTGATGGAAGGGTTGGTACTATTCTAGCATATTCAAAGAATGTAGTAGTATAACCCTTACTATCTACCCCGGCCATTCTTAAGTTCAGAAATGTCACACCCTGGCTTTTACGGAAGCGTGGGTTTAATTGGTGTAACTTCTTAATACCATAGCAACAATCATAAAAATGCTATATGAAAATAAAACACACGATGTTCACCCATTCATTAAGTTAAAAGTACTACAACATCATTGTTTTGGAAACATAAACCCAAATAAGTTACAAACCTTAACTTGTTTAAAACATGTTCATGAGACACAACCAAAGACTCTTAATAAAACGAGGTATAAGGCGTGTGACCCGTCCAGGTAAGGGTCACACCTCCTAAACCTGGATGACATCGTTATTCACTACGCAGCTTGACAGAATTGCACACTTCGCCAGATCCATTAATTTCCTGAAATACATGTAGTTTGAAAAATCAACAAAAGTTGAGCGAGTTCATGTAAAAGTGAGTATGTATAAATCTTTCAAGTATGAATAAAAGTCCCTGGTATGTAGCATTAAGGAAAAAGAGATCACCAATGGGTTGCAAAGCCACCGGTATGTGTGAAAAGGTGCAGGAAATATATGTATTTTCCCAGAAATAACATATTCCCAAAATATATGTATTTTCCCAGAAATAATATATTTTACTCCATTAATTTCCATGGTATTCATAAGTTATATTATTTTATCCTAAAAATTATATAACTAGTTCACAAAATAAACAAATAATCACACAAGAGTTTTAGTATAATATATATATTCTAAATATATATTTATCTAATTTTATTTATAAAATCGACCTCCGTTACTTTATATTTTTGTAACAAAAATATGGCGAAGTTTATATTTGAAACACAAGTTATAAATTATACTTGTAATGTTTGTCTAGAAAAATATTTTCTAAGTGTTGGATTTTTAGAAAATTTCGCCAGAGTTTCCTTTGTAAACGGAGGTGTCCATGCTTACTAGCATATCATTTTCTTTTTGGAAATCGTTCAAATCAACCAACAAATTACTAAACAATATTACACTAGTCAAGTGCCAAAAACAATGCATTTTTCATGACAACATAAACTTGGCGTTTCATAAAAACGCGTAGTAATTTAGTGGTGTGTTTAGTGGGTTTAGTCACCCTCCAAAGTGTGTTTATTTTCGTAAAAATTTCGCTCTCGGGATTTTTAGAGGTTCACAACTTGTGAACTTATTTTACAAAAATATCCATTTACAACTTTTTCATGTCTTACAAGTATACATATACTTATTTCTTCCAAAAATGGTGTAAAAATCATGATTTTCAAAAACCCATCTTTTAACTTGGTTTGTCTAGAAAAATCATTTGTAAACCTCGGGTCCATACGACCATCTACCCACTTAGTTCACTTATTTTTCAAGAAATCACTTTGTTACCAAGTTTATGTTGAAACATGGAGGTGATTCTTTTATGTAAAACATTAATCACCTCCTAACTTGTTAACATAAGTTTTTAATCTTATTTTAACAAGTTTAACTATGATGTTCAACATCATCTTACTAGTAAGCATCAAAAAGTCATCTAGTAATAAACAGCATGGCAAAAAACTTTCATTTCATCAAGAGTTTCATCTTATTTCATCTTCATATTAGCTTTATGTTTAAGTTGTGTTCATGATCTTTTTAGTGTTCTTGTGGTTACATCACAACATAACTATTAACCACCATAAATATAAAATAAAAGATGATCAAAGAGGCTTACTACTAGCTTTGAAGCTAGGGAAGAAACAAGATGAAAAATGAGTGGTTAAAGGCAAAAGGGAGAGGTCCTTGACGATCCGAGTGTTCCACACCTTCTAAATTGGCTTCTTGCACCTTGTAATAACCTTGGAACACTTGAGATGGCAACAAAAAAAAATAGTGATGGTGGCAAGGGGGTTCGGCCGAGCCTTGTTAGGAGGAGAGGAGAAAGAAGTTTTGAGTTGGTGCTTATTGGAAATGATGGTGGTTATTTTATAATTCCAATCCTTTTTATCCTATGGTTAATATGTCAACCATAGTACATACATAATTTCACTAGAGATTGCATGGGAAAAGCACAAAATTCAAATAAATATCTTGTGGGGCTATGTGAGTCGAAATCAGTAAAGAATTCGGGGGGGAGGGGGGCTTAGTGTAAGTAATTAGGGTGCTATGTGTAAGTGTGGATGGTGGGTGCAAGTCCAATCAAAGTCTTCATATTCCCCATGCAATCACTTAGGAATCTTACAAGATTTATAAAAAAAAATCTTGTAATATGTCCCATGGGGACGGTTACTATATGAGGGGGGGGGGGGGGGTTAAGTTGTAAATTTGTGGGTAATTAAATTAATTAGAGGGGGTTTAATGTTATGTCTAGTGTTTAGCGTGTACCGGGTATTATGTAAGGTGTTATAGTGCTCGGAGACCATAACTAGCTCAGAAAAATAAAAACAATGAGTTTGACAATATTTTTGTGTTCCGGGTAAAGTCCGGTTGTTCGGTTGGGTGTTGTTCCGTTAAAGTGCTTAATTAATCCATAAGGTGTCTTTTATAATACTTTTTAGTGACACATTTAATTCCCAACACTTTGGAAAGTATCTAGGACCATTTTGTCAAGTTTTTGCACTTTACTAGCATTATTAAATGCTGAATTTTTGTTATTTAGTGCAGAATTCTGCATTTAAAGTGTGTTTTCGGCACTTCCGGGCACTATAACTATCACCTAGTGACGCAGTTTTATGGTCCTCACTTCCCTACACTCCTTACTAGTGTAGTACCCTATCTCTGGCTCATACTGGCCTAAAAAATATTGTCTGTCTAGGTGCTGGCATTGTCAGCATGTTTTCTGGGTTATCCGCTCACTTTGCTAACTGTGCTTTTGTGCATGAAGTTTGTCACTAAGGTTTGTGTGTAATAAATGGAGTGACAGTATAAAATGTGATGCATATGTATGTATGTAACAGAAATCAGAAAGCAGTTTAATCACAGTTGTAATCAAGCACAGTCATTAAGCCCAAATTAAATATTAATTAATTGTACGGATACCTGCAATTGTGAGGGTTGTCACATTCTCCCCACGTTAAGAAAATTTCATCCCGAAATTTTAGGTTCTGCTTCTAGTTGCAGGGGTCTTGGGAAATAAATGGGGGTATTTCTCCTTCATACGATCCTTACGTTCCCACGTGAATTCTGGCCCGTGTCTTGCATTCCATCGAACTTTGACGAGTTGGACACTACTCCTGCGTGTTTTGTTAACTTTCCAATCCGTAACCTCAATGGGTTCTTCAGTGAAGTGGAGCGTTTCGTCGATATGAACTTCGTCCGCAGGAATGACCACTGTCTCTTGTGTTGGACTCTTTTTCAGGTTTGATACATGGAATGTATCATGAACGCCATTAAGTTCAGCAGGTAAGTCCAATTTGTATGCTACAAGTCCAATCCTTTGCAGGATTCTGAATGGGCCAATGTAACGCGGATTCAACTTCCCACACTTCCCAAAGCGTGCCACACCCTTCCAGGGTGAAACCTTTAACAAAACCATATCCCCAACTTGAAACTCCAAAGGTTTCCTCCTTTGATTTGCATAGCCTTTCTGTCTGTCACGAGCCGCCTTGATGCGCTCTCGAATTTGAAAGATCTTGTCTGTTGTCTCTTGCACTATTTCGGGTCCAACAAGCTGTCTATCACCCGCATCAGCCCAGCATAGCGGTGATCGACACTTACGTCCATAAAGAGTTTCAAATGGCGCGGCTCCGTTACTTGTGTGGTAGCTGTTGTTGTACGAAAATTCAACCAATGGTAAATGATTATCCCAGCTACCACCCAGATCCATTACACATGCTCTTAGCATATCCTCCAGTGTTTGAATTGTTCGCTCGCTCTGGCCATCAGTTTGTGGGTGAAAAGCAGTACTTAGATTCAACTGTGAACCAAAAGCTTCTTGGAAGGATTGCCAAATCCTTGACACGAAGCGTCCATCTCTATCAGAGATAATCGAGAGAGGCACTCCATGTCGTGCAACAATTTCCCTCATGTATATTTCAGTAAGTTTACTCGTGTTGTCTTTCTCCTTGATTGGCAGGAAGTGCGCAGACTTTGTTAGACGGTCGACTATTACCCAAATTGTATCGTGGCCCTTGGGCGTCTTTGGCAATTTCGTTATGAAGTCCATTGAGATCTGCTCCCATTTCCATTTAGGTATTTCGGGTTGCTGCAAGAGACCTGGCGGTTTTTGGTATTCGACTTTTACTTTGGCGCAAGTTAAACATTTACCAACGTATATCGCTACATCGCCTTTCATCCTTGGCCACCAGTAAAAGTCCTTTAGGTCTTGGTACATCTTATCCGCTCCGGGATGAATCGAGTACCGTGACTTGTGAGCCTCATAAAAAATAACCTTTCTCAATCCACCAAACATAGGAACCCAAATTCGTTTCATGAAGCATAAAGTTCCTTCCTCGTTGGGTACCAACTGCTTCTCCATCCCACGGAGATACTCATCCTCAATATTCCTTTCTTTAAGTGCTTCTTTTTGTGCGGCACGAATGCGCAATGAGAGGTCTGTCTGTACAATCATTTCCAGAGCCCTAACCCCTATGGGCTTGATTCTTTCTTTTCAACTCAGGGCATCGGCGACCACATTCGCCTTCCCTGGGTGATACTTGATCTCACAATCGTAGTCATTCAATAGTTCAACCCATCGTCTTTGCCTCATGTTATACTCTTTTTGATCGAAAATGTGCTGTAGGATTTTGTGATCAGTAAAGATTGTACATCGCGTGCCATATAAGTAATGTCGCCAGATTTTCAATGCAAACACCACCGCACCCAATTCCAAGTCGTGCGTGGTGTAATTTTTCTCGTGGACCTTCAACTGACGAGAAGCATATGCTATAAATTTCTGTTGCTGCATCAACACGCAACCCAAACCTTGACGCGAGGCGTCACAATATACCACGAAGTCATCCGTTCCTTCGGGTAGCGATAAGATCGGTGCGTCAAAAAGCTTGTTCTTCAACAACTGAAACGCTTCTTCTTGTTTGTCTCCCCAATCAAACTTCTTGTCTTTCTGTGTGAGGGAGGTCAAAGGTTGAGCGATTTTTGAGAAATCCTCAATGAACCTTTGATAATAACCAGCCAAACCTAAGAACTGTCGAATCTCGGTTGGCGTCTTTAGAGTCTCCCAATTCTTGATCGCCTTGATCTTTGTTGGATCCACATGGATTCCATTTCCATTAACCACGTGTCCAAGAAATTGGACTTCGCGCAGCCAGAACTCGCACTTCGAGAACTTAGCGTATAACTTCTCCTTTTTATGTAGCTCCAGAATAGCTCTTAAGTGCTGTTCGTGTTCATCCTTCGTCCTTGAGTATATTAAAATGTCATCAATGAATACAATCACGAACTTTTCGAGGTACGGCTTACAAACTCTGTTCATTAAATCCATGAACACTGCTGGTGCGTTTGTCAGCCTAAACGGCATAACCAGGAACTCGTAATGTCTATAACGAGTCCTAAAGGCCGTCTTTGGGATACTTTCCTCTTGTATCCTTAACTGATGATATCCTGATCGAAGGTCGATCTTTGAATAAAAGCTTGAACCTTGCAACTGATCGAACAGGTCATCAATCCTTGGCAAAGGATATCTGTTCTTGATAGTCAACTTATTAAGCTCGCGATAGTCTATACACATACGAAAACTACCATCCTTCTTTTTGACGAACAGAACTGGAGCTCCCCAAGGTGAGAAGCTTGGTCTGATAAATCCTTTATCCAATAGCTCCTGAAGCTGTGTCGACAACTCCTGCATTTCCGAAGGCGCAAGTCTATAGGGTGCCTTAGCTACCGGCGCGGCACCTGGGACCAAGTCAATGTGAAACTCGACTTGCCTTTGAGGTGGTAATCCTGGCAAGTCTTCTGGAAAGACTTCAGGATATTCTTTTACGACTGGAATGTCTTCGATCTTTAGCTCCGCAGCTTCTTTATCCACGATGTGTGCCAAGAATGCAACACATCCCTTTTGTAAACACTTTCTAGCTTTCAGACACCTAATGATCCTCAGAGGCGTATCACGCTTCTCTCTGTGCACTACGATCGTTTCTTCATTCGTCATTGGGATGCGAATGGTCTTCTCATAACAAACGATATCAGCTTTGTTGCTTGACAACCAATCCATCCCTACTACCACGTCGAAGCTTCCCAACTCGACTGGCAGTAGATCTAGCGTAAATTCGTGTCCTCCTAGTTCTATCACGCATCCTCTGATGACTTCACCCGTTTCAACTAGTTTCCCATTCGCCAATTCAATCGAGTACGGAACGTCTAACTTACTAGCAGTTAATCCAAGCATATTCTTAAATTCTAACGATACGAAGCTATAATCGGCACACGTATCAAACAGAACAGATGCAAAGCGTTGGTTTATAGGAAACGTACCAGTGACAACGTTTGGATCCTGGCACGCTTCCCTTGCACCAATGTTAAAGACTCTTCCCCGTGCTTGGTTCAGTTTTGGGAATTCCCTCTTAAAGTGGCCGACGTCTCCAAAATTGAAACAACCTAGTCCCCGACCATTCCCATTCCCATTTCCACCTTGAGCGTTGTTTTGGTTGCGATTTCCACTCCCAGCTTGGTTTGCAAAATTTCCACGGTTTCCATTTCCGCCATTTCCTCCCTGTTGGCGGTTTCCATTACCATTCCCATAGCCTCGGTTACCACCATGCCCAGCACCAGTTCCGACCCAACATGTATCCTTTGAGTGGCCGTTCTTCCCACATGACTCGCACTTCCTCAATCTGCACTGGCCAGAATGATGGCGCTGGTATGTATCACACTTGGGCAGAGTGCCCATGTAACCCCTCCTTCTATTTTCGACACTGGTTGAGGCTCTGGCCGGTGTGCTTGATTCACCCTTCTTGCTCACGTTGCTGGTACCTTGCTTGAAATTGGAAAATTTCCGCTTGTTTTCACCAGACGACTCCAAATGAGTCTCCTTCTTCTTTGGTTCAGAGGCTGAAAACTTTTTCAATCTAATAGCTTCCTCAGTAAGTGCCACACTGAGGTCTATGGCTTCCGTGATCGTTGCTGGCTTGGACGTGGTAACCATGCTCATGATCTGGGGTGCAAATCCCCAGATGAAGCGTTTGATGCGTTTAAATTCGGGCATGACCATGTACGGTACCACGTGGGACAAATCATGAAACCTCTGAACATATTCTGCAATTTTAGGACCTTCCATTCTTAGATGCCAGAACTCCGTTTCTAGCCCCTGTATTTCAGCCCGCGAACAATACTTCTTTCTCATCAGCTCTTTCAGCTCATTCCAGTTAACGCATAAGCTGCCGCTTCTCCCAAAGTTTGCACTTGCAGGTTCCACCAAGATAGGGCACCATCCAGAAAAAGCCCTGAGATGTAGGTGACTTGTTGCTGGAGAGCACACTTGCTCATTCTTAGAACAGAATCTGTCTTCTCAGCCCACCGGACGAATGCAACAGCACCCCCAGTGCCGTCGAAATTTACGGGCTTGCAGTTGAGGAATTGCTTGTAGGTGCACCCTGCACATACGTTAAAATTTACAGATGGTATCAGCGGACGTGCTTAGAAATATCCAAATGTATCGTAATATATCTCAAGCGACTTAACATTACCATTGGGTGGATTCTTATTGCCGTTGTTATTCGAGATATTTCCGCTTGTTTCTCCATGGGAGGCCGCATACTGAGCTATGGCCGCGGCAATTATCCCTTGGAGTTCCGCCTCAGTAGTGGGCATGCGCGGGTCGCGTCGTGGAAGCATTTTCTAAAAGACGATCATGTAGGTCAGGTCATAGTAAGTAAATAATAAGCGTACGTAATAACATTCATCAATCACATAACATCACATGTTATAGCATAAAGTAAATAACTCAACAAAGCATGTAGTGAGAACGTTGCCATTGAGCTTTCATTAATCACGATCACAATATTGTTTTTACACGTTTTACAGTACATCACATACCAAAATAAGATCATGGGGTTACATCACCCCCAAAAATACAAATCTGTCTACACAATCATGTACAAAAAGTGTGGTCTCTCAAAAAGTTTTCGCAAGCTGGCTCAATCTCGAATTTCTTACCAAAATGATCTACCTGCATCAAACCAAAAATATCTATGCTGATAGCAGGGGAGGAGGAGGAAGATAAGAGAAAAGCAACCGGCGCATGTGCACCCAATCCTCCTCTAAGGCATGAATGACGCGCAGCAAATAGGCAATCTGCTGCTCAGATGTAAGGAAACGAACATCCGAATCAGGTGGAAGCGGAAGGGGAGTGTGCGGTGCAGCAAAAGGAGTCTGACAGTGGCATGGAGGACGTGGAGCTCTCTCTAACTCCTGAATGCGATGACTCAGTGCGTCCTGTTGTAGCTAAAGAGAGATGAGTATGTCCTCTGTCGCGTACCCCACGTGATAAGGGTGGTACGGATCTGATAATGGCATAAAATTGGGCGAAGCCCACAGAAACGGCTCACCTGACGGTACGAATAATGGTGCAGTGTGAGGGAACTGGGACATGAACGGTACTGATGACGGTACAGGTGGAACAAAAACAGGCGGCTGCCTCGATGAACCCTCTCCAGGACGAGGTGGCGGTATGTCCTGGAGGAATGTGATGGGAAGATCAGTGCGATGGACGTCAGTGGTGTGTGGGTGAAACAATGGAATCTCAGTAGGTGCGGAAACAGGTGCTACGGGAGGAGTAACGGGTAGCACAAACGGTGGGTAGTCATCATCCTCAATCCACCCGTTGCGGGTGTCAGCATAACGAGGATCAATGTGAGATGCAAACGGTGCATGGTCAGCATGCACAGGGGCTGAAACAGGTACTACAGGTGCAACAATGGGTGCATCAATAACAGGAGCATCAGGAATCGGTGGTAACTCGACGGGCGTAACAATGACAGGTGGTGCTATATCTGGTATATCGACATGACCAGGCTCAGGTAGAGGGTATGGTAAATGTGCAACAGCTGGCGCCTCAATGGGGTCATGGGCAACGACCAGCTCCGGACCAACAGGAGCAGGCTCGTCAGGCAAAAACTCGACCTCTGGCTCTGGGTCAACATCGTGAGGTGCAACAGACATTGCCATGTCTGAGTCGGAATCAGAGGAATAGAGCTGTACGCCCTGGGGTGCGGTGAAACGGACGCTACAGACTCGAAGGAGTGAGCACCAAACAGATCAAAACGAGCCTCCTCAATGGGAGCCTCGACAGGAATGACAGGATCAGCAATGGGCACATCAGCAGGAATCTCAGCCAAGGGAACAACAGGGTCGACAACAGGATCATCAGCAAAAGGGACATCGGCATCCATGAGGGCCACTCCATCTTGGTCACCCTCCGGGGGACCCTCTAGGAACAAGTCGACGTCATCATCGACGAACTCATCATGAGGCAGATCCTCAAGAGGAACTGCGGCAAGCGGTAGAGGAGCAGGGACCTGAAGAATAGGTAGGTCCCCACCGAGAGGGCCATTAGTAATAGGAATATCATCTCCAAAATCAGGAAGAGCAAACGGCTGGAAATCATCCTCATCCGTGCTAGTAGTGTCTGACGTGTACACCTCACTCTCTGACATAATCTCATCGTCTGACACGATTGCTAAAGGGTCCAAAGTGTCTGATACTCCGGTATCTGAAGATGACGGCATGGTGTCTGTAACACAACCACACATATGCACATATATCAACATAGAATCAAATAAACATGTAAGTCACAATAATGCAAGCAAGCAATCCTCCTAGTCTTCCCAGACTACCCCTCCCAGCCTCTCAGACTGAACTTCCTAGCCTCTCAGACTAACTCCCTGGTCTCTAAGACTAACCTCCCAGTCTTTAAGACTAAACCCCTGGTCTCTATGACCAACCTCCCAGTCTCTCAGACTAAACCTCCCCAATCTCTAAGATTGAACCCTTCAGTCTCTAAGACTGAACCTCCCTAGCCTTTAAGGCTAAACCTCCCTCAGTCTCTAAGACTGAACCTCCCCAGCCTCTAAGGCTGAACCTCCCTCAGTCTCTAAGACTGAACTCCCTCTGTCTCTAAGACTGAAATATAATTTTTGTATAGGTGTATTTGTGCCTTTTTGTTTGTAAAAATATTTTGTACCCTGGATCTGGACGTTTAGTGTATGCAATGTAAAATGTTTTCGTGAGAGCCCTAGTGATCATAGTCTAGACTCAAGAGAGAATCCTAGTTCGCTATGATCGAGGCTCTGATACCAAGCTGTCACACCTTGGCTTTTGCGGAAGCGTGGGTTTAATTGGTGTGACTTCTTAATACCATAGCAACAATCATAACAATGCTATATGAAAATAAAACACACGATGTTCACCCATTCATTAAGTTAAAAGTACTACAACATTATTGTTTTGGAAACATAAACCCAAATAAGTTACAAACCTTAACTTGTTTAAAACATGTTCATGAGACACAACCAAAGACTCTTAATAAAACGAGGTTTAAGGCGTGTGACCCGTCCAGGTAAGGGTCACACCTCCTAAACCTGGATGACATCGTTATTCACTACGCAGCTTGACACAATTGCACACTTCGCCAGATCCATTAATTTCCTGAAATACATGTAGTTTGAAAAATCAACAAAGTTGAGCGAGTTCATGTAAAAGTGAGTATGTATAAATCTTTCAAGTATGAATAAAAGTCCCTGGTATGTAGCATTAAGGAAAAAGAGATCACCAATGGGTTGCAAAGCCACCAGTATGTGTGAAAGGTGCAGGAAAACTCAAACCTAGCAAATTTGTTACCGGGCTTCGGCTGTAAGACACAGTCACCTCTATGGGCCGCCCCGGCCTCACGGGTGTGGGCTCACTATACCCAAATAGATCTATCACTTATGTGTCCCTCGGTCCTAACAACGAGGATTAATGGTCTTAAGTGTTGTACCCACCCTTCACATGATATTGTAGTATAAACCCTCCCTAAGCTAACCATACCATGTAAATAAATGTTTGTAATAGTTGTAATATGTATTCCACCCCCGAAGTATAAAACTAAAAACAGTTAAGAGAAAAAGGGGGACATGAACTCACAGAAGTGCGTCTCCTGAAATAGAATCGTCAATCCAAACTCGGTCTGCTACGCGACGACCTACACGTACTAATGTCTATTAGACGGATGGGTCGTGCCTTGGCTTAGGGTTTAGTGTTTTGAATTGCTTTACTTTGATATTATCCCAAGTCTGTGACTACTTGTTAAAATAATAATAATTATTTTAACTTAACTTTTGTTTTTAGGAAAAATAGTTAGGCAACTATTTCGTATCCACACTTCTCAAGTATTTTATATGTGTATTTCCTTCCCAAGGTCCCAAGGATGGGGGTATTTATACATGTATTATTGTGATTCCGAAAAATATATTTTAAGTCCCACTTAGGAAAATATATTTACTTTTTCGTCCAAAAATAACATATTCCCAAAATATATGTATTTTCCCAGAAATAATATATTTTACTCCATTAATTTCCATGGTATTCATAAGTTATATTATTTTACCCTAAAAATAATATAACTAGTTCACAAAATAAACAAATAATCACACAAGAGTTTTAGTATAACATATATTCTAAATATATATTTATCTAATTTTATTTATAAAATCGACCTCCATTACTTTATATTTTTGTAACAAAAATATGGCGAAGTTTATATTTGAAACACAAGTTATAAATTATACTTGTAATGTTTGTCTAGAAAAATATTTTCTAAGTGTTGGATTTTTAGAAAATTTCGCCAGAGTTTCCTTTGTAAACGGAGGTGTCCATGCTTACTAGCATATCATTTTCTTTTTGGAAATCGTTCAAATCAACCAACAAATTACTAAACAATATTACACTAGTCAAGTGCCAAAAACAATGCATTTTTCATGACAACATAAACTTGGCGTTTCATAAAAACGCGTAGTAATTTAGTGGTGTGTTTAGTGGGTTTAGTCACCCTCCAAAGTGTGTTTATTTTCGTAAAAATTTCGCTCTCGGGATTTTTAGAGGTTCACAACTTGTGAACTTATTTTACAAAAATATCCATTTACAACTTTTTCATGTCTTACAAGTATACATATACTTATTTCTTCCAAAAATGGTGTAAAAATCATGATTTTCAAAAACCCATCTTTTAACTTGGTTTGTCTAGAAAAATCATTTGTAAACCTCGGGTCCATACGACCATCTACCCACTTAGTTCACTTATTTTTCAAGAAATCACTTTGTTACCAAGTTTATGTTGAAACATGGAGGTGATTCTTTTATGTAAAACATTAATCACCTCCTAACTTGTTAACATAAGTTTTTAATCTTATTTTAACAAGTTTAACTATGATGTTCAACATCATCTTACTAGTAAGCATCAAAAAGTCATCTAGTAATAAACAGCATGGCAAAAAACTTTCATTTCATCAAGAGTTTCATCTTATTTCATCTTCATATTAGCTTTATGTTTAAGTTGTGTTCATGATCTTTTTAGTGTTCTTGTGGTTACATCACAACATAACTATTAACCACCATAAATATAAAATAAAAGATGATCAAAGAGGCTTACTACTAGCTTTGAAGCTAGGGAAGAAACAAGATGAAAAATGAGTGGTTAAAGGCAAAAGGGAGAGGTCCTTGACGATCCGAGTGTTCCACACCTTCTAAATTGGCTTCTTGCACCTTGTAATAACCTTGGAACACTTGAGATGGCAACAAAAAAAAATAGTGATGGTGGCAAGGGGGTTCGGCCGAGCCTTGTTAGGAGGAGAGGAGAAAGAAGTTTTGAGTTGGTGCTTATTGGAAATGATGGTGGTTATTTTATAATTCCAATCCTTTTTATCCTATGGTTAATATGTCAACCATAGTACATACATAATTTCACTAGAGATTGCATGGGAAAAGCACAAAATTCAAATAAATATCTTGTGGGGCTATGTGAGTCGAAATCAGTAAAGAATTCGGGGGGGAGGGGGGCTTAGTGTAAGTAATTAGGGTGCTATGTGTAAGTGTGGATGGTGGGTGCAAGTCCAATCAAAGTCTTCATATTCCCCATGCAATCACTTAGGAATCTTACAAGATTTATAAAAAAAAATCTTGTAATATGTCCCATGGGGACGGTTACTATATGAGGGGGGGGGGGGGTTAAGTTGTAAATTTGTGGGTAATTAAATTAATTAGAGGGGGTTTAATGTTATGTCTAGTGTTTAGCGTGTACCGGGTATTATGTAAGGTGTTATAGTGCTCGGAGACCATAACTAGCTCAGAAAAATAAAAACAATGAGTTTGACAATATTTTTGTGTTCCGGGTAAAGTCCGGTTGTTCGGTTGGGTGTTGTTCCGTTAAAGTGCTTAATTAATCCATAAGGTGTCTTTTATAATACTTTTTAGTGACACATTTAATTCCCAACACTTTGGAAAGTATCTAGGACCATTTTGTCAAGTTTTTGCACTTTACTAGCATTATTAAATGCTGAATTTTTGTTATTTAGTGCAGAATTCTGCATTTAAAGTGTGTTTTCGGCACTTCCGGGCACTATAACTATCACCTAGTGACGCAGTTTTATGGTCCTCACTTCCCTACACTCCTTACTAGTGTAGTACCCTATCTCTGGCTCATACTGGCCTAAAAAATATTGTCTGTCTAGGTGCTGGCATTGTCAGCATGTTTTCTGGGTTATCCGCTCACTTTGCTAACTGTGCTTTTGTGCATGAAGTTTGTCACTAAGGTTTGTGTGTAATAAATGGAGTGACAGTATAAAATGTGATGCATATGTATGTATGTAACAGAAATCAGAAAGCAGTTTAATCACAGTTGTAATCAAGCACAGTCATTAAGCCCAAATTAAATATTAATTAATTGTACGGATACCTGCAATTGTGAGGGTTGTCACAAGAAACTTATTTGCTATCTGTTCCTTTTCATTGGGAGGGCAGAATTTCCTTTCTACCATATTTTTAAATTCCTTCCATTCCATATTATAAACTCTATCACTTCCTCTGGACTGGAGGATAGTGGTCCATCATTCTAAGGCTGCGTTCTTAAATAGATTAGAAGCAAACATTATCTTGTCTTCTTCAGCACACTTGCTTATTTTTAAAACAGCCTCAGTCTTTTCTATCCAGCGCAGAGTTGCAATGGGTCCTTCATTGCCCGAGAATTCTATTGGTTTGCAGGACCCGAATTCTTTATAAGAACAACCATAAGGCATGGCTCTTCTTCTTTTGGGAATGGGTACTTGAAGTACGGGTCCATTGTTCACGCTGTGTTCTGGTTCAATTGGTCGCTTACTGCTATGTTTACTTTTATTATTCGCTTCTTGAACAGTTTGAATAATAAATGGCATTGCATCTATAATTCCTTGTGCCACTATGTGTTGGATGGCACTATTATCCACTTGGTTTCCATTGTTATTGATGCTTGGATTCTCATTAACCAAGTTAATGTTACTCTGGTTATCGTTATTCAGATTTTCTTGATTTCCTTCGTCGGCCATCTGAATTTTAAACATTTACCACGTATTAATATCACAAAATAATATTTAATATAGTCAATCACATGACACGCATTTTGGTCAAAAGCGTCGATCATTGCGACTTACTCTATTTTTATAATATGCATCTATTACACACTAGTACTTAAATTAAAATTACAATACTAACTGAAATAAAGTTACACTAATAGTAGTAGGCATCCGTAGTTTGTTTTTCATACACATACACACATATTATATTATTATTATTACTACCGTCTCCACCATCACATTCATGGATATGGATTCATCCAAAAATCCATATTGCGCTCATCGTACTTCCAGACGAGTCGCTCTCCCACCTGTCGCATTCTTTCACTACTCTATAGAATTTCCTCACCAAATGTCCTAAGTTCTTGTACGTTTTCTGCACTCATTGGGGGCGCAGGTTCTAGGACTGGGTTTGGAAACTGGGGTGCGGGTTCTTGATATGGGGGTGTAGGGGCCTGGTATGGGTAAGGATTTTCTAAGATCTCCCTGATGTATACGTCATTGTCGTAATATGGATCTAGAGGATCTAACCCTGGATAGGCTCCTAGGTTTGGCATGGGCATGTCTTCGTGTATCGGGTAACGTTGCACATAGTCCCTATTATCATCCCACTATGGGTCGTAATTTGGGTTTAAGGGATTTGGTGCAGGTACCCTAGGTATTTCCTCCGGATTAAAATCATGAATTTCTACTTGATTTTCGGAGTTTTCTATCTCCATCGGTTGGTCAGGAATTGGTGATTGTGGTTGGGGTGCTATCATTTGTTCCAGGTTAGGGTCAGCTGCAATGGTTGCTAAGATGTGGATGTTGGCTATACCCCTATTAATCATATCCTGGGCATAGGCATCGGTTTCTCTTTTAGCTGCTGCTAGTGCTCTCTGGTCTTGTAACTTTTTCATACGCTTCCTACACTCATGTGCCCCTCGACTGAACCATCCTCTCTTTTTCTGAGGGAATGGCTCTTCAGACTGAGCCTTAAACACGAATATTCCTTCTTCCGTATCAGCAGAGTACCCTGAGAGGGCAGGCTGAGAAGAGGTACCTTCGTTTCTAGGCGAACCAGACAATTGACGGTACGCATCAGATGGTCCTTGGTCGCTCATACTGTAAACTAACAAATAGTCAAATAACACATAACAAGAAATACAGTTATGCACGTATTCTCGTAATTTATTTCCTAACAGATTGAATTTTGATGTCAACAGAACACTTCTGTGGCTGAATCAGTGGCTTAGCTCTGATACCACCTTCTGTCGCAACCCCCGATCCCAAATCCCCGGGAACGGGCGGACGCGAGCCAGTTTCGGTGGTATCGCGTATTGTCTAATTTGGCAGCGGAATTTTCATCAGGATCGTAGTTAGGAAATATTTGATCAGAGTGAAATACCACATTTTCATAATATTAAACACATGGAATAAAACCCAAGTTTGTAGTACACACATTTCCATAGGAATAAATCCTATTTTATTTAATAAAAACATCTATTTTATCTTAGGTAACTTTATAGCCACTTTTCCAAGCCTTCAGTGTTGTCCCGCTAGCTTCTATTTGGCTTTCAAAATTTGTTACCTGAAGCGCGTTTTAAAAACATTTGTCAGTGGGAAATACTGGTGAGTGAATCCCAGTTTAATCAAGTTTTAATAAAAACCATTGTACAGTATTGAGGGCGATCTCGCAATTATATTTGTTTCCAAGTCATATCAATTACCACCCATGATATTGTTAGACCCGACTTGTGGAAATGGTACCCCTCTAGTAACAAATTTTATATACAAAACCCCTACATACCGACGATAATTGTATCCTTACAAATACTCAATAACTGTTTAATATATAATTAATCATGTGAGGTTTTGTAAAAACAATTAACAAAAAGGAGATTACTCACATTGCTGTCTTAGATTATCCTTTAGGGTTTCCTGAGAATTATCTATAATTTACACAAATGCACATGTGTTAGTATAATAACCCATTTTAACATTAGTAATACCCTCCTCGAGACGGCATTCCAACGACTACGTCGGGTAGAACCACGACAGCCGTTACGGAACCCTAGATCAATCGGGCAGAGTATCTAATACGTATCCAGGGGTTATGATACTTACAACGGAGCAGAACTTTGTTATTTAGGGGGTATTACACCCGTATATAATGCCTACACTTCAGTTTTGAGAGAAAGAAAAGAGTTCGGTGCGATTTAGGACTGAAGGCCACTGCAAGCTACATATAGTGCTGAAACCTGACTTTCTCGCGGCCAGCGTAAGGGTAGGCAAAGGCCTACGCGGCCCGTGTCAACGCTGGTCAATAGCGTAGCTGATCAGGGTCAGCATATAGGTTCAACACGAGTCAGACACGTGTCAACACCGGGCTGCGCCACACCTTTGATCTCTAGCGGCCTGTGTAAGATCCCTAAGGGGTCTACGCGGCCCGCGACAAAACCCAAAAATTGATTTTTGATTATTTTTAATAATATTTAAGGTATTCGGGGCCCGTTTTCACGTATGGGGTGTATTTTAGGACATATTGGGATATTTAAAATATTTTTAGGGTATTAGAAAATTTATGAGGGTGTCGGTTAATTTCGGGTTGTTATAGAGAGAGGCAGGTTAAGGCCAATGATACTGGATTCCCTCATGAGATATTTTGATTGGTTGATAAGAAAGCTGCTTTTAAGATTGATGTGTCACACCCTGACTTTTGCGGAAGCGTGGTTATGGTGCGACTTTCTTAATATCATTGCATTCAATCATAACATCAAATATATGAGAAAAACCATAGGTTTGTCATCCATTAAATAAGTTTAAAACATAACAACGTTTCCGACTTCAAATTCAAGTTTTACAAACCGTACAAATTGTTTATGAGTTCATTCAGGACTCGTCAAAAGGTATTGAATAACACCAAGGTTTGGATGACGTGTCTCGTCCAGGAATAAGACACATTACCCAAATCAAAGACCATGGATAACAGCTTTATTCTTAACGCAGCATAAAAACTCCCAACGCCCGCCAGATCCACTTATAAATTCCCTGAAATACATGCAGTTTGAAAAACATCAACAAAAGTTGAGCTAGTTAATGTGTTCGTTTGTGTGTATGTATAAGCCTTTGAAACATTATAAGTATGTATGTAAGTCCCTGGTATGTATCAATAAGGAAAAAGAGATCGCCACTGGGTTGCAAAGCCAATGGTATGTGTGAAGTGATGCAGGAAGACTCAAACCTAGCAGATTTCGCACCGGGCTTCCGGCTGTAAGACATAGTCACCACATGGTCCACTCAGCGGACTCAGGAGTGGGGCTCGCTACACCCAAATAGATCTATCACTCATGCCCCTCGGTCCTACAATGAGGATTGATGGCCTTAATCGCCCTACCCATTCACATGATCTAGTAGTAAACCCTCCTTAAGCTAATCATACCATGTATAAAATGTCTGTAATAGTTATAACATGTATTTCACCCCCGAAGTATAAAACTGAAAACAGTTAAGAGAAAAGGGGGACATGAACTCACTGTATTGCGTCTTCATAATTGTAACTCAAATCCCTTCGGCAAACACGACTACCTACAATGTACTGATGTCTATTAGACGGACGGGTCGTGCCTTGTTTTAGTATTTACGTGTTTGAGTTACGTTCCTTTTATGTTCCCAATATTATTCCAAGTTATAATTATTTGCTAAAATAATAATTATTTTAACTTTAAATTATATTTAGTTTTGGAATAATTTGTTAAACGATATTTTGTAACAATACTTCTCAAGTATTTCATTCCCAAGGATGGGGGTATCTTATACATGTATGACCGTATTCTTGTATTGGTATATCTTGCCATGTATTGACGTCGTATTTCGGTGTGTACGTATTTTCTAAACAAATATTCAATATCTTCCCAAAACAATATATTTTTAAGTCTTACTTAGAAAACATATATCCCGAAAATATATATTTTTCCCAAAAATCATATTTTCACTTCCTTTGAATCCAAAATAACATTTACAAAAAATATATTTGTATTGGTATTTCCCGGAATATTTCGTAAGTTACGTTTTATTGTTCGGCTTCACAATATTAAGTGTGTAACTTATATTTCATTCCTTGTGATCTTTGGTATTATTTTGGAGTTGTAAATTCTTGGTATTTGTAAGTTATATTATTTTACCCTAAAATAATATAACTATTCCACATGTATACAAATATTCAACCAATTGTCTTGATATAACATATATATTCTAAATATATATTTATCCGTTTTTATTTACAAAAACTAATCTCCAATACTTGCATTTTTGTTATAAAAATTATGGCAAGGTTTCCATTGAAAAACATAGTTTAAAACATACTTGTTTAGAAAGTATTTTCTAAGTGTTTGTATTTTTAGAAAATTTCGCCATAGTTTCTCCTAAAAACAGAGGTGTCCATGCTATATAAGCATATCATTTTCTTTTCAAAAATCAACCCAACAATCAATAATCAAACTATACTTCCCCAGTGCAAAAATTATACAATGTATATAACAACATGAACTTGAACTTTCACAAAAACTCGTAGTGACTTGGTAACATGTTTAGTAGACTTAGTTACCCCTTAAAGTGTGTTTATTTCTTAATAAACTTCCTTCTTGAAAATTTTAGATGTTTACAACTTGTAAACATATTCTACAAAAATTATTCTTTTGAACTCTTCTTGTAAATAAAGTGCTCTTATACTTATTTTATCACCAAAACAATGTACATTTATGTAAGAATCAAGTTCTACTAAAAATCATATTTTGAACTTGATTTTCTTTGAAAACTATTCATAAATCTTAGATTCACAAAATTACTAGTTCACTTTATTTACTATTTTTCAAGAAATAATTCTATTTTCAAGTTCATGTTCATAAGTGAGGATGATCTTCTTGGGTTAACACATAATCATCCTCTAACTTGCTAAATCATGTGTTTAATCACAATCTAGCAAGCTCCTTATGATGATCAACATCATAATCTCAAGTAAATAACGATCAAGTGTCATGCATGTACTTAAACAACATTATTTCAACAAGATTCCATCGTATGTAAGCTTATGTTTATGATTCTTGTTTAAGTCTTTTAGTGTTCTTGTGATAAACAATATACTACAACTTTTAACCAACAAAAAGAGAAGTAAAAACTAGTAACAAGAAGCTTACAACTAGCTCAAAAGCTAGGGGAGATCACTAGAGAAAAAGATGATGAAAATGGTGGGTGAAAGCAAGCTATGGAGTTTCTTCAAGTTCTACAAGCTTCAAGCTTCATACAACACCTTCTATCACCTTGGAATGATCTTGAAATGCTTGTTAGTGGAATGAAAATGGTGGAGGTAGAAAGAGGGTGTCACACCCCGACCACGTAGAACATACAAAACGTGGCGGAAATGTCGGGGAGTGTTGTAACAGAATTAATTGTTTCAAATCCATGGCAATTGAAGTTTCTTTTTATTGATTAAAAGTGTTACAATGTCTTAACAAACAAATAAATACAACATAATTAACTAGTCTTGCATCTTTTATTGTCACTAAAGCCCAAGTCTGCCTATGTGTATCTTGATCATCTTATGCAACAGCTCCTGAAAAACACATGTGAAA
The DNA here is from genome assembly GCA_030545235.1 of Helianthus tuberosus. NCBI lineage: Eukaryota > Viridiplantae > Streptophyta > Magnoliopsida > Asterales > Asteraceae > Helianthus > Helianthus tuberosus. The sequence continues at coordinate 65,553,077 of CM060420.1, forward strand.
ATAGGTACGTCAGCATAAAAATGCCGGTGAGATACATAGGTTTTGTGAAAATAGGTTTCATGACTTATGTTTGAGAAAATGTTTAGTCATGAACCTTGTTATTTGCTTTGTTTTGTAAATCATTTGAAAATCGATAAGATCCGATGATATGTATAAATAAGAGAATAATGTATGGTTAAATGAATAACCATGTAAACTGAGTTTGTATAAGATAAGTTGTTTGTAAATCAATGTCTTGTGAAAAATATGTTATTTGTATAAAATGTTCTATGTCTCAACTTGAAATGATTCAGATAACGCTACAATATGTAATACCATACAAACACTTATATATAGGAAGTACCAGCGGCGTATCCACCATGCTTGTATCATATTACACACGCATCGTTACTTAATCACTTAATCAAACCAAACCACCAAAGTAAAATGTTCATGTCTAATGTAAATCATGTAATATGTATCCAAAATGTAAGCATGTGATGAATAACAAATGTACTAAGTATGTAACAATAGACATACGTAGCATGCGACCTGTACTAAGTATACAACAATAGACATACTTAGCATGCGACCTGTACTAAGTATACAACAATAGACATACTTAGCATGCGACCTGTACTAAGTATACAACAATAGACATACTTAGCATGCGACCTGTACTAAGTATGCAACAATAGACATACCTAGCATGAAATGTAATGAAAACGATGTACTAAGTAATGCACTCAATGGGCACACGAAGCATAAAATGTAATGAAAACGATGTACTATAATGTACTAACGAACATAGCAGGTATATGATGTGAAAACAGGAAAGCTTGAAAGTAACAAGTAGGCACATGTGTTCCACCCCAAAACGTTTGGAAAACAGTAAAAGAGGGGTCTATGTACTCACTTGAGATTGCTCAGATGTCTTAGGATAATCACCAAGCAATGCTAGAGATCACGGAATCAAACGGCACCTAATATAGGTATCTATGTTAATAAACCGGACCTATATCGGAAGACTGGGTAGCATTAGGGTTTGTAAACCAAATGAGTGTAGGAACTCATGTGATATGGTTTAACAAGGCCTACATGCTAAATGAAACTTAACCTAAGTCTTATCGACCCATTACGATCCGTTTAGGTAGCTTATGCTATTTTAACGCATCGTGCGCGTGAAATGCGTTCGGACCGTCTAACTAGTCCTATGACAAGTGTTATATGCCTAAACATGTTACATTATCAGTTATGTGACAAGAGTTTAGGTTACATATGCTTAATTACCAATTATACATGAAAAGGGTATTCTGGTAATTTACCTAAGGCATATAAACTACCTATCATACAACTACTTAAACGATGTGACCATAAGGTATAACCTCGGAAGGTTATTCCCTACCTACTATGGTCACCTAATATGTTTGGTCAGATCCTAATGATCGACCAAATGGGTCGAGTTCGAAGGTATAGGCGATTTATTAGATCGCCTACCCTACGACTCTAGACAACGTGGTAATCAGTGGGCATAGTCCCAAGGGACTATGACCAACGTGATTACACTCACGTTGCGAAGTTCAAACGAACTTCGCATTGACCATTACTGGTCAACGCTGAAAGTCAAACAAAGGTCGACTTTCTGACTCGAAAAGCAATAAAATAAGGAAAAGAACGAAAGAATACTTACGAAGGGTCCCCGAATGCTAATCCCGATTCAAGAATCTCAGGTATGAAACAATGGTTTCAACTTAGAGGTTCTCAAATCAGAATTCTAGTGATTTTAGCAATGGGGGGTATGGGGTATATATAGTTTTCGGTCCACCGTTAGGATCGTTTCATGGAAAACGTGCCTTAATCCCACCCGTACAAGTGTCGGGACCTTATGGTGACTAAAATTCCATCCTTATCAGCTTACTAGATAATTAGGAATGTGTGGTTGTGGATGTATCTGCTGTTAGATTCGATTAATCTGGTTAGAAGGGGCCTCGCGGGCCGCCTGAGGATGCTCAGGAACTGAGGCGGGCCGCCTAGCAGTCACAGATCAGCAATAAGTTTCAGAAATTACAGTTTCAGTCCCTGCACGTGTTTAAGGCCATTTCTGACACTTCCAAGGCCCGTAAACCCAACTTTAAGGCCCTAAAATGATGCCTAAACATTGTGGACATGAAACATGCTCAAAAATATGCCGGGTGTTGGTTCGTTTGGTCGTACGAACGCGATGTTCGCTTAATTACGATGGAATGCGCATAAGCGCGAAAAACGATCCAAATGACGCGACGAATGGATTTTTGGCAAGCCAAACACTAAAGCATAATATAGTCATGCTTACATAAATTTTTGGAAGTCCGGATGTATTCAGAACGTAAGTTATGCGTAAAAATGCAAACTTGTGCACTTTTTGACGCTTTTAGTCCCTGAATGACACAAAAGTTTATTTTAGCATACCGAACACCTCAAAGCCTATTTCTAAGCTATGTAAAGGATATTTATGGTATGTTTAACTTATGGTCATGTTCCGGAATGTCTGTTACAGTTCAAATTGGCATACTTTCACAGTTTGTCAACTTTAGTCCCTGTAAGCGATTAAACTTTGATTTCACCACACCAAACCTTCCAAAACTTATATCTAAGTTATGTAAAGGTTATTTAAGGTATGTTAAGCCTATTTCACTATTCCGGAGTGTTCGTTGCATTAAACTGGTTATATTTACGCATCAGTGCGCGTATAACCTTCCAGAAAGCGATTTAGAGCTTGAAATCGAACAAGAATCGATATGTGCAAACGATACACATATTTTTACAAATCCCAAGTATGAAATACAATATTTCATTGGTTTGGAATTTGATTGAGGGTTGGAGTGACACAGGTGTCACAGAGGGTGTTGGGGCCGTGAGCATGGAGGGAGAGAGAGGAGAAATAGGTTGAAGATGATGAATGAGGTTACTTATAATATCTAAGTAAAATCCAAGCAAATCTAGGAAATCCAAGCAATATCTTATAAAATCAAATAAAATCAAGAAAGGATTTAGTAGAGATTTTGAAATCTTGGAGTGGGGCCACCTCCTTGGTGCCGTTAATATGGAGGGGGGAGGGGGTCCATGTGTAAATTTTGATGGTAAGTGAATAATAGTTGGAGGTTAAGTGAAAAGTCTAGTGTTTTAAGTGTATGGCACATTATATAGTGTGTCGGGGGTATTCGGGGACCATAACTAGTTCAAAAATAATTAAACAATGTTTCTAGTAAAATTTTGGTGTTCCGGGTAATGTCCGGTTGTTCGGTTAGATACCGGTTCGTTAAAGTGTCAAGTTATTCCGTTTAGTGTTCTTTAAGTACCCTTTTGTGACACTTTTAATTCCCGACACTTAGGAAAGCATACAGGACCCTTTAGTCATTTTCTGCATAATACCAGTATGTTAAAGTGCTGAATTTTACTGAAATATGCAGAATTCTGCACTTTTAGTGGGTTTTAGGCACTTTCCGGCACTTAAACTATCACCTAGTGACGCAGTTTTATGGTCCTTGCTTCCCTACACTCCATACTAGTGTAGTACCTTGTCTCTGGCCCATACTGGGTCTTTAAACACTGTCTGTCTATGTACTAAACATCGTCAGCATTTTCTGAGTTATCCGCTCACTATGCTAACCGTGCTTTGCGCATCGTTTATGTCACTAAAGTCTGTATGTGATAAATGGTGTGACAGTATGAAATGTGATGCACATGTATGTATGATATAGAAATCAGAAAATAGCTTAAGTCATTAGTTGTAATTAAGCACAGTCATTAAGCATAAATCAATATTAATTAATTGTACGAATGTATGCAAATTTGACGGTTGTCACATTCTCCCCCTGTTAAGAAAATTTCTTCCTCGAAATTTGTACTACCTTAACTCCTTAGGGTTATATTGTGCGTGTATGTGTACGAATAATACTGAGGTAGGCAACCCAAAACCGAATCAAAACTTATTCAATTCAGGCGAATCCAAGGATATCTTACTATAATCAGAACCCAGCAGTTAAAAAGGTATGTGTTTCAGGATTTGCTGTCAAAGATACAAGACGTATTGACGTATAGTCTAGTGTAATCCAGTTATAGGGGTTCCACACAAGAGGAGTTTTGATCAATAGGGTTCTCAAACGACCAGTCACAGTATGCAAACTTTCACAAACCATAGCATCCGCTATATGAACTTAAAATCAACAACTTGGAGATGAAAATGACCTGTCAACTTTCAAATTAATAAATGGTAAGGATTTGTATGTTGACATTCTCGAATTACAAAAATACACCGAATGAGGTACAAGCGAATATGGTGTATCATTGTCTTAATTCGTAGTTGCATCAGAAATGTTTAAATGACAAGTCGACAAGAGTATATGCAGTTTTGTGTGAAACAGTTGACCATGATTAGCACAAGCTAATGACACCACAAGGTGTCATAATGACGAGATTCAATAATAGTGGTGACTGAACAAGTTCACAGTGCCTGAAATCAACTGAAAGTGTACTGAGACAATCTGAAGATTTGATTTACACAATGTCATAAAGTTTTCAGTTAAATACGGAATATCAACGGGCCACTATTTTTGATCGAAGGTGAAAAGGTATTAAGTACCGCAAGGTATTCGATCGACAATGAAAGAATCGTTAGGAGATACATGGTGCTTATGAAATGAATCTATGTACCATTGCCTTAACACACAACTTGTGTTGGAACTGCTTTAATCGTGATAAACAAGACGGATTTAGAGCAAATTAGTAATTAAGTAATTAATTCCGTGTATGAAGTAAGTAATCAAATTAGCGCAAGCTTCAATTTCATGAAAGTATCACCGTAAGGTATCGAAATCAACAAATGATTTAGTTGAGTCGTAGACCAATCAAGTCCACTATGACTCGAAACAAAAGAACCTTTGCAAGAATATTTGAATATGATGCTCTCAATACATCATACAGCGTCTCAAAATGAACATGCGAAATGGATAAGTTCAAGCAATTGAACTTGGTTTCACCGTAACTTGACAATAAACGTATGTATTAACAAAGGAATCTCGGCATGGTTACGAAGATAAACCATGAATGTAACTTGAAATGAAAGAAGTTTCAAGAAAGCGTGTTGACTTGATAGTAAAAGAGCCAACAATTACAATAATGTAGGTCATTCGAATCACAAACCAATAGTTAGCATTAGCAAAATAGTATTTGTACTTCAATGAAGCGTTTATTCGAAATGAAACCACATGCGTAGCAAAGGTGCATGCGTAACGTATAAGTTTCCAAGTAATGAAACAATGAGTACTTGTTAGAATGGAGAAATGACCAAGTATTGAAGCAATTGTGTGTTCGCTCTCAGCGAAGAAAATTGGCGCGATGCAACTACCATTAGAGGAGTAGAGATGCAAACCTCTACTTGCTAGAAGCGAAAGTGAAGATTTTAACTAAAGAAATTTATGTACTTTCTGTTTTGTTAATTGAAATGGCATATATGCCATGATAATAGCGTTTACTCGTGTTAACAGATGTGGTTCCTAAGTAACAACCTTTACGAGTTTGGACCTGGGTTCCCAAGGTCCTAAGTATATGTTTTCTAGATCCTCAAGGTTTCGTATTCTGTGTAAATCTGTTTTGTGCATTGTATAGGAAACACCATTTTTGTGTATGTTTAAAAACAAATTATCGTCCCACAATTTCCCCGGGATACTTTCTTCCTGAATTCACCGCTAATGACACTCGATCGTCAATCAGTCGTGTAATAGTAGTTGGATCCTCACAGTTAGTTAATTAAGGAATTCGTTAGTCCTTAGCAAGAGTCACCGACTCTCGTGGTTTAGCTCGTTCGGCTCCTGGTAGTTGATGCTCATTTGGTAATCATCGTCCTTCTTCTTGACGAGCTAAAATGGGGTTACCCAAAACGGGAAACCTGGTCTGTTATCTTCCTTCTCTATCAACTACTGAAGCTACACTGTCAATCCTTGTATTTATGAAGGTGTAAGTCGCTAAGGTGCATTGACTACAGGCACGGCGCCTGGAATCAAATCGATGCGAAATTCGACTTGTCGTCGAGGAGATAATTCTGGTAAGTCTTCGGGGAAGACTTCAGGATATTTCCTTATCACAGGGGTATCTTTGAGTTTTGGTTCTTTAGGATATTTCCTTATCACAGGGGTATCTTTGAGTTTTGGTTCTTCAGCCAAGAAAACAACACATCCTATTCGCAACATTTTTCGTGCCTTCAAGCAATTGGTAATTTGTAGAGGCGTATCCTGCTTCATGAGTCACGATCGTTCCCTCATTCGCCATCGGGATGCGGATATCAAGATCCGCTCGATCGCTTGGCAACTAATCCATCCCAATTACCTCATCGAAGCTTCTCAACTCAACTGCACTAGATCAAACGTAAACTTACGCTCTCCGGGTTCTATCTTGCCGTTTCTAGTTACTACGTTGGCTTCCACTAGCTTCCCCTTGGCTAGTTCCATTGAGTGCGGGTTATCTACTTACTTGCTACTAAACCAAGTATACTCTCAAACTCTAGAGATGCAAAGCGTAAAATTTGCAACGGTATCTGGCAGCACAGATGCATAACATTGAGTAATATGGGACGTACCGATATCCATGCCTGAATTCCTGGCATGTCTCCCTAGCTCCGGTGTTGAGCTTTCATTCTTGTGCTTGATCGTTTTTAGGGCAATATTTTCTGAAATGCTTTTTGCTTCCACAGTTAAAACAACCTTGAGCACGTTTTTGTTTGTCACTCGTTCTGCCTTGATAATTGTCATTGTCGTTGCTTCCTCCGTGATTCTCGCTACCATCTTGGCCTCCATTACTACGTTCAGTATCCTGCCTACAAGTTTCCTTAGGATGCCCCCTTTTGCCACAATTATCACATTTTCCATATTTACATCACCCGACATGATAACATAAACAATTGTCGCACTTAGGTAGGATACCCATGTAGTCTCTTCCCTTTTTGTCCTTCTTCTTGTTACTCGCCCGAGTAACCTTCTTGAAATTTGCGAGCTTTCCCTTGTTATCTCCAGATGACTCTACTGGAGTCTCCTCTTTCTCTTCCATAATGGAAAATTTTCCTAGTCTAACCGCTTCTTCAGTGAGCGCCACGCTTATGTCGATAGCCTCGGTGATCGTTGAAGGTTTAGATGTGGTTACCAGACTTAGAATCTGAGGTGCCAATCCCCCTATGAAACGTTCGAATCTCTTAAACTCTGGTCCCACCAGGAGCGTAGCAACTTGTGATAAATCGTTAAATCTTTTCACATACTTAGCTATCTTTGGTCCTTCCATTTTCAAGTTCCACAGTTCAGTCTCCAACTTCTGGACTTCTGCCCTCGAGCAATATCTCTTACGCATCAGTTCTTTCAGTTTGTCCCACGTCAATGCATACGCAGCGGTCTCGCCCATTGTCTGAACATGAAAGTTCCACCATGACAGAGCCCCATATACAAATAGTCCAGCTTTGTACGTGACCTGATGTTCTGGGGCGCATTTACTTAGGCACAAAACAGAATCCGTCTTCTCAACCCAACGCACAAAAGCTAAGGCACCCCCAGTGCCATCGAATTCTCAAGGTTTGTGGTTCAAAAACTGCTTGTAGGTGCAGCCGTTGGGTGGGTTATTTCCTGAGGTACCTTCGCTGCGCTCGGGGCGAAGGGCCTCGAGTTGTGCAATGGCCTGTGAGATGCGTTCTTGTAGTTCTGCCGCTGTTGTTGGCGGAGGGTTGTTGGTATTGATGTTCCCTTGTGTCGACATCTTCTAAGAAGAAGATTGGTTAGGCCAGGTCTTATTTGTTCAGGAAGTGCATTTAGTTGTTTAGTGGTCATATGTACATACACATAATAGGTCATCATACCAACCAATCAAGTAATAGCATAATCATAGCATAACCAAGTAATTTGGGAATTATGTTTAATGAGAGCATAGCAAGCAAGCACGTAACATTATAATTATAGCACACACATATAGATCAACAACGTGCTTAACGAAGACAGAGCGACTGAGCTTTCATTGGTTATAGGTCACAAAGTATTGTCGCTTGTTTAATGATGATTGGGCTCTCTTTATTCTCCGACCAAGATTGCATTGTCTTACAAAATGTATCACATCAAGAGGGACACAGGGTCACCCTACCCTTGTCCAACAAGTATATCAGTGTATCAAAAACACATAGTCAGATGTGGTCTTCAAAAGTATCCACAATCTCGGCTTATCATTAGTGTCTTTACCCAAATGTAACGCAATCCGCATAATCCAGAAACCAACTACACTGGTGACTGAGATGGAGGAGGAAAGAAAAGTAAATTGCTAACATGCGTGAACTCCTCCTCGAGCTTGTATATACTTCGAAGTAGTTAACTGATCTGCTGCTCGGCATTAAAGAAACGAGCATCAAAAACCTGGGAAAGGCGTAATAGCAGCAAGTGTGAGCACAAAAGGAATCTTTGATAAATGTGGAGGATTAAAGGATACTGGCAATAGACAGGGTGGAGGACGTGGTGTCAATTCAAGCTCCAACATTCTGCGACTTATAATCTCATACTGTAGCTGTTGTTACAGGAGCTCTCATCCCGTGTGTAGCCTCCATATTGTGAGGGATGGTAAGGGCCTAAAATCAACATAGTGTATTATAGGAACCATCGTACTGGCTCGTCCAGCGATGTAGAGGTGAATGTAGCAAACGGTGCGACCTGTGAGGTCGTAGCAAATGCTGCTGTAGCAAAAGGGATCGTTACGCGGGTGCTGACCTGTAGTACCCTTCCGGGGTGCGGGTAAGTCCTAAAAGAAAGTGATAGGCATGCCAATGCAATGGACGTCGGTCTATATAGGGGCAGAGGAGCAATATCAGTGGTTGCGGGTGCAAAAACAATTGTCTTAACAAAAGAGGAGATCATAAGGCGCGGGTACTGGGTCAGGTATAAGGGGTGCATTGTTCGATAAACCAAAAGAAATGAGGTCATGATCAAGTAAGGGCGCAGGATCAGCAGGTGCAACATCAAGCGGACCCACAAGGAACTGGAGTTGTCTCAGGAGCAGATTCTGGGTCGTGTAAGGATATGTGACCTCAAGCGGTGTCAGTGCAGTAGTCATGGCGACGATGTCGTCCGAGTTAGTAGCAAAAGCGGTGACCTGACCGTCTGTAGAGCTGAAATTGTCGCAGACTCAAAGGAGTCTGAAATCGAGTGTATACTAGAATTAGAGGATATCTTGATAACAGGGGTCTCAGAAGTGAAATTCGTAATAACATTCTCGTCTATTATTCCATCATTATGGGCGTCATCAGGAGGACCATCAATAAACATGTCAACGTCATCATCAACTATTCGTCGAGTAGCCAATCCTTCGGAAGGAATGTCCACATGAGGCGCATTATCGAGGATCGGAGCCATGGTGCGCTCACCATCGGGATGACCAGTGATGAAGTGGTCATGGACTGAAACAAGAGTGACAAGGGGATTCTTTCCAGAGAAGCCACCAGCAAGGGAAAATCATCACCAAAATCTGGTAGCGCGGACTGTTGAAAGCCGTCCTCGTCCTTGGTCAACATATCAGGATCACTCTCAGTGTCTGACGTAAATATCTCCAGCGCAGGTGCAGTCTCATTATCTGTGGCAGTGGCCATAGGGTCATCAATGTCTGACAACCCGCTTTCTAATCAAGGTGACACGTGTGTCGGTACATGGTAGTCATAGTATGTATATCCATAGTAATCACTATCAGTTAGCGTATGCAAACAAAAGTATTTTATCATGCAGTCATGTATTCAAATTATTCTTCATGAAACTTTCTATCCTTCCTAGTCACCCAGACTAACCCACCTAGCCTCCCAGACTAAACCAACCAGTCTCTCAGACTAAACACCCAGTCTCTAAGACTAAACACCCAGCCTCTAAGAGTGAACCTCCCCCAGTCTCTAAGACTGAACCTCCCCAGTCTCTAAGACTGAACCTCCCCGGTCTCTAAGACTGAACCTCCCTGGTCTCTAAGACTCAATTCCCTCAGTCTCTAAGACTAAACTCCCTCAGTCTCTAAGACTGAACTCCCTCAGTTTCTAAGACAAAACTCCCTCAGTTTCTAAGACTGAACTCCCTCAGTCTCTAAGACTGAATTATAAACATAGCCCTTTGAAATGTGTTATTGTGCCTTTTGTTTGTAAAAATGTTTGTTCCCTGGATCTGGATGCTTTGTGTATGCAATGAAAACATTTTTGTAAAAACGTTTTTGTGAGAGCCCTAGTGATCGTAGTCTAGACTCGAGAAGGAATCCTAGTTCGCTACGATCAAGGCTCTGATACCAAGCTATCACACCCTGACTTTTGCGGAAGCGTGGTTATGGTGCGACTTTCTTAATATCATTGCATTCAATCATCACATCAACTATATGAGAAAAACCATAGGTTTGTCATCCATTAAATAAGTTTAAAACATAACAACATTTCACACTTCAAATTCAAGTTTTACAAACCGTACAAACTTTTTATGAGTTCATTAAGGACTCGTCAAAAGATATTGAATAACACCAAGGTTTGGATGACGTGTCTCGTCCAGGAATAAGACACATTACCCAAATCAAAGACCATGGATGACAGCTTTATTCTTAACGCAGCATAAAAACTCCCAACGCCCACCAGATCCACTTATAAATTCCCTGAAATACATGCAGTTTGAAAAACATCAACAAAAGTTGAGCGAGTTCATGTGTTCGTTTGTGTGTATGTATAAGCCTTTGAAACATTGTAAGTATGTATGTAAGTCCCTGGTATGTAGGAATAAAGAAAAAGAGACCGCCACTGGGTTGCAAAGCCAATGGTATGTGTGAAGTGATGCAGGAAGACTCAAACCTAGCAGATTTCGCACCGGGCTTCCGGCTGTAAGACATAGTCACCACATGGTCCACTCAGCGGACTCAGGAGTAGGGCTCGCTACACCCAAATAGATCTATCACTCATGCCCCTCGGTCCTATAACGAGGATTGATGGCCTTAATCGCCCTACCCATTCACATGATCTAGGAGTAAACCCTCCGTAAGCTAATCATGCCATGTATAAAATGTCTGTAATAGTTGTAACATGTATTTCACCCCTGAAGTATAAAACTGAAAACAATTAAGAGAAAAGGGGGACATGAACTCACTGTATTGCGTCTTCACAATTGTAACTCAAATCCCTTCGGCAAACACGACTACCTACAATGTACTGATGTCTATTAGACGGACGGGTCGTGCCTTGTTTTAGTATTTACGTGTTTGAGTTACGTTCCTTTTATATTCCCAATATTATTCCAAGTTATAATTATTTGCTAAAATAATAATTATTTTAACTTTAAATTATATTTAGTTTTGGAATAATTTGTTAAACGATATTTTGTAACAATACTTCTCAAGTATTTCCTTCCCAAGGATGGGGGTATCTTATACATGTATGTCCGTATTCTTGTATTGGTATATCTTGCCATGTATTGACGTCGTATTTCGGTGTGTACGTATTTTCTAAACAAATATTCAATATCTTCCCAAAACAATATATTTTCAAGTCTTACTTAGAAAACATATATAAACTTATCTTGTCCAGAAACACTGTATCTCCCGAAAATATATATTTTTCCCAAAAATCATATTTTCACTTCCTTTGTGTCCAAAATAATATTTACCAAAAATACATTTGTATTGGTATTTCCCGGAATATTTCGTAAGTTACGTTTTATTGTTCGGCTTCACAATATTAAGTGTGTAACTTATATTTCATTCCTTGTGATCTTTGGTATTATTTTGGAGTTGTAAATTCTTGGTATTTGTAAGTTATATTATTTTACCCTAAAATAATATAACTATTCCACATGTATACAAATATTCACCCAAGTGTCTTGATATAACATATATATTCTAAATATATATGCATCCATTTTTATTTACAAAAACTAATCTCCAATAGTTTCATTTTTGTTATAAAAATTGTGGCAAGGTTTCCATTGAAAAATATAGTTTAAAACATACTTGAAAATACTTGTTTAGAAAGTATTTTCTAAGTGTTCGTATTTTTAGAAAATTTCGCCATAGTTTCCCCTAAAAACGGAGGTCTCCATGCTATATAAGCATATCATTTTCTTTTCAAAAATCAACCCAACAATCAATAATCAAACTACACTTCCCCAGTGCAAAAATTATACAATGTATATAACAACATGAACTTGAACTTTCACAAAAACTCGTAGTGACTTGGTAACATGTTTAGTAGACTTAGTTACCCCTTAAAGTGTGTTAATTTCTTAATAAACTTCCTTCTTGAAAATTTTAGATGTTTACAACTTGTAAACATATTCTACAAAAATTATTCTTTTGAACTCTTCTTGTAAATAAAGTGCTCTTATACTTATTTTATCACCAAAACAATGTACATTTATGTAAGAATCAAGTTCTACTAAAAAACATATTTTGAACTTGATATTCTTGGAAAATTATTCATAAATCTTAGATTCACAAAATTACTAGTTCACTTTATTTACTATTTTTCAAGAAATAATTCTATTTTCAAGTTCATGTTCATAAGTGAGGATGATCTTCTTGGGTTAACACATAATCACCCTCTAACTTGCTAAATCATGTGTTTAATTACAATCTAGCAAGCTCCTTATGACGATCAACATCATAATCTCAAGTAAATAACGATCAAGTGTCATGCATGTACTTAAACAACATTATTTCAACAAGATTCCATCATATGTAAGCTTATGTTTATGATTCTTGTTTAAGTCTTTTAGTGTTCTTGTGATAAACAATATACTACAACTTTTAACCAACAAAAAGAGAAGTAAAAACTAGTAACAAGAAGCTTACAACTAGCTCAAAAGCTAGGGGAGATCACTAGAGAAAAAGATGATGAAAATGGTGGGTGAAAGCAAGCTATGGAGTTTCTTCAAGTTCTACAAGCTTCAAGCTTCATACAACACCTTCTATCACCTTGGAATGATCTTGAAATGCTTGTTAGTGGAATGAAAATGGTGGAGGTAGAAAGAGGGTGTTTGGGCCGTGAGCATGGAGGGAGAGAGAGGAGAAGTAGGTTGAAGATGATGAATGAGGTTACTTATAATATCTAAGTAAAATCCAAGCAAATCTAGGAAATCCAAGCAATATCTTATAAAATCAAATAAAATCAAGAAAGGATTTAGTAGAGATTTTGAAATCTTGGAGTGGGGCCACCTCCTTGGTGCCGTTAATATGGAGGGGGGAGGGGGTCCATGTGTAAATTTTGATGGTAAGTGAATAATAGTTGGAGGTTAAGTGAAAAGTCTAGTGTTTTAAGTGTATGACACATTATATAGTGTGTTGGGGTATTCGGGGACCATAACTAGTTCAAAAATAATTAAACAATGTTTCTAGTAAAATTTTGGTGTTCCGGGTAAGGTCCGGTTGTTCGGTTAGATACCGGTTTGTTAAAGTGTCAAGTTATTCCGTTTAGTGTTCTTTAAGTACCCTTTTGTGACACTTTTAATTCCCGACACTTAGGAAAGCATACAGGACCATTTAGTCAATTTTCTGCATAATACCAGTATGTTAAAGTGCTAAATTTTACTGAAATATGCAGAATTCTGCACTTTTAGTGGGTTTTAGGCACTTTCCGGCACTTAAACTATCACCTAGTGACGCAGTTTTATGGTCCTTGCTTCCCTACACTCCATACTAGTGTAGTACCTTGTCTCTGGCCCATACTGGGTCTTTAAACACTGTCTGTCTATGTACTAAACATCGTCAGCATTTTCTGAGTTATCCACTCACTATGCTAACCGTGCTTTGTGCATCGTTTATGTCACTAAAGTCTGTATGTGATAAATGGTGTGACAGTATGAAATGTGATGCACATGTATGTATGATATAGAAATCAGAAAATAGTTTAAGTCATCAGTTGTAATTAAGCACAGTCATTAGGCATAAATTAATATTAATTAATTGTACGGATGTATGCAAATTTGACGGTTGTCACATGATGTTTCAGAGTTCAATCTTAAAAATGACTATCGTGTTTATACTTTCCAAAAAACATGTGATGATCCAGTAATAATTGCTGAGTTGGTTGGTGGAGATGGTAATGGTGATGAAAATACTGATGAGGTAGCATATAAAATTACTCTTTCAATCTATTTATTTTTCTTTTGAGTTTTAAACAGTGGATTTTGCACTTTTTTATATGATATCATATATTATGATCCTTTAGGTTACTTAAGAGGTAGCTGACGTTAAAGATGTTAACCTTTCAGAATCTTCCCAGGTGTCTGCTGAACGAACTTCAAGGGTGAGTATTTATTTTTAAAGTATGTTTAGCATGTTTAAAAAGAGTTCATTATTTTATTAAATGAGATCAATAGTTGTTTTGTGATCTGTTGCAAGGATGTTGTTTCTGTTACGGACGACTCTTCAGCCGTTGAAGTTGAAAAGGATTCTGGATCAAGTCCCAATGGAAAGCGGATGGCTCAAGATGCTGATGTTGTCAACTTTGGTGAGCTATCCACTAATGTGAGAAGAACCCGGAAGAAGCTGGCTAAGGTTAACGATTAGATGCTTATGAAAAAACAATTCTTATGAGAGATAAGTAGAAACCACTTATTTTTTAAGAATCCTTATGGTTTTTATTTATGTCTGTTAACTGTTGTTTTAACAAACTGTGGTTAAAATTTGGTTTGTAAGGGCTACAATGATGAATATGGTATGTAATGTCTACGGTTTGAATATCAAGTAAGGTTAACCTTTTGTTTGTTATATAATATTATTATTATACATTATATACATTTTTGGTGATATTGATGGACTGGATAAGTAGTAGGGTTGTATATTATTGTTAGATTGATGAATGAAAATTTAATCAATTGGTTAGTCGGAAAACTGTTGGGGTCTGAGATACATTAACATCTGTTAGAGGCTAAGCATTGTTATAGCGTGCTAACATCTGTTAAACCCTAAGAACTGTTAAAGATCTGTTAAAGGCTAAGCATTGTTATAGCGTGCTTCAACAGACCTTATGAGCTGTTGATCATCATCTGTTAATGATCTTATATTATAGATCTTCTGTTGAATTGTGTAATATCTGTTGGTCCACAACAGAACTTAGGTTCATCATACATTTGGCTTCATCAACAGAGGTTCTCTTTAGCAGACCTTTGCTTCAGCAGTCTTTGTCTTAACAGTCTTTTGTTATGTTTGATAGAGATGTTCAGCAGTCTTTGTAGAAGGCGCTAGGCGCTAGTCGGGCGGTGAGGTACAACCTAGGGATTAATCGGGATTAATAGGGATTAATCGGAATGGAAATTTTTATATGTAATTTTTCAAATTTATATATATATACACACAATAATATAAAAATAATACTTCAAAATTCACATAAATACTTCAAGTTTCAAATAGTATGGTTCAAACATAAGCAATTAAACTTAAACATAACAAATCAAGTATCTAGAACTTCAAAAACTAACATATATTTCAAATACTTCAAAGATTATCAAGCAAGTCACAAGTCACATCATCTTCTCCGTATTGGTCAATGATTTGAACACCATCTGACTCGTATTCAACATCCTCATCTAGTTGCTCCTTAGGCTCTGACTCAAATTCTTCATCAATAAGTTCTCTTGTACTTGTCCTAGCACTTGTTCGAGTTTGCAACACTTCGTCAACACCTGCGGCTTCACTAACCACTTTCCAAGTTAGTCCCGGTTCAACTTCTTCATTGACAAGCCATTCTTTAGCCCCACTACCATCTTCCGCCACAAGTACTTAACGATTTCTTAACTTTCTTTTCTTGTTTTGCTCCATCAAATTTTTATTAAACTGAACAAAAACAAGATCGTTCATTCTACTCGCCTCTAGTCTATTTCTTCTTTTTGTATGTACCTAAGAAGTTCAAAATAAACAATAAATTATATAACAAGTTTATAATATATTTATTAAATTGTATTAAAGTCACTAACCCCTTCAAACATGCTCCAATTTCTTTCACATCCTGACGAACTAGTAGTCAAAGAAAGTATTCTCATTGCAATCCTTTTCAATTTTGGAGTTGAGTTACCATACGTTTCTCACCAATTTGCTATAACGTTAATATAAACATAATATATTAATTTGGCATTTATGAAATCTTAAAACAAGAATATTCTTGAATATTGAAATTTGCATTACCCGGATCGAAATTATCGTCGTTGACCTCACATGATTTAAGTGCGACTGGACGATCAAAATTTCCTTGCTTACGATTGTACATCGGCAACTCAATTGACAAGATTTCTTTTTGCATATCAAAATCTTTTGGAAACAAAACACCAATAAAATCCACTACCGCATCATTGGCTTCTAGATCATCTCGAACATCCGGATTATTATAAAAATAATACGGGTTTAAGATGTAGGCCGTCAAATGTAGGCACGTATCAAGTCTTTTGGATGACTTTTTAGAGATAATATCAATAATAGGCCCGTATGCATTTTTATTATAATTCAAAGCATTGATAATTTCTTTTTTTGCCCTTTGAAGCTCACCATATATAAAACCCATTGAAGGCTTCCAATCAGCATCGACCATTCGGAGGACTTTGACCGATGGTGTAAAAATTCTCAAACATATTGTCACACCGGTCCAAAAAGTAGGAGACATAACCGTTGCATAAGAGGATGTCCCTTTCACCGTTTTAGCTAACTTACAATCTTCCCATTCTTTGCTAGTAAACATATGCCTAAGTTGAACCCTTTTTTCCGACAAACTTTGCAAAGTAAGGAATGTGGAAGCAAATCTTGTAACTCCCGGTCTTATAATATTTCTTTTCTTTGTATATTTTCTCATCAAAGCCAATGATTTGTGGTGAGAGTAGATAAACACCGTTAGCTTTTTTGCTTGATCAATAATTTTCTTACACCTTGTTAATCCACCAATAGCTTCAAATAAAAATAAAGTTATTAATATAATTAGACAACTAACAAAGTAGAAATATATATTATAACTATATAAGTATATAACACGTTTAAAGTTATTACCTTCAAGCATGAGATTAATGGTATGTGTCGCACACGATGTCCAAAAGATTGTTGGTCTTTTCTCCTTCAACAATTTTGAGGCACCCATATTGTTAGATGCATTATCGGTCACAACTTGAACGACATTTTCCGGACCAACTTCTTCAATGCATTTATCCACATACTCAAATATGTTTTCACTTGTGTGTGCCTCATTAGAACATTCTTTAGAAGACAAGAAAACAGTACCTAACTTTGAATTTACACATAAATTCATGATGCTTCTTCTTTGTCTATCGGACCAAGCATCAGTCATAATAGAGCATCCTATAAATTTTCATTCTTCTTGGTATTTTTTCAAAGAAGTTTTAGTCTTTTCGACCTCCTTTTTTAAATAACTATCTCCCATCTCATACCTAATAGGAGGCATTGCATTAGCTCCAAATTGACCAATCGCCTCCATTACTTTTTTGAAGCTATCTCTTTCAAAGGCATGAAATGGAATCGCACATTCATACGCCCAACTACAAATGTATTCTTTTACCTTGATCAATTGTTCTTTTCGAATAACATTGTTGAGATTACTTTATTTGCTTTTCGAAGTTGAATATCTATCAAATGCACCAAAAGTACGAGGTTCCTTTAAGTCTCCAAAACAATCATCGAGGTCGATTGTTTCATTATTACCAATGTCCACCTCGGCTCGCAAAGATTCATCATCCTTTTCTTTTGCCTTTTTTTGTTTTTGACTTCATTAAGAGCATTCTGAACCCTCATTTGATCATCTTTGGTTGATTTTTTACAACCTGCAACATTTCCCCCTACGCCCGCAATATGTTGCTTTAATCTATAAACTCCCCTGGACATAAGTTTGCCACATAAATTACATTGAGTTTTGTCTAAATTAGTTGCATCCACCAACTTTCCAAATTCCCATCCAATATCATCCGACTTTCGTTTAAGATTTTGACTAGCATTAGCGGTTGATTCCATTGATTCCATTGATGTCATGTAACTTAAGATAAAAAAGAATTCGACAGCCAATCAGACAAACACTAAGCACAGAACAATGAAACCTACTGTTGCTGAAACATCAAACAATCGAAAAATTGAAACCGTAAATCAGAAACACCAAAGAATGAAAACAGATGATAACTTAAATACAATTTGGAGCCGTATTATAATTTATAACTAATTGAAAACAAATGATAACAAACAATCGAAACAATCGAAGATTCGAAGCCGAAAATAAGAAACCTACCTTGAAGGCGGAGCTGTGGATGAACTCGGAGCTGCTGGTGGTGTGTGGTGGTGTGCGGTGGTGTTGTGGATGAACTCGGAGCTGCTGGTGGTGTGCGGAGGGGAGGTAGTACAGTGTTTAATTTTGGAAGCTGGTGGTCAAAAGACTCAAAACATATGTGTCAGCTGAGAATGTGAAGTTCAAATAGGTTAACATTAAAATTTGGGCTGTAAAACAATGGGCCAGTTTCAAAATATGGGTTTAAAAGGTCAAAAATTGGGTTTAATGGGCTGTAAAACAATGGACCGATTAGTCCGATTTTCACCGCCTGAGACCGATTTTCACCGATTTTGACCGCCTTTGACCGAGTTTGACCAAAACCGATTAATTCCACCGACTAGCTTAAAATTAGTCAGTAACTTACCGACTAGCGCTTAGGCGCCGATTAATCGGCCGCCTAGGCCGATTTCTGCAACATTGTGGCTAAGATTAACGATTAGATGCTTATGAAAAAACAATTCTTATGAGAGATAAGTAGAAACCACTTATTTTTGAAGAATCCTTGTGGTTTTTATTTATGTATGTTAACTGTTGTTTTAACAAACTGTGGTTGAAATTTGGTTTGTAAGGGCTACAATGATGAATATGGTATGTAATGTCTACGGTTTGAATATCAAGTAAGGTTAACCTTTTGTTTGTTATATAATATTGTTATTATACATTATATACATTTTTGGTGATATTGATGGACTGGATAAGTAGTAGGGTTGTATATTATTGTTAGATTAATGAATGAAAATTTAATCAATTGGTTAGTCGGAAAACTGTTGGGGTCTGAGATACATTAACATCTGTTAGAGGCTAAGCATTGTTATAGCGTGCTAACATCTGTTAATCCCTAAGAACTGTTAAAGATCTGTTAAAGGCTAAGCATTGTTATAGCGTGCTTCAACAGACCTTATGAGCTGTTGATCATCATCTGTTAAAGATCTTATATTATAGATCTTCTGTTGAATTGTGTAATATCTGTTGGTCCACAACAGAACTTAGGTTCATCATACATTTGGCTTCATCAGCAGAAGTTCTCTTTAGCAGACCTTTGCTTCAACAGTCTTTGTCTTAACAGACCTTTTGGTTCATCAGCAGAGTTTGTTTGGCTCATGAGCTGAGGTTGTTTAGTTTAAGTAACAGACTTTTCTTTCAACAGTGGTTGTCTTCAACAGACGTTTTGGTTTGCAAAGTTTAGCGAAACAGATGTTGAGTTTGTCCCTTTGGTAGGAGCTGATTTTTAAAACACTGTTATTTGTAATTACAAGTTGTATACTATTTTATTAATTTTGAGTCTTATATTTCTTTTTGTTGAGTGACCGGGAAATGTAATGGAAAATAGCAATGTTTAGATGCAAAATATAGTAATGTTTACTTGAAAAATATAAAAAGGTAAACCCACGAAGTTTTGAAAGTATATACTAAGACTACATAACTTCATTCTTAAGTTTGTTGACATAGTCTTTGAACATCTTTTCAGCCTTTAATATTGTTAGATTGATGAATGAAAATTTAATCAATTGGTTAGTCGGAAAACTGTTGGGGTCTGAGATACATTAACATCTGTTAGAGGCTAAGCACTGTTATAGCGTGCTAACATCTGTTAACCCCTAAGCACTATTAAAGATCTGTTAAAGGTTAAGCACTATTATAGCGTGCTTGAATAGACCTTATGAGCTGTTGATCATCATCTATTAAGGATCTTATATTATAGATCTTCTGTTGAATTGTGTAATATCTGTTGGTGCATAGCAGAACTTAGGTTCATCATACATTTTGCTTCATCAGCAGAGGTTCTCTTTAGCAGACCTTTGCTTCAGCAGTCTTTGTCTTAACAGACATTTTGGTTCATCAGCAGAGTTAGTTTGGCTCATGAGCTGAGGTTGTTTGGTTTAAGTAACAGACTTTTCTTTCAACAGTGGTTGTCTTTAACAGATGTTTTGGTTTGCAAAGTTTAGCGAAACAGATGTTGAGTTTGTCCCTTTGGTAGGAGCAGATTTTTAAAACACTGTTATTTGTAATTACAAGTTGTATACTATTTTATTAATTTTGAGTCTTATATTTCTTTTTGTTAAGTGACCGGGAAATGTAATGGAAAATAGTAATGTTTAGATGCAAAATATAGTAATATTTACTTGAAAAATATAAAAAGGTAAAACCACAAAGTTTTGAAAGTATATACTAAGACTACATAACTTCATTCTTATGTTAGTTTTCAAAGAAGAAATTTGTCCATCAAACATGTAAACTAAAACATAAATTATTAAAGGCTGAAAAGATGTTCAAAGACTATGTCAACAAACTTCAAAGTGTATTTTATCTCCAGTTACACTTTTTTCTTCGACTATCTCAAACCTCAGCTTTTCCCCACAGATATTCCCGTTTCATCCATGATACGTTGCTAGTTTGTATGCATCACTAGATGGTTGTTGTCGTAAGGTCTTCTAGGATCTCTCCTAACAACCAGCTGTACCAAAAACTTCACATGACCAAATGACAGCACAGCTCTACGGTAATCATTTAGCTGGTGTTCTCGAACAAAGTTCCTCGGTATTGCCTGTAAAGGAAAATTCTTTCTTTAGTTATTCATTCAAAACAACATATACTTTAAGTAATAACAGATAGATCCAACATTATAAGTAAAATCAACCATATTAAAAATAGATATGTAAATACCAAGCTGTGTGTCTCTAAAACATGGTATTCATACTGTTTTTTTATAATGTGGACGCTTTTTGCGGTTTTGATGATTGGTACGGCTGTCGTGTTGTTTAGTCTCCCCGTGAAGTCCAATCCCGTCTTTGTTAAAAACCTTCACAGTGAAGTTAAAGTCGTCTTCAGGAGTACTTCCCATCCATTGAAACAGCAGTTGGCAGCTTTCCTCAATGTCATTTTCGAAGCAAAAAGTTGTCCATCCTGGTCCCATAAAACCAGCAGCCAGTCCCTTTTTGTTTTCAGGAGAGAAAACATAATACACATCAACTTTACTACTCTGTTTTGGTCCATGTACTTTTGCAACCAAGTTATCAATTTTTAGTCTCCTCTCCGACAACAGCTTCAGCAAATCGTGTGGTAAATGCTATAATTTTCATACATTTCAGAAATGTCATATTAGATTTTATATAGGATACAAAATATAAATTAGAAGTTTTTCTAACAGTCCAAAAGATACACTGGCAATATATAAAAATAAGGTATCAATTTTTAACCTACTTGCAGTATGTTTCTTCTTCAGCCTGTATCAAGCAACCATGAACATAATCTATGTTCGGGCCATCGTTTCTAATCTCCAATCCCTCATTGTTCAAAACATTTATCTCAAATTTTTCTTCCTTCATTTTTTTTAAACACAGCTTGTCTATGTTGTTATTTCTATAAGTTTCAACAAACCGAGTCCATTCTGGCCCGTTTATCATCTTACTTTTATGACCGATGCTCTGTACTGCAATCTTATACTTAAAACCCGTATAATCAACCAACTTTATTACTTCACACTTTCTTAGTAATTGGTTACTCATTATCCTTGGAAATACCTATGTATATAAAATACACAACATTTAATATATCTTTAATTTTATAAATACAGTTTTTAGCATACAATTGTGATTTGAGCTAATTTGTTCTAAGAATATAGCTTACCAATCCCTCATTTAGCCCTGCCAATTCAGAGACGTTGATAATTATCATAAACTCCATCTGAAAGTAAACAATACAATAACAGTTAAATACTAAAACATAAAATCAATTGTATCTGAAAAGCATTCTATTTAAGGTACAAAAAAATATCCAACACTCTGTAGGATCAAACTTATATGTTGTGTACTTCAATATGGTCCCTACAACCAACAATATGAATCTAACACCGTGTAAGATCAAATTTATATTCTTGTAAAATAAAAAAGTATTATATGGCAATAAAGTTTTCAAATATCCATGTTTGTGTCAACTTCAAACTTCAGTTTTTTAAGCAGACAAGGCTATATTCACTTACAAATCAGACATATGAGTACTATAAACTGATTGCAGAATATTTTATTAAAATTAATATTGATAGAACAAATGTATCAACACTACATGGCAGTTCATACAATAATTCTAAAACCATTCGTAAAATTTACAACCAAATATTTATGAAACAATAATATTTCAGATTGTTATTTAGATGGAATGAATCAAAATGTAACTAAATAGGTTGATATAAATCTTATTATAAATTAAAGAAAACAAGTTCATATAAGTTTATCTATTTTAACATCAGTAGATTATGATTTTGATGTTTATATAATTTGAAATGAGGAAACTGAAAGGAATATGTCAAAGCATACCTGTAAAATACACAAGAGAACAAAAAAAAAACCTGATCTAAAACTTTAAACTTCTGATCGTCAAGTCTGAAGAAGAAGAAACTGTAGAGTTTTTTCGCCGGAGAAGAAGAGGTGAGATTGTATTGGGATTGTTGAAAATAAGATATTTATCTATTAACTTGTAATTGTTTATTTATTTAACTTATAATAATCTTTAATATCGGGATTTAAAAACTATTTTTAATTATATAAATATATTAAATTAATAGATAAGTTTTTCGTATTTAACATTTTAAATTTATAGTCAAGCAGTGGCTATTGCTGTGCAAAAATTGCCATGTTTTAATGTAAAAGGGGGTGAAGTATAAATTTTACAAAACTTAATTTCAACCAACCAGTGTAAATGTAACATCTGTATTAACTCCATTTAATATACTTTTCATCTCCATTATTTAATATAAGCTCCAGAAAACATATTCAGAAATTTTCTCAAATAACTTTCTTATCAAAAGCGACAAGGTTCTATTGCATAATATAGATTACACGCTATAAAATCAAGTATTGTTTCTTTGAATTTATTGTTTGTATTATAAATGTTAGATTAATCATTATTTGATGTAATGAGTATGTATTTGTCACTGACGGCGTCTCATATTCTTTCTTGAAGCAAATAATAGTTGCTGTAATCCGGTGTATTTTTATCGATTAAGTACTGCATTAACGTAAATGAAGTTACTAATAGCATTCTCTGTTACAATTTGTGCATGCATCTTCGTGATGTTGTCTTCTACATTTCGATTGATAAATCAACCATATAATTTTTGGTTGATTCTCATTTGCTTAACTGCTGTGAGAGATGATGATTTTCGTTTTGTGCTTTGTTTTTATAATACCTTAAGTGTGTGATTATACAAATAGTCCGGTTAATATTTGGTACTTTTGTTTTTTAAGTGCTGATTTAGTTTAAGGGATGTTAGTGATGTCTATTTTATAATGTTGTTTGTCTATGACTTTTGTTGGATGCTGTTCATCTTTATAACTTGTAAGTTTAAATTGTTTATTGCAGATATGAATCTATCCAATCAAACACCATCCTTTTTACAATTCCTTAATGAAGATGATTTTATATTTTTGGTATGTTTTTTAACTTTCTTGCTACTATTAGGATTCTACATTAGTTTTTGATGTAAGATGTTTGTTAACTATTGTTTCAGAATATACCACATGATTTTGAGAGTCTGTTGTGGGGCAAGGAGGTCCCGTATGGTCGAATTGTAGAGTTACTTGATGGTGACAAATCATGGTTAGTACGAGTAAGGAAGAGAGATGATCATTGTATATTTACGGATGGATGGACAAAGTTTGTTAGAGATTGTTGTTTGAAAACGAAAGATGCTGTATTGGTGAAAGCTATTGGATGTTTGTCATTCGTTGTCTCATGTTTTAAAGAAAATGTCTACGAGAACTCTTACATTTCAGCAAATATTAGACCTGAATTTGGCATGACTGTAAGTAACGATATATTATTTTGTTACTTAATGTAAACATTTTTTGCTAGCTCAACAACTTGCTAACATCTGTTTGCCCTTTTAACATCTGTTTCTTTATAATCTTAACATCTTTTGACTAACCTTTTTAACTTCTGTTGACTAAGTCTTTTAACCTCGGTTGACTAACATCTGATATTTAAGATTTGTCCACGTTGCAACCTCTGATGGATATAATGGATGACAGTTGTTATGAAACCTCTGTTGGATAGCAACAGAGGTATGTAATAGTTGAGAGCCAAACAGTGGTTAGGTTGTGTGTAAATACTGTAACTACTGTTGACAAACCCTGTTGAGTAATTCTCATTTTAACTTTTGTTGACTAATCTGTGACATCTGTGCTTGTGTAATCATTGTATAAAATCTAAACAGTTCAATTATCAATAAAACAATGTTATTTGATCCTAATATTTGTTTATTTATGTTTGACATTTGCACATTTGATTTTTGTTCGATTTCAAACTCTATATCGCTTTCTAGAAAGTTATACGCAAACTGATGCGTAAACGTAATCAGTTTAACGTGAAAAACACTCCGGAACATCAACATATGCTTAACATACCTTAAATAACCTTTACATAACTTAGAAATAAGTTTTAAAGGGTTTGGTATGGCAAAATCAAGTTTATTCGCTTACAGGGACTATTTTCGACAAACTGTGAAAGTATGCTGATTTGTATAGTAACTAACATTCCTGAACTTGATCATAAGCTAAACATATCCTAAATATCCTTTACATAGCTTAGAAATAGGCTTTGAGGGGTTCGGTATGCTAAAATAAACTTATTTGATCAATAGGGACTAAAAGCGTCAAAAAGTGCATAAGTTTGCATTTACGCGCATATCTTACGTTCTGAACATATCTGAACATCCAAAAATTTTTGTAATCATTAAAATATTTTATTTTAGTGTATGGAATGCTAAAATTTCATTCGTCGCGCAATTTGGATCGTTTTTCACGTCCGTTCGTGTTTCATCGTAATTAATCGAATAACGTGACCGTACGACCAAACGAACCGACATCCGAGATGTTTTCAAGCATATTTCACATTCCCTATACTTTGGCATCATTGTAGAGCCTTGAAAATGGCTTAACGGGGCTTAAACATATCAAAAATGGCCTTAAAAGCTTACAGGGGCTGAAGTTGTAACTTTTCAAACTGTTGCTTTAATTCAGGGAGGTCGCGGGCCGCGTAAGCCAGGGTTGGCTCGTTCGCAGGGCGCGACAGACCCCCAGGTCTGCAAAACAGTTTTTCAGCAACAACAGCTGGTTTTCTGGGTTTTGTACATGGTTTTAACAAACCTTGAGCTGGTTTTGGACTCTCCTAGTATTCTAAATCAGTGGGTAACACTTGGATCGTTCAGATTGAAGCTCAAAACCCGAGAAACGATCCTAAAGGTTGTCGAAAATCTATAAATACCCACCCAAATTCATTTCACAACTTGCTCAAATATGATTTTCCTCTCATTTCTGCATAACAGGAGCTATCCCTTCTGGTTGAAGGCTCCTTTCTTCTTGTCCTCTTGTTCTATCTTCAAGCATTGGACCTCTTGTAAGCTTCTTTCATGATTTTCATGCATTTCAAGCATGAAAGTCAAACAGTGTTTGACTTTCTCCTTTGACCAGTTTATGGTCAACACAAAGTTCGTTTGAACTTTGCAACGTGAGCGTAATCACGGTGGTTATAGTCCCTTGTGACTATAGCCACTGATTACCACGTTGATTAGGCGTAGTGACAAGTCAAAGTTTCGGTCAAAATACGTGTTTACACGTATTTTGCAACGAAGCTATATTTGGGTATCAAAACACTTTGTTTTGATATCAAACTTGTTTTCTAACTTAGTTAAACATGTTTTAACATGTTTAACTCGTCACTTTTAGTTTAGTGCTTATAAAGGGTCGTAAGATAAGCGGTCTAAACCACCGCTTAGACTTTCGAACCCGACCCGTTTGGTCGATCATTAGGATCCGACCAAACACATTTTGTGACCATAGTTGTATAGGGAATAACCTTATGAGGTTATACCTTATGGTCACTTCGTTTAGTTAGTTGTATGATAGGTAGTTTATATGCCTTAGGAAAATGACCAAAATGCCTTTTTTACGCATAATTTCATTTTAAGCATATGTAACCTAAATTTTGACATCTAAACTGATTAGGAAATGTTATTAGACATGTTAAGGCATATAAAACTTGTCATAGGACTAGTTAGGCGGTCTGAACGCGTTTTACGCGAACGACGCGTTAAAGTAGCGTAGACTACCTTAACGAGTCGTAACGGGTCATAAGCACATTTAGGATAGGTTCCGATTTAGAATTTAGGCTTTGTTAAACCATATTACATTGTCACACCCCCAAAATACCACATGCGGAATTACCGCGGGGCGTGTGACGTACCAGGATCCAAGCCGCCAATCATGTTGAACTCATAACAGTTATTCCAAATAAAGCTTTCATTTATTATTGATAGAAGTGTTACAAAACATTATTTGACGTTCAGCGGAAGCATAATACATTAATTAAGAAATTCATAAACCAAGTGAGTGAAAGCCATTAAGTTCATGTTGCGATTCCATGTATCTCGACCCATGACCACTCCAGCCTCCCAGACAGCAAGTTCCAACAATATGCACCTAAAGACCTACAAGGCATGTAACAACGAATCAACAACAAAGTTGAGCGAGTTCACAGTTGGGTGTTCGTTTTAAGTTGTTTCAAAAACATAGTTTTCAAGTTAGCTGGCTTACTTGCCGTGGGGGTTACCCCATAGTTGAAAATATGATTAACCAGTTCCTTCTTTCCCAAACCATATCCATTATCAGTAGGGGCTTCCCCATGTGAACCACTAGACCCGTTTACCATATCGACTACTGACGAAAGTAAGTTGGTGCCCTAGTCAATGTCTATCATCATTGACGTGCCATAGTCCATTAGTCCACGCCCATCCTCTGCGGCACGGTGTGAGGCTTGTCAAACCTAATAGCGCTATTTAACTAATAACCCGCTCGCCATTGGCCTCGGCGATTAAGTCGATACAAAATGAGGGACTTAATGATAGAGTTTTTGGTCTAGTATCCGTGTTGTCACCCTTCAATAAAGAGGGTGTGTACGAAATCCCCAAACCAGGAGATTACGCAGGTTCCGATTATATTCTTATCACGTGTTGCACCCTTCAATAAAGAGGGTGTGTACGTGTCCCAAACAAGGAGATCACGCAGTTTCAGTTTAAATCCTTTACCCATTCCCAACCACCGGGAATCCCATGCCTTGTAGAAAGTGTGAACTCACCTCGGTTTGCTCGGCAGATAGTTACTTATTTAACAGTTTTGATCAACCACGACCTATTTATGGTTACCAAGTTTTAATAAGATTCGTATACACATATACTACATATTCCGCGTATGATTAATTCATGTATTCCTTACTCACATACCACATAGTTTAATGTATAGGTGACTCATATACAGTTCAAGTCATAACAGTTAGCATGTCGACACCAATAAATAGTCTCTTAGCATGAGTTCTTTTTACACTAGTTTCACACTATCATGTACAAGCCACACATAACACTTTGTTCGTTAATACAAGTATACATACAACAATTAAGTTGATGACCCACCCAAGACTTGTGCGATTACCATAACATATATTAATTAAAACAGCAATACACAGATATAAAATTATATGTATTAAAAGCGAGATTAAGGATGATGATATGATTTGAAGGACAAAATAGTAATTACACTAATATGCAATTGACTTTCAAGTTCTTAAACTTTCACATACATTGTCAGTACATTCACATGCACATTGAGTTTTGCATTAAATGAATGCACATGAGATTGATTAAAATTGCCAACAAACTTTACACTCAAAGACTTTTAATTGGACCTATCCTCATGACACTAAATGCAATAGCAGGCAACAAAGGACAATATCTCATGAATTCGTTGAAGTCTGCAAGCCCTAGTCTCTAACATGACATCACTCGGCATCAACATTAAGATCATTAATAGAGTTTATCATTATGATCACCATTTATGCCAAATCATTCTCACAAGTTTAATCCAGAATTTATATCATGTAGTCTCTATATCTAATAAATCATACATTCTAAAAACTCACCACTATCCAGATTGGTCACGCTGAACATTTAATCAACAAATATAACAAAATCAGAATCAAGATCGATGCCACTAACCATGCATGAGAAAGATATCGATTCACATAAAGAGACTAACCTAACGAGTCAAAGTATTGGTATTGCTGGATCCTCAATAACCTTCACGATAGGGGGGGGGGGGGGGGGGGGGGGGGGGGGGAGTCTCCTGTGCCGCATGTAAATATGAAGGGAGTAGGGTTTGTTCTTCTTTTGATTTAGAGTTTCATCTCATGAAACAACTATTCCTTAAACGTAGTATATAGAGTTTGAGGCGGTTCAAGTTATAACCGAGATGGGCTCAGGCCCAACCACTTGGGCCGTCGCACAACAGGAAGGGATAGGATTGTTATGTGATGATTGTTATGCAAGTTATAGGTAAAATGCAAACCTAAATCATTGAGGATGGGTGGGCCGGCCACTACTTATATTAGGCTACAAGGCAACTGGGCCGCTCACTCCTATGGATACAAGGTTGGGCTCGTGTGGATTGGTTCTTGGTCTGAAGTTTAGGTTGTTTAGTAATCGACTACATAGCCCATTATATGTGCGGCTGGAGATTAGCGGCCCAACACCAACAGAGTTATTCTGCGTTACCTAGCCGAGTCATTCTACGATTAGATTAACGGAGTTATCACAAAGAAGAATATTAACGCAAAGAAGAGAGATAATAAAGAGTTAAGATCACAATATTCAACGTTACTAACCTTAAGGGTTCGAGTTGTCACATCATCCTCAACTTGAAAGAAATTTCGTCCCGAAATTTAGCACCTAGTTACTGAGGAAGCTAGTTAGTTTGCGTAGTTTTTCCTGGTTTTCCCTGGGGTGTCACATCATTCCCCCACTGGTTTGGAATTTCGTCCTGAAATTCCGCAGTAGCTTCAGCCTCTGTAGTGGTTGCACTTTTCTCGAACAACTGGGGATACCTGAGTTTCATTTGGTCTTCTCGTTCCCAGGTATACTCTGGGCCACGACGGGAGTTCCAACGAACTCGAACAAGAGGTATTCTGGTACGCTTGAGAATCTTTGCATCTCGATCAGTAATCTCTACTGGTTCCTCGACGAATCGCAGCTGATCATCGATAGTGAGCTGTAAAGCTCGTGTACGTTCGGGTTTCGCAGTCGTACTCATCTAGAAGTTCCATCCAGCGATGTCATTGTATGCTTTAGCTCTTTCGAACATCGGTACATGGGAGGCCCTTGTGATCGGTCTAAATAACGCATCTGGTACCGTCCAAGTGATGCCTCCATCTAAAATCCCAAGGCCACGGTTTTCACCGTCAATCGTGTGTGGTGCAGTTCCTCCTTGTAACCCCATCACATAATTCATTACTCTCTCGTATTGCATCTGAGTGTAACCGGGTCTCTGATTCGGACAATTGTGGTATACCACTAAATCACCCGCACCCTCGGGTAATGACGATGCTCGATGCATTGCAGAGTTGGAACTCAAAGCTGAAAAGACGTCCTCCTGTTTCGTCTTTCACGAACACAGTACCCTACTGTGCTAAAGAGATTCAAGCTGTGTGACCTTCGAAAATTCTGAGGGTAAGCTGCGATAATATTTAGTGGAACCAAGGAATTGCTGTATCCCCGAAGGAATCTTTGGTGTCGATCTGTTTCTAACAAGATGTATCTCAGCGAGATCCACGAGTATTCTCACTCCGTTGGTTACCTGATCAAAATGCATGACTTCGCACGTAATGGCTCCTCCCACAGAAGCGCTGAAATAGAATACGTATACCACCCATGGTGTTTCTTTCTCCTGGTCATGATTCAGAATGTCGTCAATAAATACGGTCGGTTCATGTGATCCCTGAAGCTGCTGGTGTGTTGATCAATTCAATGATCATGATGTACTAAGTTGAAATGGCTGCATTGTGTTCTACATGCTGTTGTAGGAACATGCTCCCCCTTGAACTTCCATCTGATGATAGCTCACTTATTAGTCCGTCCTCGAATGGGGCTTGATCTTCGCACTTGGTCAACAAGTTGTCAATACATGGTCGAGGCAAGCGGTTCTTAACCGTCACCTTGCTAAGTTCTCGATACTCAGCACACATACGAAAATTCATGAATTTAACTGGGGCTCCCCAGAGCGAAAAGCTAGGTTCAACAAAACTCCTGTTCGATAATCCCTGCAGTTGATTAACACGGCTCTTGCAGCTCTCTTGGTGCAGAATGTTAAGAATACGAGTAATCAGGGCTGCCCCTGACCTGATACTAATCTGATACTCCTCTGGACGATGTGAGGGTACACCTGATAGTTCCTCTGGTAGCACATAGGTAGAAAATCACGAATGGAGGGTGGATCCCCGATCCTCTTTTCCTCAACCTTAACATCAATAATAAGTGCTAACATAGCGGGATAATCCTTCCGTGGACACTTCCAAGCTTTCATTGCAGAGTTGACGCTATCCTTTGCACAATTCCGATGATTCTCCACTAGGGAGAGGGATACGTGAAGTTTTCTCCTCACATGGTATATCTGCGTGATGTATGGATTACCAATCCATTCTAAATACTGCTTCAACCATCATGGATAGCAGAAAGAAGATCGATGTCGATCGCTTGTCCCACAAGGTCGAGTTTGCATTCCAGCTAGCATATGAAATGTCCATTGTCTTGCCGTCAGCCGATTCCACAACAGGTTCAAATTCAAGGAATATCAGGGTCAAACGGAGCAGAAACGAAGCGATTAGCTACTCATACTAGCTACGATGTTGCTAAAGTCCTGGCGTCGCCCATGCCCATTCTAAATGCCCTTCCATGAGCATCATTTCTAGTGTTGCTGTTTTCATTTCAAGGATTTCAAGTACTGCCGTTGATCGTTTGGTCGTTGTCTTCTTAGCTTAACCACGACCAATCCATGTTGTAGTCACTTTTATTTCCTTGCTGTAGGCTAGGGTTACGAATACTTTGTTGTCGCTGTGACTGTTGCTCCCAATGTCGTTGCTCGAAACGAAGCCCTAGCATTCTTCACCATCAAGGTCCATCTTTCCACATTCTGAGCCACGTCCTAAAGTACTACTCACTGTGCTGGCAGTTACACATTCCACGTTATAGCCGATTGTCATTGCTGATGTCCTGATTGATTCGTAAGAGCTGACTCTCATGGGTCGCTGACAAGGGTTAAGGATTCGATTGAAGCCAAGTCACTGGTGCTCGTTGCCGGTAATCAGGGTCGTCAGGTACCGAGGTCAGAAAGTACTACGCTCATCCTCCTGTCCATCGATGTTGCAAGTTGCTTGAGTAATACACGGTATGTTACGAGAGTGCTGCACAGGTGATCGCGCTTCGGGATCCAAGGCGTCAATACATTAAGTTCCAGCAAACGAAGAAAGGTGAGAGAGATATAGACCAATCATTGTCGTTGCAACATCCAATTCGGGGATGTTCGTACAAGCACCTAACATTCTACACAGTTCGCTAGGCGTTCAGATGGGTGTTCAGGTAATACTCGATAGCATCGAGATCCTAAGGAATCTAGAGATGAATGAAAAGTTCACGTTCGAGTAGAGGACAGTCACTGCTATGACCCCTATAGGTTTGTTATGTTTCACATCGATCAAATAACAGAACGGAAACCCCTTTTTCACTTGTTAAGCCTCACTGGAACTCGCATGCACCCCACACTATTATTATGTGTGCACCCACAATAATATTGTGATTTGCATGCTTATCTCAGCTCCTCCTAACTCATGTCAAATGGTTCTTTAAACTCAAGTAGCAAACAAGGGCATTGCTAAGCGTAAGTCATGAATGTTTAGGGAAATACCACCCTAATAGTCACATAACAGGTGCAAGTAATACATGAATTCATACTGTTGTGCTATACGTGCAATCACATGCAATATCATATGTAGGTGTTCACTAGTTATGCAGTACAATGAGTATACGAGAGACGAACCTTGCAATCTGGAGCTGAGTGTCATGGTCGTATTCACGTTTTCAGAACTGTCCGGTTATAGTCTGGTTTTACAAAAACGTTTTTCCTTTTTTTAAACCAAGTTCACTATAATCAATGGCTCTGATACCAATCTGTCACACCCCCAAAATACCACATGCGGAATTACCGCGGGGCGTGTGATGTACCAGGATCCAAGCCACCAATCATGTTGAACTCATAACAGTTATTCCAAATAAAGCTTTCATTTATTATTGATAGAAGTGTTACAAAACATTATTTGACGTTCAGCGGAAGCATAATACATTAATTAAGAAATTCATAAACCAAGTGAGTGAAAGCCATTAAGTTCATGTTGCGATTCCATGTATCTCGACCCATAACCACTCCAGCCTCCCAGACAGCAAGTTCCAACAATATGCAGCTAAAGACCTGCAAGGCATGTAACAACGAATCAACAACAAAGTCGAGCGAGTTCACAGTTGGGTGTTTGTTTTAAGTGGTTTCAAAAACATAGTTTTCAAGTTAGCTGGCTTAGTTGCCGTGGGGGTTACCCCATAGTTGAAAATATGATTAACCAGTTCCTTCTTTCCCAAACCATATCCATTATCAGTGGGGGCTTCCCCATGTGAACCACTAGACCCGTTTACCATATCGACTACTGACGAAAGTAAGTTGGTGCCCTAGTCAATGTCTATCATCATTGACGTGCCATAGTCCATTAGTCCACGCCCATCCTCTGCGGCACGGTGTGAGGCTTGTCAAACCTAATAGCGCTATTTAACTAATAACCCGCTCGCCATTGGCCTCGGCGATTAAGTCGATACAAAATGAGGGACTTAATGATAGAGTTTTGGGTCTAGTATCCGTGTTGTCACCCTTCAATAAAGAGGGTGTGTACGAAATCCCCAAACCAGGAGATTACGCAGGTTCCAATTATATTCTTATCACGTGTTGTCACCCTTCAATAAAGAGGGTGTGTACGTGTCCCAAACAAGGAGATCACGTAGTTTCAGTTTAAATCCTTTACCCATTCTCAACCACCGGGAATCCCATGCCTTGTAGAAAGTGTGAACTCACCTCGGTTTGCTCGACAGATAGTTACTTATTTAACAGTTTTGATCAACCACGACCTATTTATGGTTACCAAGTTTTAATAAGATTCGTATACACATATACTACATATTCCGCGTATGATTAATTCACGTATTCCTTACTCACATACCACATAGTTTAATGTATAGGAGACTCATATACAGTTCTAGTTATAACAGTTAGCATGTCGACAACAATAAATAGTCTCTTAGCATGAGTTCTGTTTACACCACTTTCACACTATCATGTACAAGCCACACATAACACTTTGTTCGTTAATACAAGTATACATACAACAATTAAGTTGATGACCCACCCAAGACTTGTGCGATTACCATAACATATATTAATTAAAACAACAATACACAGATATAAAAATTATATGTATTAAAAGCGAGATTAAGGATGATGATATGATTTGAAGGACAAAATAGTAATTACACTAATATGCAATTGACTTTCAAGTTCTTAAACTTTCACATACATTGTCAGTACATTCACATGCTCATTGAGTTTTGCATTAAATGAATGCACATGAGATTGATTAAAATTGCCAACAAACTTTACACTCAAAGACTTTTAATTGGACCTATCCTCATGACACTAAATGCAATAGCAGGCAACAAAGGACAATATCTCATGAATTCGTTGAAGTCTGCAAGCCCTAGTCTCTAACATGACATCACTCGGCATCAACATTAAATTCATTAATAGAGTTTATCATTATGATCACCATTTATGCAAATCATTCTCACAAGTTTAATCCAGAATTTATATCATGTAGTCCCTACATCTAATAAATCATACATTCTAAAAACTCACCACTATCCAGATTGGTCACGCAGAACATTTAATCAACAAATATAACAAAATCAGAATCAAGATCGATGCCACTAACCATGCATGAGAAAGATATCGATTCACATAAAGAGACTAACCTAACGAGTCAAAGTATTGGTATTACTGGATCCTCAATAACCTTCACAAGAGGGGGGGGGGGAATCTCCTGTGCCGCACGTAAATATGAAGGGAGTTGGGTTTGTTCTTCTTTTGATTTAGAGTTTCATCTCATGATTTTCATATAAGTTCCAAAAATAATATATTTTCAAGTCTAACTTAGAAAATATATATAAACCCATTTTTCGTCCAAAAATAATATATTTCAAGAAAACACATTTTCTCTTAAAAATAATGTATTCCATGTTTGTTCGAGAAAATATATATTTCTTCCAAAAGTAATTCCAAGAAAATATATATATATATATATATATATATATATTTTTATTCACCAAAAATAATATATTTTTTTTCTTGTAAAAAATATTATATAGTCTTGTAATAATTGTAAAAATCATATTTTGTTTCCTTGGTTTCCAAAATATTATTTACCAAAAATATACTTGTGAATAAATTTTCCGGAATATTTTTGTGAGTTATATTCCTTTGTTCGGTTTCACCAATATTTTGTGTATTCTTTGTATATTCACATTTTTGGAATTTGGTAATATTTTGGGTTGTAATTTTTGGTATTTTGATGAGTTATATTATTTCAAGTCCTAAAATAATATAACTAATACACATAATATACAAATAACCACACACATGGTGACTTCTAAATATATATTTTCCTAAATACATATTTAGTCACTTTTATTTATAAAAACCAACCTCCATTATTTATATTTTTGTAACAAAAATTATGGCAAACTTTATGTGAAAAATCCACGGTTTAAAATACACTTGTAAATGTTTGTTTAGAAATATTTTTCTAAGTGTTTAATTTTTTAGAAAAATATTGCCTTAGTTTCCCCTAAAAATGGAGGTTTCCATACCTTGAAGGTATATCATTTTCTTTTGTAAATCAACACAATCAATCCACAATCAACAATAAACAATCTACACTTACCAGTTTTGCCAAAAACAAGCATAAACTACCACTTCATGAACTTGAAAATTTATAAAAATTTGTAGTAACTTACTAGTGTTTTTAGTAAGCCTTGTTACCCTTTAAAGTGTGTTTGAATCTTTAAAAACGCCATTTTTAAAGAAAATAGATCTTCACAACTTGTAGTCACATTTTCTAAAAATGTTTCGTTATGAATTTTTCTTGTTACACATATGTTTCTACACTTGTTTATCCTTTAAAAATATGGTTTATTTATTTAAAATCCAAGATTAAGTAGAACTCGTATTTTTAACTTGGTTTATTGGAAAATCACTCTTGAAAGCTTAGATTTACAAGATTTACAACTTACTTTAGTCATCATTTTACAAGAACACAACATATTCTTTCAAGTTCATGTTTCTCATGAGGATGATCTATAATCCTACAACATTTTCATCCCCTCATCTTGTTAGATTATGTTTTTAATCATGATATAGCAAGATCATATGATGATCTACATCATTTTCATAAGCAAACAATGATCAACAAGTAGATTAACACATAAACAACATAGTTTCTTTATGATTTAAGCTATGTTAAAGTTTCATCCTCTTGATTCTTAGTGTTCTTCAAGATTAACATTATGTATCATCTTTTAACCACTTGAAATAGATGTAAAATGGAGTGTATGATGTTCTTACCACTAGCTCAAGGCTAGGGATGATCAAGAGAAGAAAAGAGATGGATAATAGAAAATGAAGAAGGTCTTTCAACTTCTACAAGCTCCTAGCTCCTTTGTATGTCTTCTAGCACCTTGGTTTATATGTAGAATGTATGGGGAATGAGTGATGATGGTGGTGGTATTGTTGTTGGGTTTCGACCGAGAACAAGGCAAGAGGAAGAGAGAAAGATGAAGGTGTTGTGTTATGTGAAAGATATGAGACTTAGGACTTCAAGACTTACTTATAATCCATTTACAAGTGTTTTTCCATTGTGTAATGTGCTCATTAAAGTGAAACACGATCTAATAAACAAAGCCAAGAAAATCAAGGAGTGGGGGCCACTAGTGACTGTCCACTAGGTGCCGGGGGGGGGGGGGGGTAGTAGGCTTAGGTTGTAACTAAGTTAGATTTCTAGGTTAGAATTCAAGTGTATAGTTAGATGTTTAGTTACTAGATATTTATATAATGTGTTTTGATATTCGGGGACCATAACTAGCTTGGTAGTGTTAAAACAGTGCTTCTAGTGAAAATTTGGTGTTTCGGGTAGTGTCCGGTTGTTCGGTTGGTTACCGGTTCGTTAAGGTGCTAAACTATGCAGTTTAGTGTGCTTTATGTACCTTTTTATGACAGTTTCGATTCCCGACACTTAGGAAAGCATTCAGGACCATTTAATCATATTTCTGCATGTTATAAGAGTGTTTAAATGCTGAATTTGCTTATTTTCTGCAGAATTCTGCAGTTTATGTGAGTTTTAGGCATTTTCCGGCACTTAAACTATCACTAGGAAGACAGTTTTATGATCCTTACTTTCCTACACACTATACTAGTGTAATACTTGGTTTCTGGCTCATTATGTGTCTCAACACATTGTCTGTCTATCTACTGAACTCCGTCATCATTTTTCCGATTTGTCTGATAACTGTGTAGCCGGAGTTTCGTGCATAATTTGAATCGACAAAGTTTGCAAGCAAGAATGGTATGTCATTTGCAATATATGATACACATGTATGTATGATAATAATAATCAGAAAGCAATTCAAGTCATTAATTGTAATTCAGCACAATCATTAGGCACTTAATCATTGTTTAGTAATTGTACGGATACCTGGAATTTTGACAGTTGTCACATATACAATTATCAATTTTCATATGATTTGCAAAGGAAAACATTTTACAAGATTCATGACTAACTTTTGTTAAACATTTTCTTTTAACTTACAAGTCATGAATCCTTCAACAATAAAACCTATGTATCTCATAGGCATTTTTATGCTGACATACCTACTTTCACATGTGTTTTCAGGAGCTGATGCATAGGATTGCTTAAGATACAATTAGGCGTACTTGGGCCTTAGTGACAAATAAAAGATGCAAGACTAGTTAATTATGTTATGTTTCTTTGTTTTTAAGACAATGTAACCTCTTTTCATTTAAATAAAATGAAACTTTAAATACAATGGTTGTGAAACAATAATTCTGTTACTCCATTCCCCGACGTTTCTGCCGCTGTTTGTTGTTTTACGCGGTCGGGGTGTGATAGAAGAGTTGGTATCAGAGCCAATGGTTATAGGGAATTAGGTTATTAGTAATGCTTTGACCTAGACTATAACTTTTCTAGGACCCCAACACAAGTTATCTTGGGTTTTCGTCTTTGGTCCGCATAGCTCTTCTGGCGATCACGAGCCGCCTTAATGCGCTCTCGGATCTGCATGATCTTATCTTTCATTTCTTGGACCAGTTCGGGACCAACTAGTTGTCTATCACCTGCATCTGCCCAGCATAACAGTGATCGACATTTGCGTCCGTAGAGAGCTTCGAACGGTGCAGCTTGAATGTTTGTATGGTAGCTGTTGTTGTAGGAAAACTCAACCAAAGGTAGGTGAGTGTCCCAACTGCCACCCAAGTCCATTACGCAAGCATGTAGCATATCTTCAAGCATCTGAATCGTTCCCTCACTTTGACCGTCCGTCTGTGGATGAAAAGTTGTACTCAGATTCAACTGAGAACCAAATGCTTCTTGGAAAGATTGCCAAATCGTTGACACAAATCTTCCGTCTCTATCAGATATAATCGAGATAGGTACTCCATGACGTGTGACTATCTCCCTTAGGTAAAGCTCAACTAGATTACCTGTGTTATCCTTTTCTCTGATCGGCAAAAAGTGCGCGGAATTTGTCTGACGATCCACGATTACCCAAATCGTATCATGACCTCTGGGAGTCTTGGGCAACTTCGTTATGAAATCCATTGAGATCTGTTCCCACTTCCACATGGGTATCTCAGGTTGCTGCAGAAGACCCGAAGGCTTCTGATACTCGGCCTTTACCTTGGCGCAGGTCAAACACTTCCCAACATAAGTAGCCACATCGCCCTTAAGTCTTGGCCACCAATAATAACCCCTCAAATCTTGTTACATCTTGTCCGATCCTGGGTGGATCGAGTACCTCGATTTATGAGCTTTATAAAAATAACCTCTCTAAGACCACCAAAGAGGGGAACCCAAATTCGTCCCATAAAATACAAGGTTCCTTCCTCTTTGGGTACCAACTTTTTCTCCATCCCACGGAGATATTCAGCCTTAAGATTCTCTTTCTTAAGAGCTTCTCTCTGTGTAGCACGGATGCGCAACGAGAGGTCTGTCTGAACAATCATATCCAAAGCCCTAACCCTTATGGGCTTGATCCTTTCTTTGCGACTCAAGGCGTCTGCCACCACATTCTCCTTTCCTGGATGATATTTGATTTTGCAATCATAATCGTTTAACAGCTCTACCCAACGTCGCTGTCTCATGTTAAGCTCTTTCTGATCGAATATGTGTTGTAGGCCCTTGTGATCCGTAAATATCGTACAGCGAGTACCATACAAATAATGTCACCAAATCTTCAAGGCAAACACCACTGCGCCTAATTCCAAATCATGTGTGGTGTAATTCTTCTCATGAACCTTCAACTGGCGCGAAGCATAAGCGATAACCTTCTGTCGCTGCATCAGCATACAACCAAATCCCTGACGAGAGGTGTCACAGTATACCACGAAGTCGTCGGTGCCTTCGGGTAGGGATAAAATAGGTGCATCGCAAAGCTTATTCTTGAGCAACTGAAACGCTTCCTCTTGTTTATCTCCCTATTCGTACTTCTTATCCTTCTGAGTTAGGGAGGTCAGCGGCTGAGCGATTTTAGAAAAATCCTCAATGAATCTGCGATAATACCCTGCTAAACCCAAAAACTGACGGATCTCGGTTGGCGTCTTTGGAGTTTCCCAATTCTTAATCGCCTCGATCTTGGTGGGATCCACATGAATTC
Organism: Helianthus tuberosus; assembly: GCA_030545235.1. NCBI lineage: Eukaryota > Viridiplantae > Streptophyta > Magnoliopsida > Asterales > Asteraceae > Helianthus > Helianthus tuberosus. Next base: position 65,592,274 of record CM060420.1, read on the forward strand.
CATCTTCGTTTACCACGTGACCAAGGAACTGTACCTCACGCAACCAAAACTCACACTTTGAGAACTCAGCATACAGTTTCTCCTTCTTGAGCAGTTCTAAGATGGCTCTAAGGTGTTGCTCATGCTCTTCCTTCGTCCATGAATAGATCAAAATATCATCGATAAATACAATCATGAATTTATCGAGATATGGCTTGCAAACTCGGTTCATCAGGTCCATAAATACTGCCAGCGCATTTGTCAAACCAAACGACATTTACTAGAAACTCTTAATGTCCATAGCGAGTTCTAAAGGCAGTCTTCGGTATACTCTCTTCTTGTATTCGCAGCTGGTGATAACCTGATCGAAGATCGATCTTGGAGTAGTAACTTGAACCCTGAAGTTGATCGAATAAATCATCAATCCTCGGCAAGGGATACTGATTCTTGATGGTCAACTTGTTCAGCTCTCGGTAGTCAATGCACATGAGAAAACTTCCTTCCTTCTTCTTGACAAACATAATTGGAGCTCCCCAAGGCGAGAAGCTTGGTCTAATGAATCCCTTGTCCAGAAGCTCCTGAAGCTGCGTCGACAACTCTTGCATCTCTGAAGGCGCAAGTCGATAAGGTGCTTTGGCTACAGGCACGGCGCCTGGAACCAAGTCAATATGGAATTCGACTTGTCGTTGGGGCAGTAATCCTAGAAAGTCTTTTGGGAAGACTTCAGGATATTCCCTTACCACATGGATATCTTCTAGCTTCGGTTCCTCGGCTTCTTTATCAACCACGTTAGCCAAGAAGACAACACATCCTTTCCGCAAAAACTTTCATGCCTTTAAGCAACTAATAATCCGTAGAGGCGTATCATGCTTCTCCCCATGAATCACGATCGTCTCTCCATTCTCCATCGGGATACGAATAATCTTCTCATGACATACAATCTCGGCTCGGTTACTCGACAACCAATCCATTCCAACTACTACGTCGAAACTTCCCAATTCGACTGGCAGAAGATCTAGCATAAACTCACTCTCTCCAAGCTCTATCACACAACCTCTAATTACTTCGTTTGCTTCTACTAGCTTTTCTATCGAATACGTGATATCTAACTTACTGGCAACTAACCCAAGTATATCCTTAAACTCTAGAGATACGAAGCTATATTCGGCACCAGTATCAAATAGCATAGATGCAAAGTGTTGGTTGATAGGGAACGTACCAGTGACTACGTTCGGATCTTGACGAGCTTCCCTAGTTCCAATGTTGAAGACTCTTCCTTGGGCTTGATTGGTCTTTGGGCAATCCCGCTTGAAATGCCCAACATCACCACAGCTGAAACAACCTTGTCCGTTTCCAGTACCACCCTGATTGTTGTTGTTGTTTCCTCCGCGGTTTCCACTTTCGGCTTGGTTCCCGTTTCCATTCCGGTTTCCATTACCTCCCTGATTATTGTTTCCACCTTGGTTTCTATTCCCATAACCGTTTCCACCACGGTTTCCATTGCCACTGCCATTTCCATTTCCTCTCTGACCACCATTCCCATGACCATTACCAGCCCAACACGTTTCCTTCGAATGACCATTCTTTCCATAGTTTTCACACTTCCTGAACTTGCACTGGCCGGCATGATGATACTGACATACATTACATTTGGGCAGGGTGCCCATATATCCTTTCCCTTTGTTTTCAGCAGTAGCAGCACCAGTAGCACCAGCTTGTGCCTCCGCTGGTGGGTTAGTGTCTCTATGCTTGTTGGCATTGTTGTTTGCACGAGTACCCTTCTTGAAGTTTGAGAACTTCCTTTTGTTCTCTCCTGACGACTCGACATGAGTTTCCTTCTTCTTCCCCTTAGAAATCGAAAACTTGCCCAATCTGATTGCTTCCTCAGTCAAAGCCATGCTCAAGTCAATAGCTTCAGTAATCGTTGGAGGCTTAGAAGTAGTCACCATGCTCAGAATTTGGGGCGCCAATCCCCAAATGAAATGTTCAACTCGCTTGAACTCTGGCTCTACCATGTAGGGGACAACACGAGACAAATCGTGGAATCTCTGCACGTACTCCTCTATCTTAGGACCTTCGATTTTTTAGGTTCCAAAACTCGGTCTCCAATTTCTGAATCTCAACCCTTTAACAGTACTTCTTATGCATATGCTCTTTCAACTCGTCCCAAGTCATAGCATACGCTGCTGCCTCACCTAGAGTCTAAACCTGGAGGTTCCACCACGACAGGGCTGTGACACATGTGCCTCCACGTCCATCAAACAAGTACCAAATCAATGAAATATTGTATTTCATACTTGGGATTAGTATAAATATGTGTATCATTTGCACATATCTATTCTTGTTCGCTTTCGGGCTCTAAATCGCTTTCTGGAAGGTTATACGCACACTAATGCGTAAATATAACCAGTTTAATGCAACAAACACTCTGAAACAGTGACATAGCCTTAACATACCTTAAATAACCTTTACATAACTTAGAAATAAGTTTTGGAAGGTTTGGTGTGCCGAAATCAAGTTTATTCGCTTACAGGAACTAAATTCGACAAACTGCGAAAGTATGCCGATTCGTACTGTAACGGACATTCCGGAACTTGACCATAAGTTAAACATATCCTAAATATCCTTTACATAGTTTAGAAATAGGCTTTGAGATGTTCGGTGTGCTAAAATAAACTTTTTGGTAATTCAGGGACTAAAAGCGTAAAAAAGTGCATAAGTTTGCATTTTCGCGCATAACTTACGTTCTGAATACATCCGAACATCCAAACATTTATGTAATCATTAAATTTTTTTATTTTAGTGATTTTCAAGAGAAAAATCCATTCGTCGCGTAATTGGATCGTTTTTCGCATTCGTTCGTGTTTCGTCGTAATTAACCAAACAACGCAACCGTACGACCAAACGAACCGACATCCGAGATATTTTTGAGCATGTTTCATGTTCCCTATACTTTAAATTTATTTTAGAGCCTTGAAATGGGATTAACGGGGCTTAAACGTGTCAAAAATGCATCAAAAACAATGTTTTGCACATTCAGGGACCAAAATTGACAATCTGCCATAGTTATCTTAGAAAGGGACCAAAGTTGAAAATCTGATTTCCAGCTGTTCCCCTCATTTTCACATGGTTTTAATGAAACTAGGGGCTTGTTTTGGGGTACCCATGGTATTCTAAAACCATGGGCACACATGTAAGGTCCAGATCGAAGCTCGGTTTTCGATGAACGATCCTAACGGTCTTGGTTTTCCTATAAATCCCCCACCCCTCTTGCTTCAAAACTCACATTTGATCTGATTTGGCTCTCTAATTTGAAGTTATACACTTCATACCTGAGAGTAATCGGATTAAAACTCCATAGCTTGGACCCGTTATACGTCATCTTTCGTTCTTTTACGCGTTTTAGCGTGAAAGTCAAACATTGTTTGTAACACCTGTGTCACTTCAACCATCAAACAAATGCCAAACCAATGAAATATTGTATTTCATACTTGGGATTTGTAAAATTATGTGTATCTTTTACACATATCAACTCTTGTTTGATTTTAAGCTTTAAATCGCTTTCTGGAGGGTTATACGCGCTCTGATGCGTAAATATAACCAGTTTAATCCAAAGAACACTCCGTAATAGTGAAATAGGCTTAACATACCTTAAATAACCTTTACATAACTTAGAAATAAGTTTTAAAGGCTTTGGTATGGCAAAAACAAGTTAATTCGCTTACAGGGACTAAATATGACAAACTGCGAAAGTATGTCAATTTGAACTGTAACGAACATTCCGGAACATAACCATAAGTTAAAAACACCTTAAATATCCTTTACATAGCTTAGAAATAGGCTTTGAGGGGTTCGGTGTGCTAAAATAAACTTTTGGGTCATTCAGGGACTAAAAGTGTCAAAAAGTGCACAAGTTTGCATTTTCGCGCATAACTTACGTTCTGAATACATCCGGACATCCAAAAATTTATGTAAGCATGACTATATTATATTTTAGTGTTCGCCAAAAGAAAAATCCATTCGTCGCGTCATTTGGATCGTTTTTCGCGCTTGTGCGCATTCCGTCGTAATTAAGCGAACATCGCGTTCGTACGACCAAACGAACCATCATCCGGCATATTTTTGAGTATGTTTTGAGTTCCCTATACTTTAACTTCATTTTAGAGCCTTGAAATGAGGTTAACGGGGTTCAAACGCATCGAAAAAGGCCTTAAACACGTGCAGGGACCATTTCTGCCATTTTTGAAAGTTTGCTGAAACAAGGAGGCAGTGGCGTAGCGCCACTGCATATAGCCTTACCAGTCGCGCTACGCGACTGGCTATTCTGGACAGAAACATCAGATTAAGGACCAGATTCAGTGTTTTGCTTGTTCCAATCCATTTTTCAACACCCCAAAGGGCAAGAACACTTGTCAACACCCTATGGTGAGTGCCAAGTAGCCACCACAACCTTCCGACAAGTGTTCGGGCAAGATCATTTCCCCTTTTTCCAAGAAACGATCCTAACGGTTCGGGAAAAACTATATATACCCCAACACCCCCATTGCTAAAAATCACAAGAAACTTGATTTGAGAAACTCTAAGTTGAAACATTTGTTTCATACCTGAGATTTTTGAATCGAGTTTAGCATTCGGGGACCCTTCGTAAGTATTCTTTCGTTCTTTTCCTTATTTTTACTGCTTTTCGAGTCAGAAAGTCAAACTTTGTTTGACTTTCAGCGTTGACCAGTAATGGTCAATGCGAAGTTCGTTAGAACTTCGCAACGTGATTGTAATCACGATGGTCATAGTCCCTTGGGACTATGCCTACTGATTACCACGTTGTCTAGGGTCGTAGGGTAGGCGATCTAATAAATCGCCTATACCTTCGAACCCGACCCAGTTTGGTCGATCATTAGGATCCGACCAAATACATTAGGTGACCATAGTGTAGGGAATAACCTTCCGAGGTTATACCTTATGGTCACGACGTTTAAGTAGTTGTATGATAGGTAGTTTATATGCCTTAGGTAAATTACCAGAATACCCTTTTCATACATAATTGGTAATTTAGCATATGTAACCTAAACTTTTGTCACATAACTGATTATGTAACATGTTTAGGCATATAATACCTGTCATAGGACTAGTTAGGTGGTCCAAACGCGTTTCACGCGCACGATGTGTTAAAGTAGCGTAAGCTACCTAAACGGATCATAATGGGTCAATAAGACTTAGGTTAAGTTTCATTTAGCATATAGGCTTTGTTAAACCATATCACGTGAGTTCCTACACTCATTTGGTTTACAAACCCTAATGCTATCCAATCATCCGATTAAGGTCCGGTTTATTAACATAGTTACCTATACTAGGTGCCGTTTGATTCCGAGATCTCTAGCATTACTTGGTGATTATCTTTAGACATCTGAGCAATCACAAGTGAGTACATAGACCCCTCTTTTACTGTTTTCCAAACATTTTGGGGTGAAACACATGTGCCTACTTGTTACTTTCAAGCTTTCCTGTTTTCACATCATATACCTGTTATGTTCATTAGTACACTATTAGTACATTGATTTACATGACTTTTCTGCTTCGTATGTTAACTTAGCATACTTGGTACATCATTTTACATTACATTTCATGCTACGTGTGCCCATTGTGTGCATTACTTAGTACAGCTGATTTCATCACATACTTACATTTTGACATTTGATCATACAAGTTATTACTTATCATTTGACAAATTACATAACTATCTATGATTTAAACATTGATTTCTCAAAGAACATAAAATAAAATGTTGAATTGTACTTATTTTATGTTCACCAGACCGATTGTTAGTATGATATAGCGCTATAGGATTTGACACCCCATTCCTGTTGTCATGGAATGTCTGAAACCAATTTGTTGCTCCATCCAAATAGGAATTGCCTTTGTGGTATTTCTATAGTCTCAAAGGTGTATCTTGATGCACCAGGTCTGATTGAATTCTCAAATCACACTATTAAAGTATATTTTGATATACTCTCATGTGTGGTATAGTACAAACCAGCAAATATTTTATTAATCATCCAAAGCATATTTCGATATGTTATTTACAAAACCAAAACATAGTTTAATATGTTATTTATCACATCCAAAGCATATGTTGATATGTTATTTATGAAACCAAAACATAGGTTATTATGTTACTTACAAATCTAAAGTATACTTTTAAATATGCTACTATAAGGTTATTCGTTTAACCTTACATTTATTTATACAAATCACATTGGATACCTATTACATGATTTACATTAGACATGAACATTTTACTTTGGTAGATTGGTTTGATTAAGTGATTAAGTAACGAAGCGTGTGTAATATGATACAAACATGGTGGATACGCCGCTGGTACTTCCTATATATAAGTGTTTGTATGGTATTACATGTCGTAGCGTTATTTGAATCATTTCAAGTTGAGACATAGAACATTTTATACAAATAACATACTTTTCACAAGACATTGTTTTACAAACAATTTATCTAATACAAACTCAGTTTACAATGGTTATTCATTTAACCATACATTATTCTCTTATTTATACATATCATCAGATCTTATCGTTTTTCAAATGATTTACAAGATAAAGCAAATAACAAGGTTCATGACTAAACATTTTCTCAAACATAAGTCATGAATCCTATTTTCTCAAAACCTATGTATCTCACCGGCATTTTTATGCTGACGTACCTATTTTCACATGTGTTTTCAGGAGCTGAAGCATAGGACTTATCAAGACATACTTAGGCGGACCTGTGCCTTAGTGACTTAAAACGAGACAAGACTAGTTAATTATGTTGTACTTCTTTGTTTATTAAGACATTGTAACACTTTTGATTAATAAAACGAAACTTCAATTGCCACGGATTTGAAACATTAATTCTGTTACAACACTCCTCGACATTTCCGCCACGTTTTGTATGTTCTACGTGGTCGGGGTGTGACAGAAATGATGGTATCAGAGCCAATGGTTATAGGGAATTAGGTTATTAGTAATACTTTGACCTAGTCTATAACCTTCTTAGGACCCTAACGTGAGTTTACTTGCGTTTAGTCATAAAACAATACCGTCACCTATCCTTAGGCGACGATCACAACAAGAACATAAATTTCAAAACCGCTTTGAAAACTAATCATCTGTTCTAGGATGATTGATTACTAGGTTTTGAACCCTCTATTATATGGTGTTGAACCCCTTTAAGTTTTCAAAATCTCGTCAAGGTTTTGGGTTTTAAATAATGTGAACACGTGCAAACTGGAAGGGTGAATGCCTGTATTCTGGGTTTTCTGTCTAGGCAAGCACTTCGTATACATCTCATCAGACGCGAGACCAGTTGTGCTTACCTGGGAATTCTTGGGATGAGTGTTCACTTATAGGCGAGCATGTCTTCGCGATACATTATTTTAATCCATTTACTTTGATTAGTCATTGTGTGTCGTTTGTTGCTTTGTAGTAACAAACAAATGACCACTATCCTTGCTTTCATCGGATTTGTTTCATCTCATTCTTTTCGTCTAAATCTCTCACTCGTTTCTTTTCATGTTCCTCTTTTAGAATGCCTCCTCGACGCGACAATCAGATGGCAAATGACGAACTGGCGGCAATCATCGCACAGCAAATGGCTGTTGCCTTCCCAAATCTTTATGCTCAAATGATGCAAGCCATCAACAACAACAATGCTCCATGCAACTTCAAGAGTTTTAACTCGGCTAAACCGCTCAAGTTTAGTGGTTCTGAGGGAGCAACTGGGCTTCTTCAGTGGTTCGAAAGCATTGAGAATACCTTCCGTCATGTTCAATGTCCTGAAAATCGCAAGGTCGAGTTTTCATCGAGTGTATTTCAGAAGAGGGCTCTTACATGGTGGAACGGGGTGATGAGAGACCGCGGTGCTGAGATTGCATTAGCACAGACTTGGGCTGAGCTTAGGGCTCTTATGATGAAGGAGTTTTGTCCTCGTCATGAACTGCGAGCTTTGGAGAGAGAGTTTGATGATTTGAAGCAAGACAGTGGCGAACATCGAGCCTATACTGACCGTTTTGAAGAATTGAGCCTGCTGTGTCCTACTATGGTTACTCCTGTGGATAAAGCGATCGAGAAATATACGGATGGTCTCCCTGACCTAGTTCAGGATATTGTTACTGGCAGTAACCCTACTACTGTCAGACAAGCCATTGAACTGTCTGCCACCCTAACTGAATCCCACATCAGGAAACGTAAGCTGTTTCGAAAAGGCGACCCAAGACCATCTGACAAGACTGCTCAAGTGGAACCAAAGGAAGAACATGCTGAGGTATCCAAGAAGAAGAAGCGCAAAGCCTCTCAGAACTGCGCTGTAACTGCTCAAGACAAACAGGTTGCACGAAACCAACCAGCACAACCTCGCAAAAGGCAAAACTATGTTGGTACTGCACCTTTGTGCAACAAGTGCAACCGTCATCATCTAGAGCAAGAGCAGTGTCACAAATGTACCCACTGTGGACGGTTGGGACATTTGATCAATGTTTGTCGCTATGCAAATCAAGCTGCTGCAAACCCTGCTGCTGTTCAAGCACGGTTCCCTCCGGGGTCATGTTATAACTGCGGTGACCTTACCCACTACAGGAACAATTGCCCAAGGCTTGTTAACGCACCTCCAGCTCGTGGATGAGTGTTTAACATCAATGAGGCAAACGTAAACAATGATGCGGCAGTGAACAACTAGTGTTTTGTTATTTTCCCTTGGTTGTAATCCTTGACGTTTAAAGACAAGTCAGTTGTTATATAAATAAAAATTCGTCGTTTTTATTTTTGCAAAACTGATACGATTGTGTGAATGTTTGATACAACCTTATGATGTCAACCCAAATACAAACTACTCGTGTGGTTCTGTCATTTTATGATCACTTGTGATCTCCCCTAGAACCTTAAACACTTGTTTCTTTTAAGAAACAAAGCCAAACTCTTATTGAAAATCCTTCTATTTATATAGATGGATCCTTGACTGATTAAAGTGCCAAATGAAATCCATGGATTGGATTCCTAGTGCGCTTTAATTGTCCATGCCTAAAGAGAACGAATTAAAGAATCAAGTTAACTAATTATGTGCTTATGTGTTTTCTTCTATGTTTTGTGGTTGTATGTGATCCATCCAAATCCTCATAGAATCTTTCGTATCTCATACGAGAGATTTATAATAGGATATCCAAAGATACTATCTTAAATCCTTAATGGACTTCAACATTGTAGTTAAGTCCTTTGGGTTTTAAAGTACTATTCTATAAATTGGACCTCTTGCATGGTCTGGTCAAACAGATTGATTTTGAAAATCTGGTTAGAAATATCCTACGATGATATAATTAAAAAGATCCCTTAAGTGGTCTATTTAAGGAGATCGTACGACGGTCTAGTTAAGAAGATCATGTGTTGATCTAATTAAAAGGCTCGTTCATTGATCAAATTAAAAGGACCCTTTGGTGGTCTAGTCAGGTCGCTTCATGTTTATTCAATTGATTTTTTTTCCTCTACGCATTATGAAATGAACTGTGCGGACTGGGCAAGGAATTACGTAATTATGGAGGCCTACATAATTATGGAATTCAGTGCACAGGAACCACAGGAAGCTTTGTCATGTGTTAAGACTTATAGTGACAAGAATAATGATACGGGAGAAGTCTTGGACCTCGACCAATGTCATTTATTCTCAATTCTAATATCAATCACACACCAAGTTTCCTATGATAAGTCTTCATAAGAAACGTTCTTCTGTCCGTAGTTCAAAAATTCCATGTTTTACTGCTACAAGGAATTCACTTTGAGGGTTAACAAATTCGCTAAGAATCCTAACATGGCCCAGAGTTTTACTTAAGGGTACAATGGATCTATTAGAAGGCGAAACCGTCACAGCTGTCTTCACAAGTTTCCTCTAGAATTAAATTTCGGGACGAAATTTCCTAAAGTAGGGGAGACTGTAACACCTGTGTCACTTCAACCATCAAACAAATGCCAAACCAATGAAATATTGTATTTCATACTTGGGATTTGTAAAATTATGTGTATCTTTTACACATATCAACTCTTGTTTGATTTTAAGCTTTAAATCGCTTTCTGGAGGGTTATACGCGCTCTGATGCGTAAATATAACCAGTTTAATCCAACGAACACTCCGGAATAGTGAAATAGGCTTAACATACCTTAAATAACCTTTACATAACTTAGAAATAAGTTTTAAAGGCTTTGGTATGGCAAAAACAAGTTAATTCGCTTACAGGGACTAAATATGACAAACTGCGAAAGTATGTCAATTTGAACTGTAACGAACATTCCGGAACATAACCATAAGTTAAACACACCTTAAATATCCTTTACATAGCTTATAAATAGGCTTTGAGGGGTTCGGTGTGCTAAAATAAACTTTTGGGTCATTCAGGGACTAAAAGTGTCAAAAAGTGCACAAGTTTGCATTTTCGCGCATAACTTACGTTCTGAATACATCCGGACATCCAAAAATTTATGTAAGCATGACTATATTATATTTTAGTGTTCGCCAAAAGAAAAATCCATTCTTCGCGTCATTTGGATCGTTTTTCGCGCTTGTGCGCATTCCGTCGTAATTAAGCGAACATCGCGTTCGTACGACCAAACGAACCATCATCCGGCATATTTTTGAGTATGTTTTGAGTTCCCTATACTTTAACTTCATTTTAGAGCCTTGAAATGAGGTTAACGGGGTTCAAACGCATCGAAAAAGGCCTTAAACACGTGCAGGGACCATTTCTGCCATTTTTGAAAGTTTGCTGAAACAAGGAGGCAGTGGCGTAGCGCCACTGCATATAGCCTTACCAGTCGCGCTACGCGACTGGCTATTCTGGACAGAAACATCAGATTAAGGACCAGATTCAGTGTTTTGCTTGTTCCAATCCATTTTTCAACACCCCAAAGGGCAAGAACACTTGTCAACACCCTATGGTGAGTGCCAAGTAGCCACCACAACCTTCCGACAAGTGTTCGGGCAAGATCATTTCCCCTTTTTCCAAGAAACGATCCTAACGGTTCGGGAAAAACTATATATACCCCAACACCCCCATTGCTAAAAATCACAAGAAACTTGATTTGAGAAACTCTAAGTTGAAACATTTGTTTCATACCTGAGATTTTTGAATCGAGTTTAGCATTCGGGGACCCTTCGTAAGTATTCTTTCGTTCTTTTCCTTATTTTTACTGCTTTTCGAGTCAGAAAGTCAAACTTTGTTTGACTTTCAGCGTTGACCAGTAATGGTCAATGCGAAGTTCGTTAGAACTTCGCAACGTGATTGTAATCACGATGGTCATAGTCCCTTGGGACTATGCCTACTGATTACCACGTTGTCTAGGGTCGTAGGGTAGGCGATCTAATAAATCGCCTATACCTTCGAACCCGACCCAGTTTGGTCGATCATTAGGATCCGACCAAATACATTAGGTGACCATAGTGTAGGGAATAACCTTCCGAGGTTATACCTTATGGTCACGACGTTTAAGTAGTTGTATGATAGGTAGTTTATATGCCTTAGGTAAATTACCAGAATACCCTTTTCATACATAATTGGTAACTTAGCATATGTAACCTAAACTTTTGTCACATAACTTATTATGTAACATGTTTAGGCATATAATACCTGTCATAGGACTAGTTAGGCGGTCCAAACGCGTTTCACGCGCACGATGTGTTAAAGTAGCGTAAGCTACCTAAACGGATCATAATGGGTCAATAAGACTTAGGTTAAGTTTCATTTAGCATGTAGGCTTTGTTAAACCATATCACGTGAGTTCCTACACTCATTTGGTTTACAAACCCTAATGCTATCCAATCATCCGATTAAGGTCCGGTTTATTAACATAGTTACCTATACTAGGTGCCGTTTGATTCCGAGATCTCTAGCATTACTTGGTGATTATCTTTAGACATCTGAGCAATCACAAGTGAGTACATAGACCCCTCTTTTACTGTTTTCCAAACATTTTGGGGTGAAACACATGTGCCTACTTGTTACTTTCAAGCTTTCCTGTTTTCACATCATATACCTGTTATGTTCATTAGTACACTATTAGTACATTGATTTACATGACTTTTCTGCTTCGTATGTTAACTTAGCATACTTGGTACATCATTTTACATTACATTTCATGCTACGTGTGCCCATTGTGTGCATTACTTAGTACAGCTGATTTCATCACATACTTACATTTTGACATTTGATCATACAAGTTATTACTTATCATTTGACAAATTACATAACTATCTATGATTTAAACATTGATTTCTCAAAGAACATAAAATAAAATGTTGAATTGTACTTATTTTATGTTCACCAGACCGATTGTTAGTATGATATAGCGCTATAGGATTTGACACCCCATTCCTGTTGTCATGGAATGTCTGAAACCAATTTGTTGCTCCATCCAAATAGGAATTGCCTTTGTGGTATTTCTATAGTCTCAAAGGTGTATCTTGATGCACCAGGTCTGATTGAATTCTCAAATCACACTATTAAAGTATATTTTGATATACTCTCATGTGTGGTATAGTACAAACCAGCAAATATTTTATTAATCATCCAAAGCATATTTCGATATGTTATTTACAAAACCAAAACATAGTTTAATATGTTATTTATCACATCCAAAGCATATGTTGATATGTTATTTATGAAACCAAAACATAGGTTATTATGTTACTTACAAATCTAAAGTATACTTTTAAATATGCTACTATAAGGTTATTCGTTTAACCTTACATTTATTTATACAAATCACATTGGATACCTATTACATGATTTACATTAGACATGAACATTTTACTTTGGTAGATTGGTTTGATTAAGTGATTAAGTAACGAAGCGTGTGTAATATGATACAAACATGGTGGATACGCCGCTGGTACTTCCTATATATAAGTGTTTGTATGGTATTACATGTCGTAGCGTTATTTGAATCATTTCAAGTTGAGACATAGAACATTTTATACAAATAACATACTTTTCACAAGACATTGTTTTACAAACAATTTATCTAATACAAACTCAGTTTACAATGGTTATTCATTTAACCATACATTATTCTCTTATTTATACATATCATCAGATCTTATCGTTTTTCAAATGATTTACAAGATAAAGCAAATAACAAGGTTCATGACTAAACATTTTCTCAAACATAAGTCATGAATCCTATTTTCTCAAAACCTATGTATCTCACCGGCATTTTTATGCTGACGTACCTATTTTCACATGTGTTTTCAGGAGCTGAAGCATAGGACTTATCAAGACATACTTAGGCGGACCTGTGCCTTAGTGACTTAAAACGAGACAAGACTAGTTAATTATGTTGTACTTCTTTGTTTATTAAGACATTGTAACACTTTTGATTAATAAAACGAAACTTCAATTGCCATGGATTTGAAACATTAATTCTGTTACAACACTCCTCGACATTTCCGCCACGTTTTGTATGTTCTACGTGGTCGGGGTGTGACATTGTTTAGCTTTCATCTTTGACCAGTTTATGGTCAACACGAAGTTCGTTTGAACTTCATAACGTGAGCGTAATCACGAGGGTTTTAGTCTCTTACGACTATACCTACCGATTACCACGTTATCTAGGCATAGTGGCGAGTCGTAGTTTCGGCCAAAATGCGTATTCTTGCGTATTTTGTAACCAAACTACTTTTAGTTATCAAAACCGTTTATTTTGATACCAAACCTGTTTTCAAACCTCGTTAAGCATGTTTTAACAAGTTTAGCTCGTCGCTTTAGGTTTAGTGCTTATGTAGGGTCGTAAAGGTAAGCGGTCTAAATAACCGCTTATACTTTCGAACCCGACCCGTTTGGTCGATCATTAGGATCCGACCAAACACATTAGGTGACCATAGTTTCATAGAGAATAATCTTCCGAGGTTATACCTTATGGTCACTTCGTTTAGTTAGTTGTATGATGGGTAGTTTATATGCCTTAGGAAATTTTCCAAAATGCCCTTTTTACACCAAAATTCATTTTAAGCATATGTAACATAATTTTTGACATCTAAACTGATTTGGAAACAATATTAGGCATGTTAAGGTATATTTTACTTGTCATAGGACTAATTAGGTGGTCCGAACGCGTTTTTACGCGAACGACGCGTTAACGTAGCATAAGCTACCTAAACAAGTCGTAATGGGTCGTAAGCACTTAGGATAGGTTCCGTTTTAGAATGTAGGCTTTGTTAAACCATATTACATGAGTTCATACACTCATTTGGTTTACGAAACCACATTTTATCCGATCCTCCGATTTAGGTCCGTTTATTAATGTAGTTACCTATATTAGGTGTCGTTTAATTCCGTGATCCTTCTGGCGTTGCTTGGTGGTTATTAGGGCTGTAAATGAACCGAACGAACACGAACAAGGCCATGTTCATGTTCGTTTGTTAAGAAAATTAACATGTTCGCGAACTGTTCACGAACGCATATCGAACATAAGTTTATGTTCGTGTTCGTTCGTTAAGGAAATTCAATTGTCACGAACAGTTCGTGAACACTGGTCTCGAACACAAACGAACGCATGAAAATAACAACGAATGTAAACGAACATTTAACTTGAAAATAAAAAATAAAAAAACATTGTTATCCTTAAAAATTGGATATAAGTAGTTAAATACAACCATCAAACGTAAATCAAAACACAAGAAGTCTACTGCACCACTAAATGATAAATCAAGGTTAACTAACCTACACATAATTATCCCAAAAAAATGTCTTCGAGTGTCCAAATTTTATCTAACTTAGAAAAAGATAGGGTTTCAAGTTTTCAATATGTTTAGATAAAAGATTTATTATTTATTATTTTTAATATAATCAAACGAACATGAACGAACCAACATGAACAAACGTAAACGAACATATTACCGAACGTTCACGAACGCACTCGAACGAACGAAACATGTGTTCGTGTTCGTTTGCTAAGCTAACCGAACAAATTTTTTTGTTCGTGTTCGTTTGTTAAGCTAACCGAACGAACATAAACGAACTTCCCGCCGAACGGTTCACGGACTGTTCGCTGAACGTTCGGTTCATTTACAGCCCTAGTGGTTATCTAAAGACTATTAAGCAAACTCAAGTGAGTACATAGACCCCTCTTTTACTGTTTTCAAACGTTTTGGGGTGAAACACATGTGCCTACTTGTTACTTTCGTGTTTTCCATGTTTTCATATCATATACTTGCTATGTTCATTAGTACACTATTAGTACATGATTTCATTATGTTTTTGCTATGTATGTCCATTTAGTGCATACTTAGTATATTTTTTTACATTACATTTTATGCTATGTATGTCCATTTAGTGCATACTTAGTACATCGTTTTACATTACATTTTATGTTATGTATGTCCATTGAGTGCATACTTAGTACATTATTTTCATTTACATTTCATGCTATGTATGTCCATTTAGTGCATACTTAGTACATTATTTTACATTTCATTTCATGCTATGTATGTCCATTTGTTACATACTTAGTACATTATTTTCATAAAACATGCTTACATTTTGGTATGACATTTGGTTTGTTTAAATGGCTCAAAAATACATTCATTAACATTAGCTACGCCGTTCGTTAGTAGGTAGTGGTACCATAGGAATTGACAACTTTCGTTCCTGACATCCTAGGTATGTTTGGATGGAAGGAATGACCGAATTCGATACACATAATTTAGATGAACCTTTAATTCATTTAAGGGTTTATCGTCACAGTCTCAAGGCTTGAATGTATGCATTTTTCACAATACCGCATAGATGTTTGTATCAGTAAAGCATGCATTATTTTACAAAACATAAATTTTGATTATAATTTATCAATTGCATTTTTTTGTACATGTCTTTCTTATAGGGTCGAGTAAATGCTTTAATCAATAAAGGCTTTTTATTCACTCTACATTACATTTATTTACACAATAATATTTCAACATTTGTCTAAAACACTATATTTTGTTATACATGAACATTTTTACATTGGTGGTTTGTTTGGTAAGTGATTTAAGTAACGAGACGTGTGTAATATGATACAAGCATGGTGGATACGCCGCTGGTACTTCCTATATATAAGTGCTTGTATGATATTATATATCGTAGCGTTATTTAAATCATTTGAATTTTGACATATTACATTTTACACAAATTAACATATCTTTACAAAACATTGTTTTACAAACAACACATTTTATACAAATTTCATTTTATTTGGTTATTTAATTAACCATACATATTTCTTTTATATCATCTGTTTGCTTATCGATTTTTATATGATTTATAAAACAAAGACCTTTTACAAGGATCATGACTGACTTTTGTTAAACAACATTTTCTAAACTTATAAGTCATGAATCCTAAATCAATAAAACCTATGTATCTAACAGGCATTTTTATGCTGACGTACCTATTTTCACATGTGTTTCAGGAAATGATGCATAGAATTGATCAAGATACTCATAGGCAGACTCGGGCCTTAGTGACATTAAAAGACGCAAGACTAGTTAGTTATGTTATACTTCTTTATTGTTAAGACATTGTAACTTCTGTTAATCAATAAAACAAAATTTCAATTTCCATGTGTTATGAAACAATGATTCTGTTACAACACTCCCCGACGTTTCCGCCACGATTTGTTGTTTTACGTGGTCGGGGTGTGACAGAAAAGTTGGTATCGGAGCTCATGGTTATAGGGAATTAGGTTATTAGTACTGCTTTGACCTAGTCTATAACCTTCCTAGGACCCTAACGCGAGTTTACTTGCGTTTAGTCATAAAACAATACTGTCACCTATCCTTAGGTGACAACCACAACAAGAACACAAATTTCAAATTCACTTCGAAAACCAATCATCTGTTCTAGGATGATTGATTACTAGGTTTTGAACCCTCTAAGTTTTCAAAATCTCGTCAAAGTTTGGGTCTTATAATGTGAACATGTGCAAACTGGAAGGGTGAATGCCTGTACTCTGAGTTTTCTATCTAAGGCTAGAGTGTTCGTACAAATCCGCAGTATTGGACCAGTCACTCTTACCTGGGAACTCTTGGGGTGAGTATTCACTTATAGGCAAGCATGTCTTCAGTGATACATTAATATGACCCCTTTACTTTGATTTGTCACCGTCTCATTTGTTTGCCTTAGGTAACAAACAAATGATCGCAATTTTATTCATTGCCATTTTGTTTTGATTATCCAATAACATTTCACTTGTTTCCTCCTATGTCTTTCACTTCCTCCAGAATGTCTCTTCATCGCAATGACACTCAAATGTCCGAGCAAACTGCCAAATTTGCCCTGCGAATAGGCGAAGTAATCCTGAAGTCTATGGATCTAGGTGTCACCATGTCTCGTCTCAAAAATGAAGCCAGCCAAGAAGCATCGAAAGAAGCAGAAGCCAAGCCTTCAAAAAGGTCAAGGAAGTGTAAAGCTTCAAAGAAACCCGCATCAGTTGCACCAAAACAAAAAGGACCTAGCCAGGTAGCAGCACCACCAGCCAAGAAGCCGTACTTGGGAACTGCTTCCTTGTGCAATCGATGCAACCGTCATCATCCAGATCAAACACCATGTTTCAAATGTACCCACTGTGGACGATGGGGACATTTGGTTGACGTGTGCCACTTTGCTATCCAAAACAAAGCTGTTGCAAATCTTGCAGCTACTCAACTCCAAGCCAACCCTGCTCAAGCTCGCTTTCCACCTGGATCATGCTACAACTGTGGCGAGACGAGCCATTTCAGGAACAAATTCCCAGATATTTTCAATGCAAATCCAACCCACAAATGAGCATTTGGCCGATCAGAAGAAGTTGCTTTAAATAAACTAAACTTTCATGCTTTGTATCTTTTGTCGAACCCTGAAACAATCTGTTTTAAATAAATGGTTGTTCACAATTCTGATGTACAAGTGTAGTTACATATGTGTATGGCATTTCCCTATGATACCTACATCAAGGAATTATATTCTTTAAACAAACTACTCTTGTGATTCCCCCTTTCATGTGATCACTCATGATTTCCTTGAAAATTTTAAGTGCTCGTTTCATTATAAGAAACGAAGTATAGAAAATAAGTGACATTATGAGTAATCGTGCATTATGCACATCTGTGCCTTTAAATCCTTGGTTAGATAACTAAGGGTAATTTTTTCGATCTCATGCCCATTGCATTCTGATTTTCATAACAACATGCATAGCATAAGTTTTCAAAACAACCTTCATGATTTCAAAATATTTCATATAGTTTGAAAACAAATTTTATGTAATATATCAAATGCATGATTTCAAAAGCATTGTCTATGTTTCAAAAGCAACCTTCATGATTTCAAAATGTTTCATATAGTCTGAAAACAATATTAACATAGTATATTTTCTTAATATATCAAGTGCATGATTTCAAAAAGCATTATTCATATTTTCAAAAACCTTATACATAATTTCAAAATCTCATCTTGCATGATTTTAAAACATTTTATAAATATACTTACTTAATACACCTACTTTATGATTTCAAAAGTATTATATATATGGTTTCAAAAACATTAAACACATTTCAAAAAGAACCCCATGCATAGTTTTCAAAAACATTTTCTCATACCTTGACTTAACCTTCAAACTCTGCTTCATATGTCGCCTTGGCATATCTAGCGCCTCAACTTCATGAGCATTTTTACCTCATGTTTCGACTTAAGCACGTCTAGTGCAAGGTTTTGAAATGCCTCCCACTTTTCAAATCCCAAAATCTATATGGATGTTCTTACCTTTACAATTATATCCTTGTGGATGATTATTGTTCAAAATCAGAGTCCTTCATTGGATTCATTGTATGCCTTAATTCGAACATTTTGATTCCTTATAATCGAGATTGAATTTTCTTTTTAAGATCTCCATATCTTTATAGTTAGATTCTTGGAAAATATTTAAAGTGCCAATCAAAATCCACGGATTTGATACCTGATGTGCTTTAAATACATGTGCACAATTAACAAAACAAATTAACAAAATGATAACAAATTAAAGATCAAGATAAACAATTTTGTGGCTATGTGATTATGTGTTATGTGTTTTTGTTTTCATTATCCAAATCCTCGTAGAATCATCCATACCTCCATGTGAAAGATTCACAGTAGGATATCCAAAGGTACTACCCTAAATCCTTAATGGGATTCTACGTAATCGTTAAGACCCTTGGATTATATGGTACCATTCCATCTTTCAAAGAGACCCCTTTGAGTGGTCTAAGTCAAAAGATTGATTCAGAATCTAGTTAAGAATGACATGTGGTGATATAGCTGAACAGACTCCTTGGTAATCTATTTAAATCATTTATTGATTTAAGTAAAAGGACCCTATGGTGGTCTAGTCACGCTCATCACAAGTTTGTTCATTTGGTTTTCCCCTACACGTTATAAAATGCACTGTGTGGACTATGCAAGGAATTACATAATTATGGACGTGTACATAATTATGAAATTAAGTGCACAGGAACCCCAGTACGATTTATCATGTGTAAGAACCTATGGTGGCAACAATAACGAAACGCGAACAATGTAATGAAGGTACGGTGGACGCACCAATAACACTTTATATACTTGTATATAAGTGTCCCTCTTACATTGCAAGCATGATGTTATTAAAGTTACTAGAAGTTCAGAACCTTAACCAGTTTTGTTTTATCTTTTCAACTTCATGTTTCAGACTCTCACAAGTTTCCTCTAAATAAAATTTCGGGACGAAATTTCCTGAAGTAGGGAAGACTGTGACACCTGTGCCTCCACGGCCATTAAACAAGTACCAAATCAATGAAATATTGTATTTCATACTTGGGATTGGTATAAATATGTGTATCATTTGCACATATCTATTCTTGTTCGATTTCGGGCTCTAAATCGCTTTCTGGAAGGTTATACGCGCACTAATGCGTAAATATAACCAGTTTAATGCAACAAACACTCCAGAATAGTGACATAGGCTTAACATACCTTAAATAACCTTTACATAACTTAGAAATAAGTTTTGGAAGGTTTGGTGTGCTGAAATCAAGTTTATTCGCTTATAGGGACTAAATTCGACAAACTGTGAAAGTATGCTGATTCGTACTGTAACGGACATTCCGGAACTTGACCATAAGTTAAACATACCCTAAATATCCTTTACATAGATTAGAAATAGGCTTTGAGGTGTTCGGTGTGCTAAAATAAACTTTTTGGTCATTCAGGGACTAAAAGCGTCAAAAAGTGCATAAGTTTGCATTTTCGCGCATAACTTACGTTCTGAATACATCTGAACATCCAAAAATTTATGTAATCATTAAAATATTTTATTTTAGTGATTGGCATGAGAAAAATCCATTCGTCGCGTAATTTGGATCGTTTTTCGCATTCGTTCATGTTTCGTCGTAATTAACCGAACAACGCAACCGTACGACCAAACAAACCGACATCTGAGATATTTTTGAGCGTGTTTCATGTTCCCTATACTTTAACTTCATTTTAGAGCCTTGAAATGGGATTAACGGGGCTTAAACGTGTCAAAAATGCATCAAAAACCATGTTTTGAATATTCAGGGACCAAAATTGATAATCTTAGAAAGGGACCAAAGTTGAAAATCTGATTTCCAGCTTGTTCTAGTTGTTCCCCTCATTTTCACATGGTTTTAATGAAACTAGGGGCTTGTTTTAGGGTACCCATGGTATTCTAAAACAATGGGCACACATGTAAGGTCCAGATCGAAGCTCGGTTTTCGATGAACGATCATAACGGTCTTGGTTTTCCTATAAATACCCCACCCTCTTGCTTCAAAACTCACATTTGATCTAATTTGGCTCTCTAAGTTGAAGTTATACACTTCATACCTGAGAGTAATCGGATCAAAACTCCATAGCTTGGACCCGTTGTAAGTCCTCTTTCGTTCTTTTACGCGTTTTAGCGTGAAAGTCAAACATTGTTTGGCTTTCAGCTTTGACCAGTTTATGGTCAACACGAAGTTTTTTTGAACTTCATAACGTGAGCATAATCACGAGGGTTTTAGTCTCTTACGACTATACCTACTGATTACCATGTTATCTAGGCATAGTGGCGAGTCGTAATTTCGGCCAAAATGCGTATTCCTGCATATTTTGTAACCAAACTACTTTTAGGTATCAAAACCGTTTTTTTTTATACCAAACCTGTTTTCAAACCTCGTTAAGCATGTTTTAACATGTTTAGCTCGTCACTTTAGGTTTAGTGCTTATGTAGGGTCATAGAGGTAAGCGGTCTAAATAACCGCTTATACTTTCGAACCCGACCCGTTTGGTCGATTATTAGGATCCGACCAAACACATTAGGTGACCATAGTAGCATAGGGAATAACCTTCCGAGGTTATACCTTATGGTCACTTCGTTTAGTTAGTTGTATGATAGGTAGTTTATATGCCTTAGGAAAATTTCCAAAATGCCCTTTTTACGCCAAAATTCATTTTAAGCATATGTAACATAATTTTTGACATCTAAACTGATTTGGAAACAATATTAGACATGTTAAGGCATATTTTACTTGTCATAGGACTAATTAGGCGGTCCGAATGCGTTTTTACGCGAATGACGCGTTAAAGTAGCATAAGCTACCTAAACAAGTCGTAATGGGTCGTAAGCACTTAGGATAGGTTTCGTTTTAGAATGTAGGTTTTGTTAAACCATATTACATGAGTTCATACACTCATTTGGTTTACAAAACCACATTTTATCCGATCCTCTGATTTAGGTCCGTTTATTAATGTAGTTACCTATATTAGGTGTCGTTTGATTCCGTGATCCTTCTAGCGTTGCTTGGTGGTTATCTAAAGACTATTAAGCAATCTCAAGTGAGTACATAGACCCCTCTTTTACTATTTTTCAAACGTTTTGGGGGTGAAACACATGTGCCTACTTGTTACTTCGTGTTTTCCATGTTTTCATATCATATACTTGATATGTTCATTAGTGCACTATTAGTACATGATTTCATTATGTTTTTGCTATGTATGTCCATTTCGTGCATACTTAGTACATTGTTTTAAATTACATTTTATGCTATGTATGTCCATTTAGTGCATACTTAGAACATCGTTTTACATTACATTTTATGCTATGTATGTCCATTTAGTGCATACTTAGTACATTATTTTCATTTACATTTCATGCTATGTATGTCCATTTAGTGCATACTTAGTGCAATATTTTACATTTCATTTCATGCTATGTATGTCCATTTGTTACATACTTAGCATAATATTTTCATAAAGCATGCTTACATTTTGGTATGACATTTGGTTTGTTTCAATGGCTCAAAAATACATTCATTAACATTAGCTACGCTGTTCGTTAGTAGGTAGTGGTACCATAGGAATTGACAACTCCCGTTCCTGACATCCTAGGTATGTTTGGATGGAAGGAATGACCGAATTCGATACACATAATTTAGATGAACCTTTAATTCGTTTAAGGGTTTATCGCCACAGTCTCAAGGCATGAATGTATGCATTTTCACAATACCGCATAGATGTTTGTATCAGTAAAGCATGCATTATTTTACAAAACATAAATTTTGATTATAATTTATCAATTGCATTGTTTTGTACATTTCTTTCTTATAGGGTTGAGTAAATGATTTTAATCAATAAAGGCTTTTTATTCACTCTACATTACATTTGTTTACACAATAACATTTCAACATTTGTCTAAAACATTAAATTTAGTTATACATGAACATTTTTACATTGGTGGTTTGTTTGGTAAGTGATTTGAGTAACGAGACGTGTGTAATATGATACAAGCATGGTGGATACGCCGTTGGTACTTCCTATATATAAGTGCTTGTATGATATTACATATCGTAGCGTTATTTAAATCATTTCAGTTTTGACATATTACATTTTACAGAAATTAACATATCTTTACAAAACATTGTTTTACAAACAACACATTTTATACAAATTTCATTTTATTTGGTTATTTAATTAACCATACATATTTTTTTATATCATCTGTTTCCTTATCGATTTTTATATGATTTATAAAATAAAGACATTATACAAGGATCATGACTGACTTTTGTTAAACAACTTTTTCTCAACTTATAAGTCATGAATCCTAAATCAATAAAACCTATGTATCTCACAGGTATTTTTATGCTGACGTACCTATTTTCACATGTGTTTCAGAAATGATGCATAGGATTGATCGAGATACACATAGGCATACTCGGGCCTTAGTGACATTAAAAGACGCAAGACTAGTTAATTATGTTATACTTCTTTGTTCTTAAGACATTGTAACTTCTGTTAATCAATAAAACAAAATTTCAATTTCCATGTGTTATGAAACAATGATTCTGTTACAACACTCCCCGACGTTTCCGCCATGATTTGTTGTTTTACGTGGTCGGGGTGTGACAAGGGCTCTATCTAGGAATAGTCCAGAAATGTTAGTGATTTGGTGCTCCGGCGCACACTTACTCATTCCCAGCACAAAATCGGTCTTCTCAGCCCATCTTACAAATGCTACAGCACCTCCAGTGCCGTCGAAGTTCAGAGACTTGCAGTCAAGAAACTGCTTGTAAGTACAGCCTGTACAAGCAACATCATTCACAGAAAGCATTAGAAAACGCACATGGAAATGTCCAAACGTATTGTAATGTGTCTTAAGTGACTTAAACATTACCGTGAGGTGGGTTATTTCCTAAGGTACCTCCACTGTGTTCAGAGCGTAGGGCCTCATGTTGTGCGATTGCCTGTGAAATTCGTTCTTGCAGTTCTGCCTCGGTTGTGGGCAACTGAGTGTTCCTTCGAGGAGGCATCTTCTAAAAGAGGATTGGATAGGTCAAGTCTTATTCGTATAATAAATATATAGTACGTATATGTAATAGCATTCATTATAGCAAGCAATCATATAACATCACAATCATAGCACAAACATGTATATCAACAACGTATTTAATGAGAACATGACGATTGAGCTTTCGTTAATCATCGACCACAAGTATTGTTACATGTTTTACAAAAGTATCATATCAAAAAGGAACACGGGGTCACACTACCCTTGTCTAACCAGTCTATCAGTTTACAAAAGTCATACAATCAAAAGGTGGTCTCCAAAAGGCTTCTCTAGCTCAGCTCAATAGTGATGCTCTCATCAAAAGTAATGCTACCTACATAAAACCAAAAACCAACTATGCTGATGGTGGTAGAGGAGGAGGTGGAGGAAAGAAAAGCAAGCTGCGCACATGCGCAAGCTCCTCCTCAAGCTCATAAACATGACGCAGCAGATAACTGATCTGCTGCTCGATGGTAAGAAATCGAGCATCAAACTCTGGAAATGGAGTGAGAGGTGCAGGGGGATGCAAAAATGGGGATGGTGATGAACGAGGGGGAACAAAAGCAGGCTGACACGGACATGGCGAAGGACGCGGTGTCATCTCAAGCTCCAAAATCCTACGACTCATAATTCCAAATCGAAGCTGAAGAGAATAAAGTAACTCATTCTGTGTATAACCAGTAAAGTGTGAGGGATGGTAGGGATCAGAAATTGGCATAGTGTACGGTGGGAACCATTGGAATTGCTCATCAAGTGGTGAGGAAGTAAATGGAGCAAACGGTGTAGACTGAGGGATCTGTGGAAAAGCTGTCGAAACATAGAGATCATGACTAGGCTGCTGACCTGAAGTACCTTCCCATGGACGGGGTGCGGGTATATCCTGCAAGAAAACGATAGGAAGATCAACACGATGAACATCAAACTCCACTGGGTGAAAAGGAGCAACATCAGCTGGTGCGGGTGCAGGTGGAGGAATGAATGGCTCAATAACAGGAGGGTCAATGGGTGCAGGAACTGGATCATGTATAAGGGGTGCAATGTCAGGTATGCCAAAAGGAATAGGGTCATGATCAGGTAAAGGCTCAGGATCAGCAGGTATCGGGTCAGGATCAGCAGGTACTTCATTAGGCTGATCAACAGTAACAAAATCGGGCTCAAGACCAGGCTTAAGCTCGTGTGGAGGGGATGGTGCAGCTGACATGGCCGTATCATCGTCAGAATCAGTGGCATAACGTCGCAATCCAACTGCCTGCAAGGCGGAAGATGTCACAGACTCAAAGGAATCTGAGACAGAGTGTAAGCTAGAGTCAGAGGAAATCTCAATAACAGAGATCTCAAGAAAAGGAATAGCAACAACGTCCTCATCTAGCTCTCCATCACTAGGGGCATCATCAGGAGGACCATCGACAAACAGATCAAAATCATCATCAAATAGATCATCAAAAGGCCAATCCTCAGGTGGGATGACCATGAGGGGAACGTGAGCGAGGATCGGTGCCACGACATGCTCACCATCAGGGTGCCTGATGATAAGATGATCGTGAACTGGAATGGGAACAACAAAAGGATCCTCATCTGGAATACCATCAGCAAGCGGTAAGTCATCTAAAAAATCAGGCAACGCAAACGGCTGAAAGTCGTCGTCGTCGTCTGATAGCATATCTGGGTCGCTCTCAGTATCTGAAGTAAAGATCTCCGGCTCACTCGCCCCTGAGCCAATAGCCATAGGGTCATCAGTATCGGACAATCCACTCTCGGATGAAGATATAGTGTCTGTAACAGAATAATCACAACATATGCACATATATTAACTACTAACATTATGCAACCAAAGACAATGAAATCATGTATTCTCATCATTCCTCATGAAACCTTTCTATCTTTCCTAGTCTCCCAGACTAAACCACCTAGTCTCTCAGACTAAACCACAAAAGTAAACCTTGAAATCGTGTTTCATGTCTTTCTGTTTGTAAAAATGTTTGTTTTCCTGGATCTGGGCGTTTCGTGTATGCAATGAAAACATGTTGTAAAAATATTTTTGTGAGAGCCCTAATGATTGTAGTCTAGACTCGAGAAGGAATCCTAGTTCGCTACAACGAAGCTCTGATACCAAACTGTCACACCGTGACTTTTGCGGAAGCGTGATTATGTGTGACTTGCTTAATATCATTGCATTCAATCATAACAACAACTATATGATTAAACTAATGATGATCATCCATTAAATAAGTTTAAAAACATAACAACATTGTTTGGAAACATTGACTTCAAATTCGAATTACAAACCATACGAATCGTTTAGAGTTCCATAAGGACTCAACAAAAGACTTTAAATAAAACCAGGCTTTGGAAGATGTGTCTCCTCCAGGATAAGACACACTAACCAAACCCTAAGACACCGGATGACATCTTTTATTCTTAACACAACTTGAAACATTCAAACGCCCGCCAGATCCACCTTTAATTCTTTGAAATACATGTAGTTTGAAAACATCAACAAAAGTTGAGCGAGTTCATGTGTTTGTTTGTGTGCACGAATAAACCTTTGTAATCAGTGAAAGTATGTATGTATGTTTGTAAACTCCTGGTATGAAAACAACAAGGAAAAACAGATCATTAATGGTTTGCAAGGCCATTAACATGTGTGACGTGATGCAGGAAGGCTCAAACCTAGCAAATTTGTCTTCGGGAATAAGACATAGTCACCTCATGGGCCAAACCCCGGTCCACATGGGTGTGGGCTCGCTACACCCAAATAGATCTATCACTCATGTCCCTCGGTCGTACAATGAGGATTAATGTCACACCCCGACCACGTAGAACATACAAAACGTGGCGGAAACATCGGGGAGTGTTGTAACAGAATTAATTCTTTCAAATCCATGGCAATTGAAATTTCGTTTTATTGATTAAAAGTGTTACAATGTCTTAACAAACAAATAAATACAACATAATTAACTAGTCTTGCATCTTTTATTGTCACTAAAGCCCAAGTCTGCCTATGTGTATCTTGATCATCTTATGCAACAGCTCCTGAAAAACACATGTGAAAATAGGCACGTCAGCATAAAAATGCCTATGAGATACATAGGTTTTGTGAAAATAGGTTTCATGACTCATGTTTGAGAAAATGTTTAGTCATGAACCTTGTAATTTGCTTTGTCTTGTAAATCATTTGAAAAACAATGAATTCAGATGATATGTATAAATAAGTGAATAATGTATGGTTAAATGAATAACCATGTAAACAGAGTTTGTATAAGATAAGTTGCTTGTAAAACAATGTATTGTGAAAAGTATGTTATTTGTATAAAATGTTATATGTATCAAACTGAAAGGATTCAAATAACGCTACGATATATGTAATACCATACAAACACTTATATATAGGAAGTACCAGCGGCGTATCCACCATGCTTGTATCATATTACACACGCATCGTTACTTAATCACTTAATCAAACCAAACCATGAAGATGTAAAATGTTCATGTAAATCATGTAATATGTATCCAAAATGTAAGCCTGTGATAAATAACAAATGTACTAAGTACGCGACAATAGGCATACGTAGCATGTGACCTGTACTAAGTATGCAACAATAGACATACGTAGCATGTGACCTGTACTACGTATACAACAATAGACATACGTAGCATGTGACCTGTACTACGTATACAACAATAGACATACGTAGCATATAAACTGTACTAAGTATGCAACAATAGACATACGTAGCATGTGACCTGTACTACGTATACAACAATAGACATACGTAGCATGAAATGTAATGTAAAACGATGTACTAAGTAATGCACACAATGGGCACACGTAACATGTGACCTGTACTACGTATACAACAATAGACATACGTAGCATATAAACTGTACTAAGTATGCAACAATAGACATACGTAGCATGTGAACTGTACTACGTATACAACAATAGACATACGTAGCATGAAATGTAATGTAAAACGATGTACTAAGTAATGCACACAATGGGCACACGTAGCATGAAATGTAATGAAATCATGTACTATAATGTACTAACGAACATAGCATGTATAAGATGTGAAAACATGGAAAGCATGAAAGTAACAAGTAGGCACATGTGTTCCACCCCAAAACGTTTGGAAAACACTAAAAGAGGGGTCTATGTACTCACTTGAGATTGCTTAGTAGTCCTTGAGTAACAACCAAACAATGCTAGAGATCGCGGATATCAAACGGCACCTACTATAGGTAACTATGTTAATAAACCGGACCTCAATCGGAAGATCTGATAGAATGAGGGTTCGTAAACCAAACGAGTATAGAGACTCGTGTCATATGGTTTAACGAAGCCTACATACTAAATGAAACCTTAATCTAAGTGCTTTCGACCCATTACGACCCGTTTAGGTAGCTTATGCTACTTTAACGCGTCGTTCGCGTGAAACGCGTTCGGACCGCCTAACTAGTCCTATGACAAGTGTTATATGCCTAAATATGTTACATAATCAGTTATGTGACAAAAGTTTAGGTTACATATGCTTAATTACCAATTATACATGAAAAGGGTATTCTGGTAATTTACCTAAGGCATATAAACTACCTATCATACAACTACTTAAACGATGTGACCATAGGGTATAACCTCGGAAGGTTATTCCCTACCTACTATGGTCACCTAATGTGTTTGGTCGGATCCTAATGATCGACCAAACTGGGTCGGGTTCGAGGTATAAGCGATTTATCAGATCGCTTACCCTACGACCCTAGACAACGTGGTAATCAGTAGGCATAGTCCCAAGGGACTATAACCAACGTGATTACACTCACGTTGCGAAGTTCAAACGAACTTCGCATTGACCATAACTGGTCAATGTAGGAAGTCAAACAAAGTTTAACTTTCAGACTCGAAAGACTCGAAAAGCAATAAAAGAACGAAAGAATACTTACGAAGGGTCCCCGAATGCTAACTTCGATTCAAAAATCTCAGGTATGAAACAATAGTTTCAACTTAGAGTTTCTCAAATCAAAGTTCTTGTAAGTTTTGCAAAGGGGTGATGGGGTATTTATAGTTTTTGGGTAACCGTTAGGATCGTTTCATGGAAAACGTGCCTTAATCCCATCCGTACATGTGTTGCAAAGTTGTGGTGCCTAAAAATGGTCCTTATCATCTGACTAAGCAATTGGGAATGTGTGGGTGAGGATCAAACAGCTGCAACCTGCTATTAAAAACATTTAATCTGGTCTGATAGTGGGACGCGGCCCGCTTCAGGATCAGACAAACACAATGCGGGCCGCCTGGCCCTTCTGATCAGCTAACATGTTTGAAAAATGACAGTTTCAATCCCTGCACGTGTTTAAGGCCATTTCCGACACTTCTAAGGCCCGTAAAGCCAACTTTAAGGCCCTAAAATGTTGCCTAAACATTGTGGACATGAAACATGCTCAAAAATATGCCGGGTGTTGGTTCCTTTGGTCGTACGAACGCGATGTTCGCTTAATTACGACGGAATGCGCATAAGCGCGAAAAACGATCCAAATGATGCGACGAATGGATTTTTGACAAGCCAAACACTAAAGCATAATATAGTCATGCTTACATAAATTTTTGGATGTCCGGAAGTATTCAGAACGTAATTTACGCGCAAAAATGCAAACTTGTGCACTTTTTGGCACTTTTAGTCCCTGAATGACCCAAAAGTTTATTTTAGCACACCGAACCCCTCAAAGCCTATTTCTAAGCTATGTAAAGGATATTTAAGGTGTGTTTAACTTATGGTCATGTTCCGGAATGTTCGTTACAGTTCAAATTGACATACTTTCGCAGTTTGTCATATTTAGTCCCTGTAAGCGAATTAACTTGTTTTTGCCATACCAAAGCCTTCAAAACTTATTTCTAAGTTATGTAAAGGTTATTTAAGGTATGTTAAGCCTATTTCACTATTCCGGAGTGTTTGTTGCATTAAACTGGTTATATTTACGCATTAGTGCGTGTATAACCTTCCAGAAGGCGATTTAGAGCTTGAATTCGGATAAGAGTTGATATGTGCAAAAGATACACATATTTATCCAAGTCCAAAGTATGAAATACAATATTTCATTGGTTTGGTATTTGTTTAATGGTCGCAGTGACACAGGTGTCACAATTAATGGTCTTAAGCGTGATACCCATCACTCACATGATCAAGCAGTACCCTTCCTTAGCTAACCATACCAAATAATAACTGTAAACAATATGTAACATGTACTTCACCCCCGAAGTCATAAAACTGAAAACAGTTAAAAGAAAAGGGGGATCATGAACTCACGGTTTTGCGTTCTTCGTACCAACGGTAACTCAAAGCTCCTTCGGATATACACGACTACCTACAACATACTAAGGTCTGTTAGACGAGCGGGTCATGCCTTGACTTAGCATTAGTTAATGTCTTTGAGTTACGTTTCTTTATGTCTTCAATATTATTCCGAATTATATAATTATTTGTTAAAATAATAAATATTTTAACTTAAACTATATTTATTAAATTTTGGAATAATTGTTAAAACATTATATATTAACTTGATACTTTTCAAGTATTTATATATGAATTTCCTTCCCAAGGATGGGTGTATTTGTATTTGTATCCTTATACTTGTATATCTTTGCCTTGTATCGGTGTCGTATTCCGGTGTGTATTTATACGTACGAGAATACGTATCTTCTTGTAATTGTTAATTATTCTTATACTAAATTTGGTATAAGTTTTTCCGGAATAATATCTCTAGTAAAAATACTTTAATATATATTTCCAAAATATATATTTTACGAAATATTCCTTAGAAAAATTATTCATAATTTTCCCTTGGCAAAAATATTTGTATTTTCATATAAGTTCCAAAAATAATATATTTTCAAGTCTAACTTAGAAAATATATATAAACCCATTTTTCGTCCTAAAGTAATATATTTCAAGAAAATACATTTTCTCTTAAAAATAACGTATTCCATGTTTGTTCGAGAAAATATATATTTCTTCCAAAAATAATTCCAAGAAAATATATATATATTTTTATTCACCCAAAATAATATAGGCCTGGTCTATTCGCACACGGCGTTAGTCTATTTGCACACTCGAAGCGCCCCGCTTTGGCCATAGCGGGGCGCTTTGAGTGTGCAAAAAGACAAAAAGTGTTGGCTGGAAGTTGTGTTGTTTTTTTTCTGAAATAGGTGGGATGTGGGTTAGTTTGGTAGTGTTTTTTGAAGGAAAAAATTGTATTTGAGTTTTATAATACGTTGTTTTATAATTACGTTTTTTTACGTCATTATTTTTATAGAACGTATATAATATAAGTGCGTCTTTATAAACTGTTAACCTAGTTTATTTTGTTAAATTAAACGAACACGTTAAATAAATTGTACCGAAAGCCATAAGAATTAAACGTAAACAATCCAAAACCAACGTGATGTAAATATATATCAGTTTGTACATACAAAACAAAAAGGTACAACTGACTACATAATACATAACAAAACACTATACAAACAAACTAAGGTACTAATCCTCGTGCGGTGGGGACGGTGGGAGGGGAAGTGGAGGCAACCCAGCGAACTCTCGTAGAGAAACGAGCGTCTCGATGATCCAGTCCTGGCGTGCGGCCTGGCGTCTGAGGCGCCGGTCGAAGTCCCGAGCCACCTCACGCGCTACCGGAGGCAGGTCAGCGTAAACGTGCTGCGGGTACTGTGGCGGCTCAGGAGCTGGCTGAACTGGTGGTACCGGGATCTCCTCGATATGCTCCTCCTGAGCCGGATCCTCTAATACAGGCTGAGCCTGAGCCTGAGGCTCCTCCTGAGCCTGAGGCTCCTCCTGAGCCTGAGGCTGGCCCGGGAACTGATCGAGTCCCAGAGCCTGTAGCTGAGCCTGCCGAGCGGCCGCCTGCTCAGCAGGAGGGGCCAACACTCCAGGCCTCAACTCAATAACAACCGGGATGACCTCCGGCACCGGCTCCGGCTGCCAAATCAGCCCGTCTTGGCCCCTAAACCTCAGACCAACATCAAAGCGACGGGTGATCTGCATGCTAGAAACTGACGCGCGGCCCAACCTGGTAGACGGGACCGGATCGGACAGCACCGGATCTCCCTCGGGCACGATCCCGAGCGAGCGTGCGATGGCGGTGATGTATGAGCCAGTGTGCACCCACCCGCGGAGCTGCCGGTGGTATGCTGTGGCAAAGTAATCTGCCAGGCTGGCTGCTAGATCGCAGGGCTGTCGTCGCAGTAGACAGTATAGAAAGAAAAGGTCACTGAGGTTGACCTTCTCCCTGCTGTTTTCCCGCGGCACGATAGTTGACGCGATAACATGGTGAAGGTATCGGAACAAGGGGTCTTTGATGGTGGTGGCCTTTTGCCAGGATCTCCCAAAGGGAACCCTGGAAATGGCCCTCCAGAAACTGATAAGCGTCTGCCTGTCCATCATCGTAACTGCCTGCGTATATAAATCAGTATCGAGCTCGGCCTCTGTGTACAAACCTGTATAAACAAATAATATTAAATAAACAAATAATAATAATAAACAAATAATATTAAATAAACAAATAATAATAATAAACAAATAATATTAAATAAACAAATAATAATAATAAACAAATAATATTAAATAAACAAATAACATTAAATAAACAAATAATAATAATAAACAAATAATATTAAATAAACAAATAACATTAAATAAACAAATGATATTAAATATAATAATAATAAATAATATTATTTAAACAAACCTGTATGGACAGCAAACTGCCGCACACTCATCTCAAACTCCTGACCGGCGAGACGGAATGTAACCTCGTGGACAGGAAAATCCGGGTCCTCCACGTAATCCGCCGGATGCGGCGCGTATGTAAACGTGGAAAGAAACTCCCACGTCAGCTCAGGGTACGAGTCCTCCATCGCTAACTCAAATAGGCGCGACCAAGGAGTATCTAGTCCAACTATCTCACGCGCCCGCGCGGCCTCTCCCACGGTCTCCAGCAGGCTCCAATCTATCCCTACATGCTCTCCAAGGGGGATGGTGCGCAACCTCGCGCATCTCCCCCTCGCCCGTGACCCCGGCGGAAACTGCAGGTACGGACATGCCGGCTCTCCCTCCTCGCCCACATCTACCTCAGCCTCCATATGCTCAATCTCGTCATCGGAGGAATTCATCCCTGCACGTTGAATATTAAATATAAAATAATAAACAAATAATATTATTTATAAAATTTTAAATAATAAACAAATAATATTAAATATAAAACAAATAATATTAAACAAATAATTAAAAAAAATTAAAATGAACCAAAGCGCCGCGCTTTGGCCTCGGCGCGGCGCTTTAGTTCTTCGTTTTGAAGAACAGCCCCCAAAGATCGATCATACCGCCCAAATCAAACAAAATTCAAACAAAATGAAACACATAACTTGAACCAAAACGTTGATGTGTGTGTAAATCGTACCTTTTAGCGATTGAAACCTTGAAAACGTTGATGTGTGTGTAAATCGCACCTTAATGTGTGTGTGTGTGTGGGTTGAAATGGGGGAGAAGGCTGCACCGCTTCAGCTAAAGCGAGGGTTCAAAGCGCCCCGCTTTGGCCATAGCGGGGCGCTTAGGGGTCAAAACGCCGCGTTATGCTCATAGCGGGGCGCTTTGAGCCTTTTTTAAATTTTTTAAAATTGTTTTTAATTCACAAACGCGTCGATAATAGTCTAAATTTTACGTTTTCTCCATTATACATCATTTTTTATTATATATGGACTATATTGCAAGTTCCGGATCAAATCGGTTACGTGTGATGTCTTATTCCGTTATATCGTATCATTTTGGTTTGAAAGCACAAGTACTCCTGTGAGAGGTGTTATGTGTATCAGCCGCCTACCGTAACTGAACATGACATATTTTTTCATTAATTGTAGTATTATGATGTATATTGTCATTTTGGGTCGTACAAGTGTGTATTGAATCTGATTATTATTAAACACATTTAACATACATCGTGAACATATGGGGTTACATTAAGGTCAGGGGCACGATACGTAAGCATTTCATACGTGTTGATCTGATCCCTGTATAATGTATGCCAGGCTGCTGCGCGCTCTGTTCTGTGTGCTATCCAGAGTGGGTTTGGGGGAGGCATTGGATAACAACCTCCAAGCTCTACATGTATGAAATGCCCATGGTCGACGAACACAACCGCAACCACCAGGTGAGGTTCCTCAGCTTCGTTTGGCCCGCCCAGCAGAGGGAAAATTGTACAGCTCCCACGCATGTCGAAGCTGTGAACAATCACACCGTATCGTTGGGCAATAAGAAACCCCGTGTCAGGCATCGTCATGTAATTTTCGATATCTGCTCGTCCCACCCCCTTGAAATTGATCCGTCTAAGCAGCGCATCATAATGTCCTATGTTTTCCGGATCGAAAAACTGCCTCCAAAGCGATTCGTTCGTACGTAACTCCTTTATAAGTTGTTTCCGGATCATCAAATATGAATTTTGTTTCACTCCTAACCCAACAGCCACCGATCGAAACCCACAATGACCATCTGGTTTCACGTCCTTTATTCTAACGATGTATGGATGGATCACTTCGGGAATCTGAGATGCGTAGTTGCGGATCGCTATATCCGTCTTAGGACCGAGCTTGATCATCGGGAAATCAGGGTGCAGGTTGATCGGTTTGGTATTCTTTTGTCTTCTAGAATCTTCGAGTGATATGTACGAGCTGTGACGGGGAAGATCATCTGAGGCCTCGACCCAAGTTTCTTCCGACGGAATGTACGAGCTTTTTCTAGCGGCTTCAACCTTTCTTTCTTCCTGCGTTTTCAATGTTGGGCGACCACGAGTTTTCTTCAGAACAGCAGGAGGTTTTTTGTTATTGTTCCCTGGATTGAGGATTTGCTGAAACTTTTCAAAGAAGCTCCTTTTCACCTGAGGGGGTGTTGGCTACGACGTAAACGATTTGTTTGTCGACGTCATGCCTACGACCTGAACAAATGGCAGGTTGTACATGTTCGTTTTGTAGGTGGCGTCAATAATTAGCACATGCGGGAAGGCACACCACATCTTGAATGATCTTTCGTGAACAAAGAAGACATCTTCAACTTCGTTTGATATCTCATTCGTGCGCATGTAATAAGTGTAATTTTTTTCGAGAAGAATGCTTTCAAGTTTTTGCATCGGAGACTTACCGACATTTTTTTCGGCGTTGATCTTCTGAACAGCGTTGTGTATATCTTTCGGAATAAGCTTTCTAGCCGGATTGTTTTTTGTCAGCGTTCGCCAGATACTTTGGTTGGGAATGTCTTGCTCTGCCAGCTCCTTAACCAGTTTTGTATCCTCCGAAGAAAGCCTTCTCGCATACGCGTGACCCTCTAAGTTTTCAATAGGAGTGTGGTTATGCTTCGCCTTCGTCACCTCGATCCTCCAAACACTTCCGGATGATTCCGAAAACTCGATCATCTCGAACGGGCAGCCTATTTTCTTGCTACCCGTTTTCCTCTGTGTAGCTATACTCTTATGCTCCCCACCAAAAGTACATTGAAACCAAATCTTGTAATTCTCTCCTCTTTTATTCGACCTCTTAGTCACAATGAGGTAACCGTTGTCTTTTGCCGTGTCTTGTACCCAACGCACCAACTCTTTACGTGACGAAAAGGTCTGCGTCGTATCAAACGAAAACGTAACCGGGTAACAGCCTTCCTCGTCAACAGACACATCCCCCGGCTCACCATCGTCACCGAGGTCCGAATATACTTGATGTTCAAAGTTGTGCTCGCCACCGTAACCGAAATTCGAATAACCTTGTAAGCTCTGTTGACAACCGTAACTGTCGTTTGGACCACACTCCTGCTGTACAAAGCTGTACTCGCCACCGTAACCGAAATTCGAATAACCTTGTTGTGCGTAAGGGTCCTCCACAGGGGTATTCAAATCCAGCGTCACCGCGTTATCACGATAACGAATGCCAGATACAACCTCTGCCTCCCTCAAGTTGGACGAGACCGGTTTCTCATACGAGTCAGAAATAGCGGTCCCCTCGTAAGAATCAGGAACAACTGTCTCGTCAGAATATTGACCGAAAATATAGTTGTTTAACCACGACATCGTTTTTTGTAAACAACAAACAACAAAACACTCGAATACCCACGTATGTTTGTAAACAACGTGAAGAAGAAGAACGAGCTTGCTGAAGAAGAACCTCAATCAGTAGTTTGCTTTTAAAAGTGAAAAGTTGGATCGAAGCGCCGCGCTATGGCCAAAGCGCGGCGCTTAGGGTTAACGACAAAACATCATAATCAGCTTTATGTCTGTCAAACAGTATCGAATGTTTCAAACGTCAATCGAAGTACGTTTTGTCGATCGAAGCGCCGCGCTTTGGCCATAGCGCGGCGCTTTGGGGTGTGAAAATAATTTTGGGCGTGTGCAGCTAGCATGACCTATAATATATTTTTTTTCTTGTAAAAAATATGATATAGTCTTGTAATAATTGTAAAAATCATATTTTTGTTTCCTTAGTGTCCAAAATATTATTTACCAAAAATATACTTGTGAATAAATTTTCCGGAATATTTTTGTGAGTTATATTCCTTTGTTCGGTTTCACCAATATTTTTTGTATTCTTTGTATATTCACATTTTTGGAATTTTAGTAATATTTTGGGTTGTAATTTTTGATATTTTGATGAGTTATATTATTTCAAGTCCTAAAATAATATAACTAATACACATAATATACAAATAACCACACACATGGTGACTTCTAAATATATATTTTCCTAAATACATATTTAGTCACTTTTATTTATAAAAACCAACCTCCAATATTTATATTTTTGTAACAAAAATTATGGCAAACTTTATGTGAAAAATGCACGGTTTAAAATACACTTGTAATTGTTTGTTTAGAAATATTTTTCTAAGTGTTTAATTTTTTAGAAATTTTTTGCCATAGTTTCCCCTAAAAATGGAGGTTTCCATACCTTGAAGGTATATCATTTTCTTTTGTAAATCAACACAATCAATCCACAATCAACAATAAACAATATACACTTACCAATTTTGCCAAAAACAAGCATAAACTACCATTTCATGAACTTTAAAATTTATAAAAATTTGTAGTAACTTACTAGTGTTTTTAGTAAGCCTTGTTACCCTTTAAAGTGTGTTTGATTCTTTAAAAACATCATTTTTAAAGAAAATAGATCTTCACAACTTGTAGTCACATTTTCTAAAAATGTTTCTTTATGAATTTTTCTTGTTACACATATGTTTCTACACTTGTTTATCCTCTAAAAATATGGTTTATTTATTTAAAATCCAATATTAAGTAGAACTTGTATTTTTAACTTGGTTTCTTGGAAAATCACTCTTGAAATCTTAGATTCACAAGATTTACAACTTACTTTAGTCATCATTTTACAAGAACACAACATATTCTTTCAAGTTCATGTTTCTCATGAGGATGATCTAAAATCCTACAACATTTTCATCCTCTCATCTTGCTATATTATGTTTTTAATCATGATCTAGCAAGATCATATGATGATCTACATCATTTTTATAAGCAAACAATGATCAACAAGTAGATTAACACATAAACAACATAGTTTCTTTATGATTTAAGCTTATGTTAAAGTTTCATCCTCTTGATTCTTAGTGTTCTTCAAGATTAACATTATGTATCATCTTTTAACCACTTGAAATAGATGTAAAATGGAGTGTATGATGTTCTTACCACTAGCTCAAGGCTAGGGATGATCAAGAGAAAAAAAGAGATGGATAATAGCAAATGAAGAAGGTCTTTCAACTTCTACAAGCTCCTAGCTCCTTTGTATGTCTTCTAGCACCTTGGTTTATATGTAGAATGTATGAGGAATGAGTGATGATGCTGGTGGTATTGTTGTTGGGTTTCGGCCGAGAACAAGGCAAGAGGAAGAGAGAAAGATGAAGGTGTTGTGTTATGTGAAAGATATGAGACTTAGGACTTCAAGACTTACTTATAATCCATTTCCAAGTGTTTTTCCATTGTGTAATATGCTCATTAAAGCGAAACATGATCTAATAAACAAATCCAAGAAAATCAAGGAGTGGGGGCCACTAGTGACCGTCCACTAGGTGGCAGGGGGGGCGGGGTAGTAGGCTTAGGTTGTAACTAAGTTAGATTTCTAGGTTAGAATTCAAGTGTATAGTTAGATGTTTAGTTACTAGATATTTATATAATGTGTTTTGATGTTCGGGGACCATAACTAGCTTGGTAGTGTTAAAATAGTGCTTCTAGTGAAAATTTGGTGTTTCGGGTAGTGTCCGGTTGTTCGGTTGGTTACCGGTTCGTTAAGGTGCTAAACTATGCAGTTTAGTGTGTTTTATGTACCCTTTTATGAAATTTTTGATTCCCGACACCTAGGAAAGCATTCAGGACTATTTAATCATATTTCTGCATGTTATAAGAGTGTTTAAATGCTGAATTTGCTGATTTTCTGCATAATTCTGCAGTTTATGTGAGTTTTAGGCATTTTCCGGCACTTAAACTATCACTAGGAAGGCAGTTTTATGATCCTTACTTTCCTACACACTATACTAGTGTAATACTTGGTTTCTGGCTCATTCTGTGTCTCAACACATTGTCTGTCTATCTACTAAACTTTGTCAGCATTTTTCTGATTTGTCTGATAACTGTGCAGCCGGAGTTTCGTGCATCATTTGAATCGACAAAGTTTGCAAGCAAGAATGGTATGTCATTTGCAATATATGATACACATGTATGTATGATAACAATAATCAGAAAGCAATTCAAGTCATTAATTATAATTCAGCACAATCATTAGGCACTTAATCATTGTTTAGTAATTGTACGGATACCTGGAATTTTGACAGTTGTCACATATACAATTATCAATTTTTATATGATTTGCAAAGGAAAACATTTTACAAGATTCATGACTAACTTTTGTTAAACATTTTCTTTTAACTTACAAGTCATGAATCCTTCAACAACAAAACCTATGTATCTCACAGGCATTTTTATGCTGACATACCTACTTTCACATGTGTTTTCAGGAGCTGATGCATAGGATTGCTTAAGATATAATTAGGCGTACTTGGGCCTTAGTGACAAATAAAAGATACAAGACTAGTTAATTATGTTATGTTTCTTTGTTTTTAAGACAATGTAACCTCTTTTCATTTAAATAAAACGAAACTTTAAATACTATGGTTGTGAAACAATAATTCTGTTACTCCACTCCCCGACGTTTCCGCGCGCGGTTTGTTGTTTTACGCGGTCGGGGTGTGATAGAAGAGTTGGTATCAGAGCCAATGGTTATAGGGAATTAGGTTATTAGTAACGCTTTGACCTAGACTATAACTTTTCTAGGACCCTAACACAAGTTATCTTGTGTTTGGATCTTAAAATATTACCGTCACCTATCTTTAGGTGACAACCATAACAAGAACATAATTTTCCAAAACGATTTTGAAAACCAATCACCTATTCTTAAATGATTTGTTATAAGGTTTTGAACCCTCTAAGTTTTCAAAATCCCGTCAAAGTTTGGGTTTAAATAATGTGAATACGTGCAATCTGGAAGGGTGGGTGCCTGTACCTCGAGTTTTCTGTCTAAGCTAGAGTGTTCGTACAAATCCACATAATCGGACCAGTCACTCTTACCTAGGAACTCTTGGGGTGAGTGTCCACTTATAGGCTAAAGCATGTCATCGCGATACATTATTATGACCCATTTACTTTGATTAGTCACTGTGTGTCGTTTGTTTGCTTTGTGGTACGAACAAATGACCACAATCCATGCTTTTTGTCGATATTTGTATCATCTCATTTTTTTCATCTTATCATCTCACTCGTTTTCTCTCATGTTTTCCTCTTTTAGAATGCCTCCTCGACGCAACACTCAGGTACCTAATGCTGAACTGGCAGCTATTATTGCGCAGCAAATGGCTGCTGCACTCCCAAACATTATTGCTCAAGTTAACCAAGCCAACAATAACAATAATGCTCCATGCAACTTTAAAAGTTTCAATTCGGCTAACCCCCTCAAGTTTAGTGGTTCTGAGGGAGCAACTGGGCTCGTGCAGTGGTTCGAGAGTATTGAGAGTACTTTTCGTCATGTTCAATGTCCTGATAATCGTAAAGTCAAGTTCACTTCTAGTGTGTTTCAAAAGAGGGCTCTTACTTGGTGGAATGGAGTCATGAGAGATTGTGGTGCTAATGTCGCTTTGGGTCAAACATGGGAAGAGCTTAGGGCTCTTATGATGAGGGAATTTTGTCCTCGTCACGAACAGAGGGCGTTAGAAAGGGAATTTGATGATCTGAAACAGGATAGTGGTGAACACCGGGCTTATACTGACAGATATGAGGAGTTGAGTTTGCTATGCCCTACAATGGTTACCCCACTTGATAAAGCTATCGAGAGGTATGTCGATGGTTTGCCTGACCCCGTGCAAGATATCGTCACTGGTAGCAACCCTACCTGTGACACCTGTGTCACTGTGACCATAAAAAAAAATACCAAACCAATGAAATATTGTATTTCATACTTGGGATTTGTACAAATA
Organism: Helianthus tuberosus; assembly: GCA_030545235.1. Lineage (NCBI taxonomy): Eukaryota > Viridiplantae > Streptophyta > Magnoliopsida > Asterales > Asteraceae > Helianthus > Helianthus tuberosus. The sequence goes on from CM060420.1 coordinate 65,632,697, forward strand.
TGTGTATCATTTGCACATATCAATCCTTGTTCGATTTCGGGCTCTAAATCGCTTTTTGGAAGGTTATACGCGCACTGATGCGTAAATATAACCAGTTTAATGCAACAAACACTCTGGATTAGTGAAATAGGCTTAACATATCTTAAATAACCTTTACATAACTTAGAAATAAGTTTTGAAGGCTTTGGTATGGCAAAATCAAGTTAAATAGCTTACAGGGACTAAAGTTGACAAACTACGAAAGTATGCCAATTTGAACTGTAACAGACATTCCGGAACATGACCCTAAGTTAAACATACCATAAATATCCTCTACATAGCTTAAAAATAGGCTTTGAGGGGTTCGGTATGCTAAAATAAACTTTTGGGTCATTCAGGGACTAAAAGCGTCAAAAAGTGCACAAGTTTGCACTTTCGCGCATAACCTACGTTCTGAATACATCCGGACATCCAAAAATTTATGTAAGCACTAAAATATTTTATTTTAGTGTTTGGCATAAGAAAAATCCATTCGTCGCGCAAATTGGATCGTTTTTCGCACTTATGCGCATTCCGTCGTAATTAAGCGAACATCGCGATCGTACGACCAAACGAACCAACATCCGGCATATTTTTGAACATGTTTCATGTCCACAATGTTTAGGAATCATTTTAGGGCCTTAAATATGGCTTAACGGGCCTTGGACATGTCGGAAATGGCCTTAAACACGTGCAGGGACTGAAACTGTCATTTTTGAAAGTTTGTTTCTGACCAGAAGGGCCAGGCGGCCCGCGTGAGGTCTTGGTGTCTCCTTACGTGGCCCGTGTCAGCCTCCCAAATCAGTTAATTCAGTTTTAACAGCTGTTATGCACTCCAAACTCACCCACACTTGCCCTTTCCTGGTCATGAGGGGCCATTTTGAGTTACCATAAGGTTTCAACAAGTGTAGGGTTGTGATTGAAGCACGTTATTCGATAAACGATCCTAACGGTTGTCCATTTACTATAAATACCCAACCCCATTCATTTGCAAAACCCACAAAATCTGATCTAAAAGCTCTAAGTTGAGACCAATGCTTCATACCTGAGTTACTTGGATCAAGATTAGCTTTCAGGGACCCTTTGTAAGTGTTCATTCGTTCTTTTATTCATTTTCACGTTAAAGTCAAACTTTGTTTGACTTTCTACGTTGACCAGTTTATGGTCAATGCGAAGTTCGTTTGAACTTCATAACGTGAGCGTAATCACGATGGTTATAGTCCTTAGTGACTATACCTACTGATTACCACGTTATCTAGGCACAGTGACGAGTCGTAGTTTCGGCCAAAATGCGTGTTATTGCGTATTTTGTTACCAAACTACTCTTGGGCATCAAAACCGTTTGTTTTGATACCAAACCTGTTTTCTAAACTTAGTTAAGCATGTTTTAACATGCTTAGCTCGTCACTTTTAGTTTAGTGCTTATATAGGGTCGTAAGGTAAGCGATCTAAACAATCGCTTATACCTTCGAACCCGACCCGTTTGGTCGATCATTAGGATCCGACCAAACACACTAGGTGACCATAGTTGTATAGGGAATAACCTTCCGAGGTTATACCTTATGGTCACATCGTTTGAGTAGTTGTATGATAGGTAGTGTATATGCCTTAGGTAAATTACCAAAATGCCCTTTTAACACCAAAATTCATTTTAAGCATATGTAACATAACTTTTGGTATGTAAACTGATTTGGTAACAATATTAGACATGTTAAGGCATATTTTACTTATCATAGGACTAGTTAGGTATTCCGAACGCATTTCACGCGAACGACGCGTTAAAGTAGCATAAGCTACCTAAACGGGTCGTAATGGGTCGTAAGCACTTAGGTTAGGTTTCATTTTAGTATGTAGACTTTGTTAAACCATATTACATGAGTTCCTACACTCATTTGGTTTACAAACCCTCATGCTACCGATCCTCCGATTTAGGTCCATTTATTAATGTAGATACCTATATTAGGTGCCGTTTGATATTCGTGACCTTCTAGCTTTGCTTGGTGGATATCTAAAGTCTATTGAGCAATCTCAGGTGAGTACATAGACCCCTCTTTTATTGTTTTCCAAACATTTTGGGGTGAAACACATGTGCCTACTTGCTACTTTTATGCTTTCCGTGTTTTCATATCATATGTTTGTTATGTTCAATAGTACACTTATAGTACATGATTTCATTGTGTTTATGCTATGCATGTCCATTGTGTGCATACTTAGTACATTACTTTACATTACATTTTTATGCTATGTATGTCCATTGTGTGCATACTTAGTACATTGTTTTACATTACATTTCACGCTATGTATGTTCATCTGATTACATACTTAGTGCATTGTTCTCACATGCTTACATTTTGGTATGACATTTGGGTTGTTTAAATGGGACAAAAATACATTCATTAACATTAGCTACGCCATTCGTTAGTAGGTAGTGGTACCATAGGACTTGACAACTCCCATTCCTGAAATCCCGGGTTTGTTTGGATTGGAAGGAATGACCGAATTCGATAAACATAACACAGATAGACCTTTAAATTCGTTTAGGGGTCTATCACCACAGTCACAAGGCTTGGATGTATGCATTTTCACATTACCGCATAAATGTTCATATTCAGTATAGCATGCATTTCCACAAGACATAACATTGATTTAAACCATGTTTTACTTCAATACATTGTTTTGTGCATTTCCCTATGGCTCCATGGATATATATATATATATATATATATATATATATACATATATTCCACTTGCCATACATGACATTTTGTTTACACATTATATGATAGACATTTGACATAGACATTTGACATAAACATTTCGAAATTGATATACACAATTCCTGATTTACATTAGACATAGACATTAGACATGGTTTTCACACAAACATTTTGACATTTTGATTATACATAAACATTTTACTTTGGTGGTTTGGTTTGAGTAAGTGATTTAAGTAACGAGGCGTGTGTAATATGATACAAGCATGGTGGATACGCCGCTGGTACTTCCTATATATAAGTGCTGGTATGGTATTACATATCGTAGCGTTATTTGAATCATTTCGATTTAGACATATAATATTTTATACAAATAACATACTTTTCACAATACATTGTTTTACAAACAACTTATCTAATACAAACTCATTTTATTTGGTTATTTACTTAACCATGTATTATTCTTTTATACATATATATCATTCGGTTTATTTATCACTTTTCAAATGATTTACAAGACAAAGCAAATTACAAGGTTCATGACTAAACATTTTCTTAAACATAAGTCATGAATTCTATTTTCACAAAACCTATGTATCTCACAGGCATTTTTATGCTGACGTACCTATTTTCACATATGTTTCAGGATATGATGCATAGGATTTATCAAGATACACTTAGGCGGACTTAGGCCTTAGTGACAATAAAAGATGCAAGACTAGATATTTATGTTATATTTCTTTGATTGTCAATACATTGTAACTCTTTTAAATCAATAAAACAATATTTAAATTTCCATGTGTTATGAAACAATGATTCTGTTACAACACTCCCCGACGTTTCCGCCACGTTTTGTTGTTTTACGTGGACGGGGTGTGACAGAAAATTTGGTATCAGAGCCCATGGTTATAGGGAATTAGGTTATTAGTAATGCTTTGACCTAGTCTATAACCTTCCTAGGACCCTAACGCGAGTTTACTTGCGTTTAGTTATAAAACAATACCGTCACCTATCCTTAGGCGACAACCACAACAAGAACATAAATTTCAAAACCGCTTTGAAAACTAATCATCTGTTCTAGGATGATTGATTACTAGGTTTTGAACCCTCTATTGTAAGGTTTTGAACCCCTTTGAATTTTCAAAATCTCATCAAAGTTTGGGTCTTATAATGTGAACATGTGCAAACTGGAAGGGTGAATGCCTGTACCCTGAGTTTTCTGTCGAAGGCTAGAGTGTTCGTACAAATCCGCAGTATCGGACCAGTCACTCTTACCTGGGAACTCTTGGGTGAGTGTTCACTTATAGGCAAGCATGTCTTCAGTGATACATTAATACGATCCGCTTACTTTGAATTGTCACCGTCTCATTTGTTTGCCTTAGGTAACAAACAAATTATCGCAAATTCTATGAGCTACCATTTTGTTTTGATTTTCTGATAACATTTCACTTGTTTCTTCCTATGCTTCTCGTTTCTTCTAGAATGCCTCTTCAACTCAGCAACACCCAGATATCCGAGCAGACTGCCAAATTCGCTCAGCGAATAGGCGAAATCATCCTGAAGATTTTTGAATTAGCTACTGCCATGTATCTGTGACAACTGCCACTTTCGGGTAATTTACTTACATTTAAAACAGTGATTTACATTATACAAGCATGTGTTTTGAATATTCTGACTGCATGATTACATGGTATACATCTTAGAAAACTCATGGAATATTCATTTGTTATTACACATGATTCATTTTTATTGGGTACATTTGAAATAGTGCAAACGATTCACCGAAACAACTAGAGTAGTGCCTAGTGAACTAGAGTGCTGACAAAAACTCCGGATTCGCAGAAAACATCTAAAATGACATCTTTAGGACTCGGGTGAGAGTCCAATATCATTTATATATTAAACCCTATATGGGAATACAAGAGTTCGATCAATAATTTACAAATGCCCGGTAGCACTAAAAACTGTCCGAAACGCGCTAAAAATGACCATTTCATGAATTGTCCGCAAAATTCAGCAATTTTATTTTTAATACAAGATGCAAAAATTGATGTTTATGCACCAATTTCATATAAAAATACTTATGGAATATCAATTACACACATAACGGAAATTTGCCCTACAACTTCCATAAGAGAACGTTTCGACTATTTATTAGTGAAACGAGCACTAAACAATTATCCGAACTACATTTTGGCACAACTAGCGAACTAGTTAATATTTTTTTTGGTCTTGCGAAGCTAGTTTATGGTTATTACAAGTCTCGAATCATCTCGGAAAATTGCAAAACCCTAAACACCAAAGTACTTACATTTTCTTATTCTTGAGAAATCTAAAAAAAAATAACTAACACTTTTTACCACATGAGACCCCCCCCCCCCCCACCTTGTAACCGTGAACAAGGGGTCCCACCCCCTTGTTTATGTTTGTAAAATATCTTGGTAATTACTAAGTGTTGCAAGTGGAATAAGTTGGTGATTATTTTCAACACTTAGCCATTAAGTCTAAACCTCATTACTTCACATTTTCATCCATCACCAACCAAGAACACTCCCATTATCTTCATCTTTTTCTCAAGAACACTCACAAAAACCCAATAATTTTTATCATCTCCTTCATGATCAACATGGATTTCTTTGGAACATAAGGTGATCTAAGGCTTTTGGAAGTGAAAGGAAGGATTTTTATCCATACAAAGGTGTTCTAGCATCAAGATCATCATCTTCTTAGTTCTTATTAATCTCTAAGATCATCCCTAGCCTTGTGCTAGAAGTAAGCTTCTATTTTTTTTATATATACATATTATGTTTATGATTGTTATTATAATTAATAATAACCATAGATAATCATACATAATGAACAAGAAAAATACAAAGAAGCAAAGATAAAAATCATGATATAATCATGTTTGTTTATATTGTGATTTAAGACTTGTGATATGCATATTAGATCTTGTTATGATGATTAAGCTACAAATAAAGTGTTAGAAGATGTTGATAGATATGATCTAAAAATTATACATGTTTATGTTAAAGGGTTTTAACATAAAGGATTAAAGGAATGATCATATCTAGTGATCTTGTGAAAGTATTTAGGGTTTATGTTTAAAAATAAGACTTTCACAAGATTATAAAAATTAACATACAACTAAAGATTTTTATAAAAGTTGTTAAAACTAAAATGTAACTTGGTTTTTGAACTTGTTAGCATATGAAATGATCATGGTTAAAACCCTACATGATTTGGAAATCATCTTGATAATTTCATGTTATAAAAATCTCATATGTTTAGTTTTGATGTTGGGTAAATTGTTGGTGATTTGATTAAGAAAATGATATGTTTATAAAACATGGTTAAGACAAGAATACAAAGGTTATATGGCCAATTTTTATAAAAACTTTATTTTATAAAATAACAACATTTTTGGGTAAATCTCTACAAGATTTAAAAAGGTTATTAATGAAGGGTTTATAAAATAAAAGACAAGAAAAATATATATTTTTTTTAGAAAAATATATATTTGGTTACTTTAACAATTTTTGTGTGATATATTACTTGGTGTATTAGTTATATATAGCATGATAGGAACTTGAATCTCATGTCAACTTTAAACTCAAAACACGTTATAACAAAAGTCCTACGAGACTTCACATAATTACGCCTTAAAACGAGTTGCGGACGATTCTAATAATCGGACACCATTTATGGTCAAAACGGACGACGGACGAATCCTTAAACAAATCACCAATCCGGGGAGTTACTACGACGTTAGACGATCTTTCGACACGAAATATAAATATGCTATCGATAACAAATTTACGGATGTTTATAAACTTATAAAAACTAGTATGTTTTTATTAACTAAAAAGTATACTTAGAGTATTTTTATAAAAATGTTTTTATAAAAATGAAAGACTTATACATATAACAAATGGGCTTATAATACTAATGGGCTATTTTTTGGGCTTAGTTTTCTTAATGGGCTTATACTTCATAATGGGCTTAACATAAACACATGGGCTAAGCCCAATACAAACATATGGGCCAAAGCCCAACACTATTCAAGCCCAATACTATTCAAGCCCAACACTATTCAAGCCCAACACTATTCAAGCCCAATACTATTCAAGCCCAACACTATTGAGGCCCAACACTATTTGAGGCCCAACACTATTGAGGCCCAACACTATTTGAGGCCCAGCACTATTTGAGGCCCAGCACTATTTAAGCCCAATAACTTGAAAAAGTGGGCTTGGCCCAATGATACTAATATTGGAAACACAACTATACGAGTGATACATACAAGACACGAGATTCAACGGACGAGATCCGACTAAACAACTTATTCATCGAATACACAGTTAACGAACAGTAAAGACATACAAGTCTTACACATACTCAAGACAAAAGACTTGTACTCAAGTTAATTACAAAGACCGAAGTGTCTAACAAAAATAAGAACATTTGTAGGTCTCAACGCTATTCAGGACGACAGCACGTGAGATCTTATTTTCATCTATTCACAAGACGCGATACTGTGAGTTCATGTTCCCCTATTCATTTAAACGTTTTACAACTTTACAAATATCGGGGAAGATACATGTTCTAAGTATGTTAAAGTTAGGTAATGAAACACCTAGATCATGTGAGAAATTAGGGCCATAACTAAAGCACCATTAATCCAGTTTGGACCAAGGAACAAAGGTTTAGATCTAATGGGTGTTGACGAGCCCCACTCATGGCCATTTTGCCTAGGAGTGCATTTGTTGCCCTACGACATGGTGTCGATACAATTAAAAATCGTCCAGGGTTGGTTTGCTTCCTATTTCGTCACACATATTAATGTCCTTGCAAAACATTAATGATCAACGATTTCATTGACGCTTTACATACTACAACTCACATTTTTCATACATCGTTTACAACTAAACTGCATGAATTCACCAACTTTTGTTGATGTTTTCCAAACTTAACATGTATTTCAGGGAATTAAAGGACCATGTCAGATTTTCCAGTCAAGATAACAAGTACAGGAACTCCATGCCATCTTTTGAAGGGTTTAACTATTATATTCCGCCTCTTTGCGGAAATATGATGGTTTAAACCTTTGTAGTTTATTTCAAGTTAATGTATGAAACAATAACGCTTTACGTTCATGTTAATGGTTTGTAACCGACACACTAAACTTATGTTGTAATCTTTTGAAACACTATGTAATGGCAATGGAGTATGTTTTATTCATATAGTTTGTTCATGTACATCGATATTTATGCAATGAAAACCAGACAGATCACACCTTGCGTTTCCGCTATGAGCGGGTGTGACAGACTGGTATCAGAGCATCGATTGTAGTGAACCAGGATTCTTTATTGAGTCTAAGTCTACAATCACTAGGGATCTCTCATGAAAACCATTTAAACACAAACACATGTTTTCATTTGCATAAACATTTTCATGGTCCATTTTCAACAAGAATTCATCTCATACAAAGCAAGCAAGGACATTAGTGTCTTAGTCATCTAAATGGTAGACATGCAACTTTAAGTTAATCCACACAACTCAAGTAGGATAACTTAAAATGAACCTTATGTGAAAAATACATTTTGTGTATATATGTAACGTAACAAATGCTCATACGTGTCGAACAACTTATTTCTCAGGGTATCATGTCTTCCTCCGAAGGAAGTAACATTTACGATGATGTAGACCCCATGGAGATTGTGTCTGACGATGACGTTGTGCCGGAGGTACAGGTCATCTTATCTGATAGCGACTCTACTTCTGACAGCGACATGGATGATTTCCAGCCGTTCGCGATTGGTGGTGACATTTTGGACGCTCACATGTTAGGAGACATTATTGATGATGATGTGCTAGTCGTGCCCCCTCTACTTAACGAGATGGTTATTCTAGGTCACCCAGCGGGTGAACATGTGATAGAGGTTATACCCTTGGATGTCCTTCCTCTTGCCATGATGCCTTTCATTGGCGACTTCGACGAGGAGGACGATGCTGTAGTTCCTGTGATTCCAGTGGAGCATTTGGGTGATGAGTTGGGAGACGGGGATGTACATGACTTGGTTATTCTAGAGGTTGCCGCACCGGTGGTTCCGATTATTATTATCTCTTCTGATTCCGATACTGATACAGATGCTTCTTCTTATGCATCTGTTACTTCCTCTGCACTGCAGGCCATTGGCCTACAGCGCAATGCAGACATTGAGCTGGATGATGTCATACCTGATGAGCCAGTTGTCCCTGCACATGATCAGGTTGTCCCTATTCTACCACAGGTAGACCATACTGATGAGGCAGGACCCTCAGGACACGCCCATGTACCACCCGGGGACATGGATCTATACCCACATGTTATGCCCCTTACAGATCCATATCACTCAGTGCACCACCCGACTGCTACTATTGAGCTACGTGCTCGTGTTCAGACACTTGAGCATCAGATAGACTTTGTTATACGTCGAGTTAGCGAACTCGAGGATGAGCTTACTCACCTCATTGGTATGGTACTTCATGGTCCACCACTACCACCAGGACCACCACCATTACCCCCACTACCCCCACAGATGCCACCAGCGGATCTACCGCCAGTGGATTTACCTACTCGGGTACTGACGCTCGAGCAGCAGAGTGTGTTCCTTCATCATTTGGTGCTTGATTTGGAGGGTAGGGTTTCTGAGGTTCGCAGGTTGTTATTCCCTATTCCACCACCAGTATTTCCCCCAGCATAGACTATGGTTACCGGTAGTATACTTTTGGGACGGGTAGTTATAGTCGTTTAGTGTACATATTTGATGCTCCACCAAGTTTGAAGACAACCAACATACAGCGGGTCACACAGTTGGGAGGAAGATGTTGTTATCTCTTTTGTTGTACTAGACTAGCATGACCGGGTTATGTAGCCCGAGTCTATTTTTGTTCCTTTCAAACGATTATGTAACCGGTTGACTATATATATATATAAAGCTTGGTGTTATATATTAAATGCATCTGAGTGGTCTGGTTAGACATATCTTATTGTTTATGTTAACTTATTTACTCTCATTATATGTTTGGTGGTGATATTGCTATTAATGTTAAGAATATTTCTTTTTAACAAACCAAATCAATGTCTAATCTTATCCTATTTCTCCTTTGGAAGAATCATGCCACCGAAGAAAATTTTACGTTCACGGACAGTTAATCCACCCCCACCTCCACCAATGCCTACGACCGAGGCGGAACTGAATGCACTTATAGAAATGAGAATCGCTCAAGCTATCGCACTGTATGAGGCATCCCGTGTCGAACAAAGTGGAGGCACCGGCGGATCGGGAGGCCAGGGTCCAGGCGGTACTTCAGGTGGAACCAATAATACGGGTAACATTTAGCTGTTTTGTTACAACTTACCAAATTTCTTTCTTAATCTATTCGTGCGATTCACTGTTTGCTCATTCAAAATCCGTTGTCCAATTTCAGGGTGCACATTCAAGCAGTTTCTAGACTGCAAGCCGCTTAACTATGATGGCACAGGCGGTGCTGTGGCTTATGTGAGATGGACGGAGAAAACGGATTCCACTATAAGAATGAGCAGATGTTCCGCTAATCAGCAAGTCACTTTCGTTACTGGCTTGTTTCTCAACGAGGCCCTTACCTGGTGGAACCTACAAGTGCAAACTTTGGGTGAAAACGCTGCTTATGCGTTGACGTGGGATGAACTGAAGGAACGTATGAGGGAGAAGTACTGTTCTCGTGCTGAACTCCAGAAGTTGGAGAACGAGTTTTGGAACCTGACCATGGTCGGAGCTGATATCACGGGATATACTCAAAGATTTCATGATCTGTCCCGTGTAATTCCTTATCTTGTAACACCAGAGTACAAGCGTATCGAACGCTACATCTGGGGACTTTCTGACAAGATTCGAAGTCTGGTTACCGCAGCTAAACCCACGACTATTACTCAGGCTGTGACTATAGCCGTGAGTCTTACTGAAGATGGGGTCAGGATGAAGATATTCACTGAGAAAGGTGATGACAAGAAGGAAACACATGTTGAGTCTTCCAACCGTGGGAAGAGGAATTACTCGAATTTCAAAAGGGGAACCCGCAGTAATAACAACAACAACAGCAACAACAACAACCACAACAACAATAACAATAACCCCAACAACAACAACAACAACAACAATAGGCGACAGAATAACCCGCAAAAGGATGCAAGGGCGTCTGTAGCCACAAACGACACTGGTCCTAAGAAGTACGCTGGTACTATGCCCAAGTGTGAGCGATGCTCGTATCATCACATGGGTAATTGTAGGAAATGTGACAAGTGTGGCAAGCTTGGCCACCGTACTGAAGCATGTTGGGGAACGGGAAATAATACTGGATCAGGAAGTGGATTTGGTAACAAGAATGGGAACGGGAATGGTCGTAATCAAGGATGCTTTGGATGCGGAAGCAAGGATCACTACAAGAGAGACTGTCCTAAAGAAATTCAAGCTCATGGTCGATCTTTTGTGATTGGGGCCAAGGATGCGCGCCAAGACCCTAATGTGGTCACTGGTACGTTTCTCCTCAATGATCATTTCGCATCCATATTATTTGATACCGGAGCCGATTTTAGTTTTATCTCTATAGAATTTAAAAATATTCTGCGCTTGGAACCTAGTAAACTAGATGTTCCATATTCTATAGAATTGGCTAACGGTAGACTAATAGAGACGGGAGAAGTTGTTAAGGAGTGTACCTTAGAACTTGGTGAACAAAAATTCAATATCGATCTCTTACCCGTTGAATTGGGTAGTTTCGACGTAGTGGTTGGCATGGATTGGCTATCCAACAATCGAGCCGAAGTCGTTTGCCATGAGAAGATTATTCGCCTACCACTACCGAACAAAGAGACACTTGTTATACATGGAGAGAAGCGTGACACCCCATTGCGGATCATCAATTGTATGAAAGCACAGAAATACTTACGGAAAGGTTATATTGCCTTTCTAGCGCATGTTGTAGACAAGAAGGCCGATGGGCCGAAGTTGACCGATATTCCGGTAGTAAAAGAATTTCCTGAAGTCTTTCCTGAAGACTTGCCAGGACTACCGCCTTATCGACAAGTCGAATTTCACATCGACTTGGTACCAGGAGCCGCACCTGTAGCTAAATCTCCATATCGATTAGCACCTTCTGAGATGCAGGAATTGTCCACACAACTTCAAGAGTTGTTGGATAAGGGATTCATCAGACCGAGTTTCTCGCCTTGGGGAGCTCCAGTTCTTTTTGTGAAAAAGAAGGACGGGACATTCAGAATGTGTATCGACTACAGAGAGTTGAATAAACTCACCATCAAGAATCGGTATCCAATACCGAGGATTGACGACTTATTCGATCAACTTCAAGGGTCGAGTTTTTACTCAAAGGTAGACTTACGATCGGGGTATCATCAGTTACGGATTCAAGAAGAAAGCATACCGAAAACGGCTTTTCGGACTCGTTACGGTCACTACGAGTTTCTCGTTATGCCTTTTGGTTTAACGAACGCACCGGCGGTCTTCATGGATTTAATGAACCGCGTGTGCAAGCCGTATCTCGACAAATTCGTCATAGTGTTCATTGACGACATCTTGATATACTCACGATCGGCAGCCGAGCATGAACAACATTTGAGAACCATCTTAGAACTACTCAAAATGGAGAATTTATACGCGAAGTTTTCCAAATGTGAGTTTTGGATTCGTGAAGTACAATTTCTCGGGCATATAGTGAACGAGAAGGGTATTCAAGTAGACCCGTCAAAGATTGAATCGATTAAGAATTGGGAAGCGCCGAAGACTCCTACTGAAGTGCGACAATTTTTGGGCTTAGCGGGATATTATCGGAGATTTATTGAGAATTTTTCAAAGATTGCTCAACCGCTAACTTCTCTTACACAGAAAGACAGGAAATTCGATTGGGGAGAGAAACAAGAAGCAGCATTTCAACATCTTAAAGACAAGTTGTGCATTGCACCAATCTTATCATTACCCGACGGTACCGATGACTTTGTGGTATACTGTGATGCTTCGCATCAAGGTTTGGGTTGTGTACTCATGCAACGTAAAAAGGTTATCGCGTACGCGTCCCGCCAACTGAAAGTTCACGAGAAGAACTATACCACACATGACCTAGAGCTAGGCGCGGTGGTGTTTGCTTTAAAAATTTGGCGGCATTACTTATATGGTACACAGTGCACTATTTTCACAGATCATAGGAGTCTACAACACATATTCAACCAAAAAGAATTAAATATGCGTCAGCGACGTTGGGTTGAATTATTAAACGACTATGATTGTGAAATCAAGTACCATCCGGGCAAGGCGAACGTTGTAGCAGACGCCTTGAGCCGCAAGGAACGAGTTAAAACACTAAGAGTGCGAGCACTAGAAATGACGATTAACACAGATCTTACCGCACGAATTCAAAATGCACAACAAGAAGCGCTCAAGGAAGAACATATTCTAGAAGAATCACTTCGAGGCATGGAAAAACAGTTAGTACCAAAGGAGGATGGAACTTTGTACCTTGCGGGTAGAGTTTGGGTTCCATTCTTTGGAGGTCTCCGAGATCTCATTTTTGAGGAAGCACATAGGTCAAAGTACTCGATCCATCCTGGATCAGATAAGATGTACCAAGACTTAAAAGAGTACTATTGGTGGCCTAACCTCAAAAAGGATATTGCTAACTATGTTAGAAATTGCTTGACCTGCGCGAAGGTCAAGGCAGAGTATCAAAAACCATCAGGTTTACTACAACAACCTGAGATTCCCGCTTGGAAATGGGAACAAATATCGATGGACTTCATTACGAAGTTACCCAGGACCTCGAAAGGTCATGACATGATATGGGTAATCGTCGATAGATTGACAAAGTCCGCACACTTCTTACCGATTCGGGAGAAGGATAGTACTGAGAAACTAGCGGAAATCTATCTCAGAGAAATAGTGGCTCGTCATGGAGTGCCTATTTCAATCATTTCGGACCGAGACGGTCGTTTTGTTTCAAGAATATGGAATTCATTCCAACAGGCCTTTGGATCTCAATTGAATCTAAGTACGGCCTTTCATCCACAAACTGACGGCCAGAGCGAATGGACTATCCAAACACTCGAAGATATGCTTCGTGCATGTGTTATGGATTTAGGTGGCAATTGGGATAATCATCTACCTCTAGTTGAGTTTTCCTACAATAACAGCTACCATACAAGTATACGAGCTGCACCGTTTGAAGCTCTTTATGGTCGAAAGTGTCCCTCTCCGCTATGTTGGGCGGAAACGGGCGATAGTCAATTAATTGGTCCGGAACTAGTCCAAGATACTACGGATAAAATTTTTCAGATCCGAGACCGTATCAAGGCGGCTCGCGATCGACAAAAGTTCTACGCTGATGGAAAACGAAAACAAGCATCTTTCGAGGTTGGAGAGAAAGTTTTATTGAAAGTCTCACCTTGGAAAGGCGTAGTGAGGTTCGGTAAACGTGGAAAGCTTAACCCGCGTTACATTGGACCATTTGAAATCTTAGAAAAGATTGGCACTGTTGCCTACAAGTTGAAGTTACCTGATGAACTTAGCAGTGTACACCACACGTTTCATGTGACGAATCTTAAAAAGAGTCCAATACAAGTAACCGTTGCTATTCCTATGGATGAAATTCACATTGACGACAAACTCCATTTCACTGAAGAACCTGTTGAGGTCACGGACTGGAAGGTCAATAAAACACGGAGAAGTCGTATCAAGTTAGTAAAGGTTCGTTGGAACTCTCGTCACGGACCCGAGTATACTTGGGAACGTGAAGACCGAATGAAGGAAAAATATCCCCACCTATTTCCGAAAACTCCTGCAAAGAATAACAAAGCTAGAATTTCGGGACGAAATTCTAAATAACAAGGGGAGAATGTGACAACTGCCACTTTCGGGTAATTTACTTACATTTAAAACAGTGATTTACATTATACAAGCATGTGTTTTGAATATTCTGACTGCATGATTACATGGTATACATCTTAGAAAACTCATGGAATATTCATTTGTTATTACACATGATTCATTTTTATTGGGTACATTTGAAATAGTGCAAACGATTCACCGAAACAACTAGAGTAGTGCCTAGTGAACTAGAGTGCTGACAAAAACTCCGGATTCGCAGAAAACATCTAAAATGACATCTTTAGGACTCGGGTGAGAGTCCAATATCATTTATATATTAAACCCTATATGGGAATACAAGAGTTCGATCAATAATTTACAAATGCCCGGTAGCACTAAAAACTGTCCGAAACGCGCTAAAAATGACCATTTCATGAATTGTCCGCAAAATTCAGCAATTTTATTTTTAATACAAGATGCAAAAATTGATGTTTATGCACCAATTTCATATAAAAATACTTATGGAATATCAATTACACACATAACGGAAATTTGCCCTACAACTTCCATAAGAGAACGTTTCGACTATTTATTAGTGAAACGAGCACTAAACAATTATCCGAACTACATTTTGGCACAACTAGCGAACTAGTTAATATTTTTTTTGGTCTTGCGAAGCTAGTTTATGGTTATTACAAGTCTCGAATCATCTCGGAAAATTGCAAAACCCTAAACACCAAAGTACTTACATTTTCTTATTCTTGAGAAATCTAAAAAAAAATAACTAACACTTTTTACCACATGAGACCCCCCCCCCCCCACCTTGTAACCGTGAACAAGGGGTCCCACCCCCTTGTTTATGTTTGTAAAATATCTTGGTAATTACTAAGTGTTGCAAGTGGAATAAGTTGGTGATTATTTTCAACACTTAGCCATTAAGTCTAAACCTCATTACTTCACATTTTCATCCATCACCAACCAAGAACACTCCCATTATCTTCATCTTTTTCTCAAGAACACTCACAAAAACCCAATAATTTTTATCATCTCCTTCATGATCAACATGGATTTCTTTGGAACATAAGGTGATCTAAGGCTTTTGGAAGTGAAAGGAAGGATTTTTATCCATACAAAGGTGTTCTAGCATCAAGATCATCATCTTCTTAGTTCTTATTAATCTCTAAGATCATCCCTAGCCTTGTGCTAGAAGTAAGCTTCTATTTTTTTTTATATATACATATTATGTTTATGATTGTTATTATAATTAATAATAACCATAGATAATCATACATAATGAACAAGAAAAATACAAAGAAGCAAAGATAAAAATCATGATATAATCATGTTTGTTTATATTGTGATTTAAGACTTGTGATATGCATATTAGATCTTGTTATGATGATTAAGCTACAAATAAAGTGTTAGAAGATGTTGATAGATATGATCTAAAAATTATACATGTTTATGTTAAAGGGTTTTAACATAAAGGATTAAAGGAATGATCATATCTAGTGATCTTGTGAAAGTATTTAGGGTTTATGTTTAAAAATAAGACTTTCACAAGATTATAAAAATTAACATACAACTAAAGATTTTTATAAAAGTTGTTAAAACTAAAATGTAACTTGGTTTTTGAACTTGTTAGCATATGAAATGATCATGGTTAAAACCCTACATGATTTGGAAATCATCTTGATAATTTCATGTTATAAAAATCTCATATGTTTAGTTTTGATGTTGGGTAAATTGTTGGTGATTTGATTAAGAAAATGATATGTTTATAAAACATGGTTAAGACAAGAATACAAAGGTTATATGGCCAATTTTTATAAAAACTTTATTTTATAAAATAACAACATTTTTGGGTAAATCTCTACAAGATTTAAAAAGGTTATTAATGAAGGGTTTGTCACACCCTGGCTTTTGCGGAAGCGTGGTATATTTTGGTGTGACTTCTTAATACCATAGCTTAACCATAACAAGCTATATGAATTTAAAAACCATGCAAGTCATCAATTAAGTTTGAAAATAACATACAATACCATTGTTTGACGAGAACATACTCCAACAACAATAACCTTGTTCAAAAGACATAACCACTACAACATAACATAAACGTGGTTTAAGGACTGTGTCTTGTCCAGGAAAGAGACACATCCCTTAAACCCTGATGACTCCATGACAAATGCAGCGGAAAACGTTCCATACCGTGCCAGATCTCGTTTAATTTCCTGAAATACATGTGAGTTGAAAAATCAACAATAATGTTGAGCGAGTTCATGTGCAAGTGAGTAAGTAAAACACTTGTAAGTATAAAAGTTTCCTGGTATGTAGCAGTGTAAGAGGACTTGTGATCACCAATGGTTTGCAAGGCCATTAGCATGTTGTGAAATGCAAGTAAGTAGACACAACCCTAGCTGATTTTTGCGTTGGGCAACCAAGTCACTCCAGGTCCGTTGTGGTTAGCCTCCGAGAGGTCCGTTTGGCCTGAAGCTGGGCTCGCTACACCCAAATAGATCTACCGCTCGAGTCCCTCGGTGTTCTAACTACCCATTCACATGATCTAAACCTCCTTACGTAATTCATACCGTGTATAAAGTACTTGTAAACAAAGTAACATGTATTTCACCCCCGCAGTTAAGAAAACTGAAAACAGTTAGAGAAAAGGGGGACATGAACTCACAGTGGATGCGTAAACTCTATCAAGCGTCTCTGAAGCAGTAAGCTGTGCAACGACCTACAAGTGCTAATTCTATTAGATGGACGGCCGTGCTTTAGCTTTACAGTTTATGTTTGCGGGAAATAGTTAGACAACTATTTCGTGTCACATTTTGTATATGCTTGATAGTTATTCTTCTTCCCAAGGATGGGGGATACAATACATGTGCGTAAGTTACGTTTTATCAATCTTGTGGTAATGTAATTACCGGTGTAACTTATATGTTTGTGTAAGCGTTCGCAAAGTTTTGGAATCATTAACGCTTGTAAATATTATTTTCATTCTAAAATAATATTTATGTATTTCACAAAATAATCATAAACAGTGTTGTGACAAATATATTTATCACGTTAATCTTTGTGAAAATCCCACCTCCGAATATTTAGTAAAATATAGTACTGGCGAAATTTATGTTTCAAGAGTATGCCCAAAAATAGTTCTAACACTTGTTGTGTAAAAAGTCTAAGTGTTAGGTTTTTAGAAAATTTCGCCAGAGTTTCCTCTGTAACTGGAGGTGGCCACGCTTTTAAGCGTATCATTTTCTTTTAACAAATCAACTCAATCAACTTCTTTATCCAATCAAACAATTTCCGACACATCAAACTAGTCAACCAGTATGTATATTTGCATAATCGCATGAACTTGTAGTTTTTCCGAATCTATATTATAAATCCCATCTATATACGTAGATCTTTATATAAAGTAGCTTTAATCTTGTAAAAACCTCGTGTTTAGAGAAAACCGTCTTTACAACTTCTAGTAACGAGTGACAAATATACTTCTTTGTCGGATCTTTCCATTTCACGAGTGTCTACACACTTGTGGTTTATAAAATCATATTTATTAGTGCAAGATCCATCTTTTAGAAAAACATGATTTCTTTAAAGTGTGGTCTTTCAAAAATACCACTTGCGGATACGTAGATCCGCTAGTTTTAAACACCATTTTACCGGTTAAATCACTTTTACACAAGTATAATATTTCACACAAGTTCATGTTTCTAAAATGTGGTAGTGTTTCACCTTTAACCCTTGTATCTATCAAAAACAAGCTTATGTGATGATACGTGATTTTACAAAGTCGGGTTTAAACGAAGATTTGAGCTACCACATTATAGATCGGGTCACAATAAGCACAAATTTCAAGTCCTACGACTTTTACACAAGTTATATGCTATTAACCACCATTTTTGTGATTTTACTAGACTTTAAAGATCCAAAACGCGTGTTTACAATATTTAACCGACGAAAGTTCTTTTAACCACTTTAGATATGTGTAAAAACAAGTTTTAAAGGTTATACCTCTAGCTCAAGGCTAGGGAAGAGTTGTGACGAAAAACGCGTGGATAAAAGATAACGAGAGAGGTCCTTCGTGTTCCGCTTGCACCAAAGCTCCTTATACGCGATCCTTGAAGTGTGTATGTGCTTGGAATGATGGAAGCAAGAACCGAAATGATGATGGTGGTGTGGATGGGGTTCGGCCGAGAGCCACCAAGGAAGAAAGAGAGAGAGTTGGTTTGTTGATGTTAAGTGATAACCCTCTAGTAGTTAGTGTGTTTATATAGGCAAGACTTAGTGCTAATGTCCAATGGTCATTGTGTAGTGTGGATATTAGACATGGCAAGATCTTGGCAAGATTTCAAGTACTAGTGTGTCCCCTAGTTAGAGGGGCCGGTTACGAGAGTAAGGGGGGGGGGGTATCTAGTTTGATTTTAAGTAGTTTAGTTAGTGTTTAGTTTAGGTTAAATAGGTTAGGTTAAGTGTTAACCTCGTTAGTTACGTACGACGCGTTATGACGGGTGTTAGGGTAATCAGAGACCCTAACTGGCTCAGAAAAAGAGTAATAATAAAAATAGTAAAGTTTTCATGTTCCGGGTAAAGTCCGGGTGTTCGGTTGGATAGTAATCCGTTAAAGTGTTACAAAAGACTTTAAAGTGTCGTTATTACATTTTAGTGACACATTTTGTTTTCCCGACACTTTAGAAAGTGTCTAGTAATATTTTCTCATTTCTGGCACTTTACTAGTCAGCTAGAAGCTGGTTAAATTATTAAAGTGCTGTGTTTGGTACTTAAAGTACGTTCTGGCACATCCGAATCAGTGTATCTTATCCCCTAGAGACGCGGTAACACAACCCTTATATCCTACACTCACTACCAGTGTAGTCAAAATATATGAGGCTCTTAACAGGCCTTGAGGCAGTATTTGCCTGATGCTGGTTATATCAGCATGTTCACTGTGTATCCGTTTAGTGCTACTGTGCTTTTTGTGCATCATGTTTGTCACTGAGGTGCCGTATGTAAATAATGTAGTGACAGCAAATATAGTATGATGCAAGTAAGTGCATGTATCAGTATGCAGGTAGCAGTTTATCAGCTAGTTTCAATCAAGCACAGTAATTAAGTAGTAATTAATCATTAATTAAGTTGTACGGATACCTGGTTTAGTGCGGGTTGTCACATTCTCCCCCCGTTAAATAAATTTCGTCCCGAAATTTAAGTTCTGCTTGTAGAAGCAGGGTTCCTAGGAAATAAGTGGGGGTATTTCTCTTTCATCCGGTCCTCACGTTCCCATGTGAATTCAGGACCATGTCTGGCATTCCAACGAACTTTGACGAGTTTGACACTGCTCCGGCGGGTCTTGTTAACTTTCCAATCTGTGACCTCGACAGGTTCTTCTACGAAGTGGAGCGTGTCGTCAATATGAATCTCGTCGGTAGGAATGGCAACGTCAACTTGAGTTGGACTTTTCTTTAAATTGGATACATGAAATGTATCGTGAACACCATTCAGTTCAGTAGGTAGGTCCAACTTGTATGCTACTGTCCCAATTCTTTCCAGAATTCTGAAGGGACCAATGTAGCGCGGATTTAACTTTCCATGCTTACCAAAGCGTGCCACCCCCTTCCAGGGTGAAACCTTCAATAACACCATTTCCCCAACTTGGAAATCCACATTTTTCCGGTTTGGATCCGCGTAGGCCTTTTGTCTGTGGCGAGCGGCTTCGATGCGTTTAAGTATTTGCGCGATCTTGTCTGTCGTCTCTTGGACGATCTCGGGACCAGCAAGCTGCCTATCACCTGCGTCAGACCAACATAGTGGTGATCGGCACTTGCGTCCGTATAGGGCCTCAAATGGCGCGACACCAATACTGGTGTGGTAGCTGTTGTTGTATGAAAATTCGACCAAAGGTAAGTGTTTATCCCAGCTACCTCCCGAATCCATAACACATGCCCTCAGCATGTCTTCCAAGGTTTGTATCGTTCGCTCGCTCTGGCCGTCTGTTTGCGGATGGAATGCAGTGCTCAGATTCAATTGTGAGCCAAAAGATTCTTGGAAGGATTGCCATATCCTTGACACAAACCTTCCGTCTCTATCAGAGATGATTGAGAGAGGTACTCCATGGCGTGCTATGATTTCTCTCATGTAAATTTCCGCAAGTTTACTAGTACTGTCTTTCTCCTTGATCGGCAGAAAGTGTGCGGATTTTGTTAGGCGGTCAACCATCACCCAAATCATATCATGGCCTCTTGGCGTTCTTGGCAGTTTCGTAACAAAATCCATTGAGATTTGTTCCCACTTCCACTTGGGAATCTCAGGTTGTTGCAGAAGTCCCGAAGGCTTCTGGTATTCTGCCTTGATGGAAGCGCGCGTTAAACATTTGCTCACGTAAACAGCAACGTCGCCTTTCATCCTAGGCCACCAATAATAATCTTTGAGATCCTGGTACATCTTATCCGCTCCAGGATGGATAGAGTACCGTGATTTGTGAGCTTCATCGAAAATAACTTCCCTTAATCCACCAAACAGAGGAACCCAAATCCTTTTCTCAAAGCATAACGTTCCTTCCTCGTTTGGTACCAAAAGCTTTTCCATTCCACGGAGATATCCTTCCTCAAGGTTTCCCTCCTTGAGAGCTTCCCTTTGTGCAGCACGAATGCGCGAGGAAAGATCGGTTCGTATGATCATTTCCAAAGCTCTAACCCTTATGGGCTTGATTCTTTCTTTACGACTTAGGGCATCGGCGACTACATTCGCCTTCCCTGGATGATATTTTATCTCGCAGTCGTAGTCGTTTAGCAATTCAACCCATCGTCTTTGCCTCATATTCAGCTCCTTCTGGTTGAATATATGCTGTAGGCTTTTGTGATCTGTGAAGATTGTGCACTTCGTACCATATAGGTAGTGTCTCCAGATCTTTAAAGCGAAAACCACTGCGCCAAGCTCTAAATCGTGGGTGGTATAGTTCTTTTCGTGCACTTTCAGTTGGCGTGATGCGTAAGCAATGACCTTTTGGCGTTGCATCAACACACAACCCAATCCCTGACGCGATGCGTCGCAGTATACCACAAAATCGTCAGTACCTTCTGGTAGAGCTAAGATTGGCGCGTTACAAAGCTTATCCTTCAATATCTGAAACGCTTCATCCTGTTTGATTCCTCAATCAAACATCTTATCCTTCTGCGTGAGGAGCGTCAAAGGTTGAGCGATCTTTGAAAAGTCCTCGATGAACCTTCGATAGTAGCCAGCCAAACCCAAGAATTGTCGAATCTTGGTTGGCGTTGTAGGCGTTTCCCAATTTTTGATCGCCACGATCTTTGTGGGATCAACATGAATTCCATTTCCATTATCCACATGTCCAAGAAACTGGACTTCGCGTAGCCAAAACTCGCACTTAGAGAACTTGGCATACAACTGTTCCTTCTTTAGCAGCTCCAATATAGCTCTTAGATGCTGTTCGCGTTCAGCCTTCGTCTTTGAATAAATCAAGATGTCATCGATAAACACAATCACGAACTTGTCCAAGTATGGCTTGCAGACTCTATTCATTAGATCCATGAATACCGCAGGTGCGTTTGTCAAACCAATGGCATAACGAGGAACTCGTAGTGTCCATAACGAGTTCGGAATGCTGTTTTCGGGATACTTTCCTCCTGTATCCTTAATTGATGGTATCCAGATCGAAAATCGATCTTTGAATAATAGTTCGAGCCTTGCAGTTGATCAAACAGATCGTCGATTCTTGGCAGAGGATACCTGTTCTTGATCGCCAGCTTGTTCAATTCTCTGTAGTTGATGTTTATTTGAAAGTCATCATCCTCCTTTTTGATGGGTAACAATGGAATTACCCCAAAAAGGAATTTTTGGTCTGTTATCTTCCTTCTCCATCCGTTACCAACACTTCTCTGTCAATCCTTGCACCCCCAAAAATGTAAGTTGCTATGATGCATTGACTACGGGTGCAGTGCCTGGAGTTGAATCGTCGTGAAACTTTACTTGCCTTAGAGGCGGTAATCCAGGCAAGTCTTCTGGGAAGACTTCTGGATACTCCCTTACGACAGGGATGTCTTCGATTCTTGGCTCAGCAGCCTTTTTATCCACGATGTGTGCTAGAAAAACAACACATCTTTTCTGTAAACACTTCCTTGCTTTCAAGCAGCTGATAAATCTTAGCGGTGTGTCACGCTTCTCTCCGTGAACCACAATTGTCTCACCATCATCAGTTGGAATATGAACAGCTTTCTCGTGACATACTATCTCAGCCTTGTTTCCGGATAACCAATCCATTCCTACCACTACGTCGAAGCTTCCCAATTGAACGGGTAGTAGATCCAAAGTAAACTCACGTTCTCCCAATTCTATCACGCAGCCTCTGATTACTTCGTTGGCTTCAACTAATTTCCCATTAGCTAATTCGATCGAGTAGGGAATGTCTAACTTATTAGCAGCTAGCCCAAGTATATTCTTAAATTCTAATGATACAAAGCTATAATCGGCACCGGTATCAAACAAAATATGTGCAAAAGTTTTGGTTGTTAGAGAACGTACCAGAAATCACACCTGGATCCTGGCATGCCTCACAAGCTCTGATGTTGGATTTTCTCTCACGGTCTTGTTTCAACTTCAGGCATTCCCTCTTAAAATGTCCAACTTCCTTACAATGGTAGCATCCTATCATTCGGCCATTTCCTTTCCCATTTCCACCTAGCGCGTTGTTACTGTTTTCTCCTTGTATGGAACTCGTCATCCCACAACCTTCCTTGTTGTGTCCTTTCCTCCCGTACCAAGGCTTCTGACATCCACCATCACGGTGACACTTGCACTCAGCACATCTTGGTTTGGTTTCTAAGTAAATCTTATCATTGGCCTGTTTGTTGTTAGGGCAATCCTTCTTGAAATGCCCTTCGTCCCCGCAGTCAAAGCAACCTCGAATAGATTTTTGTTCATCGTTGTTCGTTTGGGTATCTTCGGTAAGCTTCCTTTTGTTCTTTCCAGACGACTCTACCTGAGTTTTCTTGTCAGGGTTTGCAAGTTTTTTTTCTAGTCTATTTGCTTCCGTAACGAGTGCCAAACCCATCTTACTTGCAACAATGGTTGTTGGTGGCGTAGATGCTGTCATCAAGCTCAAGACTTGAGGCGCCAGTTCCCAAATGAATTGTTCCAATTTCTTCAGTTCTGGTTTTACCAGGTATGGAACAATTTGTGACAGATCATGGAGTCGTTGCACGTACTCCAACACCTTCGGACCTTCCATCATTAGGCTCCGAAATTCATCTTCCCACTTCTGGGTTTCCGTGTGGGGGCAATACTTCTTATGCATCATTCCTTTCAACTCATCCCAAGTTAACGCGTATGCTGTAGTTAGGCCCATTATTCGAACCTGAAGATTCCACCATAATCGAGCTCCATCTTGAAACAACTCAGAAACGTATGGGACCTGTTGTTCTGGCGTACAGCCACTCATTCGAAAGATGGATTCCATACTTTCAATCCATTTTACAAAAGTTATGGCACCCCCAGTGCCGTCGAACTTCGGAGGCTTGAAGTTGAGGAAGTGCCAGTAGGAACAACCGTTATTTTCTGAGGTACCTTTGATTGGTTCGGAGCGTAGGGCCTCGTGCTGTGCTATAGCTGCAGCAATTATCTCTTTAAGTTCTGCCTCAGAGGTGGGCATGCGCATTTCGCGTCTTGGCGGCATCTTCTAAAAGATGTTTCACATAGGTTAGGTCATAGCAAGTGAAGTGTACGTATGCTTCCAACAATACCAACACATAACATCTCATGTTATCAACAAGTCAATCACATAACCTCTATGTTATAGGACATAAACAATTGATTGAACATCGCATGTGATGAGAATATTGCGATTGTATTGCCACAATTCGAGACCGCAATGTAAAGCTCACGAGTACACCACCATATCATACTACATCAATGACCTAGTAGGGGACGACCCTAGACAAGTCGTGCGATCGCTGGACATGTTCAGGAGTCTCTGGTTCGTCCATTCAAATTTCAGGACTCCGCGTCAAGTTTCCGAATTCCAGTCTTCAAACAACATTTCCTCTCAATCGTTTCCTTGAGCTCGTCCCAGCTCAGTGTATAAGCAGCGTATGCGCCAAGGGTCTGAACTTGGAGGTTCCATTAAGAGAGTGTGTCATCTAGAAATATCCCTGAGAGGTAGGCAACACTCTGTTGGGGCGAACAGTTACTCATTCTTAGAGTGGAGTCGGTCTTTTCGGACCAACGAACAAATGCAACGGTGCCTCCGGTTTCGACAAAGTTCAAAGGCTTGCAGTTCAGGAACTGTTTATAGGTGCAGCCAGTTGGAGGGTTATCTCCAGTAATGTCATCGTTGTACATAGAGTGGAGGGCTTCATGTCGTGCATTTATCTGTGAGGTGCGTTCTTGCAACTCGGCTTTTGTCCTTGGCAACGTACTGGTGTTTGTGTCACGCCTGGGTGACATTCCCTTTTGTCGAAGTGGTGTGAAGCGGGTTAGACAACGTCTCGATTGTCCATGGGGTGTATATAGCAACACATGCCATCATGTAATCACCCAATTTCACACGCAAATATACTCACTGTATAAGTGGGGAAATAAATTCCTGAGCCTTCACATAGGCTTGTAAATTTGGCTTGTTGCTTGTAATAGAATGAACTCGAGGCTACATCGCCTAGGTCATTCGTGTTTAGGTTATTTCCTGCTGCATTGGTTATCATTAGCTTGGCCTGCAGAGTCCACCAGGATTCCTGTGCACTACAAATCGTTATTACGTGGGCCCCCGTAATAATAAATTGTCTTGCACAGTTACCCCAAATTTTCTCTCATCCAAGCAGATGATCAATCAAGGAGCAACAGCCGGTGCATTGGCATGAACAGGGTCATACTCCAATGCGGGGTCAGGAGCAACGCCTGGCTCAGGGGCCACGGCTAGCTTTGAATCAAAAACTCCATCTCAAAATCAGCTGGATCAACAATCACAGGGGTTACAGGATCTCCCAAGGGCTGGTCTAAGTGCATGAACTCAATGTCATGGTCTGGATCAACACCAGGCGGAAAAACAGAATTGTCCTCAAAATCGCGATCAAACTCAAAACTGTGTGCGGGATCCGGTGCAGCTAGTGGTGCCATATTAGGGTCGGCGTCGTGTAAGTAGTGCTGCATTCCCTGTATGTGCGAAGATGCGGGTGTCAGAAACTCAAATGAGTCTGGGATAGGGGAATGGTCATAAGTTTCCCCTATAGGAGCGTCCGCATGCAGTAGTCTAATACCAGCAGTAATAAGGCCCTGCCCTCGAATGGGTCCTCCTCCAGTAGATCGTTATCGTCTTCAGAGGCCTCGTTGGGAGGGCGTATCATCAACAGGATAAGCGGCAAGGGGCACAGGAGCAGGGATCACCGCCAGTGGTAAAATCCCAACAAGATGGCCATCAGTAGGCTCTGCTACGACTTCAGGCAGTGCACAAAGGGCTGAAAGTCGTCATTGTCTGTGCCGGTAGTATCAGAAATGTACACCTCGTGCTTCGTTGAACTATGTCGTCTGATACTATGGTCATGGGGTTCGTAGTGCCCATCTTTCTAGCACTTGATGAAAGCATAACATTTGTAACACAAGCATATATACGTATAATATAATCAATCATATAATCAGTTAATCACATAAGTCACCAAGTAAGGTATCACAACCTTCTCCTAGTCTTACTAGCCAATTTCATCCAGTCTACAAGACTGCTCTGTCCTTCACTTAAACCAAACCTCGATCCTCCAGACCGATCCTATAACAAACACAATTTCATCCAGTCTACAAGACTGCTCTATCCTTCACTTAAACCAAACCTCGATCCTCCAGACCGATCCTATAACAAACCAACGTGCTCAACTACCTCGATCACTTCGATCCTCCAGATCGATCCTCAGCCCTCCAAGCTGAACTCATAAATAAATAAAATGTGCTCAACATTTGTTTGTAAAAAGTGTGGATCTGGACTTAAGTGGTATGCAGAAAAATGTTTTCGTGAGAGCCCTAGTGATCATAGTCTAGACTCGAGACAGAATCCTAGTTCGCTATGATCAGAGCTCTGATACCAAGCTGTCACACCCTGGCTTTTGCGGAAGCGTGGTATATTTTGGTGTGACTTCTTAATACCATAGCTTAACCATAACAAGCTATATGAATTTAAAAACCATGCAAGTCATCAATTAAGTTTGAAAATAACATACAATACCATTGTTTGACGAGAACATACTCCAACAACAATAACCTTGTTCAAAAGACATAACCACTACAACATAACATAAACGTGGTTTAAGGACTGTGTCTTGTCCAGGAAAGAGACACATCCCTTAAACCCTGATGACTCCATGACAAATGCAGCGGAAAACGTTCCATACCGTGCCAGATCTCGTTTAATTTCCTGAAATACATGTGAGTTGAAAAATCAACAATAATGTTGAGCGAGTTCATGTGCAAGTGAGTAAGTAAAACACTTGTAAGTATAAAAGTTTCCTGGTATGTAGCAGTGTAAGAGGACTTGTGATCACCAATGGTTTGCAAGGCCATTAGCATGTTGTGAAATGCAAGTAAGTAGACACAACCCTAGCTGATTTTTGCGTTGGGCAACCAAGTCACTCCAGGTCCGTTGTGGTTAGCCTCCGAGAGGTCCGTTTGGCCTGAAGCTGGGCTCGCTACACCCAAATAGATCTACCGCTCGAGTCCCTCGGTGTTCTAACTACCCATTCACATGATCTAAACCTCCTTACGTAATTCATACCGTGTATAAAGTACTTGTAAACAAAGTAACATGTATTTCACCCCCGCAGTTAAGAAAACTGAAAACAGTTAGAGAAAAGGGGGACATGAACTCACAGTGGATGCGTAAACTCTATCAAGCGTCTCTGAAGCAGTAAGCTGTGCAACGACCTACAAGTGCTAATTCTATTAGATGGACGGCCGTGCTTTAGCTTTACAGTTTATGTTTGCGGGAAATAGTTAGACAACTATTTCGTGTCACATTTTGTATATGCTTGATAGTTATTCTTCTTCCCAAGGATGGGGGATACAATACATGTGCGTAAGTTACGTTTTATCAATCTTGTGGTAATGTAATTACCGGTGTAACTTATATGTTTGTGTAAGCGTTCGCAAAGTTTTGGAATCATTAACGCTTGTAAATATTATTTTCATTCTAAAATAATATTTATGTATTTCACAAAATAATCATAAACAGTGTTGTGACAAATATATTTATCACGTTAATCTTTGTGAAAATCCCACCTCCGAATATTTAGTAAAATATAGTACTGGCGAAATTTATGTTTCAAGAGTATGCCCAAAAATAGTTCTAACACTTGTTGTGTAAAAAGTCTAAGTGTTAGGTTTTTAGAAAATTTCGCCAGAGTTTCCTCTGTAACTGGAGGTGGCCACGCTTTTAAGCGTATCATTTTCTTTTAACAAATCAACTCAATCAACTTCTTTATCCAATCAAACAATTTCCGACACATCAAACTAGTCAACCAGTATGTATATTTGCATAATCGCATGAACTTGTAGTTTTTCCGAATCTATATTATAAATCCCATCTATATACGTAGATCTTTATATAAAGTAGCTTTAATCTTGTAAAAACCTCGTGTTTAGAGAAAACCGTCTTTACAACTTCTAGTAACGAGTGACAAATATACTTCTTTGTCGGATCTTTCCATTTCACGAGTGTCTACACACTTGTGGTTTATAAAATCATATTTATTAGTGCAAGATCCATCTTTTAGAAAAACATGATTTCTTTAAAGTGTGGTCTTTCAAAAATACCACTTGCGGATACGTAGATCCGCTAGTTTTAAACACCATTTTACCGGTTAAATCACTTTTACACAAGTATAATATTTCACACAAGTTCATGTTTCTAAAATGTGGTAGTGTTTCACCTTTAACCCTTGTATCTATCAAAAACAAGCTTATGTGATGATACGTGATTTTACAAAGTCGGGTTTAAACGAAGATTTGAGCTACCACATTATAGATCGGGTCACAATAAGCACAAATTTCAAGTCCTACGACTTTTACACAAGTTATATGCTATTAACCACCATTTTTGTGATTTTACTAGACTTTAAAGATCCAAAACGCGTGTTTACAATATTTAACCGACGAAAGTTCTTTTAACCACTTTAGATATGTGTAAAAACAAGTTTTAAAGGTTATACCTCTAGCTCAAGGCTAGGGAAGAGTTGTGACGAAAAACGCGTGGATAAAAGATAACGAGAGAGGTCCTTCGTGTTCCGCTTGCACCAAAGCTCCTTATACGCGATCCTTGAAGTGTGTATGTGCTTGGAATGATGGAAGCAAGAACCGAAATGATGATGGTGGTGTGGATGGGGTTCGGCCGAGAGCCACCAAGGAAGAAAGAGAGAGAGTTGGTTTGTTGATGTTAAGTGATAACCCTCTAGTAGTTAGTGTGTTTATATAGGCAAGACTTAGTGCTAATGTCCAATGGTCATTGTGTAGTGTGGATATTAGACATGGCAAGATCTTGGCAAGATTTCAAGTACTAGTGTGTCCCCTAGTTAGAGGGGCCGGTTACGAGAGTAAGGGGGGGGGGTATCTAGTTTGATTTTAAGTAGTTTAGTTAGTGTTTAGTTTAGGTTAAATAGGTTAGGTTAAGTGTTAACCTCGTTAGTTACGTACGACGCGTTATGACGGGTGTTAGGGTAATCAGAGACCCTAACTGGCTCAGAAAAAGAGTAATAATAAAAATAGTAAAGTTTTCATGTTCCGGGTAAAGTCCGGGTGTTCGGTTGGATAGTAATCCGTTAAAGTGTTACAAAAGACTTTAAAGTGTCGTTATTACATTTTAGTGACACATTTTGTTTTCCCGACACTTTAGAAAGTGTCTAGTAATATTTTCTCATTTCTGGCACTTTACTAGTCAGCTAGAAGCTGGTTAAATTATTAAAGTGCTGTGTTTGGTACTTAAAGTACGTTCTGGCACATCCGAATCAGTGTATCTTATCCCCTAGAGACGCGGTAACACAACCCTTATATCCTACACTCACTACCAGTGTAGTCAAAATATATGAGGCTCTTAACAGGCCTTGAGGCAGTATTTGCCTGATGCTGGTTATATCAGCATGTTCACTGTGTATCCGTTTAGTGCTACTGTGCTTTTTGTGCATCATGTTTGTCACTGAGGTGCCGTATGTAAATAATGTAGTGACAGCAAATATAGTATGATGCAAGTAAGTGCATGTATCAGTATGCAGGTAGCAGTTTATCAGCTAGTTTCAATCAAGCACAGTAATTAAGTAGTAATTAATCATTAATTAAGTTGTACGGATACCTGGTTTAGTGCGGGTTGTCACAGGGTTTATAAAATAAAAGACAAGAAAAATATATATATTTTTTTAGTAAAATATATATTTGGTTACTTTAACAATTTTTGTGTGATATATTACTTGGTGTATTAGTTATATATATCATGATAGGAACTTGAATCTCATGTCAACTTTAAACTCAAAACACGTTATAACAAAAGTCCTACGAGACTTCACATAATTACGCCTTAAAACGAGTTGCGGACGATTCTAATAATCGGACACCATTTATGGTCAAAACGGACGACGGACGAATCCTTAAACAAATCACCAATCCGGGGAGTTACTACGACGTTAGACGATCTTTCGACACGAAATATAAATATGCTATCGATAACAAATTTACGGATGTTTATAAACTTATAAAAACTAGTATGTTTTTATTAACTAAAAAGTATACTTAGAGTATTTTTATAAAAATGTTTTTATAAAAATGAAAGACTTATACATATAACAAATGGGCTTATAATACTAATGGGCTATTTTTTGGGCTTAGTTTTCTTAATGGGCTTATACTTCATAATGGGCTTAACATAAACACATGGGCTAAGCCCAATACAAACATATGGGCCAAAGCCCAACACTATTCAAGCCCAATACTATTCAAGCCCAACACTATTCAAGCCCAACACTATTCAAGCCCAATACTATTCAAGCCCAACACTATTGAGGCCCAACACTATTTGAGGCCCAACACTATTGAGGCCCAACACTATTTGAGGCCCAGCACTATTTGAGGCCCAGCACTATTTAAGCCCAATAACTTGAAAAAGTGGGCTTGGCCCAATGATACTAATATTGGAAACACAACTATACGAGTGATACATACAAGACACGAGATTCAACGGACGAGATCCGACTAAACAACTTATTCATCGAATACACAGTTAACGAACAGTAAAGACATACAAGTCTTACACATACTCAAGACAAAAGACTTGTACTCAAGTTAATTACAAAGACCGAAGTGTCTAACAAAAATAAGAACATTTGTAGGTCTCAACGCTATTCAGGACGACAGCACGTGAGATCTTATTTTCATCTATTCACAAGACGCGATACTGTGAGTTCATGTTCCCCTATTCATTTAAACGTTTTACAACTTTACAAATATCGGGGAAGATACATGTTCTAAGTATGTTAAAGTTAGGTAATGAAACACCTAGATCATGTGAGAAATTAGGGCCATAACTAAAGCACCATTAATCCAGTTTGGACCAAGGAACAAAGGTTTAGATCTAATGGGTGTTGACGAGCCCCACTCATGGCCATTTTGCCTAGGAGTGCATTTGTTGCCCTACGACATGGTGTCGATACAATTAAAAATCGTCCAGGGTTGGTTTGCTTCCTATTTCGTCACACATATTAATGTCCTTGCAAAACATTAATGATCAACGATTTCATTGACGCTTTACATACTACAACTCACATTTTTCATACATCGTTTACAACTAAACTGCATGAATTCACCAACTTTTGTTGATGTTTTCCAAACTTAACATGTATTTCAGGGAATTAAAGGACCATGTCAGATTTTCCAGTCAAGATAACAAGTACAGGAACTCCATGCCATCTTTTGAAGGGTTTAACTATTATATTCCGCCTCTTTGCGGAAATATGATGGTTTAAACCTTTGTAGTTTATTTCAAGTTAATGTATGAAACAATAACGCTTTACGTTCATGTTAATGGTTTGTAACCGACACACTAAACTTATGTTGTAATCTTTTGAAACACTATGTAATGGCAATGGAGTATGTTTTATTCATATAGTTTGTTCATGTACATCGATATTTATGCAATGAAAACCAGACAGATCACACCTTGCGTTTCCGCTATGAGCGGGTGTGACAGTATCATCTCCTGGATGAAGCCACTCAAGAATCACCAAAGGAGACAGGAGCCAAGCCTTCACCAAAACCAAAGAAACGTAAAGCTTCAAAGAATCCCGCAGCGGTTGCACCAAAACAGGCAAGACCTAGCCAAGAGACAGCACCACCAGTCAAGAAACCAATCAAGGAATCAAAGACCATGGATGAACAGACTGGATTCCCTAAGAAGTCAAAGAAGCGAAAGGCTTCTCAGAACTTCGCCGTGGTCGCTCACAATGGTCAAGCCATCCGCAACCAACCAGCTCAACCCCCTGCTAGGAAGCCATACAATGGAACCGCACCTTTGTGCAACCAATGCAACCTTCATCATCATGCTAGTGTGAAGTGCCGTAATTTCCAGATTTGTGGACTTACATGTCATACAGCAAGGGTTTGCTCAACTGCAGCTGTACCAAATCAAGCAGGACCCATCCGGGTGGCAACACCACCTGCCAAGAAGCAATACAAGGGAACAGCACCAATATGCGACAAATGTAATGGGCATCACCAAGCTCACTTACAGTGTCGTCGGTGTGTATCATGTGGGCGAGTTGGTCACCTGGCAAGTGCTTGTCGATGTAACCAGAACCAAGGTGGTCCAAATCAACCACAAGCCAATCCTGCTCAAGCTCGCTTCCCGCCTGGATCGTGCTACAACTGTGGCAAGATGGGTCATTTCGTGAATAAATGCCCGAAGATTGCTAAGGCAAATCCAACCCACGGATGAGCATTTGGCTGAGTATAAGATGTTGCTGTTTTAATCTTATACTTCTGTTTCTTTGTTTTTCTTATAATACGAAACAATCAGTTTTGTTTATAAATAAATCGTTGATCACAAATTCTGATATACAAGTGTAGTTACATGTGTGTATGGCATTTCCCTATAATACCTACATTAAGGAACTCTGTTCCTTACAAACTACTCTTGTGAATATTACCCATTTTTGTGTTTACTCATGATTCCCTTAGAAAATTCTAAATACTCGTTTCATTCTAAGATACGAAGTACAGAAAATAAAGTGACATTATGAGTAATCATGCTTCTGCACATCTGTGTCTTTGAATCCTTGGTTAGATAACTAAGGATATTTTCAAAATCTCATACCCATTACGTTTTAAATTTATCAACATACACAGTACAAATATTTCAAAAACAATCTTCATGATCTCAAAACATTTCATATAGTTTGAAAACAATTTTTTTTCAAATGCACTGTCTATGTTATTTCAAAAACATTGTCTATGTTTTCAAAAACAACCTTCATGATTTCAAAATGTTATTAATACAATATAATTACTTAGATCAAGTGCATGATTTCAAAAGCATCATTCATGTTTTCAAAAACCTTATACATAATTTCAAAATCCATCTCGCATGATTTTAAAACATTTTTTTTATACTTACCTAATACACCTACTTTATGATTTCAAAAGTATTATATATAAGGTTTCAAAAACATTAAACACATTTTTAAAAAAGAAACCCCATGCATAGTTTTCAAGGTATTTTCCTCATACATTGACTTAACCTTCAAATTCTTCTTCATATGTCGCCTTGACATATCTAGCATCTCAACTTCATAAGCATTTTTACTTCATGTTTTGATTTATACACATCCAGTGCAAGGTTTCAAAACAGGTTTCAAAACATCTTGAACTTCTAAGATCAATATGGGATCTTTTTATCTTCACATTAGACCCTTGTGAATGGTTATCATTTAAATCAGAGTCCTTAATTGGATTCCTTATGTACCTTAATTCAAACATTTCGGTTCCTTAAAATCAAAATCGAATTTTCTATTTAAATCTTTCTATCTTTATAGTTAGATTCTTGGTAATATTTAAAGCACCAATAAAAAAAAATCCACTGATTGGATACCTAGTGTGCTTTGAATACATGTGCAGATCAAATTAACAAAATGATGACAAATCAAAAATCAAGTTAAACAATTATGTGATTATGTGTTTATGCATTTTGTGTTTTCTTTTATACATTTTTGGGTTTTTGTATACTCTGGATATTCGTTATCCAAATCCTCGTAGCATCTTTCATATCTTCATATGAGGGATTCGTAGTAGGATATTCAAAAAGGTACTACCTTAAATCCTTATTGTGTCACACCCCGACCACGTAAAACATCAAATCGTGGCGGAAACGTCAGGGAGTGTTGTAACAGAATTATTGTTCCACAACCATGGTAATTAAAATTATATTTTTATTCATCAACCAAAGGTGGAATACATTGTCTCAAAATAAGAACCAAAGAGTACATCATATAATTAAACTAAGTCTATCTTTATTTTTATATCTCTAAGGCATAGGTCCGCCCTAGTGTCACGATCATCCTAAGCATCAGCTCCTGAAACACATGTAAAAATAGGTACGTCAGCATAAAAATGCCTGTGAGATACATAGGTTTTGTAAAAAAAATAGGATTCATGACGTAAGTTTTAAGAAAAGGTTGTTTGACAAAATCAGTCATGATCCTTGTAAAATGTTTTGTTTTATAAATCTTTTGAAAAGCGATGATAAAGTAGATAATATGTAAAAGAGTAATGTGAGGTTAAATGAATAACTGAGTAAAATGAGTTTGTATAAAATAAGTTGTTTATAATGTCTTGTGAAAAATATGTTATTTGTATAAAATGTTATATGTCTAAATTGAAATGATTCAAATAACGCTACGATATGTAATACCATACAAGCACTTATATATAGGAAGTACCAGCGGCGTATCCACCATGCTTGTATCATATTACACACGCCTCGTTACTTAAATCATTTTACCCAAACAAACCACCAATGTAAATTGCCCATGTCTAAACCATTTGTCAAATTTCTTTGTGTAAACTATGTCAAAATGTTTATGTCAAAATGTAGTCTATGAAATATGTATATCAATATCAAAATGTCAATGTCAAATGTCAATTATGAAATGTGTAAGAAAAATGTCATGTATGGCAAGTGAAGTGTATATATATTTATATATATCTACTGAGCCATAGATAAAAAAATGCACAAAACAATGTATTGAAGTAAAACGTGGTTTAAATCAACGTTATGTTTTGTGGAAATGCATGCTATACTGAATACAAACATTTATGCGGTATTGTAAAAATGCATACATCCAAGCCTTGTGACTGTGGTGATGAGCCTTTAAACAAATTAAAGGTCTATCTGTATTATGTTTTATCGAATTCGGTCATTCCTTTCATCCAAACATACCTAGGATGTTAGGAACAGGAGTTGTCAATTCATTTGGTACCATTACCTACTAACGAGCGGCGTGATCAAAGTTAATGAATGTATATGGTCCCATTTAAACAAGCCAAATGTCATATCAAAATGTAAGCATGTGATGAAATGAAAATGTACTAAGTATGATGAACATACATATCATGAAAAGGTAATGTAAAACAATGCACTAAGTATGCACACAATGGATATACATAGCATAAAATGTCATGTAAAACGATGTACTAATAATGTACTAATGAACATAGCATGTATATGATGAGAAAACATGAAAAGCACGAAAGTAACAAGTAGGCACACGTGTTTCACCCCAAACTGTTTGGAAAACAGTAAAAGAGGGGTCTATGTACTCACTTGAGATTACTCAATAGACTTTAGATATCCACCAAGCAAAGCTAGAAGGTTACGGAATCAAACGGCACCTAATATAGGTAACTACATTAATAAACGGACCTAATCGGAGGATCGGGTAGCATGAGATTTTGTAAACCAAATAAGTGTAGGAACTTATGTAATATGGTTTGACAAAGCCTACATACTAAAACGAAACCTAGCCTAAGTGCTTTTGACCCGTTACGACCCGTTTAGGTAGCTTATGCTACTTTAACGCGTCATTTGCGTAGAACGCGTTTGGAATGCCTAACTAGCCCTATGAAAAGTAAGATATGCCTTGACATGTCTAATATTGTTACTAAATCAGTTTAGATACCAAAAGTTATGTTACATAGGCTTAAAATGAATTTTGACTTAAAAAGGGCATTTTGGTAATTTACTTAAGGCATAAGAACTACTTATCATACAACTACTTAAACGACGTGACCATAAGGTATAACCTCGGAAGGGTATTACCTAAACTATTATGGTCACCTAAAGTGTTTGGTCGGATCCTAATGATCGACCAAATGGGTCGGGTTCGAAAGCATAAGCGATTGATTAGATCGCTTACCCTTACGACCCTAAACAAGCACAAATCTAAAAGTGACGAGCTAAACATGCTAGAACATGTTTAGCAAGGTTTAAAAACAGGTTTGGTATCAAAACAAACGGTTTTGATACCCTAGAGTAGTTTGGTTACAAAATACGCGAGAACACGCATTTTGGCCGAAACTACGACTCGTCACTAAGCCTAGATAACGTGGTAATCAGTAGGTATAGTCACTAGGGACTATGACCATCGTGATTACGCTCACGTTATGAAGTTCAAACGAACTTCGCATTGACCATAAACTGGTCAATGCATAAAGTCAAACGCAGTTTGACTTTAACGCTAAAACGAATGAAAAGAACGAAAGAATACTTACAGAAGGTCCCCGCAAGTATTTAACCCGATTCACTCTCAGGTAGGAAGCATATAAACTTCCACTTAGAGAGCTTTGAATCGGATTCGAATGTGAGGGAAATGAGCAAGACATGGGGGGGTATATATAGGAAATGTTGAGCCGTTAGGATCGTTTCTTGTTTCCCAAGCATTAATCTCAGCCATACAACACATACCCACTGATTTACAAACCCATGGGAGCCCATAGGATTGCTAGAAACCAGTTGCAAGTGAGAAAAGAGTGTATAACAGCTAAAAACAGGCTGTTTGCAACATTCTGCTATCTGACCCCTGCTTACGAACCTCAACACTCACAATGTTGAGGTCCGTAAGGACCTTGCAGCTCTGAAACTTTCAAAAACGGCAGAACAGGCCCCTGTGCGCGTATCGTCGTGTTTTGGCACTTCTAACACCTGTGAAACCCATTTTTAAGCTTTATAAGGATGTTAAAGTATAGGGAACATGAAACATGCTCAAAAATATGCCGGATGTCGGTTCGTTTGGCCGTACGATCGCGATGTTCGCTTAATTACGACGGAATGCGCATAAGCGCGAAAAACGATCCAAATTGCGCGATGAATGGATTTTTCTTATGCCAAACAATAAAATAAAATATTTTAGTGCTTACATAAATTTTTGGATGTCCGGATGTATTCAGAACGTAAGTTATGCGCGAAAATGCAAACTTGTGCACCTTTTGACGCTTTTAGTCCCTGAATGAGCATAAAGTTTATTTTAGCACACCGAACATCTCAAAGCCTATTTCTAAGCTATGTAAAGGATATTTAAGGTGTGTTTAACTTATGGCCATGTTCCGGAATGTCCGTTACAGTTCCAATTGGCATACTTTCGCAGTTTGTCAATTTTAGTCCCTGTAAGCGAATTAACTTGATTTTACCATACCAAAGCCTTTAAAACTTATTTCTAAGTTATGTAAAGGTTATTTAAGGTATGTTAAGCATATGTTGATGTTTCGAAGTATTTTTCGCGTTAAACTGATTATGTTTACACACCAGTTTGCGTATAATTCTCCAGAAAGCGATATAGAGTTTGAAATGGAATGAAAGTCAAAACATGAAAAATGTAACACATAAACAAACAAACATTGGGATCAAATAACTTTATTTCATTGATAACTGAACTGTTTATAATGATTACAAGCATAGATGTCACAGTCTCCCCTACTTGTGGAAATTTCGTCCCGAAATTTGTTTAGAGGAAACTCGTGAGAAAAGATGCGGATACTTCGCCTTCATTTGATCTTCACGTTCCCAAGTAAACTCAGGTCCACGTTTAGATTCCCAGCGAACTTTGACCAAAGGAATGCGCTTGCGTTTAAGCCATTTGACTATACGGTCTATGATTTCCACAGGTTTCTCAACAAAATGTAGTGGTCTTATCAACACGAATTTCGTCAAGTGGTATGTGGAGGTTCTCATCAGCTAAACACTTCCTGAGATTGGACACATGGAAGGTTGGATGAACATTTCCAAGTTCAGGAGGTAACTCAAGTCTGTAGGCTACCTTACCGATTCTTTCAACGATCTTGAATGGTCCAACATATCTAGGTGCAAGTTTTCCAGTCTTTCCAAATATGATCACACCTTTCCAAGGTGAGACCTTAAGTAATACTCAATCACCGACTTGAAATTCCATGGGCTTGCGTCCTTGGTCCGCGTAAGTCTTTTGATGGCTTCGAGCTGTCAGAAGGTTATCACGAACTTTCTTAACCTTATCTGTTGTCTCTAGAATGAGGTCAGGTCCAGTAAGCTGAGCCTCACCAATCTCATTCCAGCAGACTGGTGAATGACATTTTCGACCATAGAGAGCCTCGAAAGGAGCCATGTTGATGCTGGAGTGATAACTGTTGTTGTAGGAGAATTCAATTAATGGAAGATGTGAATCCCAACTACCACCAAAATCGATCACACAAGCTCTAAGAATATCCTCCAAGGTTTGGATTGTTCTTTCAGATTGACCATCAGATTGCGGATGATAAGCAGTGCTCAGATTAAGTTGGGTCCCCATAACAGATTGCATGGTTCTCCAAAAACGAGAAGAAAAACGAGCATCTCTATCAGAAATAATGTTCAAGGGAACACCATGTCGAGATACGATTTCATCCACATAGATTTTGGCCAGTTTGTCAGCAGATAGATCCTCACGGATCGGCAAGAAATGTGCTGACTTAGTAAGACGATCAACAACTACCCAGATGGCATCATGACCTTTCTTAGTGCGCGGAAATTTAGTAATGAGATCTATAGCGATGTTTTCCCATTTCCAAACTGGGATCTCTGGTTGCTCCAAAAGACCAGAAGGATGTTGGTGTTCAGGCTTAACCTTAAGACAAGTAAGGCATTTTGAAACGTACAAGGCAATGTCTTTCTTCATACCAGGCCACCAATACTGAGTACGAAGATCCTTATACATCTTATCTGAGCCAGTATGGACAGAATAACGAGACTTATGAGCTTCATCCATGAGCAAGGTGCGAAGACCATCTTGGCTTGGGACCCACAGACGGTCCATGAAATAATAAGATCCATTGTCTTTCAAAACAAGATCAGGCTTAATGTGATAGGGTAATTCCTTACCCATCAAGTCTTGTGAAACACAAGCATGTTGAGCCTGAGAAAAGCGGGCTTGAATATCAGCTCGAGCTTGAATATCAGATTGAACACGAACACAATGAAGCTTGACATGTTCCTTACGAATCAAAGTGTCAGCTACGACATTCGCCTTACCAGGATGGTAGTGAATTTCGCAGTCATAGTCGTTCAGAAGCTCTACCCAACGTCTTTGCCTCATGTTGAGTTCTTTCTGATTGAAGATATGCTGAAGACTTTTGTGGTTAGTGAAAACCACACATTTTGTTCCATACAAATAGTGTCTCCAGATCTTAAGAGCGAACACAACTGCACCCAATTCAAGATCATGAGTGGTGTAGTTTTTCTCATGCACCTTCAACTGCCTCGATGCATATGCTACAACTTTGTTCCTTTGCATCAGAACACAGCCAAGACCTAATTTGGATGCATCGCAGTACACGACAAAATCATCATTGCCTTCAGGCAAAGTCAGAATAGGTGCGTCACAAAGCTTCTGCTTCAAGGTCTGAAATGCTACTTCTTGTTTAGAACCCCATTCAAAGGGCTTGTTCTTCTGAGCTAGAGCAGTTAGAGGAACTGCAATCTTCAAGAAGTTCTCTATGAAGCGGCGGTAATAACCCGCAAGACCAAGAAAAGAACGAACCTCGGTAGGAGTAGTAGGCGTATCCCAATCCTTAATCGCACTGATCTTGGAGGGATCTACATGAATACCTTGTTCGTTGACAATATGTCCCAAGAATTGAACTTCTTTAAGCCAAAATTCACACTTGGAGAATTTGGAAAAAGGTTGTTCTTTCTTTAGGAGTTCCAGAGTAAGACGAAGATGTTGCTCATGATCAGCTTTCGTCTTAGAGTATATCAAAATATCATCAATAAAAACGGTGATGAACTTATCTAAATAAAGCTTGCAGACCCTATTCATCAAGTCCATAAAAACAGCAGGAGCATTAGTCATACCGAATGGTATAACTGTGAACTCATAATGCCCATAACGAGTACGGAACGCTGTCTTGGGAATATCTTCTTCATGCACACGAAGTTGATGATACCCCGAACGAAGATCAATCTTCGAGAAATAAGAAGCGCCCTGTAACTGATCAAAGAGGTCATCGATGCAAGGTAGGGGATATCGATTCTTGATGGTGAGCTTGTTAAGCTCACGGTAATCCATGCACATCCTGAAGGATCCATCCTTCTTCTTGACAAAAAGAACGGGAGCACCCCAAGGTGAAAAGCTAGGACGGATAAAACCTTTATCTGAAAGCTCCTGAAGCTGCTTGGACAGCTCTTGCATCTCAGACGGTGCAAGATGATATGGAGCTCTGGCAATGGGATTTGCACCTGGTACGAGATCAATACGGAACTCGACTTGGCGCGCTGGGGGGTAATCCAGGTAACTCCTCAGGAAATAGCTCCAGATAATCCCGAACGACCGGGATATCTCGAATGGACTTACCTTTGCCTTTATCTGCTGTAACATGTACCAAAAAGGCCACATAGTTCTTCCGCAGATACCTCCGAGCTTGAGTACAAGACATAAGCTTGAGGCTACTAGCAGGTTTCTCACCATGAACCAATAGGGTCTCACCTGATGAAAGCGGCACACGAACGATCTTCTCAAAACAAACTACCTCTGCGCGATGCTTGGCTAACCAATCCATACCCACTATAATGTCGAAGCTTCCAAGTTGCATTGGCGTGAGGTCGATGGGAAAAAGATGGTCATTAAGGTTCAACTGGCAGTTGCGAAGGACATAATTAAGAACAATGGGTTCACCACTGGCAACCTCTACTGTCAAGGGTTTACCTAGTTTCGTTCTAGACACGCGAAGCAATGGCTCAAAAGATAATGACACAAAACTCTTATCAGCACCAGAATCAAAAAGAACAGATGCAGGTTGATTATTAACAGAGAACGTACCGTTCACCACTTCATTGTCTGCTTGCGCTTCTTGTGCATTCATGTTAAAAACTCGACCTCGGGCTGGAGCCTGATTTGGATTCGCATTAACCAGTTTTGGACACTGGTTTCGATACTGGGTCAGGTCTCCACAATTATAACACGAGCCAGGAGGATAGTGAGGTCGTGAAGCTTGACCCTGTTGTTGAGCAGGAGGCTGAGCAACTTGTTGAGCCGGGTTCTGAGCTGCTTGATTACGAGCAGAACGACAAACTTCTGCAAGGTGTCCAGACTTCCCACAGTTCGTACAGAAACGGCACGGAAGTTGCTGTTGATGATGACTATTGCACCTATTGCACAAAGGTGCATTCCCTTCATACCGCTTCTTTGCTGGAGGTTGCGCTGGCTGATTTGGTGCAGCTTGATTTGCCTGTGTAGTAACGGCGTAGTTTTGGGAAGCCTTACGCTTCCTTGAATTCTTTGAGGATCCAGAATCCTTACCCTTCTTGTTTTTACCTTTCTTGCTATCCTCTTTGTCAGATGACTGCTTCTTACCCTTGTCACCCTTTCTATGCAGCTTACCCCTTCGAATCTGCGACTCGGTCAATGTTGCAGATAGCTCGATTGCCTGACGGAGTGTGGTAGGATTACTACCAGTAACGGTGTCTTGTATGGAGTCAGGTAGACCATCGATGTACCTTTCAATAGCCTTGTCGAGTGGGGTAACCATTGTTGGGCATAACAAACTCAGCTCCTCAAATCTATCAGTATACGCCCGGTGCTCGCCACTATCCTATTTTAGATCATCAAACTCCCTTTCTAGAGCTCGCAGCTCATGACGAGGACAAAACTCCCTCATCATAAGAGTCCTAAGTTCAGCCCATGTTTGTGCCAAGGCAACCTCAGCACCACGATCTCTCATAACCCTGTTCCACCATGTCAAAGCCCTCTTCTGAAATACGCTTGAAGCAAACTCGACTTTGCGATTATCAGGACACTGAACGTGACGAAAAGTATTCTCAATGCTCTCGAACCATTGAAGAAGCCCAGTTGCTCCCTCCGTACCACTAAACTTGAGAGGTTTAGCCGAGTTAAAACTCTTGAAATTGCATGGAGCATTGTTGTTGTTGTTGGCTTGGTTCCATTGAGCAAAGAGGTTTGGGAATTGAGCAGCCATTTGCTGCGCAATGATTTCTGCCAGTTCGGCATTTGGTAGCGGATTTTCGCGTCGAGGAGGCATTCTAAAAGAGGAAACATGAAAGGAAACGAGTGAGATGATTTGATGAAAAGAGCGAGATGAAACAAAATCAACAAAAGTGTCACACCCCGACCACGTAGAACATACAAAACGTGGCGGAAATGTCAGGGAGTGTTGTAACAGAATTAATCGTTTCAAATCCATGGCAATTAAAGTTTCGTTTTATTAATCAAAAGTGTTACAATGTCTTAATAAACAAAGAAGTACAACATAATTAACTAGTCTTGTCTCGTTTTAAGTCACTAAGGCACAGGTCCGCCTAAGTATGTCTTGATAAGTCCTATGCTTCAGCTCCTGAAAACACATGTGAAAATAGGTACGTCAGCATAAAAATGCCGGTGAGATACATAGGTTTTGAGAAAATAGGATTCATGACTTATGTTTGAGAAAATGTTTAGTCATGAACCTTGTTATTTGCTTTATCTTGTAAATCATTTGAAAAACGATAAGATCTGATGATATGTATAAATAAGAGAATAATGTATGGTTAAATGAATAACCATTGTAAACTGAGTTTGTATTAGATAAATTGTTTGTAAAACAATGTCTTGTGAAAAGTATGTTATTTGTATAAAATGTTCTATGTCTCAACTTGAAATGATTCAAATAACGCTACGACATGTAATACCATACAAACACTTATATATAGGAAGTACCAGCGGCGTATCCACCATGTTTGTATCATATTACACACGCTTTGTTACTTAATCACTTAATCAAACCAATCTACCAAAGTAAAATGTTCATGTCTAATGTAAATCATGTAATAGGTATCCAATGTGATTTGTATAAATAAATGTAAGGTTAAACGAATAACCTTATAGTAGCATATTTAAAAGTATACTTTAGATTTGTAAGTAACATAATAACCTATGTTTTGGTTTCATAAATAACATATCAACATATGCTTTGGATGTGATAAATAACATATTAAACTATGTTTTGGTTTTGTAAATAACATATCGAAATATGCTTTGGATGATTAATAAAATATTTGCTGGTTTGTACTATACCACACATGAGAGTATATCA
This sequence comes from Helianthus tuberosus, assembly GCA_030545235.1. Taxonomy (NCBI): domain Eukaryota; kingdom Viridiplantae; phylum Streptophyta; class Magnoliopsida; order Asterales; family Asteraceae; genus Helianthus; species Helianthus tuberosus. Next base: position 65,675,937 of record CM060420.1, read on the forward strand.
AAATATACTTTAATAGTGTGATTTGAGAATTCAATCAGACCTGGTGCATCAAGATACACCTTTGAGACTATAGAAATACCACAAAGGCAATTCCTATTTGGATGGAGCAACAAATTGGTTTCAGACATTCCATGACAACAGGAATGGGGTGTCAAATCCTATAGCGCTATATCATACTAACAATCGGTCTGGTGAACAAAATAAGTACAATTCAACCATTTATTTTATGTTTTTAGAGAAATCAGTGTTTAAAACCATAGATAGTCATTTAGTTTGTCAAAAGATAAGTAATAACTTGTATGATCAAATGTCAAAATGTAAGTATGTGATGAAATCAGTTGTACTAAGTAATGCACACAATGGGCACACGTAGCATGAAATGTAATGTAAAATGATGTACCAAGTATGCTAAGTTAACATACGAAGCAGAAAAGTCATGTAAATCAATGTACTAATAGTGTACTAATGAACATAACCAGTATATGATGTGAAAACAGGAAAGCATGAAAGTAACAAGTAGGCACATGTGTTTCACCCCAAAACAGTTTGGAAAACAGTAAAAGAGGGGTTCTATGTACTCACTTGTGATTGCTCAGATGTCTAAAGATAATCACCAAGTAATGCTAGAGATCTCGGAATCAAACGGCACCTAGTATAGGTAACTATGTTAATAAACCGGACCTTAATCGGATGATTGGATAGCATTAGGGTTTGTAAACCAAATGAGTGTAGGAACTCACGTGATATGGTTTAACAAAGCCTACATGCTAAATGAAACTTAACCTAAGTCTTATTGACCCATTATGATCCGTTTAGGTAGCTTACGCTACTTTAACACATCGTGCGCGTGAAACGCGTTCGGACCGCCTAACTAGCCCTATGACAAGTGTTATATGCCTAAACATGTTACATAATCAGTTATGTGACAAAGGTTTAGGTTACATATGCTTAATTACCAATTATACATGAAAAGGGTATTCTGGTAATTTACCTAAGGCATATAAACTACCTATCATAAAACTACTCAAACGATGTGACCATAGGGTATAACCTCGGAAGGTTATTCCCTACCTACTATGGTCACCTAATGTATTTGGTCGGATCCTAATGATCGACCAAACTGGGTCGGGTTCGAAGGTATAGGCGATTTATTAGATCGCCTACCCTACGACCCTAGACAACGTGGTAATCAGTGGGCATAGTCCCAAGGGACTATGACCAACGTGATTACACTCACGTTGCGAAGTTCAAACGAACTTCGCATTGACCATAACTGGTCAATGTAGAAAGTCAAACAAAGTTTGACTTTCAGACTCGAAAGACTCGAAAAGCAATAAAAGAATGAAAGAATACTTACGAAGGGTCCCCGAATGCTAATCCCGATCCAAGAACTCAGGTATGAAACAATGGTTTCAACTTAGAGCTCTCAAATCAGAATTCTTGTAAGAAATGAGGTTGGGGTGGATGGGTATTTATAGGAATACCCGAACCGTTAGGATCGTTTCATGGAAACCGTGCCTAGATCTCACCCGTACACTTGTCGAGATGTTATGGTGACTAAATTTGCCACTCACCATAGGGTATCAACATGTGGCAAGGGATTAAGGAGTGGAGAACAGCTGTTAACAGCTGTTAATACGTCGAATCTGGTCCCGAAAGCGAAAAAACTGAAGTTTCTGCATGTTTTCTGTCCAGCATAGGCAGTCGCGTAGCGCGACGGTAAAGGCCCTATGCAGTCGCGCTACGCCACCATGCACCAGCTTCAGAAAAGTTTCAAAATTGACAGTTTTGGTCCCTGTGGTGTTTTAAGGCCTTTTTCGATGCGTTTGAACCCCGTTAACCTCATTTCAAGGCTCTAAAATGAAGTTAAAGTATAGGGGACTCAAAACATGCTCAAAAATATGCCGGATGATGGTTCGTTTGGTCGTACGAACGCGATGTTCGCTTAATTACGACGGAATGCGCACAAGCGCGAAAAACGATCCAAATGACGCGACGAATGGATTTTTCTTATGGCGAACACTAAAATATAATATAGTCATGCTTACATAAATTTTTGGATGTCCGGATGTATTCAGAACGTAAGTTATGCGAAAAAATGCAAACTTGTGCACTTTTTGACACTTTTAGTCCCTGAATGACCCAAAAGTTTATTTTAGCACACCGAACCCCTTAAAGCCTATTTCTAAGCTATGTAAAGGATATTTAAGGTGTGTTTAACTTATGGTCATGTTCCAGAATGTCTGTTACAGTTCAAATTGGCATACTTTCGCAGTTTGTCAACTTTAGTCCCTGTAAGCGATTTAACTTGATTTTGCCATACCAAAGCCTTCAAAACTTATTTCTAAGTTATGTAAAGGTTATTTAAGGTATGTTAAGCCTATTTCACTATTCCGGAGTGTTTGTTGCGTTAAACTGGTTATATTTACGCATCAGTGTGCGTATAACCTTCCAGAAAGCGATTTAGAGCTTGAAATCGAACAAGAATTGATATGTGCAAATGATACACATATTTTTACAAATCCCAAGTATGAAATATAATATTTCATTGGTTCGGTATTTGTTTGATGGCCGTGGAGGCACAGGTGTTACAAAAAGCAAGGATGGTGGTCATTTGTCCGTATCACAAAGCAAGCAAACGACACACGGTGACTAATCAAAGTAAATAGGTCCAAAAATAATGCTTAGCGAAGACATGCTCGCCTATAAGTGAACACTCACCCCAAGAGTTCCCAGGTAAGAGTGACTTGTCCGATTATGTGGATTTGTACGAACACTCTAGCCTTAGACAGAAAACCCAGGGTACAGGCATTCACCCTTCCAGTTTGCACGTGTTCACACTATTTAGAACCCAAAACTTTGACGAGATTTTGAAATCTTGGAAGGCACAAGGCCAAAAGAATCATTCAAAAACAAATGATAAATTTTCAAAATCAATCTAAAAGAAAAATCAAAAGGGTTCAAAACCATATAACAATTTATTTAAAAACAGAGATTGCATTTTCAAAAATCGTTTTAGGAAATTGGGTTCTCATTTTGGTGATCACCTAAGGATAGGTGAAGTGCATGTTTTAAGATCTAAACACAAGACATCTTGCGTTGGGGTCCTAGAAAGGTTATAGTCTAGGTCAAAGCATTACTAATAACCTAAATCCCTATAACCATTGGCTCTGATACCAACTCTTCTGTCACACCCCGACCACGTAAAACATCAAATCGTGGCGGAAACGTCGGGGAGTGTTGTAACAGAATTATTGTTCCACAACCATGGTAATTAAAATTATATTTTTATTCATCAACCAAAGGTGGAATACATTATCTCAAAACAAGAACCAAAGAGTACATCATATAATTAAACTAAGTCTATCTTTATTTTTAAGTCTCTAAGGCACAGGTCCGCCCTAGTGTCACGATCATCCTAAGCATCAGCTCCTGAAACACATGTAAAAATAGGTACGTCAGCATAAAAATGCCTGTGAGATACATAGGTTTTGTAAAAAAAAAATAGGATTCATGACATAAGTTTTAAGAAAAGGTTGTTTGACAAAATCAGTCATGATCCTTGTAAAATGTTTTGTTTTATAAATCTTTTGAAAAGCGATGATAAAGTAGATAATATATAAAAGAGTAATGTGAGGTTAAATGAATAACTGAGTAAAATGAGTTTGTATAAAATAAGTTGTTTATAATGTCTTGTGAAAAATATGTTATTTGTATAAAATGTTATATGTCTAAATTGAAATGATTCAAATAATGCTACGATATGTAATACCATACAAGCACTTATATATAGGAAGTACCAGCGGCGTATCCACCATGCTTGTATCATATTACACACGTCTCGTTACTTAAATCATTTTACCCAAACAAACCACCAATGTAAATTGCCCATGTCTAAACCATTTGTCAAATGTCTTTGTGTAAACTATGTCAAAATGTAGTCTATGAAATATGTATATCAATATGAAAATGTCTATGTCAAATGTCAATTATGAAATGTGTAAGAAAAATGTCATGTATGGCAAGTGAAGTGTATATATATTTATATATATCTACTGAGCCATAGATAAAAAAAATGCACAAAACAATGTATTGAAGTAAAACGTGGTTTAAATCGACGTTATGTTTTGTGGAAATGCATGCTATACTGAATACAAACATTTATGCGGTATTGTAAAAATGCATACATCCAAGCCTTGTGACTGTGGTGATGAGCCTTTAAACAAATTAAAGGTCTATCTGTATTATGTTTTATCGAATTCGGTCATTCCTTTCATCCAAACATACCTAGGATGTTAGGAACGGGAGTTGTCAATTCCTATGGTACCATTACCTACTAACGAGCGGCGTGATCAAAGTTAATGAATGTATATGGTCCCATTTAAACAAGCTAAATGTCATATCAAAATGTAAGCATGTGATGAAATGAAAATGTACTAAGTATGATGAACATACATAGCATGAAAAGGTAATGTAAAACAATGCACTAAGTATGCACACAATGGACATACATAGCATAAAATGTCATGTAAAACGATGTACTAATAATGTACTAATGAACATAGCATGTATATGATGAGAAAACATGAAAAGCACGAAAGTAACAAGTAGGCACATGTGTTTCACCCTAAAATGTTTGGAAACAGTAAAAGAGGGGTCTATGTACTCACTTGAGATTGCTCAATAGACTTTAGATATTCACCAAGCAAAGCTAGAAGGTTACGGAATCAAACGGCACCTAATTTAGGTAACTACATTAATAAACGGACCTAATCGGAGGATCGGGTAGCATGAGGGTTTGTAAACCAAATAAGTGTAGGAACTTATGTAATATGGTTTGACAAAGCCTACATACTAAAATGAAATCTAGCCTAAGTGCTTTTGACCCGTTACGACCCGTTTAGGTAGCTTATGCTACTTTAACGCGTCATTTGCGTAGAACGCGTTCAGAATGCCTAACTAGCCCTATGACAAGTAAGATATGCCTTGACATGTCTAATATTGTTACTAAATCAGTTTAGATATCAAAAGTTATGTTACATAGGCTTAAAATGAATTTTGACTTAAAAAGGGCATTTTGGTAATTTACTTAAGGCATAAGAACTACTTATCATACAACTACTTAAACGACGTGACCATAAGGTATAACCTTGGAAGGTTATTCCCTAAACTATTATGGTCACCTAAAGTGTTTGGTCGGATCCTAATGATCGACCAAATGGGTCGGGTTCGAAAGCATAAGTGATTGATTAGATCGCTTACCCTTACGACCCTAAACAAGCACAAATCTAAAAGTGACGAGCTAAACATGCTAGAACATGTTTAGCAAGGTTTAAAAACAGGTTTGGTATCAAAACAAACGGTTTTAATACCCTAGAGTAGTTTGGTTACAAAATACGTGAGAACACCCATTTTGGCCGAAACTACGACTCGTCACTGAGCCTAGATAACGTGGTAATCAGTAGTTATAGTCACTAGGGACTATGACCATCGTCATTACGCTCACGTTATGAAGTTCAAATGAACTTCGCATTGACCATAAACTGGTCAATGCAGAAAGTCAAACGCAGTTTGACTTTAACGCTAAAACGAATGAAAAGAACGAAAGAATACTTACAGAAGGTCCCCGCAAGTATTTGACCCGATTCACTCTCAGGTAGGAAGCATATAAACTTCCACTTAGAGAGCTTTGAATCAGATTCAAATGTGAGGGAAATGAGCAAGACATGGGGGGGTATATATAGGAAATGTTGAGCCGTTAGGATCGTTTCTTGTTTCCCAAGCATTAATCTCAGCCATACAACACATACCCACTGATTGACAAACCCATGGGAGCCTATGGGATTGCTAGAAACCAGTTGCAAGTGAGAAAAGAGTGTATAACAGCTGAAAACAGGCTGTTTGCAACATTCTGCTGTCTGACCCCTGCTTATGGACCTCAACACTCACAATGTTGAGGTCCGTAAGGACCTTGCAGCTCTGAAACTTTCAAAAACGGCAGAACAGGCCCCTGTGCGCGTATCGTCGTGTTTTGGCACTTCTAACACCCGTGAAACCCATTTTTAAGCTTTATAAGGATGTTAAAGTACAGGGAATATGAAACATGCTCAAAAATATGCCAGATGTCGGTTCGTTTGGCCGTACGATCGCGATGTTCGCTTAATTACGACGGAATGCGCATAAGCGCGAAAAACGATCCAAATTGCGCGATGAATGGATTTTTCTTATGCCAAACACTAAAATAAAATATTTTAGTGCTTACATAAATTTTTGGATGTCCGGATGTATTCAGAACGTAAGTTATGCGCGAAAATGCAAACTTGTGCACTTTTTGACGCTTTTAGTCCCTGAATGAGCATAAAGTTTATTTTAGCACACCGAACCTCTCAGAGCCTATTTCTAAGCTATGTAAAGGATATTTAGGGTGTGTTTAACTTATGGCCATGTTCCGGAATGCCCGTTACAGTTCGAATTGGCATACTTTCGTAGTTTGTCAATTTTAGTCCCTGTAAGCGAATTAACTTGATTTTACCATACCAAAGCCTTTAAAACTTATTTCTAAGTTATGTAAAGGTTATTTAAGGTATGTTAAGCATATGTGGATGTTTCGAAGTATTTTTCGCATTAAACTGACTATGTTTACACACCAGTTTGCGTATAATTCTCCAGAAAGCGATATAGAGTTTAAAATGGAATGAAAGTCAAAACATGAAAAATGTAAAACATAAACAAACAAACATTGGGATCAAATAACTTTATTTCATTGATAACTGAACTGTTACAATGATTACAAGCACAGATGTCACATATTGGGCTTCTACATGATAGTTAAAACCCTTGGATTTTATAGTACCACTCCATGATTCATAAGAGACCCTTTTAGTGGTCTATTCAAAAAGATTGATTCAAAATCTGGTTAAGAACGACATGTGATGATATAAGATGAAAAGAATCCCTGGTGGTATATTTAAATCATTTATTGATTTAATAAAAGGGACCCTATGGTGGTCTAGTCACAATCATCACAGGCTTGTTCATTGTTTTCTTCCCCTACACATTTTAAGATACACTACGTGACTATGCAAGGAATTATGTAATTATGGATGCATACATAATTACGAATTTCAGTGCATGGAAACCACAGTAAGACTTATTATGTGTAAGAACCGATAGTGGCAACCATAACGGAATGTGAACAACGTAATAGAGGTACGGTGGACGCACCAATAACGCTTTATATACTTGTATATAAGTGTCCCTCATACATTGCAAGCATAATGTTATTAAAGTTACTGGAAGTTCAGAACCTTAACCAGTGATGTTTTGTCTTTTCAAAATTCATGTTTCAAGCTCTCACAAGTTTCCTCTAAATAAATTTCGGGACGAAATTCCCTAAAGTAGGGGAGACTGTGACACCTGTGTCACTGTGACCATCAAACAAATACCAAACCAATGAAATATTGTATTTCATACTTGGGATTTGTACAAATATGTGTATCATTTGCACATATCAATTCTTGTTCGATTTCGGGCTCTAAATCGCTTTCTGGAAGGTTATACGCGCACTGATGCGTAAATATAACCAGTTTAATGCAAAAAAACACTCCGGATTAGTGAAATAGGCTTAACATATCTTAAATAACCTTTACATAACTTAGAAATAAGTTTTGAAGGCTTTGGTATGGCAAAATCAAGTTAAATAGCTTACAGGGACTAAAGTTGACAAACTGCAAAAGTATGCCAATTTGAACTGTAACAGACATTCCGGAACATGACCCTAAGTTAAAAATACCATAAATATCCTCTACATAGCTTATAAATAGGCTTTGAGGGGTTCGGTATGCTAAAATAAACTTTTGGGTCATTCAGGGACTAAAAGCGTCAAAAAGTGCACAAGTTTGCACTTTCGCGCATAACCTACGTTCTGAATACATCCGGAGATCCAAAAATTTATGTAAGCACTAAAATATTTTATTTTAGTGTTTGGCATAAGAAAAATCCATTCATCGCGCAAATTGGATCGTTTTTCGCACTTATGCGCATTCCGTCGTAATTAAGCGAACATCGCGATCGTACGACCAAACGAACCAACATCCGGCATATTTTTGAGCATGTTTCATGTCCACAATGTTTAGGCATCATTTTAGGGCCTTAAAGATGGCTTAACGGGCCTTGGACATGTCGTAAATGGCCTTAAACACGTGCAGGGACTGAAACTGTCATTTTTGAAAGTTTGTTTCTGACCAAAAGGGCCAGGCGGCCCGCGTGAGTTCTTGGTGTCTCCTTACGCAGCGTGTGTCATCCTCCCAGACCAGTTAATTCAGTTTTAACAGCTGTTAACAGCTGTTATGCACTCCAAACTCACCCACACTTGCCCTTTCCTGGTCATGAGGGGCCATTTTGAGTTACCATAAGGTTTCAACAAGTTTAGTGTAACACCTGTGCCTCCACGGCCATCAAACAAATACCAAACCAATGAAATATTATATTTCATACTTGGGATTTGTAAAAATATGTGTATCATTTGCACATATCAATTCTTGTTCAAATTCAAACTCTAAATCACTTTCTGGAAGGTTATACGCGCACCGATGCGTAAATATAACCAGTTTAATGCAACAAACACTCCGGAATAGTGACATAGTCTTAACATACCTTAATTAACCTTTACATAACTTAGAAATAAGTTTTGAAGGCTTTGGTATGGCAAAAACAAGCTAATTCGCTTACAGGGACTAAATATGACAAACTGCGAAAGTATGTCAATTTGAACTGTAACGAACATTCCAGAACATGACCATAAGTTAAACATACCATAAATATCCTTTATATAGCTTAGAAATAGGCTTTGAGGGGTTCGGTATGCTAAAATAAACTTTTGGGTCATTCAGGGACTAAAAGTGTCAAAAAGTGCACAAGTTTGCATTTTCGCGCATAACTTACGTTCTGAATACATCCGGACATCCAAAAATTTATGTAAGCATGACTACATTATATTTTATGGTTCGCCATAAGAAAAATCCATTCGTCGCGTCATTTGGATCGTTTTTCGCGCTTATGCGCATTCCGTCGTAATTAAGCGAACATCGCGTTCGTACGGCTAAACGAACCGACATCCGAGATATTTTTGAGCATGTTTTAAGTTCCCTATACTTTAACTTCATTTTAGAGCTTTGAAATGGGGTTAACGGGCCTTAAACGTGTCGGAAATGGCTGAAACAAGGTGCAGGGACTGAAAATGCAATTCTGCCAAACTAGGTGCTAGCGCACCGCTACAATATAAGTGTAACGGTGCGCTAGGGGTCTCCAGACCAGATGCAGAGTATGTAACAGCCTGTTTGCAGCTGGTTTCCACTCCCATTTCCCTTGCCAAGTGTTGATACCTTATGGTGAGTGGCCAAATTAGTCACCATAACATTCCGACAAGTGTACGGTATTGATCGTGCCTCCTTTTCCATGAAATGATCTCAACGGTTCACCGAAAACTATAAATACCCCATTACCCCCAACCTTATTTCTCACTAGAATCTGATTAATTGTGTTCTAAGTTGAAACCTTTGTTTCATACCTGAACTATATTGATCTAGATTAGCATTCGGGGACCCTTCGTAAGTATTCTTTCGTTCTTTTCCTTATTTTATTGCTTTTCGAGTCAGAAAGTCAAACTTTGTTTGACTTTCAGCGTTGACCAGTAATGGTTAATGCGAAGTTCGTTTGAACTTCGCAACGTGATTGTGATCACGATGGTCATAGTCCCTTGGGACTATGCCTACTGATTACCACGTTGTCTAGGGTCGTAGGGTAAGCGATATGATCAATCGCTTATACCTTCGAACCCGACCCAGTTTGGTCGATCATTAGGATCCGACCAAATACATTAGGTGACCATAGTGTAGGGAATAACCTTCCGAGGTTATACCCTATGGTCACATCGTTTGAATAGTTGTATGATAGGTAGTTTATATGCCTTAGGTAAATTACCAGAATACCCTTTTCATACATAATTGGTAATTTAGCATATGTAACCTAAACTTTTGTCACGTAACTGATTATGTAACATGTTTAGGCATATAATACTTGTCATAGGACTAGTTAGGCGGTCCGAAAGCGTTTCACGCGAACGACGCGTTAAAGTAGCATAAGCTACCTAAACGGGTCGTAATGGGTCGTAAGCTTTTAGGTTAAGTTTCATTTAGTATGTAGGCTTTGTTAAACCAAATGACACGAGTCTCTACACTCGTTTGGTTTACAAACCCTAATGCTACCCAATCTTCCGATCTAGGTCCGGTTTATTAATGTAGTTACCTATATTAGGTGCCGTTTGATATCCGCGATCTCTAGCATTGTTTGGTTGTTACTCAAGGACTACTGAGCAATCTCAAGTGAGTACATAGACCCCTCTTTTACTGTTTTCCAAACGTTTTGGGGTGGAACACATGTGCCTACTTGTTACTTTCGTGCTGTCCTGTTTTCACATCATATACCTGCTATGTTTGTTAGTACATTATAGTACATGATTTCATTACATTTCATGCTATGTATGTCCATTGTGTGCATACTTAGTACATTGTTTTACATTACATTTCTGCTATGTATGTTGACTGATAGCATGCTAGCACATTGATTTACAAGACTTTTCTACTTTGTATGTTAACTTAGCATACTTAGTACATTGTTTTCATATGACATGTATACAACTTCTATGACATTTGGTTTGCACAAACGGGTCTTTATTACGTTCATTAACATTTGCTACGCCGCTCGGTTGTAAGTAGTGGTACCATAGGACTTGACAAATCCCATTCCTGACATCCCGGGTTTGTTTGGATGTAAGGAATGACTGAATCCGAATACAATTCTTTTGATAACCTTGACTGAAAGGGTTATCCGACTGTCTCAAGGCTTGAATGTTTGCGTTTAACATACTGCATAAGTGTTTGTATCAGTAAAGCATGCATTATTCTACAAAACATAACTTTGATTTAAACCAAGTTTTACTTCAATACTTTGTTTTGTTCATTTTTACTCATGGTTTAAGTAGTCTAAATTTTACTTACCATACATATCATTTTGGCTATACATTACTTGACTACTTTTGGACTATCAACATTTGACATGGTTTATACAAGGACTTTTGACTATTGGTTTAAACATAGACATTTGACATGGATATTTGACATAGACATTTGACTTGGATATTTGACATAGACATTTTGACATGATTTACATCTTGACATGAACATTTTACATTGTTTGGTTTGGTTTGATTAAGTGATTAAGTAACGATGCGTGTGTAATATGATACAAGCATGGTGGATACGCCGCTGGTACTTCCTATATATAAGTGTTTGTATGGTATTACATGTCGTCACGTTATTTGAATCATTTCAGTTTGAGACATAGAACATTTCATACAAATAACATACTTTTCACAAGACATTGATTTATAAACAATTTATCTTATACAAACACATTTTACTTGGTTATCCATTTAACCTTACATTTATTTATACTTATCATCTGATCTTATCGTTTTTCAAATGATTTAAAGACAAAGCAAATAACAAGGTTCATGACTAAACATTTTCTCAAACATAAGTCATGAATCTTATTTTCACAAAACCTATGTATCTCACAGGCATTTTTATGCTGACGTACCTATTTTCACATGTGTTTTTCAGGAGCTGTTGCATAAGATGACCAAGATACACATAGGCAGACTTGGGCTTTAGTGACAATAAAAGATGCAAGACTAGTTAATTATGTTGAAATTCCTTGTTTGTTAAGACATTGTAACACTTTTAATCAATAAAACGAAACTTTAATATCCATGGTTGTGAAACATTAATTCTGTTACAACACTCCCCGATGTTTCCGCCACGCTTTGTATGTTCTACGTGGTCGGGGTGTGACAGAAAAGATGGTATCAGAGCTAATGGTTATAGGGAATTAGGTTATTAGAAATGCTTTGACCTAGTCTATAACCTTCTTAGGACCCTAACGCGAGTTTACTTGCGTTTAGTCATAAAACAATACCGTCACCTATCCTTAGGCGACGACCACAACAAGAACATAAATTTCAAAACCGCTTTGAAAACTAATCATCTGTTCTAGGATGATTGATTTCTAGGTTTTGAACTCTCTATTATATGGTTTTGAACCCCTTTGAGTTTTCAAAATCTCGTCAAGGTTTTGGGTTTTAAATAATGTGAACACGTGCAAACTGGAAGGGTGAATGCCTGTATTCTGGGTTTTCTGTCTAGGCAAGCACTTCGTATACATCTCATCAGACGCGAGACCAGTTGTGCTTACCTGGGAATTCTTGGGATGAGTGTTCACTTATAGGCGAGCATGTCTTCGCGATACATTATTTTTGACCCATTTACTTTGATTTGTCACTGTGTGTCGTTTGTTGCTTTGTAGTAACAAACAAATGACCACTATCCTTGCTTTCATCAGATTTATTCATCTCATTCTTTTCGTCTAATTCTCTCACTCGTTTCCTTTCATGTTTCCTCTTTTAGAATGCCTCCTCGACGCGAGAACCAGATAGAGACTGCCGAACTGGCAGAAATTATTGCGTAGCAGATGGCTGCCCAATTTCCAAATCTCTTTGCTCAATGGCAACAAGCCAACAACAACAACAATGCCCTATGCAAATACAAGGACTTTAATCAGGCTAAACCACTCAAGTTTAGTGGCTCTGAGGGAGCAACTGGGCTTCTTCAGTGGTTCGAGAGCATTGAGAATACTTTCCGCCACGTTCAGTGTCCGGATAATCGCAAGGTCGAGTTTTCTTCAAGTGTGTTCCAGAAGAGGGCTCTCACATGGTGGAACGGGGTTATAAGGGACCGAGGTGCAGAAATTGCTCTAGCACAGACATGGGCTGAACTTAGGACTCTCATGATGAGGGAATTCTGTCCCCGTCATGAGCAGCGAGCTTTGGAGAAGGAATTTGATGAGTTAAAGCAAGATAGTGGTGAGCACAGGGCGTATACTGATAGGTTTGAGGAGTTGAGTCTGCTTTGCCCAACAATGGTTACCCCACTTGACATAGCTATCGAAAGGTACATCGACGGCCTACCTGACTCGGTACAAGACATCCTTACTGGTAGTAACCCTGCCACACTCCGTCAGGCGATCGAGTTATCAGCGACATTGACTGAGTCGCAGATTCGGAAGAATAAATTACACAGGAAGGGTGACAAGGGCGAGAAACAGTCGTCTGACAAGGATGATAGCAAGAAAGGTCAAAAGAAGAATGGGAAGGATTCTAGTTCATCGAAGAGGGCAAGGAAGCGTAAGGTTTCCCAAAACTATGCCATTACTGCACATGCCCAAGCTGCACCTAATCAGCCTGCGCAACCCCTAGCCAAGAAGCCTTATTTTGGCAATGCACCTTTGTGCAACAGGTGTAATGGCCATCATCAACCACACCTCCAGTGTCGTCAGTGCACCAACTGCGGAAGATCCGGTCATCTTGCTGACACCTGCCGCATCCCTGCTAATCCGAATCGCCCAGTTCAGAACATGGCTCAACAAGTTGCTCAGCCTCTTGCTCAGCAACAGGGTCAAGCTGCACGACCACACTACCCACCTGGTGCCTGTTACAATTGTGGGGATCTGACCCACTACAGAAACCGATGCCCAAAGCTTGCTAATGCAAATCCGACCCACGGATGAGCATTCAGCTGAACAAAGGATGTTGCTGTCTTATGCCTTTGTTTCTTTTGTTTTCGTGTATTGTGAAACAATATGTCTCGTTCATAAATAAAAGTTGTTGTTCACAATTCTGATATACAAGTATAATTACATGTGTGTATGACTTATCCTATGATACCTACATCAAGGAACTATGTTCCTTACAAACTACTCTTGTGATTCTCTCTTTCAAATGATCGCTCATGATTCCTTCGAAAACTTTAAGTACTCGTTTCATTCTAAGATACGAAGTACAGAAAATAAAGTGACATTATGAGTAATCATGCTTCTGCACATCTGTTCCTTTAAAATCCTTGGTTAAATAACTAAGGGTATTTTCAAATCTCATACCCATTACGTTTTGATTTTTCAACATACACAGTACCAGTATTTCAAAACAATCTTCATGATCTCAAAACATTTCATATAGTTTGAAAACAATTTTTCTAGATGCATTGTCTATGTTATTTCAAAAACATTGGCCATGTTATCAAAACCAACCTTTCTAATTTCAAAATATTTCATATAGTCTGAAGACAATATTAACACAATACATTTTCTGATCAAGTGCATGATTTCGAAAAGCATCATTCATGTCTTTCAAAAAAAAACCTTATACATAATTTCAAAATTCATCTCGCATGATTTTAAAACATTTTTGTAAATATATCTACCTAATACACCTACTTTATGATTTCAAAAAGTATTATATATAAGGTTTCAAAAACGTTAAACACATTTTTCTTAAAAGAACCCCATGCATAGTTTTCAAAAATATTTTCCTCATACATTGACTTAACCTTCAAAATTCTGCTTCATATGTCGCCTTGACATATCAAACATCTCAACTTCTTAAGCATTTTACATCATGTTTTGACCTAAGCACGTCCAGTGCAAGGTTTCAAAACATCTCCAACTTTTAAATCCATATGGGATCTTTTTATCTTCACAATCAGATCCTTGTGGATGATTATCATTCAAATCAGAGTCCTTAATTGGATTCCTTATGTACCTTAATTCGAACATTTCGGTTCCTAAAAAAAAAAAATCGAAATCGAATTTTCTTTTTGAATCTTTCTATCTTTATAGTTGGATTCTTGATAAACGTTTAAAGTACCAAATGAAATCCACGGAATGGATTCCTAGTGTGCTTTAAATGCATGTACGCAATTTACAAGACAAATTAACAAACAATTTTGTGGTTATGTGACTATGTGTTTACTCATCTTATGTTTTCTTTTATGCATTTTTGGTGTTTTTACTACTCTGGATATTCTTTATCCAAATCCTTGCAGGATCTTTCATATCTTCATATGAGGGATTCGTAGCAGGATATTCAAAAGGTACTACCTTTAATCCTTAAATGGGCTTCTATGTAATAGTTAAGACCCTTGGATTATATAGTACCACTCCATGATTCATAAGAGACCCTTTAGTGGTCTAGTCAAAAAGATTGATTCACAATTTGGTAAAAAAAAAAAAAAATGACATCTAGTGATGTAGCTGAACAGACTCCTTGATAGTCTATTTAAATCATTTATTGATTTAGTCTAAAGGACTCTATGGCGGTCTAAGTCACGCTCATCACAGGATTTTTCATTTGGTTTTACCCTACACATTATAAAATAGACTGTGTGAACTGTGCAAGGAATTCTCTAATTATGTATGCGCACATAATTATGAAATTTAGTGCACAGAAATCCAGTAAGATTTATTATGTGAAAGAACCGATAGCGACAACAATAACAAAATGAGGACGATGTAATGGAGGTACGGTGGACGCACCAATGATGCTTTATATACTTGTATATATAGGTATCCCTCTTACGTTGCAATCATGATGATTATTAAAGTTACTAGAAGTTCAGAAATCTAGCCAATATTGTTCGATCTTTTCAACTTCATGTTTTAAACTCTCACAAGTTTCCTCTAAATAAATTTCGGGACGAAATTTCCTAAAGTAGGGGAGACTGTAACACCTGTGCCTCCACGGCCATCAAACAAATACCAAACCAATGAAATATTATATTTCATACTTGGGATTTGTAAAAATATGTGTATCATTTGCACATATCAATTCTTGTTCAAATTCAAACTCTAAATCACTTTCTGGAAGGTTATACGCGCACCGATGCGTAAATATAACCAGTTTAATGCAACAAACACTCCGGAATAGTGACATAGTCTTAACATACCTTAATTAACCTTTACATAACTTAGAAATAAGTTTTGAAGGCTTTGGTATGGCAAAAACAAGCTAATTCGCTTACAGGGACTAAATATGACAAACTGCGAAAGTATGTCAATTTGAACTGTAACGAACATTCCGGAACATGACCATAAGTTAAACATACCATAAATATCCTTTATATAGCTTAGAAATAGGCTTTGAGGGGTTCGGTATGCTAAAATAAACTTTTGGGTCATTCAGGGACTAAAAGTGTCAAAAAGTGCACAAGTTTGCATTTTCGCGCATAACTTACGTTCTGAATACATCCGGACATCCAAAAATTTATGTAAGCATGACTACATTATATTTTATGGTTCGCCATAAGAAAAATCCATTCGTCGCGTCATTTGGATCGTTTTTCGCGCTTATGCGCATTCCGTCGTAATTAAGCGAACATCGCGTTCGTACGGCTAAACGAACCGACATCCGAGATATTTTTGAGCATGTTTTAAGTTCCCTATACTTTAACTTCATTTTAGAGCTTTGAAATGGGGTTAACGGGCCTTAAACGTGTCGGAAATGGCTGAAACAAGGTGCAGGGACTGAAAATGCAATTCTGCCAAACTAGGTGCTAGCGCACCGCTACAATATAAGTGTAACGGTGCGCTAGGGTCTCCAGACCAGATGCAGAGTATGTAACAGCCTGTTTGCAGCTGGTTTCCACTCCCATTTCCCTTGCCAAGTGTTGATACCTTATGGTGAGTGGCCAAATTAGTCACCATAACATTCCGACAAGTGTACGGTATTGATCGTGCCTCCTTTTCCA
Source organism: Helianthus tuberosus (assembly GCA_030545235.1). NCBI lineage: Eukaryota > Viridiplantae > Streptophyta > Magnoliopsida > Asterales > Asteraceae > Helianthus > Helianthus tuberosus. The sequence goes on from CM060420.1 coordinate 65,692,634, forward strand.
TGAAATGATCTCAACGGTTCACCGAAAACTATAAATACCCCATTACCCCCAACCTTATTTCTCACTAGAATCTGATTAATTGTGTTCTAAGTTGAAACCTTTGTTTCATACCTGAACTATATTGATCTAGATTAGCATTCGGGGACCCTTCGTAAGTATTCTTTCGTTCTTTTCCTTATTTTATTGCTTTTCGAGTCAGAAAGTCAAACTTTGTTTGACTTTCAGCGTTGACCAGTAATGGTTAATGCGAAGTTCGTTTGAACTTCGCAACGTGATTGTGATCACGATGGTCATAGTCCCTTGGGACTATGCCTACTGATTACCACGTTGTCTAGGGTCGTAGGGTAAGCGATATGATCAATCGCTTATACCTTCGAACCCGACCCAGTTTGGTCGATCATTAGGATCCGACCAAATACATTAGGTGACCATAGTGTAGGGAATAACCTTCCGAGGTTATACCCTATGGTCACATCGTTTGAATAGTTGTATGATAGGTAGTTTATATGCCTTAGGTAAATTACCAGAATACCCTTTTCATACATAATTGGTAATTTAGCATATGTAACCTAAACTTTTGTCACGTAACTGATTATGTAACATGTTTAGGCATATAATACTTGTCATAGGACTAGTTAGGCGGTCCGAAAGCGTTTCACGCGAACGACGCGTTAAAGTAGCATAAGCTACCTAAACGGGTCGTAATGGGTCGTAAGCTTTTAGGTTAAGTTTCATTTAGTATGTAGGCTTTGTTAAACCAAATGACACGAGTCTCTACACTCGTTTGGTTTACAAACCCTAATGCTACCCAATCTTCCGATCTAGGTCCGGTTTATTAATGTAGTTACCTATATTAGGTGCCGTTTGATATCCGCGATCTCTAGCATTGTTTGGTTGTTACTCAAGGACTACTGAGCAATCTCAAGTGAGTACATAGACCCCTCTTTTACTGTTTTCCAAACGTTTTGGGGTGGAACACATGTGCCTACTTGTTACTTTCGTGCTGTCCTGTTTTCACATCATATACCTGCTATGTTTGTTAGTACATTATAGTACATGATTTCATTACATTTCATGCTATGTATGTCCATTGTGTGCATACTTAGTACATTGTTTTACATTACATTTCTGCTATGTATGTTGACTGATAGCATGCTAGCACATTGATTTACAAGACTTTTCTACTTTGTATGTTAACTTAGCATACTTAGTACATTGTTTTCATATGACATGTATACAACTTCTATGACATTTGGTTTGCACAAACGGGTCTTTATTACGTTCATTAACATTTGCTACGCCGCTCGGTTGTAAGTAGTGGTACCATAGGACTTGACAAATCCCATTCCTGACATCCCGGGTTTGTTTGGATGTAAGGAATGACTGAATCCGAATACAATTCTTTTGATAACCTTGACTGAAAGGGTTATCCGACTGTCTCAAGGCTTGAATGTTTGCGTTTAACATACTGCATAAGTGTTTGTATCAGTAAAGCATGCATTATTCTACAAAACATAACTTTGATTTAAACCAAGTTTTACTTCAATACTTTGTTTTGTTCATTTTTACTTATGGTTTAAGTAGTCTAAATTTTACTTACCATACATATCATTTTGGCTATACATTACTTGACTACTTTTGGACTATCAACATTTGACATGGTTTATACAAGGACTTTTGACTATTGGTTTAAACATAGACATTTGACATGGATATTTGACATAGACATTTGACTTGGATATTTGACATAGACATTTTGACATGATTTACATCTTGACATGAACATTTTACATTGTTTGGTTTGGTTTGATTAAGTGATTAAGTAACGATGCGTGTGTAATATGATACAAGCATGGTGGATACGCCGCTGGTACTTCCTATATATAAGTGTTTGTATGGTATTACATGTCGTCACGTTATTTGAATCATTTCAGTTTGAGACATAGAACATTTCATACAAATAACATACTTTTCACAAGACATTGATTTATAAACAATTTATCTTATACAAACACATTTTACTTGGTTATCCATTTAACCTTACATTTATTTATACTTATCATCTGATCTTATCGTTTTTCAAATGATTTAAAGACAAAGCAAATAACAAGGTTCATGACTAAACATTTTCTCAAACATAAGTCATGAATCTTATTTTCACAAAACCTATGTATCTCACAGGCATTTTTATGCTGACGTACCTATTTTCACATGTGTTTTTCAGGAGCTGTTGCATAAGATGACCAAGATACACATAGGCAGACTTGGGCTTTAGTGACAATAAAAGATGCAAGACTAGTTAATTATGTTGAAATTCCTTGTTTGTTAAGACATTGTAACACTTTTAATCAATAAAACGAAACTTTAATATCCATGGTTGTGAAACATTAATTCTGTTACAACACTCCCCGATGTTTCCGCCACGCTTTGTATGTTCTACGTGGTCGGGGTGTGACATGTAGGGTTGTGATTGAAACACGTTATTCGATAAACGATCCTAACGGTTGTCCATTTACTATAAATACCCAACCCTATTCATTTGCAAAACCCACAAAATCTGATCTAAAAGCTCTAAGTTGAGGCCAATGCTTCATACCTGAGTTACTTGGATCAAGATTAGCTTTCGAGGACCCTTTGTAAGTGTTCCTTCGTTCTTTTATTCATTTTCGCATTAAAGTCAAACTTTGTTTGACTTTTTGCGTTAACCAGTTTATGGTCAATGCGAAGTTCATTTGAACTTCATAACGTGAGCGTAATCACGATGGTTATAGTCCTTAGTAACTATACCTACTGATTACCACGTTATCTAGGCTCAGTGATGAGTCGTAGTTTCGGCCAAAATGCGTGTTATTGCGTATTTTGTAACCAAACTACTCTTGGGCATCAAAACCGTTTGTTTTGATACCAAACCTGTTTTCTAAACTTAGTTAAGCATGTTTTAACATGCTTAGCTCGTCACTTTTAGTTTAGTGCTTATATAGGGTCGTAAGGTAAGCGATCTAAACAATCGCTTATACTTTCGAACCCGACCCGTTTGGTCGATCATTAGGATCCGACCAAACACACTAGGTGACCATAGTTGTATAGGGAATAACCTTCCGAGGTTATACCTTATGGTCACATCGTTTGAGTAGTTGTATGATAGGTAGTATATATGCCTTAGGTAAATTACCAAAATGCCCTTTTAACGCCAAAATTCATTTTAAGCATATGTAACATAACTTTTGGTATGTAAACTGATTTGGTAACAATATTAGATATGTTAAGGCATATTTTACTTATCATAGGACTAGTTAGGCATTCCGAACGCGTTTCACGCGAACGACGCGTTAAAGTAGCATAAGCTACCTAAACGGGTCGTAATGGGTCGTAAGCACTTAGGTTAGGTTTTATTTTAGTATGTAGACTTTGTTAAACCATATTACATGAGGTCCTACACTCATTTGGTTTACAAACCCTCATGCAACCCGATCCTCCGATTTAGGTCCGTTTATTAATGTAGATACCTATATTAGGTGCCGTTTGATATTCGTGACCTTCTAGCTTTGCTTGGTGGATATCTAAAGTCTATTGAGAAATCTCAGGTGAGTACATAGACCCCTCTTTTACTGTTTTCCAAACATTTTGGGGTGAAACACATGTGCCTACTTGTTACTTTTATGCTTTCCATGTTTTCATATCAAATGTTTGTTATGTTCAATAGTACACTTATAGTACATGATTTCGTTGTGTTTATGCTATGTATGTCCATTGTGTGCATACTTAGTACATTGCTTTACATTACATTTTTATGCTATGTATGTCCATTGTGTACATACTTAGTACATTGTTTTACGTTACATTTCACGCTATGTATGTTCATTTGATTACATATTTAGTGCATTGTTTTCACATGCTTACATTTTGGTATGACATTTGGGTTGTTTAAATGGGACAAAAATACATTCATTAACATTAGCTACGCCATTCGTTAGTAGGTAGTGGTACCATAGGACTTGACAACTCCCATTCCTGAAATCCCGGCTTTGTTTGGATTGGAAGGAATGACCGAATTCGATAAACATAACACAGATAGACCTTTAAATTCGTTTAGGGGTCTATCACCACAGTCACAAGGCTTGGATGTATGCATTTTCACATTACCGCATAAATGTTCATATTCAGTATAGCATGCATTTCCACAAGACATAACATTGATTTAAACCATGTTTTACTTCAATACATTACATTGTTTTGTGCATTTCCCTATGGCTCCATGGATATATATATATTCCACTTGCCATACATGACATTTTGTTTACACATTATATGATAGACATTTGACATAAATATTTCGACATTGATATACACAATTCCTGATTTACATTAGACATAGACATTAGACATGGTTTTCACACAAACATTTTGACATTTTGATTATACATAAACATTTTACTTTGGTGGTTTGGTTTGAGTAAGTGATTTAAGTAACGAGGCGTGTGTAATATGATACAAGCATGGTGGATACGCCGCTGGTACTGTCACACCCTGGCTTTTGCGGAAGCGTGGTATATTTTGGTGTGACTTCTTAATACCATAGCTTAATCATAACAAGCTACATGAATTTAAAAACCATGCAAGTCATCAATTAAGTTTGAAAATAACATACAATACCATTGTTTGACGAGAACATACTCCAACAACAATAACCTTGTTCAAAAGACATAACCACTACAACATAACATAAACGTGGTTTAAGGACTGTGTCTTGTCCAGGAAAGAGACACATCCCTTAAACCCTGATGACTCCATGACAAATGCAGCGGAAAACGTTCCATACCGTGCCAGATCTCGTTTAATTTCCTGAAATACATGTGAGTTGAAAAATCAACAATAATGTTGAGCGAGTTCATGTGCAAGTGAGTAAGTAAAACACTTGTAAGTATAAAAGTTTCCTGGTATGTAGCAGTGTAAGAGGACTTGTGATCACCAATGGTTTGCAAGGCCATTAGCATGTTGTGAAATGCAAGTAAGTAGACACAACCCTAGCTGATTTTTGCGTTGGGCAACCAAGTCACTCCAGGTCCGTTGTGGTTAGCCTCCGAGAGGTCCGTTTGGCCTGAAGCTGGGCTCGCTACACCCAAATAGATCTACCGCTCGAGTCCCTCGGTGTTCTAACTACCCATTCACATGATCTAAACCTCCTTACGTAATTCATACCGTGTATAAAGTACTTGTAAACAAAGTAACATGTATTTCACCCCCGCAGTTAAGAAAACTGAAAACAGTTAGAGAAAAGGGGGACATGAACTCACAGTGGATGCGTAAACTCTATCAAGCGTCTCTGAAGCAGTAAGCTGTGCAACGACCTACAAGTGCTAATTCTATTAGACGGACGGCCGTGCTTTAGCTTTACAGTTTATGTTTGCGGGAAATAGTTAGACAACTATTTCGTGTTACATTTTGTATATGCTTGATAGTTATTCTTCTTCCCAAGGATGGGGGATACAATACATGTGCGTAAGTTACGTTTTATCAATCTTGTGGTAATGTAATTACCGGTGTAACTTATATGTTTGTGTAAGCGTTCGCAAAGTTTTGGAATCATTAACGCTTGTAAATATTATTTTCATTCTAAAATAATATTTATGTATTTCACAAAATAATCATAAACAGTGTTGTGACAAATATATTTATCACGTTAATCTTTGTGAAAATCCCACCTCCGAATATTTAGTAAAATATAGTACTGGCGAAATTTATGTTTCAAAAGTATGCCCAAAAATAGTTCTAACACTTGTTGTGTAAAAAAAGTCTAAGTGTTAGGTTTTTAGAAAATTTCGCCAGAGTTTCCTCTGTAACTGGAGGTGGCCACGCTTTCAAGCGTATCATTTTCTTTTAATAAATCAACTCAATCAACTTCTTTATTCAATCAAACAATTTCCGACACATCAAACTAGTCAACAAGTATGTATATTTGCATAATCGCATGAACTTGTAGTTTTTCCGAATCTATATTATAAATCCCATCTATATACGTAGATCTTTATATAAAGTAGCTTTAATCTTGTAAAAACCTCGTGTTTAGAGAAAACCGTCTTTACAACTTCTAGTAACAAGTGACAAATATACTTCTTTGTCGGATCTTTCCATTTCACGAGTGTCTACACACTTGTGGTTTATAAAATCATATTTATTAGTGCAAGATCCATCTTTTAGAAAAACATGATTTCTTTAAAGTGTGGTCTTTCAAGAATACCACTTGCGGATACGTAGATCCGCTAGTTTTAAACACCATTTTACCGGTTAAATCACTTTTACACAAGTATAATATTTCACACAAGTTCATGTTTCTAAAATGTGGTAGTGTTTCACCTTTAACCCTTGTATCTATCAAAAACAAGCTTATGTGATGATACGTGATTTTACAAAGTCGGGTTAAACGAAGATTTGAGCTACCACATTATAGATCGGGTCACAATAAGCACAAATTTCAAGTCCTACGACTTTTACACAAGTTATATGCTATTAACCACCATTTTTGTGATTTTACTAGACTTTAAAGATCCAAAACGCGTGTTTACAATATTTAACCGACGAAAGTTCTTTTAACCACTTTAGATATGTGTAAAAACAAGTTTTAAAGGTTATACCTCTAGCTCAAGGCTAGGGAAGAGTTGTGACGAAAACCGCGTGGATAAAAGCCAACGAGAGTGGTCCTTCGCGTTCCGCTTGCACCAAAGCTCTTTATACGCGATCCTTGAAGTGTGTATGTGCTTGGAATGATGAGTGCAAGATCGAAAAGTATGATGGTGGTGTGTAGGGTGTTCGGCCGAGAGTGGGATAGGGAGGGAGAGAGTGATGTTGTGGTGAAAGTTAAGTGATAATCTCATGTGTTTATGTGTGTATATATATAGGCAAGTTCAAGTGCATTGTCCATTGGATAGTGTGTTCACTAGATACTAGACAATTTAGATTGACCAAGATCTCAAGTACAAGGTGGTGCTCCCAAGGTGACCGATCGGTTTGGGGGGGGGGGGGGTATCTAGTTCGATTTTAAGTAGGTTAGTTAGGAGTTTAGTTAAGGTTAAATAGGTTAGGTTAAGTGTTAACCTTGTTAGTTGCGTACGACGCGTTATGACGGGTGTTAGGGTAACCAGGGACCCTAACTGGCTCAGAAAAAGAGTAATAATAAAAATAGTAAAGTTTTCATGTTCCGGGTAAAGTCCGGGTGTTCGGTTGGATAGTAATCCGTTAAAGTGTTACAAAAGACTTTAAAGTGTCGTTATTACATTTTAGTGACACATTTTGTTTTCCCGACACTTTAGAAAGTGTCTAGTAATATTTTCTCATTTCTGGCACTTTACTAGTCAGCTAGAAGCTGGTTAAATTATTAAAGTGCTGTGTTTGGTACTTAAAGTACGTTCTGGCACATCCGAATCAGTGTATCTTATCCCCTAGAGACGCGGTAACACAACCCTTATATCCTACACTCACTACCAGTGTAGTCAAAATATATGAGGCTCTTAACAGGCCTTGAGGCAGTATTTGCCTGATGCTGGTTATATCAGCATGTTCACTGTGTATCCGTTTAGTGCTACTGTGCTTTTTGTGCATCATGTTTGTCACTAGGGTTCAGTATGTAATCAATGTAGTGACAGCAATTAAAGTATGATGCAAGTAAGTGCATGTATCAGTATGCAGGTAGCAGTTTATCAGCTAGTTCAATCAAGCACAGTAATCAAGTAATAATTAATCATTAATTAAGTTGTACGGATACCTGGTTTTGTGCGGGTTGTCACATTCTCCCCCCGTTAAATAAATTTCGTCCCGAAATTTAAGTTCTGCTTGTAGAAGCAGGGTTCTTAGGAAATAAGTGGGGGTATTTCTCTTTCATCCGGTCCTCACGTTCCCAGGTAAATTCAGGACCATGTCTGGCATTCCAACGTACCTTGACGAGTTTGACACTGCTCCGGCGGGTCTTGTTAACTTTCCAATCCGTGACCTCAACAGGTTCTTCAACGAAGTGGAGCGTGTCGTCAATATGAATCTCGTCGATAGGAATGGCAACGTCAACTTGAGTTGGACTCTTCTTTAAATTGGATACATGAAATGTATCGTGAACACCATTTAGTTCAGCAGGTAGGTCCAACTTGTATGCTACCGTCCCAATTCTTTCTAGAATTCTAAAGGGACCAATGTAGCGTGGATTTAACTTTCCTCGCTTTCCAAAGCGCGCTACCCCTTTCCAGGGTGAAACCTTTAACAATACCATCTCTCCGACTTGGAAGTCCACATGCTTCCGGTTTGGATCCGCGTAGGCCTTTTGCCTGTGGCGAGCGGCTTCGATGCGTTTAAGAATTTGCGCGATCTTATCAGTCGTCTCTTGGACGATCTCGGGACCAGCAAGCTGCCTATCACCCGCGTCAGACCAACATAGTGGTGATCGACACTTGCGTCCGTATAGGGCCTCAAAAGGCGCAACACCAATACTGGTGTGGTAGCTGTTGTTATATGAAAATTCGACCAAGGGTAAGTGTTTATCCCAGCTACCTCCTAAATCCATAACACATGCCCTCAGCATGTCTTCCAACGTTTGTATTGTTCGCTCGCTCTGGCCATCAGTTTGCGGATGGAATGCAGTGCTCAGATTCAATTGTGAGCCAAAAGATTCTTGGAAAGATTGCCATATTCTTGACACAAATCTCCCGTCTCTATCAGAGATGATCGAGAGTGGTACTCCATGTCGTGCTACGATCTCTCTCATGTAAATTTCCGCAAGTTTACTAGTACTGTCTTTCTCCCTGATTGGCAGAAAATGTGCGGACTTTGTTAGGCGGTCAACAATCACCCAAATCATATCATGGCCTCTTGGCGTTCTTGGCAGTTTTGTAACAAAATCCATTGAGATTTGTTCCCATTTCCATTTGGGAATCTCAGGTTGTTGCAGAAGTCCCGAAGGCTTCTGGTATTCTGCCTTGACCTTAGCGCACGTTAAACATTTGCTTACGTAGACAGCAACGTCGCCTTTCATCCTAGGCCACCAATAGTAATCTTTAAGATCCTGGTACATCTTATCCGATCCAGGGTGGATAGAGTACCGTGACTTGTGCGCTTCGTCGAAAATAACTTCCCTTAATCCATCAAACAGAGGAACCCAAATCCTTTTCTCAAAACATAACGTTCCTTCCTCGTTCGGTACCAAAAGCTTCTCCATTCCACGGAGATATTCTTCCTCAAGGTTTCCCTCCTTGAGAGCTTCCTTTTGTGCAGCACGAATGCGCGAGGGAAGGTTGGTTCGTACAATCATTTCCAATGCTCTAACCCTTATGGGCTTGATTCTTTCTTTACGACTTAGGGCATCGGCAACTACATTTGCCTTCCCCGGGTGATACTTGATCTCGCAGTCGTAATCATTCAATAATTCGACCCAACGTCTTTGCCTCATATTCAACTCCTTCTGGTTGAATATATGTTGCAGGCTCTTGTGATCTGTGAAGATTGTGCATTTTGTACCATACAGGTAGTGTCTCCAGATCTTTAGTGCAAAAACCACTGCGCCAAGCTCTAAATCATGTGTGGTATAATTCTTTTCGTGCACTTTCAGTTGGCGTGATGCGTAAGCAATGACCTTCTGGCGTTGCATCAACACACAACCCAATCCCTGACGCGATGCGTCGCAGTATACCACAAAATCGTCGGTACCTTCCGGTAGAGCTAAGATTGGCGCGTTGCAGAGCTTATCTTTTAATATCTGAAACGCTTCATCCTGTTTGATTCCCCAATCAAACGTCTTATCCTTCTGGGTCAGGAGCGTCAACGGTTGAGCGATTTTCGAAAAATCCTCGATGAACCTTCGATAGTAGCCAGCCAAACCCAAGAATTGTCGAATCTCGGTTGGCGTTGTGGGCGTTTCCCAATTCTTGATTGCCTCGATCTTTGTGGGATCAACATGAATTCCATCCCCATTAACCACATGTCCAAGAAACTGGACTTCGCGTAGCCAAAACTCGCACTTGGAGAACTTGGCGTACAGTTGTTCCTTCCTTAGCAGCTCTAGTATGGTTCTAAGATGTTGTTCGTGTTCAGCCTTCGTCTTTGAGTAAATCAGGATGTCGTCGATGAATACAATCACGAACTTGTCTAAGTATGGCTTGCAAACTCTATTCATCAAGTCCATAAATACTGCAGGCGCGTTTGTTAAACCGAATGGCATCACGAGGAACTCGTAGTGTCCATAACGAGTTCGGAAGGCTGTTTTCGGGATACTTTCCTCCTGTATCCTCAGTTGATGGTATCCAGATCGAAGATCGATCTTAGAGTAACAGCTTGAACCTTGAAGTTGGTCGAACAGATCGTCGATTCTAGGCAGTGGATACCTGTTCTTGATCGTCAGCTTGTTCAGTTCTCTATAGTCAATACACATGCGGAAACTTCCGTCCTTCTTCTTGACAAACAAGACCGGAGCTCCCCAAGGCGAGAAGCTTGGTCGGATAAAACCCTTGTCTAACAACTCTTGAAGTTGCGTTGACAATTCCTGCATCTCAGATGGAGCAAGTCTGTAAGGTGCCTTAGCTACAGGCGCTGCGCCTGGAACTAAGTCAATGTGAAACTCCACTTGCCTCTGAGGTGGCAGTCCGGGTAAGTCTTCTGGGAAGACTTCGGGATACTCCCTTACGACAGGGATATCTTCGATTGTTGGCTCAGCGGCCTTCTTGTCTACGATGTGTGCCAGAAAAGCAACACATCCTTTCTGTAAACACTTCCTTGCCTTTAAGCAGCTGATAAATCTTAGCGGCGTGTCACGCTTCTCTCCGTGAACCACAATTGTCTCACCATCGTCAGTTGGGATACGAACAACTTTCTCGTGACATACTATCTCCGCCTTGTTTCCGGATAACCAATCCATTCCTACCACCACGTCGAAGCTCCCCAATTGGACTGGTAGTAGATCCAGAGTAAACTCGCGTTCCCCCAATTCTATCACACAACCTCTGATTACTTCGTCGGCTCCAACTAACTTTCCATTAGCTAATTCGATCGAGTAGGGTATGTCTAACTTATTAGCAGCTAACCCAAGCATATTCTTAAATTCTAGTGATACGAAGCTATAGTCGGCACCAGTATCAAACAGAACAGATGCATAGCGTTGATTGATAGGGAACGTACCCGTGACAACGTTGGGATCCTGGCGTGCTTCTCTAGCTTCAAGTTGGAACACTCTACCACGGGCTTGATTCAGTGTTGGGCAATTCTTCTTAAAATGCCCGATTTCCCCGCAGTTGTAGCATCCGAGCCTCTGCCCATTACCATCCCCATTTCCAGCTGGGGTGTTGTTCTGGTTGGCATTGCCAGCCTGGTTTGCATTGTTGCCTCGGTTTCTGTTTCCTCCAAAATTTCCTTGCTGGCGATTCCCATTTCCGCCACGGTTATCATTCCTATTTCCATATCCTCCCTGGCCTCCCCGGCCAGTACCAACCCAACAGGTGTCCTTCACATGACCACGTCTCCCACATACTTCGCATACTTTTAGCTGACATTGACCCGAATGGTGGCGTAGACAGGTATTGCATCTGGGCTGGGTGCCCATGTATCCTCTTCCTTTCCTTCCACTGCCAGCTGCACCCTGAGCTGGCGTGCTTGGTGCTCCTCTCTTACCATCACCGCTAACACTTTGTTTGAAGTTTGAAAACTTTCTTTTGTTACTTCCGGACGACTCAACATGCGTCTCTTTCTCCTTTGCCTTTACATCACCAAACTTTTTTAAACGAATCCCCTCCTCGGTGAGAGCCACGCTCAAATCGATGGCTTCAGTGATAGTCGCTGGTTTGGAGGAGGTTACCATGCTTATTATTTGGGGAGCCAAACCCCAAATGAAGCGCTCGATTCGTTTGTATTCGGGCGTAACCATGTAAGGAACCACTTGAGATAGGTCATGAAACCTCTGAACGTACTCTGCTACTTTCGGACCATCCATCTTTAAGTGCCAAAATTCAGTCTCCAACCTCTGAATTTCTGCGCGTGAACAGTACTTTTTGCGCATCAACTCTTTCAATTCGGCCCAAGTCAGGGCGTAGGCGGCAGCTTCGCCTAAGGTTTGGACTTGTAAGTTCCACCAAGATAGGGCTCCGTCGAGAAATAGCCCTGAAATGTATGTGACTTGTTGATCCTCAGCACATTTGCTCATGCGTAAGACGGAATCGGTTTTCTCAGCCCAGCGGGTAAAGGCAACTGCACCTCCTGTGCCATTGAAGTTAACTGGTTTGCAGTCTAAGAACTGCTTGTAGGTGCATCCTGCACGTATGTTAAAACATGTGGTTGGCATTAGCATCACCGCTAAAATCTCCAACTAGTTCATGGTAGGTTCGAATGGCGTGGTATTACCGTGAGGTGGATTGTTATTGCCTTGATTAACACTTCCGCTCCCTCCTGGCTGAGAAGCTGCGTACTGCGCTATGGCAGCAGCAATGACTTGCTGTAGCTCTTCCTGAGTGGTAGGCATAGGCTGCTGTTGTCGTCTTGGTGGCATCTTTCTAAAAGATGTGTTCACGTTGGTCAGGACATAGTACAGTGTACGTATATAGTAATAATAATAGTATAATCACATAACATCTCATGTTATCACATATCACAAATATCAATCACACAACATCCCATGCCATAAAATATAAACAAGTAATCAAGCGAATCAAAATATGGTGAGAAAACTGCGATTGCCATAATAATGAGACCACATCGTAATGTATACATACAATCATCAATCACCGGGGCTACATCACCCCTGTCAAAAGCTACATCAGTATCAATACAACATCAAGTACATAACAAAAGTCAAATCATAACGTAGTCTCCCCAAAATGCTGTGCAAGTAAAAGCAATCGCTGACTTCTCACCTCGCCTACCCTGTGGCACTGATGAGCTCAAGCAGATGGTGGTGGAGGGGGAGGAAAACGGGTATAAAACAAACGGCGCATCTCTAACCAATCTGCCTCCATCGCCTGCTGCGTGCGAATAACGGAGGCAATCTGCTGCTCCAAAGTAGTAAGACGAGCAGCATAGTCAGGGGGTAATGATCGAAACGGCTGTAACGGAGAGGGTGCCTGACCATGGTACTGACATGGCCGAGCTCTCTCGAGCTCCTGCAGTCGCTGCTCGTGCGACTCATGCTGGTAAACAAAAGACATCAGTACATCCTCAATGGTGTGGCCCACGTGGAATCTGTGGTATGGATCGGTGGGCGGCATAGGGGAAAACGGAGACCAAAGCAATGGCTCTCGTGTGGGGTCAAATGGTGCTACACCAAAAGGAGCAGTAATAGGTGGAACAAAAGGCATCTGTGGTAAGAAAGGCATGGGCATCGGTACATGCCCTGATGGGTGGGCTGAAGAGCCCTCTCCAGGCCCCGCTGGAGGTATGTATGTGGGAACCTGAAACGAAAAGTCAGCGTGTCTAGCGTCTGGAATCTGTGGGGGTAGTGGTGGGACGTCCTCATCAGCCGGGATCCACCCGTGCTGTGCCGGCTCGTCCGGTGGATCCATATGGGCAGCAAACAGAGCATGCTCAGGCTCTAAGGGAACAGGATCAAATAAGGGAGCCACAACCGGGTCAACGGGTGCCAGGTGCTCAAATGGTGGGTCGACAGGTACAGCAACTATGGGTAGAGGATCGATGGGATCAACAGGGGCATGATCGTCTGCAATCAAGGGAACGTCTAGGTGGGGATCAACAGCGATGGGCTCAAGGGGTATATCAGCATGCATAGGGTCATGCTCCGGTAACACATCAAGAGCAGCTGCCTGCTCAGGGGCAAGGGCAGGCTCCAAGTCATCGAATGCCATATCAAAGTCAAAATCAGGATCGATCGGGTCGAAAGGATCAATAGGATCAGCAGGATCCTCCATCATCTCGTCCATAGGGACAAACTCCAAATCGCGGTCAGGATCAAAGCCTGGGGGAAACACAGGGTCAGAATCCCCCTCATCGTCAAGAGCATAACCAAGTCCAGGCACTGGAGTAACAGAAAGAGCCTGGTCCGAATCAGACCCATGGGAATAGTGCTGCACACTAAGAGTATGTGTCGGTGCAGAAGCCACAGACTCAGAGGAGTCCTGGGCTGGGGAATGTGCAGGTGCCTCCGCATCCGGAGCATCTGCAATCAACAATGGGGCAACAGCAGGTAGGGCCTCGCCCTGAACGTCCTCCATAGGCTCTACCTCAAATAGGTCGACATCGTCCTCCTCGCCATCGAAAGGTAACTCCTGAACAGGATAAGAAGCGAGGGGTATGGGAGCAGGGATCACCGCTAGTGGCAAATCCCCGGCCGGAATATCAACAGGGAGCTCATCGTCGCCATCAGGTAGGGCGAATGGCTGGAAGTCGTCATCGTCGGTACTGGTAAAGTCTGACGTGTACACCTCGTGCTCCGAGGACTCTAAATCATCTGACACTATGGGTCTGGGTCCGGTGGTGCCTGAACCACCTGAATCTGACGAGTCCATGTACCTGTAACGCAAACATAAGTATGCACAAACTGTCAATCATATAATCAAATAATCACGTAAATCACCAAGTAAGCATTCAAATTATCCTCCTAGTCTTACTAGCCAATACCATCTAGTTTACAAGACTGCTCTATCCTTTACTTAACCCAAACCTCGATCCTCCAGATCGAACCTTATAACAAATCAACGTGCTCAATCTTCCTTAATCACCTCGATCCTCCAGATCGATCCTATATCAAACCAACGTGCTCAACTACCTTAACCATCTCGATCCTCCAGATCGATCCTCAGCCCTCCAAGCTGAACTTATAATTAATAAAATGTGCTCAACATTTGTTTGTAAAAAAGTGTGGATCTGGACTTAAGTGGTATGCAGAAAAATGTTTTCGTGAGAGCCCTAGTGATCATAGTCTAGACTCGAGACAGAATCCTAGTTCGCTATGATCAGAGCTCTGATACCAAGCTGTCACACCCTGGCTTTTGCGGAAGCGTGGTATATTTTGGTGTGACTTCTTAATACCATAGCTTAATCATAACAAGCTATATGAATTTAAAAACCATGCAAGTCATCAATTAAGTTTGAAAATAACATACAATACCATTGTTTGACGAGAACATACTCCAACAACAATAACCTTGTTCAAAAGACATAACCACTACAACATAACATAAACGTGGTTTAAGGACTGTGTCTTGTCCAGGAAAGAGACACATCCCTTAAACCCTGATGACTCCATGACAAATGCAGCGGAAAACGTTCCATACCGTGCCAGATCTCGTTTAATTTCCTGAAATACATGTGAGTTGAAAAATCAACAATAATGTTGAGCGAGTTCATGTGCAAGTGAGTAAGTAAAACACTTGTAAGTATAAAAGTTTCCTGGTATGTAGCAGTGTAAGAGGACTTGTGATCACCAATGGTTTGCAAGGCCATTAGCATGTTGTGAAATGCAAGTAAGTAGACACAACCCTAGCTGATTTTTGCGTTGGGCAACCAAGTCACTCCAGGTCCGTTGTGGTTAGCCTCCGAGAGGTCCGTTTGGCCTGAAGCTGGGCTCGCTACACCCAAATAGATCTACCGCTCGAGTCCCTCGGTGTTCTAACTACCCATTCACATGATCTAAACCTCCTTACGTAATTCATACCGTGTATAAAGTACTTGTAAACAAAGTAACATGTATTTCACCCCCGCAGTTAAGAAAACTGAAAACAGTTAGAGAAAAGGGGGACATGAACTCACAGTGGATGCGTAAACTCTATCAAGCGTCTCTGAAGCAGTAAGCTGTGCAACGACCTACAAGTGCTAATTCTATTAGACGGACGGCCGTGCTTTAGCTTTACAGTTTATGTTTGCGGGAAATAGTTAGACAACTATTTCGTGTTACATTTTGTATATGCTTGATAGTTATTCTTCTTCCCAAGGATGGGGGATACAATACATGTGCGTAAGTTACGTTTTATCAATCTTGTGGTAATGTAATTACCGGTGTAACTTATATGTTTGTGTAAGCGTTCGCAAAGTTTTGGAATCATTAACGCTTGTAAATATTATTTTCATTCTAAAATAATATTTATGTATTTCACAAAATAATCATAAACAGTGTTGTGACAAATATATTTATCACGTTAATCTTTGTGAAAATCCCACCTCCGAATATTTAGTAAAATATAGTACTGGCGAAATTTATGTTTCAAAAGTATGCCCAAAAATAGTTCTAACACTTGTTGTGTAAAAAAAGTCTAAGTGTTAGGTTTTTAGAAAATTTCGCCAGAGTTTCCTCTGTAACTGGAGGTGGCCACGCTTTCAAGCGTATCATTTTCTTTTAATAAATCAACTCAATCAACTTCTTTATTCAATCAAACAATTTCCGACACATCAAACTAGTCAACAAGTATGTATATTTGCATAATCGCATGAACTTGTAGTTTTTCCGAATCTATATTATAAATCCCATCTATATACGTAGATCTTTATATAAAGTAGCTTTAATCTTGTAAAAACCTCGTGTTTAGAGAAAACCGTCTTTACAACTTCTAGTAACAAGTGACAAATATACTTCTTTGTCGGATCTTTCCATTTCACGAGTGTCTACACACTTGTGGTTTATAAAATCATATTTATTAGTGCAAGATCCATCTTTTAGAAAAACATGATTTCTTTAAAGTGTGGTCTTTCAAGAATACCACTTGCGGATACGTAGATCCGCTAGTTTTAAACACCATTTTACCGGTTAAATCACTTTTACACAAGTATAATATTTCACACAAGTTCATGTTTCTAAAATGTGGTAGTGTTTCACCTTTAACCCTTGTATCTATCAAAAACAAGCTTATGTGATGATACGTGATTTTACAAAGTCGGGTTAAACGAAGATTTGAGCTACCACATTATAGATCGGGTCACAATAAGCACAAATTTCAAGTCCTACGACTTTTACACAAGTTATATGCTATTAACCACCATTTTTGTGATTTTACTAGACTTTAAAGATCCAAAACGCGTGTTTACAATATTTAACCGACGAAAGTTCTTTTAACCACTTTAGATATGTGTAAAAACAAGTTTTAAAGGTTATACCTCTAGCTCAAGGCTAGGGAAGAGTTGTGACGAAAACCGCGTGGATAAAAGCCAACGAGAGTGGTCCTTCGCGTTCCGCTTGCACCAAAGCTCTTTATACGCGATCCTTGAAGTGTGTATGTGCTTGGAATGATGAGTGCAAGATCGAAAAGTATGATGGTGGTGTGTAGGGTGTTCGGCCGAGAGTGGGATAGGGAGGGAGAGAGTGATGTTGTGGTGAAAGTTAAGTGATAATCTCATGTGTTTATGTGTGTATATATATAGGCAAGTTCAAGTGCATTGTCCATTGGATAGTGTGTTCACTAGATACTAGACAATTTAGATTGACCAAGATCTCAAGTACAAGGTGGTGCTCCCAAGGTGACCGATCGGTTTGGGGGGGGGGGGTATCTAGTTCGATTTTAAGTAGGTTAGTTAGGAGTTTAGTTAAGGTTAAATAGGTTAGGTTAAGTGTTAACCTTGTTAGTTGCGTACGACGCGTTATGACGGGTGTTAGGGTAACCAGGGACCCTAACTGGCTCAGAAAAAGAGTAATAATAAAAATAGTAAAGTTTTCATGTTCCGGGTAAAGTCCGGGTGTTCGGTTGGATAGTAATCCGTTAAAGTGTTACAAAAGACTTTAAAGTGTCGTTATTACATTTTAGTGACACATTTTGTTTTCCCGACACTTTAGAAAGTGTCTAGTAATATTTTCTCATTTCTGGCACTTTACTAGTCAGCTAGAAGCTGGTTAAATTATTAAAGTGCTGTGTTTGGTACTTAAAGTACGTTCTGGCACATCCGAATCAGTGTATCTTATCCCCTAGAGACGCGGTAACACAACCCTTATATCCTACACTCACTACCAGTGTAGTCAAAATATATGAGGCTCTTAACAGGCCTTGAGGCAGTATTTGCCTGATGCTGGTTATATCAGCATGTTCACTGTGTATCCGTTTAGTGCTACTGTGCTTTTTGTGCATCATGTTTGTCACTAGGGTTCAGTATGTAATCAATGTAGTGACAGCAATTAAAGTATGATGCAAGTAAGTGCATGTATCAGTATGCAGGTAGCAGTTTATCAGCTAGTTCAATCAAGCACAGTAATCAAGTAATAATTAATCATTAATTAAGTTGTACGGATACCTGGTTTTGTGCGGGTTGTCACAGGTACTTCCTATATATAAGTGCTGGTATGGTATTACATATCGTAGCGTTATTTGAATCATTTCGATTTAGACATATAACATTTTATACAAATAACATACTTTTCACAATACATTGTTTTACAAACAACTTATCTAATACAAACTCATTTTATTTGGTTATTTACTTAACCATGTATTATTCCTTTATACATATATATCATTTGGTTTATTTATCACTTTTCAAATGATTTACAAGACAAAGCAAATTACAAGGTTCATGACTAAACATTTTCTTAAACATAAGTCATGAATTCTATTTTCACAAAACCTATGTATCTCACAGGCATTTTTATGCTGACGTACCTATTTTCACATGTGTTTCAGGATATGATGTATAGGATTTATCAAGATACACTTAGGCGGACTTGGGCCTTAGTGACAATAAAAGATGCAAGACTAGATATTTATGTTATATTTCTTTGATTGTCAAGACATTGTAACTCTTTTAAATCAATAAAACAATATTTAAATTTCCTTGTGTTATGAAACAATGATTCTGTTACAACACTCCCCGACGTTTCCGCCATGTTTTGTTGTTTTACGTGGACGGGGTGTGACACTACCACAGTTCGACAAGCCATTGAGTTGCCTGCGACTTTGACTGAGTCGCAAATCAGAAAGGGTAAACTTCACAGGAAGGGTGACAAGAAACAGAATCAATCGTCTGACAAGAGTGAGAATCAGAAGGGTAAGAAATCTGGGTCTTCAAGAAGGTCTAGGAAGCGCAAGGCTTCCCAGAATTTCGTTGTTACAACGCAGGTAAATCTGGCAGCTCCAAATCAGCCAGCGCAACCACCTGCCAAGAAACAATACATTGGCAATGCACCTTTGTGCAACAGATCTAACAGTCATCATCAGCCGCATGTTCAGTGTTGTTATTGTACCAATTGTCGGAGATATGGTCATCTTGCCACCACATGTCGTTTTCTTGCTAATCAGAACCAAGCTGCACAAAACCCTGCTTAGCAACCTGCCCAACAGCCTGCTCAACAACAGGCTCAAGCTGCACAACCTCACTATCCGCCTGGATCTTGCTACAATTGTGGGGATCTGACCCACTACAGAAATCAGTGTCCGAGGTTGGCCAATGCAAATCAGGCGCAGGCTCGTGGTCGAGTCTTTAACATGAAGGCAAATGAGGCGCGTGCAGACAACGAAGTGGTCAATGGTATGTTCTTTGTTAACAATCAGCCTGCATCTGTTCTTTTTTATTCGGGTGCCGATAAGAGTTTTGTGTCATTATCTTTTGAACCTTTGCTTCGCATGACTAGAACAAAACTAGGAAAGCCCTTGACAGTAGAAGTTGATAGTGGTGAACCCATTGTTCTCGATTCTGTTCTTCGAAATTGCTAGTTAAACCTTAATAACCATCTTTTTCCTATCGACCTCACACCAAAGCAACTTGGAAGTTTCGACACCATAGTAGGAATGGATTGGTTAGCCAAGTATCACGCAGAGGTAGTTTGTTTTGAGAAGATTATCCGTATACCGCTTTCTACTGGTGAGGTCTTAGAGGTTCGTGGTGAGAAACCTGCTAGCAGTATTAAACTCATGTCTTGTACTCAAGCTCAAAAGTATCTGCGAAAGAACTATGTGGCCTTCTTGGCACATGTTGTAGAGGAGAAAGGCAAAGGTAAGTCTATCCAAGACATCCCTGTTGTTCGGGATTATCCTGAAGTGTTTCCTGAAGAATTACCTGGTTTACCCCCAGCATGCCAAGTCGAGTTTCGTATTGATCTTGTACCTGTTGCAAATCCTATCGCTAGATCTCCGTATCGTCTTGCACCGTCTAAGATGCAAGAATTATCTAAGCAACTTCAGGAGCTTTCTGACAAAGGTTTTATTCGTCCTAGCTTTTCACCTTGGGGTGCTCCCGTTCTTTTTCTTAAGAAGAAAGATGGATCTTTCAGGATGTGCATCGATTATCGTGAGCTTAACAAGCTTACCATCAAGAATCAATATCCCCTACCTCGCATTGATGATCTCTTTGATCAATTACAGGGTGCTACTTGCTTTTCTAAGATTGATCTACGTTCTGGGTATCATCAACTTCGTGTGCTTGAAGAAGATATTCCCAAGACAGCTTTCCGCACAAGATAGGGGCATTATGAGTTCACTGTTATGCCATTCGGTTTGACTAATTCTCCTGCTGTTTTCATGGACTTAATGAATAGGGTTTGTAAGCCTTATTTAGACAAGTTCATCATCGTTTTCATCGACGACATCTTGATTTATTCTAAGACACTAGCCGATCATGAGCAACATCTCTGTCTTACTATGGAACTCCTAAAGAAAGAACAACTTTTTGCCAAATTCTCTAAATATGAATTTTGGATTAAGGAAGTTTATTTTTTGGGGCATATCGTTAACGAACAAGGTATTCATGTAGATCCCGCCAAAATCAGTGTGATTAAGGATTGGGATACGCCTACTACTCCAACTGAAGTTCGTTCATTTCTTGGTCTTGCGGGTTATTACCGCCGCTTTATCGAAAACTTCTCCAAGATTGTAGTTCCTCTCACTGCACTCACTCAGAAGAACAAACCCTTTGATTGGGGATCCAAACAGGAAGAAGCATTTTAGACCTTGAAACAGAAACTTTGTGATGCGCCTATTCTATCTTTACCTGAGGGCAATGATGATTTTGTCGTGTATTGTGATGCATCAAATTTGGGACTTGGGTGTGTTTTCATGCAAAGGAGCAAAGTCATAGCTTACGCATCAAGACAGTTGAAGATACACGAGAAGAACTACACGACTCATGATCTTGAGTTAGGTGCCGTAGTTTTTGCTCTCAAAATCTGGAGACACTACTTGTATGGTACAAAATGTCACACCCCGACTCGCAACGGAAGCGCACGTGGGGGGCAACATACTCATGGAACAGACACATTGCTCATAAAGATGTTATATTATACATTACTAACGTGTTTCGTTTACATTATTTATTAACACAACGACACGTAAGTGACAACTCGGTTTTCCCACAAGTAATCTTGTGCTAGTAGCTATGCATCTATTCACGTACTATCCATTCTCATAAGTTGGAACTCCTACAAGCCTATTCCTCCTTTTCTTTACATGAAAAACATGTTATAATTTGGAAAACATCAGCTAAACATAGCTTAGTGAGTTTCACTGTTTTAGTTTGTATTAAATAGATGTAAATATAGTTCAATTTGGCACATCTGATAGCATATATATATATATATATATATATATATACTGAGCCCACAAGTGAAGCCTTGACTGTCACCTCAACCCTGTGGTCAACCACCACGGCACTGCCCCTGTGTAGCTATGGCTAGTACCCCATAGCCTATGCTCAAACATGTACAATTGCGTATGTATCATATGGCGTTCCTGGCCATCGCAATTGGGTTTGTCGGACCAATAGTACTATTTACACATTCACCGGCCTACGGTTAATCACTTGGGTCGGTGGGGGCTTTTCATTTACTAGTGTTTACTCAGATAATTCACGTTGTATCATGTATATATGTGCATGTATAAACGTATGTAACATGAATTTCACCCCATGTAAAACATAAAACAGTTTGAAAATGGGGAAGTAAAACTCACAGTGTATGCAGTAGTTTCACACAGGATGTAAACAAGCAACTAGGTCAACTTCTAGAATCATATATGCAAATATGGACTTACGTCAGTATCTAAGTCGGTAACAGGTATAAATTAGATTCGGTCAGGAGTTTTAACTCCAGATTGAGCCTATACGAGACTGGTATGGTGATGGAGGTCAGGGTAGTATTAGATTTTAGTTTGGCTTCCGGGCACCGGTTCGCGTGCCAGGCAATGTCAGTAGTTTAACATGTTCAGACAATGGTACGAGAATACCAATAGTGCCAACATGTTATTATTTAAGAATGATTAACTTTTCATTAAGGGAGTTTGGGTGTTTGAGGAGTCCAGGTTGCCCAATTTTGAGTTTCCGTTTCCACCGTCGGGGATTTCCCGAACTGGTATTGGACACACCCCGAGTGTCCAATCCACCCTGGAATCTCCCAGAATATTTCCCGTGTTTTAATTATAGTATTTTTCGGGTTGGGTCGGTACCCAGTTCCGGCCAGTTCGTTATACGGTAAACTGCCGAAATTGATTTAAAATAATCTATTTTTAATCCCAAAACTTTCCATTTAACCTAGAATATGAATAAAAATCTGTAAATTTTTATATAACTTAGTAAAAATTAGTAGATTATGGGAAAAATTTTTGGGAATTTATTTTGGTATTTTACTTGTCTAAATAAATTATTTATGAAATCATATTTAACCACATAATTAATATTAATTACCCTCAGTGCTCCAAAAATTTCGACAAAATTCCTGGACATCCCTTATGGTTCCATAAACATCTCCAAAAATTTTAAGATTTTTCCGATTTCGTTTCGGTGCGTTTCCGGCTACCGAAAATTCACAAAAACGCGGATTTTTAACCCAAACCAAAACTCAACCAATGTACTCCGATTTTTCCCAGAACATTCCCCATATGTTCCTTAGTATCTCTGTAAAATTTGGTGATTTATTGAATCCGTTTGGTAGTTTTTTTCAGAATTGTTTTTGTAAACCAGTCAAAAATTCACCAAAAATCGTAGAAAATTCCAAAAATTCTAAAATTTACGTGGACCTTCCTGACACTACCCTTCATCACCACACCAAATTTCAGCTCAATACAAGTATCACGGACCAAGTTATGATCTAAACAATATTCTGCCTATGCTAGTTTCGAGTTTCGAGCGATATACCTAGCAATTCCTTCGAGTCCGAGTGTTTTTCTTGAGTCCAGAAGTATGTATGGTGTCCAATACTGCTAGAACTTAGATCAATCAAGCTTTGATTCATTGTTTTTCGGTTAATCGAATAGTTATGCGATTTTTGTCTAATAATTGTTGATTAGGGTATCATAACCCAAAGATTTGTAACCATGGCTGCTATATAACACCAGGGAATTCTCATGGTGTTCTTATTCAACCCATAAACTTGTTTACAACTCAAAATTTCATGGATTAAAATGGTTATTCATGTTCTAAATCAAATTTACTCAAGAAACTAGGCTTAAAACCATAAAAAAAAAGGTTGCTACCTTTGAATTGTGACTTGTTCTTGTGAATTCAGTTGAGTATTTAGGAAGAAGGTGCAGAATTTTGAAGATATTTGTGTGGGATTTACAAGAAAACAAAAGAAAAAAATATATATATATTAAAGGGGGTGGTGGCGGTTTGGGGTAGGCCCCCTAGGCCACCTCGTGCCACGAAAAACGAGCTAAAAGATAATGTTTATCCTTCGGTGAGTGTTTAGGTTCGTTTACGGGTCCCGGGCGCGTTCTCGATTTGCGTGATGGACTTCGTTTTGTTCGTAATTAGTGTCAAAAGACTCAGTTTTAAAAATCATGAATAACTGTCATGATATCCGAACCCAGTTACGTTTTAATCATAAAAGACTCGTATTAGGGTGGTTTGAGTGTTTTTAAGATTGATCGATCGTTCCCTGTACGTTTGATTGCCTTATGTTATTCCTAAAACGAGAGTGTTTCCCTAACCGGGAAGTTACTTCGTTTTGCATGCCCAATCTCAGATTGGCTTCAAACCTTATGTCACAGTCTATGGTACTAAATTAAGATGTTCCTGGAACTCGAAATCTTAAATAATGTTACAAATAACCTAATAATCAACGTCAAAGGTATAGTGCGCTGTTAAACGGAAAGCTCCGGTTTAACACGTGTTTAAAGTCTAAGGACACCAGCTTCGCACTGTTGGCCCTTATTAGTGTCATGTCAGTCATAATGTGTTCTCGGAATCCTCCGAGACATAACATATATCATTTAATCAAGCATATAAGTCACGCATCTTTTTAAGGTTTTTGCACAATTAAAGTGTTAAGTGGCTTTAGGGTTTTGGACCGAGTAGGGTGTACCTGGTTACATCATGGTTGACACACAAAATGTGTGGTTTTCACTGACCACAAAAGTCTTCAGCATATTTTCAATCAGAAAGAACTCAATATGAGGCAACGAAGTTGGGTTGAACTTTTAAACGACTACAATTGTGAAATTCACTACCATCCTGGTAAGGCGAATGTTGTAGCTGACGCATTAAGTCATAAAGAGCGAGTCAAGCTTCACTGTGTTCAAGTTTGATCTGATATTCAAACCCGCATTTCTCAGGCTCAACATACTTGTGTTACACAAGACTTGATGGGTATGGAGTTACCATGTCACATTTAGCCTCATCTTGAACTAAAGGAGAATGGATTGTATTATTTCATGGACCGTTTGTGGGTCCCAAGTGAAGACAATCTCTGCACCTTGCTAATGGATGAAGCTCATAAGTCTCGTCATTCTATTCATCCTGGTGCAGACAAAATGTATAAGGATCTTCAAACCCAATATTGGTGGCCTGGTATGAAGAAAGACATTGCCTTGTACGTATCCAAATGCCTTACTTATCTTAAGGTTAAGGCTGAACATCAACACCCCTCTGGATTATTGGAGCAACCAGAGATTTTAGTTTGGAAATGGGAAAACATTGCTATGGATCTCATTACCAAGCGGCCACGCACTAAGAAAGGTCATGATGCCATTTGGGTAGTTGTTGATCGTCTTACAAAATCAGCGCATTTCTTGCCAATCCATGAGGATTTATCTGCTGACAAACTTGCTAAAATCTATGTGGATGAGATTGTATCCCGACATGGTGTTCCTTTGAACATTATATCTGATAGAGATGCTCGATTTTCATCACACTTTTGGAGGACCATGCAATCTGCTATGGGCACCCAACTTAATTTGAGCACAGTTTATCATCCACAATCAGATGGCCAATCTGAAAGAACAATCCAGACACTGGAGGATATGATTAGAGCATGTGTGATCGATTTTGGTGGTAGTTGGGATTCGTATCTTCCATTGATTGAATTCTCCTACAACAATAGTTATCACTCCAGCATCAACATGGCTCCTTTCGAGGCTTTATATGGTCAAAAATGTCGTTCACCATTCTGCTGGAATGAGATCGGTGAAGCTCAGCTTACTGGACCTGAGCTCATTCTAGAGACTACAGATAAGGTTAAGAAAGTTCACGATAACCTTCAGACAGCTAGAACCCGTCAAAAGTGTTACGCGGATAGACGAAGCAAGCCCTTAGAATTTCAATTCGGTGATCGCGTTCCACTCAAGGTTTCACCTTGGAAAGGTGTGATTAGATTTGGAAAGAAAGGAAAACTTGCACCTAGATATGTTGGACCATTCAAGATCGTCGAAAGAATCGGAAAGGTAGCCTACAGACTTGAGTTACCTCCTGAACTTGGAAATGTTCATCCAACCTTCCACGTGTCCAATCTCAAAAAGTGTTTAGCCGATGAGAACCTCCACATACCACTTGATGAAATTCGTGTTGATAACACGATGCACTTTGTTGAGAAGCCTGTGGAAATAATGGACCGTGAAGTCAAATGGCTCAAACGCAAGCGCATACCAATCGTCAAAGTTCGCTTGGAATCTAAACGTGGACCAGAATTTACTTGGGAACGTGAAGATCAAATGAAGGCAAAATATCCTCATTTATGCTCACAAGTTTCCTCTAAATAAAATTCGGGACGAAATTTCCTAAAGTAGGGGAGACTGTGACATCTGTGCTTGTGTAATCATTGTATAAACTCTAAACAGTTCAATTATCAATAAAAAAATGTTATTTGATCCCAATATTTGTTTATTTATGTTTGACATTTTGCACGTTTGATTTTTGTTCGATTTCAAACTCTATATCGCTTTCTGTACGCAAACTGATGCATAAACGTAATCAGTTTAATGCGACAAACACTCCAGAACATCAACATATGCTTAACATACCTTAAATAACCTTTACATAACTTAGAAATAAGTTTTGAAGGGTTTGGTACGGCAAAATCAAGTTTATTTGCTTACAGGGACTATTTTTGACAAACTGTGAAAGCATGCCAATTTGTATAGTAATGAACACTCTGCAACTTGATCATAAGCTAAACATACCCTAAATATCCTTTACATAGATTAGAAATAGGCTTTGAGGGGTTCCGTATGCTAAAATAAACTTATTTGATCAATAGGGACTAAAAGCGTCAAAAGTGCATAAGTTTGCATTTACGCGCATATCTTACGTTCTGAACATATCCGGAATCCAAAAATTTTTGTAATCATTAAAATATTTTATTTTAGTGTTTGGAATGCTAAAATTTCATTCGTCGCACAATTTGGATCGTTTTTCACGTCCGTTCGTGTTTCGTCGTAATTAATCGAATAACGTGACCGTACGACCAAACGAACTGACATCCGAGATGTTTTCAAGCATATTTCACATTCCTTATACTTTGGCATCATTGTAGAGCCTTGAAAATGGCTTAACGGGGCTTAAACATATAAAAAATGGCCTTAAAAGCTTGCAGGGGCTGAAGTTGTAACTTTTCAAACTGTTGCTATAATTCAGGGAGGTCGCGGGCTGCGTAAGCCAGGGTTGGATTGTTTGCGGGGCGCGACAGACCCCCAGGTCTGCAAAACAGTTTTTCAGCAACAGCAGCTGGTTTTCTGGGTTTTGTACATGGTTTTAACAAACCTTGAGCTGGTTTTGGACTCCCCTAGTATTCTAAATAAGTGGGTAACACTTGGATGGTTCAGATTGAAGCTCAAAACCCTAGAAACGATCCTAACGGTTGTCGAAAATCTATAAATAGCCACCCAAATTCATTTCACAACTTGCTCAAATATGTTTTTCCTCTCATTTCTGCACAATAGGAGCTATCCCTTCTGGTTGAAGGCTCCTTTATTCTTGTCCTTTTGTTCTATCTTCAAACATTGGACCTCTTGTAAGCTTCTTTCATGCTTTTCATGCCGGTGGTGTGCGGAGGTAGTACAGTGTGCGGTGGTGTTGTGGATGAACTCGGAGCTGCTGGTGGTGTGCGGAGGTAGTACAGTGTTTAATTTTGGAAGCTGGTGGTCAAAAGACTCAAAACATATGTGTCGGTGGTGTGCGGTGGTGTTGTGGTGGTGTGTGGTGGTGTGCGGTGGTGTTGTGGATGAACTCGGAGCTGCTGCTGGTGTGCGGAGGTAGTACAGTGTTTAATTTTGGAAGCTGGTGGTCAAAAGACTCAAAACATATGTGTCGGCTGAGAATGTGAAGTTCAAATAGGTTAACATTAAAATTTGGGCTGTAAAACAATGGGCCAGTTTCAAAATATGGGTTTAAAAGGTCAAAAATTGGGTTTAATGGGCTGTAAAACAATGGACCGATTAGTCCGATTTTCACCGCCTGAGACCGATTTTCACCGATTTTGACCGCCTTTGACCGAGTTTGACCAAAACCGATTAATTCCACAGACTAGCTTAAAATTAGTCAGTAACTTACCGACTAGCGCCTAGGCGCCAATTAATCGGCCGCCTAGGCCGATTTCTGCAACATTGTGGCTAAGATTAATGATTAGATGCTTATGAAAAAACAATTCTTATGAGAGATAAGTAGAAACCACTTATTTTTGAAGAATCCTTGTGGTTTTTATTTATGTGTGTTAACTGTTGTTTTAACAAACTGTGGTTAAAATTTGGTTTCTAAGGGCTACAATGATGAATATGGTATGTAATGTCTACGGTTTGAATATCAAGTAAGGTTAACCTTTTGTTTGTTATATAATATTGTTATTATACATTATATACATTTTTGGTGATATTGATGGACTGGATAAGTAGTAGGGTTGTATATTATTGTTAGATTGATGAATGAAAATTTAATCAATTGGTTAGTCGGAAAACTGTTGGGGTCTGAGATACATTAACATCTGTTAGAGGTTAAGCATTGTTATAGCGTGCTAACATCTGTTAAACCCTAAGAACTGTTAAAGATCTATTGAAGGCTAAGCATTGTTATAGCGTGCTTCAACAGACCTTATGAGCTGTTGATCATCATCTGTTAAAGATCTTATATTATAGATCTTCTGTTGAATTGTGTAATATTTGTTGGTCCACAACAGAACTTAGGTTCATCATACATTTGGCTTCACCAGCAGAGGTTCTCTTTAGCAGACCTTTGCTTCAGCAGTCTTTGTCTTAACAGACCTTTTGATTCATCAGCAGAGTTTGTTTGGCTCATGAGCTGAGGTTGTTTAGTTTAAGTAACAGACTTTTCTTTCAATAGTGGTTGTCTTCAACAGACGTTTTGGTTTGCAAAGTTTAGCGAAACAGATGTTGAGTTTGTCCCTTTGGTAGGAGCTGATTTTTAAAACACTGTTATTTGTAATTACAAGTTGTATACTATTTTATTAATTTTGAGTCTTATATTTCTTTTTGTTGAGTGACCAGGAAATGTAATGGAAAATAGCAATGTTTAGATGCAAAATATAGTAATGTTTACTTGAAAAATATAAAAAGGTAAAATCACAAAGTTTTGAAAGTATATACTAAGACTACATAACTTCATTCTTAAGTTTGTTGACATAGTCTTTGAACATCTTTTCAGCCTTTAATATTGTTAGATTGATGAATGAAAATTTAATCAATTGGTTAGTCGAAAAACTGTTGGGGTCTGAGATACATTAACATCTGTTAGAGGCTAAGCACTGTTATAGCGTGCTAACATCTGTTAACCCCTAAGCACTGTTAAAGATCTGTTAAAGGTTAAGCACTGTTATAGCGTGCTTCAACAGACCTTATGAGCTGTTGATCATCATCTGTTCAAGATCTTATATTATAGATCTTCTGTTGAATTGTGTAATATCTGTTGGTGCACAGCAGAACTTAGGTTCATCATACATTTTGCTTCATCAGCAGAGGTTCTCTTTAGCAGACCTTTGCTTCAGCAGTCTTTGTCTTAACAGACCTTTTGGTTCATCAGCAGAGTTTGTTTGGCTCATGAGCTGAGGTTGTTTGGTTTAAGTAACAGACTTTTCTTTCAACAGTGGTTGTCTTCAACAGACGTTTTGGTTTGCAAAGTTTAGCGAAATAGATGTTGAGTTTGTCCCTTTGGTAGGAGCAGATTTTTAAAAGACTGTTATTTGTAATTACAAGTTGTATACTATTTTATTAATTTTGAGTCTTATATTTCTTTTTGTTGAGTGACCAGGAAATGTAATGGAAAATAGTAATGTTTAGATGCAAAATATAGTAATGTTTACTTGAAAAATATAAAAAGGTAAAACCACAAAGTTTTGAAATTATATACTAAGACTACATAACTTCATTCTTAAGTTAGTTTCAAAGAAAAAATTTGTCCATCAAACATGTCAACTAAAACATAAATTATTAAAGGCTGAAAAGATGTTCAAAGACTATGTCAACAAACTTCAAAGTGTTTTTTATCTCCTGTTACACTTTTTTCTTCGACTATCTCAAACCTCAGCTTTTCCCCACAAATATTCCCGTTTCATCCATGATACGCTGCCAGTTTGTATGCATCACTAGATGGTTGTTGTCGTCAGGTCTTCTAGGATCTCTCCTAACAACCAGTTGTACCAAAAACTTCACATGACCAAATGACAGCACAGCTCTACGGTAATCATTTAGCTGGTGTTCTCGAACAAAGTTCCTCGGTATTGCCTGTAAAGGAAAATTCTTTCTTTAGTTATTCATTCAAAACAACATATACTTTAAGTAATAACAAATAGATCCAACATTATAAGTAAAATCAACCATATTAAAAATAGATATGTAAATACCAAGCTGTGTGTCTCTAAAACATGGTATTCAAACTGTTTTTTTATAATGTGGACGCTTTTTGTGGTTTTGGTGATTGGTACGGCTGCAGTGATGTTTAGTCTCCCCGTGAAGTCCAATCCCGTCTTTGTTAAAAACCTTCACAGTGAAGTTAAAGTCGTCTTCAGGAGTACTTCCCATCCATTGAAACAGAAGTTGGCAGCTTTCCTCAATGTCATTTTCGAAGCAAAAAGTTGTCCATCCTGGTCCCATAAAACCAGCAGCCAATCCCTTTTTGTTTTCAGGAGAGAAAACAACTTTACTACTCTGTTTTGGTCCATGTACTTTTGCAACCAAGTTATCAAATTTTAGTCTCCTCTCCGACAACAGCTTCAGCAAATCGTGTGGTAAATGCTATAATTTTCATACATTTCAGAAATGTCATATTAGATTTTATATAGGATACAAAATATAAATTAGAAGTTTTTCTAACAGTCCAAAAGATACACTGGCAATATATAAAAATAAGGTAGCAATTTTTAACCTGCTTGCAGTATGTTTCTTCTTCAGCCTGTATCAAGCAACCATGAACATAATCTATATTCGGGCCATCGTTTCTAATCTCCAATCCCTCGTTGTTCAAAACATTTATCTCAAATTTTGCTTCCTTCAATTTTTTTAAAAACAGCTTGTCTATGTTGTTATTTCTATAAGTTTCAACAAACCGAGTCCATTCTGGCCTGTTTATTATCTTACTTTTATGACCGATGCTCTGTACTGCAATCTTATACTTAAAACCCGTATAATCAACCAACTTTATTACTTCACACTTTCTTAGTAATTGGTTACTCATTATCCTTGGAAGTACCTATGTATATAAAATTCACAACATTTAATATAACTTTAATTTTATAAATACAGTTTTTAGCATACAATTGTGATTTGAGCTAATTTGTTCTAGGAATATAGCTTACCAATCCCTCATTTAGGCCTGCCAATTCAGAGATGTTGATAATTATCATAAACTCCATCTGAAAGTAAACAATACAATAACAGTTAAATACTAAAACATAAAATCAATTGTATCTGAAAAGCATTCTATTTAAGGTACAAAAAAATATCCAACACTCTGTAGGATCAAACTTATATGTTGTGTACATCAATATGGTCCCTACAACCAACAATATGAATCTAACACTGTGTAAGATCAAATTTATATTCTTGTATAATAAAAAAGAATTATATGGCAATAAAGTTTTCAAATATCCCTGTTTGTGTCAACTTCAAACTTCAGTTTTTTTCAGCAGACAAGGCTATATTCACTTACAAATCAGACATATGAGTACTATAAACTGATTGTAGAATATTTTATCAAAATTAATATTGATAGAACAAATGTATCAACACTACATGGCAGTTCATACAATAATTCTAAAACCATTCGTAAAATTTACAACCAAATATTTATGAAACAATAATATTTCAGATTGTTATTTAGATGGAATGAATCAAAATGTAACTAAAGAGGTTGATATAAATCTTATTATAAAATAAAGAAAACAAGTTCATATAAGTTTATCTATTTTAACATCAGTAGATTATGATTTTGATGTTTATATAATTTGAAATGAGGAAACTGAAAGGAATATGTCAAAGCATACCTGTAAAATACACAAGAGAACAAAAAAAAAACCTGATCTAAAACTTTAAACTTCTGATCGTCAAGTCTGAAGAAGAAACTGTAGAGTTTTTTTCGCTGAGAAGAAGAGGTGAGATTGTATTGGGATTGTTGAAAATAAGATATTTATCTATTAACTTGTAATTGTTTATTTATTTAACTTATAATAATCTTTAATATCGGGATTTAAAAACTATTTTTAATTATATAAATATATTAAATTAATAGAGAAGTTTTTCGTATTTAACATTTTAAATTTATAGTCAAGCAGTGGTTATTGCTGTGCAAAAATTGCCCTGTTTTAATGTAAAAGGGGGTGAAGTATAAATTTTACAAAACTTAATTTCAACCAACCAGTGTAAATGTAACATCTGTATTAACTCCATTTAATATACTTTTCATCTCCATTATTGAATATAAGCTCCAGAAAACATATTCGAAAGTTTTCTCAAATAACTTTCTTATCAAAATCGGCAAGGTTCTATTGCATAATATAGATTACACGCTATAAAATCAAGTATTGTTTCTTTGAATTTATTGTTTGTATTATAAATGTTAGATTAATCATTATTTGATGTTATGAGTATGTATTTGTCACTGATGGCGTCTCATATTCTTTCTTGAAGCAAATAATAGTTGCTGTAATCCGGTGTATTTTTATCGATTAAGTACTGAATTAACTTAAATGAAGTTACTGATAGCATTCTCTGTCATAATTTGTGCATGCATCTTCGTGATGTTGTCTTCTACATTTCGATTGATAGATCAACCATATAATTTTTGGTTGATGCTCATTTGCTTAACTGCTGTGAGAGATGATTTTCGTTTTGTGCTTTGTTTTTATAATACCTTAAGTGTGTGATTATACAAATAGTCCGGTTAATATTTGGTACTTTTGTTTTTTAAGTGCTGATTTAGTTTAAGGGATGTTAGTGATATCTATTTTATAATGTCGTTTGTCTATGACTTTTGTTGGATGCTGTTCATCTTTATAACTTGTAAGTTTAAATTGTTTATTGCAGATATGAATCTATCCAATCAAACACCATTCTTTTTACAATTCCTTAATGAAGATGATTTTATATTTTTGGTATTTTTTTTAACTTTCTTGCTACTATTAGGATTCTACGTTAATTTTTGATGTAAGATGTTTGTTAACTACTGTTGCAGAATATACCACTTGATTTTGAGAGTTTGTTGTGGGGCAAGGAGGTCCCGTATGGTCGAATTGTAGAGTTACTTGGTGACAAATCATGGTTAGTACGAGTAAGGAAGAGAGATGATCATTGTATATTTACGGATGGATGGACAAAGTTTGTTAGAGATTGTTGTTTGAAAATGAAAGATGCTGTATTGGTGAAAGCTATTGGATGTTTGTCATTCGTTGTCTCATGTTTTAAAGAAAATGTCTGCGAGAACTCTTACATTTCAGCAAATATTAGACCTGAATTTGGCATGACTGTAAGTAACGATATATTATTTTGTTACTTACTATAAACATTTTTTGCTAGCTCAACAACTTGCTAACATCTGTTTGCCCTTTTAACGTCTGTTTCCTTATAATCTTAACATCTGTTGACTAACCTTTTTAACTTCTGTTGACTAAGTCTTTTAACCTCGGTTGACTAACATCTGATATTTAAGATCTGTCCATGTTGCAACCTCTGATGGACATAATGGATGACAGTTGTTACAAAACCTGTGTTGGATAGCAACAGAGGTATGTAATAGTTGATAACCAAACAATGGTTAGGTTGTGTGTAAATACTGTAACTACTGTTGACTAACCCTGTTGAGTAATTCTTATTTTAACTTTTGTTGACTAATCTGTGACATCTGTGCTTGTGTAATCATTATATAAACTCTAAACAGTTCAATTATCAATAAAACAATGTTATTTGATCCCAATATTTGTTTATTTATGTTTAACATTTTGTACGTTTGATTTTTGTTCGATTTCAAACTCTATATCGCTTTCTAGAAAGTTATACGCAAACTGATGCGTAAACGTAATCAGTTTAACGCGACAAACACTCCGGAATATCAACATACGCTTAACATACCTTAAATAACCTTTACATAACTTAGAAATAAGTTTTGAAGGGTTTGGTATGGCAAAATCAAGTTTATTCGCTTACATGGACTATTTTCGACAAACTGCGAAAGTATGCCGATTTGTATAGTAACGAACATTCCGAAACTTGATCATAAGCTAAACATACCCTAAATATCCTTTACATATCTTAGAAATAGGCTTTGAGGGGTTTGGTATGCTAAAATAAACTTATTTGATCAATAGGGACTAAAAGCGTCAAAAAGTGCATAAGTTTGCATTTACGTGCATATCTTACGTTCTGAACATATCCAGACATCCAAAAATTTTTGTAATCATTAAAATATTTTATTTTAGTGTTTGAAATGCTAAAATTTCATTCGTCGCGCAATTTGGATCGTTTTTCACGTCCGTTCGTGTTTCGTCATAATTAATTGAATAACGTGACCGTACGACCAAACGAACCGACATCCGAGATGTTTTCAAGCATATTTCAC
Organism: Helianthus tuberosus; assembly: GCA_030545235.1. Classification (NCBI taxonomy): domain Eukaryota; kingdom Viridiplantae; phylum Streptophyta; class Magnoliopsida; order Asterales; family Asteraceae; genus Helianthus; species Helianthus tuberosus. The sequence goes on from CM060420.1 coordinate 65,726,774, forward strand.
ATTCCCTATACTTTGGCATCATTGTAGAGCCTTGAAAATGGCTTAACGGGGCTTAAACATATCAAAAAAGGCCTTAAAAGCTTAGAGGGGCTGAAGTTGTAACTTTTCAAACTGTTGCTTTAATTCAGGGAGGTCGCGGGCCGCGTAAGCTAGGGTTGGCTCGTTCGCGTGGCGCGACAAACCCCCGGGTCTGCAAAACAGTTTTTCAGCAACAACAGCAGGTTTTCTGGGTTTTGTACATGGTTTTAACAAACCTTGAGCTGGTTTTTGTCACACCCCGATAACGTATAACGAGAAACACGTGGCGGAAAACGTCGGGGAGTGTTGTAACAAAATTAATTGTTTCATAACCATGGCATTCAAAGTTATGTTTTATTTATCAACATAAGAGTTATATTGTCTTAAACATGAAACAAAGAGTACATAACATAATTAAACTAAGTCTATCTTCATTTTATGTCTCTAAGGCACAGGTCCGCCCTAGTGTCACGATCATAGTCCTAAGCAACAGCTCCTGAAAACACGTGTGAAAATAGGTACGTCAGCATAAAAATGCCTGTGAGATACATAGGTTTTGTGAAAATAGGATTCATGACTTGGGTTTTTGAAGAAGGGTTTAATAAAATTTGTCATGAATCTTGTTAAGTGTTTTCTTTTATAAATCGTATGAAAACTCGATAAGAAATCAGATTATATAAAAGAAAGGTGTATGGTTAATAAAATAACCAAGTAAAATGAATTATATAAAATAAACTGTTTTGTAAAACAATGTCTTGTGAAAAATATGTTGTTTTTGTGAAATGTAATATGTCTATACTGAAATGATTTAATTAACGCTACGATATGTAATATTATACAAGTACTTATATATAGGAAGTACCAGCGGCGTATCCACCATACTTGTATCATATTACACACGCCTCGTTACTCAAATCACTTACCCAAACCAACCACCAATGTAAATTGTTCATGTATGAATAAATTGTCAAGTGTTATTGTGTAAACCATATAAAAAATGTTTATGTCTAATGTAAACCACCAAATGGGTATAACAATGTCAAAATGTTTATGGTTAATGTAAATCATGAATTGTGTATTCAAAATATCATGTATGGCAAGTGGAAATATATCAACTAGACCATAGGTAAAATGCACAAAAACAGGGTATTGAATTAAACATAGTTTAAATCAAAGTTATGTTTTATGGAACAAATGCATGCTATACTGATACAAACATCTATGCGGTATTGTGAAAATGCATACATCCAAGCCTTGTGACTGTGGTAATAGGCCTTTAAACAAATTAAAGGTTTATCTGTGTTATGTTTATCGAATTCGGTCATTCCTTCCAATTCAAACAAACCCGGGATTTCAGAAATGGGAGTTGTCAAGTCCTATGGTACCATTACCTACTAACGAGCGGCGTAGCTAATGTTAATGAATGTATTGTCCCATTTAAACAACCCAAATGTCATACCAAAATGTAAGCATGTGATGAATAAATGTACTAAGTATGCACACAATGGGCATACATAGCATAAAATGTAATGTAAAACAATGTACTAAGTATGCGCACAATGGACATACATAGCATAAAATGTAATGTAAAAACAATGTACTAAGTATGCACACAATGGACATACATAGCATAAAATGTAATGTAAAAACAATGTACTAAGTATGCGCACAATGGACATACATAGCATGAAATGTAATGTAAAAACAATGTACTAAGTATGCACACAATGGACATACATAGCATAAAATGTAATGTAAAAACAATGTACTAAGTATGCACACAATGGACATACATAGCATAAACACAATGAAATCATGTACTATAAGTGTACTATTGAACATAACAAGCATATGATATGAAAACATGAAAGGCACGAAAGTAACAAGTAGGCACATGTGTTCCACCCAAAATGTTTGAAAACAGTAAAAGAGGGGTCTATGTACTCACTTGAGATTGCTTAGAAGTCCTTGAGTAACAACCAAACAATGCTAGAGATCACGGATATCAAACGGCACCTAATATAGGTAACTATGTTAATATACCGGACCTAATTCAGAAGATCGGATAGAATGAGGGCTTGTAAACCAAATGAGTATGAGAACTCATGTAATATGGTTTAACAAAGCCTATATACTAAATGAAACCTAACCTAAGTGCTTACGACCCATTGCGACCCGTTTAGGTAGCTTATGCTACTTTAACGCGTCGTTCGCGTAAAACGCGTTCGGAACGCCTAACTAGCCCTATGATAAGTAAAATATTCCTTAACATGTCTAATATTGTTTCCAAATCAGTTTAGATATCAAAAGTTATGTTACATATGCTTAATATGAATTTTGGCGTAAAAAGGGCATTTTGGTAATTTACCTAAGGCATATAAACTACCTATCATTCAACTACTTAAACGAAGCGACCATAAGGCATAACCTTGGAAGGTTATTCCCTATATACTATGGTCACCTAATGTGTTTGGTAGGATCCTAATGATCAATCAAACGGGTCGGGTTCGAAAGTATAAGCGATTGTTTAGATCGCTTACCTTACGACCCTATATAAGCACTAAATTAAAAGTGACGAGCTAAGCATGTTAAAAAATGCTTAACTAAGTTTAGAAAACAGGTTTGGTATCAAAACAAACGGTTTTGATACCTAAGAGTAGTTTGGTTACAAAATACACAAGAATACGCATTTTGGCCGAAACTACGACTCGTCACTGAGCCTTGATAACATGGTAATCAGTAGGTATAGTCACAAGAGACTATAACCATCGTGATTACGCTCACGTTATGAAGTTCAAACGAACTTCGTGTTGACCATAAACTGGTCAACGCAGAAATTCAAACATAGTTTGACTTTCGGACTCGAAAAGCGATAAAAGAACGAATGAACACTTACAAAGGGTCCCCGCTAGTAAAACTTGATCGAATAGCTCAGGTATGAAGCAATCACTTCAAGTTAGAGCTTTGAGATCATTATCCCGAAGAGGCAACTGCTGTTTTTTTCTGCATTCTGCTGTTCTGGAGAACCCTTACAGACCGTAAGGGTATGGCTTACGGTCCGTAAGCAAGTGACTTTGCAGAAATGGCAGTTTTGGTCCCTGTAGTGTAATAAGGCCATTTCTGACGCGTTTAAGGCCCGTTAACCCCATTTCAAAGCTCAAAAATGAAGTTAAAGTATAGGGAACTTAAAATGTGCTAAAAAATATCTCGGATGTCGGTTCGTTTGATCGTATGATCGCGATGTTCGGTTAATTACGACGGAATGCGCATAAGCGCGAAAAACGACCCAAATTGCGCGACGAATGGATTTTTCTCATGCCAAACACTAAAATAAAATATTTTAGTGCTTACATAAATTTTTGGATGTCTGGATGTATTCAGAACGTAAGTTATGCGCGAAAGTGCAAACTTATGCACTTTTTTACACTTTTAGTCCCTGAATGACCCAAAAGTTTATTTTAGCACACCGAACACCTCAAAGCCTTTTTCTAAGCTTTGTAGAGGATATTTATGGTATGTTTAACTTATGGTCATGTTCTGGAATGTCTGTTACAGTTCAAATTGGCATACTTTCGCAGTTTGTCAAATTTAGTCCCTATAAGCGAATTAACTTGTTTTTGTCATACCAAAGCCTTCAAAACTTATTTCTAAGTTATGTAAAGGTTATTTAAGGTATGTTAAGTATATGTTGATGTTCTGGAGTATTTGTCGCATTAAACTGATTACGTTTACGCACCAGTTTGCGTATAACTCTCCAGAAAGCGATATAGAGTTTGAAATTGAACAGAGGTCAAAACATGAAAAATGTAAAACATAAAAAAACAAACATTGGGATTAAATAACATTGTTTTATTGATAATTGAATTGTTCACAATGATTACAAGCACAGATGTTACATTTTTGGACTCTCCTAGTATTCTAAATCAGTGGGTAACACTTGGATCGTTCAGATTGAAGCTCAAAACCCGAGAAACGATCCTAACGGTTGTCGAAAATCTATAAATACCCACCCAAATTCATTTCACAACTTGCTCAAATCTGATTTTCCTCTCATTTCTGCACAACAGGAGCTATCCCTTCTGGTTGAAGGCCCCTTTCTTCTTGTCCTCTTGTTCTATCTTCAAGCATTGGAACTCTTGTAAGCTTCTTTCATGCTTTTCATGCATTTCAAGCATGAAAGTCAAACAGTGTTTGACTTTCTCCTTTGACCAATTTATGGTCAACACAAAGTTCTTTTGAACTTTGCAACGTGAGTGTAATCACGATGGTTGTAGTCCCTTGTGACTATAGCTACTGATTACCACGTTGATTAGGCGTAGTGACGAGTCAAAGTTTCGATCAAAATACGTGTTTACGCGTATTTTGCAACGAAGCTATATTTGGGTATCAAAACACTTTGTTTTGATATCAAACTTGTTTTCTAACTTAGTTAAACATGTTTTAACATGTTTAACTCGTCACTTTTAGTTTAGTGCTTATATAGGGTCGTAAGATGAGCGGTCTAAACCACCGCTTAGACTTTCGAACCCGACCCGTTTGGTCGATCATTAGGATCCGACCAATCACATTTTGTAACCATTGTTGTATAGGGAATAACCTTCTGAGGTTATACCTTATGGTCACTTCGTTTAGTTAGTTGTATAATAGGTAGTTTATATGGCTTAGGAAAATGACCAAAATGCCCTTTTTACGCATAATTTCATTTTAAGCATATGTAACCTAAATTTTAACATCTAAAATGATTAGGCAATGTTATTAGACATGTTAAGGCATATAAAACTTGTTATAGGACTAGTTAGGCGGTCCGAACGCGTTTTACGCAAAGGACGCGTTAAAGTAGCGTAGACTACCTTAACGAGTCGTAACGGGTCGTAAGCACCTAGGATAGGTTCCGATTTAGATTGTAGGCTTTGTTAAACCATATTACATGAGTTACTATACTCATTTGGTTTACGAAAACTCATTTTATCCTATCTTCCGATTTAGGTTCGGTTTATTAACGTAGTTTACCTATATTAGGTGACGATTGATTCCGCGATCCTTCTAGCTTTGTTTGGTTGTTATTACAAGACTTCTAAGCATCATAAAGTGAGTACATAGTCCCCTCTTTTACTGTTTTCAAATATTTTGGGGTGAAACACATGTGCCTACTTGTTACTTTCATGCTTCCATGATATATACTTGCTATGTTCATTAGTACGCATATAGTACATGATTTAAATTGCCATTTGCTATGTATGTTGACTGAGCATGCCAGCACATTAATTTCATAAACACATTTGTGCATATGTTTACTCAGCATATGGACACATTGATTTACATTATATTTCTGCTATGTATGTTTACTGAGCATGCTAGTACATTGATTTACATGAACATTTCTACTTCGTATGATTACTTAGCATACTTAGTACATTGTTTTCACATAACATGCTTACATTTGGTATGACATTTGGTTTGTTTAATGAAACTGAAATACGTTCATTAACATTGATCACGCCGCTCGGTAGTATGTAGTTTTACCATAGGACTTGACAACTCCCATTCCTAGAATCCTAGGTTTGTTTGGACGTAAGGAATGATAGAATCCGAAAACATTTTTGATAAACCTTTGATTTGTTCTAGGGTTTATCCTTCAGTCTCAAGGCTTAAATATATACGTTTAAACATTACCTCATAAGTGTTAGTATCAATAAAGCAATTGTTTTTGCAAAACATAACTTTTTGATTTAAAAGAGACTTTGTTTTGTACATTTTACTTATGGGGTTGAGTAATACTTTTATTCACCATACATCACATTTGTTTACATATTAACATTTAACACATGGTTTGAGTTGATACTTTTCGCTTACCATACATATTATTATACAAGGCATGATTTACATTTAACATTTGACATTGCTTACACATAAACATTTTGACATCTGTTTAAACAAGACACTTTGGTGGTTATTTAATAAGTGATTTACATAACAAGGCGATGTGTAATATAATAAAAGAATGGTGGATACGCCGCTGGTACTTCCTATAAATAAGTGCTTTTATGATATTACATATCGTAGCGTTATTTAAATCATTTTAACAGAAACATGATATATTTTTATTCAAATGACATATTTTCACAAGAAATTGATTTACAAACAACATAACTTGTACAATTATCAATTTTCATATGATTTGCAAAGGAAAACATTTTACAAGATTCATGACTAGCTTTTGTGTTGGGATTGAACCCTATCATAGGAATAGATAATTAAAGCCAAAACTGGATCAGAGCAGTAGATCCAGAATAAGCAGATGTTATGTATACAAGTCTCTCCCCCTGAAAGTGGTTTCAACATCTGATGACCTCCAATCCACTGATCCTTACAACTGCTGACCTAAAACTGCTGATCAAGTCAAAGACTGATGAAGACTAAAGCTCTGCTGATCAATCTACTGCCATGGGTCAAGCACTGCTGAATATCTTAAGTACTCCTGGAGTCACAACAGTGGAAGGATAAAGCAGTAGTTTAGCTTGTTTTATGTAATGTATTGTAATAAGTAGTTAGCATAGCAATGTTTCTATAGATCAGTTGTTTAGAGTTTGTTAGGAGGTTAGATGTCACTTTCATGGTGACGTCAGCAAAGATGCCACAGTGGTTTGTCCGTGCCTATAAATAGAACAGTACCCTGTACTGTTCTATCAGCTCTCTTCATCATTTCATTCCTGTATGAACAATCACCGTGAGCTTAGGCTGAGGGGGAGTTTGTTACATACTTGCATATTGTAATTGAATCTTGTAATAAATTCAAGCATTCGGTTCAATGTTAAACTTGTATGTTGAAAGCAATTCTCCTGTTTGATTGTGTGCAAAGTTTGTTTCCATTTATATTCCGCTGCATTACTCATTCATCTTTCATTTTTCATTTTAATTCAAACGTAAAACACAATCAATCCAAACTCAGATCCTAACAATTGGTATCAGAGCTTGGACAGTCAAATTTGATTTACAATCATTTTGACATAAATAGTTCAGCTCACAATCGTTGATACTGATAGTTGTTCATTTTATTGAAAAACAGAGCAAGGTTTAATCACCATCAAAGTTGATTAATCAGTGCCTGTAAAACAACTAGGACGACGTCACAATCACAAGATGATAAGAATAACATCGGTTCACTTTTCAAACCACCCATGCTTAAATGTAATGAATACAACATCTGGGAGAGAAGGATGGGTCACATCCTTGCTCAACAGAATACTGGATGTTGGAGATCTGTTGTTTTTGGACCACATGTTCCCATGGTGCCAAGTGCTGAGGATACAAAGAAGTTCGAACCTAAAAAACCTGAAAATTATACTGAAACTGATTTCCAAAAGTTCTAACTCGATGCCAAAGCATTTAGCATCATTGCATCTGCATTACCCAATGAAATTTATGCTAGGCTGTTACACTGTAACAGTGCCAAGGAATTATGGGATGCACTTAAGGAATAGTTTGGGGGAACTGAAGAAGTTATTGAACATAATAGGGAAATTCTGAATCAGCAGTATGAAACCTTTTGTCACATTAAGGGTGAATCATTGACTCAACAGTTTGAGCGATTCAGTGGTCTCATTAGTGAGCTAAGACTTGTTAAAGTTACATTTTCTAATTCTACACAAAATAGCAGGTTTCTTAGATCACTACCTGAAAAATGGGTTACAATTGCTTTTGTAACAAGGAATTGTGCTGAGTTCAAAGATCTGACCCTGACCCAACTTCATGGTAGACTCCTGACCTATGAAAGGGAATTAAACCAGAAAAAGAAGTTGCAAGAGTCTGGTAAAGTTGCTGATGATTATTCATTTGGTAGCATAGCTCTTTTTGGTCAGGAAGAATCTGGTAGCAGTAGTAAGGATCAGAGTTATGATCATTTTATTGACATAACTGCTAGTGGAAACTTTAATAACTCTGATTCTCACTCTGCAAATTATGCTTTTACTTCAAATGGTGAAAACCAGATGTCAGATAACTTGTGCTTTGAACTCAATGACTAACCGCACTTTGATCCAACTGACCTTGAAGAAATGGACATTTTGCATCAATTGGCATTGCTTAGTGTAAGAACAAGCAAATTTTACAAAAGGACAGGGAGAAAATTCCCAGGGTTACATGGGAATTTAAAAGTGGCGTTGGATAAATCTAAGATCAAGTGCTATAAGTGCAATAGGCTAGCACACTTTGCTAGGGAATGTAGGAGTAAAACTGCTGGTCCAATTGTTACTCATCCCAGCTCAAACCCTAGGCCACAAAATCAAAGCACTGTGCACTATTCCCATTATACCCCTGCTGCCCATGTAAACACTACTCATTATGAAAACCCTGTTCCTGTGCATTATGTTCAAACCACTGTCCCTCAAATTCAGTATGTTCAGGCTCCTGTACCTCAGGTTCAAGTGCAACCAGTTGCACCACAACAAGCTGCACCATCAGCAATGGTTCAACCATATCAGCAAAGCTTTTTCACCCAAGGCTTTGTTGACTAGAGCAGGTTACCCGATGAATTAGGTGATGAAAATTTTGCACTCTATGCTACTAATGATGCTTCTAATGATGAATTTTGTCTTATGGCATTAGAGTCAATACCAGAAGAGCTGGATGCTGAAAAAGGGCAAGCAAGTACTGAAACAATGGATAAAGTTGCTGAAGCAGTGGTTACTGCTGTTGCTGGTGAACTACTGCTGGAAGAAAGTTCAGAACCCCTGATTGAACCATTGAATGAGCCCTGGTGTAAAGAAGAAGAAAGGGAAGAGAAGAAAGAAGGTGAGAAAGAAGAGAGAGCTGATGAAGAAAATGATCATCAATGTGATTGTGCCATGATGCTGCAGCTAAGGTATCATCTCAGGTTCTTGAAAATCTATGTTCAGACAATTGCATCATAGCATTTGCTAACATTAAAGAGGTGAATGAAATCCTTAGGGATAGAGTGTTGAATGATGAAGTCAAATTTGAAAAGTCTTTAAAAGAACTTAAAAACAAATTAGCTGAAAAAGATAAAGAAATCTGCAACTTAAAAGAAGAACAAAGCATAACCAAGAACCAACTCCAAACAATGGTAGAAAAATACCAGGTTTGCAAAAAGGAGTTGGAATCCACCCAAATCACTTGTGAAAAATGAGTGGAATCATGCAAAGGTTATGAGGTCATGCTTAAAAAACAGATCAAAAGCAATGTGAAATTTGGTATTGGTTTTAGAAAACATGATGAAATTGAAAACAATGCTTTAAAAGAATCTGTTCAATCCACTGTTGAAGTTATTCCCACAAACAAGGATGGCCAAGAGGTTAAAATAACTGACAAACTTGGTAACAAAATAACTCTAGAAAGATCTGTGGGTCCTCAACTTTTGAGGAAATTGAGAAATACCAGTTTAAACCCACATGGTCTGATGAGTGTGACATCCTTGAAAACTTCAAACCAATGGATTTCACAACCACTGATGGGGTAAAAGCTCCCAAGGCAAAAGTCATTCCACTCAAAGATATCCTAACAGTGGTTCAAAACTCTGTTGCTAAGGAATCTGAAAAGAAAGAAAAGACAAAAGATAAAAAATCTGCTTTGTGATTTTTGTGAAAAGAAAAACCATCTAACAAAAGATTGTTTTCATCTAAAAGCATATGATCTCAACAAAACAAGTGTAATTGAATCTGCTAAGAGCTGTACCATCTATGGTAAAACAAACCACAAAACTCAAGAATGTGTGTATCTCAAAAACTTTGATGTAAAAAAGAATGAGTACACTGCAAAAACATCCTTAAGTTGATGATTCATCAACATCATCTGTCAAATTCACCAAAAATCAACCACTGTTTGTGCCAGTCCAAACAGCTGTTACAAAACAGCTAAACTAAACATCTGTCAAAAGAGATGTTCAGGTGACTGATGCACCCCCCTACAAATCAATACAAAAGAGGTAAGTGCCAACCATCATGTTGGACCGTTCTACGACCTTTAAATGTCAGTTAAGGCAGTTCATCTTTGAGTATGAAGGCGGAATCAACATAAACAAAGTCATAACAGCTATTATCCTTTTAATCCTTCTTTTCTGATTTATATTCGTGCTTTTACAATGTTTTCTGATACAAATCCGGCAGCACTTCGTGTTTCATACAATGACCATCTCTACTCTCAAATGAATCACACAACACCTATATATAGATCTAAGATTTCGCTTGAGACTGTTTCAAGCCAAATCTTGATTTTGCTTGAACCTGTTCAAGCTAAATCTCTGTTGTTGATTTCGCTTGAACCAGTTCAAGCTAAATCTGATTTAGCTTGAATCTCACAAGAATACCTTCAAGCGAAATTACAAAGATAAACATGTAAAAACCCTAATTAAGACCCTGTTGTGTGTACATTCAATCAATCTAGACACAAGACTTGATTATGACGTAATCAGCAGACATTTAGTGCACCAACAGACTCCCCCTTGGAAGTTGATGAAGTCTTTGGCTTCAAGTCTTTGTCTTTATCATTCTTCAAACATTGTAAAAACTCTCTTCAATCTTTATCTTCAGACTTTAAACTTCAATCTCCCCTTTGACTGTTGATCCAGACTTCCCCTTTCACAGACCCCCCCTCTCGATATGCTAGAATCTGAGATATCTGGTTCAAGCTTTGACATTTAGCTTCCGTGGGAATTCCTAAAACCTGCATATCCTCTACCATAACATAAGTTTCACAAATTTATAACACTTAGATTTAAAAACTTACTGGTAGAAATCATTAATTCAACAATCTGTATAGTTACATCAAGTTCAAATGAATGACCTTGATTAACTAACCCCTCAATCTTTCAAAAACATTTGTATATGACATTCAAAGTTTTCAACATATTCTCCCAATCCAATTCATTATGTTTAGCATTTGGAATTTTGAATATCAGTCCTTCAACATCAGTTGTCGAAAATCTTTTTGAAGTTTTCAAAACTTTATGCTAAAACACACTAAAATCTTTTTGGATTTTGAATTTAAAAAAAAATGCAGTAAACAAATATATACAAACAATATTTTTGTGAGTTTGTGTAAGAGGATCATATCAGATTATGAGACAAATCACAAGCACCGTTAAGCTTTAATCATTTTAAGTTCTAAACGATTCACGTTGATTGACGATATGTTTGTCCTCTTAAGCTCAATCTAAAAACTTTCGAAATGCTTACCGATACGTTAAGGTATATTAATTTTGCACTAAATTCTTATGGACCCCACGATCTCAGCATATCCCCTCATCATGCAATACACTGACTCAAGTAATGCCTTTAAACTTTCATCAACTGTGATATGTGCGAAAACAACTCAGAATGTTTAAACATTAACAATCAGGTCGATACTTCCGTATACGCAGAGAAAGTCCAATGTTTAAACAAAATAAGAAAATAAAAATAAGTTGAAGTTGTTTAGGCTTTAACCACCAGGTCGATACTCCCGTATACGCAGAGGTGATCCAAAGCTTAAACGAAACACCAAAGAAAATAAAGCAGAACGTTTAGGCAACAACATCCAGGTCGATACTCACGTATACGCAGAGGATGTCCGATGCTTAAACAAAATAAAGAAATAAAACAAGTTTAAATCTTTGCAAAATAAAATGCACAATCACAACGATTTTTCAGCAAAGTTGTGAAAGTTCACAAACTTAACCAGTTTTATGTCTTTCGACATTCAGCGATTACTGAGTAGGCACACAATCAAGAAGGACAAAACTAAGTACTATGCTTTCAACCATGTTTCCCACTAGAACTAGGCTTTTTCATTTAAGTTTGTATCATTATTGCAAATCTACTAGTCTAGCTGAGCCTATCGTCACATCTTTAGTGAGATCGTTTATCACATTTGACATTACATTTCCTTAGCATGCTGTGATAGTCCACTGATTTACTATCATTTCCTCTTCTTTAACACAAAACTCATTTTTGCTTTTCAATGTTTTTGGCATTTTCAAATTTTCTAATTTTTTTTTAAAATTTTTCTCCCCCTAAAATCAAAATATGTTTCAAGTTTGATTTTCAAAGGAAAATTTGAAAACAAACTATACAAGAAACGTGACAAACTGATATCAAATCGCTTCAATTCGCCATTCACTCGGCATAAACAATCAGAACTCCCCCAGACAACAACTATTTTCCCATTATGATTTCAAAACACTTAAGTTTGTTTTAATCAAATGGTTTTTCCGGAAAATTAGTTTTGTTTGTCTTTTCTCAAACATGGGGTTTCATCACATTGTTCTTTTTCAACCATTTTAAAGAATTAACAATTAAGACCCTTGTCAACAACAAACACTAGTAGAAAATCAAGTACAACTTAATGTCCCTGATTTACCACTTGTAAATCAAAATATCACAGTTACCATCCTGTGAATTTCTCAAGAATGATGCCGATACCTGCTTCACGCTTACCAACCTGGAAGCTCCGGCAAGTCAGGTTTTTTTCTATTTGAAAAGATTCACCCAAGCCTGACCAGCCTTGGGTTTGACAGTTTTTACCTCAACAGATGGCTCTTCTGGTTTTGACGAACCAGAATCATTGCCTGATTGTGGCTTGTCTGACTTTGAAATATCAGATTCATCGCCGACAACTTTCTTTTTCTCCTTTTTCTCTTTTGTCCTTAGATTTGCATCTGAAGAATTCAATTTACTTGGCTTTGTAGTTGAGTGAATTGATTCATCAGAACTTTTATTCAATCTGTCAGGTGAACCCGAAGACAAAATTTTCTCGAGATACTCTCTCGCCTTCTTCCTTTTCTTTCGCAGTCTGTCTTTCTGCCCCTGTGAAAGTTTAACTTTCTTTTCTTGAATTGTCTGATCCTGAACTTTAGGTTTTAGAACCTTCTGTTCATGGGGCTTGACGTTGACTGGCTTCTTTGCCATTCTTTGAGATTCATCTCTCGATCTTCCCATCGATTTCCTCGAGCAATCTCTAGCAATATGTCCTCTGATATGACAATTATAGCATCTTCTTGTTTCATAACTCCAATTCTGGCAGTTAACAGCAATGTGTCCTCTCACACCACAAGTGTAGCACACTCTGTTATCGTACCATTCACCACTTTCACACCATATGCTTAGATCATAACATTGTCTGGCTTTGTGGTGATCATCAATCTTCTTGAAAACTGGTTTTGGCTTTGAAGCACTGTGGTCAAACCTGCACCACTTATTACCAACATTTTGTGAGTTTTCATTTTTAGATTTTTGTGATTTTTCAAAATGATTGGATGACTTATCTGATGAGCTTTTATTTTCATTTTTAGGATTTTTCAAATTTTTATCTTTTTGTTTCTGTTCTACACTCTTCTTAACAGGTTTTTGTTTAGAACATTCACCTGTTTCAGTGGATTGCAAAACAGTATTTTTAAATTTTTCGTGTAAATCTAAAAATATTTTTCTTTTCTTTTCTTTTTCATCATCAGATATTTCATCACAATCTTCAATTTTGACTTTGTCAAAATTTGTGACATTGTCACTTATTGGAACAGAATTGATCGGTTTTGGACTAACATATGATGCAGAAGTCACAAAACTTTTCAATTTATTCTCTAATACTTTGATTTTCTTTCTATCACCTTCTGCTTCTTTTTCAAGTCGTATAATCGTCTGACGATGGGAATTTATTACCTTTTGCTTTTCAATATTGTTCTTGCTAAAAACAGATCTCCCATCTTCAAGAATCTTTATTTGACTTTGAAAATCTTTTTCAATTTTTACTTTTTCATTTTCAAAACTTTTGATTTTATCTTGAAAAACAGAATTTTCATATTCCAAAACTTTTATTCTATTATCAAAAATTGTTTCTCTATCTTTTAAAGCCTTATTTTCTAATTTTGCCCAAAACACTTTTTCATGTTCTACAGTGTTTAACTTATTCTCAAAATCTTTTTCTTTTTCTTTCAAAACCTTGTTTTCTAATGTCAAACTATTCAAGTCATTTAACAGTTTAACATTCTCAGATTTCTGCTTTTAACAATTCAAACGCAGCTCCAAAATCTGTTCATCATCAGCTTTATTCTCGTCTTTCAACGCTTTGTTTTCCAATGTCAAATTCTTCATATCTTTCAAGAGATTGACATTTTCTGATTCGAATTTTTCACATTTTAGCTTCACTTTTTGAAATTTCATCTTTTTCTTCTTCTTCATACTTTGTCATTCCTTCTTTAATCTTATTGATTAATTCACTAAACTCAACCAAACTCATATTTTCTGAGTTTCTTTCTATTTCATCTATTAACTCTTTCTTTTTTTTTTCTCTTCTTCATCTCCCCACCATTTCTTTTGCCAATAATCATCATCATCTTTCATCTCCTTGATTAAGGCTTCTAAATCAAGAGTGTTGTGATCAATAGCAATGTTTCCATATGGATCAAGATAACACTTCCTGTCTGGATCCCATTTATTTGCTCTCTTTGCTTCCAAATAGATACCAGAAAGTCTAATCATTTTGTTTTCCGAAATCATCTTTCTGTATCTATACTTCTGCTCTTCAGTTCTATCATCTTTCCATGGAATAGGTTCAGATTTTTTCGCCATGATTTTATGTCCTTGAATTACCTCGAAATCACCTACAAACAAAACAAATAAGCTATCAACTCAAACAAACTGAATACGTAACAGTGTGTTTGATGAAGAAATCAATCTAAGACTCGTGTCGAAGATTTGCGAATTCGTTTAATGTGAATTTATTACAATCGCTAGAAATGGGCTTGAAAATGGACTATAGATTCAAGCAATATGATCACATGGGTCAACCAACAACTTCTGAAATGAATGGACACTTGTTCACATGTAATCCTTGAACCAAACAATCAATTATAATATTCGACAATTAAAGTTCACAGTTCAATTAAAAGTCTATGGGTCGTTTAACATATAAAACAATATTAACCGAACACTTTGATTGGGCCTCAAAATCTTGATACAAACAAAGACTTTATGGTTCAATAAATTGTATAATGGGTCGGTGCACAGTGTTCAAACAGAATCAATCAAGGGCTGAAATTTTTATTAAATCCAATTGGAGTTTACCGTTGACTGATTTTAGCAAATTCACTATTTAGCTGACAACTTTATGAACACACATTTATCATTGGACCTACAACAGTTATGTTCACGTTCAAGCAGAATACTTGCTCAATGTTCAAATGAAATCCAAGATTACACTCAAGCGAAATCTTATCCAAGTGTTTCAAGCGAAATTCAGTAATACAATTTCGCTTCAACTGTTCAAGCGAAATCTACAAACAGTTCTGATTCAAGCGAAATCCAGCAATACAATTTCGCTTCAACTGTTTCAAGCGAAATCTGATATAAGCTAGTTAAACAGTTTCAAGCGAAATCCAGATGTTCAATTTCGCTTCAACTGTTTCAAGCGAAAACCTCAAATACAAGTCAATTATTCAAGCGAAATCCTTAACAACTCAATTTCGCTTGAACTATTCAAGCGAAATCTTCTAATTTTCAAGCTAAATCTTATGTTTTCAAGCGAAATTCAGTTTTAGGTCATTTTTAACAAGTTTTAATCTGAATTTTAGTCCGAATCTTTGTAGGCTTTGTTAAAACTATGTTTTACACGATATACTCGAAAATCAGACCATTTCGACCGTTGGAACTCTTTCAGATCAGAAAAATTATAAACAGAAAAGAGTAGAAAGAAGAGAATCCGCTGCTATGGTATGAACTCCTCGTCCTGAGCTCTGATACCACTTGTTGGACCGTTCTACGACCTTTAAATATCAGTTAAGGCAGTTCATCTTTGAGTATGAAGGCGGAATCAACATAAACAAAGTCATAACAGCTATTATCCTTTTAATCCTTCTTTTCTGATTTATATTCGTGCTTTTACAACGTTTTCTGATACAAATCTGGCAGCACTTCGTGTTTCATACAATGACCATCTCTACTCTCAAATGAATCACACAACACCTATATATAGATCTAAGATTTCGCTTGAGACTGTTTCAAGCCAAATATTGATTTCGCTTGAACCTGTTCAAGCTAAATCTCTGTTGTTGATTTCGCTTGAACCAGTTCAAGCTAAATCTGATTTAGCTTAAATCTCACAAGAATACCTTCAAGCGAAATTACAAAGATAAACATGTAAAAACCCTAATTAAGACCCTGTTGTGTGTACATTCAATCAATCTAGACACAAGACTTGATTATGACGTAATCAGCAGACATTTAGTGCACCAACACATCATACCAAAGGATCCCACATGTTTATGAGGTTTACAAAAAAACCTTCTAAACCAAGAGTGAATAGGTATCCTTTTGGTTATCAGCAGGTGATTGGTCAAGAACCCCAACAGTGGTTAGAGACAAACATTCCCAAAAATGTTCAAACCCCTGAGCTAACTGTTGGTGCACAAATATCTGTTAACTTCGTCTTTATCGAGTCTTATGTCTAAATAGGATTCGCTAGCACACAGCAGGTTAAAACTAGGGTTTGTGTGAGATTGGGTAATTTCGCATGAAAAGACACTGACCATTTCAAGCGAAATTAGACTTTGTAATTTCGTGTGAAATGGCCAGTGCCACTTTCAAGCAAAATTAGCTCAACTATATATAGGTGTGTTGCTAGTTCATTTGTAACGTTTCTGATTCAGAGCCGAGGTGCTGCCAGTTTGTCAAACGATCTGTAAAAGCTTTGAAATCAACAATAGGAAGATAATTAAGGAGAATCAAGCTGTTACAAGTCTATTTCTTTGATTCCGCCTTTGAAATAGATGCTAAACTCTTCTGATTGACTCGTTCGGGTCACACGACGATCCAACAAGTGGTATCAGAGCTCAGGAAGAAGAGTTTATACAAATTCAGCTTGTTTTCATCACTTCTACTCCTTCTTTTCAACATTAAACGAGATTTAACGGACAAAATGGCTTAATTTTCTCACATTACACGCGAAACACTGTTTTAAAGAATCCTTGAAAGAATTGGACCAAAATTCGAACTAAATCCGGATCAATTTGACAAAATGGTGGCCGAAATGATGATGTCATCATAATTCCTCTCAAAATAGCACTTGTGATTTCGCACGGAATTATCTTTTGTGACTAATTTCGTTTGAAAGTACTTTGATTTCACACGAAATCACTAATTCCGTTTGAAACTACCGCTGATTTCACACGAAATCAGATTCCGTTTGAGCGTTCCACACGAAATCAACTATTTCGCACCAAAGTGACTTGATTTCGTTTGAAACCAAGCTAATTCCGCACGAAATTAGATTTCGCTTGGATTATTTCGTTTGAAAACACTATTCCGTGTGAAAACCTTGATTTCGTTTGAAGTACTAATCTTGTGTGAGTTGGTATTTCGTGTGAAAAGCTAATTTCGCGTGAAGATATTTTGTTTGAGGATTATTCCATGTGAAGTGATTTCGTTTGAAATTGCTTTTGTCAAAATCCAAAAATTTTCTAAGTGTTTATTGATTGTTTCAGATACGTGAAGATGGATGAGTTCATGAATCTATTCAGTGATATGTTTGCTTTCACGGGAAACACCGGAGATGATACATCAAACAACACAAATGAAAATGTTCCTAATCCGAGTGCGAAGAAAACTCTTTCTGATGCTTTGAGTGTGGAGAGTGCTTATGGGACGTACAACAAACCTCCCAAACTTATGGCGATTGAAGAATACAATAGATGGGCTAAAAGGTTTGAAGAATGGCTAAAAGCGTTTGCATATCCAAGTTGGAAGATGCTGAAGAATGGTTTCAATATCGGAAGATCAGATTATGAAAATTTAGAAGGCAACGATCATGTAGAAAGTTTTCTTGCTGAACAAAAGTGCATTGCATTGCTTCATCAGTCTGTGAGAGACGACATAATATCGTTGATTGAGTACACAAATGCAAAAGATCTATGGGAGAAACTGAGAGTAAAATGTGTGGGTAGTGCTGAGATAGTAAAAAACAAAAAGAAGTTGTTAAGAAAAGAGTTTGATTTGTTTGGATGTTTGAAAAACGAATCTGATCCAAAGATGATTGAAAGATTCGGGCATTTGAAGCTGGAACTTGCAAGATACGAAATCGTGTACACTCAAGAAGAACTGGTTGACAAACTGTTTGACTCGCTGCCGGATGATAAAGACTGGCAAAATTTTGCTTTGATGTTGAAGAATACAATCAAGTCGGAGGATCTGACGGTTGATCTGTTAATTGAAAGACTGGAGAGTTATGAGCTGGAGATCAAGAAATCAAACAAAGTAAATCATTCCTCATACCAGCAGAATGTGGAGCTGTATTATCGAGGAAGTGTGATCCTGAAGAATGTCTCTCCTAAGACAGATTTCTCAGCAGAAAATTCTAACACATCAAATCAAGAGAGTTCAAGCAGTGGTTTTCATAGTGGTTCGTCGTCAACAACTTCAAACCAATCTGCTTCAAAGAATTTATTTCAATATAATATTGCTGTGGATCTGAAGAATGCTCAAAATTTCAGTGAGGAATCCACAAAGCAGCAAATGGTGTTTTTAGCATCTGTTCTAGAGTCATACGAGAGCCTTGTTGCAGGCAAGATTGGAAACACTAACCTCACCAAGGAGGATTATGATCAGATCGACCCAGAAGAGATGGAGTTGATCGATATCAGGTGGTGTATGGCTAGTGCAGTCTGACGAGCACAAAGATTCATGGAGATTACCGGTAGACATTCTATTGGTGGACCTTCTACAAAACTTGGTTTTGATAAATCAAAGGTCACGTGCTTTAAATGTAAACAAAAAGGTCATTTTAAAAGAGAATGTCGAAATGCATATGCTGATGATACGGCAAATCCATTCAGAGAGGATTATTACAAAAGAGCAATTTATCATCAGAACAAATCTGAACCTCCCAGAATGAAGCAGATAGAAGAAAATCCCAAAGAAAAATCCAGAGCACTTGCTGTTATCCATGATGATGAGGGATATGATTGGAGTCAAGTGTTACCAGAAGAAGATGCAGTGGGCTATGCGTTTGTGACAAAGATTGTTCCTTTCAAAGACTCCAGAATAGAAGAAGTGAAATACATCAACAGAAAGATGATAGCTCAGAACAGGATGATTAGAATTTCTCAAACATACAAAGAAGCAAAAATGGCAAAAAGATGGGATGCTGATAGAGAATGTTACCTAGATCCTAAGGGAAACATTGCTGTTGATCCAAATACTATTGATGTTGAGACCCTCACCAAACAAATTGCTGATGAAGAAGAAGCCAGACAGAGAGAGTGGCGGGGAGGAGGAGAAGCTGAAGAAAAAGAAAAAGAAAAAGAAAAAGAGAAGGAGCTGCAGACAAAGAAAGCTGATGACGGGATTATTGATACGTCACAAGAGTTTACTGCATAAAATTTGAAGAAGATGGCTGACAAAGTGCTTGCTGCAAAAGAGCTAGAGGTAGTTTCTGGTTCTGGAAATGAGTCTAAAAGCAAGGTCAGTCAGAATGATGCAATCAATGAGTCAGGTAAGAAAGCTAAAAATGAGAGCGACTGCAAAAATTGCATGAAAGACTGCAAGGTTTGTAGTACACTTGCTTACCTTAACGGTAAAAAGACCGAAGAACTGACAGGAAGAGTCAGAGATGTTGACGATCAGATCTTGAACCATGATAAAATGTTAAAAGCTTCAAATGAACGATTAAAGGAATTAACTGAGAAAATCAAAAATGATAAAAGTGACGTAGAAAGAATTAGGAAAGAAAACGAAAAACTAATTCATGAAAATCGTCAACTCTCAGAAAATTTTGAGAAGCTAAAACGAACGGTAAAAGATTCTGATGAGAGAAATGGTAAGACCTACAAAGAAAATGTTCAATTATCAGGTGTTCTTAGAGTGAAAGAAGAGTTAATCAACCAGCAACTGGATGAAATTGCTAAGTTGAAGCTTCAGTTTCAAGAAGCTAGAATTGAAAATGAACGCATCCAGTTGAAATTGAACAGTTACAACTCCGCAAGTTTTGTTCTTCAACATATAGTTCCTAAACCAATTGGAAAGAACAAAGCAGGCGAAGATGTATACTTTAATGGAACCGGGGTTGGGTTTCTTCATGTTCCACCACCAGTTTTAAATAATTTTTCAAAGAAAAAATCAGGGTTGGTTAATGATGAAGAAGAAAATGAAGTTAAGCTTCCAGACACGATTGATGTCACATTTACCACATCATCTGATGAAGATAGGGTTCAATCTGAAGTTGTGAAAAGCATGGTTGAAAATGTTTTAAAGTCTGAAAGTGACACTACTGAGGATGATGAATGCTTTTTGGATAAATATATTCCAAAATCAAAATCCAAAAACAACTAAGTGAAGAACCTAATCTTGTAATGTACAAGATGGCGGGATCTGATAAGTTGTATCCGGATCATGATTTTCCTTTGGAAAATGTGAATGTCGACAAATTGAGAAATGTGTTCAAGTTGATTGAAATCGATGTGTCGGAGATCGAAGGTTTGAAATGTTCCAAACGGCAATTAAATTTTGAAAAAGATAAAGCTTACTACAAAAAACCTGTTGTACCGCCGCGTTTTTCTAACAACTATCATAACAATTGGTCGAGTGGTTATAAGGGTGGTAAGAATTATCAAAGAAAGAATTTTCAAAACAAGAAGTTTGTTGAGAAAAAGGTGTTTGTAAAAAGCTCGAGTTCTCATTCCGAGTAGGAATCTGAATTTTTTTCAAAAACTAATGAAGAGTTTTTTGAGGAAAAGGTCTCACAACCTCAGACTGAAGGCACAAGTCGGGTAGTTGATACTTGTACATGCTTTAAGTGTAACAAAGTTGGACACATTGCACGAAAGTGCACCAACTTAAAGCCTAAGTCTGAAGTTGTTGAGAGTCAGAAAAAGAAAGCTGATGCAAAAGGCAAAGCTCAAATGGTTGTTGAGAAGAAAGTTTTGAAAAATGAAAACATCAAGATCAAAACTGAATCCGTAAAGAATGTGGTAACTAAAATTGACAAATTTTACAAACGGGTTGCTTCGCCTCAATAAGCATGGAAGCCAAAACCAGCTGAAAAGAAATCAAGTTCTCTAAAACCAAAGGTTTCTGAGACGGAAAAACAATCATCCTTTACCATTCTGGTAAAGATGAATGTTCCTTTGGATCACTATGAGAAACTTGAAAAGCAAGAGTCTACTACTTCTGAAAAGAAGTATGTACCAAAGAAAGACCAATCTTTTGGTCAACCTTCTAAAAATGATTTCTTTTTATACAAAAAGGTTGAGATTGGGTCTGAAGAGAGCTTAAAGATGAATGACAAGAATTTTCTGTCACTATATACTGCAACAACTCACCTCAATGTCAAGTTACCCAAGTCGAAAGAGGCTTGGGTGGCATCAACATCTAACTAAGTGTTTATGATATGTGCAGGAGCTTCCAAGATCCGTTTCACGTTGGATTATGGATAGTGGAGCTTCTCGGCACATGACAAGGAAGAAGACCCTATTGTATGATGTTCGAGGGTTTAATGGAGGTTATGTGGGATTTGCAGGGAATCAAGGTGGTCGAATAGTTGGTGAAAGAACTTTATCGAATGGTATTGTACGTTTGAAAGAGTAAACTACATCACTGAGCTTGAAAACAATCTTCTGAGCATCTCTCAGATTTGTGATCGTATGTATACAACGCACTTTACAGACAAAGAATGTTTGATCTTGAAACCAGGATTTGTTGTTCCCGAAGAGTGGGTTATCATGAGAGCACCCAGAGTGAATGATTTGTACATGTTGGACATGAGTGTAGCAACTACTACCACGGGTCAGGCACACTGTTTTATTTCAAGAGCAACAGGAAAAGAACCACAATTGTGGCATCGAAAGATGGGCCACATTCACCTGCGAAAAATGAATCACCTGGTGCATAACGACTTAGTTATTGGTGTTCATGTGAAAGGTTTTCATCTTGAGGGGGAGTGCATTAGCTGTGTTAAAGGCAAGCAAAAGAAGAAATCTCACCCTGGAAAGAAAGTCAACTCAGTCTCAAGACCGTTAGAGAGACTTCATATGGATCTTTTTGGTCCAGTGAACGTCAAAAGCATAACTGGAGATCTCTACTGTCTAGTAGTAACAGATGATTACTCAAGATTTTCATGGGTATCTTTTCTGAAGAAAAAAGATGAGACGTTTGAAAGTTTGATGACGTTGTTCAGGAAAATTGAAAACTTGTACCAAACTCGAATAAGAAGAATCAGGAGTGACAACGGTACAGAGTTCAAGAACAACAAGATGGAAGAATATTATGATGAGAGAGGTATACTGCAAGAATTTAGTGCTCCTTACACTCCACAACAAAATGGGGTAGCAGAAAGAAAGAACAGGACGCTAATTGAAACGGCTAGGACGATGCTTGCTGATTCGAAACTACCAGTAAATTTTTTGGCAGAAGCAGTATCAGCCACTTGCTATACACTCAACCGGGTTCTTACAGTGAAGAAATTCAACAAGACATGTTTCGAGCTGATCAATAACCGCAAACCGAACCTGAAGTATTTAGAACCGTTTGGGTCTCTCTGCATAGTTCTAGAGCCTTTTGGAAAGTTTGGTGCAAAGAGCATTGAAGGAATATTTGTGGGTTACTCAAGTCCATTGAAACGAGTCTTTGTTCCAAGCTTGAAGCGGATTATCGAAGCACACAATGTTGAGTGTCAAGGTTATACTATGCCACCTCAGAATCCCGACGACTCATGGCGTTTTAATTACGATACTTTATGGGATTCGTTTGACATTGAAGAAGAAACATATTTCTTTGACGAGTTGGATATTCTGAGAGAGTATGAAGAATCACAAGAAAGATTCCCAGCTGAGTATTCTAGACGTCAATTTTGAGCTTCCAATGCCAATGAAGTCGGTCCTAGTAATGCTGGAGAACATGTTGATATTCAGCAAACTCTTGACAATCAGACGGCAGTCAACGATAATCAAGAATCTGATGATAAACCTATATTCGATCGTGGTGATTCAGATTCTGAGAGGGAGCAGATCCAGATTTCAAGTCAAACAATTCCAGTCAGTGAACAAGGTGCAAATCAGAATGTCATAAATTTGGAAGGCGAGGTAGATGTTCCAGGCGAGGTGATGCCGAGAACTCTTTCATACCATCCAGAAGAGCTGATAATTGGAGAATTACAATCAGGCTTTCGCACTAAACGTCAAATTGACCAAGGCCTTACATGTTTTTATTCTACAGTTGCTTCGTTACAAACTGAGTTTTCACTTAGTTGTTTTATTTCGCAGATTGAACCGCGAACATATAAGGAAGCACTAACTGAAGATTCTTGGGTCAACGCGATGCAAGAGGAGCTGAGTCAGTTTGAGAAGTTGGGTGTGTGGAAATTAGTAGATTTGCCTGATGGTCAAAGGAAGATAAACACCAAATGGGTGTTCAAGTGCAAGAGAGATGATCGAGGGGTTATTATTCGTAACAAAGCTCGACTCATAGTTCAGGGTTTCAGTCAGCAGGTGGGTATTGATTTCACTGAAGTATATGCTCCAGTTGCTAGACTTGAAGCGATCAGAATCTTCCTAGCATTTGTATCTTGGAAAAATTTTAAAGTTTATCAGCTAGATGTTAAATTGGCGTTTCTCTATGGGAAGGTAAAAGAGGAGGTATATGTCAGACAGCCACCGGGCTTCACCGATCCAATCCACAAAGACAAGGTTTATTTACTGGATAAAGCACTGTATGGTTTACACCAGGCCCCGAGAGCTTGGTACGAGACATTGTCTCAACACCTGCTAGCTAACAGCTTCATCCGTGGAAAAGTGGATGCCACTCTCTTCATCAAAGAGGTCGACGGTCATCTTCTGATAGTTCAGATATACGTGGAAGACATCATATTTGGGTCTACGGATGAAAATCTGTGCAAAGATTTTGAAAGAGTTATGAAGCAGAAATTTGAAATATCATCGATGGGTGAGATGAAATTCTTCTTGGGACTTCAGGTTGATCAACTGCCTAAGGGAATTTTCATACATCAGACGAAGTATATTCATGATATCTTAGAGAAATTTGGGATGTTAGGTTCTACTCCAGCTTCCACCCCATTAGCGACGAACCATGGGATAAACCCTGATCTCACCGGAGAGAAGGTAGATGAAACGTTGTATCGTTCCATGATCGGTTCGCTGATGTATTTGACAGCTTCAAGACCCGATATTATGTATCCAACCTGCCTCGCAGCAAGATTTCAGTCTAACCCAAGAGCTTCGCATATGGTAATTGTGAAACGGATATTACGCTACCTGAAAGGAACTCCATCATTGAGGTTGTGGTATCCAAGAGAAGGCGATTTCACGCTCGAAGGGTATTCCGATTCTGATTTCAGATGCTGCAAAGTTAACGCTAAGTCAACAACAGCAGGGTGCCAGTTTTTCGGATCACGATTGGTTACATGGCAATGCAAAAAGCAGACCTCTGTGGCTTTATCCACATGTGAAGCGGAGTATGTATCTGCTAGCAGTTGCTGCTCTCAGATCTTGTGGATCCTGCAACAGATGCGAGACTACGGTTTGCAATTTCTTAACACCCCTATCTTTGTTGATATTGAGGCAGCGATAAACATCACTAAAAATTCTGTTCATCATGCTAAAACAAAACACATTGAAATTCGTCATCACTTCATTCGAGATTGTTTCGAGAAGAAGTTGATACGAATTGAGAAAATCCACACTGACGAACAAAAAGCTGATTTACATACCAAAGCGTTTGATAAAACTCGTTTTCAATATTTGTTAAAATTGAATGGTATGAAGTTTTTATCGGTGTTGGAGGAGATTCTTGGCGTTGATGAAGGAGACATTGTAGATGACGTTGAAAAGCAATCTGCAATGGTTTGTCGATTTTTTACTTGTTTTGGTATTTAGGGGGAGTATAGGGTAATATTTTCAGAAAATACAAAAATAGTAACAAAATTTCAAAAATCCAAAAACATGAGATATTTTCAAAATACAAAAACAATAGAAAACCGAAAAGAGCTTGTGTAAAAAGGGAAAGTGATAGTACATTGGCTTGACAGTTATAGTATGCTAAAGATATGTAAAGTTTAAAAGAGTTAAACAGTCTCGCTGATGATATGCCGATAGGTTTTTACACATTTAGTACGTTTGTTCGGGATATAAACCTAAATCTTTACTTGCTTATTTCGTGGGGAACACTACTTGGATATATAGGTAACCCCTGAAATTTCATTTGAAAGATCCCTCTTTCTGAGATACTAGGTCTTTATACTCAGTGATATCTGGGGTATTATCCCGGGACTTCTGATTTTGCGGAAGCAATGGCCTAGTCCCCGTATAATACTTTATGCTTGCTTGAAATATAGCACCTCCCTCAGTATAAAAATGATGAAACATTGAAAATGCTAATCATTGTTGTTGTAAAAAAGATCCTCTAAAGGGGACACACCAAAAGTCGAAGCCGTCATCTCTCTGATTTTGCAGAAGCAATAGCCTGAGCTCTCACGGCCCTCACAATTTAACCCCCTTACAGATATCATCTGTGGTATACTCACCTGTAAGACTGAATATTGGAATCTGGATACGAGAGTATATTCAAGAGGTGGGACACATGAATGAGTTTAAGTTCTTAATACATCTAAATCGTATCCTGGACAGATTGAAATTTGTGTGAGAATTTAACTGGATCAGTATATCGACAATCTAAGTGAATTGTTTAATTCTGAATACGAAATTAAAGCTTAACGGTACTTGTGATTTGTCGAATAGCTGATATGATTCCCTAACACGCTCACCAAAAATATGTTTGTAAATAGTTTACATTTACTGCATTTTATTTCTGTATTTCATTTCTAATTTAGAAACATTATTCAAAATCCAAAAAGATTTTATATTTCTGCTTTATTTTCTGACAAACCAAAGTGGAAAGTTGTCTTCAGATTCACAACTTAAAGCAGATGCAGGAAGTTTCTGAATTGGACAGATGAGTTGTGAGCTAATCTTGTTAAACCTGGAAAATGATAAGTCAAAACAAGTTCATTAAGTTGAAACTTATGATTTTCAGAAAAGTGTTTAAATTTTTTTTACAAAATGTCAGTGTGATTTATCTCAGGTCAACCAAGGTCATTAAGTTGGACTTGGTAGATAAATTAAGTACTCAGGGTCATTTATTTGGACCTGGATACTTAAGTGGATTTCTAAATTCTTACAAAACCAACAAATGAAGTCAAAGGGTAGGTTTGAGTTGAAATTGTCATTTTCATAAATCTTATGTTAAGGTAGAGATTGTGCAGGTAACAGGTTTGTTGTTGAGATAGCAGCTAAGCAAAATCCCAGCTAACTGATAGGGGGAGTTTGAAGACTTAAAAGTCAGATACAGTTCCTGAATCTACATTCAAGGGGGAGTTTGAAGGTTGTTAAAGATTCAGATCTTGTGATTCATGCTAGCTGTTGATAGAATAAGAGAAGAATTGAAGGATGCTTACAGTGTCAGACAAATTGGACAGAGCATGAAGATAGACAAAGACTAAAGACTGAAGATTTGATACTAAAGACTTTGTCAACATCCAAGGGGGAGTCTGTTGGTGCACAAATGTCTGTCAACTTCGTCTTTATCGAGTCTTATGTCTAAATAGGATTAGCTAGCATACAGCAGGTTAAAACTAGGGTTTGTGTGAGATTAGGTAATTTCACATGAAATGACACTGACCATTTCAAGCGAAATTAGCTCAACTATATATAGTTGTGTTGCTAGTTCATTTGTAATGTTTCCGATTCAGAGCCGAGGTGCTACCAGTTTGTCAAACGATCTGTAAAAGCTTTGAAATCAATAATAAGAAGATAATTAAGGAGAATCAAGCTGTTACAAGTCTATTTCTCTGATTCCGCCTTTGAAATAGATGCTAACTCGTTTGGGTCACACGTTGATCCAACACTAACCACTGTCCATCCACCTGAACTCATCCCAGACACTGTTGAGACCCCATCCAAAGCCTTATTGGCTTTGGAGACCCTAATGAACTAATCGTTTTACTTCATGTGCAGGGAGCTTCTGCATGCTTAGATAGCCTTTGGTATGTGGATAGTGGAGGCTCCAGGCACATGACAGGATGTAAAGCCCTACTCAAAGATTTCAAAATCCATGGAGGGGGTGATATATCCTTTGGTAATAATAGTAAAGGGAAAGTTCTGGGGTCTGGTACAGTATAGTCTGGTAATGTAAAATTTGAAAATGTCAATCTAATAGACAATCTAAAATTCAACCTCCTGAGTGTCTCACAAATGAGTGATAAGGGCTATGGCTCATTCTTCACAAAGGATTGTTGGGCCAGAAATGGTTGAAAAGATTGAAGCAATAATAAAAACTGGAAAAACCAAACTTGTTGCCCAAAGAAGTGGCAATGTTTATGTAGTTGATATGTCAAAATAGTGTCCCAGAATTGATGCCTGTCTGTTCTCAGCTGCCTCAACCAAAGAGACAGAATTATGGCACAGAAGATTGGGGCACACAAATCTCAAGACAATCACTGCTATTTCAAAACAGGGGTTAGTAAGAGGTTTACCTCAAAAACTGTTCACCTGTTCTGAGCATTGTGTTTCCTGCCTAAAAGGAAAACAACATAAAAGCTCATACAAATCAATTGAAGAGTCCAAAATAACCAAATGTTTGCAAATGCTTCATATGGATTTGTTTGGCCCAGTTAAAGTCATGAGTCTCAAGAAAAAGAGATATTGTTTGGTTATTTTTGATGACTTTTCTAGGTTCACATGGACTTACTTTTTACACTCAAAAGATGAGACTGCAGGTATTCTGCAAGACTTTGTGAAACAGGTTGAAAAGCACTTTGACTTGTTAGTAAAAATATTCAGAAGTGATAATGGCACAGAGTTCAGAAACAAGGAGTTAGATGATTTCTGTGTGTCAAAAGGAATTGTGAGGCAATACAACATTCCAAGAACACCAGAACAAAATGGGGTTGTTGAAAGAAAGAACAGGACCTTGATTGAGGCTGCCAGAACCATGCTTGCTGATTCAGGTTTGCCATTAACTTTTTGGGCAGAGGCAGTAAACACTGCTTGCTATGTCCAAAACAGAGTTTTAATCAACCACAGGCATCAAAAGACTGCCTATGAACTGCTGTATAAAATAAAGCCATTGATTTCATATTTCAAAGTTTTTGGCTGCCCATGCTTCATTTTAAATCTAAAAGATTCTATCTCAAAGTTTGTAGCCAAAATTGATTGTGGTTATCATCTGGGATACTCAACCACTGCTAAGGCCTACAAAGTGTTTAACACAAGGACTAAGACAGTGGAAGAGACTTTGAATGTAAAGTTCAATGAACTTTCATCAATGAAAATACCAGCAAATCCTGCAGATTTATTTGATCTTGATAAATTCACATTTGAAAGTGTTGTTGTCAAGTCTAGCAATGCAGGTTCATCAGAAAATTCATCATCAGACTATAGATATGAAATCATCATTCCACAACAAAAGTTTATATCAAGTGGAAGAGCAGCAGATGTTCAAAACAGCTGTCAAAGTTCAACCACTGCTACCTCAACAATTGTTGACCAAAGTAGCCCATTAACCCCTACTTCAACATCATCAAACACTACTGATAAACGTCCTCAAACAGTGGATCAAAGTCAGCATGTGTCCACACCATTACCTCCTATACCACACCACCTTTTGAAGCCACTGCTGGATCATCAAAGTCACCAGCAGTGGTTAGCTCAGATGATTCACATCTGCAGCCCTCCCCACTTAATGCCATTGACCAAGGAGATCTTATCTTCTTGAAATCTCATCCACCTGACCAAATCATTGGGAACATCAATGAAGGGGTGCTCACAAGAAGTCAATCCCAAAACATTTGTCTTTTTGCTAGTTTTCTATCTCTCCATCAGCCAATCAAGTACCAAGAGGCACTAAAAGACACAGCTGGGAAGAAGCCATGCAAGAGGAGCTCCAACAGTTTAGAAGACAACAAGTTTGGGAGCTTGTACCATTGCCAGAGGGTGTAAGTCCTATTGGCACAAAATGGGTCTTTCAAAATAAAACTGATGAAAGGGGTATTGTTGTCAAGAATAAAGCCAGACTTGTGGTTTAAGGATTCAGACAGGAAGAGGGCATTGATTATGATGAAACATTTGCCCCTGTAGCAAGACTTGAAGCTATCAGATTATTCATGGCCTTTGTTGTCAACCACAACATCAAGGTGTATCAAATGGATATCAAATGTTTATTCCTCTATGGTAAGATTCAAGAAGAGGTATATGTTTGTCAACCTCCAGGCTTTGAGGATCCATTTAATCCAAATCATGTCTACAAGCTAAATAAAGCTTTGTATGGCTTGAAACAAGCACCAAGGGCCTGGTATGAAACTCTTTCCACCTTTATACTCTCCATTGGTTTCACAAGAGGAAAAATAGACAAAACACTGCTTTTAAAATGGAAAGGAAAGGATTTGATGATTGTCCAAATTTATGTGGATGACATCATTTTTGGAAGCACATGTAACAAAATGTGTGAAGAGTTTAGGAAACTTATGACAGCTGAGTTTGAAATGAGTGCAATGGGTGAACTCCAGTGCTTTCTTGGTCTCCAAGTAAGGCAACTGTAAAATGGCACTTTTATCCATCAAGGCAAATATGCCAAAGAACTTTTAAAGAAATTTGAAATGGATGATTGTAAACCATGCAATACACCCATTGCAACCAATAAAATAGTCATGTCTGATGAGAAGGATGATTTGGTTGATCAAACTTTATATAGAAGCATGATTGGGTCTTTATTGTACCTAACTACATCTAGGCCAGACATCATGTTTGCAACATGTGTTTGTGCAAGATCCCAATCAGCCCCCAGAAAGTCAAACCTTATTGCTGTAAAAAGGATATTCAGATACCTAAAAGGTGCTCCCACACTTGGTATCTGGTATCCAGCTGATGGTAAAATTGAGCTTTCAGGTTTCTCAGATAGTGACTTTGCTGGATGTGACAAGACAAGGAAGTCCACTTCAGGAGGGTGCCAATTCCTAGGCAGTTGTTTAGTGTCTTGGCAAAGCAAAAAGCAAGCAGTTGTTTCCACATCCACTGTTGAGGCAGGGTATATAGCTGCTGCAAGCTGTACAACCCAACTGCTTTGGCTTCAAAATTAGTTGCTGGATTTTGGTATCACTGCCCTAAAGACACCTCTCATGTTAGACAGTCAGGCAGCAGAAAATATCATCAAAAATCTAGTTTCCCACTCAACCACTAAGCACATTGACATCAGACATCACTTTGTGAGGGATTGCTATGAAAAAGGTTTGATTTCTCTGCACCATGTTCCAACTAAAGATCAGCTGGCAGATGTGCTAACCAAAGTATTAGACACATCCAGCTTTGAAAGCTTGATCTCTAGGATTGGCATGCTAAACATGGAATAACAGGCAAAATCCTGTTCTTCTATGAATAAAAGCATTAAAACGTTTTCAGAAAATCAAAAATCCATCCTTAAAAATAGCTAAAAATTAATTTTTCATTAAATCCTTAAAAGTCTGTCATAACCACTGTTTTGTTCAAAAGTCTCTTCTACTTAAAATATGTCCACTGTTGAAAGTCAACCCCTGTTCTCTCATTTCCTTGATAAGCACTGTTGTTCAAAATCAGTGTTTTATCCATTGTTATGCTATCCACTGATAGTAAAAATCACCCACTGCCTTCATTATTACCGTTACAACCACTTGTCCTTCATTTCATCAAAGGTTGGCAAGTGGACAGTACATAGCGGTCAGATCTTTTGTAACCGATGCCATGTCAGCATTCACTTTTTCCTCTATAAAACCCCCTTCAAAACCCCCAAACAGGGTTTTACTGTCGAATCAAATTCACAAAAATTCCTTTCTCAAAATAGTTTCCAACTCTTTCTCTCAAATCCTTCATCGATCTTCTTCTCCAAAATGACAAAATCAAAGTCATCTGCAAAATCCACTTCAAAATCATCTTCTAAAAAGGCCACTCAAATGGCTTCCACACCCATTGAAACTCCATACAAAGCTCCTCACAATTATCTGGGTCTTCTTACAAAACCCGGCACCATGGATATTTACCATTCCATCATCGACATCATGTCGTCTTCAAAGTACAAAACTTTGTTGACAGCAGATGCTCCGATTTTTCTGAAAACCCAGAGAGAATTTTGGAAAAATGCTACACTTGAAACACAAGGAGAAGACATCATAGCCATTAATTCTTCTCTAATGGGTAAAACGGTCAAAATTACCCCACAATCCATTTCAGAGGTTTTCGGACTAGATGATCAGCAAGGTAAAACCATCTTCTCTAAAAATGAATATCAAACTGATTTTCTTGAAAGAGGGTATGCAGAACAAATGAAGAGGGATACCTTACAAAAAGGTAACTTCCCTCCTGCAACAAGATTTTTATTCCATACCCTGTTAATGTGTGTTTCATACAAAACAACTGCTTTTAATGAAATACCATTAAAGATTCAATATCTGGGATATGCTATTTTACAAAATGAAAACTTTAACTATTCCCAGGAAATCTTTGATGATTTGGTTAAAAATGTTTCCACAAAATCCTTTCTATTATTTCCAAGGTTCTTAAGTTACTATTTTCAAACGAAATTTGGAAAGGATGATGCAAATGTGTACCAACAAGGTGATTCTTTCAAAATAAACAGCTTAACTGCTGAAACTTTTAATAGATTATCAACACCTTGCAAAACACAAGCAGAGGTGCCTGAGCAGAATTTAGCAGCTACCACTGCTCCTCAAGTATCTTCTGCTGAGCCCACTGCTCTAGGTGATCACAGCAGCATAACAACTGTTGTGAAACCCACACCTAAAATCACCAAAAAGCCAAGACAAAAGAAAACTCAAAAACCCCCCAAACCTACAAAAAAGGCAACTCTAGAGGATGAGATACCAGAGTAACTGCCAGTGACAGCACAAAAGTCACAAGAAACCACTGCTGCTACTTCCTCACAGCAGATGGTAGAAATATCTCAACCCATGCCTGAAACTCCTCCTGCTTCTTCTCAAAAAGAACAGGTTGTACATATAGGGACACCACAATATGATGCTCTGGAATCACTTGCTTCCATCATCCACAACCCAATGCCCGGGGCCAATTCTCTTTCTACACCCAACCTCACCTCCACAATTCCCCCACAAACAAAATTATTGTTGGATGCTCTTAATTTGAACCAGACACAAACCAGTCCTTCTCAATCACCTGTCAATGAGAACATATTGCTAACCCACCAACAACACCTAAGGAGGTTACACCCCTTGAGTTACAAGTAACTCTTGGTGGTAGTCCAAGTGAAGCAACCACTACAAGTGCTGAACCCACTAGTTTGCATTTGGACAGTGGTTACATCAATAAGACTTCCTTGGAGGCAATTCCTTCTCTGGAAACACCTATGTATCCAGTATTCACTGGTTCACTAAAAAGTGTTTCTCTGTTTGAAGGAAGAAGTCCCCAGTTCCAAGATAAAGGGGCATCAGTGGATGATATTTGGAGTACACTCCCTGAATCAACCACTGTTACAACCACTGCTAGTGGGAAATCAGATGATCCCATTAAATTGGGTGATGGTTTAATGTACCAAGAATTGACGGGTAGAATTGATAAACTTGATACATCTATTGCTAAACTTAAAAATATGATGCAACAGTTGTTGAAAGTTCAAAAGGTACCAACCACTGTTGCTCCAGCTCAAGCACATGCACAACCTGCACCTGCTGCAAACGAGTTATGGAACTTATTTCAACCACTGCTCCAACATCAGAGATAATTGGCTGATCAGCAACATGAAATACATGTTCAAAAGCTGAGAAACATGTTGGTGCATGCGTCTGTCGACTTCGTCTTGTATCGAGTCTTGTATGTTTGTAAATAGATCAGTTCACGTTGTTCGAGAAAAGTGTCAAAAATAGGTCAAGAGGTAATTCCGCATGGAATTACATCTTGTAATTCCATTTGAAATGATCATGGCACGTTCAAACAAAATCAGTGATTTCTCTTGAATGGGATCTCGCTTGAGGCATGTTCAAGCGGAATTACTTGCCTATATATATGTGTTGCCTGATTTCGTTTGAGTTAGTTCTGTAATTCTGGTTTGAGCCACGAAGTGCTGCCGAAGTGTCTACTCGCTGTATTTCTTTGTCAAATCAATCAATTGACAGTTTAAAGTGTGAATCTAGCTGAATTGAACTTAATACGTTTGTTTCCGCCACTCGTATTGAGCAAAAACTCTTCTGATCGACTCGTTCGGGTCTGAAACGTTCCTACAAGTGGTATCAGAGCTCAGGAAGAAGAGTTCTTACCAATTCAGCTGCAATTTCTGATTTCTACACCTTCTTTTCAAAATTAAACAAGTTTTCACAGTTAAAATCGGTTAATTTTTTCACAGTATGTGCGCAATAGTGTTTTAACAAATCCTTAAAAAATTTGGACTCAAATCCGATCTATAAATTGATAAAATTGTAATTTCGCTTCAAAAACAGCTCGAGTATGATGACGTCAGTGGCATTTCACACGGAATTAGTCCTTAATTCCACTTAAAACCAGTATTCCGCTTGAGTGTTTCCGTTTGAAATTAGCTATTTCGCTCCAATCAGTGATTCCGTTTGAAACATTTCATACGAAATTAGGGATTTCGTTTGAAAGGGGTGTTTGTTCACACGGAATTAGGTATTCCGTTTGAAAAGGGTATTCCGTTTGAAAACTGATTTCGCTTGAAGTTGTCTAGTTGTTGATTCCATTTGAACTGTGTAATCTCGTTTGAAAGGAATTCCGTTTGGAAGTTAATTCCATTTGAACAGGACAGTTTTGTACATTTTTGAAAACCGAAACATGGAAGAGGAATTTTATAACGCCTTTGCTGCTCCGATTACTGTTACACAACAGACAATGTTGGAAAATGAAACGGGGACTATGCAAAAACCGCCTAAGCTCATGAACATTGAGGAATATAAAGGTTGGGAAGGACGTTTTGAAAACTGGGTTTAAGCAAATTATTTGGATGCTTGGGAATGTGTCGAAACGAAATATGTTAGACCGACGAATGATGACGAAGAAGAGATTGCAATTAAAGATATGAGTGCTGATGATAAAAAGAAATACAAAAACGAAAAAAATGATGTTAAGTCTATTACAACAAGCTGTGAAAGAAGACATCTTAGTTTTATTGCAACATAATGGAAGTGGTTATTCGATTTGGAAAGCTTTAAAATCAAAGTTTGTTGGTAGTCAAGAAATGGTTAAAAACAAAAAGTCACTTTTTATTGAAAGATACTGCAATTTGTTAATGAACATGAAGCAAATTATTGAAAGATACTGCAATTTGTTAATGAACATGAAGAGATTGAGCATCAATAAAGATAATGAGGAGCTGATTGAAAAGCTAGCTGATGCGTTGCCACACGAGACTTGGGGCACATATCTCATGATGCTAAGGAATAAGAAAGGTTTTAGCAGCCTGACTATAAGTAAATTCATTGAAAAGATTGAGGCTCAAGAAATGGAACAGAGAAAGATCTCAAGAATGAAAGACTTCGATGGTGAACAATCGGTCTTTACTACAAAGCGGGTATAAATGACAAGACCAACATGTCACCAAAAGTTGAAATTGCATTCAACGCAAAGAGTTCATTGGGAGGTTCATCTAAAGGATCAAACAGCAAAACAAGTTTTTCATCATATCCGTCATTTGATCCGAACATTTCAACCACCAAAAATGGCAAGAAACTACAATGCAACATTGTATTGAATCTTGAAAATGATCAGGAATATTCTGAAGAAGTTGCAAAAAGCCATATGTCTTTGCTGGGAACAGTGTTAGAATCATATGGGAGTTTAGTGGCAGGTCGGATCGGGAATCCAATGTTGACCAAAGAGGATTACGATCAGATTGACGCTGAAGAGATGGAATTGATGGATATAAAATGGTGTTTGGCTGGCGTGTTAAGAATAGCTGAGAAATTCAAACAAATCACAGGAAGAGATGATTTCCATGATGCATGTGTTTCTAATTTGGGTTTTGATAAATCTAAAGTTACTTCTTTTCGTTGCAGGGAAAAGGGACACTTCAAGAGGGAGTGCACTAATCACGAAGCAAGTGGAGCTCAAAATCCATTCAACAACAATGATTTCTACCGGAAGGCCATCTATCATCAAGTAGCTCAACAACAACAAGAACCACAAGTGGCACACGGTAGAAAAACAATAGAGGAGTCTTCAAAGAGAGCATGTTTGGTGAATCAAAATGATAATGAATCATCAAGCATTTTCAATTGGGACAAATATGTTTCAGCTGATGGTAAAGCATGTTTGATAGATCAAGATGATGAAAAATTACCAGAGGGTTTCAGTTGGGAAAATTTTAGCTGGGATGATTACTGTCCGGATAAAGAAATGCTAAAAGCCAAAGCTTTTGTTGCTCGAATTGAAGAAGATAGTGATGATGATAATGATTATTATGCTAAAAGAATGGCAAAGCACTTGAAGATGATGGAAGAAAGTGATAGTGAAAATGAGAAAGCTAAAAAGAAAAAGAAGAAAATCAAGACACTGGTTAGCAGTGATGATGAAGATGTTCTGGTGACCAGAAGAAAAGTGAAAGAAGTTCCAGCTTTCAAGATTGATGAAGAAGCTGATGCAAGAGAGATTCCAGTGAATTGTGAAACCTATAAGATCATAAAGAAGAAAAACATCGAATTGATTAACAACATGAACATGTTGAAAGAATCATACGATGTTCTGAACAAAGCCATGAATATGTACAATGAAACAAGTGAAGAACAGGCAACAGCAATGAAGACACTTCAAGGAGCGTTCATGATAAAACAGAAAATTGTGAACAATTATATCGAGAAGTGTGCTGCTCTGGAACAGAAATTGGAGACTCAAAGGATTGAAACTGAGAGAGTTAATCGTTTGTTAAAAAGTTACTCATGTACTTCTTATGTCATTGACAGGATTTATCCAACTGTTGAAGGCATGAAGGCTTTTGAAGATGATGAAGTAACTGAAGAACAAATGGTATCTGAAGAAAAGACTCCTGAAAAAAAGAAAGAAAAGAAGAAGGATACTAAAGTAAAGACATCTGGTAAGAAACAAGGTGTCAGTTACAACAAGTGTCCACCCCCGCTTGAAAATGGATATTTGCCAAGGAATCCAAATTCAGAAAGAGTCAAAAAGGCAACCAACTTAAAGTGGGAGTCTGAGTCTTCAGTTAACTTTCCATAAAATATTGATGTCACGTTTACATCGTCTGACACTGATCAACAATCTCAATTAATGAAGAAAGTGGTGGATCATGTGTTAGATAACGATGAAATGGAGGAGTCAAAGTCGGAATAAAAAACAGAGTCAAAGTCTGAGTTTGATATGTCTACTTCAGTCAAAAGGGAGAAACGGGTGTACAATAAAGAATTCCTGTTATCAAAATCTAATTTGAATGACGAAATATTCAAAGTGGAATATACTTTGAATGATTCAGACAAATTATATTCTGATGAGGAATTTCCAATAAGAGGTGCCAAAACTGTATTGATCAAAAGGGTTTACAAACTAACAGAAATTGATGTTTATGAAATAAAAGATTTAAATCTTAATGAAAAACCTAAAAAATACACCTCAAGAGTTCAACAAAGAGAAAACCAGAAAAAAGGTTACAGTTCTGGTTCTGGTTATCGAAAGAAACCAAACCATAACGGTAACTTCAAAAAGAAAGGACTTGGATTTATTCCACCAGAAAATTATAAAAATGAAAAATATGTTCGAAACTTTAAATCAAAAATGATATTTGTTTCAGGTACATCTTCTGAAGAAGAAAAAGGAGAATTTGTTCAGAAAGCAGTCGAATAGAGATTTCCTTGCGCAAAAGCAAGAAGAAATGAAGTCTGCTGATCAGAAGAAGGAAACTCGAACTTGTTTTAAATGTGGAAGAATTGGACATCTTGCTGTGAAATGTTCACAGGCAAATCAAATCAAACAGGGAGTTTCTAAACAGAAAGATAAAGAGGTTGTGTTTGAACCACCAATTGAGAGATCAAAGATTTTCAAAAACTCAAAATTTGAAATTGGCGAATGTTCAAACAGGTTTTACAAGAGAAAAGCAAATCTTGAAAACCAAAAGTGGGTTGTGAAAAAACTGATGATAGTTCTAGCAATGATTCTGATTCGACAAAATCAAAGGAGCTATTTTCAGGCGATGAATCTGATTCTATAAAGTCAGAGGAGCCACATGTTGAGTTAAAGTTGGAAATGTCAGTATCTCCAATGGATGATGCAAATTTTCCACCATTGAGGGCTGAAAATTCTAAGCAAAAAGTTGGAAAAACAGAGATTTCAAATCAATTTTTTTCTGAAAAGAAAGAATTTGATGTTGAAAAGGTCTTTAACTCCAAAGTGAAAAACATTTTTGGTAAAATGGTTGATGGGAAGGTTAAAGGGGTGAAGGAATTTTATGAAAAGAAAACAAAGAAACCAGGTAAAGATCGGTCGTCCCAGGCTTGTGACTGGGATGGAACTTATTATTCTGATTAAACTCTGGACTTGTCGGAGCTCCCAGGTTGGTAAGAGTGGAGCAGGAATCAGCATCTTTATTGAGAAATTCACGATTGTGATATTTCGACTTACAAGTGGTAAATCAGGGACCTTAAGTTGTACTTGATTTTCTACAAGTGGTGTTTGTTGATTGATCTAAAAATTGTTAAATATTTCAAGTGGTTAAAATTGGGGATCAATTCATAATCATTAGAATAATCAAAGTGATGAACAAAACCCCGAACCTACAAGAGGTTTTTGTAAAATCAACAAAACTTATTTTCCGGAAAAACCATTTGATTAAAACAAACTTAAGTGTTTTGAAATCACAATGGGAAAATGTTTTGTTGTGAGGGGGAGTTCTGATTGTTTATGCTAAGTGGATGGCGAATTGAAGTGATTCGATATCAGTTGTCATTTTACCTTGTACAGTTTGTTTTCAAATTTCCTTTAAATGATTTTGAATTTTAGGGGGAATAAGAATTTCAGAAAATCCAAAAACAGTAGAAAATTTGAAAATGTCTAAAATCATGATAAAATAAAAAATGAGTTTTGTTGTAAAAAAGAGGAAATGATAGTACATCAGTGGACGATCACAGCATGCTAAAGAATTGGAAAGTTAAAAAGTGTTAAACGGTCTCACTGATGATATGCCAGTAGGTTTTTACACATTTAGTAGATTGTGACGAGATATAAACCTAAATTTCAAACTTGCTTATATCGTGGGGAACATCTCTCGGATATATGGGTAACCCCCGAAATCTTGTTTGAAAGGTCCCTCTTTCTGAGATACTAGGTCTTTATGCTTAGTGATATCTGGGGTATTATCCCGGGACTTCTGATTTTATGGAAGCAATGGCCTAATCCCCGGAGAATACTTTACGCTTGCTTGAAATAAAAGCCCACCCTCAGCATAAAAAATGATGAAACATTGCAAAATGCTAATCATGTGCTGTTGAAGAAAAGATTCTCTAAAGGGAACCCACCAAAATTCGAAGCCGTCATCTCTCTACTAAACGAAAGTTGTGACCTGAGCTCTCACGGCCTTCGCATTTAACCCTTTACAGATATCATCTAGGTATACTCACCTGTAAGACTGAATATTGGGATCTGGATACGGGAGTATATTCTGAGGTGGGATATGCGAATAAGTTTAAGTGCTTAAATCATTAATCTCGTATCTCGAAACAGTTGAACTTTGTGTGAGAATTTTAATGGATCAATATACTGACAATCTAAGTGAATCGTTTAGAACTTAAAATGTAAAAAGCTTAACGGTGTTGGTGATTTGTCTCATAATCTGATATGATCCTCTTACACAAACTCACAAAAATATTGTCTGTATATATTTCTTTGCTGCATTTTTTTAAATTCAAAAATTTAAAAAGATTTTCAGAGTGTTTTAGCATAAACTTTTGAAAAATGCAAAAAGATTTTCGACAACTGATGTTGATGAGCTGATTTTCAAAATTTCAAGTGTTAAACATGATGAACAGGTTTGGGAGAGTTGTTGTGAAATGAGAAAAATGTTTTGAATGTTTTACTTACAAGTGGTCATCAGAAGTTTTAAAATGTTAAATCATTTCATTCATACAAGTGGCAAGCAGAGAATAAATTTGTTAAAATTTTAAATTTGTGAAATTTATTTCTGGGTTAAGAATGTGCAGGTTAGCAAGGTTTCGATCCTGAGCAGGATATGAGCCAGATCTCGATCTTGAACCTGTGAAAGCTAGAATGCGATCCCAGCTTATCGAAAGGGGGAGTCTGAAGACATCCAAGTGAAGAATATCTGTTGGTGCTGATATAAAGAAAAGAGAAGGATTGAAGGATGCTTTACATTGTTAGATACTTTGGAAGAGGTCGAGAAGACTGATAAAGACTGAAGATGTGAAGAATCAACACTGAAGACTTGTCAACATTCGAGGGGGAGTCTGTTGGTGCATGCGTCTATCGACTTCGTCTTGTATCGAGTCTTGTATGTTTGTAAATAGATCAGTGCACGTTGTTCGAGAAAAGTGTCAAAAATAGGTCAAGAGGTAATTCCCGCACGGAATTACATCTTGTAATTCCGTTTGAAATGATCATGGCACGTTCAAACGAAATCAGTGATTTCGCTTGAATGGGATCTCGCTTGAGGCATGTTCAAGCGGAATTACTTGCCTATATATAAGTGTTTCCTGATTTCGTTTGAGTTAGTTCTGTAATTCCGGTTTGAGCCACGAAGTGCTGCCGAAGTGTCTACTCGCTGTATTTCTTTGTCAAATCAATCAATTGACAGTTTAAAGTGTGAATCTAGCTGAATTGAACTTAATAAGTTTGTTTCCGCCACTCGTATTGAGCAAAAACTCTTCTGATCGACTCGTTCGGGTCTGAAAACGTTCCTACAAAACGTGATGGAGTCAAGGTTTAAAAATACCCAACCTGACATGAAGGCTATAAAGGCCCACATACTGAACACCACTGGCACTGCTCCTCCCACTATTCTCTTTATTGATAACCCACCACCAGATAATGCCAAAAAGGGGGAGAAAATCAAGCAGTGGAAGAAGAAGGGAATTGAAGATGGTCTTTACATTGAGCCACAACAAGATAGTATGCTCAAAGACATCCCTTTGCCAGATGGGTCCAAAAAGATTGATGTTACCACTAATGCCATTGCTGATGCATTAGCAGAGGTAAAAAGGGATAGAAAGGCTAAGGATAATGCCAGGTGGGAACAGGAGAAAAGAGCATTTATGGAGAAAAATGAGCAGGGTACTTCTGAGCCTAAGGATTACCAAAATCCTGAGCCAAAAAGAAAGAATCCCACTAGAAAAGTGAGGGAACCCAAACACAAAACTTCCAGACCCACAAAACAAACTCCTAAACCTACCAAAAATCTCACACATCAATCTTCCACCCAAACAGCTGTTGTAACACCTGTTATATCAACAACTGCTGATACTTCAGTAGTTTCAACAACTGCTAGCCAAACACCTGCCCCCACTTCAACACACACCACTTCAACACACATCAAAACCACTGTCTTACCACCACCTCCAAAGATCACCTCACCACCAAAAACATCATCAACACCACCTTCATCTCCTGCTAAAAAGCAGAAGACAACAGATGTTACAACATCTGTTGTAATGGCAACAGTGGTTGAAACACAAGTTGTTTCAACAACTGTTAGTCAGCAACCTTCCACTTCAATCACCTCCACTACAATAACCACCACTCAAATCACTAC
The DNA here is from genome assembly GCA_030545235.1 of Helianthus tuberosus. NCBI lineage: Eukaryota > Viridiplantae > Streptophyta > Magnoliopsida > Asterales > Asteraceae > Helianthus > Helianthus tuberosus. Next base: position 65,767,546 of record CM060420.1, read on the forward strand.
CACTGATCCATCCAAAACATCATCAGCCTCTCCTCAACCTAAAAGGAGAAGGTTAATTCTGAAAGATGATGATAATTCACCACCACCAACATCTTCATAACCTCTATCACTTGTTACTATACCAAACCTTGTTCCTCTTTCATCAGCTCTGGTTCAAAAGCTAATCACTGACATTACTCCTGCAGGTGTCCAGTATCCTCTAGAGCTTGCAGTAGTCAGAAAAGAGATCAAATCCTTCTACTTTAAGGATGACCCTGCTAAAAGGAGTTTGCCATCAGTTGGAGGATATCCCAGGCCTAACAATATTGAAGAATATTTGAAAATCAAGGTTCTGCAAGCAGAGGATATCTCTAAAAGAAGTTCATAAGGGAAATCTGACAAAGAAATTCGTAGGTATTATCAATTTCTGCTCACAAAAGACAGATCCTTGGAACAATTTACAAAGAATGTTTGTCAGCAAATATTAGAAAGAGAAGATGAATCCCTGAGAAAAGACTACATTGATAACATTATGTCTTACAAGAAATACAAGGGAGAAAAATACATGTACAAAGAATGGAGCATTCCTGAGCTTGAAAGTGAAGCAGCCAGGATTCAAGAAATGATTAAAAACAAGGTCAAACACACTCCCCCTGATTGGGCAAAGTATAAGAAGAATGTACCTGATAAGGCATTGGAGCTGAGGATAATGAAAGAGGAATTGATCACTGCTGAATTTGGGTCAAAGAATCAAGTAATGAGGTGGAAAGAAGACAAAGTCAGGGTCACTTACAAAAAGTTGGAGGAATTAAGAAAGAAAAATCCAAAAATTCCTCAAAAACCTAACTATCCTGAAGCAGAGGTTTCAACAAGACCACCAAAGTTGCAAATCAGAAGAGCCACTGCTCCAGCTGGTGCTTTTCTTTATCAAAGAAGAAGGCAAAAACAGATGGAAGCAGAAACAACAGAAGAAATAGCTGCTTGTAATGAAGTGATAAAGATGGTTTACAAACAGATGATGGCTGATATTCCTGAACTTGCTCAAGCTCAAAGCACTGCTCAGTCAGTCATCACCAGGCCAGCATCTCCAAACTCCTCATCTAATAAAAATCTCCCAAGAAACCCACCAGACTCAAAAGTACTAAAGTGGAAAACTGATAAACAATCCCATGTACTGCCTGTGATCAAGTCTAGTGGTGAAGTGAAGAAAATATCAAGAGAACAAGCACTTGGCCTAAGTCTTGAAGATCTACAAGATCTCCTTGATCTTCCACTGTGTGGGGATGAAGATGACATAGATGCCTTAGACTTTGAGTTACAACTCAAAGGGCAAATAAGGGAATTGTTGATGAGGCAATAAACCTCCATAATAATGAAGGGTTTTGGCATTATCTGTTCCAGGGGGAGATTGTTGGGATTGAACCCTATCAGAGGAACAAATAATTAAAGCCAAAACTGGATCAGAGTAGTGGATCCAGAATAAGTAGATGTTATGTATACAAGTCTCTCCCCTTGAAAGTGGTTTCAACATCTGATGACCTCCAATCCACTGATCCTTACAACTGCTGATCAAGTCAAAGACTGATGAAGACTAAAGCTCTGCTGATCAATCTACTACCATGGGTCATGCACTGCTGAATATCTTAAGTACTGCTCGAGTCACAACAGTGGAAGGATAAAGCAGTAGTTTAGCTTGTTTTATGTAATGTATTGTAATAAGTAGTTAGCATAGCAACGTTTCTATAGATCAGTTGTTTAGAGTTTGTTAGGAGGTTAGATGTCACTTTCATGGTGACGTCAGAAAAGATGCCACAATGGTTTGTCCGTGCCTATAAATAGAACAGTACCCTGTACTGTTCTATCAGCTCTCTTCATCACTTTCATTCCTGTACGAACAATCACTGTGAGCTCAGGCTGAGGGGGAGTTTGTACATACTTGCATATTGTAATTGAATCTTGTAATAAATTCAAGCATTCGGTTCAATGTTAAACTTGTATGTTGAAAGCAATTCTCCTGTTTGATTGTGTGTAAAGTTTGTTTCCATTTATATTCTGCTGCATTACTCATTCATCTTTCATTTTAATTCAAACGTAAAACACAATCAATCCAAACTCAGATCCTAACATTTTGTTAAACATTTTCTTTTAACTTACAAGTCATGAATCCTTCAACAACAAAACCTATGTATCTCACAGGCATTTTTATGCTGACGTAACTACTTTCACATGTGTTTTCAGGAGCTGATGCATAGGATTGCTCAAGATACAATTAGGCAGACTTGGGCCTTAGTGACAAATAATAGATGAAAGACTAGTTAATTATGTTATGTTTCTTTGTTTTTAAGACAATGTAACCTCTTTTCATTTAAATAAAACGAAACTTTAAATACCATGGTTGGGAAACAAAAATTCTGTTACTCCACTCCCCGAAGTTTCCGCCGCGGTTTGTTGTTTTACGCGGTCGGGATGTGACATAATCCGTTGTAACTTCTGTTGCTCATTAGTTCATATCAAATTTGTAAGTCTACACTAAATATTCCTTTGCTTCTTCTATAGCTAATTGCTGACAAATTTTGGAAACAATTCTATGGTAAAAATTACGAGTATATGGGATGGCAACTATCTATGTTGGCGAAAGGTTTTGCAATGTGATGATGAAAGGATGTACTGATGGATGTGGATTTACTGATGGATGCGGATTTACTGATGGATGGTTAAAATTGATTAAAGAAGTTCCCATAGCAGTTGAATCTTGGTTGGTTTTCACCATGATTGCATCTAAAACGTTTGAGCTTTCCGTTTTCCATTTCGAGACTGGAATTGAGGTTTCCTTCAAGAAAGCTGATGTAGTTGTTTTGGATGATTTATTTTATGGAGATGATGGGTTTGATTTATTGGCTGCGGTATAAAATTTTGATGATAAAATACATTATTTGATAACATGACGGTGATAAGTAACTTTTATTATATTATGCTAATAACTTTTGAAATCTCATTTTGTAGGCTAAACACAAACAGGTTCTGGATTCCGGGGAAGTTGCTTTGGATGATGAGGATACTTGAGCTTCGGTTGGTAATTCTAAGCAGTTTACGAGTTTTGAGGATATTTTTAATGTATATATACACATGTAATATTTATATATTATTATGATTTAAAATATGGTTTCGTATATATGATTCTTCTTATAAATGGTGACATCTGTGCCTCCATGGCCATCGAACAAATACCAAATCAATTAAATGTTGTGTTCCATACTTGGGATTTGTATAAATATGTGTATCATTTGCACATATCAACTCTTGTTCGATTTCGGACTCTAAATCGCTTTCTGGAAGGTTATACGTTCACTGATGCGTAAATATAACCAGTTTAATGAAACAAACACTCCGGGACAGTGACATAGGCTTAACATACCTTAAATAACCTTTACATAACTTAGAAATAAGTTTTGTAGGGTTTGGTGTGGCGAAATCAAGTTTATTCGCTTACATGGACTAATTTTGACAAACTGCTAAAGTATGCCGATTTGTACTGTAACGAACATTCTAAAACATGACCATAAGTTAAACATACCCTAAATATCCTTTACATAGCTTAGAAATAGGCTTTGAGGGGTTCGGTGTGCTAAAATAAACTTTTTGGTCATTCAGGGACTAGAAGCGTCAAAAGTGCATAAGTTTGCATTTTCGCGCATATCTTACGTTCTGAATACATCCGGACATCCAAAACTTTATGTAATCATTAAAATATTTTATTTTAGTGATTGGCATGATAAAATTCCATTCGTCGCGTAATTTGGATCGTTTTTGCGTTCGTTACGACTTCCGTCGTAATTAACCGAACAACGCAACCGTACGACCAAACGAACCGACATCCGAGATATTTTTTAGCATTTTTTGAGTTCCTTATACTTTAACTTCATTTTAGAGCCTTGAAATGAGGTTAACGGGGCTTAAACGTGTCAAAAATCAGCCGAAATGCAAGATTTTGAAGTTCAGGGACCAAAATTGTCATTCTGCGATAGTTATCTTAGGAAGGGACCAAAATGAAAAATCTAAATTCCAGCTTATTCCAGCTGTTCCCCTCATTTGCACATGGTTTTAATGAAACCATGGGCACATGTGTACGGATGAGATCGAAGCTCGTTTTACGATGAACAATCCTAACGGTTCTAGTTTTCCTATAAATAGCTATCCCCTTTCACTTGCAAAACCCACATTGTTATGATTTTGGCTCTCTAAGTTGAATTTTATGCTTCATACCTGAGAGTAAATCGGATCAAAGCTTGCGGGGACCTTTTGTAAGTATTCTTTCGTTCTTTTATCGTTTTTCGAGTCTGAAAGTCAAACTGCGTTTGACTTTCTGCATTGACCAGTTTATGGTCAATGCGAAGTTCATTTGAACTTCATAACGTGAGCATAATCATGATGGTTATAGTCCCTAGTGACTATACCTACTGATTACCACGTTATCTAGGTGTAGTGACGAGTCGTAGTTTCGGCCAAAATGCGCATTCTTGTGTATTTTGTAACCAAACTACTTATAGGTATTAAAACCGTTTGTTTTGATACCATATCTATTTTCTAAATTCGTTAAACATGTTTTAACATGTTTAACTCGTCACTTTTTAGATTAGTGCTTGTGTAGAGTCGTAAGTCAAGTGGACTAAACACCCGCTTAGACTTTCGAACACGACCCGTTTGGTTGATCATTAGGATCCGACCAAACATGTTTAGTGACCATAGTTTCATAGGGAATAACCTTCCGAGGTTATACCTTATGGTCACTTAGGTTTAATTAGTTGTATGATAGGTAGTTTATATGCCTTAGGTAAATGACCAAAATGCCTTTTTCATGCATAATTGGTAATTAAGCATATGTAACACAAACTTTTGTCACTTAATTGATTATGCAACATATTTAATCATGTTTAGGCATATAATACTTGTCATAGGACTAGTTAGATGTCTCGAACGCGCTTTTGCGCGAACGACACGTTAAAGTAGCTTAAGCTACCTTAATGGGTCACGATGGGTCGAAAGCGCTTAGGTTAGGGTTCAATTTAGAATGTAGACTTTGTTAAACCATGTCATATGAGTTCCAATACTCATTTGTTTTACAAAACCTCATCCTATCCGATCTTCCGACTTAGGTCCGGTTTATTTATATAGTTATTAGATTGCCGATTGATTCCGTGCTCCCTCTAGCTTTGCTTGGTTGTTGTTCAAGACCTCTAAGCATTCTCAGGTGAGTACATAGTTCCCCTATTTTACTGTTTTAAATTGTTTTGGGGTGATTCATATGTGCTAAATGTTTTCGAGGTTTTAACGATGGTTTCAAAAATAAATGATATGGTTTATACAAAATTAATAACGATTTTGATAAAGTAAACAAACTTGTTGGTTGTATTTACATAACGAATAAAATTTATTAGTTTTGGCCGAACCGACCAGTATTAGGTTATGGTACCATAGGATCTGACAAATCCCGTTATCAGACAGCACCCATGGTTATTTGTGGGTTAGGTGGGTAACGACTGAATCTGTGATTGTTAATTTACCCTTTGGTGGTTTATTGATGCGAGAAGCGATAGGCGAGTTGCGAAGGTTTGGATGTTATTAGCGAGACGACCAAAAGTAGTTTTCACAATTTAAAACGAGAATGATTTAAACGACTAAAGCGATTTTTAACGAATTAAACGATTTGGGCAAACGATTGGTTTTTTGTTAGTGTTTAGATAACGGTTCGAGTGTAATGTGATGAAAGCATGGTGGATACGCCGCTGGTACTTCCTATATATATATATGTTTTCATCGTATTACATACCGTGGCGTTATTTAGTTCACTTGGGTAAACGATTTTGAAACAATGTCACACAAACGAGGTTTTCAAAATAATATAAACCATACGAGTTTTATTAACGAGATTTATATATGAGTTTTATTATCGAGATTTATATACGAGTTTTATTAACGAGATTTATATACGAGTTTTATTAACGAGATTTATTAACGAGTTTTATTAATGAGAATTATTAACGAGAATTATTAACGAGTTTTATTAATGAATTTTATTAAATAAATGTTTTGGGTTAAGAATCATGGCTACGAGATTTTACAAATTATAACCAACTTGATTTAAGTTGGTTAATTATGTCGCAATACTACACTTTTCAAAACAAGGTTTTTAATTAAGTATTGCAACATGTAAACTAGCCATGAATCCGACACTCTAAAAAACCTATGTACTCGCCAGCATTTCTTTGCTGACTTTGTTTTCACATATGTTTCAGGTGTTGTTGAATGATGTTGATTGCTAGGATGCATGCTCACATAGGACTGGACGAGGCCTTAGTGACTTAATAACAATGATAGACTGTGTTTAACTTGTTTATTTAGATTTCCAGACGATGTAAATATTTAATGTTTAATAAAACAAAACTTCAAATTTCCGTGTGTTTTGAAACAATGATTCTGTTACAACACTCCCCGACGACTCCGCCGCGATTTGTTGTTTTACGGGGTCGGGGTGTGACAGAAAAGTTGGTATCAGAGCTCATGGTTATAGGGAATTAGGTTATTAGTAATGCTTTGACCTAGTCTATAACCTTCGTAGGACCCTAACACAAGATTCTTGTGTTTAGATCTTAAAACAATACCGTCGCTTATCCTTAGGTGACAACCACAACAAGAACACAAATTCCGAATCCGCTTTGAAAACCAATCATCTGTTCTAGGATGATTTATTATAAGGTTTTGAACCCTCTAAGTTTTCAAAATCTCGTCAAAGTTTGGGTCTTATAATGTGAACACGTGCGAACTGGAAGGGTGAATGCCTGTACCCTGAGTTTTCTGTCTAAGGCTAGAGTGTTCGTACAAATCCGCAGCATCAGACCATTCACTCTTACCTGGGAACTCTTGGGGTGAGTATTCACTTATAGGCGAGCATGTCTTCAGTGATACATTAATATGACCCGTTTACTTTGATTAATCACCGTCTCATTTGTTTGCCTTAGGTAACAAACAAATGATAGCAATTTCTATGCGTTGTTGTTCTATTTTAATTATCTAATAACATTTCACTTGTTTTCTACTATGTCTTTCATTCCTCTAGAATGTCTCTTCATCGCAACGACACTCAAATGTCCGAGCAAACTGCCAAATTTGCCCAGCGAATAGGCAAAGTAATCCTGAAGACTGTGGATTTAGGTATCGCCATGTCTCGTCTCAATAATGAAGCCACCCAAGAAGCATCGAAAGAAGCAGAAGCCGAGCCTTCGAAAAAGTCAAAGAAGCGTAAAGCTCCAAAGGGTCCCGTAGCCATTACACCAAATCAAGCAAAACCTAGCCAGGTGGCAGCACCACCAGCCAAGAAGCCGTACTTAGGAACTGCTCCTCTGTGCAATCAGTGTAACCCCCACCACTATGACAGTGTCAAATATCGGAAATGTTTCAACTGTGGACTCATTGGTCATTTGGCACGAGACTGTCGTTCAGTCACTATGCTAAACCAAGCTTTTCAGAACCCGGTTCAATTTTAAGTAGATCCAGCACAGGCTCGTTTTCCTTCTGGTATTTGATACACCTATGGCGAGACGAGTTATGTCAGGGACAGATACCCAAAGATCTTCAATGCAAATCCTACCCACGGATGAGCATTTGGCCGATTAGAAGAAGCTGCTGCTTTGAATAATCCGAATCTTATGTTTATGTTTCTAGTGTTTTCCTTTGAACTCGGAAACAATCGATTTTGTTTATAAATAAATCTTTATTTGCAATTCTAATGTACAAATATAGTTGCATGTGTGTATGGCATACCCCTACGATACCTACACCAAAGAACCGTATTTGTAGTTCTCTCGTTCATATGATCGCTCATGAATTCCTCGAAAATTCTAAGTGCTCGCTTCATTCTAAGAAACGAAGTGACAATTTGAGTAATCACTTTAATTCCTTGGTTAGATAACGAAGGAAACCCTTATCTGTCAAAGTTGCTCTTGGTAAACCTCTTTTACTCAATTCTGTTATTTGTGACTATCAATTTAACTTTGATAATCACTTTTTTCCTATTGACCTCACGCCGATGCAACTTGGGAGTTTCGACATTATCATAGGGATGGATTGGTTAGCTAAACATCATGCTGAGGTGATTTGTTTCGATAAGATAGTTCGCATTCCTCTTTCGTCTGGCGATATTCTGGAAGTTCGTGGCAAGAAACCTTCTGGTGGATTGAAGCTCATGTCGTGTACGAAGGCCCAAAGTTATTTACAAAAAGGATATGTTGCTTTTCTGGCACATGTCACCGAGGAGAAAGGCAAGAGCAAGAGTATTCAGGATATTCCGATTGTTCGGGATTATCCAGAGGTATTTCCTCATGAACTGCCTGGTTTGCCTCCAGTTCGTCAAGTTGAGTTTCATATTGACCTTGTACCCAATGCCAACCCAATTGCGAAAGCACCTTATCGTCTTGCACCGTCTGAGATGCAGGAATTATCGAAAAAGCTTCAAGAGTTATCTGATAAAGGATTCATCCGATCAAATTATTCACCTTAGGGGAGCTCCTGTCCTCTTTGTGAAGAAGAAAGATGGATCTTTTTGAATGTGTATCGATTATCGTAAGCTTAATAAGCTTACCATCAAGAATCGATATCCCCTACCTCGAATAGATGATCTCTTTGATCAGCTGCAAGGTGCTACCTGTTTTTCCAAGATCGATCTGCGTTCTGGGTATCACCAACTTCGTGTTCTCGAAGGAGATATTCCCAAAACTGCCTTCCGCACAAGATATGGGCATTACGAGTTCATTGTCATGCCTTTTGGTTTGACGAATGCCCCAGCTATCTTCATGGACTTGATGAATAGGGTCTGTAAACCTTATTTAGACAAGTTCATCATTGTGTTCATGGACGATATTCTCATTTATTCAACGTCTCAAGCCGATCACGAGCAACACCTTCGTTTGACATTGGAACTCCTAAAGAAGGAACAAACTTTTCGCTAAATTCTCCAAGTGTGAATTTTGGCTTAAAGAAGTTCAGTTTTTGGGTCAAGTAGTCAACAAGCAGGGTATTCATGTGGATCCATCCAAATTGCTGCAATTAAGGATTGGAATACACCAACGACACCTACAGAAATTCGTTCTTTTCTTGGTCTCGCTGGTTATTATCGTCGTTTTATTTCAAACTTCTCGAAGATCGCGGTGCCACTCACTGCTTTGACTCAGAAGAATAAGCCTTTGGAGTGGGGATATAAGCAAGAAGAAGCGTTCCAAACGCTGAAACGGAAGCTATGTGATGCTCCTGTTTTGTCCTTGCCCAATGGAAATGATGATTTTGTTGTCTTTTATGACGCGTCGAATCTAGGCCTTGGTTATGTTCTTATGCAATGAGGTAAAGTCATAGCATATACGTCAAGACAGTTGAAAGTTCACGAAAAGAACTACACAGCTCATGATCTTGAGTTAGGTGTTGTGGCATTTGCTCTCAAAATCTAGAGACACTACCTCTATGGAACGAAGTGTGTGGTTTTCAAAAGACCACAAAAGTCTCCAGCTCATTCTTAATCAAAAGGAGCTGAACATGAGGCAACGATAATGGGTTGAACTCTTGAATGATTATGATTGCGCGATTCGCTACCTTCCTGGTAAGGCGAATATCGTAGCCGATGCGCTTAGTCAAAAGGAACGAGTCAAGCTTCATTATGTTCAAACTCTATCTAAATATTCAAATCTTTTGTCCTTCAAGCACAACGATCTTGTGTAAACGAAGGCTTATTGAAATATGAGCTACCACTTCAACTCGAGCTTAAACTCGAAACGAAAGGGGCGATGGGTTGCTCTATTTTAAGAACTTGTGGATGATTATCGCCCAAATCGGAGCCCTGATTGGATTCCTTGTACACCTTAATATGTACATTACAACTCAATAAGGACAAACCGAATTCCTATTAAGATCTTCCTATCTTCATAGTTAGATTCTTGAAAATATTTAAAGTGCCAAATGAAATCCACGGATTGGATTCCTGGTATGCTTTAAATACCCGTGTCCAAAGATAACAAATTAAAGGTCAAACTAAAAAATTATGCGATTATGTGTTTATGTGTTCTCCTCTATGTTTTTATGTGATCTGATTTTCGTTATCCAAATCCTCATAGAATCTTCCATATCTTCATATGAGGGATTCATAGTAGGATATTCAAAAGGTACTACATTAAATCCTTAATGGGCTTCGACATGGTAGTTAAGACCCTTGGGTTATATAGTACCATTCCATGATTTGAAAAGGGACCCTTGAGTGGTCTAGTTAAAGATTGATTCAGAATCTGGTTAAGAGTGGCATGTGATGATAAAGCTGAAAGGACCCTATGGTGGTCCAGTCACACTCATCACAGGTTCATTCATTTGGTTTTCCCCTACACATTATCAAATGCACTGTATGGACTATACAAGGAATTACGTTATTATGGACGCGTACATAATTATAAAAATTCAGTGCACGGAAACCATAGTAAGATTTATCATGTGTAAGAACCAATAGTGACAACAATAACGAAACGTGAACAATGTAATGGAGGTACGGTGGACGCACCAATGGTGCTTCATATACTTGTATATAAGTGTCCCTCTTACATTGCAAGCATAATGTTATTTAAAGTTACTAGAAGTTCAGAACCCTAACCAGTGTTGTTTTATCTTTTCGACTTCATGTTTCGAGCTCTCACAAGTTTCCTCTAATTAAATTTCGGGAAGAAATTTCCTGAAGTAGGGGAGACTGTGACATCTGTGCCTCCATGGCCATTGAACAAATACCAAATCAATGAAATGTTGTGTTTCATACTTGGGATTTGTATAAATATGTGTATCATTTGCACATATCAACTCTTGTTCGATTTCAGGCTCTAAATCGCTTTTTGGAAGGTTATACGTTCACTGATGCGTAAATATAACTAGTTTAATGCAATAAACACTCTGAGATAGTGACATAGGCTTAACATACCTTAAATAACCTTTACATAACTTAGAAATAAGTTTTGGAGGGTTTGGTGTGGCGAAATCAAGTTTATTCGCTTACAGGGACTAATTTCGACAAACTGCGAAAGTATGCCGATTTGTACTGTAATGAACATTCCGGAACATGACCATAAGTTAAAAATACCCTAAATATCCTTTACATATCTTAGAAATAGGCTTTGAGGGGTTCGGTGTGCTAAAATAAACTTTTTGGTCATTCAGGGACTAGAAGCGTCAAAAGTGCATAAGTTTGCATTTTCGCGCATATCTTACGTTCTGAATACATCCGGATATCCAAAACTTTATGTAATCATTAAAATATTTTATTTTAGTGATTGGCAAGATAAAATTCCATTCGTCGCGTAATTTGGATCGTTTTTGTGTTCGTTACGACTTCCGTCGTAATTAACCGAACAACGCAACTGTACGACCAAACGAACCGACATCCGAGATATTTTTGAGCATGTTTTGAGTTCCCTATATTTTAACTTCATTTTAGAGCCTTGAAATGAGGTTAACGGGGCTTAAACGTGTCAAAAATGAGCCGAAATGGAAGATTCTGAAGTTCAGGGACCAAAATTGTCATTCTGCCATAGTTATCTTAGGAAAGGACAAAAATGAAAAATTTAAATTCCAGCTTATTCCAGCTGTTCCCCTCATTTGCCCATGGTTTTAATGAAACTATGGGCTCCCATGGTTTCACAAAACCATGGGCACATGTGTACGGATGAGATCGAAGCTCGTTTTACGATGAACGATCCTAACGGTTCTAGTTTTCCTATAAATAGCTATCCCCTTTCACTTGAAAAACCCACATTGATCTGATTTTGGCTCTCTAAGTTGATGTTTATGCTTCATACCTGAGAGTAAATCGGATCAAAGCTTGCGGGGACCTTTTGTAAGTATTCTTCCGTTCTTTTATCGCTTTTCGAGTCTGAAAGTCAAACTGCGTTTGACTTTCTGCATTGACCAGTTTATGGTCAATGAGAAGTTCATTTAAACTTCATAACGTGAGTGTAATCATGATGGTTATAGTCCCTAGTGACTATACCTACTGATTACCACGTTATCTAGGTGTAGTGACGAGTCGTAGTTTCGGCCAAAATGCGCATTCTTACGTATTTTGTAACCAAACTACTTATAGGTATCAAAACCGAATGTTTTGATACCAAATCTATTTTCTAAATTCGTTAAACATGTTTTAACTTGTTTAACTCTTCACTTTTTAGATTAGTGCTTGTGTAGAGTCGTAAGTCAAGCGGACTAAACACCCGCTTAGACTTTCGAACACGACCCGTTTGGTCGATCATTAGGATCCGACCAAACATATTTAGTGACCATAGTTGCTTAGGGAATAACCTTCCAAGGTTATACCTTATGGTCACTTAGGTTTAATTAGTTGTATGATAGGTAGTTTATATGCCTTAGGTAAATGACCAAAATGCCCTTTTCATGCATAATTGGTAATTAAGCATATGTAACACAAACTTTTGTCACTTAATTGATTATGCAACATATTTAATCATTTTTAGGCATATAATACTTGTCATAGGACTAGTTAGATGTCTCGAACGCGCTTTTGCGCGAACGACACGTTAAAGTAGCTTAAGCTACCTTAATGGGTCACGGTGGGTCGAAAGCACTTAGATTAGGGTTCAATTTAGAATGTAGACTTTGTTAAACCATGTCATATGAGTTCCAATACCCATTTGGTTTACAAAACCTCATCCTATCCGATCTTACGACTTAGGTCCGGTTTATTTATATAGTTATTAGATTGCCGATTGATTCCGTGCTCCCTCTAGCTTTGCTTGGTTGTTGTTCAAGACCTCTAAGCATTCTCAGGTGAGTACATAGTTCCCCTATTTTACTGTTTTAAATTGTTTTGGGGTGATTCATATGTGCTAAATGTTTTCGAGGTTTTAACGATGGTTTCAAAAATAAATGATATGGTTTATACAAAATTAATAACGATTTTGATAAAGTAAACAAACTTGTTGGTTGTATTTACATAACGAATAACATTCATTAGTTCTGGCCGAACCGACCAGTATTAGGTTATGGTACCATAGGATCTGACAAATCCCGTTATCAGACTGCACCCATGGTTATGTGTGGGTTAGGTGGGTAACGACTGAATCTGTGATTGTTAATTTACCCTTTGGTGGTTTATTAATACGAGAAGCGATAGGCGAGTTGCGAAGGTTTGGATGTTATTAGTGAGACGACCAAAAGTAGTTTTCACAATTTAAAACGAGAATGATTTAAACGACTAAAGAGATTTTTAACGAATTAAACGATTTGGGCAAACGATTGGTTTTTGGTTAGTGTTTAGATAACGGGACGGGTGTAATATGATGAAAGCATGGTGGATACCCCGCTGGTACTTCCTATATATATATGTTTTCATCGTATTACATACCGTGGCGTTATTTAGTTCACTTGGGTAAACGATTTTGAAAGGATGTCACACAAACGAGGTTTTCAAAATAATATAAACCATACGAGTTTTATTAACGAGATTTATATACGAGTTTTATTAACGAGATTTATATACGAGTTTTATTAACGAGGTTTATTAATGAGTTTTATTAACTAGAATTATTAACGAGAATTATTAACGAGTTTTATCAAAGACTTTTATTAAATAAATGTTTTGGGTTAAGAATCATGGCTACGAGATTTTACAAATTATAACCAACTTGATTTGATTTGGTTAATTATGTCGCAATACTACACTTTTCAAAACAAGGTTTTTAATTAAGTATTGCAACATGTAAACTAGCCATGAATCCGACACTCTCAAAAACCTATGTACTCGCCAGCATTTCTTTGCTGACTTTGTTTTCACATATGTTTCAGGTGTTGTTGAATGATGTTGATTCCTAGGATGCATGCTCACATAGGACTGGACGAGGCCTTAGTGACTTAATAACAATGATAGACTATGTTTAACTTGTTTATTTAGATTTCCAGACGATGTAAATATTTAATGTTTAATAAAACGAAACTTCAAATTTCCGTGTGTTTTGAAACAATGATTCTGTTACAACACTCCCCGATGATTCCGTCGCGATTTGTTGTTTTACGCGGTCGGGGTGTGACATAAATATAGTTTGCTGATGATGGGCTCTTTGATTCAAAGATTGCGCGTCTGGTTGATGAGTCAGATGTTAAAAATGCTGTAAATTTATAATTTCCTACGTATATATTTTATTGTATAGTAAGTATAAGAAGGTTTTTTTAAATTTTGTTGTAGCCTGAAGATCATTCTGTAAAAATAGCTGATGATGTTAACGATCCTCAACTACAGTCTAAAGATTTTCCTGTTCGTGACATTTCTGCCTCTTCAAGTGTTGTATCTAATGTAAGTGTTTATTAGTTTTATACTGTCTATTTTATTATTGTCTCAATATATTGATATTCTTCTGTATGATTGAGTCTTAAACTTCAAAGCTGAGTTGAGAAGATAGTTTGTGTTGATAAAGAAAGTTATAATATTTCAAGAATTTAGAGTTGTTATGTCGCAACCCCCGCCCCCTATCTGTCCCGGGAACGGGCGGCCGCGAACTCAGTGCCGGTGGTATCGGTGTTTATCAATTTGGCAGCGGAAATTACATCAGGACCGTAGTTAGGAAATATTTTATTAGAGTAAAACACCACATTTTATATAAATAATTATATTGGGATAAAACCCAAGTTTTCATTACAAACTGATTTATAGGGAATAACCCCATTTTATTGAAATAAAACATCTTCTTTTATTTAGGTAACTTTTATAGCCACTTTTTCCAAGCCTTCAGTGCTGTCCAGCTGGCTTCTAGTTGGCTTTCACATTTTGTTACCTGAAACGCGTTTAAAAACATTTTGTCAGTGGGAAAATACTGGTGAGTGAATCCCAGTTTAATCAAGAAGAGTTTTATCATTTACAGTATTGAGAGCGATTACAATGTTTATGTCTACACAATTACTCATTCAGTACTATCAATCCTGACTGTTGGGTCATATTACACATTGGCTAACTCTTTGTCCAATGGTAACATGTTCCACATTTTGTATACAAAACCCCAACATACCGGCAGTAATTGAAGACTACAAAGACTCAATCACTGCTTAATCACATTGTAAAATATTTAAGGTTTTGTAAAAACAGTTTACAAAAAGGAGATTACTCACATTGCTGTCTTAGGTTTTCTTTAACGGTTTCCTGGTGATTATCTATAAATTACACAAATGCACACGCGTTAGTATAATAACCCATTTTAACATTAGTAATACCCTTGTCACACCCTGGCTTTGCGGAAGCGTGGGTTTATTTGGTGTGACTTCTTAATACCATAGCTTAATCACAACAAAGCTATATGAAAGTAAAACCATGATGACCATCCATTACTTCAAGTTTTAAAAGTAAAATACGACAACATTGTTTTAGAGTTGACACATGCAACGAGTTTACAACACAACATAATAAAAACCTTGTTCATAAGACACAACCACAAAACATGAAATAGACACAGTTTAGGACTTGTAACTCGTCCAGGCAAAAGTCACAACCATTAAACTTGGATGACATCACTTCTCCTACGCAGCATGAAGACATAGCATACCTCGCCAGATCCCTAATTTCGTGAAATACATGTAAGTTGAAAAATCAACAAAAGTTGAGCGAGTTCATGTGAAAGTGAGTATGTAAAAACTTTGTGATACATTCGTATGTATGAAAATCCCTGGTATGTAGCAAATAAGGAAAAGGAGATCACCATTGGGTTGCAAAGCCAATGATATGTGTGAAGTGCCGTAGGAAGACTCAAACCTAGCAGATTTTTGCGTCGGGTACAAAGTCACCCCGAGGTCCATTCTGTTGGGCCTGGAGTTGGGCTCGCTACACCCAGATAGATCTACCGTTACTGACCCTCGGTCCTACAATGAGGATTAATGGCCTCTAGTTTCCGCCTACTCACTCACATGATCTAAGTAGTAACCCTCCTTAAGCTAACCATACCATGTATAAAAGTATTCGTAATCACAGTAACATGTATTTCACCCCCGAAGTATAAAAACTGAAAACAGTTAAGAGAAAAGGGGGACATGAACTCACAGAAATGCGTCTCGAAATAGTCTGTCCCAAAATAACCTGCTGCGTGATGACCTACACGTACTAACTTCTATTAGACGGACGGTCGTGCCTTGGCTTAAGGTTTAACGTTTTTTGGGAAATAGTTAGACAACTATTTCGTATTTACACTCCTTAATTATTTAATAAGTATATTCCTTTCCAAGGATGGGGGTTTTAATACATGTGTGTTTTATAATTCCGAAAATATATTTTTAAGTCTCACTTGAAAAATATATTTTAAATCACTTTGTCTAAAATATTCTGTCTCCCAAAATATACATATTTTTCCCAAAAATATTATATTTTACTTTATACAATTCCCAAAATATATATATTTTTCCCAAAAATATTATATTTTATTCCATACAATTTTCAAAATAATACTTTATCAAAATACACATTTAAGGGTATTTTTCGAAAATACATAAGTTACAATTTTAAGTTCGTGTGGTAATAACAGTACCGATGTAACTTAAATATTTATTTGTGAGGGCGTTGGTATTATTTTGGAGTCGTATTTTCATAATATTTCAAGTAATATTATTTTTACTCTAAAAATAATATATCTCTAGTTCACAAAATAATCATAAAGTCACACAAGCGTTTTACTATGAAATATATATTCTAAATATGTATTTAACAAGTTTTAATTACGAAAATCCACCTCCGACACTTGGTTATTTTATAATAAAAATCACGGCGAAGTTTGTTTGGAAAAACAAGTCAAAAACATATTTATAAACACTTTTCACAAAAATATTTCTAAATGTTATTTTCTGGAAAAATTTCGCCAGAGTTTCCTCTGTAACTGGAGGTGGCCACGCTTACTAGCGTATCATTTTCTTTTCAAAATTCAATCAAACAATTCACCAATCATCAATATACAATAATAAACATCAAACTTGTCAAAATAAGTATAAATCGCAAACTCATGAACTTGGAAGTTGTGTAAAAATATGTAGAAACTTTATAACATATTTAGTGGATCTCGTTATCTTTAAAAATAAAGTTTGTTCCTTAAAAACTCATCTTTTGCAGAACTTGAAGTTTAACAACTTCTAGTCAAAATTTACGAAAATATTTCTTTGTCAACTTTCTTGTTACACAAGTGTTTACACACTTGTTTATTCACTAAAATGCTTTTATTTTGTGTAAGATCTGGGTTTTAAACAAGACTTGTATCCTTCACTTGGTTCTTCAGAAGAACCACTTGTAGATCTCTAGATCTACTAGTTTAAAACTCTATTTTACAAGAAAAATCACTTTTACACAAGTTCATGTTTTGTGAGTGGTAGAGTTCATCATCTTACAACTTTTACACCTAACTTTTACACCTAACATATCACTAGTTCATGTTCCATGAACATGATCTAGTGTGGTTAGATGATGATATATCCCACTAGTAGCAACTAACAACATAAGATAATCACAACTAGTCAAGATTTACAAGATTTACACCATTAGTTTCTCTTTATCCAACTAGTTTATCTTTCTTTCAAGAATTTTAGTTTTGATCTTGTGCGTTCTTGAGTTTTAACCGTTAAATCTCTTATTAACCACCTTAAACAAGAACAAGAGGGTGTCTAGAAGCACTTACTACTAGGTCATGGCTAGGGAAGAATCAAGGCGTAAACGAGGTGGATAAAAGAAATATAGAGAGGTTCTTGAGTTTCCGAAAGCACCGAGCCTCCTTGTATGTCACCTTGCACCTTGGTATGTATGTGGAATAGCTAGATCAAAACTTGACGGTGATGGTGGTGGCACTAGTGTTCTCGGCCGAACACTAAGGAAGAGGGAGAGAGAGAGCAAATTTTTGGTGTTGTGGTTAAGAGTGATTATGGTGATCCAAGGTGTTTACTTATAGCCCACTAAACTCTATTATCCAACATGCAATATGCTTTCAAGATATTAGACATGGTTTAATATAATAATCAACAAATGGTGGGGTGTGTCCCCACTCCTTCAACCGATCGGACTAGGAGGGGGTATATGGTTGGATTTCAAATGGATAGTTAGTGTCTAGTTAAGTTTAGTTAGGACTTTATGTAGGTTATTAGTGTGTAATGTAATATAACGGGTGTTAGGGTGTTCAGGGACCCTAACTGGCTCAGGAAAGTACAAACTATGTCTTTGGTAATATTTTTATGTTCCGTGTAAAGTCCGGTTGTTCGGTTGGGTATTGATCCGTTAAAGTGTCAAGTAAAGCTTTAAAGCGCTTTTTATAGTGTTTTTAGTGACACAATAAATTCCCGATACTTTGGAAAGTGTCTAATATTATCTTCCCGTGTTTTTACACTTTAATAGTCATGTTAAATGCTGGATTTTTGTATAAAGTGAAGAATTTTGTAATTATGGCATGTTTTAGGCACATCCGGTCACTATAACTATCACCTAGTGACGCAGTTTTACAATCCCCACCTCCCTACACTCCCTACCAGTGTAGTAATCTATTCCCGGCTCATACTGGCCTCAGAGACAAGGTCTGTCTAGTGCTGGCTATGTTAGCATGTTTACTGGGTTATCCGTATAGTGTGCTCACTGTGCTTTTGTGCATCAAGTTTGTCACTATAGTTTTGTGTGTAATAAATGGAGTGACAGTAATAAAGTATGATGCATGAATATGTATATATCAGAAATCAAGAAGCAGTTTAACCACAGTTGTAAGCAAGCACAGTAATTAAGCATTAATTAAATATTAATTAATTGTACGGATACCTGGTTTGGTGAGGGTTGTCAAATTCTCCCCCCGTTAAAAAAATTTCGTCCCGAAATTTTAGGCTCTGCTTCTAGTTGCAGGGGTCTTAGGAAATAAATGGGGGTATTTTTCTTTCATACGATCCTCACGTTCCCATGTGAATTTAGGCCCATGTCTTGCATTCCATCGAACTTTGACGAGCTTGACACTACTCCTGCGTGTTTTGTTAATTTTCCAATCCGTAACCTCGACGGGTTCTTCGGTAAATTGGAGCGTGTCGTCGATATGAACTTCGTCAGCAGGAATGATCACTGTTTCTTGTGTTGGACTCTTCCTCAAATTTGATACATGGAATGTATCGTGAACACCATTGAGTTCGGCAGGTAGGTCCAACTTGTAGGCTACAAGCCCAATTCTTTGTAGTATTCTGAACGGGCCAATATAGCGCGGATTCAACTTCCCACGCTTTCCAAAGTGTGCCACACCCTTCCAGGGTGAAACCTTCAATAAAACCATATCCCCAACTTGAAACTCCAAAGGTTTCCTCTTTGGATTTGCATAGGCTTTCTGTCGATCGCGAGCCGCCTCGATGCGCTTCCGAATCTGTGCGATCTTGTCCGTCTTCTCTTGGACTATCTCGGGACCAACAAGTTGTCTATCACCTGCATCAGCCCAGCATAAGGGTGATCGACATTTGCGTCCATAAAGCGCTTCAAATGGCGCGGCTCCAATGCTTGTGTGGTAGCTGTTGTTGTACGAAAACTCGACCAATGGTAAATGATTATCCCAGCTACCACCCAAATCCATTACACATGCTCTCAGCATATCCTCCAATGTCTGAATAGTTCTTTCACTTTGGCCATCAGTTTGCGGATGAAATGTAGTGCTCAGATTCAACTGCGAGCCAAAAGCTTCTTGGAAGGATTGCCAAATCCTTGATATGAAGCGTCCATCTCTATCAGAGATGATCGAGAGAGGCACTCCATGACGTTCAACAATCTCTCGCATATATATTTCCGCAAGTTTACTAGTGTTATCTTTCTCTTTGATCGGCAAGAAGTGCGCGGCCTTAGTCAGACGGTCAACTATTACCCAAATAGTGTCATGACCTCTTGGCGTTCTTGGCAATTTCGTTATAAAATCCATTGAGATTTGTTCCCATTTCCACTTGGGAATCTCAGGTTGTTGTAGAAGCCCTGAGGGCTTCTGGTATTCAGCTTTTACCTTGGCGCAAATTAAACACTTGCTAACATATACTGCAACATCGCCCTTCATCCTAGGCCACCAGTAGAATCCTTAAGATCTTGGTACATCTTATCCTCTCCGGGATGAATAGAGTACCGTGATTTGTGAGCTTCATCGAAAATAACCTTTCTTAAACCACCAAACAGAGGAACCCAAATCCGTTTCATGAAGCATAAAGTTCCTTCCTCGTTAGGTATCAACTGCTTCTCCATCCCACGGAGATACTCTTCCTCAATATTCCTTTCTTTGAGAGCTTCTCTCTGCGCTGCACGAATGTGCAAAGAGAGGTATGTCTGGACAATCATCTCCAAAACCCTAACCCTTATGGGCTTGATCCTCTCTTTTCGACTCAGGGCATCAGCGACCACATTTGATTTCCCTGGGTGGTATTTGATCTCGTAATCATAATCATTCAACGGCTCTACCCAGTGTCTTTGCCTCATGTTAAGTTCCTTCTGGTTGAATATGTGCTGCAGGCTCTTATGATCCGTGAAGATTGTACATCGCGTTCCATACAAATAGTGTCGCCAAATATTCAACGCAAATACCACTGCGCCTAGCTCCAAATCGTGCGTGGTATAATTCCTTTCGTGAATCTTCAACTGTCGTGACGCATATGCTATAACCTTCTGGCGTTGCATCAGCACGCAACCCAAACCTTGACGTGAGGCGTCACAATATACCACGAAATCATCAGTTCCCTCTGGTAGCGATAAAATCGGTGCGTCACAAAGCTTGTTCTTCAACAACTGAAACGCTTCTTGTTTATCACTCCAATCAAACTTCTTGTCTTTCTGTGTGAGCACGGTCAGAGGTTGAGCGATTTTAGAAAAATACTCCATGAATCTTCGATAGTATCCGGCCAAACCTAAGAATTGTCAAATCTCGGTTGGCATCTTTGGAGTCTCCCAATCCTTGATCACCTCGATCTTTGTTGGATCCACATGGATTCCATTTCCGTTAACCACATGTCCAAGGAATTGGACTTCAAGTAGCCAAAACTCACACTTCGAGAACTTAGCGTACAACTTCTCCTTCTTAAGTAGCTCTAGAATAGCTCTTAAATGTTGTTCGTGCTCGTCCTTTGTCTTCGAGTAAATCAGAATGTCGTCAATAAATACGATCACAAACTTATCCAAGTACGGCTTGCAGACTCGGTTCATCAGGTCCATGAAAACCGCTGGCGCATTTGTCAGTCCAAACGGCATAACTAGGAACTCGTAATGTCCATAACGAGTCCTAAAGGTTTTCTTCGGGATACTTTCCTCTTGTATCCTAAGTTGATGGTATCCTGATCGCAAATCGAACTTCGAATAAAAGCTTGAGCCTTGCAACTGGTCAAATAGATCATCAATCCTTGGCAAGGGATATCTGTTCTTGATAGTCAACTTATTAAGCTCACGGTAGTCTATACACATACGAAAACTACCATCCTTCTTTTTAACAAACAGAACCGGAGCTCCCCAAGGTGAGAAGCTTGGTCTGTTGAATCCTTTGTCCAATAGCTCCTGGAGTTGTGTTGACAACTCCTGCATCTCTGAAGGCGCAAGTCTGTAGGGTGCCTTGGCTACAGGCGCGGCTCCTGGAACCAAGTCAATGTGGAACTCGACTTGCCTTTGAGGCGGTAGTCCTGGCAAGTCCTCTGGAAAGACTTTCGGATATTCCTTGACGAATGGAATTTCTTCGATCTTCGGTTCAGCAGCTTCCTTATCTACGATGTGTGCCAAAAATGCAACACATCCCTTCTGCAAACACTTCCTAGCTTTCAGGCAGCTAATGATTTTTAGCGGCATATCATGCTTCTCTCCGTGCACTACGATTGTTTCTTTATCCGACACAGGGATGCGGATAATTTTCTCGTGACAAACAATCTCGGCCTTGTTGCTCGACAACCAATCCATTCCCACTACCACATCAAAGCTTCCCAACTCGACAGGTAGCAGGTCTAGCGTAAATTCGTGACCTCCTAGTTCAATCACGCACCCTCGGACAACTTCACTGGTTTCAACTAGTTTCCCATTTTCCAATTCAATCGACTACAGAATATCTAATTTACTAGCGGCTAACCCAAGCATACTCTTAAACTCTAACGACACAAAGCTATAGTCGGCACCAGTATCAAACAAAACGGATGCAAAGCGTTGGTTTATAGGGAACGTACCGGTAACAACATTGGGATCCTGGCCCGCTTCCCTTGCTCCAATGTTAAAGACTCTTCCCCATGCTTGGTTCAAATTTGGGCATTCCTTCTTAAAGTGCCCAATGTCACCACAGTTAAAACAACCAAGCTTTTGCCCATTACCACCTCCATTCCCAGCTTGAGGGTTGTTTTGATTTCGATTCACATTACCCGCCTGATTTGCATTGTTCCCTCGGTTTCCATTGCCTCCATTATTTCCCTGTGATCGATTTCCATTACCACCACGGTTGTTATTCCTATTACCAAAACCTCCTTGGCCACCCCGGCCAGCACTAGCCCAGCAATTATCCTTCAAGTGGCCAACTTTCCCACAAGCTTTACATATTTTTGGCCCACACCGGCCATAATGATGACGCTGACAGGTGTTACACTTGGGCTGTGTACCCATATAACCCCTCCCTTTCTTCTCAACGCCGGTTGCAGCTTGGACCGGTGTGCTTGATCCGCCCTTCTTGGTCGCATGACTGGTTCCTTGTTTGAAGTTTGAAAACTTTCGCTTGTTTTCACCAGACGACTCAGCATGTGTTTCTTTCTTCTTCGGTTCCGAGATGGAAAATTTGTTCAACCTAATGGCCTCTTCAGTGAGCGCCACACTTAGGTCGATGGCTTATGTGATTGTCGCAGGCTTGGATGTGGTAACCAGACTCATTATTTGGGGAGCCAATCCCTAGATGAACCTCTCAACCCGTTTAAACTCTGGTGTGACCATGTACGGCACAACGTGAGATAAGTCATGGAATCTTTGAACGTATTATGCAATCTTGGGACCATCCATCCTTAAATGCCAGAACTCAGTCTCTAACCTTTGTATCTCAGCACGCGAGCAATACTTCCTTCGCATTAACTCTTTTTACTTAGCCCATGACAACGCGTAAGCAGCAGCTTCTCCAAAAGTCTGCACTTGTAAGTTCCACCATGATAGGGCTCCATCCTAAAACAACCCTGAGATGTAAGTCACCTGTTGATCGGGAGCGCATTTGCTCATTCTTAAGACATGGTCTGTTTTCTCAGCCCATCTTACGAACGCAACAGCACCTCCGGTGCCGTCGAAGTTCACGGGCTTGCAGTCGAGGAACTGCTTGTAAGTGCACCCTGCACATACGTTAGAATATACAAATGGTATTAGTGGACGTGCTATAAATATCCAAATGTATTGTAATATGTCTCAAACGACTTAACATTACCATGTGGTGGATTGTTATTGCCGTCATTGTTCGAATTGCTCCCGCTGGTTCCTCCTTGTGAGGCTGCATATTGCGCTATGGCGGCAGCGATGATTCCTTGGAGTTCTGCCTCCGAAGTGGGCATGCGCATCTCGCGTCTTGGTGGCATCTTCTAAAGGATGATCGTGTTGGTCAGGTCATAGTGAGTAAATAACAAACGTATGTAATATCATTCAAACACATAACATCTCATGTTACAATTAAGTCAAGCATATAACATCACATGTTATAAAATATCAATAATCAACCCAACATCACATATAATGAGAATACTGCGATTGCGTTGTCATAAATCAAGACCACCATGTAAGGTTTACAAGTTCATAACTGTCTCCAAAAGCTGTGTAGTCTGCACAATCGCGGCCGTCTCACCAAAAGTCTACCTGCGTCGAATCAAAAAGGCCTATGCTGATGGCGGCGGAGGAGGGGGAAAACGAGAAAAGAGTAGACATCGCATGTGTAACCAGTCCTCCTCCATAGCGCGATGAGCGCGCAATAAGTATGCTATCTGCTGCTCAGGAGTCCAAAAGCGATCGGCAGAATCAGGTGAAAGTGGACGTGGAGGGTGTGATACCGCAGGTGGGGTCTGACAATGACACGGTGGTCGCTGAGCTCTCTCCAGCTCCTGTACGCGACGGGTCAGCGCCTCCTGCTGTATCATGAAAGATGTGAGAATATCCTCCGTAGAATACCCCACATGGTATGGGTGATACGGATCAGACGGTGGCATAATGGGGGGCATAGTCCAGAGGAATGGCTCACTAGATGGAGCGAAGGATGGTACAGTAAATGGTGCAACAGTGGGAATAAGAGTAGGATGAGAAATCTGGGGCGCAAACTGGCCTCCTCCTGACATGAAAGGTGTATGACCAAACGGCTGTCGAGATGAACCCTCCTCAGGACATGGTGGAGGTATGTCCTGAAGAAACGTGATAGGTAAGTCGGTGCGGCGAGCATCCGTGGCATGTGTGGGCAGCAAAGGAACATCAATGGGGGCTGAAACAGGGGCTGAAACAGGGGCTACAGGGGGTGTAACAGGGAACACGAAAAGTGGGTAATCATTGTCATCATCTATCCACCCGTTGCGGGTGTGTGCGTATCGTGGATCAATATGGGTCGCAAAAGGTGCACGGTCGAACATCACTGGCATAGGATCAGGAAATGGTGCCACAACAGGATCCTCTATCAAAAGTGGAGCGTCAACAGGAGCATCAGCAACATGATCATCCACCAACGGTGGAGCAACAACGGGATGATCGTCAACAGGTATGTCATCAACAAAAGGAGCAACAGCAGGTGCATCGGCATGAACAGGGTCATGCTCTAATGCAGGGTCAGGAGTAACGAATGGCTCAGGGGCCACAGCAGGCTCCGGATCAACAAACTCCATATCAAAATCAGCTGGATCAGCAAACAAAGGATCGACAGGGGCTACAGGATCCTCTAGGGTCTGGTCTAAGTGAATGAACTCAATATCCTGGTCAGGATCAAAACCAGGGGGAAACACAGGATCATCATCAACATCGTGATTAAACTCAAAGTCGTGTACGGGTGCAGGTGCATCCGATGATGCCATGTCAGGGTCGGTGTCGTGAGAGTGATGCTGCACTCCCTGTGTGCGCAAAGATGCGGACGCCACAGACTCAAATGAGTCTGGGACAGGTGAATGAGCAGGAGCCTCCTCTGCAGGAGCGTCAGCAATGAGTAGGATATCATCAGCAGCAATAGGGACCTCACCCTCAAGGTCATCCTCAAGTGGGTCCTCCTCAAACAAATCGACGTCGTCGTCAGAAAATCATCAAGTGGCATATCAACAACCGGATAAGCAGTAAGGGGCACAGGAGCAGGGATCACCGCGAGTGGTAAATCCCCAGCGAGATGGCCATCAGCAGGCTCGGCTATGACGTCAGGCAGCGCAAAGGGCTGGAAGTCGTCATCGTCTGTGCTGGTAGTATCGGAAGTGTGGACCTCATGCTCCGATGAAACTATGTCATCTGATACTATCGCCATAGGGTCCAGAGTGTCGGAAACTCCAGTGTCTGATGAAGAAGGCATGATGTCTGTAACACAAACACACATATGCACAAACAATCAATCATATAATCAAATAAGCATGTTAGTCACCAATAAGAAATCAAGTACTCCTCCTAGTCTCACTAGACTACCCTCCCAGCCTCTCAGACTGAACCTCCTAGTCTCTCAGACTGAACCTCCTAGTCTCTCAGACTGGACTCCCTCAGTCTCCCCGACTGAACTCCCTCAGTCTCCCCGACTGAATTATAAATCTTTGAAAAGTGTACTGTGCCCTTTTTGTTAAAAATGTTTGTGCCCTGGATCTGGACGTTTAGTGTATGCAATGTAAAAATGTTTCGTGAGAGCCCTAATGATCATAGTCTAGACTCGAGAAGGAATCCTAGTTCGCTATGATCAAAGCTCTGATACCAAGCTGTCACACCCTGGCTTTGCGGAAGCGTGGGTTTATTTGGTGTGACTTCTTAATACCATAGCTTAATCACAACAAAGCTATATGAAAGTAAAACCATGATGACCATCCATTACTTCAAGTTTTAAAAGTAATATACGACAACATTGTTTTAGAGTTGACACATGCAACGAGTTTACAACACAACATAATAAAAACCTTGTTCATAAGACACAACCACAAAACATGAAATAGACACAGTTTAGGACTTGTGACTCGTCCAGGAAAAAGTCACAACCCTTAAACTTGGATGACATCACTTCTCCTACGCAGCATGAAGACATAGCATACCTCGCCAGATCCCTAATTTCCTGAAATACATGTAAGTTGAAAAATCAACAAAAGTTGAGCGAGTTCATGTGAAAGTGAGTATGTAAAAACTTTGTGATACATTCGTATGTATGAAAATCCCTGGTATGTAGCAAATAAGGAAAAAGAGATCACCATTGCGTTGCAAAGCCAATGATATGTGTGAAGTGCCGTAGGAAGACTCAAACCTAGCAGATTTTTGCGTCGGGTACAAAGTCACCCCGAGGTCCGTTCTGTTGGGCCTGGAGTTGGGCTCGCTACACCCAGATAGATCTACCTCTACTGACTTTCGGTCCTACAATGAGGATTAATGGCCTCTAGTTTCCGCCTACTCACTCACATGATCTAAGTAGTAACCCTCCTTAAGCTAACCATACCATGTATAAAATTATTCGTAATCACGGTAACATGTATTTCACCCCCCGAAGTATAAAAACTGAAAACAGTTAAGAGAAAAGGGGGACATGAACTCACAGAAGTGCGTCTCGAAATAGTCCGTCCCAAAATAACCTGCTGCATAACGACCTACACGTACTAACTTCTATTAGACGGACGGCCGTGCCTTGGCTTAAGGTTTAACGTTTTTGGGAAATAGTTAGACAACTATTTCGTATTTACACTCCTTAATTATTTAATAAGTATATTCCTTCCCAAGGATGGGGGTTTTAATACATGTGTGTTTTATAATTCCGAAAATATATTTTTAAGTCTCACTTGAAAAATATATTTTAAATCACTTTGTCTAAAATATTCTGTCTCCCAAAATATACATATTTTTCCCAAAAATATTATATTTTACTTTATACAATTCCCAAAATATATATATTTTTCCCAAAAATATTATATTTTATTCCATAAAATTTCCAAAATAATAGTTTATCAAAATACACATTTAAGGGTATTTTCCGAAAATACATAAGTTACATTTTTAAGTTCGTGTGGTAACAACAGTACCGGTGTAACTTAAATATTTATTTGTGAGGGCGTTGGTATTATTTTGGAGTCGTATTTTCATAATATTTCAAGTAATATTATTTTTACTCTAAAAATAACATATCTCTAGTTCACAAAATAATCATAAAGTCACACAAGCTTTTTACTATGAAATATATATTCTAAATATGTATTTAATAAGTTTTAATTACGAAAATCCACCTCCGACACTTGGTTATTTTATAATAAAAATCACGGCGAAGTTTGTTTGGAAAAACAAGTCAAAAACATATTTATAAACACTTGTCACAAAAATATTTCTAAATGTTATTTTCTGGAAAAATTTCGCCAGAGTTTCCTATGTAACTGGAGGTGGCCACGCTTACTAGCGTATCATTTTCTTTTCAAAATTCAATCAAACAATTCACCAATCATCAATATACAATAATAAACATCAAACTTGTCAAAATAAGTATAAATCGCAAACTCATGAACTTGGAAGTTGTGTAAAAATATGTAGAAACTTTATATCATATTTAGTGGATCTCGTTATCTTTAAAAATACAGTTTGTTCCTTAAAAACTCATCTTTTGCAGAACTTGAAGTTTAACAACTTCTAGTCAAAATTTACGAAAATATTTCTTTGTCAACTTTCTTGTTACACAAGTGTTTACACACTTGTTTATTCACTAAAATGCTTTTAGTTTGTGTAAGATCTGGGTTTTAAACAAGACTTGTATCCTTCACTTGGTTCTTCGAAAGAACCACTTGTAGATCTCTAGATCTACTAGTTTAAAACTCTATTTTACAAGAAAAATCACTTTTACACAAGTTCATGTTTTGTGAGTGGTAGAGTTCATCATCTTACAACTTTTACACCTAACATATCACTAGTTCATGTTCCATGAACATGATCTAGTGTGGTTAGATGATGATCCGTCCCACTACTAGCAACTAACAACATAAGATAATCACAACAAGTCAAGATTTACAAGATTTACACCATTAGTTTCTCTTTATCCAACTAGTTTATCTTTCTTTCAAGACTTTTAGTTTTGATCTTGTACGTTCTTGAGTTTTAACCGTTAAATCTCTTATTAACCACCTTAAACAAGAACAAGAGGGTGTCTAGAAGCACTTACTACTAGCTCGTGGCTAGGGAAGAATCAAGGCATAAACGAGGTGGATAAAAGAAATATAGAGAGGTTCTTGAGTTTCTAAAAGCACCGAGCCTCCTTGTATGTCACCTTGCACTAAGGAAGAGGAATAGCTAGATCAAAACTTGACGGTGACGGTGGTGGCACTAGTGTTTTCGGCCGAACACTAAGGAAGAGGGATAGAGAGAGCAAATTTTTGGTGTTGTGGTTAAGAGTGATTATGGTGATCCAAGGTGTTTACTTATAGCCCACGCCTTCAACCGATCGGACTAGGGTGGTATATGGTTGGATTTCAAATGGATAGTTAGTGTCTAGTTAAGTTTAGTTAGGACTTTATGTAGGTTATTAGTGTGTAATGTAATATAACGGGTGTAAGGGTGTTCGGGGACCATAACTGGCTCAGGAAAGTACAAACTATGTCTTTGGTAATATTTTTATGTTCCGGGTAAAGTCCGGTTGTTCGGTTGGGTATTGATCCGTTAAAGTGTCAAGTAAAGCTTTAAAGCGCTTTTTATAGTGTTTTTAGTGACACAATAAATTCCCGATACTTTGGAAAGTGTCTAATATTATCTTCCCGTGTTTTTGCACTTTACTAGTCATGTTAAATGCTGGATTTTTGTATAAAGTGCAGAATTTTGTAATTATGGCATGTTTTAGGCACATCCGGTCACTATAACTATCACCCAGTGACGCAGTTTTACAATCCTCACCTCCCTACACTCCCTACCAGTGTAGTAATCTATTCCCGGCTCATACTAGCCTCAGAGACAGTGTCTGTCTAGTGCTAGCTATGTCAGCATGTTTACTGGGTTATCCGTATAGTGTGCTCACTGTGCTTTTGTGCATCAAGTTTGTCACTATAGTTTTATGTGTAATAAATGGAGTGACAGTAATAAAGTATGATGCATGAATATGTATATATCAGAAATCAAGAAGCAGTTTAACCACAGTTGTAAGCAAGCACAGTAATTAAGCATTAATTAAATATTAATTAATTGTACGGATACCTGGTTTGGTGAGGGTTGTCACAACCCTCCCTGAGACGGCATTCCAACGACTACGTCGGGCAGAACCACTACAGCCGTTACGGAAACCCTAGATCAACCGGGCAGCGTATCTAATACGTATCCAGGGGTTATGATACTTGCAACGGAGCAGAACTTCATTATTTAGGGGGTATTATGCCTGGAAATTATATTATCTATGCAGAAATTGAGAGAGAGATCGAAGAATTGAGCGACGGAAACTGAAGGCCCGAGCTCCCATTATATAGGAGCTAATTTCGAGTTTCACGCGACCCACGTAAGGTGAGACCACGGGCTACGCGGCCTACGTAGTAACTGGGTAGGCCCTAGCCTGGCCCAGTCATCGGCTAGCTTCGCCACGATGATGACACATGTCGGCTCAGGACTGCACCTCGATGCAGGGTTGTTGCGCCCCGCGTAAGATCCTTAAGGGATCTACGCGGCCCGCGAGCGACATTAAAACTTTGTTTTTAATTAATTTTTAATGATATATCGTATATTGGGCATGATTTTCATATACAGGTGTATATTAGGACATATTGGGATATTTTAAATATTTTTAGGGTGTCAGAAAATTTTTAGGAGGGTTGTTATATCCTCCCCACCTTATTTTAGAGCTCGTCCTCGAGATCTATTGGAACAGGTGTGGATATTTCCTTTGCATTTCTGATTCAAGCTTCCATGTGTATTATGGTCCTCTTTTGGAGTCCCATTTTACTTTGACCAGAACTAATCTCTTATGCTTGAGGTTCTTAACTTTCCTGTCTTCAATCTGTAGTGGCCTCTCTACAAACTTTAACTGTTCATTTACCTCTATGTCCTTAAGAGGTACCATCAGTGATTCATTGGCTAAGCATTTCTTGAGATTAGATACATGAAACAAATCATGTATTCCTGCCATTTCCTCTGGCAGTTGTAGCTGATAGGCTACAGGTCCTATTCTTCTAATAATCTCAAAAGGTCCAACACACCTGGGACTTAGCTTTCCCCTCTTGATGAATCGTACAACTCCTTTCCAAGGAGAGACTTTCAACAATACTTTGTCTCCTACCTGAAACTCCAATGGCTTGCGTCTGTTATCTGCATAACTCTTATGTCGATCACGCGCTGCTTTCAGACGTTCCTTGACTTGAATGATTTTGTCGGTTGTTTCTTGCACTATCTCAGGTCCAGATAGTTGTTTTTCTCCAATTTCTGCCCAACAGACTAGGGTTCGGCACTTTCGTCCATAAAGTGCTTCGAAGGGTGCAACGTTGATACTTGTGTGGTAAGTGTTATTATAAGAAAATTCTATCAATGGTAAGTGATCGTCCCAATTACCTCCGAAATCAATTACACAAGCTCTAAGCATATCCTCCATTGTCTGAATTGTCCTTTCGCTTTGGCCATCCGTTTGAGGATGGTAAGCTGTGCTTAGATTCAACTTGGTTCCCATTGCTTTTTGGAAACTTGCCCAAAAATGAGAGGTAAAACGGCTATCCCTATCAGACACAATTGATAAAGGAATTCCATGCAATGAAACTATTTCATACATATAACTTAGCTAATTGTTCCATACTAAAAGTTTCCTTTATTGGTAGAAAATGAGCTGACTTAGTTAGCCTGTCTACAATCACCCAGATTGTATCATTACCTTTCCTTGTTTTGGGTAATTTGGTAACAAAATCCATTGTTATCAATTCCCATTTCCAAACTGGCATTTCCAACTGCTACAACAAACCTGAGGGTTTCTGATGTTCAG
Organism: Helianthus tuberosus; assembly: GCA_030545235.1. NCBI lineage: Eukaryota > Viridiplantae > Streptophyta > Magnoliopsida > Asterales > Asteraceae > Helianthus > Helianthus tuberosus. Next base: position 65,798,661 of record CM060420.1, read on the forward strand.
CTTTAACTTGTGAACAGGTTAAATATTAAGAAACATAAGCTGCTATATCCTTTTTCATTCCTATCGACTATTTTTTTTTCTTAGATCCTGATACATCTTATCATTTCCAGGATGCATCGTATACTTTAATTTATGGGCTTCTTCTAATATACGGTGGCGTAGGTTTCTTAATTTATGTATCCACATTCTTTTCTTATGGAATCTCCAAATTCCATCTGTTCCTTGTTCTAATTCCTTGATCATTCCTTTTAATTTTTCAGTATCATCTTTGATTACTGATTCTTGTGCTTTTCTAATCTGATCATTTAAATCTATTTGCAGATTTAACTTAAGAGAACGTACCCTTTTTGGTTTTTCATGATACTTTCGACTTAAAGCATCAGCCACTACGTTGGCTTTTCCAGCATGATAGTTGATATTACAATCATAATCACTAAGTATCTCCATCTAGCGTCTTTGTCTCATATTTACTCTTTTTGCCCAAAAACATACCTTAAACTCTTATGAACAGTGAAAATGGTAAACTTACTACCATAGATGTAATGTCTCCAAATTTTAAGGGCAAAAATTATGGCTCCTAATTCTAAATCATGGGTTGAATAATTTCCTTCATGATTCTTAAGTTGTCTAGATGCGTAAGCTATAACCTTTTGACGTTGCATCAATACACATGCATAACCTAACTTAGAAGCGTCACAATAGACTACAAAGTCTTCAGTTCCTTCTGGTAACGCTAGTATGGCTGCGTGGGTTAATCTTTGCTTAAGAATTCTAAATGCTTCTTCTTGTTTTGGTCCCCATTCAAACTTAATGGATTTACAGGTTAGCTTAGTTAAGGGAATGGCTATTCTAGAAAAATCTCAAATAAACCTTCTTTAATAACCGGCCAATCCTAAGAAACTTCTAACCTCGATTGGTGACTCAGGGATTTTCCATTTGGTAATCGCCTCGATTTTGGTAGGATCTACATGAATTCCTTCATTATCGACTAAGTGTCCAAGAAACTGTACATGTTCTAACCAAAATTCGCACTTTAAAAACTTAGCATAAAGCTTTTCCTTTCTTAATAAACTTAGAAGTGTGTGCAAATGTTGTGCATGTTCCTCTTTACTCTTAGAGTAAATGAGAATATCATCTATAAAAACAATTATGAATTTATCCAAATATGGCTTACATATTCGGTTCATCATGTCCATAAATGCAGCTGGGGCATTGGTTAAACCAAATGGCATGACGGTAAATTCATAATGGTCGTACCTGGTTCTAAAGGCAGTCTTAGGAATGTCCTCTTCCTGTACCTTTAATTGATGATATCCTGAACTTAAATCGATTTTAGAGAAAAATCGAGCTCCTTGCAGTTGATCGAACAGATCATCGATCCTTGGCAATGGGTACCGGTTCTTAATCGTGACCTTGCTCAACTCACGGTAGTCAATGCACATACGCATTGATCCGTCCTTCTTTTTGACGAATAAAATCGGTGCTCCCCATGGTGTTGAACTTGGCTGTATGAATCCTTTCTCTAATAATTCGTCTACCTGTTTCTTCAGTTCCTGCATTTCTGCGGGTGCCAAACATGTCACACCCCGACCGCGTAAAATAACAAATCGTGGCGGAATCGTCGGGGAGTGTTGTAACAGAATCATTGTTTCATAACACATGGAAATTGAAATTTTGTTTTATTGATTAAAAGAAGTTACAATGTCTTAAAAACAAAGAAACATAACAAAATTAACTAGTCTTGCATCTTTTAATGTCACTAAGGCCCAAGTTCGCCTAAGTGTATCTTGATCAATCCTATGCATCATCTCCTGAAAACACATGTGAAAATAGGTACGCCAGCATAAAAATGCCTGTGAAATACATAGGTTTTATTGAAAATAGGATGCATGACTTGTAACTTTAAACAAAAATGTTTAACAAAAGTTAGTCATGAACCTTGTAAAATGTTTTCTTTTATAAATCATACGAAAACTTGATAAGAAATCAGATTATATAAAAGAAAAGTACATGGTTAATTAAATAACCAAGTAAAATGAGTTGTATAAAATAAACTGTTTATAAAACAATGTCTTGTGAAAATATGTTATTTATGTAAAATGTAATATGTCTAACTTGAAATGGTTTAAATAACGCTACGATATGTAATATCACAAAAGCACTTATATATAGGAAGTACCAGCGGCGTATCCACCATGATTTTATCATATTACACACGCCTCGTTACTTAAATCACTTACCCAAACAAACCACCAAAATTGTCTTGTTTAAACCAATTGTTAAATGTTATTGTGTAAACCATGTCTATTGTCAAATGTAAATCATGTAATGTGTAAACAAATGTCAAAATGTTTATGTGTAAACAATGTCTATTGTCAAATGTAAATCATGTAATGTGTAAACAAATGTCATGTGTGGTAAGTAAAAGAAGTGACTACTTAAACCATATGTAAAAATGTACAAAACAAAGAATTTGAATAAATCAAAAGTTATGTTTTGTAAAATCCATGCATGCCTTACTGATACAAACATTTATGCGGTAATGTTAAATGCATACATCCAAGCCTTGCGACTGTGGCGACAAACCCTTAAACGAAGTTAAAGGTTTATCTAAACAATGTATATTGGATTCAGTCATTCCTTCCATCCAAACAAACCTAGGATTTCAGGAACGGGAGTTGTCAATTCCTATGGTACCATTACTTACTACCAAGTGGCGTGATCAATGTTAATGAATGTATTTTTGTCTCATTTAAACAAACCAAATGTCATACCAAAATGTAAGCATGTTTTATGAAAATAATGTACTTTAATATGCTAAATGAACATACAAAGTAGAAATGTAAAACAATGTGTCCATATGCTGAGTAAATATATGCAACAGAAATGCAATGTAAAACAATGTGTCCTTATGCTGAGTAAACATATGCAACAGAAATGCAATGTAAAACAATGTGCTAGCATGCTAAGTGAACATACATAGCAAAACATAATGAAATCATGTACTATATGTGTACTAATGAACATAACAAACATATGATGTCACACCCCCAAAATCCACCTGCGGAATACCACCGCTTGAAGGCGTGACTGACCAGGATCCAGCCACCAATCATATTGAACAAGCATATAAGTAGTTATAAAAATCCACCCAATACAATTGGTGTTCAAACAAAACATAGTTAAGTTGCAAGCGGAAGCATAAGTCTTAAATCAAAACATAAGTTTAATTGTTTCATAGTTTAACATGGCACACAGTCGTCCATGTCCCACAACGATCCTCCTCCATGCAAGCTCCAGCTAAGAACCTAAGGACCTGCAAAGCATGTAGTAACGAGTCAACAACAAGTTGAGTGAGTTCACGGTTGGGTGTTCGTTTTAAGTTGTTTCGAAAACAGTTTCCTTTAGCTGGCATCCTGCCGTGGGGGTTACCCCATAGTTAAAAACGTGACTTGTTTATTCCCGGTTACTCTGGCAATCCAGCCGTGGGGGCTACCCCGTGTAGTTATCTGGCATTTCGGCCGTGGGGGCTACCCCATGTATCTACTAGACTCGTTACCATATCGACTGCTGACTGTAGTCATGTTTATGTGCCCTGAACTGTCAATGTCTATCATCATTGACGTGCCAGTAGTCCATTAGTTCACGCCCGTCCTCTGCGGCACGGTGTGAGGTTTGTCAAACCTAAATAGCGCTATCTAACTAATGACCCGCTCGCCATTGGCCTCGGCGATTAAGTCGATACAAAGATGAGGGACTTCGTGATAGAGTTTTGGTCTAGTACGAGTTATCTGTCCGTGAGGACGAGGAATTACATTCCTGAACCTTTGCTGTCCTACCCAAGGAGGACGAGGAACCCAGTTCCTTAACCCCAATTCCCGACCCCTGGGAATCCCATGCTTTGTAGAGGGTGTGAACTCACCTTGGTTTGCTCGGTAGAAACACAGAAAAGTCAAACAAGCAATGTTGTGGCTACTCACGTCCTATCATAGTTGTATCATACAATCAGGTTCGTATTCAAGTAGTGCACGTATGGCATACACGTATAATAGCAGGTAGCATGCAGGTATAATTTATGGCATACACTCATAACCATACGGTTCACAAAGACACTTATGGGTTCAGTATACAAGCGAACAAGGCCCAATAGTCCGGCCCAAGCACTTCGGCCCGTAACAGTGAGAGCCCAAATAGTGTGTACATGCACATGGGCTCGAGTCGCAACCGGACTCGCAACCACGGTTTTGGTTCGTGCTGTTTTGGTTACGAGTCGCAACTGGACTCGCAACTGTGGTTCCGAGTCACCAATTTGGTGTGCTGATCATGTGTGGTTTCGAGTCGCAACCAGGTGTTTGCGACTCGCAATCTGTGTCGCAACCGGGAGATTTCGACTCATCGTGCATGGTTTCGAGTCGCAACTGATGGTTTCGGTTGGACAGGAGCTGATTCGGTACAGTGTACTACCCACTAACATTCTGATTTCATGTAACAGTTTGTACTATCCAACCAAAATCCTTAAACATGTTTCTTGTCTAGCAAATTACTAAAAATGGATCAAACATATCAGATTTCAAATATTCAACATGTTCATATGATATTCAACAAGTTCTTCATGTGTTCATCATGTTCATCTTTAGGGTTTTCGTCTTTTGAACAAACAAGCTCATTAAACCGATTTATGTCAACATAATCTACTTAGTTTAATGCACCAATGATCCTTATCATTCACATATTCAATCCGAGAACATAATAGCACCATATTCAAACATTTTTCTACTTATTCATATGTTAAGTTATCATGAAACATTAGCAACCACTCTAATCATGACTTTGTCTAGAAATCAAGCATATACATCATAGATGAACAACAACAATCTTAACATCGGTTATTCAAGGAGGATATATATCTATCATGTATGAACCTTAACAAGCAACATGTTATCAAATCATCATCATCAACCGAAAATCATACATCATTATCAACTCAAAACACAATACACATCCGGTTCACAAACATCATCAAGCATACACTACACTAGTTAAGTTCTATCATTCATACCATTATTAAACAACAACAAACATCATAAATTCACTAACCGGTTCAAGTGTGGGTTCAAAGGTGTGAGTGAAGCTTCCAACCGGTGTATGTGAGAGACGATCCGAGAGCTTCTTACGGTTGTCGATTGGATCCGAGAATGAAGGAGAGACAATGTTGTGACTTAGGGTTTTAGTGAGAGGATGAGGAGTGTGTGTGTAGAGGAGAGTATGAGTGTTGTCCAAAATGACAAGTGTGGGTATCATGAGGATTATATACTTGTTTCACTTGTGCACCCTAATGGGCTTCGAAATAGGCTAAGGGGTGTGTGTGGCCCAACCGGCCCACATGTTACGGTTCACTCGGTTCATATACATACCCGCATACATACACAAAGCATACACATAACATAACACATAGTCATATAAGTTCACATGTATTCATTAAATCATCAAATCGGTTAGTCGCTAAACGTTCAAGCACACAACAAAAGGTTCTAAATTTCGAGTTGTCACATCATCCCCAAGTTGAAAGAAATTTCGTCCCGAAATTTGGTAGGCACTCACTGAGGAAGCTAGTTAAGTTGTATGGTTTTCCCGGTTTTCCTGGGGTGTCACATCCACCCCCCTTTGATCTGGAATTTCGTCCCGAAATTCCGTAGCTTCGGCCTCAGTAGTGGGTGTACTGTTTGCGAACAGTTGGGGATACTTTTGTTTCATCTGATCTTCGCGCTCCCAGGTGAACTCTGGGCCGCGACGTGAGTTCCAACGAACTCGAACGAGAGGTATTCTAGTGCTCTTGAGGACCTTAACATCCCGGTCCGTGATCTCGACTGGTTCCTCGACGAATCGTAACTGCTCGTCGATAGTGAGTTCCTTCAAAGGAACTACGTGGGTCTCATCTGACGGACACTTCTTCAGATTCGACACGTGAAAAACGTTGTGAACTGCACCGAGTTCCGCTGGTAAGTTTAATCTGTAGGCCACCCTGCCTATTTTCTCAATGACTTCGAAAGGTCCAACGTATCGTGGGTTAAGTTTACCGCGTTTACCAAAACGAACCACACCCTTCCAGGGTGAAACTTTGAGTAGTACCCGCTCCCCAACCTGGAGCTCAAGTGGCTTCCTGCCCATGTCGGCGTAAACTTTCTGACGTTCACGGGCTGCCGTCATGCGTTTTCGGATCTGAGCGATCTGCTCGGTTGTATCTACCACATATTCTGGACCAGTGATCTGACTATCTCCCACCTCTGCCCAGCAAAGAGGAGACCGGCATTTACGTCCGTACAATGCCTCAAACGGAGCAGCTCCAATGCTGGTGTGGTAGCTGTTATTGTACGAGAATTCCACAAGTGGCAGATGCTTTTCCCAGCGGTTGCCAAAGTCGATTACACATGCACGAAGCATGTCTTCTAAGGTTTGAATAGTGCGCTCGGACTGCCCGTCCGTCTGAGGGTGATACGCTGTGCTCATATCTAGTCGCGAGCCAAAGGATTTGTGCATTGCTTGCCACAGCTCTGAAGTAAAACGTGCATCTCGATCCGAGATAATAGAGGTGGGCACCCCGTGCCTCGAAACAACTTCCTTGAGGTAAATTTCTGCAAGAGTGGAGAACTTATCCGTCTCCTTGATAGCCAAGAAGTGTGCAGATTTTGTGAGTCGATCCACGATCACCCAAATAGTATCGTTCCCGCGCTGGGATCTAGGTAGGCCAGTAACAAAATCCATGGAAATTTGCTCCCATTTCCATTGAGGTATCTCTGGTTGTTGGAGTAGGCCTGATGGTTTCTGGTATTCCGACTTGACTCTCGCACAAGTCAAACACTTGCTGACGTAGGTTGCTACGTGGGCCTTCATGCTAGGCCACCAGTACGTAGTTTTGATATCATGATACATCTTATCTGATCCAGGGTGTACTGAGTAGCGAGACTTGTGTGCTTCATCCATCACAAGCTCTCGTAGGTTGCCATAGAGTGGAACCCAAACGCGTCCCGTTACGTAGTAAGCACCATCTTCCTTCTGTTCTAAGCGTTGCCTCGATCCGCGTAGGGCTTCAGCCCTGACGTTTTCTGGTTTCAATGCTTCTATCTGAGCAGCTCGTATCTGGGAGGGAAGGTTAGAATGGATCGTGAGTTGTAAAGCTCGCACGCGGTTAGGCGCAGTGTCCTTTCGACTAAGGGCGTCAGCCACCACATTGGCTTTGCCCGGGTGATACCTGATCGAGCACTCGTAGTCATTCGGTAGTTCAACCCATCGTCGTTGTCGCATATTTAGTTCTTTCTGCTTGAAGATATGCTCGAGGCTCCTGTGGTCAGTGTAGATGGCGCACTTGGTACCATACAGGTAGTGCCGCCATAACTTAAGTGCAAAAACAACAGCTCCCAGCTCTAAATCGTGCGTAGTGTAGTTCTTTTCATGAACCTTGAGTTGGCGTGAGGCGTAGGCTATAACTTTGTCTCGTTGCATCAACACGCAACCAAGACCCTGAATTGATGCGTCGCAGTAAACCACAAAGTCGTCTGTGCCTTCCGGCAAGGAAAGGATAGGCGCGCTACAAAGTCTATCCTTTAGGTGCTGAAATGCTGATTCCTGTGCGTTTCCCCAGCGATAAACAACGCCCTTCTGCGTTAGTGAGGTGAGAGGCTGTGCAATCTTAGAAAAATCCTTTATGAATCTCCGATAGTATCCCGCCAAACCCAAGAATTGGCGAATTTCCTTTGGTGTACGAGGTGCAGGCCAGTTCTTTATCGAGTCTACCTTGGATGGATCAACGTGAATCCCATCCTTGTTTACCACGTGGCCTAGGAAATGGACTTCTCGAAGCCAGAAGTCGCATTTCGAGAACTTTGCATAAAGCTGTTCTGTTCGAAGGAGTTCCAGAATAAGTCGCAGATGTTGCTCGTGTTCCTCCCGACTCTTAGAATAGATCAGGATGTCGTCGATGAAGACTATAACGAACTTGTCCAGGTAAGGCTTGCACACTCGGTTCATCAAGTCCATGAAAACCGCAGGTGCATTTGTCATCCCAAAAGGCATGACCAAAAACTCATAGTGCCCGTATCGGGTCCTGAATGCTGTTTTGGAGACGTCCTCCTCCCGGACTCTCAGCTGGTGATAACCCGATCTCAAATCAATCTTCGAATAGTAGCTCGACCCTTGCAGCTGGTCGAACAAGTCGTCGATCCGCGGTAGAGGATAACGATTCTTCACCGTCACCTTGTTGAGTTCCCGGTAGTCGATGCACATTCTGAAAGTACCGTCCTTCTTCTTTACAAATAACACTGGAGCTCCCCAGGGCGATGAGCTAGGACGAATAAAACCCTTATCCAAGAGCTCTTGTAGTTGCGTAGAGAGTTCCTTCAACTCTGATGGGGCTAAACGATAAGGTGCACGGGCTATGGGCGCAGCTCCAGGAGCTAGTTCGATCTGAAACTCGACTTGGCGATGAGGCGGAAGACCAGGTAATTCCTCAGGAAATACCTCTGGATAATCGCGTACAACTGGAAAATCTTCTATCTTCTTCTCTTTTCCTGAGGTTCAGTAACGAGAGCCAAAATGGCAGTGTGACCCTTTCGCAAGTACTTTTGGGCCTTAAGGAGAGAAATAACGTTCTCAACAGCACTCCTCTTGTCGCCATGAATCATAAGAGGTTCACCACCGGAACCTGGAATACGGACAACTTTCTCGTTGCAAAGAATCTCTGCGCGGTGTTGGGATAATCAATCCATCCCAATGACAACGTCGAAACTACCCAAGACAATAGGAATGAGGTCGATAGAGAAGGTCTGGTCAGCGAGAATAAGTTTACAACCCTTGACTACGTGTGTGGCTTCTAAACTCTTACCATTTGCTAGCTCTACGGTGTGCTTGATGTTCAAGGGTGTTGGAATACGCTTAAGCATTCGACTAACTTCTAGTGACATGTAGCTAGTATCGGCACCCGAATCAAATAAAACTGAAACATAAAAGTCGTCGAGAAGGAACTTACCCGCCACAACATTGGGGTCGTTCCTTGCTTCACCTTGGCCGATCACAAACACCCGCCCCCTGGCGCCATTGTTGTTGTTGTTCCCATTGTTACCATTCCCCTGATTGTTGTTATTGTTGTTGTTGTTGTTCTGGTTCCTGTTCAGTTGAGGATAGTCTCTCTTGAAGTGGCCTTCAGCTCCACACTGAAAGCACCCTTTGTTATCACCTTGCTGCTGCTGCTGGCGTTGATTCTGTTGAGCTTGATGACGATTCTGATTGGCGGGGTATAAGCTCCTGCAATCCTTTGCAGCGTGACCAGGCTTGTTGCACCGATGACAGTTGCCCCTGGTGCATGGCCTGCTGTGGTGCAGGCTGCAGCGATTGCATTTGGGATGATTTCCTTTGTATCCACCACCAGACGATTGCTGATTAGGGCTCTTGTAGTCCTCAGTCTTTCTCTGCTGAGACTGGGACTGAACAGAAGTCGAACCCTTACTTGAAGTTCCATCCCATTTCCGTTTGTTGTCACTAGAGGTACCAGAAGTAGTTGCAGCACCTATGCGTTTTGGTAACTTGTTCTGCTCCACCGCCTGATCCGTGAGACGGTGAGCCAACTGGACAGTTTGCTGGTAGGTGGCGAGGTTCGCTGAAGTCACATGACTTTGGATTTCTGGCACTAAGCCCTGAAGAAATAGTTCGATGCGTTTGATGGGAGGATCCACCATAGTAGGGCACAGAATTGCCAGTTCGTTCGACCTTTTCACGTAAGCTTCAATCTCCGACCCCGTCATCTTGAGGTTGAAGAACTCCACTTCCAGCTTGTGAATCTCATCACGACTGCAGTATTCTTCTTTGATCATTTCCTTAAAATTCTCCCATGGGGTGGCGTTGGCAGCAACCAACCCCAGCATCTGAACCTGAGCGTTCCACCATGTGAGGGCTAAACCCTCGAGAGTACCAGTAGCATACTTCACTCTGCGCGCCTCAGGGCATTCACACATTTCGAACACAGATTCTAGCTTCTCAAACCAGTGTAGGAGACCTACTGCTCCTTCAGTGCCGCTAAAAGTAGTTGGTCGGCAGTCCATGAAAGTCTTAAAAGTGCACACGGGTGGCTGAACGTGCTGACCTATCGTAGGTGAAAGAAAAGACAGAGTTTATCACAAAGGTTGGTTCACAAGAGTAGGATCCTAAAGATCCTAGAATGAGTTCGGACTGCAGGATATACCTCCTGCGTGTGCAGCTGCAAGTGCTGCGGCAACTCGTTCGTTGATCAGAGCCGTCAACTGGGCTTGTGTCAGGTTAACGCGTCCAGACATGATCTTCATATCAAGAAGAACGTGAGTGAGAGGGGTTTCGCGAAAGTACAATGATAGGATAGAGTAAGCACGCACGTGTTCAAGCAACAGTAGTTACACTAACCAAGTATACCATAAGCAATGTACTATGTAACTAGCAAGTAGGCAATATATACACAGATCATATCACCTAGAATGTCGAGCCTTGCATGTAGAGTGAAGCATCGTTGTGGACCGTTGAGCACTGTACAGGTTATAGTCTGGTTTTAACAAAAACGTTTTCCCCTTTATTAAAACCAAGTTCTCTATAACCAATGGCTCTGATACCAATCTGTCACACCCCCAAAATCCACCTGCGGAATACCACCGCTTGAAGGCGTGACTGACCAGGATCCAGCCACCAATCATATTGAACAAGCATATAAGTAGTTATAAAAATCCACCCAATACAATTGGTGTTCAAACAAAACATAGTTAAGTTGCAAGCGGAAGCATAAGTCTTAAATCAAAACATAAGTTTAATTGTTTCATAGTTTAACATGGCACACAGTCGTCCATGTCCCACAACGATCCTCCTCCATGCAAGCTCCAGCTAAGAACCTAAGGACCTGCAAAGCATGTAGTAACGAGTCAACAACAAGTTGAGTGAGTTCACGGTTGGGTGTTCATTTTAAGTTGTTTCGAAAACAGTTTCCTTTAGCTGGCATCCTGCCGTGGGGGTTACCCCATAGTTAAAAACGTGACTTGTTTATTCCCGGTTACTCTGGCAATCCAGCCGTGGGGGCTACCCCGTGTAGTTATCTGGCATTTCGGCCGTGGGGGCTACCCCATGTATCTACTAGACTCGTTACCATATCGACTGCTGACTGTAGTCATGTTTATGTGCCCTGAACTGTCAATGTCTTTCATCATTGACGTGCCAGTAGTCCATTAGTTCACGCCCGTCCTCTGCGGCACGGTGTGAGGTTTGTCAAACCTAAATAGCGCTATCTAACTAATGACCCGCTCGCCATTGGCCTCGGCGATTAAGTCGATACAAAGATGAGGGACTTCGTGATAGAGTTTTGGTCTAGTACGAGTTATCTGTCCGTGAGGACGAGGAATTACATTCCTGAACCTTTGCTGTCCTACCCAAGGAGGACGAGGAACCCAGTTCCTTAACCCCAATTCCCGACCCCTGGGAATCCCATGCTTTGTAGAGGGTGTGAACTCACCTTGGTTTGCTCGGTAGAAACACAGAAAAGTCAAACAAGCAATGTTGTGGCTACTCACGTCCTATCATAGTTGTATCATACAATCAGGTTCGTATTCAAGTAGTGCACGTATGGCATACACGTATAATAGCAGGTAGCATGCAGGTATAATTTATGGCATACACTCATAACCATACGGTTCACAAAGACACTTATGAGTTCAGTATACAAGCGAACAAGGCCCAATAGTCCGGCCCAAGCACTTCGGCCCGTAACAGTGAGAGCCCAAATAGTGTGTACATGCACATGGGCTCGAGTCGCAACCGGACTCGCAACCACGGTTTCGGTTCGTGCTGTTTTGGTTACGAGTCGCAACTGGACTCACAACTGTGGTTCCGAGTCACCAATTTGGTGTGCTGATCATGTGTGGTTTCGAGTCGCAACCAGGTGTTTGCGACTCGCAATCTGTGTCGCAACCGGGAGATTTCGACTCATCGTGCATGGTTTCGAGTCGCAACTGATGGTTTCGGTTGGACAGGAGCTGATTCGGTACAGTGTACTACCCACTAACATTCTGATTTCATGTAACAGTTTGTACTATCCAACCAAAATCCTTAAACATGTTTCTTGTCTAGCAAATTACTAAAAATGGATCAAACATATCAGATTTCAAATATTCAACATGTTCATATGATATTCAACAAGTTCTTCATGTGTTCATCATGTTCATCTTTAGGGTTTTCGTCTTTTGAACAAACAAGCTCATTAAACCGATTTATGTCAACATAATCTACTTAGTTTAATGCACCAATGATCCTTATCATTCACATATTCAATCCGAGAACATAATAGCACCATATTCAAACATTTTTCTACTTATTCATATGTTAAGTTATCATGAAACATTAGCAACCACTCTAATCATGACTTTGTCTAGAAATCAAGCATATACATCATAGATGAACAACAACAATCTTAACATCGGTTATTCAAGGAGGATATATATCTATCATGTATGAACCTTAACAAGCAACATGTTATCAAATCATCATCATCAACCGAAAATCATACATCATTATCAACTCAAAACACAATACACATCCGGTTCACAAACATCATCAAGCATACACTACACTAGTTAAGTTCTATCATTCATACCATTATTAAACAACAACAAACATCATAAATTCACTAACCGGTTCAAGTGTGGGTTCAAAGGTGTGAGTGAAGCTTCCAACCGGTGTGTGTGAGAGACTATCCGAGAGCTTCTTACGGTTGTCGATTGGATCCGAGAATGAAGGAGAGACAATGTTGTGACTTAGGGTTTTAGTGAGAGGATGAGGAGTGTGTGTGTAGAGGAGAGTATGAGTGTTGTCCAAAATGACAAGTGTGGGTATCATGAGGATTATATACTTGTTTCACTTGTGCACCCTAATGGGCTTCGAAATAGGCTAAGGGGTGTGTGTGGCCCAACCGGCCCACATGTTACGGTTCACTCGGTTCATATACATACCCGCATACATACACAAAGCATACACATAACATAACACATAGTCATATAAGTTCACATGTATTCATTAAATCATCAAATCGGTTAGTCGCTAAACGTTCAAGCACACAACAAAAGGTTCTAAATTTCGAGTTGTCACATATGATATGAAAACATGAAAAGCACGAAAGTAACAAGTAGGCATATGTGTTTCACCCCAAAATGTTTGAAAAACAGTAAAAGAGGGGACTATGTACTCACTTGAGATTGCTCAATAGTCTTTAGATAACAACCAAGCAAAGCAAGAAAGATCACGGAATCAAACGGCACCTAATATAGGTAACTACGTTAATAAACGGACCTAAATCGGAAGATCGGATAGAACGAGGTTTCGTAAACCAAATGAGTATAGGAACTCATGTAATATGGTTTAACAAAGCCTACATCCTAAATCGAAACCTATCCTAAGTGCTTACGACCCATTATGACTTGTTTAGGTAGCTTACTTGTTTAGGTAGTCCTATGACATGTAATATATGCCTTAACATGTTTAAAAATGTTTCCTAATCAGTTTAGATGTCAAAATTTATGTTACATATGCTTAAAATGAATTTTGGCGTAAAAAGGGCATTTTGGTCATTTTTCCTAAGGCATATAATTACCTATCATACAACTAAGTAGACTAAGTGACCATAAGGTATAACCTCATAAAGTTATTCCCTATACAACTATGGTCACAAAATGTGTTTGGTCGAACCCTAATGATTGACCAAACGGGTCGGGTTCGAAAGTCTAAGCGGGTTGTTTAGACCGCTTATCTTACGACCCTATATAAGCACTAAACCTAAAGTGACGAGTTAAACATGTTTAACAAAGTTAGAAAACAAGTTTGGTATCAAAAAAAGGGTATTGATACCCAAGAGTAGTTTGGTTGCAAAATACGCAAGAATACACATTTTGACCAAAACTACGACTCGTCACTACGCCTAAATAACGTGGTAATCAGTATGTATAGTCACAAAGGACTATGACCATCGTGATTACACTCACGTTGCAAAGTTCAAACGAACTTCGTGTTGACCATTGACTGGTCAAAGTAGAAAGTCAAACACTGTTTGACTTTCGTGCTAAAAACGCATAAACGCACGAAAGAATACTTACAAGAGATCCAAGCAATTGGGATTTGATCCAAAATTTCTCAGGTATGAAGTGTTATAACTCCAACTTAGAGAAATCAGAATCAAAGTGTGAGCTTGGGTTGAGAACTTGGGGGTTTATATAGATTTCGGGTAACCGTTAAGATCGTTTATCGAAAAACGTTCTTCGATCTAAGCCGTACAAGTGTGCCCATGGTTTTAGAATACCATGGGTGTTCCAAAAATGGCCCATAGATTCGTTCAAAACCATGTGCAAACCAAAAACCCAGCTGCTGAAATGAAATCAACTTGTTTTGCAGACCTGGGCAGCTCTCGCGCCCCGCGTATGTCACACCCCGTCCACGTAAAACAACAAAACGTGGCGGAATCATCGGGGAGTGTTGTAACAGAATCATTGTTTCATAACACATGGAAATTTAAATATTGTTTTATTGATTTAAAAGAGTTACAATGTCTTGACAATCAAAGAAATATAACATAAATAACTAGTCTTGCATCTTTTATTGTCACAAAGGCCCAAGTCCGCCTAAGTATATCTTGATAAATCCTATGCATCATATCCTGAAACACATGTGAAAATAGGTACGTCAGCATAAAAATGCCTGTGAGATACATAGGTTTTGTGAAAATAGAATTCATGACTTATGTTTAAGAAAATGTTTAGTCATGAACCTTGTAATTTGCTTTGTCTTGTAAATCATTTGAAAAGTGATAAATAAACCAAATGATATATATGTATAAAAGAATAATACATGGTTAAGTTAATAACCAAATAAAATGAGTTTGTATTAGATAAGTTGTTTGTAAAACAATGTATTGTGAAAAGTATGTTATTTGTATAAAATGTTATATGTCTAAATCGAAATGATTCAAATAACGCTACGATATGTAATACCATACCAGCACTTATATATAGGAAGTACCAGCGGTGTATCCACCATGCTTGTATCATATTACACACGCCTCGTTACTTAAATCACTTACTCAAACCAAACCACCAAAGTAAAATGTTTATGTATAATCAAAATGTCAAAATGTTTGTGTGAAAACCATGTCTAATGTCTATGTCTAATGTAAATCATGAATTGTGTATATCAATGTCGAAATGTTTATGTCAAATGTCTATCATATAATGTGTAAACAAAATGTCATGTATGGCAAGTGGAATATATGTATATATATATATATCCATTGAGCCATAGGAAAATGCACAAAACAATGTATTGAAGTAAAACATGGTTTAAATCAATGTTATGTCTTGTGGAAATGCATGCTATACTGAATATGAACATCTATGCGGTATTGTGAAAATGCATACATCCAAGCCTTGTGACTGTGGTGATAGACCTTTAAACAAATTAAAGGTTTATCTGTGTTATGTTTATCGAATTCAGTCATTCCTTCCAATCCAAACAAACCTAGGATTTCAGGAATGGGAGTTGTCAAATCCTATGGTACCATTACCTACTAACGAGCGGCGTAGCTAATGTTAATGAATGTATATTGTCCCATTTGAACAAACCAAATGTCATACCAAAATGTAAGCATGTGAAAACAATGCACTAAGTATGTAATCAAATGAACATACATAGCGTGAAATGTAATGTAAAACAATGTACTAAGTATGCACACAATGGACATACATAGCATAAAATGTAATGTAAAACAATGTACTAAGTATGCACACAATGGACATACATAGCATAAACACAATGAAATCATGTACTATAAGTGTACTATTGAACATAACAAGCATATGATATGAAAACATGGAAAGCATAAAAGTAACAAGTAGGCACATGTGTTCCACCCCAAAATGTTTGGAAAACAGTAAAAGAGGGGTCTATGTACTCACCTGATATTGCTCAATAGACTTTAGATATCCACCAAGCAAAGCTAGAAGGTCACGAATATCAAACGACACCTAATATAGGTATCTACATTAATAAACAGACCTAAATCGGAGGATCGGGTAGCATGAGGGTTTGTAAACCAAATGAGTGTAGGAACTCATGTAATATGGTTTAACAAAGTCTACATACTAAAATGAAACCTAACCTAAGTGCTTACGACCCATTACGACCCGTTTAGGTAGCTTATGCTACTTTAACGCGTCGTTCGCGTGAAACGCGTTTGGAATGCCTAACTAGTCCTATGATAAGTAAAATATGCCTTAACATGTCTAATGTTGTCACCAAATCAGTTTACATACCAAAAGTTATGTTACATATGCTTAAAATGAATTTTGGCGTTAAAAGGGCATTTTGGTAATTTACCTAAGGCATATATACTACCTATCATACAACTACTCAAACGATGTGACCATAAGGTATAACCTCGGAAGGTTATTCCCTATACAACTATGGTCACCTAGTGTGTTTGGTCAGATCCTAATGATCGAACAAACGGGTCGGGTTCGAAAGTATAAGCGATTGTTTAGATCGCTTACCTTACGACCCTATATAAGCACTAAACTAAAAGTGATGAGCTAAGCATGTTAAAACATGCTTAACTAAGTTTAGAAAACAGGTTTGGTATCAAAACAAACGGCTTTGATGCCCAAGAGTAGTTTGGTTACAAAATACGCAATAACACGCATTTTGGCCGAAACTAGGACTCGTCACTGAGCCTAGATAACGTGGTAATCAGTAGGTATAGTCACTAAGGACTATAACCATCGTGATTACGCTCACGTTATGAAGTTCAAACGAACTTCGCATTGACCATAAACTGGTCAATGCAGAAAGTCAAACAAAGTTTGACTTTAGCGCGAAAATGAATAAAAGAACGAAGGAACACTTACAAAGGGTCCCCGAAAGCTAATCTTGATCCAAGTAACTCAGGTATGAAGCATTGGCCTCAACTTAGAGCTCTTAGATCAGATTTTGTGGGTTTTGCAAATGAATGGGGTTGGGTATTTATAGTAAATGGACAAACCTTAGGATTGTTTATCGAATAACGTGCTTCAATCACAACCCTACACTTGTTGAAACCTTATGGTAACTCAAAATGGCCCCTCATGACCAGGAAAGGGCTAGTGTGGGTGAGTTTGGAGAGCATAACAGCTGTTAACAGCTGTTAAAACTGAATTAACTAATCTAGGAGGCTGGCACGGGCCGCGTAAGGAGACACCAAGAACTCACGCGGGCCGCCTGGTCCTTCTGGTCAGAAACAAACTTTCAAAAATGACAGTTTCAGTCCCTGCACGTGTTTAAGGCCATTTCCGACATGTCCAAGGCCCGTTAAGCCATATTTAAGGACCTAAAATGATTCCTAAACATTTTGAACATGAAACATGCTCAAAAATATGCCGGATGTTGGTTCGTTTGGTCGTACGATCGCGATGTTCGCTTAATTACGACGGAATGCGCATAAGTGCGAAAAACGATCCAATTTGCGCGACGAATGGATTTTTCTTATGACAAATACTAAAATAAAATATTTTAGTGCTTACATAAATTTTTGGATGTCCGGATGTATTCAGAACGTAGGTTATGCGCGAAAGTGCAAACTTGTGCACTTTTTGACGCTTTTAGTCCCTAAATGACCCAAAAGTTTATTTTAGCATACCGAACCCCTCAAAGCCTATTTCTAAGCTATGTAGAGGATATTTATGGTATGTTTAACTTAGGGTCATGTTCCGGAATGTCTGTTACAGTTCAAATTGGCATACTTTCGCAGTTTGTCAACTTTAGTCCCTGTAAGCTATTTAACTTGATTTTGCCGTACCAAAGCCTTCAAAACTTATTTCTAAGTTATGTAAAGGTTATTTAAGATATTTTTAGCCTATTTCACTAATCCAGAGTGTTTGTTTCATTAAACTGGTTATATTTACGTATCAGTGCGCGTATAACCTTCCAGAAAGCGATTTAGAGCCCGAAATCGAACAAGAATTGATATGTGCAAATGATACACATATTTGTACAAATCGCAAGTATAAAATACAATATTTCATTGGTTTGGTATTAGTTTGATGGTCACAGTGACACAGGTGTCACAGTCTCCCCTACTTTAGGGAATTTCGTCCCGAAATTTATTTAGAGGAAACTTGTGAGAGCTTGAAACATGAATTTTGAAAAGACAAAACATCACTAGTTAAGGTTCTGAACTTCTAGTAACTTTAATAACATTATGCTTGCAATGTATGAGGGACACTTATATACAAGTATATAAAGCGTTATTGGTGCGTCCACTGTAACTCTATTACGTTGTTCACATTCCGTTATGGTTGCCACTATCGGTTCTTACACATAATAAGTCTTACTGTGGTTTCCATGCACTGAACTTCGTAATTATGTATGCATCCATAATTACGTAATTCCTTGCATAGTCACGTAGTGTATCTTAAAATGTGTAGGGGAAGAAAACAATGAACAAGCCTGTGATGATTGTGACTAGACCACCATAGGGTCCCTTTTATTAAATCAATAAATGATTTAAATATACCACCAGGGAGTCTTTTCATCTTATATCATCACATGTCGTTCTTAACCAGATTTTGAATCGATCTTTTTGAATAGACCACTAAAAGGGTCTCTTATGAATCATGGAGTGGTACTATAAAATCCAAGGGTTTTAACTATCATGTAGAAGCCCAATAAGGATTTAAGGTAGTACCTTTTTGAATATCCTACTACGAATCTCTCATATGAAGATATGAAAGATGCTACGAGGATTTGGATAACGAATATCCAGAGTATACAAAAAACACAAAAATGTATAAAAGAAAACATAAAATGCATAAACACATAATCACATAATTGTTTAACTTGATTTTTTATTTGTTATCATTTTGTTAATTTGATCTGCACATGTATTCAAAGCACACTAGGTATCCAATCAGTGGATTTTTTTATTGGTGCTTTAAATATTACCAAGAATCTAACTATAAAGATAGAAAGATTTAAATAGAAAATTCGATTTCGATTTTAAGGAACCGAAATGTTCGAATTAAGGTACATAAGGAATCCAATTAAGGACTCTGATTTGAATGGTAATCATTCACAAGGGTCTAATGTGAAGATAAAAAGATCCCATATTGATCTTAGAAGTTGAAGATGTTTTGAAACCTGTTTTGAAACCTTGCACTGGATGTGTATAAATCAAAACATGAAGTAAAAATGCTTATGAAGTTGAGATGCTAGATATGTCAAGGCGACATATGAAGCAGAATTTGAAGGTCAAGTCAATGTATGAGGAAAATACCTTGAAAACTATGCATGGGGTTTCTTTTTAAAAATGTGTTTAATGTTTTTGAAACCTTATATATAATACTTTTGAAATCATAAAGTAGGTGTATTAGGTAAGTATATAAAAAAATGTTTTAAAATCATGCGAGATGGATTTTTGAAATTATGTATAAGGTTTTTGAAAACATGAATGATGCTTTTGAAATCATGCACTTGATATAAGTAATTATACTGTATTAATAACATTTTGAAATCATGAAGGTTGTTTTTGAAAACATAGACAATGTTTTTGAAATAACATAGACAATGCATTTGAAAAAAAATTGTTTTCAAACTATATGAAATGTTTTGAGATCATGAAGATTGTTTTTGAAATACTTGTACTGTGTATGTTGATAAATTAAAACGTAATGGGTATGAGATTTTGAAAATATCCTTAGTTATCTAACCAAGGATTCAAAGACAGACATGTGCAGAAGCATGATTACTCATAATGTCACTTTATTTTCTGTACTTCGTATCTTAGAATGAAACGAGTATTTAGAATTTTCTAAGGGAATCATGAGTAAACACAAAAATGGGTAATATTCACGAGAGTAGTTTGTAAGGAACATAGTTCCTTAATGTAGGTATTATAGGGAAATGCCATACACACATGTAACTACACTTGTATATCAGAATTTGTGATCAACGATTTATTTATAAACAAAACTGATTGTTTCATATTATAAGAAAAACAAAGAAACAAAAGCATAAGATTAAAACAGCAACATCTTATACTCAGCCAAATGCTTATCCGTGGGTTGGATTTGCCTTAGCAAGCTTCGGGCATTTATTCACGAAATGACCCATCTTGCCACAGTTGTAGCACGATCCAGGCGGGAAGCGAGCTTGAGCAGGATTGGCTTGTGGTTGATTTGGACCACCTTGGTTCGGGTTACATCGACAAGCACTTGCCAGGTGACCAACTCGCCCACATGATACACACCGACGACACTGTAAGTGAGCTTGGTGATGCCCATTACATTTGTCGCATATTGGTGTTGTTCCCTTGTATTGCTTCTTGGCAAGTGGTGTTGCCACCCGGATGGGTCCTGCTTGATTTGGTACAGCTGCAGTTGAGCAAACCCTTGTTGTATGACCTGTAAGTCCACAAATCTGGCAATTGCGGCACTTCACACTAGCATGATGATGAAGGTTGCATTGGTTGCACAAAGGTGCGGTTCCATTGTATGGCTTCCTAGCATGGGGTTGAGCTGGTTGGTTGGGGATGGCTTGACCATTGTGAGCGAACTCGACGAAGTTCTGAGAAGCCTTTCGCTTCTTTGACTTCTTAGGGAATCCTGTCTGTTCATCCAAGGTCTTTGATTCCTTGATTGGTTTCTTGACTGGTGGTGCTGTCTCTTGGCTAGGTCTTGCCTGTTTTGGTGCAATCGCTGCGGGATTCTTTGAAGCTTTACGTTTCTTTGGTTTTGGTGAAGGCTTGGCTCCTGTCTCCTTTGGTGATTCTTGAGTGGCTACATCCTGGAGACGATACATGGCAGTAGCTAATTCAAAAATCTTCAGGATAACTTCGCCTATGCGCAAAGCGAATTTGGCAGTTTGCTCGGATATCTGGGTGTTGCTGAGTTGAAGAGGCATTCTAGAAGAAACGAGAAGCATAGGAAGAAACAAGTGAAATGTTATCAGAAAATGAAAACAAAATGGTAGCTCATAGAATTTGCGATCATTTGTTTGTTACCTAAGGCAAACAAATGAGACGGTGACAAATCAAAGTAAGCGTATCGTATTAATGTATCACTGAAGGCATGCTTGCCTATAAGTGAACACTCACCCCAAGAGTTCCCAGGTAAGAGTGACTGGTCCGATACTGCGGATTTGTACGAACACTCTTGCCTTCGACAGAAAACTCAGGGTACAGGCATTCACCCTTCCAGTTTGCACATGTTCACATTATAAGACCCAAACTTTGATGAGATTTTGAAAATTCAAAGGGGTACAAAACCTTACAATAGAGGGTTCAAAACCTAGTAATCAATCATCCTAGAACAAATGATTAGTTTTCAAAGCGGTTTTGAAATTTATGTTCTTGTTGTGGTCGTAGCCTAAGGATAGGTGACGGTATTGTTTTATAACTAAACGCAAGTAAACTCGCGTTAGGGTCCTAGGAAGGTTATAGACTAGGTTAAAGCATTACTAATAACCTAATTCCCTATAACCATGGGCTCTGATACCAACTTTTCTGTCACACCCCGTCCACGTAAAACAACAAAACGCGGCGGAAACGTCGGGGAGTGTTGTAACAGAATCATTGTTTCATAACACATGGAAATTTAAATATTGTTTTATTGATTTAAAAGAGTTACAATGTCTTGACAATCAAAGAAATATAACATAAATAACTAGTCTTGCATCTTTTATTGTCACTAAGGCCCAAGTCCGCCTAATTATATCTTGATAAATCCTATGCATCATATCCTGAAACACATGTGAAAATAGGTACGTCAGCATAAAAATGCCTGTGAGATACATAGGTTTTGTGAAAATAGAATTCATGACTTATGTTTAAGAAAATGTTTAGTCATGAACCTTGTAATTTGCTTTGTCTTGTAAATCATTTGTAAAGTGATAAATAAACTAAATGATATATATGTATAAAAGAATAATACATGGTTAAGTAAATAACCAAATAAAATGAGTTTGTATTAGATAAGTTGTTTGTAAAACAATGTATTGTGAAAAGTATGTTATTTGTATAAAAATTTATATGTCTAAATCGAAATGATTCAAATAACGCTACGATATGTAATACCATACCAGCACTTATATATAGGAAGTACCAGCGGCGTATCCACCATGCTTGTATCATATTACACACGCCTCGTTACTTAAATCACTTACTCAAACCAAACCACCAAAGTAAAATGTTTATGTATAATCAAAATGTCAAAATGTTTGTGTGAAAACCATGTCTAATGTCTATGTCTAATGTAAATCATGAATTGTGTATATCAATGTCGAAATGTTTATGTCAAATGTCTATGTCAAATGTCTATCATATAATGTGTAAACAAAATGTCATGTATGGCAAGTGGAATATATGTGTATATATATATATATATATATATATCCATTGAGCCATAGGAAAATGCACAAAACAATGTATTGAAGTAAAACATGGTTTAAATCAATGTTATGTCTTGTGGAAATGCATGCTATACTGAATATGAACATCTATGCGGTATTGTGAAAATGCATACATCCAAGCCTTGTGACTGTGGTGATAGACCTTTAAACAAATTAAAGGTTTATCTGTGTTATGTTTATCGAATTCAGTCATTCCTTCCAATCCAAACAAACCTAGGATTTCAGGAATGGGAGTTGTCAAATCTTATGGTACCATTTGTGACAACCCTCATAATTCCATGTATTCCGTACAGTTTATTAATAATAATTAATGTGCTTGACGATTGTGTGGAATTACTTAACTGCTTTCTGATATCTGTGTTATGCTTACACGTATTTGTTAATATACTAATAGTGTACAGAAAGGTCACTAAATAGTCTGTTATATTTTCCTAAGTGTTAGAAAGTAAAAACGTTACAAAATATATATAAATAGGACGCCTTACGAATTAATTAAGCACTTTAACGGAACAGTATCCAACCGAACAACCGGACTTAACCCGGAGCATAAAAATATTGACATCAACATTATTTTTATTTTTCTGAGCCAGTGAGGGTCCCCGAATACCCTAACACCCGTTATAAAACATAACACACTAGTAACTAATCTAGACACCTAATTAACATAACTAGTGCTTAATCAACTAGTTAAAATCGAACCATACCCCTCCCCCTTGTAACCGAATTGGTCCCATGTGGGGGACACACTCTTACATTGTTGATTATTTTAATGTTGGTTGTATAATATCTTAAGGACACATTATCTATTGGTTAATGAGGGAAGTGGTTTATAAGTAAACTCCTAGGGCAAGAACTTTCATTTTACTAATCACTCAACAACCAACCTTCTCTCTTCCTCCTTTGCTTGAGTTCGGCCAGCCCCAAACACCACAACCATCATCATCATTCAATCACTTGCAACCATTCTAAGAGCATCCAAAGGTGCAAGAGACCATACAACGAAGCTTGGTGTGTTCGGAAGCTCAAGGACCGCTCTTGTTTTCTTTTATCCACCACTTTTACGCCTTTGATCTTCCCTAGCCTCGAGCTAGTAGTAAGTGACTCTAGACATCTTCTTGATCTATTCTAAAGTGGTTAATAAGAGTTTCGTCGGTTGAAAATCACTAACATATAAGATCACCAACTAAAAGTCAACTAAAGTGATGAACAAGGTGGTTAATGGATGAATATTAGTGTAAATCATGTAGATCCTGTGTGATTATGATTATTGGTTGATTATCTGATGTTTTGCTGATATGTGATGTTGTTGTGGTCACTAAACATGATTAACGGAATCAATCGAACACAAGTTAGTAAGTTAGAAAGTGAAAACAGAATCTGTCCCGGTTTTACAGCCAACTTCAGTTGGCTGTAAACAGGTCATAAACTCAACGAAAAACCAATATTTTGAATCTAAAATATGTTATTATGAAATACGGTTCCAATGGCACCGGAATCGTAATTTTTGGACTTCGTTTACTATTTTTAAAGTGTCGATTTGTAACAACAACTTAAGCTGAATTTTGACAGCAATAAATGGGTGTTATACTTTCAGTCATAACCTGAGTTTTGTGATGAATCGGATCATGAAATTTGTACAGTAGATGACAACCGATGCATTTGTAATTACCCCACTGGAATTTCGTAAATCGGACGCTCGATGAATTTTTAATAAATTGTTCCGTGGACTGTGGTCAGAAATATATAAATCTGAGTTCAGTCCGGAATATGAATTTTTATAAAATATTGTTAATGAACTGGACCCCGATATTTTCACAAAATAAAATATGGAACTTTAAGACATCCTGTAAAAATTTGGGAATTTTTGGAATAATTTAACTATTTTATTAAAATGTCCGAAAACAGCCGGGTTTGAATATTAATGCTGAAATGACATGAGTTGTGACTTGCGTGTCTAAATGTCGAGTATGCTATCTGTGAATGATCTAACATGTTATATGTGTTACGTGCACTATCGTATGTTTTCTTATGAGTGGGGAATGGATGGGAAGTATATATACGGGCATAAACAGTTAAAGTAATGCATGCTACGTGATAGATACGTGTAGGAACTTTGTGCTCTATTTGTAAGCCACTAAATGACTAACTGGTAAATCATACTAGGACGTGATTGACCGACCTTGATTGTTAGCTATATTTGAGAATCTAACCGAGCAAACCGAGGTGAGTTCACACTTTTCTACAAAGCATGGTAAATTCCCGGTGGGAATGGGAATGGGTACAGGAATAGGGATTCCTCGTCCTTTGAGACGTGTTCAGGAATGTAAATTCCTCGTCCTGTTGGGACGTGTTAGACTTATTGGACTAGAACTCTATCAGCGAAGTCCCTCCCTTTTTGTATCGACTTAATCGCCGAGGCTATGGCGAGCGGGTCATTAGTTAATAGCGCTATTAGGTTTAACAAACCTCACACCGTGCCAGTCGGACGGGCGTGTACTAATGGACTATGACACGTCGGTGGTGATAGAACACTGACGCTAGGGCACAATTGATTTCTTTTGTTAGTAGTCGATATGATAAACGAGTCTGGTAGTTTAAAACACTGGGGTAGCTCCCCACGTTCAAAGTTCCGGGCTGGATAGCCAGGGAAGGTGGACATGGGATGGTTAACTAATAAAAGTTTTCGAACTATCGGGTAACCCCCACGGCTGGATAGCCGAATGAGATTAAACTATGTTTTTGGAAATAACTCTAAAATGGACAACCAACCGTGAACTCACTCAACTTTGTTGTTGACTCGTTCTTACATGCTTTGCAGGTCATTAGATGCTATGGAGCTTGCATATGGAGGTGGTCGTTGTGGGATGCGAACTGATATGTCCCGTACTTAATGAATAAACTTTATGAAACCTATGTTTTGGACTTTAAACTTGTGAACTATGGACTTGTGTTTTGAACTTATGTTTTATGCTTCCGCTGTTAACCTAAAATCGGTTTACTTCCTTTTGGTCACCAATCGTATCGTGTTTGGTTTTATTTATTTAATTACGTTGTTCAATATGATTGGTGGCTCGATCCTGGTCATGTCACACCTCCAAGCGGTGATACTCCGCATGGTGGATTTTGGGGGTGTGACAGATTGGTATCAGAGCCATTGGTTATAGTGAACTTGGTTTTTAAAAGGGAAAAGTTTTTGATAAAAACCAGACTATAACCAGTACAGTGCTCAACGATCCACAACGACGCTAAGCTCCACGTGCAAGACTCGACACCATAAGTGCTATGATTTATGTTATATTATCGGTTAGATAGTTCTCACTGTGCATTAGATAATGTGGTAGTTGCTATTTGAACCTTGTGTGCTTACTCTCTATTGTCGTCCCACACTTACGCACTTTCGCGACACTTTTCTCACTTACGTTGCTTCATTATGAAGATCATGAGCGGATGCGAAGGACGTATCAACCTCACTCAAGCCCAGTTGATGGCTTTGATCAACGAACGAGTTGCTAAGGCACTCGCAACAAATCCGGCAGGAGGTATAACCTGCTATATCAACCCACCTTAGGATGTCTAGATCCTACCTTCGCAAACCAACCCTCGTGCTTAACCTTGTCTTTTATTCTCGCGCAACAGGTCAACATGCTCAAACCTATGTGTGCACATTCAAAACCTTCATGGACTGCCGACCTACTACTTTCAGTGGCACAGAAGGAGCGGTAGGCCTCCTACACTGGTTCGAGAAGCTTGAGTCTGTCTTCGAGATGTGTGAATGCCCTGAGGATCGTAGGGTGAAGTATGCTACTGGTACTCTTGAAGGGGTAGCGCTCACATGGTGGAACGCTCAGGTTCAGCTGCTGGGGTTGGTTGCTGCTAATGCCACCCCATGGAATGGTTTCAAGGAACTGATCAAAGAGGAATACTGTAGTCGGGATGACATCCACAAACTGGAGGTGGAATTTTTCAATCTGAAGATGACAGGGTCTGAGATTGAGGCGTATACCAAGAGGTCGAATGAACTGGCCATCCTGTGCCCTACTATGGTGGACCCTCCAATCAAACGTATTGAGCTTTACCTCAAGGGCCTTGTACCAGAGATTCAAAGTCACGTAACTTCAGCCAACCTGGGTACCATTCAGCAAATTATCAATTTGGCTCATCGTCTCACCGACCAGGCGGTGGAGCAAAACAGGCTACCCAAACGTATTAGTGCCATAGCTACTTCTGATGCACCTAGCGACAGCAAGCGAAAATGGGATAGGAATTCAGGCAAAGGTTCTACTTCATCTCAGTCCCAGCAGCGAAAGACAGATGAGTACAGGAGCCCCAGTCAGCAGTCTTCTAGGAATCAAGGTCAGGGTGGATACAAGGGAAATCACCCCAAATGTAATCGCTGTAACTTGCACCACAGTGGGCCATGCGGTAAAGGAAACTGTCATCGATGCAACAAGCCTGGTCACATGGCAAGGGACTGCAGGAGTCAGCATCCGGCAAATCAGAACCGGCAGCAACTGCAAGCCCCACCCAATCAACGCCAGCAGCAGCATCAGCAGGGAAATAAAGGATGTTTTCAGTGTGGCGCTGAAGGTCACATTAAGAGGAACTGCCCCCAGCTGAACCAAAACCAGAACAACAACCAACGAAAGGGGAACCACAATGGAAACAACAACGGAGGCAACAATGGAGGTAACAATAATGGCAATGGCACCCAAGGTCGGGTGTTCGTGATTGGTCAGGGAGAAGCAAGGAACGTTCCTAATGTTGTGATGGGTAAGTTTCTTCTGGACGACTTCTTTGTTACTGTTTTATTCGATTCAGGTACCGATACTAGTTATGTGTCCTTAAAAGTTAGCCAAATGCTTAAGCGCACTCCAACACTTCTGGACACCAAACACATGGTAGAACTAGCAAACGGTAAAAGTCTTGAAGCCACACACATAGTTAAAGGATGTAACCTCGTCTTAGTTGGTCAGACTTTCTCTATCGATCTTGTTCCTATCACACTGGGTAGTTTCAACGTCGTTATTGGGATGGATTGGCTATCTCATCATCAAGTGGAGATTGTTTTCAAGGAGAAAATCGTCTGCATTCCTCGATCTGGTGAAGAACCTATCATGATTCGTGGCGACAAGAGTGGTGCTGTCGAAGGCATCATCTCTTTCCTTAAGGCCCAGAAGTGTTTGCGAAAGGGCCACACTGCCATTTTAGCACTCGTTACTGACACATCAACGGAAGAGAAGAGAATTGAAGACATCCCTATTGTGCGCGATTTTCCCGAGGTATTTCCTGAGGAATTACCTGGTCTTCCGCCTCATCGCCAAGTTGAGTTTCAAATCGAGCTAGCTCCTAGGGCAGCACCAGTAGCTCGAGCGCCATATCGTCTAGCTCCATCAGAATTGGAAGAACTGTCCAAGCAATTACAAGAACTTTTGGAAAAAGGTTTTATTCATCCTAGCTCTTCGCCATGGGGAGCACCAGTGTTATTCGTGAAGAAGAAGGACGGTACCTTCAGAATGTGTATTGACTACCGCGAACTTAACAAGGTGACAGTGAAGAATCGCTATCCTCTTCCACGTATTGATGACTTGTTCGACCAGCTGCAAGGGTCGAGCTATTACACTAAGATTGATTTGAGATCGGGATACCATCAGATGAGAGTCCGAGATGAGGACGTCTCCAAAACAACATTTAGAACTCGTTACGGCCATTAGGAGTTTCTGGTTATGCCATTCGGGCTGACGAATGCACCAGCGGTCTTCATGGATCTCATGAACCGAGTGTGCAAGCCTTACCTGGATAAGTTCGTCATTGTGTTCATCGACGATATCCTGATCTATTCTAAGAGTCAGGAGGAACACGAGCAGCCTCTACGACTTATTCTGGAACTTCTTCGAAAAGAGCAGTTGTATGCCAAGTTTTCAAAATGTGACTTCTGGCTTCGCGAAGTCCACTTTCTAGGCCATGTGGTAAACAAGGAAGGAATTCATGTGGATCCATCTAAGGTTGAATCGATCAAGAACTGGCCTGCACCCCGAACACAACAGAAATCCGCCAATTCTTGGGTTTGGCAGGATATTACAGAAGGTTTATCAAAGATTTCTCCAAGATTGCGCAACCTCTCACTTCACTGACTCAGAAGGGTGTCACCTATCGCTGGGGTGATGCACAGGAGTCCGCATTTCAGCACTTGAAGGATAGATTTTGTAGCGCGCCTATCCTCTCATTGCCCGAGGGCACACACGATTTTGTGGTTTACTGCGATGCTTCCATCCAAGGACTTGGTTGCGTGTTGATGCAACGTGACAAGGTCATTGCCTACGCACCGCGCCAACTCAAGGTTCATGAAAGAAATTACACTACTCACGATCTGGAGCTGGGAGCAGTTGTTTTCGTGCTTAAGATATGGAGACATTACCTGTACGGTACCAAGTGCACCATTTACACCGATCACAGGAGTCTCGAGCATATCTTCAAGCAAAAGGAGTTAAATATGCGACAACGCCGATGGGTCGAACTTTTGAACGATTATGAATGCGCTATCAAATATCATCCGGGCAAGGCCAATGTGGTGGCCGACGCCCTCAGTCGAAAGGATACTATACCTAGGCGTGTACGTGCTCTACAGCTTACCATCCAATCTAACCTTCCTGCTCAGATTCGTGATGCTCAGGTTGAAGCATTGAAAGTAGAAAACATCAGGGTCGAGTTCCTACGAGGATCGAGGCAACGACTGGAACAAAAGGAAGATGGTGCCTACTATGTTAACGGACGCATTTGGGTTCCACTTTATGGAGACCTACGCGAGCTTGTGATGAATGAAGCACACAAGTCTCGTTATTCGGTACATCCTGGTTCGGATAAAATGTACCACGACCTTAAGACTACGTATTGGTGGCCTGGCATGAAAGCCCACATAGCAACCTACGTCAGTAAGTGCTTGACTTGTGCGAGAGTCAAGACTGAATATCAGAAACCATCAGGCCTACTTCAACAACCGGAGATCCCGAAATGGAAATGGGAGCAAATTTCCATGGATTTCGTTACTGGCCTGCCTAGGTCTCAACGCGGAAACAATACCATTTGGGTGATCGTAGATCGACTGACCAAGTCTGCACATTTTCTGGCCATCAAAGAAACGGATAAGTTTTCTACTCTTGCAGACATTTATCTAAAGGAAGTAGTGTCAAGGCACGGAGTGCCAACCTCTATTATATCTGATCGTGACGCGCGTTTTACTTCTGAACTGTGGCAAGCAATGCACAAGTCTTTTGGCTCACGTTTAGATATGGGCACCGCTTATCACCCACAGACGGATGGGAAATCTGAACGCACCATCCAAACCCTTGAAGACATGCTTAGGGCATGTGTAATCGATTTTGGTATTGGCTGGGAAAAGCACCTCCCGCTAGTGGAGTTCTCATATAACAACAGCTACCACACCAGCATCCAGGCTGCTCCGTTTGAGGCATTGTACGGACACAAATGCCGATAACCTCTCTGTTGGGCAGAAGTTGGTGACAGCCAAATCACTGGGCCAGAACTTGTGGTAGATACCACCGAGAGAATTGCTCAAATACGACAGCGAATGGCGGCAGCTCGTGACCGTCAGAAAAGCTATGCTGATAAGGGAAGAAAACCACTTGAGCTCCAGGTTGGGGATCGGGTGCTACTCAAAGTCTCACCTTGGAAAGGTGTAGTCCGCTTTGGCAAGCGAGGAAAACTCAATCCGCGTTATGTCGGACCATTCGAAGTCACCGAGAAAATTGGCAAAGTCGCCTATAGGTTGAATCTACCTGAAGAACTCAGCGGAGTTCACAATGTTTTCCATGTGTCGAATCTGAAGAAGTGTTTGTCAGATGAGACCCTCATAGTTCCTCTCAAAGAACTCACTATCGACGACCAGCTGCGATTCATCGAGGAACCAGTAGAGATTACGGATCGAGATGTTAAGATCCTCAAGCATACCAGGATACCTCTGGTTCGAGTTCGTTGGAATGCTCGTCGTGGCCCAGAGTATACCTGGGAACGAGAAGACCAAATGAAACTCAAGTATCCCCAGCTGTTTAAGAAAAACGCAACCACTACTGAGGCTGAAGCTACTGTAGAATTTCGGGACGAAATTCCAAATCAACGGGGGGATGATGTGACACCCCAGGAAAATCAGGAAAACAACGCAACTTAACTAGCTTCCTTAGTAACCACGCGCTAAATTTCGGGACGAAATTCTCTTAACAGGGGGAGAATGTGACAACCCTCATAATTCCATGTATTCCGTACAGTTTATTAATAATAATTAATGTGCTTGACGACTGTGTGGAATTACTTAACTGCTTTCTGATATCAGTGTTATGCTTACACGTATTTGTTAATATACTAATAGTGTACAGAAAGGTCACTAAATAGTCCGTTATATTTTCCTAAGTGTTAGAAAGTAAAAACGTTACAAAATATATATAAATAGGGCGCCTTACGAATTAATTAAGCACTTTAATGGAACAGTATCCAACCGAACAACCGGACTTAACCCGAAGCATAAAAATATTGACATCAACATTATTTTTATTTTTCTGAGCCAGTGAGGGTCCCCGAATACCCTAACACCCGTTATAAAACATAACACACTAGTAACTAATATAGACACCTAATTAACATAACTAGTGCTTAATCAACTAGTTAAAATCGAACCATACCCCTCCCCCTTGTAACCGAATTGGTCCCATGTGGGGGACACACTCTTACATTGTTGATTATTTTAATGTTGGTTGTATAATATCTTAAGGATACATTATCTATTGGTTAATGAGGGAAATGGTTTATAAGTAAACTCCTAGGGCAAGAACTTTCATTTTACTAATCACTCAACAACCAACCTTCTCTCTTCCTCCTTTGCTTGAGTTCAGCCAGCCCCAAACACCACAACCATCATCATCATTCAATCACTTGCAACCATTCTAAGAGCATCCAAAGGTGCAAGAGACCATACAACGAAGCTTGGTGTGTTCGGAAGCTCAAGGACCGCTCTTGTTTTCTTTTATCCACCACTTTTATGCCTTTGATCTTCCCTAGCCTCGAGCTAGTAGTAAGTGACTCTAAACATCTTCTCGATCTATTCTAAAGTGGTTAATAAGAGTTTCGTCGGTTTAAAATCACTAACATATAAGATCACCAACTAAAAGTCTACTAAAGTGATGAACAAGGTGGTTAATGGATGAATATTAGTGTAAATCATGTAGATCTTGTGTGATTATGATTATTGGTTGATTATCTAATGTTTTGCTGATATGTGATGTTGTTGTGGTCACTAAACATGATTAACGGAATCAATCGAACACAAGTTAGTAAGTTAGAAAGTGAAAACAGAATCTGTCCCGGTTTTACAGTCAACTTCAGTTGGCTGTAAACAGGTCATAAACTCAACGAAAAACTGATATTTTGAATCTAAAATATGTTATTATGAAATACGGTTCCAATGGCACCGGAATCATAATTTTTGGACTTCGTTTACTATTTTTAAAGTGTCGATTTGTAACAACAACTTAAGCTGAATTTTGACAGCAATAAATGGGTGTTATACTTTCAGTCATAACCTGAGTTTTGTGATGAACCGGACCCTGAAATTTGTATAGTAGATGACAACCGATGCATTTGTAATTACCTAACTGGAATTTCGTAAATCGGACGCTTGATGAAATTTTAATAAATTGTTCCGTGGACTGTGGTCAGAAATATATAAATCTGAGTTCAGTCCGGAATATGAATTTTTATAAAATATTGGTAATGAACTGGACCCCGATATTTTTACAAATTAAAATTTAGAACATTTAAGACATCCTGTAAAAATTTGGGAATTTTTGGAATAATTTAACTATTTTATTAAAATGTCCGAAAACAGCCGGTTTTGAATATTAATGCTGAAATGACATGAGTTGTGACTTGCGTGTCTAAATGTCGAGTATGCTATCTGTGAATGATCTAACATGTTATATGTGTTACGTGCACTATCGTATGTTTTCTTATGAGTGGGGAATGGATGGGAAGTATATATACGGGCATAAACAGTTAAAGTAATGCATGCTACGTGATAGATACGTGTAGGAACTTTGTGCTCTATTTGTAAGCCACTAAATGACTAACTGGTAAATCATACTAGGACGTGATTGACCGACCTTGACTGTTAGCTATATTTGAGAATCTAACCGAGCAAACCGAGGTGAGTTCACACTTTTCTACAAAGCATGGTAAATTCCCGGTGGGGATGGGAATGGGAATGGGTACAGGAATAGGGATTCCTCGTCCTTTGAGACGTGTTCAGGAATGTAAATTCCTCGTCCTGTTGGGACGTGTTAGACTTACTGGACTAGAACTCTATCAGCGAAGTCCCTCCCTTTTTGTATCGACTTAATCGCCGAGGCTATGGCGAGCGGGTCATTAGTTAATAGCGCTATTAGGTTTAACAAACCTCACACCGTGCCAGTCGGACGGGCGTGTACTAATGGACTATGGCACGTCGGTGGTGATAGAACACCGACGCTAGGGCATAATTGATTTCTTTTGTTAGTAGTCGATATGATAAACGAGTTTGGTAGTTTAAAACACTGGGGTAGCTCCCCATGGCCAAAGTGCCGGGCTGGATAGCCAGGGAAGGTGGACATGGGATGGTTAACTAATAAACGTTTTCGAAGTTTGGGGTAACCCCCACGGCTGGATAGCCGAATGAGATTAAACTATGTTTTTGGAAACAACTCTAAAATGGACAACCAACCGTGAACTCACTCAACTTTGTTGTTGACTCGTTATTACATGCTTTGCAGCTCATTAGATGCTATGGAGCTTGCATATGGAGGTGGTCGTTGTGGGATGCGAACTGATATGTCCCGTACTTAATGAATAAACTTTATGAAACCTATGTTTTGGACTTTAAACTTATGAACTATGGACTTGTGTTTTGAACTTATTTTTTATACTTCCACTGTTAACCTAAAATCGGTTTACTTCCTTTTGGTCAACAATCGTATCGTGTTCGGTTTTATTTAGTTAATTAAGTTGTTCAATATGATTGGTGGCTCGATCCTGGTCATGTCACGCTTCCAAGCGGTGATACTCCGCATGGTGGATTTTGGGGGTGTGACACCATTATCTACTAATGAGCAGCGTAGCTAATGTTAATGAATGTATATTGTCCCATTTGAACAAACCAAATGTCATACCAAAATGTAAGCATGTGAAAACAATGCACTAAGTATGTAATCAAATGAACATGCATAGCGTGAAATGTAATGTAAAACAATGTACTAAGTATGCACACAATGGACATACATAGCATAAACACAACGAAATCATGTACTATAAGTGTACTATTGAACATAACAAGCATATGATATGAAAACATGGAAAGCATAAAAGTAACAAGTAGGCACATGTGTTCCACCCCAAAATGTTTGGAAAACAGTAAAAGAGGGGTCTATGTACTCACCTGATATTGCTCAATAGACTTTAGATATCCACCAAGTAAAGCTAGAAGGTCACGAATATCAAACGGCACCTAATATAGGTATCTACATTAATAAACGGACCTAAATCGGAGGATCGGGTAGCATGACGGTTTGTAAACCAAATGAGTGTAGGAACTCATGTAATATGGTTTAACAAAGTCTACATACTAAAATGAAACCTAACCTAAGTGCTTACGACCCATTACGACCCGTTTAGGTAGCTTATGCTACTTTAACGCGTTGTTCGCGTGAAACGCGTTCGGAATGCCTAACTAGTCCTATGATAAGTAAAA
Source organism: Helianthus tuberosus (assembly GCA_030545235.1). Lineage (NCBI taxonomy): Eukaryota > Viridiplantae > Streptophyta > Magnoliopsida > Asterales > Asteraceae > Helianthus > Helianthus tuberosus. The sequence goes on from CM060420.1 coordinate 65,832,922, forward strand.
TATGCCTTAACATGTCTAATGTTGTCACCAAATTAGTTTACATACCAAAAGTTATGTTACATATGCTTAAAATGAATTTTGGCATTAAAAGGGCATTTTGGTAATTTACCTAAGGCATATATACTACCTATCATACAACTACTCAAACGATGTGACCATAAGGTATAACCTCGGAAGGTTATTCCCTATACAACTATGGTCACCTAGTGTGTTTGGTCGGATCCTATATAAGCACTAAACTAAAAGTGACGAGCTAAGCATGTTAAAACATGCTTAACTAAGTTTAGAAAACAGGTTTGGTATCAAAACAAACGGTTTTGATGCCCAAGAGTAGTTTGGTTACAAAATACGCAATAACACGCATTTTGACCGAAACTACGACTCGTCACTGAGCCTAGATAACGTGGTAATCAGTAGGTATAGTCACTAAGGACTATAACTATCGTGATTACGCTCACGTTATGTAGTTCAAACGAACTTCGCATTGACCATAAACTGGTCAACGCAGAAAGTCAAACAAAGTTTGACTTTAACGTGAAAATGAATAAAAGAACGAAGGAACACTTACAAAGGGTCCCCGAAAGCTAATCTTGATCCAAGTAACTCAGGTATGAAGCATTGGCCTCAACTTAGAGCTCTTAGATCAGATTTTGTGGGTTTTGCAAATGAATGGGGTTGGGTATTTATAGTAAATCGACAACCGTTAGGATCGTTTATCGAATAACGTGCTTCAATCACAACCCTACACTTGTTGAAACCTTATGGTAACTAATGGCCCCTCATGACCAGGAAAGGGCAAGTGTGGGTGAGTTTGGAGTGCATAACAGCTGTTAACAGCTGTTAAAACTGAATTAACTCATCTGGGAGGCTGACATGGGCCGTGTAAGGAGACACCAAGAACTCACACGGGCCGCCTGGTCCTTCTGGTCAGAAACAAACTTTCAAAAATGACAGTTTCAGTCCCTGCACGTGTTTAAGGCCATTTCTGACATGTCCAAGGCCCGTTAAGCCATCTTTAAGGCCCTAAAATGATGCCTAAACATTGTGAACATGAAACATGCTCAAAAATATGCCGGATGTTGGTTCGTTTGGTCGTACGATCGCGATGTTCGCTTAATTACGACGGAATGCGCATAAGTGCGAAAAACGATCCAATTTGCGCGACGAATGGATTTTTCTTATGTCAAACAGTAAAATAAAATATTTTAGTGCTTACATAAATTTTTGGATGTCCGGATGTATTCAGAACGTAGGTTATGCGCGAAAGTCCAAACTTGTGCACTTTTTGATGCTTTTAGTCCCTGAATGACCCAAAAGTTTATTTTAGCATACCGAACCCCTCAAAGCCTATTTCTAAGCTATGTAGAGGATATTTATGGTATGTTTAACTTAGGTTCATGTTCCGGAATGTCTGTTACAGTTCAAATTGGCATACTTTCGCAGTTTGTCAACTTTAGTCCCTGTAAGCTATTTAACTTGATTTTGCCGTACCAAAGCCTTCAAAACTTATTTCTATGTTATGTAAAGGTTATTTAAGATATGTTAAACCTATTTCACTAATCCGGAGTGTTTTTTGCATTAAACTGGTTATATTTACGCATCAGTGCGCATATAATCTTCCAGAAAGCAATTTAGAGCCCGAAATCGAACAAGAATTGATATGTGCAAATGATACACATATTTGTACAAATCCCAAGTATGAAATACAATATTTCATTGGTTTGGTATTTTTTTGATGGTCACAGTGATACAGGTGTCATAGCGTAGAAGCCAAGGCTTGCTTACGCGGCCCGCCTGCGCTGCATAGTTCAGAAACAATTTTCTAATTTACAGTTTCAGTTCCTGCATGCGTTTAAGGCCTATTTCGACACGTTTAAAGCCCGTTAAGCCATTTTCAAGGCCCTACAATGATTCCTAAGCATAGTGGACATGAAACATGCTCAAAAATATGCCGGATGTCGGTTTGTTTGGTCGTACGATCACGATATTCGGTTAATTACGACGAAACACGAACGGACGTGAAAAACGATCCAAATTGCACGACGAACGGAATTTTATCATGCTAATCACTAAAATAAAATATTTTAATGATTACATAAATTTTTGGATGTCCGGATGTATTTAGAACGTAAGATATGCGCGAAAGTGCAAACTTATGCACTTTTTGACGCTTTTTGTCCCTGAATGACCAAAAGTTTATTTTAGCACACTGAACCCCTCAAAGCCTATTTCTAAGCTATGTAAAGGATATTTATGGTATGTTTAACTTATGATCAAGTTCTGGAATGTTCATTACAGTACAAATCGGCATACTTTCACAGCTTGTCGAAATTAGTCCCTTTAAGCGAATAAACTTGATTTCGACACACCAAACCCTCCAAAACTTATTTCTAAGTTATGTAAAGGTTATTTAAGGTACATTAAGCCTATATCACTGATCCAGAGTGTTTATTGTGTTAAACTGATTACGTTTACACATCAGTTCGCGTATAACTTCCCAGACAGCGATTTAGAGCTCGAAATCGAACAAGATTTGATATGTGCAAATGATACAAATATTTATACAAATCCCAATATTGAAACACAATATTTCATTGGATTTGTACTTGTATGATGGCTGTGGTGCCACAGATGTCACAGTCTCCCCTACTTCAGGAAATTTCATCCCGAAATTTATTTAGAGGAAACTTGTGAGAGCTTGAAACATGAAGTTGAAAAGATAAAACAACATTGGTCAGGGTTCTGAACTTCTAGTAACTTTAAATAGCATCATGCTTGCAATGTAAGAGGGACACTTATATACAAGTATATGAAGCGCCATTGGTGCGTCCACCGTACCTCCATTACATTGTTCACGTTTCGTTATTGTTGCCACTATCGGTTCTTACACATAATAAATCTTACTGTGGTTTTCGTGCACTGAATTTCGTAATTATTTATGCATCCATAATTACGTAATTCCTTGCATAGTTCGCACAGTGCATTTTATAATGTGTAGGGGAAGAAACAATGAACGAACCTATGATGATTGTGACTAGACCACCCTAGGGTCCTTTTAATTAAATCAATAAATGATCTCTTTAAATAGACCACCAAGGAGTCTTTTCGGATATATCATCACATGCCATTCTTAACCAGATTCTGAATCAATCTTTTTTACTAGACCACTCAAAGGGTCTCTTTTGAATTATGGAATGGTACTATATAATCCAAGGGTCTTAACTATTACGTAGAAGCCCATTAAGGATTTAAGGTAGCACCTTTGGATATCCTACTGTGAATCACTCATATGAAGATATGGAAGATTCTACGAGGATTTGGATAACGAAATTAAAAATACAAAAGAGAACACATAACACATAATCACATATTCACAAAATTGTTTAACTTGATCTTTAATTTGTTATCATTTTGATAATTTGTTTGTTAATTGTGCACATGTATTTAAAGTACACCGGGTATCCAATCCGTGGATCTCAATTGGTACTTTTAAAAATTTCCAAGAATCTAACTATAAAGATATGAAGATCTTAATAGGAATTCGGCTTGTCCATTTTTGAATTGTAATGTACGTATTAAGGCATACAAGGAAGTCAATTAAGGATTCCGATTTGAACAATAGACATCCACAAGGATCTAATTGTGAAGATAAGAAGATCCAATATGGATTTTGGGATTTGAAAAGAGGGAGGCATTTCAGAACCTTGCACTAGACGTGCTTAAGTCGATACACGAGGTAAAATGCTCATGAAGTTGAGGTGCTAGATATGCCAAGGCGACATATGAAGCAGAATTTGAAGGTTAAGTCAATGTATGAGAAAATGTTTTTGAAAACTACGCATGGGGATCTTTTAGAAATGTGTTTAATGTTTTTGAAACCTTACATAATACTTTGAAATCATAAAATAGGTGTATTAGATTAGTATATTTATAAAATGTTTTAAAATCATGCGAGATGAATTTTGAAATTATGTATAAGGTTTTTGAAAACATGAATGATGCTTTTGAAATCATGCACTTGATACATTAAGTATATATACCATGTTAAAAATGTTTTCAAACTATATGGAATATTTTGAAATCATGAAGGTTGTTTTGAAAACTTATACTATGTATGTTGTTATGAAAACCAGAATGTAATGGATATGAGATCGAAAAATACCCTTAGTTATCTAACCAAGGATTTAAAGTGATTACTCAAAATGTTACTTATGTACTTCATTTCTTAGAATGAAACGAGTATTTAGAATTTTTTAGAAAATCATGAGCAAACATAAGAAAGGGAGAATCATAAGAGTACTTTATAAAGAACATAGTTCCTTGATGTAGGTATTATAGGGAAATGCCACCCACATGTAACTACACTTGTATTTTATAATTGTGAACAACAATTTATTTATAAACAAAACAGATTGTTTCAGGTTTCAACAAAAGACACAAAAGCAACAGATACAAACTATTAAAAGTAGCAACATCTTCAAATCAGCCAACTGCTCATTCGTGGGTCAGATTTGCAACAACTTTGTTTTGGGTAGCAAAGCGGCACATGCCAACCAAATGTCCCCATCGTCCACAGTGGGTACATTTGAAGCAGGGTATGTGCTCCGGATGATGACGGTTGCATCGATTGCACCATGGAGCGGTTCGGCAAACCCTAGCTGTATGACCTATAAATCCACAAATTAGGCATTTGCGGCACTTCACACTGGCATGATGATGAAGGTTACATTGGTTGCACGAGGGTGCAGTTCCGTTGTAAGGCTTCTTGGCTGGTGGTGCTGCCACCTGACTAGGTCCTGCTTGTTTTGGTACAACCGCTGTGGGTTTCTTTGAAGCTTTGCATTTCTTTGGCTTTGGTGAAGGCTTGGCTTCCGTTTCCTTTGGTGTCTCTTGAGTAGCTTCATCTGTGAGATGAGCCATGGCAGCAGCTAATTCAACAGTCTTCAGGACTACTTCGCCTAATCGCTGGGCAAATTTGGTAGTCTGCTCGGATATCTGAGCGTCGTTGCGATAAAGAGACATTCTAGAATAAATGAAAGATATAGGAAGAAATAAGTGAAACGTTATCGGATTTAAGGTAGCACCTTTGGATATCCTACTGTATAATCCAAGGGTCTTAACTATATAATCCAAGGGTCTTAATCCAAGGGTCTTAACTATTACGTAGAAGCCCATTAAGGATTTAAGGTAGCACCTTTGGATATCCTACTGTCAATCACTCATATGAAGATATGGAAGATTCTACGAGGATTTGGATAACGAAATTAAAAATACAAAAGAGAACACATAACACATAGTCACATATTCACAAAATTGTTTAACTTGATCTCTAATTTGTTATCATTTTGTTAATTTGTTTGTTAATTGTGCACATGTATTTAAAGTACACCAGGTATCCAATCCGTGGATCTCAATTGGTACTTTTAAACATTTCCAAGAATCTAACTATAAAGATAGGAAAATCTTAATAGGAATTCGGCTTGTCCATTTTTTAATTGTAATGTACGTATTAAGGCATACAAGGAATTCAGTTAAGGATTCCGATTTGAACAATAGACGTCCACAAGGATCTAATTGTGAAGATAAGAAGATCCCATATAGAATTTGGAATTTGAAAAGAGGGAGGCGTTTCAAAACCTTGCACTAGACGTGCTTAAGTCGATACACGAGGTAAAATGCTCATGAAGTTGAGGTGCTAGATATGCCAAGGCGACATATGAAGCAGAATTTGAGGTTAAGTTAATGTATGAGAAAATGTTTTTGAAAACTATGCATGGGGTTCTTTTAGAAATGTGTTTAATGTTTTTGAAACCTTACATAATACTTTGAAATCATAAAATAGGTGTATTAGATAAGTATATTTATAAAATGTTTTAAAATCATGCGAGATGAATTTTGAAATTATGTATAAGGTTTTTGAAAACATGAATGATGCTTTTAAAATCATGCACTTGATATATTAAGTAAATATACTATGTTAAAAATGTTTTCAAACTATATGGAATATTTTGAAATCATGAAGGTTGTTTTGAAAACTTATACTATGTATGTTGTTATGAAAACCAGAATGTAATGTGTATGAGATCGAAAAATACCCTTAGTTATCTAACCAAGGATTTAAAGTGATTACTCAAAATGTCACTTATGTACTTCATTTCTTAGAATGAAACGAGTATTTAGAATTTTCGAGAAAATCATGAGCAAACATAAGAAAGGGAGAATCACAAGAGTAGTTTATAAAGAACATAGTTTCTCGATTTAGGTATTATAGGGAAATGCCATACACACATGTAACTACACTTATATTTCAGAATTGTGAACAACAATTTATTTATAAACAAAACAGATTGTTTCAGGGTTCAACAAAAGACACAAAAGCAACATATACAAACTATTCAAAGTAGCAACATCTTGAAATCAACCAACTGCTCATTCGTGGGTCAGATTTGCAAATGTCCCCATCGTCCACAGTGGGTACATTTGAAGCAGGGTATGTGCTCTGGATGATGACGGTTGCATCGATTGCACCATGGAGGAGTTCGGCAAACCCTAGCTGTCAGACCTATAAATCCACAAATTAGGCATTTGCGGCACTTCACACTGGCATGATGATGAAGGTTACATTGGTTGCACGAGGGTGCAGTTCCGTTGTAAGGGTTCTTGGATGGTGGTGCTGCCACCTGACTAGGTTCTGCTTGTTTTGGTACAACCGCTGCGGGTTTCTTTGAAGCTTTGCGTTTCTTTGGTTTTGGTGAAAGCTTGGCTTCTGTTTCCTTTGGTGTCTCTTGAGTAGCTTCATCCGTGAGACGAGCCATGGCAGCAGCTAATTCAACAGTCTTCAGGACTACTTCGCCTATTCGCTGGGCAAATTTGGTAGTCTGCTCGAATATCTGAGCGTCGTTGCGATGAAGAGACATTCTAGAAGAAATGAAAGATATAGGAAGAAACAAGTGAAATGTTATCGGATAATCAAAACAGAATGACAACGCATAAAAATTGCGATCATTTGTTTGTTACATAAGGCAAACAAATGAGATGATGACTAGTCAAAGTAATCGGGTCATATTAATGTATCGTGAAGACATGTTTTAGCCTATAAGTGGACACTCACCCCAAGAGTTCCCAGGTAAGAGTGACTGGTCTGATTATGTGGATTTGTACGAACACTCTAGCCTTAGATAGTAAACTCAGAGTACAGGCATCCACCCTTCCAGATTTCACGTGTTCACATTAAAAGACCCAACTTTGATGAGATTTTGAAAACTTAGAGGGTTCAAAACCTAGTAATCAATCATCCTAGAACAGATGATTGGTTTTCGAAGCAGATTCGAAATTTATGTTCTTGTTACGGTTGTCACCTAAGGATAAGTGACTGTATTGTTTTAAGATCTAAACATAAGGATCTTGTGTTAGGGTCCTAGGAAGGTTATAGACTAGGTCAAAGCATTACTAATAACCTAATTCCCTATAACCATGAGCTATGATACCAACTCTTCTGTCACACCCGACTGCGTAAAACAACAAATCGCGGTGGAATCGTCGGGGAGTGTTGTAACAGAATCATTGTTTCATAACACATGGAAATTGAAATTTTGTTTTATTGATTAAAAGAAGTTACAATGTCTTAAAAACAAAGAAACATAACATAATTAACTAGTCTTGCATCTTTTAATGTCACTAAGGCCCAAAGTCCGACTAAGTGTATCTTGATCAATCCTATGCATCATCTCCTGAAAACACATGTGAAAATAGGTACGTCAGCATAAAAATGTCTGTGAGATACATATGTTTTATTGAAAATAGGATTCATGACTTGTAAGTTTAAAGAAAAATGTTTAACAAAAGTTAGTCATGAACCTTGTAAAATGTTTTCTTTTATAAATCATACGAAAACTTGATAAGAAATCAGATTATATAAAAGAAAAGTACATGGTTAATTAAATAACCAAGTAAAATGAGTTGTATAAAATAAACTGTTTGTAAAACAATGTCTTGTGAAAATATGTTATTTATGTAAAATGTAACATGTCTAAATTGAAATGGTTTAAATAGCGCTACGATATGTAATATCACAAAAGCACTTATGTGACAACCCGAATTTCCGAGGTTAATCATATTCGCATCACTTCTATCTATATTTCGTTATACGTTGTGCTCTTGTGCTATGGTATGAAATTGTTATAGTTCTGTTTTATTAAATGATTATTAAACACAATGGAATTAAAAAGCCCAAACCACTTACCCACCTATTTATGGCAGCCAATCCCAACGTTCTGGGCTTAAGCCCATTGCGGCCAAGTAAGACCCAAACACCCTAACCCTTTATTATGTGGTTGTATGTATGATCCTTCATAACTTTTATGCAAAACAAAACCCTACCCCCTTCCCAAGTATGCGTGCGGCAGGAGACCCCCCCCCCCCTCGAGACATCATCCCATTCGAACAAGCTATTGGTTAGTAGATTCATGTTTATGTTATTCCTTAATAGTTGTTCTTGTACATGTGTGATATGTGTTATGCTATACTGGTGCATGAGCGTTCAAAGCATGGAGTAAGGTCTGGTTAAATTAAGTTTGATTATAGGTTGTTTTAGAAACTGTACATAATGTGATTGGATGAGTAGATTTGCATGTTGGGATTGATAGATTGTTAGTATAATATTATGGCATGAACTATTATAAGATGAATTTGATTTATGAGATTATATGAGGATTGTCAGTGATGTTAAATTCATGATGTAGGATTCATGCTAGCATTAACAAGTCCCATGTAATGATCGATTGCTATGATAATCGTTCCAATGTGTGTGCACGTAATCGTCCATTTAAGAACATATATTAGTTTAATGGAACCTTGATTTTAATGAATAGATGGACGCATAGTTAGAACAATTGGACTTCAACGTTATTTCGAATCAATCGGATTTAGATGTGTATGCGAATGATTGCTTGTTAAAGATAGATAATTATGAAAATAATTATGTTACATAAATTGTTGTTGAATGTGGGCCAAGATGTAATCAAATATGGTGAGGGAATTGGGTAGTGAAGTTATAGGTTGTTAGAATTATTGAAACTATGTGATTAGGGGTCGTAATGTTTGAATGCAATTTGTACAAGTGGGCCGAAGTTGGTTGATTATTTTCCATGATGGGCCGATTAAATGTTAGAGTTGTGTGAGTGTTTATGACTATTGTTGCCTAGTAATGCATGAGAACTAGGTCCATCTGATAGTGGGTACAAGTTTGACAAGTAATTTAAATGATAAAATGGTTATGGTGAGCAAACTGATAAAGGAGGTATAGATATTAAATTCACATAACTGATTTGTTTAGTTGTTGGGCCGAGATATGTTAAGGGCCATACGTTAAAACGGGTCTGCACACATACACACCTTTGTTTGGGCCGAACCTCATGTTTGGGCTGTGTGTTAAATCTGGGCCGAGAATAATTATGAATCACACGCATTAGGACTAATCACACACCCTTATGAACATTTAGTTAACTATTCAGCGTATTGTGAAACACGAATTGTGATGAGAACATGTTCATGACTCGAATACATGCTACATGACATTATGGGTTGTTGTACTATACGGTGTCTTGTGTGATACTTGTATGTGTGTGATCCTTGTTGCTTGACAATGAGATTAAGAAACTTGGTTCGGTTTGTACGTATAGCAAACTCACCTGTGATGTTATGTGACACCTTGTGACATTCACATGAGATGTGAACTTGCGTTAGGAATGTGTATGTACTAGCTAATATACTGTGATCCCGTGATGGATGTAAACTGTGTAAAACAGATAACTTGATTGTTTGAAAAACTGGTGTTGTTAGTAACCATTGCTGGAAACGTGAACTTGTGTATAAACGTGTATGAGATCTAATTGCTTGTTATGGATTATGTGACAATGACTGTTACATGTGACTTGCTGAATACGTGTATTGGATATGTGTTTACGAAACTGACTAATTTTGGTAACCACGGTAGGGTATGGTTGACCAACTTGGAATGGTTAATGTAATGTAATGTAACATACCGAGCAATCTAAGGTGAGTTCATTTCTCTTGAGCATGCGTCCCGGTGGTTGGGACAGTCATTGGGCATCCCTGAGAGGGATGGGTTTGGGTAAATCAATTGGGTATTCCTGTGAGGAATACGTCTTGTGGTAAATCTGGAATGTTGGATAATATACTCGTCCTATCACCTTTAAAGTCCCTCCTTGTTGTTTGTTACCTGAGAGGTAACAGGGTATTAGTTGGTAGCGCTACTTAGGTTTGGCACCCTCACCTCATACCGGAGAGGACGGGTGTGAACTAATGACCTAGTCATGACCAATGCTTTGATAGGAGCATTGGGGTAAAGGGCAAAATAAATCAGGAGCCGTCTTGTATCCGAGGTATTATTAACATTGTAATCAATGAACGGAATTAAACACTTGGTAACTAACATTTTCGTAAAACTATGAACTCACCAGCGTTGTCTGAGACACGTGTGTGCATGCTCGCAGGGTATAGATATGTGGAACATGGGAACTTGCTGTCTGGGATGCTGGAGTGGTCATGGGTCGAGATACATGGAATCACGAGACTTGTTTAATGGTTATCATACATATGGATTAAGAAACACTTAACTTATGATTTATGCTGTCACACCCCGACCAGGTAAAACAACAAATCGTGGCGGAATCATCGGGGAGTGTTGTAACAGAATCATTGTTTCATAACACTTGGAAATTTGAAATTTTGCTTTATTGATTAAAAGAGTTACAATGTCTTAACAACAAAGAAACATAACAAAATTAACTAGTCTTGCATCTTTTAATGTCACTAAGGCCCAAGTCCACCTAAGTGTATCTTGATTAATCCTATGCATCATTTCCTGAAACACATGTGAAAATAGGTACGTCAGCATAAAAATGACTGTGAGATACATAGGTTTTGTTGATTTAGGATTCATGACTTATAAGTTTAAAGAAAAAATGTTTAAGAAAAGTTAGTCATGATCCTTGTAAAATGTTTTCTTTTAAAAGTCATTTGAAAAACGATGATTAAAATAGATGATATGTAAAGAATAATGTAAGGGTAAATGAATAACCAAGTAAAAATGAGTTTGTATGAAATAAGTTGTTTTGTAAAACAAATGTTTAGTGAAAATGTGTTATTTGTGTAAAATGTGATAAGTCAAATACTGAAATGGTTTAAATAACGCTACGATATATAATACTATAAAAGCACTTATATATAGGAAGTACCAGCGGCGTATCCACCATGCTTTTATCTTATTACACACGCCTTGTTATTTAAATCAGTTACCAAAACAAACCATCAATGTAAAAATGTTTATGTATAGTCAAATGTCAAATGTTTAGGTAAAAACCATCATATGTAAATCACGTAATGTGTAAACAAATGTTATGTAGAGTGAATAAAAGCATTTATTGATTAAAAGCATTTATTCAACCCTATAAGAAAGTAATGTACAAAACAATGCATTTGATAAAATATAATCAAAAGTTATGTTTTGTAAGATAATGCATGCTTTACTGATACAACCATTTATGCGGCAATGTTAAACGCCTACATTCAAGCCTTGAGACAGAAGGATAACCTTAGAGTGAAGGTTATCAAAGAAAAATGTTTTCGGATTCGGTCATTCCTTCCACCCAAACAAACCTAGGATTTTAGGAACGGGATTTGTCAAGTCCTATGGTACCACTACCTACTACCGAGCGGCATGATCGGTGTTAATGAATGTAATTTAGTCCCGTTAAACAAACCAAATGTAAGCATGTTTTATGAAAATAATGTACCTAATATGCTAAGTGAACATACAAGGTAGAGATATAAAACAATGTGTCCATATGTTACGAGAACATATGAAACAGAGATGCAATGTAAAACAATGTACTAAGTATGCTAAGTTAACATACAAAGCAGAAAAGTCATGTAAAACAATGTGCTAGCATGCTAAGTAAACATAGCAAGTATATGATATGAAAAACATGGAAAGCATGAAAAATAACAAGTAGGCACATGTATTTCACACCAAAACTGTTTGAAAACAGTAAAATAGGGGACTATGTACTCACTTGAGGGTGCTTAGAAGTCTTGAACAACAACCAAGCAAAGCTAGAGGGATCACGGAAATCAACGGCACCCTATATAGATAACTACATAAATAACCGGAACTAAATTGAGAGATTGGATAGTATGAGGTTTCCTAAACCAAATGAGTATTGGAACTCATATGATATGGTTTAACAAAGCCTACATACTAAAATGAAACCTAACCTAAGTGCTTACGACCCATTATGACCCGTTTAGGTAGCTTAAGCTACTTTAACGCGTCGTTCGCGTAAAACGCGTTCGGACCACTTCACTAGTCCTATGATAAGTAGAATATTTCTTAACATGTCTAATATAGTTACCTAATCAGTTTAGATGTCAAAATTTAGGTTACATATGCTTAAAATGAATTTATGCGTAAAAAGGGCATTTTGGTAATTTTCCTAAGGCATATAAACCACCTATCATACAACTAACTAAACGTAGTGACCATAAGGTATAACCTCGGAAGGTTATTACCTATACAACTATGGACACCTAATGTGTTTGGTCAGATCCTAATGATCGACCAAATGGGTCGGGTTCGAAAGTATAAGCGATTGATTAAATCGCTTACCTTTACGACCCTTGACAAGCATAAATCTAAAAGTGACGAGCTAAACATGCTAGAACATGTTTAGTTAAGTTAGAAAGTAGGTTTGGTATCAAAACAAACGGTTTTGTTACCCTAGAGTAGTTTGGTTACAAAATACGCGAGAAAACGCATTTTGGCCGAAACTACGACTCGTCACTGAGCCTAGATAATGTGGTAATCAGTAGGTATAGTCACTAGGGACTATAACCATCGTGATTACGCTCACGTTATGAAGTTCAAACGAACTTCGCATTGACCATAAACTGGTTAATGTAGAAAGTAAAATGCAGTTTGACTTTAACGCTAAAACGAATGAAAAGAACGAAAGAATACTTACAAAGGGTCCCCGCAAGATTGATTTTCCAAGTATTTCTCAGGTATGAAGTGTTTCACACATCAACTTAGAGAAAATCTCAGAAATCAAGTGGGTTGTTACAAATGAGAGCAAGGGGTATATATAGGCATGGCACAACCGCTAAGATCGTTCGTCGAGAAACGTGCTTCGATCTAGGCCGTACACATGGGCCCATTGTTTTAGAAAACCATGGGAGCCCCTAGATTAAGCTCATTGTTTGCTAGAAACCATTTGCAAGTGGGTTTTGTGAGTATAACAGCTGTAAACAGTTGTTTAAACAGATTTTGCATATCTGGGAGGGCCACGCAGCCCGTGTAAGAGACTGAGGAAGTCTACGCGCCCCGCCTGGGCAGTCTGATCAGCAAATAACTTTGCAGAAATGATAATTTTGGTCCCTGTTATGTTTTAAGCTTCATTCCGACACTTTTAAGGCCCGTTAAGCCAACCTTAAGGCCCTAAAATGATGCCTAAACATTGTGGACATGATACATGCTCAGAAATATGCCGGATGTCGGTTCGTTTGGTCGTACGATGGCGATATTCGCTTAATTACGACGAAATGCGCACGAACGCGAAAAATGTCCCAAATTGTGCGACGAATGGATTTTTCTCATGCCAAACACTAAAATAAGATATTTTAATGCTTACATAAATTTTTGAATGTCCGGATGTATTCAGAACGTAAGTTATGCGCAAAAATGCAAACTTATGCACTTTTTGATGCTTTTAGTCCCTGAATGAGCATAAAGTTTATTTTAGCACACCGAACCCCTCAAAGCCTATTTCTAAGCTATATAAAGGATATTTATGGTGTGCTTAACTTATGGTCATGTTCCGGAATGTCCATTAAAGTACAAATCGACATACTTTCGCAGTTTGTCTAATTTAGTCCCTTTAAGCGAATAAACTTGATTTCGGCATACCAAACCTTCTAAAACTTATTTCTAAGTTATGTAAAGGTTATTTAAGGTATGTTAAGCCTATGTCACTGTTCCGGAGTGTTTGTTGCATTAAACTGGTTATATTTACGCATCAGGGCGCGTATAACCCTCCAGAAAGCGATTTAGAGCCCGAAATCGAACAAGAATTGATATGTGCAAATGATACACATATTTATACAAATCCCAAGTATTATAAAATATTTCATTGGTTTGGTATTTGTTTGAGGGTTGAAGTGATACAGGTGTCACATATGCTTCCGCTGAATACGATGATTTGTAATTAATGGTTTTGTAACACTTTTTGTTAATGAATGAAAGTTTATTTAAAAATATTGTATGAGTTTAATGTGATTGGTGGCTTGATCCTGGTACGTCACACGCCCTGCGGTGTTTCCGCATGTCGTATTTTGGGGGTGTGACAACTTATATATAGGAAGTACCAGCGGTGTATCCACCATGCTTTTATCATATTCCACACGCCTCGTTACTTAAATCACTTACCCAAACAAACCACCAAAATTGTCTTGTTTAAACCAATTGTCAAATGTTATTGTGTAAACCATGTCTATTGTTAAATGTAAATCATGTAATGTGTAAACAAATGTCAAAATGTTTATGTGTAAACAATGTCTATTGTCAAATGTAAATCGTGTAATGTATAAACAAATGCCATGTATGGTAAGTAAAAGAAGTGACTACTTAAACCATATGTAAAAATGTACAAAACAAAGAATTTGAATAAATCAAAAGTTATGTTTTGTAAAATCCATGCATGCCTTACTGATACAAACATTTATGCGGTAATGTTAAATGCATACATCCAAGCCTTGTGACTGTGGCGACAAACCCTTAAACGAAGTTAAAGGTTTATCTAAACAATGTATATTGGATTCAGTCATTCCTTCCGTCCAAACAAACCTAGGATTACAGGAACGGGAGTTGTCAATTCCTATGGTACCATTACTTACTACCAAGCGGCGTGATCAATGTTAATGAATGTATTTTTGTCCCATTTAAACAAACCAAATGTCATACCAAAATGTAAGCATGTTTTATGAAAATAATGTACTTTAATATGCTAAATGAACATACAAAGTAGAAATGTAAAACAATGTGTCCATATGCTGAGTAAACATATGCAACAGAAATGCAATGTAAAACAATGTGTCCATATGCTGAGTATACATATGCAACAGAAATGTAATGTAAAACAATGTGTCCTTATGCTGAGTAAACATATGCAACAGAAATGCAATGTAAAACAATGTGCTAGCATGCTAAGTGAACATACATAGCAAAACATAATGAAATCATGTACTATATGTGTACTTATGAAAAGAACAAACATATGATATGAAAACATGAAAAGCACAAAAGTAACAAGTAGGCACATGTGTTTCACCCCAAAATGTTTGAAAAACAGTAAAAGAGGGGACTATGTACTCACTTGAGATTGGTCAATAGTCTTTGGATAACAACCAAGCAAAGCAAGAAAGATCACGAAATCAAATGGCACCTAATATAGGTAACTACGTTAATAAATGGACCTAAATCGGAAGATCGGATAGAACGAGGTTTCATAAACCGAATGAGTATAGGAACTCATGTAATATGGTTTAACAAAGCCTACATCCTAAATCGAAACCTATCCTAAGTGCTTACGACCCATTACGACTTGTTTAGGTAGCTTACGCTACTTTAACGTGTCGTTCTCGTAAAACGCGTTCGGACCGCCTAACTAGTCCTATGACATGTAATATATGCCTTAACATGTTTAAAAATGTTTCCTAATTAGTTTAGATGTCAAAATTTATGTTACATATGCTTAAAATGAATTTTGGCGTAAAAAGGGCATTTTGGTCATTTTTCCTAAGGCATATAATTACCTATCATACAACTAAGTAGACTAAGTGACCATAAGGTATAACCTCGGAAAGTTATTCCCTATACAACTATTGTCACAAAATGTGTTTGGTTGAATCCTAATGATTGACCAAACGGGTCGGGTTCGAAAGTCTAAGCGGTTGTTTAGACCGCTTATCTTACGACCCTATATAAGCACTAAACCTAAAGTGACGAGTTAAACATGTTAAAACATGTTTAACGAAGTTAGAAAACAAGTTTGGTATAAAAAAAGGGTCTTGATACTCAAGAGTAGTTTGGTTGCAAAATACGCAAGAATACGCATTTTGACCGAAACTACGACTCGTCACTACGCCTAAATAACGTGGTAATCAGTAGGTATAGTCACAAAGGACTATGACCATCGTGATTACACTCACGATGCAAAGTTCAAACGAACTTCGTGTTGACCATTGGCTGGTCAAAGTAGAAAGTCAAACACTGTTTGACTTTCGTTCTAAAAACGCATAAACGCACGAAAGAATACTTACAAGAGGTCCAAGCAATGGGGATTTGATCCCAAATTTCTCAGGTATGAAGTGTTATAACTCCAACATAGAGAAATCAGAATCAAAGTGTGAGCTTGGGTTGAGAACTTGGGGGTTTATATAGATTTCGGGTAACCATTAAGATCGTTCATCGAAAAACGTGCTTCGATCTGAGTCGTACGAGTGTGCCCATGGTTTTAGAATTCCATGGGTGCCCCAAAATGGCTCATAGATTCGTTCAAAACCATGTGCAAACCAAAAACCCAGCTGCTGAAATGAAATCAGCTTGTTTTGTAGACCTGGGGAGCTGTCGCGCCCCGCGTAGAAGCCAAGGCTTGCTTACGCGGCCCGCCTGCGCTGCATAGTTCAGAAACAGTTTTCTAATTTACAGTTTCAGTCTCTGCATGTGTTTAAGGCCTATTTCGACACGTTTAAAGCCCGTTAAGCCATTTTCAAGGCCCTACAATGATGCCTAAGCATAGTGGACATGAAACATGCTCAAAAATATGCCGGATGTCGGTTCGTTTGGTCGTACGATCACGATATTCGGGTAATTACGACGAAACACGAACGGACGTGAAAAACGATCCAAATTATGCGACGAATGGAATTTTACCATGCCAATCACTAAAATAAAATATTTTAATGATTACATAAATTTTTGGATGTCCGGATGTATTCAGAACGTAAGATATGCGCGAAAGTGCAAACTTATGCACTTTTTGACGCTTTTAGTCCATGAATGACCAAAAAGTTTATTTTAGCACACCGAACCCCTCAAAGCCTATTTCTAAGCTATGTAAAGGATATTTATGGTATTTTTAACTTATGATCAAATTCTGAAATGTTCGTTACAGTAAAATCGGCATACTTTCATAGCATGTCGAAATTAGTCCCTGTAAGCGAATAAACTTGATTTTGACACACCAAACCCTCCAAAACTTATTTCTAAGTTATGTAAAGGTTATTTAAGGTATGTTAAGACCATGTCACTATTACAGAGTGTTTGTTGCATTAAAATGATTACGTTTACGCATCAGTTCGCGTATAACTTCCTAGAAAGCGATTTAGAGCTCGAAATCGAACAAGATTTGATATGTGCAAATGATACACATATTTATACAAATCCCAAGATTGAAACACAAGATTTCATTGGATTTGTACTTGTATGATGGCCGTGGAGGCACAGATGTCACAGTCTCCCCTACTTTAAGAAATTTCGTCCAGAAATTTATTTAGAGGAAACTTGTGAGAGCTTGAAAGATGAAGTTGAAAAGATAAAACAACACTAGTCAGGGTTCTAAACTTCTAGTAACTTTAAATAACATCATGCTTGCAATGTAAGAGGGACACTTATATATAAGTATATGAAGCACCATTGGTGCGTCCACCGTACCTCCATTACATTGTTCACGTTTAGTTATTGTTGCCACTATCGGTTCTTACACATAATAAATCTTACTGTGGTTTTGTGCACTGAATTTCATAATTATGTATGCATCCATAATTATGTAATTCCTTGCATAGTTCACATAGTGCATTTTATAATGTGTAGGGGAAGAAACAATGAACGAACCTGTGATGATTGTGACTAGACCACCCTAGGGTCCTTTTAATTAAATCAATAAATGATCTCTTTAAATAGACCACCAAGGAGTCTTTTCAGCTATATCATCACATGCCATTCTTAACCAGATTCTGAATCAATCTTTTTGACTAGACCACTCAAAGGGTCTCTTTTGAATTATGGAATGGTACTATATAATCCAAGGGTCTTAACTATTACGTAGAAGCCCATTAAGGATTTAAGGTAGCACCTTTGGATATCCTACTGTGAATCACTCATATGAAGATATGAAAGATTCTACGAGGATTTGGATAACGAAATTAAAAATACAAAAGAGAACACATAACACATAACACATAATCACATATTCACAAAATTGTTTAACTTGATCTCTAATTTGTTATCATTTTGTTAATTTGTTTGTTAATTGTGCACATGTATTTAAAGTACACCAGGTATCCAATCCGTGGATCTCGATTAGTACTTTTAAACATTTCCAAGAATCTAACTATAAAGATAGGAAGATAAACCGTGGATCTCGATTAGTACTTTTAATAGGAATTCGGCTTGTCCATTTTTTAATTGTAATGTACGTATTAAGGCATACAAGGAATTCAATTATGGATTCCGATTTGAACAATAAACATCCACAAGGATCTAATTGTGAAGATAAGAAGATCCCATATAGATTTTGGAATTTGAAAAGCGGGAGGCATTTCAAAACCTTGCACTATATGTGCTTAAGTCGATACACGAGGTAAAATGCTCATGAAGTTGAGGTGCTAGATATGCCAAGGCGACATATGAAGCAGAATTTGAGGTTAAGTTAATGTATGAGAAAATGTTTTTGAAAACTATGCATGGGGTTCTTTTAGAAATGTGTTTAATGTTTTTGAAACCTTACATAATACTTTGAAATCATAAAATAGGTGTATTAGATAAGTATATTTATAAAATGTTTTAAAATCATGCGAGATGAATTTTGAAATTATGTATAAGGTTTTTGAAAACATGAATGATGCTTTTGAAATCATGCACTTGATATATTAAGTAAATATACTATGTTAAAAATGTTTTCAAACTATATGGAATATTTTGAAATCATGAAGGTTGTTTTGAAAACTTATACTATGTATGTTGTTATGAAAACCAGAATGTAATGTGTATGAGATCGAAAAATACCCTTAGTTATCTAACCAAGGATTTAAAGTGATTACTCAAAATGTCACTTATGTACTTCATTTCTTAGAATGAAACGAGTATTTAGAATTTTCGAGAAAATCATGAGCAAACATAAGAAAGGGAGAATCACAAGAGTAGTTTATAAAGAACATAGTTTCTCGATTTAGGTATTATAGGGAAATGCCATACACACATGTAACTACACTTATATTTCAGAATTGTGAACAACAATTTATTTATAAACAAAACAGATTGTTTCAGGGTTCAAGAAAAGACACAAAAGAATCAGATACAAACTATTCAAAGTAGCAACATCTTGAAATCAACCAACTGCTCATTCGTGGGTCAGATTTGCAAATGTCCCCATCGTCCACAGTGGGTACATTTGAAGCAGGGTATGTGCTCTGGATGATGACGGTTGCATCGATTGCACCATGGAGCAGTTCAGCAACCCCTAGCTGTCTGACCTATAAATCCACAAATTAGGCATTTATGGCACTTCACACTGGCATGATGATGAAGGTTACATTGGTTGCACGAGGGTGCAGTTCCGTTGTAAGGCTTCTTGGATGGTGGTGCTGCCACCTGACTAGGTTCTGCTTGTTTTGGTACAACCGCTGCGGGTTTCTTTGAAGCTTTGCGTTTCTTTGGTTTTGGTGAAAGCTTGGCTTCTGTTTCCTTTGGTGTCTCTTGAGTAGCTTCATCCGTGAGACGAGCCATGGCAGCAGCTAATTCAACAGTCTTCAGGACTACTTCGCCTATTCGCTGGGCAAATTTGGTAGTCTGCTCGAATATCTGAGCGTCGTTGCGATGAAGAGACATTCTAGAAGAAATGAAAGATATAGGAAGAAACAAGTGAAATGTTATCGGATAATCAAAACAGAATGACAACGCATAAAAATTGCGATCATTTGTTTGTTACATAAGGCAAACAAATGAGATGATGACTAGTCAAAGTAATCGGGTCATATTAATGTATCGTGAAGACATGTTTTAGCCTATAAGTGGACACTCACCCCAAGAGTTCCCAGGTAAGAGTGACTGGTCCGATTATGTGGATTTGTACGAACACTCTAGCCTTAGATAGTAAACTCAGAGTACAGGCATCCACCCTTCCAGATTGCACGTGTTCACATTAAAAGACCCAACTTTGATGAGATTTTGAAAACTTAGAGGGTTCAAAACCTAGTAATCAATCATCCTAGAACAGATGATTGGTTTTCGAAGCAGATTCGAAATTTATGTTCTTGTTACGGTTGTCACCTAAGGATAAGTGACTGTATTGTTTTAAGATCTAAACATAAGGATCTTGTGTTAGGGTCCTAGGAAGGTTATAGACTAGGTCAAAGCATTACTAATAACCTAATTCCCTATAACCATGAGCTATGATACCAACTCTTCTGTCACACCCGACTACGTAAAACAACAAATCGCAGTGGAATCGTCGAGGAGTGTTGTAACAGAATCATTGTTTCATAGCACATGGAAATTGAAATTTTGTTTTATTGATTAAAAGAAGTTACAATGTCTTAAAAACAAAGAAACATAACATAATTAACTAGTCTTGCATCTTTTAATGTCACTAAGGCCCAAGTCCACCTAAGTGTATCTTGATCAATCCTAAGCATCATCTCCTGAAAACACATGTGAAAATAGGTACGTCAGCATAAAAATGCCTGTGAGATACATAGGTTTTATTGAAAATAGGATTCATGACTTGTAAGTTTAAAGAAAAATGTTTAACAAAAGTTAGTCATGAACCTTGTAAAATGTTTTCTTTTATAAATCATACGAAAACTTGATAAGAAATCAGATTATATAAAAGAAAAGTACATGACTAATTAAATAACCAAGTAAAATGAGTTGTATAAAATAAGCTGTTTGTAAAACAATGTCTTGTGAAAATATGTTATTTATGTAAAATGTAATATGTCTAAATTGAAATGGTTTAAATAACGCTACAATATGTAATATCACAAAAGCACTTATATATAGGAAGTACCAGCGATGTATCCACCATGCTTTTATCATATTACCCACGTCTCGTTACTTAAATCACTTACCCAAACAAACCACCAAAATTGTCTTGTTTAAACCAATTGTCAAATGTTATTGTGTAAACTATGTCTATTGTCAAATGTAAATCATGTAATGTGTAAACAAATGTCAAAATGTTTATGTGTAAACAATGTCTATTGTCAAATGTAAATCATGTAATGTGTAAACAAATGTCATGTATGGTAAGTAAAAGAAGTGACTACTTAAACCATATGTAAAAATGTACAAAACAAAGAATTTGAATAAATCAAAAGTTATGTTTTGTAAAATCCATGCATGCCTTACTGATACAAACATTTATGCGGTAATGTTAAATGCATACATCCAAGCCTTGCGATTGTGGCGACAAACCCTTAAATGAAGTTAAAGGTTTATCTAAACAATGTATATTGGATTCAGTCATTCCTTCCATCCAAACAAACCTAGGATTTCAGGAACGGGAGTTGTCAATTCCTATGGTACCATTACTTACTACCAAGCGGCGTGATCAATGTTAGTGAATGTATTTTTGTCCCATTTAAACAAACCAAATGTCATACCAAAATGTAAGCCTGTTTTATGAAAATAATGTACTTTAATTTGCTAAATGAACATACAAAGTAGAAATGTAAAACAATGTGTCCATATGCTGAGTAAACATATGCACAGAAATGCAATGTAAAACATTATGTCCATATGCTGAGTAAACATATGCAACAGAAATGCAATGTAAAACAAGGTGTCCTTATGCTGAGTAAACATATGCAACAGAAATGCAATGTAAAAGAATGTGCTAGCATGCTAAGTGAACATGCATAGCAAAACATAATGAAATCATGTACTATATGTGTACTAATGTGTGACAACCCGAGTTTTCAAGGTCTCTATTTGACTTAACGTTGTACTTATTTGCAAAAGGTGTTTTATATTTATTTAAGGTGCAATATAAGTGTTGTTTATAGATTCTTGGTGTGTATTATAAGTGTGTGTGTGTAAATGTTATGTTTTGTATTAATAGGATGTTTTGTATAATTAAAATGAAACCTTAAACCTTTGCTGAACACCCTACCCCACAAAAACACCCACTCGAAATCACCCCTACCCTTCCCCACGAAAACCCTCCTGGATGAAAACACCTTAGTGTTTTCGTCAGAAGGTGGGCCGGCGAAAACATGGAATGGGCTTCGGCCCAGTAGCTATCTTTTATATGCTTTGTATAACCTTTATGAGATAACATTGTTCGGCAAAACCCTAACCACCTCTCACATTATCTCTCTCTCTCTACCCTTTGAACCCGACGACAATTTCTAGCTCTTTGGGAACCGTTGCTACGTTGCTAGTCTCTGGTCATAACTGGTTAGTGTATCGTCTCGGTAATTAGATTGTTGTTATGTATATTAGATGATTGTTATATATTGACTGCAAACTGTTATGTGATCATGTTGTGAATTGGATTGATTGGTTTGGTAGGAATCCTTATAAGCTGAGGTTATGATCGGTTGTGTTATGGTTACTGTCAATGTTTGGTTGATGTTGTGTATATATGTATATCTTTGAATGTTATAATGAAGGATGGATAGGGTTGATGTTCATCATGTGGGTTAGATCTGATGTTGGGATAGTATTTGGATAGATCTCAGTGCATGTTCAATTTAATGTATGATAATCATATTAATTCAGTGTTGAATGATTTTGTATTAATGCCTTGTATGTATGGAGGATCGCATTAATTGATACGACTGAATGATTATATGATGAAGTCGGCGTATTTGTAGATGATCATTAGGGTTCTGGAACGTGTAACTGTTGACGACGATCATACTGTGACGACGAAAACGATACCCCGACGAAATTACTTTGGGATTTCGTCTGAGTGATTTCGATAAAAGGTGTTTTCGCCCAAAAGGGATTTCGCCAAGCATGTGATTTCGCCATAATTGTGATTTCGTCGAGCGTGCTGCCATATTTACTCTGCTAAGTTATTTACCCTGTTAAGTCATTAATCCTGTTAGTATGTAACTCTGTTAAGAATGTTATCTCATTCAAGATTAGTAAATCAGTTAAGTTTAACCCTATTAGTTGTTAACTCTGTTAGTTGATTAACTCTGTCAAGTTATTAACTCTATTAACTTTATTAACTCTGTTAAGTAGGTAACTCTACTAGTTTGCTAACTTTGTTAGTTAACTAACACTGTTAGTTTATTATTCATGTTATGTGTGTTAATCCTGTGAAGCTTGTTATCTTTGCTAAATATATTATTTTTTGTTAAGCCTGTTAACCCCACCAAGCATGTTAATTGATTAACCACGTTAGAATTTACTAAGAACTCAGTTATATGGAGTATGGTTGTATGCACATGAACTAACTGTTATGTGTTACTTGATGATGATTGCATAAACACACTATGTGACAAAAATTGTATGTGAATCTTTACGAACTTGAACTGATTGAATATACGTGCATACTATAGGACTTGATTGATTACTGGTGAGCACATAGTTTAGCATACCGAGCAAACCAAGGTGAGTTCACACTTCTAAGGCATGGGATTCCCGGTGGGTTGGGAATGGGATTGAATAACTACAACAGAACTTTTACATATACCACTACTAGACTACTTACCACCGTCCTCGGATTGGGAAGGACGCCACCGCTAAATCTACGTACTCGCTACGTACCACTGTCCTCGGATTGGGAAGGGCACTTACGTAAAACCTACGTAAACTTATACTTATCACTGTCCTCGGATTGGGAAGGGCACTTACGTAAAACCTACGTAATCTCATACTTATCACTGTCCTCGGATTGGGAAGGACACCTATAGATACAACTAGTCTAGTAATATACAACATGGGAAGCCCCCACTAAATATCGTGAAAAGGTTTGGGAAACAAGGATACCGGTTAACACATGGTTATGAAACAAACTTACGATTTCTGTTACGAACTCAATAACTAAACAAATGACTGTGAACTCGCTCAACTTTGTTGTTGACTTATTCTGACATGCCTTGCAGGTCATTAGGTACTCATGGAGCTTGCACAGGGAGGCGCGATCGTTGTGGGACATGGACAGTAGGCCATGTTAAAAACATTATATCATTTCGAACTGAATACTTATGTTGGGTTTTCACATTTATGCTTCCGCTAAACACTTAACTATGTGTTGTTTTGAACACCTTTCGTATTGTTGGGATGAATTTTTATTTACAATGTTCAATATGATTGGTGGCTTGATCCTGGTCAGTCACGCCTCCAAGCGGTGATACTCCGCATGTGGATTTTGGGGGTGTAACAGATTGGTATCAGAGCCATTGGTTATAGTGAACTTGGTTTTAATAAGGGGAAACAGTTTTTGTTAAAACCAGACTATAAACTATACAGTGCTCAACGATCCACAATGACGCTTCGCTCCACGTGCAAGGCTCAACACTATAGGTGATATGGTTTATGTTTATATTACCTACTTGCTAGTTACATAGAACTTTGCTTATGGTATGCTTAGATGAACGTAACAACTATTGTTTGAAAACACATGTGTGCTTACTCTCTTCTATCATCGCATTTTCGCGAACCTTTCTCACCTATGTTTCCTTTGATATGAAGATCATGAGTGGACGCGTTAACCTAACTCAAGCCCAGTTGACGGCTTTGGTCAACGAACAAGTTGCTACGGCACTTGCAGCCGCTCAAGCAGGAGGTATGCCCTGCAGTCGCAACTCACTCTAGGGTCTTTAGATCCTACCCTCATAAACCAACTCTTGTGAATTAATTTTGTCCTGTTCTTATATACGCAACAGGTCAGCATGCTCAGCCGCCTGTGTGCACGTTCAAGACTTTTATGGACTGTCGTCCTAGTACTTTCAGTGGCACTGAAGGGGCCGTTGGACTCCTCCACTGGTTCGAGAAGCTCGAATCGGTCTTCGAAATGTGTGAATGCCCTGAGGCTTGTAGGGTGAAGTATTCCACTAGTACTCTCGAAGGCGTCGCGTTGACTTGGTGGAACGCGCAAGTTCAAATGTTAGGGCTGGCAGCTGCTAATGCCACCCCATGGAACGACTTCAAGGAACTGATCAAGCGAGAATACTGTAATCGTGATGACATCCACAAGCTGGAAGTGGAGTTATTTAACTTGAAGATGACGGGGTCAGAGATAGAGGCGTATACGAAGCGATCCAATGAACTGGCAGTGTTATGTCCAACTATGGTGGATCCTCCCATCAAGCGTATCGAGCTGTACCTCAAAGGCTTAGTACTAGATATTCAAAGCCATGTGACTGCTGCTAACCTTGCTACCATCCAGGATGTTACTCGTCTTGCTTATCGTCTCACAGACCAGGCAGTGGAACAGAACAAGCTGCCTAAGCGGATAGGTGCTACTGCTGCTACTACTTCTGCTATTCCCAGTGACAACAAACGAAAATGGGATGGAGCCTCCAGCAAGGGTTCGACTACAGTTCAGTCCCAGGCGCAGTAGCGAAAGATTGATGACTACCAGAGTCCTGGTCAGCAATCTTCTTGTAGTCAAGGGCAGGGTGGATATCGAGGAAACCACCCAAAGTGCAACAAATGCAACAGGCACCACAGTGGTCAGTGCAACAAGGGTCGTTGTCAGAGGTGTCTCAAGATGGGTCATGAAGCTAAGGATTGCAAGAGCTCGCGGCCTGCAAATCAGAATCGTCAGCAGCAACCGCAAGCACAGCAGAATCAGCAACAGCAACAGGGCAACAGGGGATGCTATCAGTGTGGCGCTGAAGGTCACTTCAAGAGACACTGCCCGCATTTAAATCAGAATCAGAACAATAACCAAGGGAACGAAAACAACAATGGGGGTAACAACGGGGGAAATAATGGAGACAATGGCGCCCGGGGCCGTGTGTTCGTGATTGGTCAGGGTGACGCAAGGAATGATCCTAACGTAGTGATGGGTGCCGATACCAGTTATGTGTCTCTAAAAGTTAGTCAAATGCTCAAGCGCACACCAACACTTATGAACACCAAGCACATAGTAGAGTTAGCAAACGGTAAAAGCCTAGAGGCCACGCATATAATTAAGGGTTGTAATCTAGTTTTAGCGGGTCAGACCTTCTCCATCAATCTTATTCCTATAGTTCTGGGTAGTTTCGACATCGTCATTGGGATGGATTGGTTATCCCAACAGCAAGCAAAGATCCTATGCAAAGAAAAGATTGTTCGTATTCCCCGTTCTGGTAAAGACCCTCTCGAAATCCAAGGCGACAAGAGTGGTGCTGTGGTGGGCATCATCTCCTCTCTTAAGGACCAGAAGTGTTTGCGAAAGGGCCACACCGCTATTTTAGCACTTGTTACTGACACATCAACGAAAGAGAAGAGAATAGAGGATATTCCAGTAGTACGTGATTTTCCTCAAGTGTTCCCTGAAGATTTACCTGGGCTACCGCCTCATCGCCAGGTCGAATTCCAAATCGAGCTAGCTCCTGGAGCAGCGCCCATAGCTCAAGCACCTTATCGCTTAGCTCCAACCGAACTGGAAGAATTGTCCAAACAATTGCAAGAACTCTTGAATAAGGGTTTCATTCGTCCTAGCTCTTCGCCCTGGGGAGCTCCAGTATTATTTGTGAAGAAGAAAGACGGTACCTTCCGTATGTGCATAGATTACCGCGAACTAAACAAGGTGACCGTGAAGAATCGCTATCCTCTTCCACGCATTGATGACTTATTCGACCAGTTGCAAGGGTCGAGCTTCTATTCAAAGATTGATCTGAGGTCAGGTTACCATCAACTGAGAGTCCGGGATGAGGACATCTCCAAAATAGCATTCAGAACTCGCTACGGCCACTACGAGTTTCTGGTCATGCCATTCGGGTTAACAAACGCACCTGCAGTCTTCATGGATCTTATGAACAGAGTGTGCAAACCCTACTTGGATAAATTTGTTATTGTATTCATCGATGACATCCTGATCTATTCTAAGAGTCAGGAAGAACACGAGCACCATCTACGGCTTATTCTAGAACTCCTTCGAACAGAACAGTTGTATGCTAAGTTTTCGAAATGCGACTTTTGGCTTCGTGAAGTCCACTTTCTAGGCCACGTGGTAAACAAGGATGGGATTCACGTTGATCCATCCAAAGTCGACTCGATCAAGAACTGGCCTACACCGCGTACACCAACAGAAATCCGCCAATTCTTGGGTTTGGCAGGCTACTACAGAAGGTTCATCAAAAACTTCTCGAAGATTGCACAGCCGCTTACTCTACTGACTCAAAAGGGTGTCACCTATTGTTAGGGTGATGCTCAAGAATCAGCGTTCCAACATTTGAAGAGTAGACTTTGTAGCGCACCTATTCTTTCATTGCCTGAAGGCACCGACGATTTTGTGGTTTATTGTGACGCGTCAATCCAGGGTATTGGCTGTGTATTGATGCAACGGGATAAAGTCATTGCTTACGCATCGCGCCAACTTAAGATTCATGAAAGGAATTACACTACACACGATCTGGAGCTGGGAGCCGTTGTTTTCGCACTCAAGATATGGAGACATTACCTGTACGGTACCAAGTGCACCATCTACACCGATCACAGGAGTCTCGAGCATATCTTCAAGCAAAAGGAGTTGAACATGCGACAACATCGATGGGTCGAGCTATTGAATGATTACGAATGTGCAATCAAATACCATCCGGGCAAAGCCAATGTTGTGGCCGACAACCTCAGTCAAAAAGATACTACACCTAAACGCGTGCGAGCATTACAACTTACCATCCAATCTAGTCTTCCTTCCCAGATACGAGATGCTCAGGTAGAATCATTGAAACCAGAAAAAGTCAGGGCTGAAGCCCTACGCGGCTCAAGACAGCGGTTAGAACAAAAAGAAGATGGTGCCTACTACGTAACAGGAAGCATCTGGGTCCCACTCTATGGCAATTTACGAGAACTTGTAATGGATGAAGCACATAAGTATCGTTACTCTGTACATCCTGGTTCGGATAAGATGTACCACGATCTCAGAACTATGTATTGGTGGCCTAGCATGAAAGCTCACATAGCAACTTACGTTAGCAAGTGTTTGACTTGTGCGAGAGTCAAGACTGAATATCAGAAACCATCGGGCCTACTCCAACAACCAGAAATACCACAATGGAAATGGGAGCAAATTTCCATGGATTTCGTTACTGGCCTGCCTAGATCTCAACGTGGAAATGATACCATTTGGGTGATCGTGGATCGACTCACAAAGTCTGCACACTTCTTGGCTATCAAAGAAACGGATAAGTTCTCCACCTTAGCAGATGTTTACCTTAAGGAAGTTGTCTCGAGGCACGGGGTGCCCACCTCTATTATTTCCGATCGTGATGCACGTTTTACTTCAGAACTGTGGCAAGCGATGCACAAATCTTTTGGCTCTCGATTAGACATGAGCACAGCTTATCACCCACAAACGGATGGGCAGTCTGAACGCACCATCCAAACTCTAGAAGACATGCTTCGTGCATGTGTAATCGATTTTGGCAACGGCTGGGAAAAACACCTCCCTTTGGTGGAGTTTTCATATAACAACAGTTACCACACCAGCATTCAGGTCGCTCCATTTGAGGCATTGTACGGGCGTAAATGCCGATCACCTCTTTGTTGGGCAGAGGTGGGGGATAGTCAGATCACGGGTCCAGAACTTGTAGTAGACACAACGGAAAGAATTGCTCAGATACAGCAACGAATGGCGGCAGCACGTGACCATCAGAAAAGCTACGCTGATAAGCGCAGGAAACCACTCGAGTTCTAGGTTGGGGATCGAGTGCTACTTAAAGTCTCACCTTGGAAGGGTGTGGTTCGCTTTGGAAAAAGGGGCAAACTCAATCCGCGTTACGTTGGACCGTTCGAAATCATTGAGAAGATAGGCAAAGTGGCCTACAAACTAAACCTACCCGCAGAACTCAGTGCAGTTCACAATGTTTTTCACGTGTCAAATCTGAAGAAGTGCCTGTCAGATGAGACCCTTATAGTTCCTTTGAAGGAGCTAACTATCGACGAGCAGCTGCGATTTGTCGAGGAACCAGTTGAATTCACGGACCTAGACATTAATGTAACACCTGTGTTTGTAATCACTATGAACAGTTCTATTATCAATAAAACAATGTTATTTTATCACAATGTTTGTTTTGTTATGTTTTACATTTTTCATGTTTTGACTTTTATGTAATTTCAAACTCTACATCGCTTTCTGGAGAGTTATACGCAAACTAGTGCGTAAACGTACTCAGTTTAATGCGAGAAATACTCCGGAACATCAACATATACTCAACATACCTTAAATAACCTTTACATAACTTAGAAATAAGTTTTGAAGGCTTTGGTATGGCAAAAACAAGTTAATTCATTTACAAGGACTAAACTTGACAAACTGCGAAAGTATGTCAATCTGAACTGTAACGAACATTCCGGAACATAACCATAAGTTAAACACACCTTAAATATCCTTGACATAGCTTAGAAATAGGCTTTGAGGGGTTCGGTGTGCTAAAATAAACTTTTGGGACATTCAGGGACTAAAAGTGTCAAAAAGTGCACAAGTTTGCATTTTCGCGCATAACTTACGTTCTGAATACATCCGGACATCCAAAAATTTATGTAAGCATGACTACATTATATTTTAGTGTTCGCCTTAAGAAAAATCCATTCGTCGCGTCATTTGGATCGTTTTTCGCGCTTATGCGCATTCCGTCGTAATTAACCGAACATCGCGTTCGTACGGCCAAACGAACCGACATCCATCATATTTTTGAACATATTTTAAGTTCCCTATACTTTAACTTCATTTTAGAGCTTTGAAATGGGGTTAACGGGCCTTAAACGTGTCGAAAATGGCCTAAATACAGTTCAGGGACCAAAAGTGTAATTCTGCCGAAATAGTGCCTAGCGGTGCGCTACACTTTAAGCGTAGCGGTGCGCTAGGGGTCTTCTGATCAGATTAAATGTTTTTAAATGCAAGTTGCAGCCATTTGATCCTTAACCACATGTTTTTAAGTGATGTGTCATTAAGTTAAGGTGCCAAGTAGCCTCCATAACATTGTGACAAGTGTACGGCTCGGATCGTGGCACGTTTTCCAAGAAACGATCTCAACGGTTCACCGAAAACTATAAATAACCCAACACCCCCATTGCATTTTCTCACAAGAATTCTGATTTTGAGAGCTCTAAGTTGAAACCATTGTTTCATACCTGAGTTCTTGAGTCGGGATTAGCATTCGGGGACCCTGGGTTAGTATTCTTTCGTTCTTTTCCTTATTTTTACTGCTTTTCGAGTCAGAAAGTCAAACTTTGTTTGACTTTCAGCGTTGACCAGTAATGGTCAATGCGAAGTTCGTTTGAACTTCGCAACGTGAGTGTAATCACGTTGGTCATAGTCCTTTGGGACTATGCCCACTGATTACCACGTTGTCTAGAGTCGTAGGGTAGGCGATCTAATAAATCGCCTATACCTTCGAACTCGACCCATTTGGTCGATCATTAGGATCCGACCAAATACATTAGGTGACCATAGTAGGTAGGGAATAACCTTCCGAGGTTATACCCTATGGTCACATCGTTTAAGTAGTTGTATGATAGGTAGTTTATATGCCTTAGGTAAATTACCAGAATACCCTTTTCATGCATAATTGGTAATTTAGCATATGTAACCTAAACTTTTGCCACATAACTGATTATGTAACATGTTTAGGCATATAACACTTGTCATAGGGCTAGTTAGGCGTTCCGAACGCGTTTTACGCGAACGACGCGTTAAAGTAGCATAAGCTTCCTAAACGGGTCGTAATGGGTCGATAACACTTAGGTTAAGTTTCATTTAGTATGTAGGCTTTGTTAAACCATATCATATGAGTTCCTACACTCATTTGGTTTACAAACCCTAATGCTACCCAGTCTTCCGATTTAGGTCCGGTTTATTAACATAGTTACCTATATTAGGTGCCGTTTGATTCCGAGATCTATAACATTACTTGGTGGTTATCTTTATCCAACTGAGCAATCTCAAGTGAGTACATAGACCCCTCTTTTACTGTTTTCCAAACTGTTTTGGGGTGAAACACATGTGCCTACTTGTTACTTTCATGCTTTCCTGTTTACACATCATATACCGACTATGTTTGTTAGTGCATTATAGTACATGATTTCATTACTTTTCTGCTATGTATGTTGACTGATAACATGCTAAGCACATTGATTTACATGACTTTTATGCTATGTATGTTGACTGATAACATGCTAAGCACTTTGATTTACATGACTTTTCTGCTATGTATGTTGACTGATAACATGCTAAGCACATTGATTTACAAGACTTTTCTACTTTGTATGTTAACTTAGCATACTTAGTACATTGTTTTCATATGACATGTATACAACTTATATGACATTTGGTTTGCACAAACGGGTCTTTATTACGTTCATTAACATTTGCTACGCCGCTCGGTAGTAAGTAGTGGTACCATAGGACTTGACAAATCCCATTTCTTACATCTCGGGTTTGTTTGGATGTAAGGAATGACTGAATCCGAATACAATTCTTTTGATAACCTTGACTGAAAGGGTTATCCGACTGTCTCAAGGCTTGAATGTATGCGTTAACTTACCACATAAATGTTTGTATCAATGTAACATGTAAGGCTTGCAAAACATAACTTTTTGATATATTCAAAATACTTTGTTTTGTACATTTTTACTTATGGTTTAAGTAGTCTTATTTTTACTTACCATACATAACAATTGTTATACATTACTTGACTACTTTTGGACTATCAACATTTGACATGGTTTATACAAGGACTTTTGACTATTGGTTTAAACATAGACATTATACTTTGTTGATTGGTTTAAGTGATTTAAGTAACGAGATGTGAGTAATATGATACAATCATGGTGGATACGCCGCTGGTACTTCCTATACATAAGTGATTGTATTATATTGCGTATCATAGCGTTATTTAAATCATTCATGTTGGACTTATACACTTTATACAAGTAACATGTTTTCCCAAGACTTTGGTTTAATATACAGTTTATTTCATACAACTCATTTTACATGGTTATTCATTTACCCATACCTTATTCTTTAACTTATACATATCATCTGAACTTATTGTTTTACAAGCAAATTACGAAACAAATCAAATTACAAAGTTCATGACTAAACATTTTCTCAAACATAAGTCATGAATCTTATTTTCACAAACCTATGTATCTCACAGGCATTTTTATGCTGACGTACCTATTTTCACATGTGTTTTCAGGAGCTTTTCCGTAGGATGTTGATCATGATTCTAGGGCGGACCTGTGCCTTAGAGACTAAAAACTATGATAGACTTTGTTTAATTATGTTATAAACTCTGTATTTCCTGTGTTAAGACAATGTAACTCTTGTTTAATAAATAAAATACAACTTTGTTTGCCATGGATTTGAAACAATTAATTCTGTTGCAACACTCCCCGATGTTTCCGCCACGTCTTGTATGTTATACGTGGTCGGGGTGTGACAGAAGAGTTGGTATCAGAGCCAATGGTTATAGGGAATTAGGTTATTAGTAATGCTTTGACCTAGACTATAACTTTTCTAGGAACCTAACACAAGTTATCTTGTGTTTAGATCTTAAAACATGTACATCACCTATCCTTAGGTGATCATCAAAACAAAAGCCAAATTTTTCCGAAACGCTTTTTGAAAAACAATCATCTGTTTTTGAATAAATTTTTATAAGGTTTTGAACCCTCAATTGTAAGGTTTTAAACCCTCTGTTATATGGTTTTGAACCCTTTTCAGTATTGGTTTTTGGCCTTGTGCCTTCTAATTTTCAAAAATCCCGTCAAAAGTTTTGGGTTTTAAATAATGTGAACATGTGCAAACTGGAAGGGTGAATGCCTGTATTCTGGGTTTTCTGTCTAGGCAAGCACTTCGTATACATCTCAACCAGACGCGAGACCAGTTGTGCTTACCTGGGAATTCTCGGAGTGAGTGTTCACTTATAGGCGAGCATGTCTTCATTATACATTATTTTTGATCCATTTACTTTGACTAGTCACTGTGTGTCGTTTGTTTGCTTTGTGATACGGACAAATGACCACCATCTATGCTGTTTGCAATTCTTGTTTTTATCACCTCATTCTTTTCATCCAATCATCTCACTCGTTCCTTTTCATGTTTTCCTCTTTTAGAATGCCTCCTCGACGCGAGAACCAGATAGCTACTGCTGAACTGGCAGAGATTATTGCGCAGCAGATGGCTGCTCAATTCCCAAATCTCTTTGCTCAATGGCAACAAGCCAACAACAACAACAATGGTCCGTGCAAATACAAGGATTTTAACCAGGCTAAACCACTCAAGTTTAGTGGTTCTGAGGGAGCGACTGGGCTTCTTCAGTGGTTTGAGAGCATAGAGAATACTTTTCGCCACGTGCAGTGTCTCGAAAATCGCAAAGTCGAGTTTGCTTCGAGCGTATTTCAGAAGAGGGCTTTGACATGGTGGAACGGGGTTATGAGGGACCAAGGTGCGGAAGTTGCTCTCGCACAGACATGGGCTGAACTTAGAGCCCTTATGATGAGGGAATTCTGTCCTCGTCATGAGCAGCGAGCCCTGGAGAAAGAGTTTGATAAATTGAAGCAAGATGGTGGTGAGCACAGGGCTTATACGGATCGGTTTGAAGAGTTGAGTTTGCTTTGCCCGACTATGGTTACCCCACTCGACAAGGCTATCGAAAGGTACATCGACGGCCTACCCGACTCAGTGCAGGACATTCTTACTGGTAGTGAACCTGCCACACTCCGTCAGGCGATCGAGTTATCAGCGACACTGACTGAGTCGCAGATTCGAAAGGGGAAGCTGCACAGAAAGGGTGACAAGGGAAAGAAACAGTCGGCTGACAAGAGCGATAGCAAGAAAGGTGAAAACAAGAATGGGAAGAATTCGGGTTCCTCAAAGAATGCTAGGAAGCGAAAGGCTTCCCAAAACTATGCTGTTACTGCACAGGCCCAAGCTGCACCAAATCAGCCTGCGCAACCACCTGCCAAGAAGCCTTATTTTGGCAATGCACCTTTGTGCAACAGGTGTAACGGCCATCATCTACCACATCTCCAGTGTCGTCAGTGCACCAACTGCGGAAGATCTGGTCATCTTGCTGTCAACTGCCGCATTCCTGTTAACCAGAACCAGGCAGTTCAGAACCAAGCTCAACAAGTTGCTCAGCCTCTTGCTCAGCAACAAGGTCAAGCTGCACGACCTCATTTTCCTCCTGGTTCGTGCTATAATTGTGGGGATCTGACCCACTACAGGAACCGATGCCCAAGGCTAGTCAACCAGAACCAGAATCAGAATCAAGCTCCGGCTCGAGGCCGAGTCTTTAACATGAATGCCCAAGAGGCACAGGCTGACGATAATGTGGTGAACGGTACGTTCTTTATTAATAATCAGCCTGCATCTGTTCTTTTCGATTCTGGTGCCGATAAGAGTTTCGTGTCTTTGTCTTTTGAACCGGTGCTTCGAGTGTCTAGAACGAAACTAAGTAAATCTTTGACAGTAGAGGTTGCTAGTGGTGAACCCATTATTCTTGATTCTGTTCTTCACAACTGCCAATTGAATCTTAATGATCATCTTTTTCCTATCGACCTCGCGCCTATGCAACTCGGAAGCTTCGACGTTATTGTGGGAATGGATTGGTTATCCAAGCATCACGCAGAGATAGTTTGTTCTAAGAAGATTGTTCGTGTGCCGCTTTCAACAGGCGAGATCCTGCAGGTTCAAGGTGAGAAGCCTATCGGTGGTCTCAAACTCATGTCTTGTTTTAAAGCTCGGAAATATCTGCAGAAGAACTATGTGGCTTTCTTAGCACATGTTACAGAAGATAAAGGCAAGGGTAAGACTATTTCAGATATTCCTGTCGTTCGGGATTATTCTGAGGTTTTCCCTGAAGATTTACCTGGTATACCTCCAGCACGCCAAGTCGAGTTCCGTATTGATCTCGTACCTGGTGCAAATCCTGTTGCCAGAGCTCCATATCGTCTTGCACCGTCTGAGATGCAAGAGTTGTCTAAGCAGCTGCAGGAGCTCTCTGACAAAGGTTTCATCCGTCCTAGTTTTTCACCCTGGGGTGCTCCCGTTCTTTTTGTCAAGAAGAAGGATGGATCCTTTAGGATGTGTATCGATTATCGTGAGCTTAACAAGCTTACCATCAAGAATCGATATCCTCTACCTCGCATTGATGATCTCTTTGATCAGCTACAGGGCGCTTCTTATTTTTCGAAGATTGATCTGCGTTCCGGGTATCATCAACTTCGGGTGCATGAAGAAGATATTCCCAAGACAGCGTTCCGTACTCGTTATGGGCATTATGAGTTCACAGTCATGCCATTCGGTGTGACTAATGCTCCTGCTGTTTTCATGGACTTAATGAATAGGGTCTGCAAACCTTATTTGGATCAGTTCGTCATTGTTTTTATTGACGACATCTTGATTTACTCTAAGACGCGAGCTGATCACGAGCAGCATCTTCGTCTTACTCTGGAACTCCTAAAGAAAGAGCAACTTTTCGCCAAATTCTCCAAGTGCGAATTTTGGCTTAAAGAAGTTCAATTTTTGGGACATATTATCAACGAACAAGGTATTCATGTAGATCCCTCCAAGATCAGTGCGATTAAGGATTGGGATACGCCTACTACTCCTACTGAAGTTCGTTCTTTTCTTGGTCTAGCGGGTTATTATCGCCGCTTCATAGAGAACTTCTCAAAGATTGCAGTTCCTTTAACTGCTCTAACTCAGAAGAAAATGCCCTTCTATTGGGGATACAAACAAGAGGAAGCTTTTCAACACCTGAAGCAGAAGCTTTGCGATGCGCCTGTTCTATCATTGCCTGAGGGTGATGATGATTTTTTTGTGTATTGTGATGCATCGAAATTGGGTCTTGGCTGTGTTCTTATGCAAAGGAACAAAGTCATAGCTTATGCATCAAGGCAGTTGAAGATACATGAGAAGAACTACACCACTCATGATCTTGAGTTGGGTGCAGTTGTCTTTGCTCTAAAGATCTGGAGACACCATTTGTACGGTACAAAATGTGTGGTTTTCACTGACCACAAAAGTCTTCAGCATATCTTCAATCAGAAAGAACTCAACATGAGACAACGACGTTGGGTTGAGCTTTTAAACGACTATGACTGCGAGATTCGCTACCATCCTGGTAAGGCGAATGTCGTGGCCGATGCATTGAGTCGTAAGGAACGTACTAAGCTTCATTGTGTACGTGTTCAATCTATTATTCAAGCTCGATCCGATATTCAAGCGCGCATTTCTCAGGCTCAACAATCCTGTGTTTCACAAGGATTGATGGATAAGGAATTTCCCTATCACATAACGCCTGCTTTGGAACTGAAGGACAATGGATCATATTACTTCATGGATCGTTTGTGGGTCCCAAGCCTAGATGATCTTCGTACCTTGCTTATGGATGAAGCCCATAAGTCTCGTTATTCTATTCATCCGGGCTCAGATAAAATGTATAAGGATCTTCGTATTCACTATTGGTGGCCTGGTATGAAGAAAGACATTGCCTTATATGTATCCAAATGCCTTACTTGTCTTAAGGTTAAGGCTGAACATCAGCGTCCTTCTGGTTTATTGGAGCAACCAGAGATCCCAGTTTGGAAATGGGAAAACATTACTATGGATCTTGTTACCAAACTTCCACGCACAAAGAAAGGTCATGATGCCATCTGGGTAGTCGTTGATCGTCTTACAAAGTCAGCACATTTCTTACCAATCCGTGAGGATTTTTCTGCTGACAGACTTGCTCAAATCTATGTGGATGAAATTGTGGCTAGACATGGTGTTCCTTTGAACATCATTTCTGACAGAGATGCTCGTTTCACTTCTCATTTTTGGAGAACCATGCAATCTGCTATGGGGACCCAACTTAATCTGAGCACAGCTTATCATCCGCAAACAGATGGTCAATCTGAGAGAACAATCCAGACTCTGGAGGATATGCTTAGAGCTTATGTGATCGATTTTGGTGGTAGCTGGGATTCACATCTTAAATTGATTGAATTCTCCTACAACAACAGTTATCACACTAGCATCAAAATGGCTCCTTTCGAGGCTCTCTATGGTCGAAAATGTCGTTCACCAGTCTGCTGGAATGAGATTGGCGAGGCTCAACTTACTGGACCTGCCCTCATTTTAGAGACAACTGACAAGGTCAAGAAAGTTCGTGATAACCTTCAGGCAGCTAGAAGCCGTCAGAAGATTTACGCGGATCCAAAACGCAAAGCCTTGGAATTTCAAGTCGGTGATCGAGTATTACTTAAGGTCTCACCTTGGAAAGGTGTGATCAGATTTGGAAAGAAAGGAAAACTTGCACCTAGATACGTTGGACCATTCAAGATCGTCGAAAGAATCGGAAAGGTAGCCTACAGACTTGAGTTACCTCCTGAACTTGGAAATGTTCATCCAACTTTTCACATATCCAATCTCAAGAAGTGTACAGCTGATGAGAACTTCTCCATACCGCTTGACGAAATTCATGTTGGCAAAACACTGAAATTTGTTGAGAAACCAGTGGAAATCATGGAACGTGAAGTCAAGTGGCTTAAACGCAAGCGCATTCCTTTGGTCAAAGTTCGCTGGGAAGCTAAACGTGGACCTGAGTTTACTTGGGAACGCGAAGATCAAATGAAGGCGAAATATCCACATCTTTTTCCACAAGTTTCCTCTAAATAAATTTCGGGACGAAATTTCCACAAGTAGGGGAGACTGTAACACCTGTGTTTGTAATCACTATGAACAGTTCTATTATCAATAAAACAATGT